>JAVIWC010005620.1:1461220-2922440 GCA_031894815.1 Creontiades dilutus
TCTACTAATGCACCTTAAGGAGAGACACCTTTAGCCGGCATGGTATCTCGCTTAAGTCAGCAATGATATCGGTCGTTTCGTAAGCAACGGTATTGGACCTAATATGTTGAAATGTCGCTCCTATACTCATTTCTCCACCTACAACGTATTATGACCAGTATTACTGAAAACCAGTAGTAGTGCCTATGCTAATCTAGGTTGTGTTAATATACCTGAAGGACTGACTCCTTTAGCCGGCATGGTATCTCGGTTAACTCAGCAACGGTATCGGTCGTATCGCAAGATACGGTATTCGTCATAACAAGTTGAAATTTCGTTCTTTTACTCATTCCTCAATTCGAAACATCCGTAAATGCACGTACGGTATTAGTGAAAACCAGTATTAGTGAACCTAGTTCTTTACTAACTATGCTAAACTATGTTTTGCTAATGTACCTGAAAGAGAAACACAGCACGGTAAGCCAAGTTTTTAAGGTCTTTTCAGACAATGCACCAATTCAAATTCGGTTTAGATACACAATTTAATCGAGAGCGCCTGAATGAGCTCCGCAATTCTTATGATGATGGGGCAGCAAAGTGATACACTCATGGTTGGTTTGCCTTTTTTCCGAATGAGGGAAACAGTGGTTTTAGTGATGTAGGTCTTTACTCAAGCTTGAATTTTAGATAGCTGGATACACAAATGGGCCGTAAAGTACAAATGGATGGGGGGAAAGCGTCATAAGTCAGGGGGCGAGGAAAGTAACTAAAATTGTCGATCAGGACGAAACAGTGGTGTCGGCAATGCATTAGAATGTACAAAGTACTGTAAAACTTTCAAAAAATCTCGTTTTTGAGTTTCATCGTTAAATCTGAAAATGGATTGATTAATTTTGGTAATTCTAAGAGTAAGACATCCCATAAAACTAAATTATTATCTGGTACTTGAATACCGTGGCTGTTGGCCTTATTTCCAGAATAGTTAATAGGTCCTTGAACTGCATAGAAATAGGCGATAGAAGGTATTGCATGGGGGATTTTTGGAGCGTGGGCTAGAGAAGGATGTTGAACGCTGAACTAGCGGAATGTCATGTGATAGATCACACGAGAAACCAGTCCCTGTGGATTTTGCAGCGGGGACCGCATGTGTCAAATAAAGTTAGCTTAACATGCAGTAACCTCACTTTTCTGAGTGCGGTAGAGATAGCTCCATTCGGATTTAGGAGCGGAACAGAAGAAGAACTGAACCAAAATATTTCTGAGAACCTAAATGGAATAAATGGCAGCACACAATTCGACTGATAAACGACATTTAAGATGTGAACACGGTTCGATTCTTTAATGGATATGGATAGTTCCATCTTTTCGTTTCTTGAAACTTGTGATGGATATGGTTAGTTGGCCCTTCCCGATTTTAAGATCCGTCGCCTTGGGAGATGAATCAGACGTTTTCAAGCGTCTGGATCATCAACTGAGCGTGGCGGAGCATTATTACCGCATCCACATCAATGGAAGGGGCAACTATACCATACCATCACCTCACATGATAGCTTGAGCGTGGTTACGACCTCTGACCCTTATTGCAACTGTCCTGACGCCCCTAATCACTCGCTTTTCCCCATTGGCTAAATGCTATTAACTAAAACCCCTTTAATAATCATCATATCATATCCCAGCCGTATTTATTGCGAGCCCCCCCCCCCCCCTGGCTTTTCTCAGAGCCCTAGGAGTGAGATGGATATGGTTAGTTGGCCCTTCCCGATTTCAGGATAAGTCACCTTGGGAGATGAATCAGATGTTTTCAAGCATCTGGGTCATCCTCAGAACGTGGCAGAGCTTATTACCGCATTCAACTCGATGGAAGGGGCATCTATACCATTCCATCACCTAACAGCCGAAAAAAAAATCAATTTAGCAGAAATCGTCAGAGCATGTGTACATTAAGCTAAAATGAGCAAGAAGAAGTGTAAGGGCTTGACGGATGATAATTGAAAGGCTGCGATCGGTATAAAGAATACCTGATTTTCGCGGAACATTTTCGATGATCTATCATCCAATCAACGTTGTTGAAAAATCATCATTTACGACTCTCAGATTAAGATGATTTTTCAGTCGATCACTGAAGAAGGTTTCAATCTCCTATTGATACATTTTTCAACCAGACCTTGGAAATCAATCCCCGTAACAATTTGAAAACAGGCGCCTAAAATAAAAAACCGGACGCGAAATTTCGGTGATTATTCCGCAAAAATTGAGTCAAAAATGGATAGCACCACGTGAATCAGCCTTGAAAAACAACGAAAATTCATGAGCCACACTTTACAGTTCACCATCATCCACTATTTGGCAATTTAGGGGTTGTGCAACTTTGCGTGCTCACTGAACCGGTTAAGCGCAATAAAAAAAATTGGTTTTTGAGGTCAAATTTTCATGAAATCTTGGGCAGAATCCGAATCTGCAATAAAAAATGGGGGTTCTCATTTAAAATAAGAAAGTTAATGTCAATTGCGCGGAGTGTCGCAAATATGAAATTTGAGATCCTTGGAAAAAATATGAATATTCAAAAAAAACTTTTCTTGTTTACTCCCATTTTGAAGATTTTAGGAGGGGGAGGGGGGACCAACTCGTCGGACACCCTGTATAAAGATGTAGGTACTATAAACGCCATCAAATAAATATATATAAACCGGAGATATTTTCCAATTTTTACCTAACAAAGAAATTTACCGTTTTGTAATCATTTACAGGTTTTTTGTTTAACCTCATTGAGGAAGTGGGCAGAGAAAAAGAAAAATGGTCTGGTATGTCCCCCGTCGATTCGTTCCACGTTAGCATGGATGCCGAACTCCATAACCCCTTTCACCGGTTGTTTTCAATTGCCCAAGGATCGTGTCAAGATCGTTACACGCTCGCGCAGCCGAGAAAACCACTACGGATTTACGACTGCCTCTAAATTTGTTTAACGCGCAACTCGAGGGGCAAGCTCTTGTATTTTTTGTCTTCAATATTTCTGCAAAATCGTACAGTTCTAATCAGATTCGGTATTGTAAGTAGTAACAAAGGAGTGGAAAGAAGTGGAACAGGTGGTCGTGTTTTACGAACGAAAGGCGGCTGAAAGCTCGTTGTGTGGGAACGTGGGCGATGAAGGAAATGCACTGCACTGCAAAGGTAGTCTAACAACAACAGACAACTCAAATACTACAAGCCGACCAAGTATTGGTCTTTCATACTCAGGTAAATATGAAAGAAATTCAATTTTCAGGTTCGAATCCTTTAATTTAAGCAAACAGGCTGATACTTCAATCAATATAAAACCTAAAGGTGGCTAGTTTCAAGTCATTCAAAATCGAGCTCATCATTCATTGTTCTATAGGACGAAATAAAATGTTGATGCCAGCGGTCGAGGATATTCAACACACGAAGAGGTTTTACAGGTTGTCTGGATTATGGTCCGAAAAACATCACCCACTTGTTTTACTAATAATTTTTGACAAGAAGTGGTTAATAGAGTTTTTTTTAGAGGCTTAGTTTCATAGTAATTTCAATGTTGAGATTTGTTTCGTGTTTTCGACCTTATCGTCTAAAAATGGTACTAACTCCCTATTTTTCGAAGTATTCGCAAATCTGAGGATACCGTTGGAAAGAGCGTTAACTTTCCGTTCCCCATCTTCTCAGTCTCTAACGGATATTTTTTAAACGGAACTAAAGGGTGAAAAATGAGCCCAAAAAGAACATTTTGTCAAACCTTGAAAAAAAAAAATTTTTTTTTTAAGAAGGCTCATTAGTCGGCTATAATTTGAATGACTGGAAGCCTAAATAATTAACTAGCCTCAGCTTTTTAACGGTATCCTCAGATTTGCGAATACTTAGAAAAGGATGGAATTGGGACCATTTCAAGACGAAAAGGTCAAAAACAAGGAAAAAATCAATATTGAAATATCTCGGAAACTAAGTTATGCGTAGTGCAAGAGCTAAAAAAAAGAAGGAAAAAACCGCTGCAAATTCTTTCACTGGGGTTTATTGTTCATTTGGCTTGCATTCATGATTTGATTTCTACTAAGGTTTCGAGTGTGCGTGTTTCACTGGTGATAGAGCGATTATTAAATTTCAGGAGATATGCATAGAGCACGTAAATCGGTTCTCAACCAATATACCTATTTGGATTGATCAGTTGATCATATTTGTGTGCCTCCTGAAATTCAATAATCGCTCTATCACCTGTGAAACACGAACACTCCAAAGCTTAGTAGAAATTCAAATCATGAATCATTGAATAATAAACCCCAGTGAACGAATTTGCACCGTTTTTTTTTTTTCAAGAGCGATTACAATGGAAAAATATTGTATTTGAAAATTTTGAATTTCGTAATACGGAGCATGCATATCAGAATGCTTCAATCCGTGTATCGGCTATAAACCCTTTTAGGAGTTCACTTCAGTATCCACATTCACCACATCACTAGGTTACTGCGATCAAAACAAAACAAAAAACTCTTGTATTTGTTTTGATCGCAGTAACCTAGTGATGTAGTGAATGTGGATGCAAATGTTGGCACCATAAATCGGGCCATACATCGGGAATGGTTTGAGCTACGGACCTGGGGAAGGGCCTCATTCGATTCCTCATGGAAAGTTCTTCAAAAAAAGTCCAAATTTAGGCCGCCTTGACTTTTTTGAGGTTTTTAGGGATTTTACAAAATTTGACAACCCTTAAAAGGCACTTTAAATGAAGTGAGAGAGCTGGCTCAAGAATTGGGGCGTTGTCGGACAAACATGGATTTTTCCTGAAAATTTCAGATTTTTTGCTCCAGCAGTTTCGGAGAAATCGTGCGTATGGCGTACGGACGGAAAAATTTTGATTGCAGATTTGGATTCTACTTCCTTTGAAACGTAAACCATGAAATTTTCAGGGCGCGGGGGGGGGGGGTTAAATTTTTTTTCCAAGAGCGATCACAATGGTTTATTATTGAATAATAAACCAAAAAAGAAATGAAGAAAGGAGCACACACACAATTTTACAGAACACATGACACAATGCATCATGTGTTCTGTAAAATAGTGTGATTGATGTCACGTGATTGACTAAATAATAAGATTTGAAGATGATGACATGCAAACACATTTTTAGAACATAATAGATCACAGGTGGGAAGGCCATTGTGAAGAGTTGAAGCATTTCCACTATGGTTGCATATTCCTTGAACGCTAGAGTTGTTGAGAAAGTAGATAGAGATAATTATGATATTGCAATGTATTGCATTACAACATTTATCTTTACTATTCCTCAACCGCCAAGGGCACCTATAATGGTCTTCGGATTAAGATTCTTCATAATTAACAATCATTTCCATGTGTTTCTTGTTAATATCTATCGTCCCGAAGGCAGAATAATCAATCATCGACCTCACTATTGAGAAGGAAGATTCTCTCATCGAGATAGGATTCACGACCCCTCGATTGACGGAGTTCCTCGTGAGACTGGGAAATCGTACAAGTGGGCCGATCTCGGGCCCGCCGACAGGGGACAATGCGCCTGGCGGCCTTCAACGGCCTGAATGCAAGTCCGATGGTCGGCGAGACGTGATTTATTGTTCTCCCGAACGGGGAGGGACAGATCGCAAGGACGGGGTTAAGCAGCTTTAATCGTGGGCTGCTACAAGCTAATAACTCAGAGGACAACCTCATATCGATGTGAACTAGAATAGTGCGGAGCGAGAGCTTGTAGACAATGACGTGGGATTCAACTGCATTAATCCAGCTGGTTTATATTCAGGATCGGGTGTTCTTTAGCAAATAGTACGCCGCAAACTAAGTGCTGGTTTCACCAAACGATTCCTGACCATAGTTAGATTAGATCACTGTTTTACGGAATCAGACATTTGAAAGTTGACTTAAAACAAACGGGTTCCGCCAATGCAATCAATGGTTACATTGTTATCAGCAAACATCGATTTATCGTCCATTCGATCAATCCATGTCCATTTTGTATCTAAGCACCTTAAAACTTGAAGTTGCAACGTTTAAGGTACGATTTTACCTAAACTATTTCTATTATAAGATTTCAAAGGCATATTATTGAAAACAATAAACCAAAAACTAAAACTTTCTCGCTACTATTAGGTAACTATGGGCTATGAAAAGTTAACTGATATCAGTAAGAAGTATGAAATTTCAGCAGATTTTATGCTACTTGTACTCATCGCAATACACGAAATGTATATTTTGACAAAACTATGGATGTGATACCATGGATACTAGAATGAATGGATCTATGGAATAATATTACGGACAAGCTGTTAAATTTGTTTTTCTTTCATTTATTGCGAGTGCTATATCGCTGCGTACTGTGCACGTGTGACGGTTGTAAGGTGTTATATCACGTAAGTAACTGTCAAGGCAGTTTATCTCAGTAAAGAAACTTCGACAAGACTAACTCACGTTGACAACAAAGAAAGATGCATACGTGAGGTACAAACTGGATCCCATAACACATTCGCTGTAGGCTGCATGAAATAACGAGAGAAATGGGGGAGCTTTCCGTCGATTTGCGAAACATTTTCTTTCGATGACAACTAGAAGAGTGACCTTATACCAACGCCATTGGCAGTAAATACCAAGGTATACTATTTCCATAGTGAATATCCCTTCTACACAGAAAATGGGTTTCCCCATTCCCCATCATTGAAATTTGGCGAAAATAAGGTCCAGTACCAACAGTCCAGTCTTTTTACTCCGTTAAAGGTCATCTCTCCATGGAAATCCTTACCAATTGGGACATTCTGAAACATTGCTCCGAAATTCCATGATTTTAATACGTTTCTGTTATGTATTTATATGTAAGTATCTGTGTACGCATTTTGATTGTAACTCTTCTTGAACTGAAATCAGTAAAATTAAGAATCCCAAAAAAGAAGGATAGGATCTTTTTGAGAACCTGAATATATTGAATACTCTAAAAACAGTTTTATTGGCAGTTTGTATTTATTGAGGGAGATGTGGATGAAGTTGTATAAAGTTCGCTTTCTCATATTTCTTTATCGCCTTTCTTTACTTCAACTCAACCAATCTCAACTCAAGGGAATTTCAAAGTCTCCAGAAAGCTTTAATTCGTGAAAAATATCTTCTAAAGACTTAGCACCTTGAAATGAAAGATTGTGAAGACGTTCACTTTTTTTCTTTTATCACGATTTAGTAGAAACATTCAAAATGAAATGGGAATACAATTGCAAGTTTGTGGATTGCTTATTCTGCATTGTGCATCATCAGCATTTTCACTAATTATTCCATTTTCAGGGTTGTCTAATAAATCATACTGTACAAACGATCTCTGGTGTACCCTGTAGGAGTAAGGGAGAATGTAACTCTGTGGGCCTGTCATTCTGCATTGTGCATCTTCAGCATTTTCATTAATTATTCCATTTTCAGGGTTTTTGATGAAATTGTTCAAACGATTGTCTAATTATTCCATTTTGTACCCTGTAGATGGTAAAGGAGAATGTAACCCTGTGGGGCTGCGCATACTCATTCTGTGAAATCCTTGTACAAGACTATAACTCATGATCAGATTTTCATTAATTATTCCATTTTCAGGGTTGTCTAATAAATCATACAGTACAAACGATCTCTGGTGTACCCTGTAGGAGTAAAGGAGAATGTAACTAGGTGGGCTTCTCATTCTGCATGGTGCATGATCAGTATTTTCATTAATTATTCCATTTTCAGGGTTGTCTAATAAATCATACTGTAGAAACGATCCCTGGTGTACCCTTCACTTGTAAGAAAGATGCGAGCTGATGTTGCACAACGTAGAATGTGCTTGCCATTCTACGTTGTGCAACATCAGCATCGTCATTCATGATTTAATTTTCTGGGATGTCGGATGAATTCCACAGTACAAAGAATTCCTGATTTCTTCGAAAGAAGAAGAATCAGAAGAAGAAGAAGAAGAAAGATGAAGGAAGAATGCAACTTTGTGAATTTATTATTTGGAATTGGGCAACATCAGCATCCCTTGAATCCTACAGTACAAAGAATCACCGGTGTTCCCTACAGAACCAATGAATAATGCAACTTTGAAGACTTGTCGTTCCGCACTGTGCAAATTTTATTCATTATATCATGTTAAGGAAGGTCCAATGAATTTCTCTGCCGAACCACCATTGTATATCATATTGCAATATGCAACATCAGCATTGTCATTCATGATTTAATTTCCAGGGTTGTCTATGTTCGAGTAATCGCCTCAGAGAGAAGAAAGAATGAAACATTATGGACTTGTCTGTCTGTGCAACATAAACATTGAAATGTATTATTTAATTTTAAGGGCTGTCCCTTGAAACCTAGAGTAATCTCTGGCATTATCTGCAGAAAGAAGGAAGAATGCAACTTTGTGGACTTATCACTCGGTATTGAGCAGAATCTGCATTGTCATTCATTGTTTCGTTTTCAATGTTTCGAATGAATCCCACTCTATAATGAACCCTGGTGCTTCGTACAGAAACAAAGAATAATGCTACCTTGAAGACTTGTCATTCTGCACTGTGCAAATTGTATTCATTATATCATGTTCAGGGTTCAGGGAGAATGAATCTCTGGTATTCCCCGCAGGGTGAAAGAAGAAATATAAGGGTTGGTATTTGCACTCTACCTACGCCTCCCACTTACTCGTAAGTTCTTGCCGGTTCCCACCCCTGTAGGCCGTTCTTCACTTCGTCTGATCCCGGATGGGGAGGGAACAGCTTCTCGAGGGCCGCCTCGAGAATAATTCATTCAATGTTCTTCTACCGCTCATTTGCGAAGAATAATTCAACCAACGTCCGGGGTAATCCACCACAAACGGCGGGAAACGTCAGGTCGAAGGGCCTGTTGAATTATTAAGACAAGCCTACAAGGGACTGGAGCATTCAGATGCTTCCACTGATGTGCCTCGACATTCCATATGAGTCTTGACAATGAGGAATTTCCTCGGGTTTTATCTGTAAAACCTTAAATTTTGATGTGGCACTTTCCAAAAACTCCCTTGGATGTTTCATTATTTTCAATTATCAACTTAAACAACTGAAAAGAAATTTCGTCCTACGTCGTTCAAAGCTTCCCGCCGAAACCACCTGGCCAAAACTTTATAAAACTTGACAGAACTTAGTCCTTGAGTTCACTCAGCTGAGTTTAGGCGTCCCACAAAAAATACCATTCAAATGTCGGCTTTCTAGGTTAAGTAAGATGGAATTCAGGGGATCAGGTGAAAGTAAAGGCCTGAATGGACATTTGCACAAATCAGCATGATGTTTGATGATTGAAAACTAGTATGCATTTCTCATGCTGACGTTAAATCTGCTAGAATTTTTGTCAATCACGTTTAGTTTTCGGGCAAATCTGAGTTCACGATCTTATGTTTAAAGCTGGGAAAGTCTGTCCAATAAGCACTGTTAAAGTTGGCAGCCCCCGATCTAGCGAATTTTTTCTGTAAATCACGCGATTGAGGATATGAATCATTTATCAGGCTTCTTTGAACTGCCATTATCCTAGGTTCATGGCTTCTAAGGTCCTCTTTAGGCTGAGTATCCTGAATAGTATTTCATAGTGTGTATTAAGCGGCAGAACTGTTGACAAGGATAAAAGCGGGGAGCAAAGAGAGGGGATAGTAGAAACCAATCAGGGACGGGGTTGCAACTACTCCGGGAAACCCCAGGGTGCTAGGGGGGAGACTACGGGTGACTGACCGTTTGCCAGAAAAAAGGGTGGCTTGGGAAAAACCAACGGCAGAAAGCAGCTTGGGGAATTTGGAGTCCATTAAAGGCTTTAATTATTTTCACATAGGAACGGGATTAACGGACAATGAGATAACCAAAACCGGCGACCATGGTCCCGTTACCTGCGGTCCTTGAATACGAGTCAAGTGTGGTTTTCAAGATGTAATGACCCAAACACCGAAAAACTCTTCATGACCCAAAACCATTTCAGATACATCTGACCAGCTTCAATTCACCACGACGGGTGAAGTTTCAGCGATATCAAAACTTGAGGCAAAATTCTTGAATGTCGGTACAACTTCAATACAGGTACATAATGGATGCCTGAATAGTGAACAAACATCCCAAACTCGTTCTGTTGCTTTCCATACGGCCGAAAAGAGGGCGCGATCCGTAGAGAACCTTTCTGGAATAACGGATCAATCGAACCTAGTGATTATCACATATCCTGAACTGCCAGTCTCATTTCGAAATTGGTTTTATGAGTAAGTACTTTCATGAATTCATCGGCACGAAAACGGATCCATTGACAAGTTCGAAACCCCACAGTACGGTGTATCGTTTAACACGGGAACCGAGCTGAATTCTGAAGTAATCTTCAAATGTAAACACAACCAGCCGACAGCTCACCCCGAGCGTGAGTGATGTTTGAGTAAAGCTTTCCTCCTCCTCCCCTTCTTGTCGAAGTCCTCGTCAATGGGAAGCCCTTCACGAAGGCATCAGCTGGTGTTTTCATTTCTCCGTCCCCATAATACTCGTACAACTTCCATTTTTCACCCCGTCGCACTCCGATTCGCGTTTCGTTCGCAATCAATTTTCAGCCCTCGCAGTGATGAGATGGCATCTAAATCGCTCCGAACATCAGGTCGGGCGAACCCCATTTTCCCATTTCGACGTTTTACAGTCGATGCGCACAATATGTTTTCTCTTGTAACGTTGGATACTTTCAACCTACTTTCAAAGCATTCTCTCAGTTTCGTACAAGGAAGACTTGTTTTTCACCAAAACGGTGATCATTTGTATTCCTTAATTTGTAGCCGAAGCAAGCCATTTTGGGCAAGAAAAGGGTTAACCACCTAACGTATATAAAGTTATCGGGAAGATCACCTCCTCAGATGTTATCGTCGAATTTCCAAATAAAACGGGAATTTCTCGCGTGCGGTGCCGCCACGTCCTTCGCTCTTCCTACTGACAACCCGACGGAGTCGGAGAAGGCAGGTAATATAGTTGTGGAGACAACAATGTCGACATTGATTCAGACGGTTGATCTTGGATCGTAGGAGCTCGGCCCAGTTCTCATGAACCTTCCGCCCGTTCGCGACTCCGAAGCGGAACAAAACGAACGTCGAATGAACTAAGGGAAACAAATCGAACAACCTAAACGGGATATAACTCGTGATGGACGATCAGGTACAGAGAGTGAGAGTGTGACACTGGGGACACCATTCGATGTCGCGAATGCGAACCAAATACTAGGTAATCTTCATATTTGGAATTTATTTCTGCTTCCAAACTACGTGTAATTACTTTTTTTCCTACAAAAATCTTAAATTAGAAGAATGGTTTTGTTTCACTTCGTCTTACGAATAGATTTAAAGAAATAATAAGAATAACAAATGGAAGAATTATCAGAAAGAAAGAATTTGCGACAAAGTGGTAGCAGAGTGTGGTTCCACCATGGAAGTGGAAGAATTTAAAGCGGCTCAAGAACAAGTAGATAATTTAGTAAGGAATGCAAGATGCAAGATAGAGGAAGGAAAATTAACTGAAAACAAAGCAATCAAGATAAAAAGAAGAATTGAATGTTTTTTACAACTGTTTCTGAGTTGAAAGGAAGAGCTGACGCCACTTACAAGGAAAAGCCACTCAAGAAGAAACATACTCCTTGATGGGTAATAGAATGGATGCGACAAGTAAAACAACAGACTTGGGCGAATTAGACGTAAGGAAACGGTTGATGTACATAAAAACGGATTCTAAAATATAAGGAACGAAATAGACGTCAGAGAGTTGATGACGATGAACTACTCTGCTGTAGAAATGCACATAATTACAGGAGAGGAATCAAGCTTGGCAGGTGTGGCAGGAAAATTGTCGTTGCCGACAGGGGACAGGCTGTCCGAGCGAGCTAAGGCATCAGTCCTTTGGCTGTTTACTTTCAGTGGGAGTACTGATTAGTCCAGTTCGAATCCGGCAGTCACCAATGATTAGGGCCATAATTCTAACAAGTATTGTATACAAGTCCTGTCTGTGATCTCGTTACCACGTGAATCCAAATCGCTCCCAACCCAGGACCGTGAGGCACAATGGGAAGCCACGAGCGAAATCGTCAGACCTAGTTCCGCTCCTCTCTAGAGGACGGCTGGCGACGTACGCGACACCTCCTGGTAGTCGGACGAAAATCCAAGATGAAATTCCTTGTTTACTTTACTTTACTTGTCGATCTTTTCTGAAAAAGTTATTCGTTTGAAAAGTCAACATCAGAAACTTTTCACGTGGAATATAATCATTACTTCGATAGAATCGTGGATGTCTCGAGCGGATGCAGTCGACCGGGGGAAAGCGTGCTTCAACTTAGTACTGAAAAAACACTGATGAAAATGTACAAAACAGGACAGGGTTACTCAAAGATCGGTTAAAGGATTTCACGGTGTAAAGGAACATTGGAAAGGAGGTTTTTACTGTCTGACTTTAGAACCATCAAATCATTCACTCAAAACTTGAAATCTCTAAGGAAGAAGGAACTGATTGAAGCAAGTGGAAAAAAGTTATCACTTTTTGGAATGGATAATTTTGGGCGATGGCAAAAAGAGCGAACAAAGCCATTAACGATGTGAAAGTCTACCTTACGAGGTGGCAATCTCATGTAAAAAGAGAGAACGGAGTTCAAACTATACGCCATGGGGCACGTAAATAGAGCGAATAAGAATGCGTAAATCTAAATAAACTGCCTCCAACTTTGTGTAGTGGGTTCTCATCGTAATCAGTTTGTCTTCAACCTTCCAAGAGTCATGCCGAATGTGAGTGAATGTTCAGTTGTGATCGGGAAACAGGGGAACGAAATAATTGTATTCGAAGGATATCGTTTTCGAAAAGGTCGAGAAATGGATTCAGGAGAAGCTAGTCGGATGTTCGTACAACTTATGTTCACCTGAACGTTTCCTAAGTTATGGAATTAATGACTCCTTGAGCAAAAAACTATGAACGAATGTCTTACGTTTTAGATGTTGTAAGAATACGTGTTCAGCGTCCTTAAAAACCATTGTTCGTCGTAAAAAATCGTTGGCTCTTTTTACACACCTCTGTAACTCTCGTAGGTGAAGTCGCTCGCTCGTTTTACATATAATACGATGTTAAGTTGTTAGCGTTCGCTCTTTTTACACCCGCCCATAGTTTTCAGGGCGGAGTGTCACGAATGCGAACCAAATATTAGGTAATTTTCATATTTGAAATTTATTTCAGCGTCTAACTAACGTGTAATAAGTATCACCCTTGTCAAAATCCTAAATCATGTGGTGTTAAAGGAATGGTTTTTTTTTTAAATTTTTTTATTATTCAATAATAAACCATTGTAATTGCTCTGGAAAAAAAAATGCTAAACCCCCCTGAAAATTTCATGGCTTACGTTTCCAAGGGTGTAGAATCCGAATCTGCAATAAACGCACGATTTCTCCCAAACGGCTGAAAAATCCATCTTGGTGCAATTCTTAAGCCAGCTCTTTCACTGGATTTAAAGTGCCCTTCAAGGGTTGTCAAAGTTTTTAAAATCCCTAAAAACCTCAAAACAAGTAGAAGAGGCCTAAATTTGTACCTATTTGATGAACATACCATGAGGAATCGAATGAGCCCTTCCCCAGGTCCGTAGGTCAAACCATTCCCGATGTATGGCTCGATTTATGATGCCAACATTTGCGTATTTTGGTTTATTATTGTTTGTTTGTAACCTAGTGATGTCGATAGCGTCGAGTTGTAGTGAATGTGGATACTGGAGTGATAGCCGAAGTGGATACTTGTAGTTTATAGACGATACACGGGTTGAAGCATTCTGATATGCATGAAACGCTGATATTATATAGGTAAATATTATTCAATATTATTACTGGGGTAAATAAGTATTCTTTCACTGGGGTTTATTATGCAATTGGCTTGCGTTGATGATTTGAATCTGTACTAAGCTTCGGAGTGTGCGTGTTTCACAGGTGATAGAGCGATTATTGAATTTCAGGAGATATGCATAGAGCACGTAAATCGGTTCTCAACCAAAATACTATTTGGATTGATCAGTTGATCATATTTGTGTGCCTCCTGAAATTCAATAATCGCTCTATCACCTGTAAAACACGCACACTGCAAATTCTTTCAGTGGGGTTTATTATTCAATTTTATTCATTTAAGTTGGATGCATGATTTGAATTTCTACTAAGCTTTGGAGTGTACGGGTTTCACAGGTGATAGAGCGATTATTGAATTTCAGGAGATATGCATAGACCACGTAAATCGGTTCTCAACCAAAACACCAATTTGGATTGATCAGCTGATGATATTTGTGTGCCTCCTCTACATCAGTCTACCTTTGGTTACATCGTTTAAATTTGGATTTGGGGAAGTTTTAACGCAATACGAGTGCTAAAGGACTTGATAAATTATATATATATTGATCAATAAAAAACGCTGCAAATTCTTTCACTATTATTCAATTGGCTTGCGTTCATGATTCGAATTTCTACTAAGCTGTGGAGTGTGCGTGTTTCACAGGATAGAGCGATTATTGAATTTCAGGAGGCACCCAAATATGATCAACTGATCAATCCAAATAATTTTGGTTGAGAACAGATTTACGTGCTCTATGCATATCTACTGAAATTCAATAATCGCTCTATCACCTGTGAAACACGCACACTCCAAAGCTTAGTAGAAATTCAAATCATGAACGCAAGGCAATTGAATAAAAACCCCAGTGAAAGAATTAGCAGCGTTTTTTCTCATCTTACGAATAAAGCTTATAATTCAAAACTTGAAAGAGAGCAGTAGGTAATTAGATTTGAAGAAATCATAAGTATAACAAAAAGGACGAAGCATCAGAAAGGAAGAGTTCGCGACATTCTAGGACCTTCATGAGGGGTACCAGATACGATGTTTACTAGGTAAACAATAAAATTTTCAATTATAAGCCACATTGTATTCGTACAGCAAATATATCTTTATAATCCATCATAAACCCTTATAAAGTTGAGTAGATTTAAAAACTGTTATGTCACGTCCGACGGCCGTGTACCGCTCAAAAGGGAAAAATGACCGTTTTTGGGAAACCTTGGGGAAATTGCAAGGAAATTCTAAATAAATCCTACTTTTATGTGGTTTTTAGGGGGGGGGGGGGGGGGGGGGGGGGGGTAGCTGTATCTATTGCCACCAAATTTGAAAAAAAAACAATCAAAATCGTAAAATCGGGGAAAAAAGGTATAATTTTAAAATAAAAGAAGAAAAAATAGTATTATTTAGTAATTTAAGTTGATTAATTGTCGAATTTGCTGATAGCACAGGTTGTTATGAGAGGCAAATTACTATTTCTACCGAAATTTTTTCCCTTACATTATTGGCAGTTACCTCCCCGTTGCACCAAATCCGAACACAACATGGAGTTAAGTTACCCACAAAGCGGTAAAGGAGTAAGTCGGAAAATTCTATTGAGATCAATACCGTATTTGTTTATCTCGGTCGCACGTAGAGCACGAAGCTCTCGCTTTTGATTTGAGAAACCGCCAAGTCGTGACTCAAGAGTTCGGTCGGACTCGGACACAACGGCCGCCATATAATTCAATGTTGGTTTATGAACCATTAGATCCAGTAATGAGGAACAGCGAAAGGGGTTTGTCGGACAACAGGTGCGCTCTGGGGACCATTAATTACGTTTTTCTGATGCCAGAAAAACAATGAAGCCAAGAAAAAGGCTGAGCGACGTGACGCAACGTTGATAAATCTTTTCCGAGTTCAACGTGAAGCTTCCAAATGTGGAAAACTCAAAACGATCGATGGCGAGTAATCCATCATGGCGGCCCAAACTCAACACTTCATTAAGATCGCTTTGATGATTTTTCTTACTAAACGGTTTTTTGATGGATTGTTCTCCATCCTGCATCAAAATAAACCTGCTGTAGCGAAAGGGCTCACGTGCTAACAACACGAAGGAATCCAAAATCAGCAAATGCTGAATATGATATCATCATTGATTGTGAAGTACTCTCCTTAAATACTGATTATGGTCTTTTAAACAACCAAATGTCAATTACCAGATCATAATTTTACTTGAGGGTTTGATTATGAAGCAGCTATAAACATTATGTGATTTGGACGCCGTGATGCTTTTACACTATTCCGCAAGAACCAGGATCCCATACCAGGCTGGAAAGGAATATGCAGCGTTCATTCCCAGATATGCTGATACTGCATACCTCGTATTGATGGAAGCCTTGTCTTAGGTAGATTCACAGTCTCAAACTTGGTTAAATTTACTCTTGACCGAACCAAAGTCACCACGATGGCAGTTAATCAATCATAGCGGCGTGTATCAACACTTAATTAAAACCAATTTGATGATTTTTCTTACAAAACAGTTTTTTGATGGATTGTCCTCCAACCTCATAACGCTAAGAAGAAACCAGCTGTAGAGAAAGGGCTCACGTATGAATAATACGAAGGAATAAAAAAATCAGCAAATGCTGAATAAGATATCTTCACTGATTGTGAATTATTTTTCCAAAAATGCTGATTATGGTCTTTTGAACAACCACATGTCAATTATCAGCCCATAATTTTGCCTGTTCTTTTCCAAAAAATAGCTGGGAAATAAAGATTGCTTGCTGGTTTGATTATAAAGCAGCTATAGGCGTTATGTTATTTGGACTCTCAAGGGAATAACGAAAGAATGTACGGTAGATTTCGGCGTCACGGTGCGTATATACTCTTTATACCGCAAGAACCAGGACCCAATGCTAGGCTGGAAAAGGAATATGCATTGTATTATTCCATCATTACCATACAATATTTGCTGATACTGCATGGTTACTGTGGGAATTCTGGTGTTGGGTAATATTCAGCATGGCAAACGTGGTTAAATTTGCACTTGATCGAACCAAAGTCAACATGATGTCAAGTAATCAATCATGGCGCCTTGATCAATACTTTATTAAGATCACTTAAAGTTATTTTTCTTACAAAACAGGATTTTAATGGATTGCTCAGGAACTTCTAAATAATATGACGAAAGTAGCTGTGGAGGTATGCAAAAACCGACTAATGCAGAACTGGTGGTAAATAAGACTTGAGCACTGGTTGTGAAGTATTTTGGCTAAAACCGATAGCTTAGAATCGATTGACTAGAATGAAGCAGATGCATCGGCTCATGTACCCACAGCAGGACGAGATGCAAACACCTACAAATACTGAATAAGATCAGAATAAAATAAGTGAAGAGCTTTGCCTAAAATGCTGATTATGATCCTTCAACAAGGCATATGCTCATTAATAACTCATAATAACGTCTGCCTATTCTAGAATATGAGAAGAAGCTCTTGAATAACGCTTTGATTACGCACTAGCTGTAGCATTCTTCAGGAGACATTGGTACTTACAATCATGCAGTGAGCTTGAGTGATATGGGGGTGGTATTACAACAGCCCCTCAAGGACATACTGACAGAACCACTGACAGATTTTAGCGTTACATTGTATATAAAATCCATTTCCACAAGAACCAGTACGCAGTGTTATACTGGATTATGCATTGTTCATTCCCTTAAACGATGATATTTGATAGATATGGCAAGCTTCTGCAATGTAGTTCTGGGTTTAATGGATTCTCCTAAGGAAATTTGGTGGAATGCTATAGTAAGGATAAACTGTAAAATTCACACTTGTTCAAAGAAACTCTGTCTTTGAGAAGCTAAGCAATGTGATTTCTGTAGTTCGTCGCTAGTGCAGTGCCAAATAAATACAATCTGCATTTGTCCTTTTAAATCGGTCCTTCGTCCTACTCTACTTCATCATAAAGTTGCCAAAGGTTTTTTTATTTTTGTAATTATTTAAATGAAGCTCTTTCGGGGACCATTAATTATCTTTTCCTGCTACCAAATAAACAATGAAGCTAGGAAAAGCCCGAGCGAAGTGACGTAACGTTGATAAATCCTTTTCAACCTCAGAGTAGAGCTCCCGAAGTGGGGAAAACTCGAGCGATCCATCATGGCGGCCTAAACTCAACACTTCATTAAGATCACTGAGATATTTCTTACGGGACGGTTTGGTTCATTTTCTTATGGATTAGTCCAAACCTCGTCTGAAGGCTATAGAGGGAAATAGTGAGGGAAATTCCTATTCCTACTGTAAAATGATGCAAAACCAACTAATGAAACTCTGATGCGGAATAAGATTTGAGGAATAGTTTTGGAGTGCCTATTTCGCTTAAAATGCTGATTATGTTCCAGAGTGTTTGTAACTTCCCAGCTTCGAATCTATACTACACCATCGATTGCCTCGCGAAGATTAAAGATACAATGACGATTCAAGCACACGAAAGACCCGAATCGAAAGTAGTCAGTAAACATGTAGTCCAGTGAAATCGTACATGACCAGGGTAAAAAAATCACTGAGATATAATTTTCTAATATACTTAGAACACCTTTCTGAATATGAATACAGATCTACAAATTCCAAAAACTTGTAGTACCTACGTAGTAGTCGGAACACCGCAAAATTGTTGCCCATTTAGTGATTTTTTTGCTCAAATTTGTTGAACTAGGAATTTCAGCGAATTGGTACTGTACTAATTGGTTCGAAGTACGATAAATTACTTGCAATTCAAGCCCAGAATGAACTCAATACGTTAATTGATTCTTATTACATAGCTCTTCAAAAGATGATAAACATGTACTGTTCTGTCCTCTTAAAACATACATTGCGGTACAATGAGCTGTCTTGAACAAAATTTTGTTTTTAATGGGCTGTTTTGGTAGGAACACCTTTTGTAATATGAATACAGATCTACGATTTCCAAAAACCTGTGGTAGCTTTATAGTGGTCGGGAAACCCCAAACTTTTTGGTCAGATTTCTTGAACTAGGAATTTCAGCGAATACCGTTTCTAATTAGATCGACTTACAATTTATTGCCTGCAATTTAGCCCAGAATGAACTCCATACGTTTAATGATTCTTATGACTTAACTCTTCAAAAAATGATAAAATTTCCAGACATTTAAAAATGTAGTGTTTTGTCTACGGCAGAATGATTTGTTTTGAGACAAAATTTTGCTAAGATGAACTTGTAGACAGTTTGAATACCGATAATATGAACACCACGAGCACGATGGCAAACTCTGATTCTCCAATTGATACTTATTAAGACTCGTTCACATCTCTGAGCACTCAGCTGATTGAAATGAAAGCAACTTCGTTTCTCAGATTAGAATCTTCATCTTGGGGGATCGTTATCTTATTTTGTTGATAAGTAGCTACATTAACGCTCTGACCAACCTTGCAAACACTCGAGAAACGATTTTGACTCCAACAGACTTGGCAACAGACGTGAATTTCAATGAGAGAAGCAAGGCTTGTCACCGTTCTCATGTTATTACGCCAGACATAATTTTTCACATATACATCGCTAAATATCTGTTACAAGTTGACACAGTATGTTATGTAAAAACAATTTTAGTCTTGAAAATGGCGTACAATCAAACTTTACGAAGAGATTGGAACATCCCACTGCATAAAAATGTAACCAATGACAACCATTTTTTGCCTGAAATCGTTTAGTTCAATTATTTCAAAAAACAGGTTTCCTATTTACGCGTTATTTGGCAAGTTCGAGAGAACTTTTGTGA
The DNA here is from genome assembly GCA_031894815.1 of Creontiades dilutus. NCBI lineage: Eukaryota > Metazoa > Arthropoda > Insecta > Hemiptera > Miridae > Creontiades > Creontiades dilutus. The sequence goes on from JAVIWC010005620.1 coordinate 1,480,820, forward strand.
CGCCAGGCACCGGTTTATGCTCACATTTTAGGTATTTAAATTGTCTACAAGTTTCTCTTAGCAACTTTTTACTGTCAAGCAAGTTATTATATAATAGCGTAACTCTAAACATGAACTAAATAAAATTTTGGTGTTTGGAGAATTTTGCCAATTTTTGAAGAAGCCTATCTCAGAAACCACCCAACTTATAGAGCTCAAAAGCTAAAATTGTAGACACTTAAACATACTTTACTCCCGACGAAAAAACTATCTCTGAAATGCTTAGTACAAAAGATTTTATCAAAAGCCCAAAACAAGTGCCAACATTCCGCGGCTTTTGGACTTTTGGCCAGAGTTTCACAAGTTTTCGGTATTCGAAAAACTCTCTTCTTACTAACGATGGTGGTCCTAATATCATACTTAAAAATCTTGACGACCTGATTTAATGTTCCAGGTACCACTTATTTGTCGTTTCTAGTGGAACTCCCGAGGAACGTAAAAAAGTCGTCAATGGTAAAAAAAAAGTGTTATATAGTTTCTCATTTCTATATTAGATTAAACCTTCTAAGTAAGTCACTGATTTAAGAATATTAGACGTAGGATGTGGTATGCTGCCTTAATAGCTTGTAATTAAATTTTAGATGCCAGTAAAAGACTCATATTTCAGCACGATAGATCGATTAGGAAAGAAATTCAGTCCCAGGGTTATTCAGCTGATCAGTGTGTCTCCATATCTTGTAATTGACTTTTACTTGCCCCTAAGACTCCATTAACTCCGTGAACACCAACTTTTACTGGTCCCTTTATCAGAAACAGAAGTTGATATAAAAATAGCTACTATGTCCTCCAGTGAAAGCAAATTTCAGGGCAGTGATGAGATGTAGCTTTCAGCTCTAGGGCCGTTTGGAAAATAAACAAGTTAGGAAATTCAAACATTTCAAAACAAGATAGGAGTATTGTCGATTTTGGGTACATACGTATGATAACCTCCATCGGGATCTCGGGATAATAATATCTTAAGGTAACAGGTATATTATGGTTATAATAAAGAATTTCCCAAAAAAAAAAAAAAAAACTCATGAGTAGGCTGCAATTTTCTAGATGTAATCCCAAACCTACTCTATTAATCGCTACCAATTTTTCAGCCTCGGCTATTGGAGAGAGTTACCTTAAATTTAGTTAAAAACAGCGGTGGCGTGGGATGAGCAGACACGACTACCCTTCACACTTAATCCAGGCTTAGGACTTTCTGCTGAGTGCAGGAGTGTTTTATAGCGGTGGGTGGATTGTCAAAATGTTTGCACCCTGACAGTTTAGCGTTCGGCAGTTGAGTCTTGATGTACGACGGCGATTGGGTGCCCGATTCTTCAAAAATGAGAAACAAGTGTCAGACATATCGACCAGATTTCAAACATATAACTGGTAATTATAGTGGTTGAACAAGTTTCAGTGTCCGCTCATCCCACGCTAGAAACATTGCTGACGATTTCTGGGCAGCCCACCTCAACTGGTGTCTGCTCATCCCACGGAGCCAAAGCAGCTAGAATTCAGCGGTACAAGGGTTTGACATTGCGGGGGTGGATAAGTTGGTGGGGGTTAGTATCTGCCGCTTGGAAGGCTGATGTTGAAGCCGCCTTCCCCCTGGAAAGCTGACCGGCACCGGCTCGCTATATAAACGGCGGAGAGGGTGCGCTCCCCGGCCAGTCCGAGACCCCTATACTACCTACCATGGAAACTAAGGTTGGTAAAACGCGAGCGTAAACTATCATAACGTTTAACGTGACATTTCCGCCGTGATGCGTACAACGCCTGCGATATCTAGTGATCAGTGCGTTTTTATAGGCAGGAAATCGTGTATTTTGTAAGTTCAAGTTCACTTATAGACGTGACGTCGTGATGAGTATTAGCTACATCGACGATGTGTTGTGGATCCGGCGTCTTCTGCGATATCAAAGGATACGCTCAAAGGAAAACCGCAAGTTGCACACAAATAATTCATTCCGAAACATCTCCTACAGATTAGATTTACACCGCACACGATACAATCATACAGCACGATATTAATGGAATACAATACGATTTACTTGCTACCTACCTACTGTAGGTGCCACATTTTGTTAGAATACCATTAATTCTCACTGTTTTATGACTTTATCCTACATTCACGCCTAATCATTCATCAATTTACACTCAACATGAAGGGTTTCCATTTATACTCACCAATATTTTAAAACAAAAAAGCTATTTTGATGTGCATAACACACATAATTGAATTCCATAAACCTTCCAAAATATGTAGGGTGCTTGTTTCTTGCCATAACACAACTACGTAAGCGTATAAATTTAGTAACCAAACGCTTTTAATTTCATTAATTTAATTCTGCATTCCAACCCTCTACCTATAACTATAACTACAGGTCACCAACAAATGTGTCCTTTGGTGCCGGGGAGGGTTGGTTTACGTTTTTCAGTGCGGTGATCCAAATTTGAAACCCGTTTTTCGCTTGCACTTCTAGTTTTTGAGATATAGCTAATGCACCTATTTTCTACCTACGTCAGAGTGTTCAAAATAGTTCACAAATGTTTCACATTCAACTACTATTTCGATGTTTTATGAACAGCAAAAGCCAAATCCGATTTTAGGAATTTTCTCCTATTACACGGGAAACAGCTGTTTACTTGACAAAAGTACTCATATCCCCTAAAAACACCATTTTACAACTTTTCAAATGCATTTTTAGAAAGATTTGAGCAAGATAGCAAATCCTATGAGAGTTGCTCCCTTTCATTTGTCAAATACCAAAAAAGTACCGGCTGTAACCGTTTCATCTGAGACGTACGGACTATTTACTCATTAGGGTGAATTTAGATTTTTGAAGTGTTACTTTCGACACCCAAACGCCAGAAAACAGGTACATTAAGCTGCATCTCGAAAACTATACCTTCAAACCAAAAAACAGGTTTCAGAAACCCTCATTTTCTCGTACAACACCTTTTTCTTTTTTGGTCAGTATAATTAATACCTAATACACTTTCATAAATAAAAACCAGAATAAAGGTTGGCAATCTATAATAGTATTATAAAAATGAAATATTTGATTTTGGTTTATTAGTTTCAATAATGAACCTTTGTATTTGACCAGGAACAAAAAATGTTTAACCCCCACCCACAATTTGTTGTTTTAAGTTTCAAAATGTGTAGGATCAAAGATCTAATGAAAACAATTCGTCATATAATAAGTCGCAAATTAATAAACTAAGGTTTATTATGTATTCGTTTCTAGGTTATACCTTGTATTTATCCTCTAAACTCCTCAAAAAGAGCTCCGTTTATACTTCTCCACCGTGGATCGATTAGGAAACAAATTAGCCACAAGGCTTCTTCAGCTGTTCAATGAGTACCCTCACCTTGGTATTGATTTCTGGATAGACAAAAGGTGATAGGATGATTTCGTCATAAATTTAACTCCTTAAATGCCAAAAATTCACCAGTCCCTTAGTAAGTAACCAAACTGATATCTAAAAATAGATATAGTTGCAATTTACTGCATAGCGACAAAGACGTTAGAATCTGAAATTTGATAATATGAAATAAAACAAGTACCTAACCACCACTTTTCTGTATACGCCGCGCATGCGCAAACGTAAAATACAACGTTCGTATGGCCTATTGGTCCGATTTAGTTCGAATCAGGAGGGTAGTCGGTTTTCGTTTGATTCGACTATAATAGAAGATATCCTACTTAATTTCGCCACCAAAAATCTACGTTATAGCTTTTATTGATTGATTGCTAATACAAATGTATACCAACTCTTTTTGAGAAAGTTCTAAATATAAAACTAGATATTTCTCTCACGAATTTAATATTTGGGGCTTGTAAAAATCCAATAAAAATAAACCAGTTTAGAAACCCTTCCTGGATAACCAAACCAAAAACGCTAGAAATTCTTTCACTGGGGTTTATTATTCAATAAACAGTTGAGAGAGCGATTATTGAATTTCAGGAGATACGCATAGAGCACGTAAATCTGTTCTCAACCAAAAAACCTATTTGGATTTTTCAGTTGATCATATTTGTGTGCCTACTGAAATTCAATAATCGCTCTATCACCTGTGAAACAGGGAAACTCCAACCTTAGTAGAAATTCAAATCATGAACGCAAGAAAATTGAATAATGAACCCCAGTGAAAGAATTTGCAGCGTTTTTTTATGGTTATCAGAATGCTTCAACCCGTGTATCGGCTATACACCCTTTTAGGAGTTCACTCCAGTATCCACGTTCACTACATCACTAGGTTACTGCAATCAAACAAAAACAATAATAAACCGAAATAACGCAAATGTTGGCACCATAAATCGGAAATGGGTTGAGCTACGGACCTGGGGAGGGGCTCATTCGATTCCTCATGGAAAGTTCTTCAAAAAAAGTCCAAATTTAGGCCGCCTTGACTTTTTTGAGGTTTTTAGGGATTTTACAAAACTTTGACAACCCTTAAAGGGAACTTTCAATTAAGTGAGAGTACTGGCTAAAGAATTGGGGCGTTGTCGGACCAATGTTGATTTTTCCAGAAAATTTCAGATTTTTTGCTCCAGCCGTTTTGGGAGAAATTTTTATTGCAGATTTGGATTCTACACCCTTTGAAACTTAAACCATGAAATTTTCAGGGGGGTTACAATTTTTGTTTTTGAAGAGCTGCTTTATTCTATTGAATAATAAACCAAAACAGTTTATCATAACTCAATAGAGATTGAGACGAAAAACAATTGACCGTAACCATGCAAAGTCAGGTGAGGCCAATAATTCAACAATGATGTGCTTAAACCCAACAGATTTGTGTGATATTTACTATTGTATCACGGCCATGCATAAGTGGACTTGAAATACTTGTAAGGAGCTTGTTTTTCAAAGTTTGTATCGGATTTAAATGAAACGTTCTATGTTGTGAGCCTTGCTCATAAATTTGCAAACTAAATCGGCATATAGGAATTAGCTAAACATTGTTAAATTTATAAATTTTATAACCGAATATTAGATGAAAAATTTCAAATCAAATATAAGTTAGAACTATCAACGATAAACCAAGCAATAGATGGACTCCAATGAAATGTATCAGTTACGTTTCACTAGTAGCTATTGCGCATGCTCATAAAAAACATCATTTTCTCATTGGATAATAAACCGATTTTGGTATTTCACGCTCCATAGTGATTTACTGTTTCTCTTCATCTTAAGAATTCGCTTTAAAACCATCTACAACTGCTTGAAACACTTTAATTATATTACAAATGCGAGGAAGTTAACTGCCACATTCAATTATAGTTATTGGAATTGTCTGGTTTGAAGTCCATGAAGGGCAAAGGGAATTGGATTGCGCGATTTTTTTCACGTAATATTTTGGGAAATGAGCTTACAAATTACCCACCCAAGTTTATTTTAAAACCGTCAAAGTAATTTTCCCAGAGTAATCACAAAACGACAAACAACGAAGTGGTAACGTAACGACTTCTGCGTTTTCACGCTGCTGGCTTCACTTCGTTTCCGGCAACTCATTCTAAAATCAAAGAAAATGCGGCGGAGCATGAATTGTTTGAAGTTCGATGAGAATTGAAAAATAATTTTCCTCGACGGAAAAGTGGACAACTTCTATTTCCTAGATTAGCTACGAACAACCGGACCGATATGGTTTAGAAGGCGTTGATGTTTTGGTTTACTGCATACCGAACAAATTGAATTCGCCCAAAACAAAGCTTGCCAAATTGTTTATGGTATACCTATCGCTTCGCAGTACCCGTAACATGAATGTGTAGATCATTCACATATTTTAAATTATCTTATTGCATTCCGAAGTTCATATTATAGGGAAAATGGTAATTTAAGATGCACCGTAAAATGACTAAATTGGTAAGGCGATTGAAAGTATTCCGAAGTTGAGTGTGGCTTCTTCTTTTAGGTAACATGAAAGTTTAGATTTTCTTCAAGTTTTAGGAAATCTCGAAAGAAGTAAATACAAATCTTTTATAACGATCCACGAGACATAAATGCTGGGGGACATGTTCCGACATACATTAACGCCTTCAAAAGGTTAATGGACATGTATTGCGGGTCTGTTACGCTAATTCTATATCAGATAGAATGATGATAAAAGCTTGTTGAAATTGAGATCTCATCATTAGACCGTTGTTCAGCGACACTCTTAGCAATTTAAGCGGGAACGAACACCATACTGCTTGATGGGTTTCATGTTTACAAAAAATAATATACTGATTTCTTAGCAATGAAACTCATAGGGGACCATCTTCATTCTTATACAAATTCTCTCTGAAAATCTCATCAAAACGGATGAAAACTATAGGAAAAAGGCTTGTTTTTTTATCACGTTTGCGTATACGTAGTAGTTGCTATAGCTACTAAACACGAAATTGGAATGGGTTTGTCAGGCCCTTTTTCCGCGACTATTCTGAACATTAGAACATTAAGCTACGACAGTTTCCCATTGGTACAGAAACCAAATATGCTGATGTGAGCCCAGCCACTTCATCTCAAATTTGTTCTACATTAATTGACATCGTATCAATCAAAAGTACTTTGATTTAAATTGGTTAAAAATACTTTGTAATGCTTAAATATTGTGACAACTCAATTTATCTGGAATTTGTATCTACCGCGTTGAAGAGCGCCTGGGTAATCCTTCAATCTGGCAAGCCCCCGTCATCATCATCATTAAAACCATCAATATAATCAAAATCGGTCCTCAAGTTTCGGAGTTTTGAACAGGCAGGAATTGAGAAAATGTTTCTTCAGATACTTTATGATTAATGTCGCACATCCTATCATCAATCCAAAGACATTCACCGTCTAAGGCGACAAACTAAGAGATAACTTTATTATAACACAATCTCTTATTTGTCAATGAAAATCAGTTTGTTAGATTATTCTCGGAGTCTGATCTGTAATAAACGGTACCATACCATACCAATACCGGTACCTTCCTGAGGCTTTTATCCAAGTATTTTCTGAATTCGACCGCAATCGAGTATAAGATGGCTGGTACGCAATGTATAATTGTTAACCGATTTCCAGGATAATTTTTCTGTTCGATTACAATTTAAGTCTGGTTCCTTAACAAGGAAAATTTGGTTTTGCAGACAGGAGGTTGAATGGAGGGAGTCTTCCTCTCATGTGCAATAAACCTCAGAAAATCAAAGAACCTCGATCCATTGAAGAACTGACCATACCCACTAAAATTCTCAGCCAGTCTTCATCCTTATTCCTGTTCGAATAAGAATTTGATCTAGTTTTAAACAATATTTATAAGTGTCATCATACAAAAACTGGAAATAGTGACGTCTTTGTAATGGATGCATTACTTCGCGATATGTTTTTGCGATTCCACCTCTTCGATTCTTCCTCTAAGAAAGCCGAGGATTAGCAAGTCGAAAGAAACGCTGCGCGGTGGAACATGTTCCAGTAAGTTGCTACGGATTGGGAGTCGTGGGCGGTCAGCTGACAGCTCTAATGAGCCCGGGTCAGCGAACGTGACTCGCGGGAACCTCAGAGCATTTTCCAGGTCAATGTGTGACCATTAGGGAAAGGATCTGGATCTGACCCTCAAGTCCACTGTTGTGTTTCTCTTTCTCGGGTTACAAGGCTTCGATTTCTTGAGGATAAACAAGAGTTTCGATATCAGTGTCGAATGTCAGCTGGAGGCAGGGATACAAGTTGTATCATAGAACATTGATGGGAAAATATGAAGATCACGTTGTTGCACAGTGCAACGGAATACCGCTTCAGACTGTACTAAACTGAAGGAAATCTTATTCAACAGAAACTGAATTCTCTACACGAATGTAAAGGGACAAAACCTCCTATCTCCCACAAAATTTAGCTTCAGGAGGAACATAGCTCTAGAAGACGCTCAATTCTTGCCAACTAAACAGACTAACTCGCTATTTAATTATGAAAAAATTCAATTTTGGTTCTTAATCCTGGACACAGTTGGTTGAATCCAAACCTTTGATTCAATTGATTGAGAGTTCCTCATGTTATTGCTCCCGTTGTAAGACGCCGAAGGATTTTAATATCAATAGGTGATGATTTTGGTTTATCATTTTGATCAATCAACATGGACATTAAAATCGATTTGATGGTGGAAGTCACATTATTCTTCTTTACTTGGGTATTCCAACAACGCGTGCCTCGTACCAACCGAACCATACAACATTCGCAGAAGGCTGCAAGCAACGCGACATTCATATTGCTCTCCTTGACTTGCTGTTTTTGGATGACTTATGCCGTCTATGGCTAACATGGTGAAAATGTTTATAATTCACCAGTTTCCCAGTATATAAAAAAATCAGGGTGCTTTTGAGTACCTAGAGTAACCCCGACTTGAGTCTCGCTTATATGTCGCAGGGGAGCAGCATTCAGCTTATGACCATATCAGGTTGTCACATGGGATTGCACTTGAAAACATCATTGAGTCTTTCTTTCTAATGTTCACCATAACGCTGATAAGAGTGGCCCATGAAGAACTCTGCAAAATACAATTTCTCTCTCTGTCGAGCTACAGAAACCGATCCAATCCTGAACTGAATACGACCACGAACCCACCGGACTTGTTCGAAAATTGAACGATACTGGTGAGCCCTTGTTCTGCCCATATCCATGAAATTTGAAACCCAACCATGATACGATCTAAGATGATGGGGAATATTTCCTTAATACCCACTGGAATCCTCTGTCATCCGCCAAATTTGCTGTTTGAGCCCCACGACCCAGCTTTAAGTTCGATTTCGAGTCAACAGAAAAAATTTCGCTAACTTTTTTCCAGTAGTTTTGGAGAAAAGGTTTGGACAGTTTCATCTATTCGAGTTTTGAAATCTTCGCATTTTGAAACGTAAGCCAACAATTTGATGGGGTTACGAATTCGTTTCCTGGGTGGATTACAAAGGTTCATTATTGAAAAAGGAAGGTCCTCCCTCGAAGTACCTAAATTTGCCAACCTGTCAACCTCCTCATTTCCCACCGACCCCACTTGTGCCGAAGACTATTGAATCCCAACTTACAGAGTAAACTTAAATTCTCAAGTACCATACACGACTTTGATTTTTGTATCAATGGCAAGCAGTTCCCAAAATTCACCAAAACTGCCATTGTCACTTGATTATCTGTGTAAGCCACTGCAGAAGCCAGACACATCAACCTCTTCACCCTTGCTTGGCGAAAGGGTTCTCATCGGCAGCACAGCCAGTAGGTTACATCGCATGATTTTACCACTACCGCCGAAAGGGAAATCTTCAATTATTACCTCGTAAATTCAACTTTCTCTCAATAAATAGGCAGTACAAAATTTCATTTCTCGCCAAGATGCTACATCCACAAAATCGCAGATCGTCATCGTGCCGTTACATGAACCGCCGATAGAATACATTTTTCATACATCACTGTTACCGGATAGTCAGATAATGGGATTTTATCGTTGTTTTCACTTATGTAAACGGTGATTATGAACTAGTGAGAATAGGAAGCTTCGTTAGGGTGTAGCCGGCCTTTTATGGACCCCATTCGAGCGTAACTGCGGTCGACTCATCGGGTTTATTTGCCTTCCAGGAAGTTAATATCGCAGTTTCCAAGAGAATTGGCTCCCCATATGAGGACATTACAGATTGATAAGGTTATTGACGCCACTTCAAGAAAGTAACTCGATAAGAGGTCCTATAAAAGTAAAATGTACATATCAACTAGGATCTTGATTGACATGTATTTCGTAAAATGTCTGAAGAACATGATGCAGAAACGATGAACCGTTGTTTAATGATTTGCAGCGTTTTTTACTGCTCCACAAAGTTGGAACGGAAGCAGATTTAAAGAAGACGGTTAAGAAATTATTTGAAAAAAACTTTAAAATGTGCTATTTTGGCAATTTTTTGGGATCGGCATTTACATTTTGATTTGTATTTCGCCAATTTTGAGATGACAGAAACAAATTTCTCTCTTAGTATTTGCAATGTTTTTAATTCTCTATTTCTAACTTCAAACTCTCTACGTCCTTGCGACTGTTGAAATTCTAGCTACATTTCTTGTGTGTTTACGCCCTACACCTTTCAGGGTCAATAAAACTTTCGTTGTCTTCGTCCCAATGGTTGCCCTTCTCCAGAAAACACATTGTACGTTAACTTAAATTCCAATAAGTATAATCATATTCCAATACATCACTTTCTGTAATGAGTTATCTTGTGGCATTTTGGTCCCAAAAGATGGTTCGTTAGATGGGGAGGCAGATATGCTAGAATCGTGTCATACCCGTTCCACAACTGTAATTTAAATAGTAAAATCAGTTAAGAATTTGCCCCTAATTATATGACCCGCGTGTTTTTGCTCATAATTATTCGATCTACCTGATGAAGCAACGTTTGGGGCGAGAGGAGTCTCATTTGTTTTGCCCTGATCGCAATCTGTTTGGGAGTTGACATTTTCAGCTCCCACCGGTCGAAGACCCCACGCAAACGCGTTGACGAGAAAGTCCGCTTGGCCTTCACGGATGATCACCTTAGCAATAATAATAGCGCGTACCTCTGGGATAGGTAGGAGCGGTAGGTTGGCAGGCCGTCGATTTGTTTCCCTGATAACAATAAAGTTGGTACCAATCAATTATTACCGACTATCTATACTTCCAATCAATAGCGTAACTCCAGTCATACTTAATAATAGTATAATTAAGAAGGTTGAGCTAAGACTTGATTAGTTTCGTGATAGAACTTGCTTACACGAATTCTTAGACACTGAATAGACAGCAGTAAGCTTCAAGAACACAGCCGTGTGTACGTTACGGAGTAGGGAGGCCTCACATTTCCGAGCGCAGTCAGTCAGGATTTGAAGCTCAAGTCGTAATGTAGGCGAATTTGAAAAACAATGAGTTAGGGATGGTAGCCTTAGCGCTGGAAGAAGAGGAAATAAATTGGAGGCGAAATTCTCGCCGAAGAAAAATGTGGGTCCACGCTGCTTGAAAAAAAAGAAGCATGGAAGGGGAATTTGGTTCGCTGCTGCCTCTTCTAATATGCGCTGAGGTGAAGTTCTATGAATACTTCAGAATGTCAACTTCACATCACACCTTCAACAAACTGGAGCTGAAATTGAAGCTGAAATAATTGTCCATACTCTTTCCTTGTACTCCGAATTACGATATTTTTCAGTGGACTGATCATACAACACTGGAAAATTGCGAACCTCCTCAATTAACTTTTCCAGGTCCATTGCTATCCGAGGCACGTCCGCGCAAAATAAACAAAAGTAGTTTGAGACGGTTCGGGCTCGTGTCGGAAGGACGGTGCGGAAGAGCGGGGACTTCCCCGAAAGATTTCCCATGATTACTTCCTATCCGTGTGTCGTCCGTCGGGCTCGGCTCGGGCATGTGGGGTCCAGCCTTAATACGGAAGCCATTATTAGTCTTCACAGACCTAGTTTTGTCATAAACATAGAAAACCAACAAAACAAAATCAGATCAAACTGTCCAATCTATTTATAAATTACTAGAAGGACTGATTTAGGATACTCGCCCGGACCACCAAACGAAACAGAACAATGACCGCCGTATAAATAGTCGCCTCGGGACTTAAGCTTACTACTGTCTAGTCTGAGGATAGGCGTTCGTATTATTTACGTGTTACAATGCACCGAGATTGATAATACTTTTCAAATATAAGGTGCTATTACACAAAACTCTGGTTTAGAAATTAAGGTACATATTTCGGGAATTTACATGATCGTGGGGCACAATCAACTCGAGTTACTTTGTGGCAACTACAAAGTAGTGAAATCATCACATTCATCTCCTGTGATTCAATACGTAATCTTCCAGAAAGTGGAGGCGACTCTTTAAACTATGGCTGTATGTTTGCATTAGAGGGATCGTTAGGCACTCAGTTGACTGATGAAAAGTTGTATGGATCTAGAGGCAAAGCTTTCTTCTGCTCGTGATGTGCCTTCGGAAAGATCTGGTTGATATGTTACGACTGTTTGAAGTGAATATCGCAGTTGTCTCTTCTTCATCACTTGAAAGTTTAAAAACAGCATATTCCGCATTTGCTTTAATGAGTAGAACCTCATCTAATGCTGACTTGTTTTGGCAACACCGTGTATGACGGTTCATTAGAACCTTTTCTGGAGTCATAAACCAGGAAGGAAGTGAACTGCCAGTAGACGTTGGCAAATTCGTAGCTGGGCACAGCAAAGATCTTGACAAATGTAAATTGAGATTGATAAACCTTTCCAGAAATGAATTGATTAGCTAAATCTCTGGGTTAGAAATTAATGGGAATAAATTGGATCCGAATCATATATGATGGTATACAATAAACACGGGTCGCCGATTGGGAACTACAAACATAATAGAATCATCATATTATAATAAAATTTGTAGATGGTTTTAGGCAACGAAACAAAGGTACTAGGAATTCAATACCGTACCTTGAAGTCTTGGAGCTACCTGCCTACTTGTTTGTATACGTCATTCCTTCAAACGCTCCTTAAATTACGGATTTTGGTGATCTTATTAATTATTCGAGAATCTGACACCGTGTTTGGGGTAGTTATCCACAAAAAGTAGCTTAATTAGAAATGCAAGTTTACAGTTTTAAAGAAATTCGTACAGATGACAAACTGGCAGAAATTGATGAAATGGAATTATGAAAATGTTAAATGTTAGTAGAATTAGTAAACAGAATAGAATTAGGTAAAAAGACTAATTCAAAAATGTCCTTGACCTTGGATGAATAGCAGCGTGTCTGCGAGCGCAAACGTGAATTACTTGCTTGTCGATTTTTAATGATGTAATGGTCCGATTTCGTTGAAACTCGGGAGGTAGAGGGTATTGGTTTCAAGGTGGTACGAGTACCTTACGAATCTTTATCTTTATCTCGATTGTTATTGTTGTAGTTGTTACATTGGAAACACCGAGATTAATAGAATTATTATGAAAAAATGATCAGGGATTGTGCTGATTTGCTGCTTTTTTGACCAGGGCGTCAAGATGGCGAAGGGTTTTGGATTGACGGTTCGATGTGCACACGCTCAATCATGAATTATAGATATATTTTGCACATCAAAATGTATTAATGTTACATACATAATGTAACGTGTTATTAGTATTGCTGTTCTGTTACTGTTTTTGCTTTCAATCATTTTCACTCCTCGTTTCTTCACCTTCAAATTCTTTACACCCATGGTGTTGTTAACCACGAAGCTATACTTTCGCTTTAGCTATACTACTAAACGTGGCAGACATTTTGAGCTCATGCAAGCCTGATGTATATAAGGCTTCCGGATCAATTATTACAAAGATGGATGCTGTTATGACTCGGCTTGGGTTTCCGTATTCAATCATTCGCATGAATAAAACGTTTACCTTCAAAAAGTGAGAAAGCTATACTGCCCACCCAACTTGGCCGACGTGAGATAATCACAAACCAGATCAACTTGAGGAGTCCGGAACAACTTTTAGAAAGCTGGATTCTGCTGTAATTCAGCTTGGGTTTCCGTATTCAACCATGAACAATTTCTTTACATTCATATTGTGCACGTCCATGCCGCAAAAAACGTGGAAGCTATACTGCCTACCCAACTTGGCGAACATTTTCAGTTAATCACACGCCAAATTGACTTGGGGCTTCCGGAACAATTACGAGAAAGGTGGATTCTGTTATAATTCTATTCGGATGGTGAATTCAATCATTCTCACTGGTAATTTATCCACCTTCATATTCTGTAATCTCATGTTGCAGTAAACGAGGAAGCTATACTGCCCACCCGACTTGGGGGACGTTTTGAGCTTATCAGACGCCTGATCAACTTGAAGCTTCCGTAACAATTATTAGAAAGGTGGATTCTGTTATAATCCGTCTTGGATCAACAAAGTGGATAATCCATGGGATCAGGGATCACTCGAGACTCCATTGTGCTCTTCTTTCGTCTTATCTGATGAGCTCCCGGTAATTCGTGGCCTTGCCGACCGACATTCCTCCCCTTAGAAAGGAACCTTTCGGAAACGTCTGCGGGACGATCTCCTCGCCGTTAACATTTCTTGTGAGTCACGATTTCGGGATACAATCTGATAATGGAGGATGAAGATAGAAGTCAAGGCAGTCGTTGTTACTTAGGAGAACGGATGGTTCTCGTGTAGGTAGGTACAACATACGAGGGTTATCCTGATTCGATTTCAAGTGCTTCCAATGCTCCCAAAACACTGACTCTTTTTGCGCTTGCGCTAACATAAAATCTTTCAAGTGCCACGTTCACTTTGTCCGTTGAAACCCTATATGCTCCAACTTTAAGCATCTATGGAAAATATACCTTACTAAGGAACACTTCAGTGATCTGCACATTCAAGATGCGGACACCAGGATGCCAAATGCTACATCATCCTTGGATGACTTTTCAGCTTTGAATCTCAATTCCTTGCTAGTTAACTTACGTTATTAGCATTTTTGTTATCCCTCCCACAAAGTTCAATTAAGTAATTTTCTAAATAAACTAAACCTACGTGTCTTCTTGTAAAAATAATTCAGTTATTTGGCTATCCGACTTTGACCTTAACCTACAGAAAAATCTTTTTCTATTTCTATACCTAACTAGACCACCCTGTAGACCGCACATGCCGCTCAAATTTATGAGGGAACGTGCTGTAACGTGGATAGTTCTACAGTCGTAACTTCCTCTTGTGATCTAGAAGGCGGTGGTTATCAAAACGATGAAAGGCGGTGACATGGGAGAGGAAATCAACGCTCATTACTTCTCTGCGGCTTCCTCGAACGTGCCACTCCTAGTTTCAATCGACGCACCGCTCGCTTTCTCATTACCTACCAACCTGGATAAGAACGATTATTCGGAAATTATCCAATATTCCGAGAGAAATTCCAAAACCCCCTTCTATTCGCTTATATCGCGGTTATGCCGACAGTTCCTTTTTGCACGGTCAACAGTATATCAGATGCGAACCTTCAAGAACTTCAGTATCTCTATATCTCCCTTAGCCAATCTTCAACTTTTATTACTTGAAAAAGGCATTTTTGTTTCTTTATTAGGTTACTCTACCGTGCAAATCACTAGCCAATAGTTCCATATAAGATAATCATCTGATAGTTCTTCGTTGTCTAATCATCTCCGTGAACGCAGGCGCTAATTAAAAGAAAACAGTGAAATAAAATAAACACCTTCCTTTGCTCTACTAGTCTTTATCTTATGTGTATCAAAAGTGATAATAAACTTAATTTTTCAACAAGGAAAGTCTATTTTTTCAGATGATCGGACTTCATGAGAGGATTTTGCTACAATCTCGCATATTACTAAAGTCATTACGATCGAAATGTATAAAAACAATATGTTGGGGTTCTTGAGGGTTCTGTGAAGTAGTATAAAATTTTGTGTGAAGCGCTAGGGAATGAAGATGTATGCGACAAAAAGACGGCTATCAGAATAGAATTGTCTTCCTTATTATTGAATGGAACGGAACAACAGAAAACCTGCATGTAGATTAGTACTGGGGATTAAATACGTTGCTGCAGAAGAATTGGACCGTAGGATGGCACGATAGATCTAGTATCAAGGATATTCAATCACATTCCAGGAGTTGACTATTAGGAAACGTACTCCCCAGATGTTAGTTGTTCTCTGACAACACTCTCGCACAAGCTGTTAAAAATGAAATAGCAATAGAGAAGTAGCAAATTAATACACCTAGAAACTATCCATCTTACTGAGGAATTTGTAATAGAAGTTCCTGAAATGTTTGAAGATTCATTGAACGCTTTGATTGCAAATTAAGTATGTAAGGTACTTTTCCGTTATAAAAACATCCATAACATACTCATATTTATAAAATAACAAAAAACAAACATTAATAGTCCTTAGTTTCTTAATAATCGATATAATATACACATTTGATGTACTCTAGAGACATTTGAAACCAACAGGATTTCAAATTAGAAATTGATTTATTAACGCTACAAATTACGATAAAAAAGTCCATTATTTCTGTATTATATGATCCTCCAGGTAATTTGCTCGTCTACGATTATTAAACGGTGTCAGTGATATCACTATCTTGTAATTCTATTCTAGACGCCTTAAAAGAGCTCCATCTAAATTCCATCTCCTTTAAGGAAGAAAATTGCCAAAAGGGTCTTTCAGCTGATTCTAAACATTTGCAGAGGGAAATTGGCAGTGGTTAAAAGGTTTTTATTTGAATTCATTTTCAGTTACAAACGATAGCATTTTAGGAGGAATGTTTCAAAACCACACACTAATGATAATTAACCTTTTCACAACCTAATAAACAATAAATCGACAAACAAGCCGGAGTAAAATCGAACACTGATCAGTGTGTCTCTTAACTGACCTATACGTGACGCCATAATTGACTTCTAGGCGCCAGAAAGACAATGGAATAATCTCGTTAAACAAATAACTCCATGAACCAGTACTAAACCCAAGCTGATATCTAAATACCTACATACAACATACCATAATACAATACAGGTGCACAACTGACGAAACCGAAAATGGATAACAATTACCTTTGCTTCACTTGCCACCAAATAAATGAGGAAAGTTATGAAAAACTCGATTCCAAAAAGAACTCTTAAAAAACCAAATTCCTTTGCAATTATAACAGCTGATTCCATCGTCACAATTTACTAGGCTGTTTTTTAAGAATGTTCCCATTCACTTTCCTGTTGACGTTCTTTTACTGACATCAAAAGGAAGGAGCTACTAACTTATATTTGCACGATTTTTATTATTATTATCATTATTACGTATGTTCGTTCGCACCTAAATGCCTTAAATAGTTCGGATTGTTCCCAAATTGTTTGTTGGGATCTCCAATTGTTTCTGTTTGAAAGTTCTGACCTTTAAGAAGAGCGAGTAGATGAAAGTGAAGTGGTCCAAGTGAACACATTCGATTCATTGGATACCTACAAGTCTATAAATAACCCACATAGAATCGTCATTCCAGAAGTTTTTGATTATCAACTATTTCACCCCTTTGATTTCACCTTGGGGTTGGTCAAGATTCCTGCCTATGATACAGGCCCATTTTTGATTTTGGATATAAGCTCCGTTAACTTTAGTCCAGTACATATCAGAGAAAAGTTGCTTATGCAGATGGACGGATTTTATTTCAATTCATAACTCGATCTTTCTTTGACTTAGTCTACGGATCTTGTAATGTAAACCAACAACAACGACAGTGGGTTTAATTTTCTTATTGGCCTATAACGAATGTTCAATATTGAAAACAATCAACCAATATCAGGAAAGCTTTGCCTACATGGATTGGAGTTACGTTGCCGGACATCAAAATAAAATAGTTTTTTCCTTTTTTCATAAATGAGCGCATTATCTGATGGAGAGTATAATGATTGCGGCTGACAAAACTCTTTCAATGCTTTGAATAGCCAATGAAAGGTAAATTCTTATCTGTTGGTGAAGATATTTTTGGATTCCTAACGAATCGTTAGTAAAGATTCACTTCAAAATATAAAATGAATTCGACGGTTGCGGGTATCTTATTACATCAGCTGTTTCGTTTCACATATTAGATCGTATCCGTTGGATCAATTAAAAGGGACAGTTACTCGGAAGGTTTAAAAAGAACGCGGATTTCACCTTCCTCTTACAGGAGAGTAACTAAATAAACAGCATCAACTACAAACATTTCCATACTGCATAACAACCTGAAGTAGAGCGATGTAATTAAACTCAAATTATCATCATAGTCCGAACATGATTACGAAAAATTCAAAAATCGTAGCATGGAAGTTGAGGGAATCTTGTTAGACTTGAGTATAGGAAGTGAAGGCATTCAAATCGATGGAGCGAACCGGTTGACAGACCAGGCATTGACAAGTTTAGTTGCCTGCAAGGTTCGAGTGCATAATCCGACACGCCCCCGGCCTTGATATGCGAAGAAACCAGATCCCGGCTAATGTATACACCCTCAAATAGACTTTGCCATTCTAGTGGTTTTGCAATTCCGTTACAGCTGTGAATAGTAAGATCGAACAAGCTCGTTTTCAAAGAAATGGTCGTTGTTACTATCTAGAAGAATCTTGTAAAGGCTTCGTAACAAAGTTTAACTTACACGCCTGAAATTGACTGTTCACCTGTAACCGGCGGATTTTTTGTCCACCGTCTCTCAGACCTCCGGTCATAGCTTATACCGGTAATAGCTGATTCATTAGTACGCATGCATATTCAAAGCTCTATTTTTTCAATTTAGCTGGTGATGCAATTTAAAGGGGAAACGATTTTTTTTCTTCCTGGTCATATTTTCCAATTAATTACAGGCCTGAAGATAGTTTCTGTCATGTTTGATATAAATCATTCGAATGCAGATCATAGGATGTCCGCTACATTAGTGGATACTCCGGAATTGCATGTGGTTCGCTGTAACTCACTGACCTAAACACAGATCATTTTCCAGGGGTGGTTCTATCGACAAATAGTGTTGAATACATTGTAGACGTTACGTCCAAATATGCAGCTGGAAGAAGCAGCACTTATTCAAAGCGTTCTCTTCAATGATACAGATCCTTTTGAAACAACAGGTGTAGATGTTGAATGACCTCTTCTTTCGAATAAAAACAACTAATAGGTATTCATCAAATCAGATCAGGAGGAAAGGAGGTCACTTTGTGCAATATTAAAGGCCACTGCAGCACCGTAGGAAATGATATTGCTGACGCAGAAGCAAAAGATGCCGCTATGCTGCCTGAACCTAACGTCGTTCTAAATTCCCGTCATTGGCCTTAGTGAGTTAGCGATTTCTCCATTTTCTCCATCAACACACTGGTTGATACGATACATTAACTGTTCAGGAAGCTGTTCGCTGAAAGGCGCTAAAAGGATGTTCGCTGTGTTTGTTAATATTGTAAGAACTGCTACTGAAAGAATACATTCCCTACTATCGGTTTTCGTCCTAAGTACCAATGGTACTAGACATTCTATGAATTATTATAAAACCTTTAATTCCCTTCTTAATCATGGAACCATTCACAATTTACCTACATACTCATGATGGACGTTTCAAATTCTTGGGTTGTTACGAAAATCTCAGTGTTACCGATGTTTGTTACTTGTTCCAGATTGGCTTGCTGGTCTTGTTTCTGAGCGTCGCATCCGCTGGCCTCCTTGACGGATACTATCCAGGCTACGCGGACCAGGCCACTCTACTGGGCAATCAACAGATCCAGCAACAACTTGGTCAAAATGCCGGATATTTCGGTTTCCGATTCGTTCCTAACAACCAAATCAATCCACAACAGCAAGGAGGACCACATCCTTTTCCTCCATTAGAGATCCCGATTAATCCGTTTCCACAAACGCGATTCGCACCTCCGATTCCAACAGGAGTTCCAACGCAGCCAGAAGTTAATCCTCCTACAGGGCCTTATAACGATGCCCCATTGCAGTTCAGAGTAGCCAGGTTGGGAGCTGCTATGCCTGTTTTGCAGCCAGCATTGACGAGATTGGCGTATAATCCAAATTCGGCTGGTGTGGCTGGGACCCAGACTTTGGTTCAACCTGCTATCCCTATAAGAGTGGTGTACCTTCCAGATATCAGAGCGATTAATCAACCAATGCCCATGCCACCTCCCATTTTCCAACCTCCACTTCTTCAAATACCTGAATGGGTTCCAAACGTCCCAACGCCTATACCAGCCAGGCCGAGGTACCCTTTCACTCCCCTGGAACGCGAGCGGACTCGTCCACAGCAAGGGTATCGAAAACAGACATATCGTCCACACACAGTCTATGCCCTGGTTCAACAATCTCCATCCACACCTCTACCACCTCTTGTGCATTCAGGCCCGCAACCAGTTGGAGCTCATCTCTACAGATTCGCATACGGAGTGACTGACAGGAAAACTGGAGACGTAAAAAGTCAGTCTGAGTACAGGAGTGGTGATGTTGTGCAGGGTGTATACTCCCTCGTTGAGGCAGATGGAACCAAACGAGTAGTTGAATACACAGCAGACCCTCATAGCGGATTCAATGCAGTGGTCCGCAAGATGAAACGATAAGTAAGTGCAACAATAACTAAACATCTCAAATGAAGATAAATTTGTATATAACCACTTTTAGTGTAGATTATCTACGAAAATTATGTGTGTGCTTGTGTAGTGTTATGTTTAAAAAGAACGGCAAAATATAAATGTAAGGTCATAGCCAAAACGATGCCCTGGCTTGCGTCGCTGTATAGGAGAAATGCCATAGAATTGGTCATTTCGGCAGAAGTGCTGTTTGTGATCCTTGAGGCCTTTGCCTCAAAGGATGTATGTGTGGGTATTCTCCTCTCAAACTACTGCCATACATCAAGAACAGCAGGTATGTGCCGTTACTTCATGACTGTGATATGGATAGTTCCCCTAACCGATTCTTGAAACTGGAGCAGCGAACCAAAAGACTAATCCCTGCAACTTACACGACCGTATCACTACAATTTTCCAGTGCTCTTTTTACCGAATTCAAAAAGAAGGGAGGTACTCGATTCGGCTTGAATGATTTTGAATTATTACTCGCAGCTAGTCCATCATCCTTTAGGCTAATTTCTTTAATTCCATAACCATCAGTCAGATTGAAATTAAGAATTTGAACTTGAGGTTGCGACTTTAGATGTTGCTGCGCATGTTCCGATCTTGTTCAAATTTGGAGGGTAATTGGGGAAAGCCGGTTTGATCATATCATTTCAATGTTTAGCTCGATCATAACGGCTAAGAATGGAATGACCTCGACAGAAATGCAATGCTTGTCGACCCACCTTTTTAAGGCCTGGGGAAACGTATCTCATGGTATTTCTGTCCAATAATCTTTCAACAATCTTATATTGTATATCTTTTAAGATCTTTGAAAATATTCCATCTGACCTATGCGAGTATGGCATGTCTCGCACCTAACTTGACATACGTTTTTATCATGGTTTTTATTTTCTTACAACATTTTTCTTACTGATTACTAGGGCACAGAGATATTATGTATTTTTCAGTAGGTATTTCGTTGGTATTCAAAGTTCTGGTTCATTTCCACCCAACTCCGGTTGAAAATTCCAAATTTTAATGTGCATCTTCTATATTTTAGGATTATTCGGTGTATCTGCTTGTCGTCCCAAATGTGCATAAACAAGCACATTTTCCCAAATATGGTGATAAATCGTTATTTCCTCACTACTTGCTTTTGATTATATTGATTTAAAAACTTTTTTTTATTCGACCCTAATTTTAGTCTAGCTGATCCCAAATCCTCGAAAATTTTGAATTTTCTGTTAGGGAGGGCTAATATACAATCCATTCAAGCGCTGATCATACAACACAAACGTTTTTCTTGATTCAAGCACATTTTCCAGATGTTTTTAAATCAATTATGGAAGGAGTAAATGGAGGGGGTAATAGTGATCAATTTTATAGATTATCTTCACCATATCTATGTTTTTTGCGTCCCGATTTCGGTTTAACAAATCTCTCTTGTTCGATAAACCTCAGACTCTTTGAATTTGAGATCGGGAAGCGTGTGAAGGTGGTTAATAGCCGATCCATTCAAACTCTCCTCATATCTACTAGAGCTCTAAGCTAATTTTAGTAACTTCATAAATTTGATCGAGTTAAAAAAAAATTATTGCGTTTACAATTATGGCTGTAAGTCGGCTCTTGCATAAACTAGAAATAAGCACGTCCATGTAATGCGTGTATTGCTAGGCATTTTGTTTAAAGCATTAGCCTTATGCTTTTGCTTGAAAGTGTTGGTTGAAGTTCAGATGGCCAACGTCATGTAAATGGTTTTATATGGAGCAGTGAATGACGAGTCCCGCGTTTTAACAGTAATTGGGATAACATTCAGCTATAACTGTTTAATTTAACGAAACTGATCACACTTATCTTGAATAAAGGATGTGAATAATTAAGACTTGAAGGTACTTGAGTACCTGTGCTCTAGGGCACCTTTTTGGATTGGTTACTTATACTTTGCCCTTATACCAAAGATACAGTGATTTTCTGAATAATTACGGAGGATTTGCATACTTTTGAGATATGTTGGGACATTACGCATATTTTTTAGATATGGTGAGACATTTTGCACGTGTTTTTAATTTTCGTTGCATACTTGGTACGATTTTTCAACTATAATTCCGGACTTTACCGATACCGTTTCTCCAACATAATCTGAAAATTTTGTGTTCCAGGTTACCAATCTTCGAAGATACAAGACTGCAAGAAAAAGTCTGTGTTTCCCCCAAAAAACGTGATCGATTTTAGAAGAATACATTCGTTTTTTTTCTTTTTCATTATGACAAGAGCGGTAAAAATATGTAAAAGTAATAACTTCGCGGTTACCACTAATATATTCCCAATGTGTCGTCATTAAACTATGAATATTTGTAAAAGGGTGAGAATTTGAAATGT
This sequence comes from Creontiades dilutus, assembly GCA_031894815.1. Lineage (NCBI taxonomy): Eukaryota > Metazoa > Arthropoda > Insecta > Hemiptera > Miridae > Creontiades > Creontiades dilutus. Next base: position 1,503,253 of record JAVIWC010005620.1, read on the forward strand.
CGTAAAACAAACACTAGATTGATATACTCACAACTGACCTAGGTTTATAAACCATTTCTTATTTTATAATAATTGCCAACATACATGAGTGCCAACGTAAATTATATTTTTCTTAATATTATTCTTTGTACAGACTCATGTCATATTGTAAAAATAACCCGGGCCTTCAAAATATGTCATTTCGCAACTTCATGCTGCGTTTACTATAGGTTACCAATTTAGTTACCTTTAGGTTAAAATCTAGCAAGTAGACACATAAGCTATTGTAACATGTATCATGTCATCTAGAATTTCCATTATGTGTACAGTCTCATTAATATTGTTTAGTGTAGATTAGAATGCGCTTGTTACAGTTGCCAGCTTATCTGCAAAATATTGTCTCTCTTTGGTTGAATTATGACCTATTTCGTAAATTAGGTAGTATCGACTTTTTTAAAAAAGAGGACGTATGTATATTGCGAGTAGAAATCAAGTAGGTAATTTATTGTACGCACTTAGTCATTCTTTATCTCGCACAATATATATATACATATTTTTTATATCGTCTCAATTTGTTTGGTATAGTCGGCTAATTGCAAATATGGCTACCATTTAATATTTTGTGTATGTCTTGTGTGTACATGTTTTCTTCAAGACAATAAATTTTTAGTTCATCGCGTATAATTATTTGTTATATAATTAACCGAAGTATTAATATTGATTGAGTACAAACCCATACGAAGAAGAAGGCCAAGTACCAAGAGACGAGAACAAGTAAGATATGCTGATAACACGAATGAATGCGTAGGCTACAATAAGCATGGTGAGACATAGTCGAATACGGCTACAAATGACTAGCAAGGTGGTGGTACGAAGCCATCACTTAGATTTTGGCATTCAGCTTTGTGATGGGCAAGAATGATAGAATCAAGTGATATCAAGCGGATTTTCAACAGTCCAGCAGCTTTCCATACGGGTGGAGGATGGAAGCGTTTATTCCAGACCGTGAAGATTGCAATAACAGCATCGCTCAAGGTGGATCCTTTGGATAATAACAGAAAATTTTCACGAGTCTCACTCAATCCAGCTGATCTAAGAACAGCAAACACCCAGCCTTTTTCTGTTGGGTGTTACGCTATGATGATCCTCCCCACCATGTCCACGACCAGAAGCTTCATGTCTACGCACCGCATGGCGAAAATCTCAACAACGAATCTCTTATAATAGGAGAGATGGGTAAGAGGATACTTACCAAAATTTTTGAATTGGCATGAAAAGACTTTTAGTGGTATCCTCCTCATCGTTTCTTAATTCTGCTGAATCAGAGCGAAAACCTGAAGCTTGTTAACTTCAAAAGTATCCTCTGTGTGTTGCAGGCTTATCATTCAACCCTTGGAAGGAGCAACTAGTCCATTCCATCGCCTCCTTGTTCTGGTTCAATTAATATTGGAAAATGAATTGTAACTTAACAATGACAACCTTTGGCTCAATTTGTCAAATTTTATAACACAGGGTTTCTTCATTTTTTAAATGTAAAACTTTAAGGATTGATTTTGGTTTTTACTATCAAAATATCATGAGGAATCACTATAAACCTCAAAATTTGTTACGTTTCATGATATGAAAATTTTAAAAATCCAATTTTAAACAAATTCGCCGTTCTCAGCTTTTTCTCGAAACTGCGGGCCAAAAGTTCAATAAATTATACCGCAAAATTGTACATCCGCCTGGATTGAGTCTATAATTTTAGGAAAACTCTCAAACTACTCCAAAAAAATAAAATTCAAGTAGTCAACACTCTCAACTTATGTCATAAATCTAAGCAGATTGATTCCCAAATTTAAAAATGTTTAGGCACCCACACTGTCCCAGAACTTGGAAAATTTAAATTCATTGCTTCCGAGGATACCCTCACGTAGCGAGAAGAAGCTTTGATTTCACTTTCAAGGGATGAACAAATAGTTTCCTCAAAAATTTAATTTCTCTCTTTCACTGTGCAGACCATTTTGAACACCTTCCGCTTATTATCTGTTTGCTCGGGTGTCTGTCTTGTATGGACAGATCTTCATAAAAAGCTTAGTTCCTACATGTTTCTTACTATTCGATGACATTTTCAGGAGATTTAGTTGATGGTCCCCCATAAAATACATCGTTCAAAATCAATAATTCGCTCTTCGCAACAGGAAACGTGAAATCCACCAAACAACATTTTCTCAAGTTCTAGAGGTTCAATCTCCCTCAAATTTGAAATGTTGTCGGAAAACCTCAGTTTAATGGCCAGTAAATTCTAAAAAAAATCGAATCATTCTTGTATCAGCTATAGAGTTAAACCGACAGAACCACAACATATGACAAATCAACCAACTGAAAGCGTTGATGACAGCTGGAACATGTGCCCTGCCAATTTCGTCCGTGAATCGTTGTATCAAGCTTTCAAAATTTGGAAACTTTTATGATTATTTTCAATATTTTAATGATTTAAACGATCTTGTTTCCAGTACGAAGAAGCTATGTGCAATACCTAACATGGGAGACTTTTTGTTTGTTGATTGACTATTAGGTGCCCATGCCTATGAATAATGTACTCTGAATAATAATTTTACCTACATGCATATGCTCATCATACAAGTGGTATTTACTTATACAGGAATGATTAACCTTTTAGTAATAATTTGTTGAAACTAACATGAAACACATTGAAACTCCTTATGATTTTTGTTGGACAACATTGTTTTTACACCCAAGTTAGCTATAGCTATAAAACGGCTTTAGAATCATAAACGTGAAAACTAGCAGGAATTTGGTTTTTGGATAACAAAAATGTTCCACCTCTTCCATGGCTTCCCTGGGCAATCTTTTGTCAGGTTGACCATAAAGCAAAATGAATGCAGAAGTTAAAACTACCAATAGCTATTGGACACGATTGCCCAGGCAATTACTGTCGAGCCGCCTGAAGTAATAAAGACCGCTTTGATAGCTGCCGGCAGTAGCAAACTAGAAGGGACTTTTCTTCTCATCGGTTGGGCACCGCCCGAAGTAAAATAGGCACCTATATAGAGGTAGGTAAGTACAAGTGAAAGAAAAAAAGGAACCAAGCCTTCCATCAGGTTTCCAAACGGAGGTTGGATAACGCCTTGCAAGTACCAATAATTAACTCCAGGTCACGTCCAAGTGCCGTAGATGACATTTTGACAATCCAAAGGGGGAAGGTGTAATTGTGATTTGGCGTTTGAAGGGGGTTGACTCTACTCCCCGGTGTTTGCGGTTTGGAGTTAGAGTTACCTGTCTTCCCAGAGATCGGCCTTGACATGGATACGCCACCGCCGCTCGAGATAAAATGATATCGTCTGCCGTCTCATCTCGGATTTACCTCAGGTTGATGAGAGGTTTGTGTTACTAGCTTGGGAAATGTATGACGTCTGTCTAGACGTACACAAAAGCTGTGCACCTCCAATCCAAGCAAAATGTAGACTTTTGTAGTCTTTGTATAATTGAATTCGGATGGAAAATTTTACCCTAACAAGTAAAAGGAGAGAAAGAAAGGAGGAAGAGATCACCACGTATGATCAGGACAGTGGGCTGGAGGATTTGTCTGAGAGGACTTACATAAACTGTGTACCAACGATTCACTTGGATTTGACGCAAGCAAAATGTCGAATTTGGAGTCGATCTATAATTGAATATGGATGGAAAATTATATCCTAATAGATGGAAGGATGCTGATATTAACTGGAAAGGCTCCTTTCAGAGATAACTCCGTTTCCTCAGGTAAATGGGTTGATCCGTTGGATTCAGGAAATGTATGATATGAATATTACTTCCTTTGGCTATTTAGGAACATGTAAAGTAGCTGTGAACCTCGACAAACCAATTGGATCAGATGCTTGAAAATGTCAAACTTAGGAGTCGATGAATGATTGGATTCGGATGGAAAATTGTATCCTCATTTTCAGAAGAATATTGATGCTAACTGGCGTTATTATTCCCCGAGATCATCCCCTACGCTCAGAAAAATGGGTTGGTCCGATGGACTTTAGAAATTTACGTTGCCCGACTGTATGTACATATAACATGTGTAACAATCCAAAGGGCTCCGTGGCTGGCAAATTTCTATTGTTGGAGCAGATGTATATATCGAGAACTCCCGTATGAAAGACTGATTGTCAACACGAATTTCACCTTCTTCCATCAAATCATATTCAAAATGTCTAGGATGGGCCATTTCTTGAGAACTAACAAACCAAACTCGCTGTGAAGATGCACTTGGTTTGATGAAACGGATTTTTCCTGAGAAACACAAATACATCTAATTTGTCATTAATACAGGGGTGCCCACAAGGGGGGGGGGGGCTATGAGGCAGACTGCATCATTAAAATTCTTGTTGGGGGGCTCCAAAAAATTGGGGGGGGGGGGTAAATTGATTGAAACAGTGTTTAAAGTGACGGCATTCGAAAATATATTATATCACTAGATGGAACGTAAATAATAATGAACTGCTCTGAAAGTGGTTTTAAACTTTACTCTCCTTAGCAATTAATAGTTGTTCCGTGGATAGAGCAATAAGTCGAGTTGACATTATCAAAAACAGACTCAGATCAGGTATGGGAGACTCATGGTTGTCCATGCTATTGGTTCTAGCTGCAGAAAAAGTTGTACTTGACCCTATTTCTAATGAAGAAATAATCGGAAGATTTTCTGTTTGCTCATCATAAAGACAAAAACTGCTATGATGGGTTTAAAGAGATGTATATAACAAGCTTAAAAGGTGCCTAGATAACCTATAGATGGTCTCAGACTACAAATTTAAAATGTTTGACTTCAAACTGTTAATGTTTTTATGTATTTTACGATATTATTAATATTTGTTTTGGGTAACAACTCTTGTCTGAAAGACGGTGGTGAGGAGAAGCATTCCTCCTGAGATCCTAACAGCCTCATTGAGTTCTCTTCCTCGATGCATAGTTGAACTTGGATGGGAAATTATATCCTAAAAGTTAGAAAGATTACTCCTTCAGACAAAATCCTATCAGAAACCATCGGCCTAGAAGACCACCTTATCCGGGATTCCAAGTCTTTTAGAAGACTAGTCCAATTCATCATGTTTACAATCATTTACGAATGTTTGCTCAAACAGTCATGCCTAACTGACACTGTTTTATATTCAAATGCCAGTTATCGACTGAACCAAGAGTTAAAATTATGAGAAAAATATTCAATGTTAGTCAAATAGCAAGCTATTCAATTTCAGGGTTACATCTTATTAAAGAGAAGACAATTGGTTAAATCATGGCATGTCAAAAAAGTCTTCAAAGATGGGTGGGCAGCTTAGCTTCCTCACTTGTAATGTGGATGTATAGAATTCATTAGAGAACGAATGTCAGATTCTGAGGATGTTTGCGAATGATCACATCACCATTGTTGAATTAGCTAAATGAAATAAGAACGCTCCAGAGCTGAGTAGGGAAATTAGAAGAAGTTTTATTTACGAACCAGGGGCGGTATAGAAGTCATTCGTAACAGGGGGGTAGCTGGTATAACTGATGACTATAGCACTTCCGTCCTTCTTCAACCAGAATCTGAATGCTTGGATTTGAAAGGGGTTACGTGAAATCGATAACGCTAAACCATCCCACCTCTCTCCTTAACGGCTCCATAGGACTGAGGTTAGCACAGCTTTTTCACACCACGTCCCGTCGACTTCATGTTTTTTTATCCAGACCTCTTGACCTGCTGTCTGGTTCTCGGTCAAGGGGTTTCCCTACGTGCTCGATGCCTTTTATAACAATGCTTTCTGGCATTCACCCTCTGCCTTTGCACATTGCTCTGTGCATTGTAATCATCCACAAAAGGTGACCTTGGTGCGTCAAAGACATTGAAAGAGAGTGTGGGAAGTTTTTGACCCAAGAGGAGAGTATTCATTTTCCAGAAAGGTATCAATGTATTGTAAAATACCTACTTTCCAAGTGTTCATCCACAAATGATGACATTGATGCGTCAAAGGCACTGGAACAGGGTGCGAAGTTCACAACTTATGAGTAGCTCAGATGGATAAAACCTAATTTCCAGAGAAATACCATTGTATTTTAAAAGACCTTCTGTCCCTTCCAGTAGCATCCTATTCTTTCCGCAGACTTGGCCAAGTCATTAGACCACGGTAACGTTGGATTTACACGGTTTTATCCATAGTGCTTAGCCAAATCTTGAAAAACAGCAGCTGTTGGAAGGAGAGACCCATGACCACTGCGTATTTTTGTGGCATCCCATGTCTTATTAAAATGTGTTCAACAATCTGGCCATCTGCCATCTCTCCAATCCTATGACATTCCCCATGTTACGTATCAAGCAACGGACAGACAAATGCGGATCCAAAATCAATCAGCTATCTCTAAAACACAAGAAACCATTGGAAATTTCGATTTTAAAGGCTAAACTTGACTTCAATCCTTCCATGAACACACCTTCTGTAAAGAAGAGGCAAAGAACAAAATTTATACAAAAACTTTGTGTTAATCCATGTGAGGTTGGGATTTGCTCATTTAAGCACTAAAACTACTTGAAAAATCGTTCTAGGAAGTCAAATAGGGTTTTCAACGGGGTTGGAATGGACAATGTCCAGCACGTGTAAGCTACGTCGCGCGTATTAGGATGTCAGTGAACGCCGAGTGTGACACGTGATTTTGCACAGTATGTCAACGCTGAATCATGGAATGATAGTTGTTTCTGGTTAGACCACATTTTAACGGCTTTTCCGCCAAAACAGTCACTTTTGTTAGGGGAAAAAACATTGATTTATATTGAATATTCCCTTGGTACAGCTTCATATAATGTCAATTCAATTTCCAGTACACATATTCCGGTCGAATGAATTAAGTAAGTAAATATTGGTTATTCCCTAAAAAATTTTAAAAAATCTGAACTGAAAATTAAAAGTAAATAGGGGGTATCATTTGAAAATTATCCTCTCTCGCTGAACAACTGTATTATAGAATTTTTAAAATCGTCTTATGAGGAATTTAAAGACAATTAAGCACTTTGTTGAAAAAAAATGTTAACAATAACTTTGTTCTCTGCACATACAATATTCTATACATTAAATTGGAGCCGTTCCCGCATCAAACGTTTCGTCCCGCTATGGGGACTTCTTCAGTCCTGTCATTATGTTATATTAAAGTATATGTATCCAATCAACATCATAGTAGTCAACATCATATGTTATTGTTGGAGTGATTTTCTCCTTTTGTATAAAATCATCATTGAAATCCAGAGGGGAGTAGAGAGTTTTTTGTAACATAATTCATGAGAAAATAAATGGGAAACTACTCAAGTTTTCGGGACGAAATGTTTCCAAAAAAGAAAAATGAACATATTATACGCTCCAATTTGATGTCTTGAATGAAAGTGGTCACACCACAACCAACAACCATGACTAATAGTCTATAGCATAAATCCAATTTTCTGATCTTCATTCTTTCTCATCGATACTTTTCACATATGTTGAAGAAATTTCACTTGGTATAATTTTGAACATGAAAATTTCAGAGTTTTAGTACACACTAGAACAGATATTGTGAGTAATTTTCTGGCCCAAAGGATTTGCCCCCCTCATTTCTTCTTAATCCCAAAAGAAGTCACTTCCTCTAAACTCTATCAGGAAATCGCACTACAGTAAACTACTAATGGAATTCACTATTTCCATAAATAACGGAAAAGAACAACTGTTCGGTGGTGACTTACCAATATAAAGAAACGAATACCACCCAATATCGATTGTGAAATATGCTCTTTAATTATTAAGTACGCTTTAATTAATTATACCCTCTGTCCACCTTCTATAATTAATGTTGACCATCTCGTCAGTGACTCCAAAGATTAAGACTATTGAAAAATATATTTAAATAAGTATTCCCTTACTTCTTCCATCGATCTGTCCAGCATTGAATATAACCCGCGATGCTGCAAATTCTGCACTATCAGTTTTTCACCCATCCATCAATCCACCTTCAACGACTCGCTGACCATCAGGTGGTTGCAGATTCCGCAATACCTACTCCCAATTAACATTTCCACCGTTTCCCTCGGGAAACAAAACAACAAAACAAACCGTTCTGCCTATACCCTTGATACCAATACCTACTTAGTTGTTCTTTAATTCATCTGCAAACTTTGGGGATTTCTGGGCAGGAAGTTTGAGATGTATAACAGAATTAGAAGGACAAGTTAACCCTTCCAAAAACTGAGGCTGCAAGTCTGCAAAAAGGACACCACTGAACATGAAAAGCTTCAGGGTTATGTTCAGGTTTAGTAGTTTCTTGAAACCCATATCCATCAAAGCTATCATCATTATCAAATATACTGACCGAATTTCGATTCAATCAACAAACATCCAAATTCGTTAAGAACCTGTCCAGGCCAAGGACCAGGTGAAGTATTATGAAACGTTACTTACGCATTGAATAATGTGTCAGGTGTCGCGAAATGTGTTGCAGACACGTGTGAGATTGGTATAGTAACCTCTTGTCAACAAGCTACCGAAAAAATCCTACCAGGTGTATAGTTCATTGACAATATTCGAAACCTACCGGCTATTTTCCGATCGAGACAGAATCATTACGCCTCGAATGTCACTGAAACCCCCTCTGTAAAAAAAAAGCAGGGGTCTGTCCGAATCAGGTAAGTACTCCACCTCTGAGCTTGTTATCATTTTCTACAAAAGAATTGTCGGTTATTTCGAGGGTCTGAAATCCCAAGGCAAATCGCGGATCTAAATGGTAAACGCAGCGTGTAGTCGGGCGGAATTCTCGAAGGGGAGACCCGAATTAAACAAGCGTTACGAGCATCGCGGTCACTTTCAGTAGAGTTTATCGGCTATCGTTTGTTATTCGATCACCATGAGCCGACGAAAGGGGTCGGTCTATAACACCAAGGAAGTAGAAATGCCCCTGACTCTACAGTTTTTGGGTCCAACCTAATTTTTCTGGACAAATTCAAAGACGAAACATTGTGTGAGGTCAAGTTGGTTATAGCATATTACTTGCTCGTATAGGTGGCATGAATATTTAGATCATTAAAATGTTTTATTTATTCACTTATTTGAAAAAAAAATGGGATGGAAACTAATACTACACATCCCTATTTGAAAAAATAAGAATAGGTACAACTTCTTTTTAATTTCTTAATTATCATTCTTCCTTATTTTCAATCATATCTCCAATTGATTCTAGGCCCCTCTGCGTTATTGCTATTCATGAGTTTTAATCCCAAATTTATAATTCCTGGGTTTTTAATCCCTTTCATCTAAACGTTTTCTGAGAGAATAAATGCCGGAAGCCCCCATGTAAGGCCGCCTATCAATCAAACGCCCAAATGAGGGCAAAATCTTTTTAAAAAAATGATCATCACATAATACAATAATCAAGAAGAAGCCGCTCTTACTGTTGTTTATAATGAGTAATAAATTAATGATAAATGAAAATTTATTCCGAAAATGATGCAAAGTATTTTCAAAAGGTAGCGTACATGGGATATACCACAAAGGCGTGCCTACTGCGATTGGTTGGAGGGGAGGGGGTGAATCGTAATACCTAATTCATCTAATGTATTTATATAAGTAGGAAATACGTGGAGTTAATCAATAAACGTAATTTCACGATCTTTGGCATCTATGAATAAAAATACACTGCCGAGGAGATCGCACAGCAGCTTCCTCGTTACATCCTTACAAATTGAGTCAAAATTGTGAAAGTTATACCCGTTTCAAGAATTTCACGTTAGCGCATGCGCAGAGCGTACCGCTGATTATATTCAGATGAAATTCGTATGGGACCTCAAGAGGCCTTATCCGCATAGTCCCTCAAAATATGGGCTAAATTCATTCAAAATTGTGGAAGTTATGGCTGTAACAAGGAAATGCGGACAGACAGACCGACAGACACGGAACCAAATTTGGTCAGTAGGCTATGAAACGCAAAATGCAAGAGGAAATTTTGAATTCGGACAAGAAGAATTTTTTGGATCCAGAAAGTGAACACAAGGCTCTGGCTGCTTCGCAAACTCGGAAGCAATAACTGATTCTGTTAAAAATAACCGTACAGGAACTAGGTACGCATCTTTCACATCAATGCTCAGTGAAAATGAAGGTAAATATCAGTATAAGTAAATGAACAGTACCCGAAAATGTAAGAGATTGTGGTATCCACTGTCAAAAGGCACCAAAACTCATTCCAGATGATAACTCTCGATAGCATTGAGGGAGTAAGATTTGCACAAAATTTGCACAAAAAATCTATCGAAGCTTTCAAAGCGCTAAGTTTGAAGTGGGCACAATCGCCTCACTCGAAGGGAAGATTTGGGGCATTTCAAATGGGGTAAAATTACCCGAAAACAACCAAGTAGGTGACTCTCTTTTATATAGGTTTTGTGAACTATCGCACGATGGTGAAATCGGATTGGAGATATCTCAATCCATTCTAACTAGAGCAGTTTGAAGATGATAAAACAAGGTAGATGGGCAAAATTGAAAAACAAATTATGAGATTCTTCAGCTTTCAAAAATGTCCAAATCAAAATGAGGTATCAAAGTCAGAAAATAAAATTGTTTTTTGCGTAATTCTTCCTCATGCAAAACTAGTTTGGAAATTTGCTCATTTCGTCATGCTACATGACTGGAACTTTTTACCATCTTCTTCAGCGTTGAAATACCTTTAAAATGAGATATCATTTGTCAAAGAATAAAACTGTTGATTTTGCATCAATATTCCTCATAAAAACCGTGTGATGAGGATGGTGTTAACTGATAAGGACACCGATATCGAAAATATCGATGTCCCATCCCTATCAGAAATATCCTCAGAAGTAGCAATGTCTAGAAACAGGAAGATACATATATTAATCACAATTTGTATGTATGGAATACTTTCCCGATACTTTCGATCTATCAAATTAATCTGTATCGATGAGAAAGTATCTAGGTGATCAAATATCAATAGAAAGGTAAAGGAACAACTAAATCAATTTCTCTTTCTATTTCGTCTTTACTGCCCTGGTAGATGCATACCGTCTTTCTTATCTACCGACCTCATAACAGCGTTGCCTCAATGGTTGACTTCTTCCTACCTCTCGGTTCACTAAGTAGTTCATAAGTCAAAGAAATAGAAACCCTACGCATCCACGTTGCTGCAAGCGATAGCAAAATGAGTGGGAAGTTGATTTTTTTTTCGTTCTATTCCATGAACAGTAATTCACTCGGGCGTCATAAATTACTTAGAAGACACTGATCACAGACCGTTCAGATGCAAATGAAGTTGTCAGTAACTCAAACATTTCTTCCATTCATGAATGCATTGGAACATACCTACTATTATAAAGCCTTGAATATGCAACTTTTTTTTCAATTAAACGATCATGAAATAGTATTGATTGCTATCGCTTTAATATTAGACGATGGTGGAATGATTGATGCCACATTAGTTCAGTCCTATTCTGCAAGGCAGAACGAGATGTGAATTGCACAATTGAATTATCTTTTGCAGATCTGAAATGAAGTAAATCTGTCAAAAACTTCCTTCGTATTCGTTACGGGTTTAAAAATTCAGAAAATGCGCCCACGGCGAAAAACTTCTTTAAAATATTTAAATTAAGTATAAAGTAGATTCATAAATGCATAATTCACGATCACTAGAAGTAATTAAGTGCTTACATCATGCAAGAGTAGGTGTGTAATGCAATAAAAATCGATCATTTCCTCAAGAACAATATACACGTTCTAGTTTGGGGGCCATATGAGCAAATTCAATACATTAAATTTTCGCAGAAATTAAAGACCGCACACGGACGGTTTTGTTTTTAGCGAATTTCCACAAAAATGAAGTAATTTATAAATACAAATTTTCGAAAAATGTCTTCATTGAAATGTATTTTGAAGCATTCTGGAATGATTCCTGGATTTTAAGACTTTTTTATACGTTTTATATCGAGCATTCTAAACGACAACACTACTTGAGCTCATTAAATCGGCCCAATTTCAAAAATCGTACCCAAAAAAACTTCTAAAAGTTCTTAAATTTATATTTTTTAGCAGAATATAACTCAGACAAACTTTATCAACAATGACACAGGTCATTCAAAAAGTGGAGCTCAAATTTATGCTGAAAATTTTACTTGAATTTCATTAAAATTTGGAAAAAAATGGATTAAAATGCTAAAAATTCAACAACAAAAATTCAAGTTCTATGTTTGAATAGATGAATATTATTTAATACCATTTCTTCGCAATAACATTGATAATTGGAATTCTTTTGCACACAAAAATGCTTAGATATCAACTCAATTTAACGATGATTTTGGAAAATTTTCTCATACAAGCATTTGTATGTTTGGAACTTTTATTATTTAATTTTTCACCATAAACCACCTTGAAAAGTAACCTACTAAATTCACAAGGGTATCCTTACTTCTTTTCTGGGTCATTACGAAGGCTCACTAATGAAAATAAATCATTATATTAAATAATGAACTGAAAATCCCCCCCGTTCACAGTACAGTAGTGCCGAGGCATAAAAAGTCATTTACGTTTACTCCGTCTCTCCAACGTAGAACTTCATATGAATGGGCCTCGTATGGCATTACGTAGAAAGAAATGTCTACCGTAGAATCATTTTATTAGAACTATTTGAAGTTGAAATAAGGAGCGTGTTAGTGGTATAGCTGCCCCTTCAAAGTACCGAGGCGAGTACTGCCCGCAACACCCATAGGGTAAACGAGATGCAAGAAGGCCCCATGTTATCGAGGAGGCGGCGGTTGTAAGAAACGGGGACAGGAAAGTAGCCATATCTACCACGAAGTTTAGAATCAAATAGTTTCACTTAAAAAGCAAGTATTAACAAATTTCTCCTCGTTAATGTTTTATATTATAATCCCTCCGCTTCTTAAACTGCTTGCATAGTATCTATCTTATGCGGTAAATTAGTGGATATACAAAAAATGCAATTTTGAGCTTTAAATCATCAAAAATTTCATTTTGAGATCGTTTTCAGGCGACTAATTTGATCGTGAAAACCCTTGTTCCAAATAATATACTTCTATCAAACAATTTTAGAATTTTATAAGGCTTCCAGTGGAATTTAAGCAACATTTAGGGCCGATAAACCATTTTTGACTAATAATCTTCTTCAAATATAAATTTTCACGAAAATTAGCGGTTTTTGAGATATTTTCAGTACTTACCTACGTTTTTTGAAATTATAATAATGAGATATGATCAAAAAAAATTGTATTGTTCAATGAACTCATTGTTTCTTTTAAAATGCTTGAATGAAATTTTTATTTCAGTTTTATCCGGAGATATTGTCTGGAATAATAAATATTTATGTATGTGCATAAAACAGCTTTAAAACCCAGAAATCTGAGAATGTATCGATACGGATTTCAAACAAACGAAATTTTAGGAAAATTGCATTTCAAAATTTTTGGAGCCATTGTAATAGCATCATTCTCTGTGGAACACTGTACTTAGCTATATCGACAGCTTTTGTTCGATTTTTTAATATTCCAACCTTTCCATTTTACATTTCAGGGTTGATCGAAAATGACACCACGAGTTCCTGGGCAATTATACCCCGCAACTTCTGGTTTTCAGTCCAGTAGTTTGAGAAAAATATACCGAACGTAAAAATACGGGTTTTCTTCGTAGATTGAGGAAAAATTACATTTTAAAAGCGTTTTCGCCGTGAAACTGACATTTCCCACAAACGTAGAAAACGATTTGACATTTCGCTCACCTCCCGTTCATTTCCAATCGACCCTGATACAGGGCTGACCCCACAATTCTCCCCGTTGTCGCGAACGACTCGGTTCCTTGTAAAACGGGCCCTTCCGACCGACGCATAATGTTCGCCACGGCTCTCGACGCTCTTTCGCGTGCATAAAAGTCGTTGTAAAGAATTAATGGTCGCTCACTAGCGACCACTAGTCGAACTTAAAGGGAACAACGCTTTGAAAGAGAAAAAAAAAAAAAAAAAATACCGTGGAAGGTTTAATCCGGAGCTATTGTCAGTTGTAATCCGCCTTCGAGGCATTGTGAACGAACAGAACTGTTAAGGCGCCTCCGTTTTCAATCAATCCCTCAAGGTGATCCAATTTCCCTTTTAGAAGGAGCAGGGAATTCCACAATGTAGGAGAACGCAGTTATCTACTTCACTTTCATTAGTGCCACTAATTCAAGGAAGGTATTTACGTGCTGTTCCTCTATCCAACAGTGATAGTATTGTGATAACAAGGTAGGTACGTACAGTAAGACGTAGAATTTGCAAACCACATTGGACATTTCCCTAACCGAATCCCATCCATATTAGCAGGATTAATGGTTGTTAAGGCCTTCGTCAAGCAAAATGCAAGAAAATTTGAATAAGTGTCAACTATAGCTACCCTCTATGAGTAGAATGTACTCAGAAAGCTTACACTAATGTTTCGTCAACCCTACTTTCTCAAAAAAGGGTAAATTGTATGTTATTTTAGGATTCCTTCAGATATATGAGCTCTTGTGTTGAATTTCTTCTTTCGAAATATGTTAAATATCAATGTCCACAGTAATCGTGGTTAATCACGAATGTTTCTATTCATAAACATTTTTTTTTACGTTAGTTATCAATACCATGATCACATCCACACCAGCTGGAGTAGTGCTTGTTAAGGTTTTTTTAAGAAAAGAACAGGGGAATTAGAATATGTGCCAGCTGTAGCCACCTTCCATTATTCGCTTGTACTCCCAAAGCTTTGATTCTTTAAAGCTCATACTACAAATGTTTCGTTAACCCTATATAAGGAGGATTTCAGAAACTGCAAATGAATGAAGAATTCCATCCTGATTAGCTAATGACTCAAATTATCTTCTATTTATCGTCAGAGGTTAAAATTTTACGAAGAGTTTCTCTGGAATAAGAGAGGAGAGCAATGAGCGTTCCACCTTAGTCAGCTAAGGGACGTAACTACTCTTTTGTACAGCCTGGTTGATTTTGGTTTATTATTCAATAATAAACCATCGTAATCGCTTTTGAAAAAAAATTCTAACCCCCCTGAAAATTTCATGGTTTACGTTTCAAAGGGTGTAGAATCCGAATCTGCAATAAAAAATTTTTCCGTCCGTCCGCCGTACGCACGATTTCTCCCAAACGGCTGAAGCAAAAAAGCTGAAATTTTCAGGAAAAATCCATGTTGGTCCGACGACGCCCCAATTCTTGAGCCAGCTCTCTCACTTAATTTAAAGTACCCTTTAAGGGTTGTCAAAGTTTTGTAAAATCCCTAAAAACCTCAAAAAAAAAGTCAAGGCGGCCTAAATGTGGACTCTTTTTGAAGAACTTTCCACAAGGAATCAAATGAGCCCCTCCCCAGGTCCGTAGGTCAAACCATTCCCGATGTATGGCCCGATTTATGGTGCCAACATTTGCGTTATTTTGGTTTATTATTGTTTTTGTTTTGATAGCAGTAACCTAGTGATGTAGGGATGTAGTAATGTGGATACTGGAGTGAACTCCTAAGAGGCTTTGTAGCCGATACACGGGTTGAAGCATTCTGATATGCATGAAACGCTGCAAATTCTTTCACTGGGGTTTATTATTCAATTGGCTTGCGTTCATGATTTGAATTTCTACTAAGCTTTGGAGTGTGCGTGTTTCACAGGTGATAGAGCGATTATTGAATTTCAGGAGATATGCATAGAGCACGTAAATCTGTTCTCAACCAAAATACCTATTTGGATTGATCAGTTGATCGTATTCGTGTGCCTCCTAAAATTCAATTATCGCTCAATCAACTGTGAAACACGCACACTCCAAAGCTTAGTAGAAATTCAAATCAAAAACGCAAACCAATTGAACAATAAACCCCAGTGAAAGAATTTGCAGCGTTTTTGGCAAGGATGGTCTCTAAGTTAAAGGGCGACAGTAATGACGAGCCCCAACCCAGTCAGCTGGATATTCTGCTATTCCATCTAGAAAAATGACCCTGGGAAGTCGAAACTTGACACAGAGGTTTCTAAGGCAAAAAACAAATGTAATGACAACAAAAGACATACAATGAGTCGAATTAATTTAGTAAATTTTGACATTACTGTCTTGAATGTTGACATTGGCCTCTCCTCGTCTCTCTCTACTATTCGAACTCAACTCTCCGTCATCTCTGCTCGGTACCTCTTGATGACCTCAGTGTCTAATTGTGTCTTGTGCTTATCCCTGTGCTTGTCTTTCGTTCTTGATGGACTGGTCGTTTTGTATTATTAGTATCTTACAGGTAGGTTACTACATGTTTCCCTCTTGTAATTGGGCTCGTCTCGAATCTCCAAAATAAATTGGCACTTCAACACCTTCTAGGTTTCATTTTCTTCTACTTCAACTAGAGTAATAGGAGTAAACAGTAAAGGGAACTCTTTTCGCTTCACCTGTTAATTCTGGGTGTTGGGAGAATGCAAAGTGAATGTCGACCCTGCCTATCGCTATTAATTCTTTCCCAATCGTATTTTGGAATATTCGGTGTTTGGTAATGTATCCCAGACTTGTACTTGAGGCAGCTAAGCAGCTTTTGTCTTAGTTCACCTTCGCTCCACTCACTCGCTCCGAAGAGCGTGACGAATTGCCGTTTTTGTTAGCTTCTTGCACGCGGAACGGACACGCCCTCGATGGGGAACCAGAGTTTACTTACTGCAGGTGATAGGTTCACCGGTCCACGTACAGGTCCACCTAACCTCAATAACTCCTACCTACTTAAGAACCTTATGTGGCCAGTCTCTATACGTTCAGTAATGCGCCTAGGGCGTTTTTCGTTGTGTTTTTTCTAAACGGTTCGACGGGTCCATTTGTGACAGTCTTTCGTTCACCTGATCGATTAATGATCCATTGTCCACAGGATTCGATCCAATGAGTTAAGGAAGGGCAGTTAGCAGGCACCGTTCTCCCAATTTCGGGACTGCCACATTGCTACATTATTTAGGTAGTACAGATCTGCCCTGGTAAGCGTATCGCCAGGGGTACTCACAGAGGAGGAGGGGGGGCTATGACGCAAACTGCGTCATTCAAATTCTTGGGGGGCGTGGGGCAATGGGAAGCCACGAGCGAATCGTCAGACCTAGTTCCGATCCTCTCTAGATGACGGCTGACGACGTCCGCGACACCTCCGGGTAGTCGGACGAAAATCCAAGGTGAAATTCCTTGTTTACTTTACTTTTTTTACTTACTAAGCCTAATGTTCTTCCTGAA
Organism: Creontiades dilutus; assembly: GCA_031894815.1. Lineage (NCBI taxonomy): Eukaryota > Metazoa > Arthropoda > Insecta > Hemiptera > Miridae > Creontiades > Creontiades dilutus. The sequence continues at coordinate 1,520,476 of JAVIWC010005620.1, forward strand.
GCCTGTAGGTCTCTTATTTCTCTTAATTTTTACAAATAGGTAGCGTAAAATAACAATGAATCTATTTGAAATTATTTCCTTCAGGCCTATGGACGTAGCAAAATCAACATTAAGTGTACTTACAAATTTTATAGAGACCTACTTTACTCATGAATAGTATCTGTAAGTCAGGGGCGTATAAAAGAGGGGGGGTGCCAAGGGGGCCCGGGACCCCCCAAAATTTGGAAAATATAAATTAATCTTGTACTTTTCGGTCCTACGGTGGAAAACACCAGACTAACCTGGACGGCTAGGACCTGCCACCTCAACAAAGAAAGAACTCATCATTGCAATAATTGTAGCTCCATCCCGCTTCACGTCAGCAATAATAAGCGACGTGTCTCGGCACTGTCCGGTTGCTGGCAGCAATTTTAAATAGGCTAGGTATGTTACTTTCGTTTATTCAACATTTATGCTATTCACTTGCATACAGAATATCGCTGTTTTTAAAAAATTATGTTAATAAAATGGAACCTTTGTTTCAATCATGTATTTTTTTACACCTTTCCAAGTTACTTACTGAATATTATTTAGGCTCAGATATGTTTTCCCCTGGGAAAAGAACTACTTTTCTATCATTCCTTTTTTAGTGCTAGAATAGTTAATTTAGACACCTGATTTGAAAAATTGATGGAATACCCCCCAGACCCTCCGGTATTCCCCCCCCCCCCCCCCCCCCCCCCGAAAATATTGCATATATACGCCACTGCTGCAGGTTAAGTATAGCCGTATCTACAATTTGACTTGCCCCACCTGAAGCCAATATCCCGTTTCTACTTGGGAATATTTTTGAAAAATTGTTTTAAACTGAACTTTTTAATACAAAGTAATAGAATAACTAGACAGAACATATAGATAGTAGACATCGGGTTTTCAATATGGGACGGTCTTATCAGGAAGGGATCACCTATTCTCGACTTCTACCCAATTACTTTTCAGTAGCCCTTATTAGCGCAATAAATTTTGTAATTAGAACTATAATAATGTATGAGGGTAATTGTCCAGCGACGAACCCCCACAATATTCAATACCTAAATGAGGAGTGAATCAGAAAAACTCAGCTTTTCCACATCTGAGACGCAAAAAAACAATAACTTATAAATAAACAATGAGTTTTTCGAACGGCTTGAGAATACATTACTTAGCTCTTACGGGAAATATAAACCGACCAAATTGCCAACACCTGAAGACCATTCATTCGTCAGATATCTAGAATAGGGTTTTGGAAAAGTTGACTTCTGATTGGAATGCATGGAAAAGTTAAGTTTTGAAAAAGCTGAAAAGGATCAAATGTTTAAATCTACAGTTAAGCGCCCTCAACGTTGTTTATGATATTATGTAGACACGGCAGTTTTTTAGTTTTCAATTGGTTAAAATCTGGGTCGTACTCACCATACTCGGAGATTTTTCGTCTCTTCTCTTCATTTGCCTTTGTTGACTTCCTCCTCCCTGGATCGGAGTTCAGCAGACTCACGTTTCCTTGCATCTGGCCACTTGAAAATCCCGAAATTAACTCAAAACACGGTATCAACGAAACTGAACTGCAGCCACGAAGATAGACAAAAGTAGATTCGAACTAGCGACGGAAATTTTTAAGAGCTAAGGAAAAGACAACATTAGCCCTGGATGTAACTCGAAAACAAAAACACACCCGCGAACTTCTCGGAAACCTTTGTACCTCTCATACCCCTTGTTAAACGAACCCGACCACGTAAACAGTTGAAGTAGTTCCGGAACTACACCAGCATCGAGATTATTAAATATTTGACTATCCACGTTTCATAAGAACACCTAAATAACAAGAGGAGGATTCACAATGAAAGCATATTAATCTGTGAACCGTTTGTTATATTATATCTGGTACTCTGTGGTTTGTTCCCTACATAGTTGCATCCTACGTAACTTCCATACAGTAGGCATGTGTTACAAACATTTCACAGCTTTCCTGATAATTTTCTTTGCTTAGCTACACAAACTAATAATTAGTGTGTTAATAATAATTAATCATTGATAAACAGAAATATATTTTTTTTAGTTAGGTACCCATGTACATTACTTCATATTTCATAACATAATTTTCTAGAAATTTTGAAGTCTAAAATCTTCTCCATGTCAAGATATTCCGTTGAAAAAGCTTCTTTTTAAAAAAAGGGATTTTAGGATGTTTTTGTTTGCTAGTTTTGTTATTTCCTTATAAAATTAATTTTAAAATATTAGTATAATTACGTACATCACCATTTAAGCCATTACTGAAAGTTAAGTTTGCTTCCTCAGGCTAACGAATAAATGATTTGAATGTCAGCTTCTCAATAAAATTCACGGAAGTATACATTAAATTTTAGGGAATAATATTCCCTAAAATTTAATGTATACTTCCGGGAATATATTATATTCCCATGTGAAGAAGTACAACACAGTGTTAATGTGTTAATATCGTGAAGGCAGTTTAATAACCCTAAAGATAACAGAAGAAGTTAACGAAGACGAAGAAGGTAGGTTACAATACAGCAGGTTAGTCATTTCTTTTTTATTTTCATAACAAAAGAATTTTGAGCATTTTGGTATATTTCGTTCCGTCTCTAAGTGGCTTGTGATAAATGAGTATTTAGTTGGGATACGCGATGGTTGAAACTCCAGTTATGAGCTCTCGGGGCGGGCTTCCGTTGAATTTGCTGCCGCTGTCTCCGCCGGGCCTGGAGGCCCTGTACTTGGCGACCCGTCGGATCTACCCGGACCAGCCCAACCCACTACAAGTCGCTGCTCTTGTCAAATATTGGTAAAATAATTTGGTTTCTGTTGCATCTGCAGAGGTTTTGCTATTGCGAACTATTCAACGGTTGAAGATAACATACTTACTTATACACCCTTAATTTGTACGACGTAGTTTGTAATGTGGAGATTTTATTGGAGTAGAAATGTCGTCTGTCCGCTGCACCGAGGGATTGCCAAACTTAGAGGGCGTGCCGTGGTCTTGTGACACTCTGGGGAGGTTCGGGTGTTGGTAACATGAGAAAGGTTTGAATTATTGTGGTGGACCTCCGGGTTAACTGATAATCGTCTTCTGTACAGATGCCCCTCAACAAAAATTGTGAGGGAAGGGGGACAGCTATCTACCAACTTGCGAGTTCACTACCACCACAAATCCAACCTTTCGTGGAGGGCTGGCCAGCGATGCTTTGGATATTTGCGATGGTTCAGTGGCAGCTGGGGCTCCCTCCTCTCGTGGAAACATTATGGGGTATGGGTACCATTATGGGCCCCAGCACAAAGATCGTGAGGGAAGAGGGACATCTCTCTACCAACTATTTAGTTCACTGATACCTTGTATCCAAACTCTGTTGGAGGGCAGGCCAGTGAAGCTTTGGCTATTAGCGATGCGTCAGTGATAGCTGGGGCTCCTTCTTCCCGTAGTTTAAAAAAACCCCAGCCAGGTTACCCCACGTATAGTACACCGCACTCTAGAATGGTCGCAGTCCGACAAGGTCCACCATTTTTCATGATTGCCTGTCTCATGGGATTGAGCTTATCCCAATCCTCAAACAGTCATGAGGGATACGGTCCCCAAAAAACGCCATCTACCCACCCTACCTGCGGGGCTGACTATTCGATATTCATTCCCAAAAGCTCGTTTAACTTACATAGCCCACCTAACCAGGGCAGTATATTCGATATCCATCTGCCCTGTGTACCCTACCTAAACTGCCCAAACATTCAGTAAACAAATTACTAGCATACAAGCACACAGGTGTAGCAGTGGTAGACCGCTGCTTACTAAGACTAAAGCGGAGGTGTTTTTAGTAGAAAATCCGGTTACAATAAATATATTTGTAAAACAAATCTCCCACTACTAAGTAATAGTACTTGTACCGTGTCATCCATTACACCGCCAACTAAAGGCAGAAATCGTGGCTATAAAGAGTACTTGGAACTGAAAGGAGATGGATATATAATTTAAGAGGATGGGAACCGTGCCGACATGTACGAATGACGACTTGTTTAATGTGAATATTAGTCTCCCCATAGTATTTGTTCAAGGAAAATAACCCACAGTCGAATAGAAGCCAGGTAAGAAAGAAACAGGCAAACACATCTAGAATTTGAGGACAGATAATGGTTCTGAATAGACCAGCGAAGGTTTTCAAGAATATTTCCTCTCCAACCTGCTCCCAGTGGATTAGTAATGCCCTACGCCTGGGTTCCTTTGGCAAACTGAACCTAGTTAGATTCATTTTGGAGGAGAAGCCCTGGACTCTTTCCCATGGCAGCCATATCGGAAATATACGAGTATACATAAAACTGACTTGTTATTTATATTTTTACAGGTTGGGAGGTCCAGACCCCCTTGACTACATTAGCATGTACTCTCACCCAGGAAACCCCCAACTCGATGTTCCTCCTCATTGGCATTATATCAGGTGAGACAATGTCTGTTTGTAGGCGAAGCAACTGTTCTTGACAGTATTATAGCTATTTTTATGGCATTAATGTTTGGCTAATGTATTCTCTCCGCAGTCGCTTTTGAATCTCATCACTTGATAATGTATTGTTTCAGTTTTGGGCTGAGTGACCTCCACGGCGATGGCAGGGTACATGAGCGAGGTAACCAGGATGGCCCCAGCGGTTTCGGCTTCGAGCTCACATTCCGACTGAAAAGAGATGTTGGGGAAACTTCTCCTCCGACTTGGCCTGCAAATCTCCTTCAGTCCTTAGCCAAATACGTTTTTAATTCAGGTACTCGCTTGAATTCTCATCACGAGTGCTATGGTGATGCATGCAAACCCTCAACAACCTAGCCAAGCATATCTGGGTTCGCCTGTAGTGGGCGCCGGATTATAGAGATTCTAGTCTACCATTATTATATTGTAGCTGTATTGTATAGAGTACAATAGCGTTTAATAAATTCGACAGTGATATTGAATATGAGGATCTGGCTGCTGACAAGTAATGTATTTTCTTGTCACTTCTGTTCGGAGATAGAAAACATTGGAAATCGCAGCCCTTTTGAGAATCGATCATTAAAGCCTAAATACATTTTGGATCCAACCTTGAATTTAACCATTGTTGCTAGTCATGGTTTTGTCTTACAATAAACATATTAACTTATCTCACATTTACGAATTAACTAAAATGTGTCGTATTTTTGTTGCTTACGTATCCAGGACTTTCATGGTATGTATGTACGAAGATCACAATCTCACACACTCATTTTACAAGTGTGGTGATATGATATTTTGATCAAACTTTTGCATACTTTATTGAATGAAAAATTTAACTTGTGCGCGATGGGATTATTTGAAATGTACTTAAAAATATTCAGTGTTTAACATTATCGATGTATTATAAATAATGCTTTCTAAAATTATCAAAAGTTCATTTTGTGATTTACTGATTATGTTTCTGTCTACGCAGGTAATACGTTTTGTGCTGGTGATCACGTATCTTGGCATGCGGCTCTGGACGGAAGTGAATCAACCATACAACATATGTTACTCACTTCGGATGCACAACTTGAAATGATCAGCACACCTTGTGGCACGGTCGAGTTTGTTCAGGTTTGCAGTTTTTTACTGTGCTGATTTTGCACGCGTGATGATTGTGCGTTCATAGTATTATTACATTATGCTGGAGGCTCGGTGTTGGGCAGCTTCCTGATTGAGATGTCAATGAGATGCTGTAGTTCAGAGGGCGTCCACTCTCAAAATCAGTTTCTATCAGGCTATTGTGGTCTTTGTATTGCTTCAGTTTTATGATATTAACTCCACTTTTCCTCCCATGTTCCCAAAGTAAGGATTACTTTTCCCCTCCATCCACTTTCCTAGTAGATGTATCCATTGACATGCAGAGGTCTCATTAATTGGGCTCAGTAACCGACTGGTGTACAAGGCCGTATTTTTTCTCTGAAAAGGTATGAGTTCGAATCGGCCAAAGTACCTGTAGTGTTTGTTGACGTAACTCCATATGTGCAGGCAAATAGGACCCACACTTTAACATGTAACCCCTTCTCGAGCCAGAGCATCTTCAGTTCTTTAAGTTGAGACGCGCCCTGACAATGATCCTGACGTCTTTTTGCGAATAACTACTGAACCTCCAGCTCATTCCGACCTCTAATTCAACATAGGGTAGCTGATGCTTGTCTCCAGAGAGCTATGTGCAGAGACATTCCCGAAGCCGAGGAGTTTTGATTGATTGGCCTTCGACGTTGAATAATTTACAGAGTGATCTTTTTCTGGCCTTCCTTTAGGGAAAAGTACAATTTCGAATTCTGCTGAAGTGCCTGTAATTTTCGGGTCACCACAGGTAATCACACAAGTACCTATACTAAGGAACAGTTCCTCCATGGAGAGCAAAATGTAGTTAATTCAGATCAAGGTGTTATCCATCAGAAATGGCTCTGATATAAACGGACATACGCTGTGTCAACTTGTGATCCTCCATGGTAGAACTGACCCTAAGGAAAATATACCTAATCCTTATTCATCGTGTACATATTGTCGTTCCATTTCCTTAAGATTGATAATATGAATTTCTTGCACGTTGAACACTCTGATCCCTTGTAGACCACCCAAAAGCTATAGAGGGCCCCAAGAAATACTTATGCTCAAGACCAACTAAAGCTATTCTAACGTTAGTTTTGGATCTTAGGGGGTTGATGTTTTATTGCCAAGAAGATTTATGTGAGGTAGCTTTCGACTCGAAAGAGTGCATTTCTTGGTTTTTGGTCTTGTTTGGCATTTCTAAGTCAAGTAAAAGTTTCTTACCTCCCCCCATACCTTAAATGGGCTATCATATTGTCTTCCTGGATCAATGGTGCCAAAATGGGACCTTGTTCATGTTTGGTTCACTATCTTATTAGCTCTCTAGGAGTGGAAAACTGTCAAATTCTTGGACCACTCTGACTCAATTCTTGCATTAGTTTTAAGAGGTTCCAAAGAAAAAACAAGCATAGATGAGTATCTCAAAGTGTTGAGGATTCATAGAAATCATGGATATTGTTTATAGTTCTTGAGGTTGCTCTTGAAAATACTTAACACAATTCAGTAACATATCTAACGGAGTAGTAAACAATGTAATAGTGGTAATTCGCAATACCTTGCATCTCTTAGTCTGGACCCTGCCAATAGTCATCGTCATTCTTTCAGAGCCTCCCTTTAAAATTTGTTAGTTATATATGGACGTTAATAGCTTTAGAGTTATTTTTTAGCTGTTATGAAACAAACATGGAATCGTAGATTATACGTTCTGCATGTAATGGTAGCATCATGCTAAGCGCTAAAAAAATTTCAGTTTGTTATAAATGTTATTTCATCTCTGATAGAATGTTGTGTAACAGGTTGTCGGTGTTTGTAAAGAAGAACTCCAAGCAGCCCAGCAGTGGAAAGGTGTCGGTGTTTTAAACATCCTCAAAAATATCCCCAGGTAAACAATATATCGTATATTTCTTACGACGGTATCACACTTTCTTGAAATTATGACTATTTTTCGCCATCATGGTGTCTCTGCTGTTTTAGCTGGAGTGGTCTTGATCTTAATAGCTAATGTTTTCTTCAGGGTGGTTGAATTCACTAGGGTAGATATATATCATTTAATGTTCATGCACTGGTGGACAACATTAACTAAGATGATATTTGTGTCCTTTGAAGTTATGAAGAGGAGAACCTGCTCTAGGATATGTTAATGATATTTGGTCTAGTTTATTAATCAAGCTGTCAAGAGCCAATCCTTTGGGTAGAGCTCCTAAGAAATTTTGAGATGCAACACTACGGGCTAATTCGAGTCTTTTAAAGAACTTCCTTTCAACTGCTAAGATTCAAATTGGGGACGTTACTTATATAGTGACTATCGTATTTAGTAATTGGTATATCTGCATTAAGCATGTAGTGCCTGATAGTTCTTTCTTTACATTCTAGAATGGGAGGTGGTGGCCCTTGGCTAGTCACTGATATGAGGCGAGGAGAATCAATGGTTGAACTAGATCCGAATGCCGTTCTAATCATTGAAGCTGGCATAGATGCAGATGGCTCTAATCTCAGTGGAGTCACCGGGAACTGCTCATGGGCTGAAGCTGGTAAGTTTTCTTCTTTTTTTTAGTTCTTGTCTTTTTGGTTTTAGTGCAAACACTGCAGCGATCAATTCAACAAGTCACATTCCTTACAAATACGAAGTCCTTCCCAGAGAATTCCTGATAACATCTTGTTTGTAACATGGAGGTGATGAAATGGACTTGAATTGTTAAGTATGGGTTTGTAATATGACCAAGTTATGTCTTATTAAAGAGATTTGTCAAACAGCGATATACAGCAACACTTTAAATCATGAACTGTGCTAGAAATTTCAGAATGAAATTTTGCTTGAAAACTACCAATTTTACAAGAATTGATGAAGAGGAGATTGTCTTTAGCAATATATAACATAAATCAATCTATTGTAACAAATTTTTACACAACAGTTCTGTCATGATATGATCTTTCTCCCCAGTGTATGGAGCTTGTGGTGGTTCTTTGATTGAAGATGAGAGCCTCAAACTTTCCACCGAAGACAAATCGCCTTTATATTCCCAGTAAGTTCCTCAGATACTTTACAATCGATGTATCAACTACTTTTAGTTATTTTTCTTTTGCCTGGTTCCTCTTTGAGTGACGTTTGTTCACTGCTGTTGACTTATTCATTCGTAGTGCTGTACAAGTAGGAGTTGAGATGAGTTACTTCGTTCAACTGAAGTTGTTCTCTGATATTCTACTTTGTTCTACTACAAATAACAACTAGGGTACCTTAGGTTATCTTGTTAACTCCGTTTCTCTCAGCTGATCTTAAGTTTGCCTCTGAACAAATTTGTCAGATTTAACTTTGAAATGTAAATGTTCATTTTACAGTAGCCGGGGCTCGTTTGGGTTGAGAGACAGCTTGGAAAGCACGGAACTCTTGCATGCAAAGGTTCTTGAGGGGGTACAGCTGACGTTCAACGCAGAATCTGGTAGCCTTCTGCCGCTGGTCATCCGTGGACGCATTAAACACGGTCGTCACTTCACCTTCAAATCAGCTACGAGCTCTTCAGTTATCACCTTCGTAGCAGAGTCTGTTACCGGCACTTTTGTTGATCCTGACAAACCTTATGTCGCCCACGGTCCTTGGCTACAGGTAAGTTTTATAACAAGAGGTGATGGAATGGGTTAGTTGCTCCTTCCAAGGGCCGAGGCAATAAGCCTGCAATACCATGGGATACACCTGAAGCCAGAAGGTTTCTGTTCAGGCTTAGCAGTTTCTAGAATGGGAAGGAGGGAACTATACTTATCGACCACACTCCCAGGGCGTTGAAAAGGGAGGGATGCAGAGAGAGAGAGGAAGATTCTAGCAATAGGCCGGGAAGAGGTAATACTTGTAAGGTATTGAACATTTCACGTATGGAAGCAGTCAGGACAGTTTATATTAGGGATTGAGTGATTCAAAACCAAATCTGCTCCCATATAACTTGGAGGTGATGAAATGGACTAGCTTTCCCTCCAAGGGCTGAGGCGGTTAACCTGCAACATCCAGAGGATACCGTTGGAAGCTAGAAAGCTTCAGGTTTATGCTCATGCCACATCTATCTTAGTCACCATGTGGTCGTAGGAGGTACCTTCAAATTCTGCCTACCTACCTAATTCTGCTTACATTTGACTTTAACCTCGCATGAAGTTAAAGTGTGCATTAGAGGTATAAGTAAAACATTTCTACTTTGAGTTATAACAGCAATGGGCACCCACAAAATCTGTTCTCTATTGCTAACAGCTGGATTATTATTAATGGGATATGTGTTGATTTGCATTATTTCTACTTCCTGTGCAGGTCTCTTGCACCTGCAATGTGAGAGAGATTCATTTAGTTGACCTTTTCCTCCGTCCCTTGACCCATGTTCCAGACTTTGGGGCTTACTCTCTATACCCTAGCCCCAACCATTCATATTCTTGTCTAGGGTCCTATACCCTAGACAATCTGACCTATTCAGGACTGACGTATCCACAATTACATACTGAAATTATGCTCCCAAGCTTTCGCTCCATCCCCCCCCCCCCCCCATGTATCTAACACCTCCAGAGCTGCCCCCCTGCTGTAGATATGCCCCGAATCATGTCTTTTCACGATGGTAAAATTTGAAACAGGGATTCTTTGAAATGAGTAGAATGTAATAACTAAGTATAGGAGCACTCTTATCAGATCTGTGAACTCAAAGGCTATTTCGGTTCATCTTCAACCTAAGGTTGACATTTGGCACAGACGGTCCTTGAGTGTGGACGATTTTAATTAGTGTCATTGTAATCAGCTACATGATTACAATGTATATTAGTCTCAAGAGATAAAAATCTAAAATTCACCTTCTATGGGAATGATAGGTTATTATTGATAACTATGTCCAGTTACTATTATAGCTATGATTATGCTGTAGCCTACATTTAGGTCTTAGATGAGCGAACACAGCAAATATTTCATGAAACACAAGAAAACGTGAATGCTCGTCAGACACTCACCAAAAATTAATCTTTAAAGGAATATTGGTTACGTGTATTTGATCTCCCTGATTTTAACTCTAGTTTCTTCATGAGTATCTCTCATATCTTTTTTTTATAATTATTTATCGCTTCCACAGGTTTTGATCAAAGAGGAGGATGTGGATAACTTCCTGGACGAGTTGCAGTGTCTTGCAAATACCCCCGAGGCTCTATCGTTACCCAAAACCTTTTGTTGGGACCGTCAAAACCTCTCCATCACGGTCATCCCTGATTCAGCAACAGTGCTGAAACCTCCCATGTTCAACGTAGACTCGTGAGTTCTTTACTAGGGCTACCTGTGAAACGACGTTTTACTTTTTTATAAAGTGACTGAATACAAAACATACGTAAGTGAGAGTTGTAACGTACAACTAATGTTGTATGTTCTCTACTTACTCATGGATTCATTGAGAATCGGGACATTGTTTGTACCTACTTAATGTTAAGGTAGTCATTTATGATGGTAATCTGCTTTTTGATGAATAACGGGACGGACCAAGGTAAATAAACTGTGATTCATTGAGCCCATTGCATTAGTAGTTACAAGTTAGTGGGAGTTGGTACGCTCTTTCAAATTTTCATTTTCCGGTTTTGTGAGCTCTATCCACTTTATTCCTGTTGGGGAAATTGCGTAGTATTGCATTGATGCCTATCCAAGTTGTAAATAGGTTATGAACACTCTGAGACTATGTTGTCTATGGTTCCATCTGTCACTAGTGCAGGTATACAATTCAACTGTTGCCAGCATCCATGCAGACGAAAACGCTATGCTTGCAGGAGCCACTGGAATATGTGTTACTGCAGCACTGATTGACTTCGACCAAAACGTTGACCATACGTACACTTCAGTATTTAGAGCAAACTCCTGGAAGCTGGAATATATTTATCTACAAGTTAGTGACAGGTGGTACAGGCTTTCATATTTTAATTTTTCAGTTTTGTAAAGCTGTACCCACCTTATTCCTTTTTGGGAAATCTCGCGTTGTATTGCATTCATACCAGCATATCCAAGTTGTAAATAGGTTGTGGATACTCTGAGACTATCTTGTCTACGGTTCCATCAGGTATACTATTCCACTGTAGACAGCATCCATGCAGTCTAAAATAGTCTATGAAGAAAACAGTATGCTTGTAGGAAACTGCTGGAATGGAGTGCTGACTGACTTTAACCAAAACGTTGACCATTTGTATTCACCAGTATTTAGCGCTAACTCCTGCAAGCTGAAATATGATTACATCCAGTCCGAATAGAACAGTGATTTGTGCAAGATCTGCATGTCTCTTATTTTTAATTTATTATCTTGGATCAGTAATACCACACAGGGCCACCAATCCTTAATGATACTATAGTTGGAGGTTTCTTCAATCCACACCATATCCAACTCATAGAAATGAAGAGTTTTTGGGAAACAGCATGGGTGGTACCAAACTAAAGGAGGATCTAGGTAGAACATCCGGATGCTAACCCTTCAGAATGAGAACATAGTTTTAATTTTTAATAAATGTAATTTTATTAATTCGAACGACACCACCTGGTTCATTGTAGGCTTATTCGCTTGCCCTTTCAAAAGAGAACTAGGTACAGACTATGTCAAGTTCGAGGAGAAGTAGTAAGGTCACGAATAAGAACTCAGTAGAGGCGCGAATATCTGTGGGCCATAACAAATAATGTTTAATATAACGATTTTCGGACACTCACAAGCAGACAGATATGAAACCACATTTGTTTAGAATTGTCTGCAACGTAAAATGCGAGTAGAAGTTATTATTTTGGAGACATTATAAAATCGTCATAACCTAATATAGGAAACAATGGTCCCGCTCCCTGCTGGCAGATTCGGAAGCAAAACAATTCTACGTAGTTGGTTGATAATGTTCCAAAACATGTAATGACAACCTCCGAAAAATCGCTGAAAAATATTATCCGTATATTATTTCTATATTAAATACCCCTTTTGTGCAAATCACTGGTTCTGAAAGCGTACAATTTTTGAAGATTTGTCACGAGGTCAAAATCCACTGAAGTACTGTGCAATTAAGCTGAAACGCGTAGAAACAGCAATATTATAAATATAGTAACTATAATTTCTACTGCTTGTATTATTAAAGTTCAGTATTATGAATTTATCGTATATCACATTGATATACGCTACATGAATCTCACTATCACAAATCTCGTATATACACGTTATTTATAAAGTTTGTTACATATATATAGTACGTAGGCAGGCAACTGCAATTAGTTAATTTTATTCGCGTGCCTGGAAAGTTGATTAGGAGTTGATTATATTGTTCTGGTTCCGTAACTCTTGGAACGTTCTGTTTTGCTGGCTTTATAACAGAAAGTTTTGTCTTCATTGTTTTGAAGACAATTTTCTTATTACTTATGAATCATTATCTAAGGCCATATACTCGAATCGGATTTTTTTTTTAATTTTGAAGGGTGTTAAATTTGTAAGGGATTCGTTTCGTCTTGACGTGAACAATTTTTTTTAATGATTTTAAGGTATCAATTTCTGAACGTTGCGGAAATAAGCGATTACATTGGCGTTATCGTAAAAACGTTATTTTCGTCACGTCTACTTAGAAACTAAGGTATGAAAGGCCAGATACTATACATCACGTAGACAAACAGCTGTTTACAGGAAATCTCTGCATTTATTTTCAATCTCCAACTTCTATGAAGTACATGAAGTCAATACAGGCATATTGACTAAATTAGTTTTTGAAATTTATAGACAATGCAGTGTTGTGTTTGGTTGTTAAAAAAATTCAAAGAACTTGATATTATTATCGACTATATTAATTTATTATTTATCTGTTTTTACAACATTTGTGCCAATATATTTTCACATTATTATAACTGTTGACTTTAATTTTATACATCCTTATAAACCGTGTGTATTGAAATGTGAAGTATTTGTTGGTTACAGAATTTTATTTAATAACCTACTTACAAAATTGATTGCTCCGAAATGAAGAATGATTCGATTTAATAAGGTATGTTTAACAATGTTATTACGAATTAATTCTTTGTATTGGAGACTCTTTGGTATGAATTTAATACTTTATTGAATAAATAGCTCATTAAATAGCGTTGACGTCGATCCATTTAAGGTATTCACTAACTCTGGTGTAGAGGTCGGGAAAAGCTGGTTGGACGGCGCATCCGGTTACTCCAAAGCTGACCACTCCGATGAGGACCCTTCGTCCTGATTTGGATTCAACAGTCAACGGACCGCCGCTATCACCCTGAAAATCCGTGAAACTTTGCTATAGACCATCTGAACCGAGGACCACCAATGGTCCGTGAGGCACCCCAAGGTGGTCCGCGTAAAAGGTTTTAAAATAAAAACAGAGAAAAATCAATTTAGGTAGAGATGATTCCACAAAATAGAATGTTTATCTTGATTCAGAAGAGGAGGAGGAACAGCAGAATAGCTAACTACAATCCACAGTTCAACTGCTTTTGTCAGAGGCGTCTATCGTTTGACTCCCTGAACGATCATGATGTGGGCTTGGTTAAGAGCACCATCACCTGACTCCCGGAACTTACAGGCTAGATCAAAACTGGTTTGGCTTGAGGAAACATGGTGCAAAAATTAACTCAGTCGACAAGGGCCACAACAACCCAAGCTCAACAGCTTGAACGAAAGCTACATCTCATAACTGAGTGAGGATTGCCCCCTGTACGAATTTGTAGCTAAACACGGCGTCAAACTCAGGTCACATGTTGAAGAGCCAACACCTGACGACCGTCTGTAAAGCATTTTTTTAATTCGCCAATTTAAACCACAAATGTTAGCTCTGTTGAAGAGATGTGGCTGAAGATCAATTTCATTCACAAATGTTAAACCGCACCAATATGTTTCCATGTTGACAGTCCGAAGTCTATGAAATGGGAACCGAAATTTGCAGAGTACAACACCAGGAGTCATGTGTCATCATTTCGTTTTTTCACCTTGCAGGAGTCCAGTGATTTCGCAGATGCAGCCAGGGAGTCAAGTGATGAACTCCCATTGTCAGCTGTGTGAAAGTCATTCATCACTATGAGAAGTTAGAGACAGCCACGAATGCATGCAACGTTCTGCGCCCCACCCAGGCTGCACTGGCACTGCAGGATTTCCTTATTCCCTCATAATTTAAAACAGTGTTGACCCACGGCATCCCACATGACTGTTTCACATGAACTCCATGTTCCCTCGCAATTTAAAATCGACCATTGAGCCATCACAGAAAGTACCCAAGTAAGTAGGAACCTACTTGAAATTGATAGATACTGGTTCTTCTTTAATGGCTCTCATGCAATTCCAAATGTGTCGTATCCCTGGATTTCCTACCTCTTCTTTCTATTTAATAATTCATTTAATCCTTTTCTTCTCATTTTTCTAACATTCTCATACAAAATTGTGTTTTCCTGGCTTGCCTTTTTGTGTGCTGATGAGGCCAAATCCGCCACACAGTTTAATTACTAAGGATTGAAAGTAAAATCAACCCGTACATATTTCAGAGGTGATGTCCTGGACGTTTGAGAAAATCCGAGGTGGAAGAGGACATATTAATTAAGTATGGAACCAATCCAAGTTTGGCACACCTGCCTATCACTCCATCGTGTTATCAGCTTCTTTTTTGTAACAAATCGTAAGTGTGATGGTTTAATGCGTTCAAACTTACGAAACAAGTTCCTTGCAAATCAGTAGGTGCAGCACAGAGCATCCCTAAGGTCACAGGCTCCTCGATTATCTTGGAGCACTGGGAGTTTGCAAGAGTTTCAACTTCAAGTTTTTGCAGAACTGGACTCGGCTCGCCCATTGGAAACGAAGTGACGCCCCAGCCCACCACATTGGCTTTCAGTCCTACGTACGATTCAGCTGGAACAGAAATTAATGGAATGCATTTAGCTCGCTAATATTATCGTCATCATCAGTAAAATTTTGGGAGTCCAAAGCTAATTGGAAGCATTTGCATGACGTAATTTCAGTGGAATCGTGTTTCATGAATTATTTGAATTAACTCTCCAACATATGGGAGAGGATGTAGCACCTGAACTCATTCTGGACCTCTGTTGAAAGAATTCTTGCTGATCATGATTCGACAACTTACTTGGAGTTGGTAGACATGCAGGCTGAATCGTGTCAGAAAACGCGACCGGTTTGTCCAATCTCAGCAGTGCAATGTCATTGGCCAGCAGGAAGGGGTGGAAATGAGAGTGGAACATGATTTTGCTGACGCCTCGCAGGACATGAGCCGTTTCATTGGGGTTGATGAGGTCGAGGTCGCCCAAGTGAAGGATGAGGTTTCCTATTGGTGTATCCCTCCTGCAACCATAACCATAACCATATCAATACTGTTTAGATCATTGGAATTATGAAAAAAATTGGCAAAAGTAGCCCAACTCGAGTAACTTCGTGACTGTTTTCCCTCACCACAAACCGTGACATGACATTGATGTTATTTTAGCTAACTCTTTTTAGCTCAAATATCTCTAGCCATAAGTCATTCCGTTCGTACTTATTTATCTTTGGCCATAAAATCTGTAGATCCTCTGATCTGTTATCAGCAGATCCCAGACGAGGCATTTGATAGAACTGATTGGTAATGAACTAATGACTGTGGAAGATGCTGGATCAGGCAGCCATAGATGAGCATTCTTTCTTGCGGGAATGATGAGTCAACCGTAATCTTTACAGAAACGACTCGTGTATGGGTCTAGCAGGAAAGCTGCGGGATGGGTCTTTCCTTCAGCTCAGATCAGTTCGGTTAGTTTGTTCTGTTCACATGCAGTTAATGGGGATTCGTCTTTCCTCTCAATCAATACCACTTTCCTGCGAGCCATTTTAAATACTGCAGGATAGGGTTAGGACACGCATTCCCCTTCAGGACATCATTCTGATCAAACCCAAAGAGGGAAAACCCCATACACGTACCCTCTTTCCCGTTGGTAATGAATCCAGTGAACAATCTTGACGAATTGCTTTATTTCATAAATGGCTTCAACAGGATAACGAATCCCAACCTGAAGAAATGGTGTGATAACTCGATGGCAATAAAGGGGATTTATGGCAAGAAAGTCTTTCCGTTATTGGCTACGAGAGGATTTTGGATCCTGTCAGCTTTCCTCTAGGATTTCCCCAAAAAGAAAGGACGTAGATGGTCATCTATATATTATTACCAGCTACCATCTCCTCCAATTATAATTATTGGATAGAAACAACAACATCTGTACAAAGTGTTTGAGCATCCACTTACGCCATCATGCAGTGCGCTGCTGTGAGGACGAGGCTGTCAGTGAGCAGGGCGCCCCCGCAGAAGAACATCTGATCCAGTCCTATGGCCACCACCCAAGGGAATTCTCCCAGGTAAGCGTCTGTCCCTGATATGACCCGCCTTCTGGCTCGAGGTGGAACTCCCATCCCTTCTTGGATCAAATGCCGTTTTGTAGAAGCTGCCATAAGATGAAACGTTCAAACGATAAGTCCACAACAAACAATAAAATCATATTCATTGTAGAAAAATGATCCATTTTGACAATGTCTAGATAGATAACCAGCAGTTAAAAAACAACCAATTTATGTAAAAATGACCAATTAAAAAAAAATGAATTGCCTACAGGTTTAATCAATATTGAGTTAACCTACAATTAAACTAGGTAATAGAAGAAATTAGGAATTCGCATGAATTCACTATTGTTTAGTTGGTTGCCAGTTCCTTGTAGTTTGGTGTGTTAAACCACTAGAGCAAAGATTTGTGGTAGAAACATCTGGTGTAGCCCAGGCAAGGAAATTAAGCCAATCTATTGGGGATGGAGGACGGCTGACCAATCCCCAACAGCGTGCAGTGATTTCTGTACTGCTAGAAAGATCTGAAGGAGAGATAATACAAAGTTATTCCTCAAAAGAAGAGAGAACAACTGGATCACCCATGATCAATCTGATTTGTGTATAGTGACCAATGTGGAGGAAAGATTTTCAGCAAGTAAGAACCGTGGGTTGCTAGGACGAAGATGCTGACAATTCTTTTACTGAATGGACGATCTGATTAATGACCCGAAATGCTTGAAACTCAACAGAATCTGCATGCAGACTTGGCTTTTATCTCAACACTCCATAGGGACTAAGAGAAGATGATGCACTTCAGTGCCTATTACTCTGTCAATACCACAAATGTAAGCAAGAGCAATAGGTACAGCTAACGTGAATTAGGTTCCTTGCAAATTGAAATTCCTGATTGCATTTGAATTAGTTCATCCGTACCCACTCTCGATGACACCTCAAAATTATGTAAATTAGCACCCCCCACCCCTCCACCATACTCTCACTTTACACATACACCGTGTTTTTCCTCATCAGAAAACCAAGAGCTGCCCCTGGTCCATTGCAAAGTATTTCACTACGACCCAATAAAATCTCATGATCACCATAATAATATGTGTTGAAAATCGGCTCGGGGTAGTTCCACCAAGCCTGAGACTGGTCCGACATCCTGTGGTTCTTCCAGGATCCGCCATTGACTTTCTTCGAATTGGCGTAGTACCAATCGTGTCCGTGACGAGTGGGGCTGCCCTGAAGGATTTCATTTCTGACTTCACCGCAAGTTGCTGGTCCTGACAATCAAATTCCAACAGATTACTCTCAAATTAAGTACATTAGACAGTTAGGTTAGTACCTAACAAGAGATAGTACAAGTTTGACTGCCACAAATTGTAACGTTAGTAATTATTAAAGAAACGCTCCAGACATGCAAAATGAGCGAATTTGCATAACTCATGCCCTTCTTTGTGTATATTACCATTAAGTACTATTGTTTACTAGAAGAATAATTCAACTAGGTTTCATTAAAATAGGTAGTGTAGTTTGAAGGAATGGCCTAAAACGTTTTTTGAGCAACTCAAAACTTCATCAAAGACGAAGCAAAATATTTCACAAAGGTTTAATATTTTTGAAACCCCCTCTTAAACGACTCCTACGCCTTCAACATTTTCACCCCTAGAACGAAATGTTTTAAAGTTAGATGAGCTCGGAGTGGTCTGGGACTCATCTCAATCGATTCGGATTCAAAAATTACTTCAAATTGACACCCCACTGGCCTAGGTCAATAAAAATGGTGTTGGCCCATAGTGTCTAAGCGTGTGAAGCGATCGGGCTGGCTAGAAGGACTAGGAGACCAAACAGATCCCATGTGTGAAAGACGAATTAGCAACATCAATTTTAAAGTATTTAATGGCCCGTATGGCGGACGGACATTGCATGCAGATTTGGAATCTACGCAAATTGAAATGTAAAGTGACCAAGTTTTATGGAGGTTTATAAATTGATGTGAAGTATTGTACCATTTTGAACCCTATTTCCAGATACCATAGATAGATACCAGATACCCCGGGGGGGTTTCGTAAGGAGTCCCGCATTTTCTTGAGACATTTTCGTTGTTGCTCAATTAGGTATCATTTTCAGACTTAATTTAGAGCTGAAACCTCAACGCTGAATATAATGTAGGTACCCACTCATGTATTAAAAAGCGCCTGTGATACCAAGTTTTCAAGTTGATAATTTGGTCTATTATTTCTGGTCGATATGAACCTATCTAG
Source organism: Creontiades dilutus (assembly GCA_031894815.1). Taxonomy (NCBI): domain Eukaryota; kingdom Metazoa; phylum Arthropoda; class Insecta; order Hemiptera; family Miridae; genus Creontiades; species Creontiades dilutus. The sequence continues at coordinate 1,539,622 of JAVIWC010005620.1, forward strand.
TGAACCTGTAAGGTAAAGTCTTGTCATTTTGTTACATTAACTAAATTTAATTTGTCCAACTCGGAGCTGAATATGCAATTCAATGAATTGCCTGAATATTCTTGTATGTCCACTCGTTTAAAGGCATTTGCTAGTTTTAAGGTAGTTTGAAGTTTTAGAAGCTCCCTCGTTTAACTTTAATTTGGTTTGGAAGTATTAATACATATACAAAGCTGCAGAACTCGATCATTCTCAATTTTCCACAATCGATATTTCTCTATCTCGAAATGGCTTATAATTTATTACAGTATATAATTACATTACCTAGTTCATAGATTTTTTAAAAATGTTTTCTTGTTTCGTTTTTTTATGGGGGCCTTAATGAATTTTGCCCCTGGGCCCGGATTTTCTCTCCACGGCCCTGCTTGATCTCCATTGATTATCATTAGTTACAATCAAACATAAATTGATAGACTTATGCTAAAAAAACAGACAAATTCTGACTTTTAAAATGTTTCACTTGGTTGCAAGCCAGCTGAGTCACTTTGATGTCCCAGTGGTAAGTTCCTTCGTTCTGAATGAGCAGTGCGATTTTAACTGGTTTCGATTGCGCAGGATTCACAGCTACTGTCGCTGAAAATCGATTCATTGAATTAATTAAATATTACTGTCATAAATGTATAGTACTTAGGAAAATAATAGTTAATTACTAATTTACTATTACCATCCTTGTATCAAACAATAAATAAACATGCGCTTCATATTACCTAGAGCTGCGCTAGAGCAATTTCGCTGAGAAATTTGTTTTAAAAATCACTTAATTGATGGTTGTTTAAATTCAGCCTCATACATACTAAAAAGCAAAAATCCAGCTAATATGATCGTATGGGCAATGTTTTGTAAATGATCGAATAACATTCATCTTAGTTTTCAAAATCAAACGCATTAGTGTGCTAAAACATTATCAATGTTATAAGAGATGGAAAGAAAACTTGTTACAGCTGAAATCCTGCTATTTAAACAAAGTTTGGATTTACGTTGGAAAAATTATAATTGTGGGAAAGCTACTAATTTAGGGAAGTTTTCGAGGAAATTCACTAATGGCTAGTGGGGTTATTCATCAGTTTTTATGAGCGAATTATTACATTGGCGTTTTTTAACGAATTTCTAAAAATAACTCACTGGAGTATCCGCTGAGGGGTCCACATTGGCCTGAAGTCGGTCCGTCGACGGAATTCAGTATGAACAGCTGATCTATGTCGCAAACGCCTCCCAACTTTCTTGCGAGATTGACTTTCAAATAGTCCACTCTAGACATAAATTCATGCATTTATCAATGTTTAATTGCGAATAAAATGTGTTGGAGTAGAAATAGATTTGGGGAACTATGGCGTTTTAAAGAAGACGAGATGGCTAATTCATACTAGAATTGGAAAACTTCAAGCTTTCTGGGGAATTGTGAAAATGTGAAATGTCAGACAAGGTAAATTGTGGTTTATGAAGAAGCTTCCAAAACGCCAAAAAAGTAAGGGGTTTCCTCATTTAGAAATCAGCGATTGCTCAATTTGGGGACAGTGAGCTTTACAAAATATCACAATTTTGGTCTACCAAATTTATGAAATGCTGAATACGAGTCGGTGCTTGTCCTACCCTGATTAGATTAAATAGACCGATACGCCAAATAAATAATCGAATCCAATGGATTGAACCCATTTAATCGATTAGGTATTGATTATTCCGATTAATACCGATACCTATCCCTAGTTTTGAATTTACAGTCGGAAGCAAGTTACTTGTAAGTATTAATTTATTGATTTTGTGCATTATAAGTTTTATTACACTTGCTAATATATTTCTAAATTCGAAGCTTAACACCTGCTGAATGCTCCCTATGATACTGTTTAACACAATAATGAATGACTGGTGTATTCTTTCGTATAAAGTTTTTGCAAACTAATCATTTTCCAACGATTTTTGTACTATTGAACTCGTATTATTGAACCAGTCCCATGGTAGCATTATCAGTAAGTAAGTACCGCTGATGTGCCAAAATTTAAACTTCGCAATTTAGGCTTGATAGTGAGTATTGACCTCTGAAAGTTGTTAACCACTAAGTTTTCATCTGAAATCACAGTTTAATGAGGTAATTGTCAAATTTGATTTTCCTGTGTGTTGAAGGTGTATTTCTTATAAGAAAGTACACAAAAGAAGTACATAGAGAGCAGGCTATGCTTGTGTTACCTGATGGCGCAAGTGTTGCTTTGAACCATCAAATCGTAATCGCAGGCCAGCGATCCGAGAGATTTGTTGGGGTAGTCCGGCGATCGGAAATATGTCACCTTCTCAGATGAAACATCTCCGCAGGTGTGTATGACTGGAGAAAAATAAAGTTGGCCAAGTTAAGTGTACAATCTAACTTCTTCTTGTAAGTAACAAGCATGCAGTTCAGTTCAGAATAGTTTAAAGCACTAAATACAGGCGAAAATTGTGATTGATTGTAACGATTTTCATCATTACCATGTATTCAATAATGTTACGTATCACCTAATAAAATCAACGAACAGCCAGGAAACCCCAGGGCTCAGGTTCATTGAACGGGGAAGGCCCGCTCCACTTCCTGGTCAGACAGGGGACGAGGAGGGGAACCCTATTTAAGCCCTGAGCACTAAGCTAAGGGTGTTAATCGTTCTCCCGACGTCTTCCGGTGTAGCCTGGCTACTGGTTTCGCTCAAAACACTCTTTCATAGAAACACTCTTTTGCTTTCAACTAGTCCTTGGGCAAGTATGTCAGATTCGTCTAGACGAAAAACCACTCTATTTAGGAAAATCTAGTACGTCAGAACAGACTCGATGAAAGACTTTTCAGGTCCTACCGAAAGTGAGTACCTACGTCAGATACCTACGTCTAGACATAAAGCTTTCCACCCCTTTGACCAAGTACGTCAGATCCGTCTCGACAAAGAAGATTAACAACAGCCAAAAACTCCATAAATTCGGTCCTACTAGTCTAGGCACTAGGAAAACTGTGATTTCGTTTACTAAGCCTAAGAAACTCGTAACAGATTTATTCTAAGTTTGGGCATCCGCCAAGGAAAATATCCTTTTGTAAACCATGGCAATGATACATGCTGGATTTCCCACACATTCACAGAAAATGTCAAAAATCTTATGGAAAATTTAGAAATTAAGTTTGTGGCAAAGATATGAAGTCAAATAAGACTCACAGAAATACAGAAATTGCCAGCAGATTTTGATGAAACCTCCTCTAAATTTCATCAACAGTTAGCAAAACTGTCGATACCTTGGCAGGTTTGAAATCCAACAAGAATGCAAATGGTATTATAAAGGAGACTTACACAAACAACAGAGGAGAGGAGGGACATCTTGTTGCGGATGTCGGGAGCAAAATACGTCCGAAACGTGACCCCCTTTCCTGAAACAGTCGTCGCCTGTGAAACAAGCGCCTTCCGTGTCGTCGGAAAAACATCTCGAACGGGCTCTGGCCGAAGGTCGGAGGTGGAAGCCTGAAAGCCCCTCCGCCACCACTCCATCTGAAATCCAAATAACAACTTGTGATGATTTGGAGAGTATCAAACTTAGAAAATGGGAAAAGCCTTGTTTGGATGTCCAGTATTACAGGATTTGTGGGAGCCAAACTGGAAATGGCACAAGAATATGAGCGACATAATTGAGGCTGTAGGAGATTGACTTAACCTAGAAATAGATAATGAGCCCTCCAGGCCTGCCTTGCTCCATTCCTAGCAATACTATTTACAAAACCTCGCTATTTTGCAATAGAAATAGCAATAGAGAGTGAACGGATCTTGGTCTTCAAATCAGAATAGGCCACTCTGGGGAATGGGGATAGTGATCCCTTACATCCTCGCAGGAAAGAACTTAATAGACTGGTGGGGAATCTCCATCTCCAACTTGTGATATCTGGATAAGTCCTTTCATTTCCAGGTTAAAAAAAAAACTTAACGAGTTTAGTCAAATGGCAGAATGATTTTAGCGATTTCCTCCACTTCTCTTGGATTGCTTTTAGCAAGTTTTGAAATTTGGCTACTCAATTCGGATCAATGAATGATTCAGTTTTAACTTCATTGGTGATCGAGTAAATACTATAGTAGATGACGAAAGCGGTTGGTGATTCCGAGTTCTGCTAACAGGTTCCAAAGAAGAAACAGCATTCAGACTCAATCGAAAGTTCTTTCAAAAGCTAACGAGCTGGATAATGAATTCTGCGTCAGCTATATCCATCGTTATCGGCGTACCATCCCAGAAAGGGCATTCGTGATTCATTCCGATTTCATCGGAGGTAGGTGCTCGCCCACTTAGATATGAAGGTACCATCTTACCTAATGAATATTCATAAACCCTTTTGTGGATTTCGCCCTGCGAGATGAAACACAGAGATATCGGCCTATGACGTGGGTTTTGATTCCTTCTGAAAGGCCTCACCAACCTTGTAGATACTAGAGAACTTCTTTTGAATTCAAAACTACGTTTTTAGGGGATTCTACAAGAAATATTAGAAAATAGAGATATCGAAACCTTTAGCTTCTATTATTTCTAACGTCAGAGTATGGCTTACCTGTGGTAATGTTCTGTTCGTTGAAAGGTAGCGTAGTATTATTAATCAAGTTTCCAGTGACCGTTTCAGTAGGTGGAGTTGTGATTTCATCTCCCGTTGCTGTTACGTGGTAGCTGAATGAGAGACAGACAAAAATGATAACAGCAAAATAAATTAAGTAAAACAAGTTGGGCGTGGTACATCCTCGTATCTGTAACATGATGTGTTTAAAATATTCTTAGAAGATTTACTCCATCATCAGGCAAAATGTCTAATTCCAGAACACTCCAATGAAATATGATGAACAATATAGAAGTCTAAATACAAAAACTAATTATTAATTTTTAATTTAATTATTATTCGTCCTTTTGATAACGAATCCCACGCCCCAGGTAGTTCAAGAAACAGGGATACTCATGTTTGTGTTCAATTTGGTGGTCAATCAATCTTTGTATTAATCCTTCTAGATTAAATAAATTATTAAAATCACGAAACGATAATATAACGATCTCTAAGGACGGACAAACCGCTAAACCGATTTTGAGAAGGATTGGAACTATTGGCTTCAGCAAATTGCGCAATTGAATCTTGACAGATTCAAGACTAGGACTTTAATGGTAGTTCGTATTTGTTGTTGGTTTACCCAAGTGTGTCGAAACAGGATGCGTTTGAGGCCTACCCTCCCGATTGAATCCGCTTTCACGCTTATTGAGCTGTACATTTTTCAAGTACTTCCTACACTTTATTGTAACCAATTGGGCATGAACGAGGAGGAAACATTTTATACGAGATGGTAATTAACTCTCCAAGTATGTTTTTTTTTCGTAACGAACATCAACCTACAGTTCGACTGATCTTCCTAGGAACAAGGAACTAAGTGCTGCCTGAATAGTATTGGTTTATTATTCGATAATAAACCATTGTCATCGCTCTTGAAAAAAAATTCTAACCCCCCCTGAAAATTTTATGGTTTTACGTTTCAAAAGGTGTAGAATCCGAATCTGCAATAAAAATTTTTCCGTCCATCCGCCGTACGCACGATTCCTCCCAAACGGCTGGAGCAAAAAATCTGAAATTTTCAGGAGAAATCCATGTTGGTCCGGCGACGCCCCAATTCTTGAGCCAGCTCTCTCACTTAATTTAAAGTGCCCTTTAAGGGTTGTCAAAGTTTTGTAAAATCCCTAAAAACCTCAAAAAAAGTCAAGGCGGCCTAAATTTGTACTCTTTTTGAAGAAAACTCGAGGAATCGAATGAGCCTCTCTCCAGGTCCGTAGGTCAAACCATTCCCGATCTATGGCCCGATTTATGGTGCCAACATTCGCGTTATTTTGGTTTATTATTGTTTTTGTGTTGATATCAGTAACCTAGTGACGTAGTAAAGTGGATTCTGGAGTGAACTCCTAAAAGGCTTTGTAGCCGATATATGGGTTGAAGCATTCTGATAACTATAAAAAACGCTGCAAATTCTTTCACTGTGGTTTATTATTCAATTGGCTTGCGTACTATACTAAGCTTTGGAATGTGCATGTTTCACAGGTGTTAGAGCGATTATTGAATTTCAGGAGGCACACAAATATGATCAACTGATCAATCCAAATAGGTATTTTCGTTGAGAACAGATTTACGTGCTCTATGCATATCTCCTGATATTCAATAACCGCTCTATCACCTGTGAAACACGCACACTCCAAAGCTTAGTAGAAATTCAAATCATGAACGAAAGCCAATTGAATAATAAACCCCAGTGAACGAATTATGGATGGGGTTGAACAGGAGGGATAATATTGATAAATCGTTATCCCTATTTACATTTAGGAGTTGTTTTTCGACCCCAGTTGTCTAAGAAACTTCTCTTTTCCAATAAAACTATTAAATTTTGATTTGCTGTCGGGAAGGATAATGGAGAGGGAAATGACTGATCCATTTAAGCACTCAGCACTGCTCATACCTACTGGAATTTTCAGCCGATTTTCATGATTATTCAATAAAAAATTAGTTTTAAAAACATTTATAATTATGTTTGTGAGTTTGATGATATAAAAACCAGACTAACCGAAATGGTTCAGTACAATTTGGTGCATACACGATACAATTCATAAAATCAACGGTTTATCAATCATGAACTAGTGCACATAAAAACGTACGCTTATTGAAAACATTAAATTTAGAATGAAAAGTATAGAATCTGATCTGGAGAAAAGTTTTAGTTAAAAAACTTAGTCTGAAAAAGGTTGAATTTGACATAGAAATTCAGGTTTACATGATAAATATATATCAATGCCGTCGATTTGTTGGAATTTCGAATCTTTCATTAACGTGACAGTTTTCGTGATTCCTGTTCCTTTCGACGAAAGAGGTAGTATGAACCATTACACATTCCAGAGGCGAATCCAGGGCAAAATCCCGGTAAATGGTACTGTTTTGGACAAATGGAGGGGTATGGACAATATTTTTTTGTACGTTCCTTCTTCGATTCGTCTGGTTCCAAATTCAGGCAGCATAAGTCCAAATATACCGACTGTTCAATAGGGACCTTAGCTGATATGTTCGGGAGTTCGTTTATATGCTGCTCGAAAGTCCAGCAGCAGTCGAGAACCACACAGGAGTGCAGATCTTGAATGATATGCTTCATGAACCGAGACGAAAAATACGGATTGAAGGAAAACTTACTTGATGTATTGAAGCAAAAAGAGGAAAATCCAAGAGCTCATAACTTGGGGGAAGGAGCCGCGCGCAAGTGTCCTATCTCGTGCATCACTTCAACTTCGAGAATCAGAAACGTCGATCCATCGCCGATTTTTGCCGAAGTTAGCGGGGTTGAAAAGCGGTTCGAAATAAGGATTTCAATTAGTCGGGTCAGACTCCCATAGCACGTACCGAAGAAGTTATTAGGGGGACTAGCGGGTGAGCTCTCTCCTCACCTGCAACGGCCCGCTTCGCTCCCCACCAAAACGTTTGCATCTTCTTCGTGCTCTCAAATCCCGCTCCTTTCCCGTGTGCGAGCGTTATGGGAGTCAGTCGAGTGATTCTAATTGCTCGGCGTGATCGACGTACCGTACGAGACGTGGTGGAAGAGTGTGGGTAGACGGTTTTGAAAGAGTAAGCACCCGAACTACGACTTTGGACAATTAAGTTCCACCGCGTGCGGCTAATCCGAAAATCAACTATCAAAAGCTGCAACCAACCAGAGATTGAGGTGAAAAACTTGCAGTCAAGCCGGATTATTATTCAAGAGATTCAACTTTCATGAGGAAAACATTAGGAAACGCAGAGGTTTATTATTTCTAAATTAGAATAACCCCTCTACGCTGATCAAGCGTTGATTTGATGAATCGTTGGGTGCGTGCACCGAATTGTACTGAATCCATGTCGAATATCCAGTTTTCATATTATCAAACTCACAATAATAATTATGAACCATTATAAATGTTTTTAAAAACGAATTTTTTTAATTGAATAATCATGAAAATTGGCTGAGATTTCTAGTAGGTATGAGCAGTGCTTAAATGGATCTCCATTCTCCTACAAGACAGCGAAATCAATATTTTCGAGGTTTGTTGGACAGGTGAGATTGAAAAACAACCCCTAAACGTAAATAGGGGAGATAAAACGATTTATCACCTTTCATTCACCCCAATCCATAATTAAATCTGGAACGTCAAAAATACGTTTCAAAACTAGACCAAAATTCTTAAACGAACAAAAAAAGAAGCGGATCTTTACCGTTAATTCAACACCACTGCTTTTTTTGGTGAGATTTCATTAATTCACCACCAATCCTCTTAAAACTTAGAGCAGTTTTATCTTATAATATTTAAATGCAATTTTGGGGTAGTTGTTTGGGTAACAGCAGAATCAGGCACCCATAGTAATTTTGATAACTCCGTTTTTTTTTAAATCCACGATATTTTTTATTTTATTTCTTGGACTCTCTTCACCTCCTGATGAGGGTTTCCCTCGTTCCCGCAGCTTCTGCAGGAATGTGCCGGGTTATTATGAAACCATTTCCAACCGCCATGTTATTCATAAACTGAAAACATGTAATCATTGAGATTCTAAAAAACGAGTTTCTTCTTAATCGTTGATGTATGGAAGCGCGACCATTCGATTCGGCGTAAAAAAAGGTAAAATTGCAATATTGAACTAATTTTCATGCGGGGAAAACATTGATTTTCATCTTGGAACCAACGTTTTTCAGGATACAAACGTAATTTTCTCCACCTAACTTCGCTGTAAATTTTTTAAATCTTATACCATCGGAAAGCTGAGATTCTTAGGTATCGCCTGAGTACAAGCTTGTGGGTATCATAAGTTGATTCAGAAAAAAAAAAAAAAAATTATTGCAACTCTTAACTTTCCAATTCGTGATGAAGTATTTTTTCCGTTAAGAATCTCGATTTTTGCTGAAAACTCTATGAGTAAAAATGTTACAACTGGGAAACGAGGATTCTAAAAAAATTTCTAAAATGTAGGTACTTTTTGTTGGCAAATCATTTAAGAATCAACACCCAGGAGGTTAGCAACTAAAAGCGTAAATCCCTTACGTGTACGCTATGCAATTCTTTTTTCAAAAGTTTTCACGTAGTTTCGCTTTAATGATCCCAACCAAGAAATAAATTACAATTAATAACAGCAGTAACAAATCGTAGTAACCTGCTCGCTAATCTGTTTTACATTATAATTAATGTATGGTTGTCTTCTTTTGTATGTATGGTTTTATTACTTTCAGAGGAACAAATTTAATTTGCATTTCATTTCAGGTTGATCAGGTAGCAATAAATGTATTTCGGAACTGATTTTATTCAAGGACTTCCAGGCACGGAATTACCGGTTCTTGAAGTTTCCTTGTTACGCAGGACATTTCGTGGTATGGTATAGTCGGAGGATGTTGATTCGGAAGGTTCGTTCGACGAGATCATTTCCCGAAGAACCCAAAGCCGGGATGCAGGATGAGGAAGTGCTGGCAGTCTGCCGGGTTCTCGCAGACAGGCGCATGTCCGGCCCAGTACGGGGTGCTCCGGGCGTGGACGGCTATTGGAACGCCCTTCTCAACCTCCAAAAGCACCGACTTACCTGTTGGAGAGTCAACAGTGAATGGATAGCTTAGCAAGAGGTATATAACAAGAAGGTGATGGCATGGTGTTGCTACTCCTTCCAGGGGTTCAGGCGATTAACCTGTAACACTCAGAGGATACCTGGAAGACTAAATGCTCCTTAAATAACCACAGGATCAGCAGTTTCAAGAAACCGGAAGGGGAGACCGACCACGACCATTAAACTCTTTTGGCAAGAAAATGGACAATATAAGGTGTGTGAGCAGCGCTGAAATTGATTGCCTAATACCCTCTCCTGACAGAAAATTCAAAATTTCCGAAGGTTTTTGCCCAACTAAACTCAAGTTGAAGAAAAAAAAAGTTATTAGAAAATAATCAATAAAATCAAATTAAAATAGTGAAGAAAGACGATTTATCACTATTGCAACCCTTCCCTCCCGCCATACACACTTTTCAAACTTCGTTCAACGTCGTTCCAGCTTTCTACGTCGTGCCCATATACAGTATATTGCCAACCCATCAATAAATTCAATATGTTACCAATGAAAAGGTAACATATACGAATAAGTATTCACGGTGAAGCAACATTCTCACATACCTCCATTGCCGTCCGCGTCAGCGACAGCGGACTCTTCGGGACTGATCGCCCGGAGGTTTCTTCTCAGGTGTTCCGGCGTTCGAGAGTCCAAAATGCTCACGTTGTCCATCGTGTCGTACAGCATCTTCGTGTCGCCTCCAATCGCTTCAACCTCGTCCCCGAACATTCTGGAAGCGAAAATTGCAACATTTTCAATATTTGTTTATTATTTTCAATAAACCAAGAATACAACCAATAATCGACCAAGAATAAAACTGGTAGCCCCCTTAAAATTTGTAGTTCAACGTTAAATGATGCATAGAAAGCGGAAAGCGAATACAAAATTCCAGTCCGCGGGCCAGTTTTACGGAATTTTGCTCGAAAATCCAACAAAAACCCGGGATGTGAGAATAATATCGGCAACTTAATCAACAATCAATCACTCTCAAGGACAAAGGACAATAATCAACGATTTAACTTTTAAAAAATCGGAATCAATTCTTTTTTGATGTAAGATGGTCGTAGCTTTAGGAGGAGGGGGGTTTAAAAATTATTTTCTTGATGGAATCAGGAATTTGGAGGAAATGAGTTTTGGAATCAATCCTTGAAGTTATGTGAACTTAACGTTAGACCTGTAAATTTGTAGGCTCATACGCTGCATTGTGTCAGCTTGTATTACGTACTGAAGGACTTTTGAAATTTTCCAGTCCAAGAAGTGACATTCATTTGTCATCTGTGGTATATCAAGAACTCAATGACAAAGTCTGGGTCAATTATCACGGTACACATCATTGCAGGGTTAATTCTCTTGTTTGTAAATCACTGATTAGCTGAAGAGCGTTTGTGGCTAATTTGTGTCCCAATCGATCTACAGGGGTTAAGTATAAATGAAGCTCTATTTAGAGGCTTCCAGAATGCAATTCCAAGGTATGTAAAGGCCGAGTTGAGGTAGTCAGTGGTTTACGTAGAAGGGTTACCGTGTGCCTATTGATGTTTATGGTTACTGCATTACCTATTGTTACTGTTTTCGGTTAATCACATGTTGAGCTTTCTTGTTTCAAAACATCTTATAAAAAAATATTCTGAATTCTGTTCTGCTTGAAACAAGTCTCATTCAGGCGGTGCTATAACTTGGCTCAGTCAAAAACAAACTGCTGTGGCTATTTCGACAACAGAACCTGAACTCATTGGCTAGTGAAGATGCCAAGGAGATTGTTTGGATGAAACGGTTGTTCAGTAGTGTTGTAGAGTTGTCAACTATTCCAATTCTATATGTTGACAATGAAGCAGCAATTAAATTGTCGCATAATCCCGAGCTACATAGAAGAACAAAGCACATCTCAATTATGACTGAGCGGATATATATTTTTTTGATTTACATTGAGGGACGTTGAATTGTTAAAATAATATTAAATCAGTATGTGCTTTTTTCATGAAAAGCACATATATGAAAAAGGGTCGAAGAAAAATATATAAACACTTTACATCTCAATTAGGTATGTCTGAAATATGACGGGGCCGTTGGAATCTTGTATATAGGGGTCGATGAAAACCTTCACTAGCAAGAGTGTTGTAGTGCTCAGCATTTCGGGTAAAAAAAAGTACTCATTGCTGTTTGCCAGGAATTCCTGTGGTGTTTTTAGGTGGAAATCTCTATATATGGTTTCGTTCCGCACAAGATCCGGGGCATGGACAATTCTTTTTTGGAGTAGCCGATTTTGCTGTTGCTCAATGCGTCGATATTGGGAGGAAGAACAAGTACCCCATACTGGGGGAGCATATGTACAGAGAGGCCTTATATCAGGATTTTGTTGTCCATGGATAATTCTTTATTGTCGAACAGGTATCGGAGCTGGGACGTTCTAGTTTTACATCGCTGCAATTCATCAGAGATGTGTTCTGTGAAAGTTAGCTTTTTGTCCAGCGTAACTTCCAAATATTTCTGGTATTGAACGGAAGGGATATTACGACCCAAGTAAGAGATAGGTACCTCTGTATATCGTCTTTTGTAAGTGAAGGAAACAGCGGATGACTTGGCAGGATTAATTTATTAACCTCTGTCGGTTGCACCAGTGTCCGAGTTCATTGAAGTAGCGGGTATGATGATGAAACCACTGCACTGGTTTCAGATGATTTGTGAATGGATAGGGCTCGATTTTCAAGATAAACGTTAGTTGATGAGGGAAGGTATTGAAGAGCATCAACTTGTTTGTTGATCAATGTTTATTGTTGCTGCGTTATTGTTAGTTTTCAGTTAATTATATGTTGAGCTTTGTTGTTTCAAAACATCTTATAAAAAAATATATTCTGAATTCTGTTCTAGCTTTAACAAGTCTTTCAACCAGTCAAGTTGTATTATTCAACATTTAAATTCCTTTTATCACCGTGTGAAGTCAAAATTTAATAGGGCCTACCTACATAAATATGTGAAATAGTTTGCAGCATATATTTTAGTAACTTCTTGTAATGTATTAGCACGAAATGTGGAGGTGATTCTGGTGGAAAACTGTTCCTTCTAGAGACGCTACGAATACTTATGTAGGTACGAACCTTATGGCCTGAACCAGTTTGTCGGCTGGGCAGCGTTCTGGGGCGAGGAACTCAACCATGTAAGGCCGCTGGGGCAACGGATTGTACTTTTCGACGTACGTGTCAATTCGAGGGTGCTTCGTGTTGAAGATTTTCCCGTTTTTCCGGCCCGGGTAATCAGAGCCGTCCGCATCTTGATACTGCAACGACAAAGGAAAATAACTTAAATGCGTTTGTTAAAGACTTATTAACCATGAAACTAACGTTTTTTCGGGACTAGCATGATGAATAATTGGTATAAATTAATTGCAGCGAACCAAACCAAAACTGAATCAAATTAGATGTATTGATTAAACTATAGACACTTCACTTAGTACGAAAAAGCAGCAAATAGGTACTCTGTTATAGAATTTCCCTGTAAAATGAGGCTTTTGCAATGGCTCCAAAACTTTTCTTTTCTCCGTTTTGAGCTGTTTTGAAATTGTTCCTAGGTTACAACTCTTTTGATATAAAAACTTGTCATACAGGTCATCCAATCCGAAAGAAAGAATGAGTTCATTGGGAAACGTTTTTGAACATGTTATGTTGGTCAAATTTCAAAAAATGTACCTAAAAAACCACAAAAAATGACAAAATCGGATAAAAATAGTTAATTTTATATATTTTAGCAAAATGCCATTCAAAAAAGTGTATCACCTATCAACTAAATAGTGTAAAAGCTAAAGCACAAATTCTTGTGCAAAACTGTACTTTCATAAAATTTGAAAGTGCTAAAAATCGATAAAAATACTAAAAAATCAAAAAGCCAAAATCTTTTTTTTTTAATAGTAGATAAAGTTTATTGCAATTTTAGTTTACATTTTCTTGGGGACCCACTTGCTTAAATTTTTTGTTGCAAGGATAGTCAAGTTTTGGTATCTACGGAGTTATATTTATGACAACGTCATCGTAACGCCTGAAAACCACAAAATTTCGTTCTGAAAACAGATTTCGAAATGGTGTTGCAAAAATGGACATGATAAAGCGAACATTTTTCTGGTCGGTAAAGGAATTGGGGATGGAGCTCCATTGGGTAACCTAGTGTACTTAAAATGTATGGAGACGCCCAGTTTATATAACATTCAATATAGTAAGCCATACCACATAGATATCTAGCACAAGATTCCTGGATAATAACACTTAATAACGCACAAAATACCATTCTGAGCTGTCAGTCACCGTAGAATTGAGTTGAAAATGCTGCAAATTGTGACACAAAGGTTAGTTATTTCCGTATTGGCTAGGCCTTCCACGCGGATCACCAGGCCACCAAAACTGAAAAGTACTACTAATGCTTCATATGTACACTTGGAAACAGAGAAACGAGCAAAATCTTACTGCAGTTTAACGAGATAAAATATGTGCATGCAACAAGGATGCTCCTGCTTGTTCTCCTCAAATTAATTGAAGCTTGGGAGATAGCGTTATAGATAGTATAGGAGTGTAGAATTAACCGTTGGTATGTACTACTTGGGCTGTTGCTAACCACGTGATGTGAACAGCTTCTAATGCTGATAGTGGAAAATTCATAAATGAATTCAGTGATTGAGATGTAATGAATGCTGATAGCTTCCTGACAAGTCTTATCATAACCACACATTAAACAAATTTTGTGGTGGATTGACGCGGTTTACCTTTGGAGGGGGAGGAGGTACAGTTTTGTTCGGATCCAAATGAAAGACGGCCGTATGGGATGCATTAGTAGCGTCCACTTGCCCCATCGGGTTGATCACTCCAAGGGAAGCAGATGTATCTTTATTTTCAATCTGAAAACAACAGTGAATTGTACTGTCGTACCCACCCTACAACTTTGGACAGTGGATTTTAACTATTAAGTATGTATTTAAACATCCCGAAGAAATTAATTTGCATTGTAAGAAGGTTGGGCCTCCAACTGTGCACAAAGACGTTGAGGAAGCAAATCTTAATCTTGTAGATTTATCGCTGAAAGCAGCAGAATGGGGCTTGACATTCGATTAGTTGTCAGTTGCTACCTAGATAACTGCGGAAAAAGGGAGAAGTTCGTGTGGAAGCCAATTTTCCAAGCAATAACTGGATTTCCTTTATCGTCGTGGAATTCCTAAGTTAATTTTGCGGTCATTGGTGAAAAATACTCACTAAAGAGTGTCTTAAGAAAAGTGAATTCGTCTTTATTTGTATTCCTGAGTTATTTTTGGCAGGGTTCTGATCACAACATCAAATTTCAATTAACAAGAAAACCGTATATAGGACCAACATTTCAGGGTCCTTGATTAAGAATTTATTCCCAGTGAGTGGGTTCACCTACCTTGGAGGAAAAATAGCAACGAAAAAATGAATAGCGGGGAAATTACAGCCAAAAGCAGCACAAACATCCAGTGGCGGCTCCAGTGGGTAGGCTCGAGCCTACCCTAAATTTTCAAAAATATATATGGCAAATTACGTAAATTTATGCAATTTATTTATGTGCATTTTAGTTAGGACTAATTTATTACGAACACTTTCAATGACATGATTCAAAGCCATAATTAATCAGTCTCAACTATATGTATATTGTGCCTATCCTAAAAATAAATCCTGGAGCCGCCTCTGCAACCATCCAAAGTTGTCGGACGGTATTTAAATTTCAACAAATCTCGATGTTCAACAAGCAGCACATTCATGGAATAGTACCTATGTTACATTTTCAAATACGTACTTCAATTAACTCAAAAGTTTACTAAAAACAACTGATTTCTTGCCACCCACAATTAAAGTTTACTAGGGAAGTATGGAATTCCCAATAAAATTATTCATATCATTAGGAGCACATATGATGGGTTTGAATGACAGGTAGTCCATGATGGGAAACTCTCAGAACCAATCAAGATTGAGACAGGTGTAAAACGGGGCTGCGTCTAGTCACCGACAATTTTTATCATTGTCCTGGATAGCATTATGAGGGATTCCCCTCGAAGGAAGGAGGCGTGGCATTCAGTGGAGAGTCAGTGAGCGGTTCTAGGACCTTGACTTTGCTGATGACCTTTGTCTTCTCTCCCAACGATTCACTGATGCCCAAAGCAAATTGAGCGCCCTGAGCCGTATAGCGAGTTGGGTCGGATTGCAGATCAACCAAGTGAAGACCAAGGAACTTCGAATAAACAAGCGCTGTCAGAAACCACTTGTTTTGTAGGGCAAGCACATAGAACAGATGGATTCCTTTGTGTACCTTGGGAGTACGGTTACGGGGAACGGAGGTGCCACAGAAGACGTGAAGAGCCGAATAAGAAAGGCAAATGGGGCATTCGTCCAGCTCTATCCGATATGGAAGAATAGGAAATTGTCTCAGAAACCGTGGAAGGTGGAAGGTTACTGAAACCATCACCCGTCAACTGCAAAGCTTCGTGAACCGCTGCCTGTGAAGAATCTTGGGAATTTGGTGGCCAAATGTGATCCCCAATGGCGACCTATGGACAACCACTGACCAGCTCCCTAGAGAGAGGGAGATATTGAGAAGGAAATGGAAGTAGATCGGTCACACACTTCATAAACCGGAAGATGCAATTGAAAAGGTAGCTCTTCAATGGAACCCACAGGGGTAAGGACGACGGAGG
This sequence comes from Creontiades dilutus, assembly GCA_031894815.1. Classification (NCBI taxonomy): domain Eukaryota; kingdom Metazoa; phylum Arthropoda; class Insecta; order Hemiptera; family Miridae; genus Creontiades; species Creontiades dilutus. The sequence continues at coordinate 1,555,945 of JAVIWC010005620.1, forward strand.
GGGCGACCCAGGGAAACCTGGAGGAGGTTGACTGAGAAGGAACCGCCGGGTTGGCAAAAGTTGGAATGAAACAAAGAGAATTGCGGCCAATCGAACTGACTGGAGGGATCTTGTTTCTGCCCTATGCTCCCATAGGAGTTTAAGGACATAAGTCCAAGTCACAATTAAAGTTACCATAAATAAGTAAAAAGGAATTTCATTTGAATCATATGTAGTCTCCATTTCAACTACCTCCATTTGCGAAGTCAGTCATTAATGTAAAATACAGATATACAGAAAGCCCAATTGTTTGCGCTCTGCGAGGGAAGTATCAGTCACTAACCATATCTTTCTTAAATTTTCAAGGTTTGAGAAACCAGTACTTTTTTTTCTTTCAAAAATGTACAGCATGTGGAAGTGGAAGAATGCAGGAAAAACAACAAAATTATTGATAAGAGAGGAATTTGCAGAGTAGAATAGGTGAGATCCTCCTTAGTGGACTCTACTGAAGATTGATTGTTCTACGTCAGTTCTGTCAGATACCGCTTGCATCAAAGAGTGGATACAATATTCTATAAAGGGAACCTTCCTTCTCTTCTTCCCCGGAGCTACCAGTAATAATATTAGGAGAATAAGCTCTAAAATTAAACTAGACGTCGTTCTGTATCCCTCGAAAGGTTCTCTCACCATGTTTGGCCTGTCGTCAATCCGAGAGTCGACATCGTTGAATCCATAACCATCTTTCTCCATGTTGAAATACGCCACAGCGACGTGAGACATGGACTTGTCCGTATGGTTGGGCAGTTTGACCATGGAAACTGCACTTGCGTAGGGCTGACCTTTGTTTGGTGCGTTGATGGAGGTCGTGACTGCCGGCCTCACTGACTTCCTACGAATCCTCGTGATGTTGTCTCCCGCCCAAGTCTGCCAGAAAGAAGAATTCCATTTTATTCCAATAGGATGTGCCAATTACACCGAAGCATAGTTGATACTAACATCAGTGGCGAGGCGTGACATTTTCGCTACGTCATCGCCAGGAGCAGCGATTAGTAACCAGAAATGGGAGGGTTCTGGGGGGCACTCCCCCTCCCAGCAAAGAAGGGGAGTCGGGGGCCCTTCCCCGGAAATTTTGAAAAATTACCTTCCAAAAACGGCAATCTAAGGTGTTTTTGGCGTATGAAATTCACGTTTTTTATTGTTGAAATTAGTGCAAATACAGCTTTGAATGACACTTTTTGAACCAAATTAGTTATTGCTCACTCTGACGTCTACAAACCCCGCTCAAGGTTGAAATCGCTTGCTATGGTCAACCTGTCATTGTGACTTTCAACCGAAATTCCACTGAGAAGTCACGAGAGCTCCCAAAGGTTGCCGGGCTCGCTCGAAGTTGCGTGTTTGAGCACGACCCTTATTGCGATTTGATTGGCCGATGTTTTGGGGAGGGAGTAAGAGGAGGGGGCCCTCTGCGGTGGGTGCGGGGGAGGTATGAGATACGCAGAATGACAGCGCTTCCACGCAGGCGCCAACTGCGAGCATGAGCATTTTTTTTTATAAAGAGGAAACTGTATATTTAACATCAGTATTAACTAATTCATTAAATTTAATAAATCCTCTGGTCATCGCCGAATCCAGAGATGACCACAGGCTTCGCCACTGACTAACATATATTCACAACTAGCTGCCATGGAACTTTGTACCACCTAACAGTCAACTAATGTTGGGTTGCACATTAGCTGATCTTAATTTATCTTATCATGAAAGTAATATCTACTATGAGCACCAGATAAATATTCAATTCACTACATTATCAAGATAATAATACGGAAAAAAGCTTCAAATTTCTTAATTTCATTGTAAAACACTGAATCATGGATCAATTTTTGGGCAACCAAACCGACGAAGGTGCTACACTTCAACACAAACGTGAAGTCAGTTCTACTATATGGTTGCGAGACCTGGAAGATGACACGAACCCTCCCCCAGAAGCTGCAGGTTTTCGTCAATAGCTGCCTTAGACGAATCCTCGGCGTGTTTTGGCAGGACATCATTTCCAACGATCTGCTTTTAGAGAGAACTGAGCAAAAGTCCATCTCATTAGGAATCAAGAAACAGAAATGGAGATAGGTTGGCCACACACTTCGCAAGGAAGTCTTCAATCAAGTAGAAAGCGTTGGAATGGAATCCTCAGGGTAGTAGGAGGAGGGGGAGACCACGTGAAACTTGGAGGCGGTCAGTAGAGGCTGAAGCTAGGCGTGCAGGGAAGTCGTGGCAAGAAATAAAAGTTCAAGCACAGGACCGAGAAGAATGACAAAATTTCGTAGCGGCCCAATGCTTCCCCTAGAAGTTACAGGAAGTAGGTCAAGCCTAAGACCATCCCTGGAACTTGGTTGCCAATTTGCACCCACCCGCATGGTGGCAGTGAGCGGGTTTTGGTAACATTGGCGTTGAACACACACTTATTTTCATATGGGCCGCCCAAACAAGATGTCAACTCTTCTTAAATTGCTATTAACGGACTAAAACACAAATCTGAGTCTGTGTTTTTGACTAGGGTCTCAAATATGAGCACCTTAACCGTGTTTTTTGATAGGGAGCAAACATTTTTATTCCAGATTCGAATTCTACGCTCGATTCCATGGAAATTCGACCGCTCATTTGATTTTTTCAGCGCGCGTACCCCATTCAGCAAGCCTGCACTGCACAGCAATCTTCATTGTTTTCAAACGCTGATTCAACTATCCGTTCTTTCATTTGACTAAATTGAACGATTTTACTGCCGAACTACTGTTGAAAACAATGATTTATTACTGATTACTGTTGATGAGTCACTAAAATTCGTGCTTAGACAATTTTTATGACTTGGAAATTTTACGCGCACGGGCATCCTTTATGTCAGAAGATTGACCATTTAAATATTGCAAAGAGATTACATTTGATGATGGAGAGGGTTCAAAACCACACTCTAGTACCATGTTACAGAGGTAATGGGAATGTTTAATTATCCCCTTCGGAGAAGGTTTTGATTGACATGCAATACTCAAAGCATTAGCTTCGAAGTAAAGGACTTCAGGTATAACCTCAGAGATGGCAGTTTCAAGAAACCGGGAGTGAGCAACCACCTCCATATTCGTGACACAATCGAAATCAATTTTTCAAACTCTGATGATTTTCTGTAAAAACGGAAGGTTTTCAAAGAAGTATATAGACCTAAGGGCTAATCTGTGGCTTTGTTAGATCTGGTGCCTACAATATCTAGACTCTTATCAGATTCTAGGCTACCCTTGCCACATCATCCCACTTCTTTAAGTAGCTTTTCCCGTGAATAGTGCATAAAGCTCACCTCATCCAGTGGGAGGAAGGGTAGATCATTGCTCCTGTCAGAGGCTCCCTTTTTCGCCAAGTTCTTCTTGAATTTGCGGCTTCTTGTCCGTGATCCTGACCGTTTGATCATTTTCTTCGGTGGCATGAGCTCAGGGAAATAGGACTCTACATATTTCCGGTCTGCGCTTCCTTGGTGGAATGGTCTCCTGAAATATGATGTGTTCTAGGTAGTAAAAACGTGTGTTCTAGGTGTACAGAAGTGTCTTAATACCACGTATTTTCTTAATGCAATATACATCGCATGCGCGCATCTAAGTACCTACTGTTATGATATGCACTACCCTAGCAAGCAAAATCTCGTTATGGCTTCACCTTCATCAGTCTGCTATTCTCAGTATCATTTTCATAATTGTACAGACCTCCATACCATTGAAACTGCATAAAGTTGACTCAAACAAAGCTTATCAACTAGGGTAGCTTCTACGTACCTATCTGGTTAGATTTGAGTGGTCAGACACAAAGAAAAATAAATTCTGATAAACTCTTAGTGCCCTTCAATCGAACAAAATCATTTCAATAGTTCAAAATGAACAAATCAATGTCTTGGGATTCTCGCCAACTTGTATCACGAATGTATTTTGACTGAATGGTACAGTATCAAGAACCTACCACAGTTTCCATGTTTTTTCTTCCGAGCTTTCTACTACTTTATCTAGTCAAGTGTCCAGCTTGATGTAGAAATATCCAGCTCTAACCCAGAAACGAATATAACTCGATCTTCATAATTTTGTGGACTGGTTCCTTTTTTACTTAATAACGTCCAAATAAGGAAGCGGTTTTGCCTGACCAATTCAGACGAGACTTTACCTGTTTTTCGCGATTAGGTCTTTGATGACGTTTCTGGTGAAAATGACTTCCCAGTCGTCAATGCATTTGTACTGAGGGAATTTGGAGAGAGAGGCCAGACGACCTTCTTCCAGTCGTCGCTCTTTCTCATCTACGATGTTCGGTTCTGCCGCTGCTGGCTTCACAGCTGAATCTATCACGTTCTCATCCGCGCACACAATCGGCGGCAAAGTGCTGATGTCTCGCTGAATCTGATTCAGTCAACATGTAAATTTAATTGTATTAAAGCATTCATACATTCCTGCAAAGATACAACGATACATCATATCCCGATCATTGAATTCTATCTGAAGTTCCAATAAAATTATTCCCTACTGCCTGCCATATGACTTCTGATTCGAGTTTTAACAAAATTGTACAATCAAATTGCAAGCATGTCTCAGGAAATATTGTTAGCAGCACTTGAGTGAGATAAGTGTTGTACACAAACCTCTCTTACTGTAAAAACCTACTCACACGCAACCAGCACAAGGGCAAATAGAATTACGAAATTCAAATTGTTACCTAACCAAACTAAGAAGCATGTACAAGGTGATTAACAACGACTACATTAGTTTTATGCCTATTTCGATACATCACAGGATACTAATATCCACTATGAATTGAATAGTGAAACCAACTCATTTTCAAAGGAACAATTACTTTGATGGGTTTCCTTATTCAGAATACCTACATTTCCAACCAGCAGGGGGTTCGATTTTGAAATGAACATCTTGCTCTTGTGGCGGATAACTCCAACGTCGGCGTGGCTCATTTCGACGACCATGAGCCGTTGTGAAGAAGTGCGACGCATCGGTAGATCCAACGATTTTTCGTTGGGATTGTCTAAGAAAGAAACCTTAGTAACAAATGAACATGAGATCAAAAAGTCCAGTCAACGATTGATCAAGAGGAGGAATGTAAAATGCTTGAAGGACCGAAAACTTTTTTTCTAAATACAAATCGGGAGGTCTACATACTAAAAGCAGAATTGAGCAGTGTCTAGTTACGTGAGCAGGTATTTAGATGCTTTTTCGAATAGGTACTTCTCGAAAAACTGAGGAGTTCTTGGGTAAACAGGTGACGAATCTTCAAACTTATCAAATTCATTGATTTTACGGTATAAGCGACAGGAATCGAGAAGATGGAATTACAGCTGTTTGGTATTTGTATTTACCATCATAGATGCTTTTACGGATATTGTAACAATCTGCAAAAGTGTCTGAAACGAAGAAAGAAGGGATTACTTTGCCTTTTGATTAAGCTAAGCACTTGCATCATATCTATGGAGCACGCATTTTTATCAAGTCTAACCCACGATTGGTCGAATTTTTCGCCATTTGGCCGACTGTGCGTACTATTTCCTAAATACAAGCAATAAACATGAGAAACAACGAGAATTATTACATAGAAGTGTATTAATTCCATATTAGATGTCCCTTCTACGTAAATCGTTCATCTATGTATACTAGACAGGTATAGGGTACATTGCCTATCTAAATTCTCCACCTCCCATCTCCAAATCTTGTATTTGCATTCAATTTGAAAACACTTGGGCTGCCGCCAACCAAGCAAACTACCTCAGACCTCCCGTTGAAGCGACTCTCCCGTCCAGGTCTTCAGATAGACCGTCTACCTGGCCAATTTTCATCCCGCGAAGATGCGATTTTTCAAACAGCAAACGGGTGATGGTACAGTGACCCAAGTGGTATCATTCTCAAAAAACAAAACACAGTAAAAATAAAGTACCCTGTTACGTTGGTAAATGGAATTTTTTTAAATAGTTTAATCCTTAATTACAATCAATTAGGGTTGATTGATCAAGATGCCCAAAGACTGACACATTTCATAACACAACGTAAACCAACAATTTCTGAGAGGGTTTCAACATTTTTTTTCTTGGTCGATTAAAACGATTCATTTTCGAAAATAATGAACCAAAAGGGACATTTAAGAGCCCCTCCTTCGAACCTTTCCCAAGGAGTTAAGGGGTACGTTGACATTCAAAGTATTCCAAACCGAGACGTGATCCTCCCAGCATTTCACATAGTATTCACTGACTGGACTAGTAGATGAAATATAATCTGTAGTTAATTCGAGATGTGAACGTGTACGAAACATCACAGATGCATCACTGCAAAATCCAACAAAAAGCAGAGTTATTTACCTACCTATCAAAATTGTCAGTTTTTCCATGTTTCAAACAATTTTGAATCTTTTCTCTCCAAAAATTACACTAAGCCCATACATAGCAATAGATGTGCAAGTGACCCTTCTCATATACAGATCAGGTATCTTCTGAAACATTAGTAGGTACCTTTAACGAAGATCTTGTGTAGGAGAAATGGACCGAAACAAGACAATCTCACGTCGACATTCATAGTTCCAACTTTCCGCCCCTAAAATCAGAATAAATGAAGTAAGACCATATAGAATAAAACATTAGGAAGTTGAAGTTTGTATAGACCAGTACAAAAAAGATGGCAAGCTATTAGATTCGTTCAAGATATGAAGCTCGTTAAGGAGCTTATCACACCCCACTATCAATTGTATTTCTGTTCCAAAATGGATTTGCTCTGCATACTTCTTAAAATTTAAGTCTGGGGCAGAGATGGGGAACGTCCAATCACAATTACCAGACAATTTCTTGTAATTTATCATTTAAACCTCTGGATTACAATTGAGAGCACAGAGCTCAGAAAAGGAATTACAACTACATGTCATTATAATTCCAAATAATTAAGATGTGGAAATGGAACTAGCAAAGAGGAAGTGATTACATACGTTACAAGAAAGAACAATGCATTCATGCATTTGCATTTTTAATTGCAATTACTTTTAAACAGATAAGTAATTGTACTATATTGCCAATCCTAATTTAAGACCCTGCAGCAACAACGAACCAACTCCAAAAATGTCGTTTTTGAGTTAATACTTATTTTGACAACTACCAGAGCTACCTGATTCCTAAATTCCAATAGATGAGCCAACTCCGTATTATTGTGTGGTGTGATCCATCTGCTTTTGAAAACTTCAGCCCACTGCGCTGCTATTCCTGCAAATCTTTGGCCACAGGAAATTCACCAGATTGCAGTATACTTAGTCATTTTAACACACTGAAATTTCTACTTATGACAGGGGCAAAGACATTTCCTGTTCATTAAACGAATTTCTGTAACAGTTGGTGCCTAAGTTGTACCAAGGAAGGGATAGAATGCACTATTTGCCCCTTCTATGGGCTAAGGTGATATGCCTGCAACCCAGAGGTTAAATCTCAAGCTGAAACATTTCAGGTTTATACTCAGGCTTAGCAGTTTCAAAAACGAGAATGGAGAACTATCCACACACATTGCGCAGTTGATGACCATTCAAAACTCCAAGATATCATAAGGGAACCCACCCTCAAAATGATGTCGTAAGTGTCTCTTATAATGGCGGAAAGTGGGATTGACTTGGTTAGGGTGATTGATCTGTCCACAGCTTCTGCCAGTCCATTTAGCGGCACACTGGTGATCCCGAGAACCTGGGAAGGCGGCCTGAAGAAGATGATGAGGAGCGGGTACCTAGGGAGACTCGAGAGAAGGTCCAACGGCTCTTTGCAGAAAATGATCGACTTCCCTGAAACACATTTTTTATGAAAAGACCAAAGAAGTTCAAGAAGGATCCACATATGTGAGTGCCATTTACAATACATTATAACGTCAGTTAAATTATGTATTGGTTAGCATTTAAGAATACATACATTTGCTAATTACACAAAACTCCTCGAAAATTCCTAATTTCTTTTTATGTTTGTTTTTTCTTAACGATTTCGGTTCCACGTGAAGAGCAAAATAACCAGAGAGAGGCACTCTGGGATTAAACCAGGTTGAAATATAGCATTTTGATAATTGCTATCACAACATTGTATACAGATAAAATCAACTACACCACAAAGTAAACTGTATTACAGTGAAGCAGTGGAGCAGGTAGGTATTGGAATTTGGTGTGCTTTACGCACTGCTACTTAAGAGAAAAATGGTGGGATTTGATAAGAGTCCAAACAGAATGATGAATCAAAATAGGATGTGATTCGTCCCACTTTTCAGAACACCTTGCTATTCCTTTAAACATGACCACCTAACCTTTCCTTGTTTTGACTTTCCACCAAGTGAATAATGTTTTTACAGTTTCCATTCTTTTCACGATGCAAGAGAGTTGTATCTAGCTCATTTTCTACCCCATAAAAACCTTTCACCACACGTTAGCAAGCTCTAAATTTATTACAACACACACAATCCCATAACAATCAGTGCTGCCAACTTCTCTTCCTTTAATTCTATTCTGGTAATACTGGGATTATTTTCTACCCCATAAAAACCTTTTCACACGTTGGCAAATTTTTTGTTTTATTACAACACACACAATTAGGAAACTCACCATTTTCGAAATGAAAGAAAGACGCAAACTTATCATCCATTATTTCATCTTCATCTTCATCATCTTCTCCTTCTTCTTCCAACCCATCTAAAGGAAATACGATCAAATAAGTAAGTAATTATTAATTATTAAAAATAACTTATACTTCGAAACTTTCAACACCTCCCTTAACATGCATCTATTCAACTTTCGTGAATGCCTCCTGGTTCTAACCATAGAACACAAAATCTATTCAAGAAGTGAAACATTTTGACGAGAGACATACAATTGGTAGCAATGAGTGGGAATAAACAATCATTCTATTAAAATTTTAGAGATGAATTAGGTTATGGTAATGCTTGAATTTTGATAAAACAACACAGAAGAATTTTTATATTATTTATTTTTTTTTTTGTACTCAGATCAAATTGCATGGGTTGACAAACACACATGCGATATGGACCTATCTGATCTGATTTTAATATCAAAACAACAAATAATTTCGAATGCGATTCTGAGAATAATCACCTTCAGTTGGAGGTACAGTTGGGAATGCTGAAGATTCTCCCTCAGTTCGTGCAGCAGATGCCTCAGTCTTTGTTGGTTGGCTGCTGATATCAGCTGCCTGGGAACTGCCTCCAGGTGGCTGAGAACTGCCTCCTAGTGGCTGGGAACTGCCTTCAGTTGGCACAGAACTGCCTCCTGGAGGAGAACTTCCAGCCGCTGAGAAAAAGAATATGAATGGTGAATTTTGGACGTTAGGAAGTTGTTCCTACTCAGAAAATGTAGATGAGGTAGGTCACAGCTTTTCACACAATAGGGAATATTAATAAAATAAAACGTAAATAAGTCCTTCCTGGACAGTCACAACCCCAGAAAACGTAGAGGGGATACTAGCAGACGTTGACAAGAGTTGCTCTTCGTGGCGAGGTACCTCCCAAGAGGAACGACCATTATTGTGAGGTTTTGAGAAAGCTTCGACGGGTGATCCAGAACAAATGGCGAGGATTGTTATCTCATAAGATCTTTCTTTCCACAGCAACGCCAACCCACTCTATTAGAGTCACACAATATCTTCTGGAGTCATATGATTGGAAAGTGTTTGGTTATCCTCCATATTCCCACAACATCACCAAGTGTTTTCTTCACCTCTTCCCCAGTCTCAAAGAGCAAATAGGGGTTAAACGGTTTGCTATGTAAGTGGAACTCAATCTGGGTTGCTCAATTTGGGAGCAGGCTGGTACAACGCCAGATTTAAAAAAACTGTTATCATGGTACAAAAAAATGAGGAAAAATAATTTTTGAGTAACTAAATGAAATTTGTTGCAGTACTTTTGAATTTATTCAAAACTTATTTTTGAGAGGCCCCTCGTAGTTACTTCAGAAATGTAGTAGATACCTACCCATTTATTTTGTTTTGTTTCTCCTGTACACCAACTCTTGCCTAGCAATCAGGCCTAGTCTACCATTGAGCAACGTTATTCTTAAGCAGGCAGTCCAGGGAAGGGTCTAACTTGTTTTAATAAAAACACTGTGACAAAAAGGGTGAAGGAATGATATAGTTGCCCCTTCCAGAGGATGAGACGATTAATGCCTGCAACACCCACATGATCCATAGCAACTTTTGGAAAAACCATGCAGTGCATTAGTACGCCTCTGCCCTGGTGGGTGGGCAGATATAGAAAACCTATCAAAATTAGTTTCAACAATCTATTTTCAGAACAAAGCTAATACATTTATGGGGATCTCATACCTGTGGATGGTGGGCTCCCTGGCTCAGGTCGCCACTCTGCTTCAGATGCTGTTGGTTGAGAGCTGCCGTCTCCAGTTACCGCAGCACTGCTCGGCAGTTTGGTACTGCTGCTAGCTTTACCAGAAGCCGCTCCCTGATTCACTTTGCTCGTCGAGCGCTTTGGCTCACCGTCCGCCTTCTGGATGGCTTCTGACGCTCCTCCCTCCTGCTCTTCCTCGAATTCATTCAGATGTGGCGGCTGCTGCTTAGGCCTCAGCAGTTTTTTTGGATCAAAATATCTGGGATCTGTAGTCAGACAGTAATATGCACAGTTACGGACATGTGTAGCATGATCATAAGAGAAAATGTTCCTAGAATATCGCTTGCCAAGAATATCGTATATTGCTTGTCTTGAATCGATTCTGAAAGACTTAAACTCAAGGGCCTTACCCACCAAGTCATAAACGAGACTTAACAAATTTTTTTAATCGTAATAATACTCCATCAGAGAGCACCAGTAAACCTTTTTCATGAACTAGATTCTAATCGGAAGCTGTGAAGAAGTAGTTTCTCCAGATAATCAAATTTCCATTTGCTCTCTCTTATACAAGGCAAGAAACAAAGAATACTTGTAAACTATACAATATGAATTTCTTAAATCGAATTTGCACATTATCTAAAACATAAACGAATAATAAACCAAAAAATGGGGCGGGTACCTTTTTTCAATTTTTCCTTCATCATATCCCTAGCGGTTACAGAGGGCCTGGTTTCCTCTTCTTCAGTCGGACTCCCAGCCGTTTTTGAGTCATCCTGTTTCGCGTCTGTTTTGGACTCTTCTTTCGCTGATTCCGTTTTAGATGGTTCCGTTTTTGAAGGTTCCGGTTTTGAATCTATTTTTGACGGCTCCGCTTTTGATTCTACTTTAGATGGTTCTTTTTTTGAATCCGTTTTAGATGGTTCCTTTTTTGAATCCGTTTTAGATGGTTCATTTTTTGAATCCGTTTTGGACGATTCCTTTTTTGATTCCGTTTTCGATTGGTCCTTTTCCGCCTCCTTCTTGGCTTTGGAAGATTTCGGGTCGGACGCTTCTGGCTCGGCGTCCGTTCCTTCTGGTGACGACGGACTACTGGGTGACGAAGGGCTACTGGGTGATGAAGGGCTGCTGGTTGTTGATGGACTACTGGGTGACGAAGGACTGCTAGGAGACGATGGACTACTAGGTGACGAAGGACTACTGGGTGATGATGGACTACTAGGCGACGATGGACTACTGGGGGAACTCGCAGAGTCCTCCTCGACGTACTTCTTCATCTCAACGCACGCGAAATCCAGTAACTTGAACCTGCATGAATAACATCAAGTAAATTAACCCTTTCTCTACTACAAACGAGATAACTCAGGCCAGAAAATGTGATTCCTGCATACGAGGTTACTCACAAGTTTCTTCAACTCCACTCCCCCATCCAGAGGAACATTCAGAAACAAATCCAATCAACTACCAGACCACTTTAAGGATATTGTGGACCTATTGTGTACACAAGTCTTATTCATGTACACTAAGTTGGGATGGAACGTAATACCAATTCATCATTACTGTTTTTTCTTAAACATTGCACAATACAAATTCATGCATTTGAGCAAAGAGGCGAGTGCTTATCGAACTTGGGCATTATTGTGACTTATGTTGGGAATGGGGTGAGATACCAATTCATTCCTACCCTTTTTTCGAAGACACCCTGCATTTTAACACTTAATCATAAATACATGTACATAGGCGTACCTGACTTTAATGTCATTGTGGATGTATGCGATGCTTGTTCATCCTTACTCTTGTTTTATAGACACTCAAAACTTCAACACTGATTCATACATTCACGCACACAATTCCACGTGCTCACCTGATTCTGATGTCATCTTCAGGTAACGCAAGGGGATCTAGCCCTTGTATAGTAAACACGCCAACGTAGACCTCCAGCGCGTACATAGCCGGAGTTTTGAGCCTTTTCGTGTGCTCCAAATTCCGCTGTTCCATCTTCTTGAGAGACAATTCCCACGGATCTGTCATGTTTATTGAGTTCGCTGTACTTTCTTGTTCGTGTAATAACTAGAAATTTATAGTGAGCTTAAAAATTTAGGTTAAAAAACCTTATGTAAGGTAAGCAGATAAGTAGTTCCACTTGTTATTTTGCATTTCATGAAGTTATGTTAGCTCTATAACAACAATGTTAGTTTAGAATCATATGAAACGTACTGGGGAATGTAAGAGGTTGTGAATGTTGACTTTTAGATGCAATTTTTTTTAAATTAAATTAAAGATAGACTTTCATACGACGCATATCATTTCAAAAGCTCTAATAAGATATTAGGATTTCAATGGGAACTTTTTTTCTTCAAAGGAGAGGAATTCTCTTGAGTCACGATTAATACATAGCCCTGCCAGAGTAGAATACACTCTTGTACAGTTAAGGAAAATAAATTCAGGAATGGGCTAACTAGATTTATATTTCGGCTAAACATGGGTTTTGGTTTATCATTTTCAATAATAAGGCTTTGTGTGAACAGCCCACAAAGCCCGTGCGGCTGTAAACCAACAAACTATTATAGAAACCCACAAGCAAGCACAGGAACTGACTCTCTCGATCAATCGAAAATCAGGGAGTTGAAAAATTTCACGCTCTTTCCAACGATGAAATCATATTTTAATTTACACTTTAAATTGAGTGAGTTATGGAGGTTTTAGTGAGGAATGATCGAAATAACGAAACAAACAGAATTTGAGGAGGTTCGGGAAAACAGTTGTTGCAAACCAGTCGATTCTGATACACCTTGTAAAAGACCTCGGAAAAGATATCGGCTCTCAAATAAAGTGCCGATGGAAAACGGTATTTTCAGAGTGATATAAAACTGTTTTTTAGTAATCGCTCCCTTCAGGATTCGAATCCTTCGAGGAACATCATTGTCGCTCCCAGTAGGATCGAATTCAAGGAACGCTATTTTCGTTATTCCTGGCCGGGGCAAATATATCGTTCTTTTGCCGTTTAATCGACTTTTGGGCCTCCTATACCAACACTGACTCTGCCACAAGCAGAGCGAGCTGTCATCCGACTCTGGCTAGTGGATAAATACAACAGAATGTCTTTGGCAATGGAATCAAACTTGATTTGAATCGTTAAATTCTACGAAAATTTAATGCAGTGGACCCAGACTAAGCCTGTCCGTGAAATTCCAGGCTTTATAGCGAATAAAGGATGAGAACGAAATCTGGGGAACGATATTTTGTTTGTTCCGCCTGGGAGGTCCGCTCAGGAATGTTACTTTATGGACTGTTTCGATTTCGTGCTGGTTTGGACCGGAATGTTTCTTGACTCGACCGATCCTATCCACACCAGGAACGATATTTCGACCCCTGCCCTGTACCAATCATGGGGGACAAAAACCAAGTATTTTTCATGGATGAACCAACAATAATTTTCTGCTATTTAAAACCAGCCTTGTAACAATAATTGTTATTAATTTGCGGGAACATAATAATTTCCTGTGGCAACATTACTAGCTAGAGAATATTTAGGGCACTGGAAGTGGGCTGGGCCCATAACCTATTAACTAGAGAATATTTAGCTCAGTGAAAGTTTTTGAACAAGAACGCTTGTATTGTTTGCAGTGTACTTAGTAGACAAGAAGGGAATTTCGAAAGGATCACTTGTTGGGTTGTTGTCAACGTAAAACTAAAACAGAGGTCGACTTCTAATAAACATTGAGAATAATAACTAAGTACTTCCTATTACACGGTTGTCATCAGCAAAGGTGTGTTTGAGGTATGGGCACTTTTTAAGTGGTGTTAAACTAAGTTTTTATTGTCTAAGTAAGAGATACCTTTGGGATCAAAAACAAAAGAATTCATCATCAGCAAACCTCTCTTTATTTCTCTGGAAATCTCATATAATTTCAATAACAATCATCAATACTTGCTAATGCACATAATAATCAATTCACAACAACTGTACAACGATAATGTCTGAATAGCGAAACCACTGACGACGTGGCATTTACGATTGATTTTCCTTCCGTCAAGGAAAAACAAAGGGTCAATAAATAAAAATCGAACATAGACATCGGCGAAAAGTAATAAATCAGGAAAGGCGCAAATAGCGAGGGGAATAAAACGTCTTTCCATTAGGAAATAATCATAATATTACTTGATACAGGTATATTATGCACTTAATGCTATTTACATATGGGATCAAGTAGGCACCCACCAAAATATTTTGGTGGTTATTATAATGGCTATCGGTTTAATGCACGCAGTGACCGTTTTTAAATGTTTAGGAAGTATGTACTACTTCTACCGTTCATCCAGTATTCCTTCGACGAATCTGTTGCAACCAGTAGTTCGGGATTTTGCATCAGCCAAAAACATTACTGCAAAATGCGAAATGAGGAGCACTGAGGAACCCGCGTAACTGACACTATTCATTGTAGTCAATTGAAATCCGTCCGGAAAAACATAAGAAGAATTGGGGCAAGAATGTTCGACCTTTCAACAAATATTGAGCCATTATTTCAAAGGATTCTCAAAAGCTGGGAACCCTAGGAATCATGTAGTACCTCAAGCTTGTTGAAAAGAACTAAAGATTAATGAAAGGGGGTTCTGCAATGAATTGTTCAGCATAAGATGGAGACATCCCATTCAGGTTGTACAATGATAAAAGATTAAATATGATAAGGCCTTTTTTGGCAGAAAATAATAAGCAGATTCCTTAGTTATTTCCATAGCTTGTCATGGATGGCATACAAAGGCTTCAAGCAAATGATTCTATCACCAAATTCACCAACACGGGGTGTTTTTTTGTAATGCTATCATTACAAAGCATTCCTGAGAGCTTAGATAAGAGGAACTCCGGCAGAGCCTCAAAGTTGTTGCAGAAACTTACTCCAAAATGTACTCAAGTCCAGTGTGACGGGGAAACTTCCCGGAATATACTTCGTCCTTAAGACACTGCCATTAAACACAGACATTTTTTCAATTCCGAAAATTATATCAATTGGAAAATGGAGATGTCATAAGGCAAATTGTCGAAATGACATAATCTAAATCTAAGTAGCTTACCTTGCAGCAATGTTTATTTCGCTACATTGAAGACATGATCATCTTATTTATGATTTGAAGTCAAATCTTGACTTTCAAAGCGTTCATTCAGTGGCATTGGAATCAGTCCAAATTTCTGAAAATCAATACCCCTGATAAATCAGTGCAGAACTCATTTACGTCTGAGCATGAAATCATCCCATCAACGCATCATTGGAGAACTAAATTGAGGTGTTTGCTGTCTGCTAAGATTCAGGCTGTCCCAGGTAATTTCTGTATTACAAACCCACGACTCAAGCACGGTATCTTTGAAACTCAATGACACAAGCATTCAGTAAAGACAATAATAATTGCCATACAAAACTGAACGGCTACGTTAAGAAGTCCAGTAACCTCAGCAAATAAGAAATGTTTGACATGCCCTAGCAAATAAACTTATCGTCTTCAAGATTTGCATGTATACAATGAATTGGAAAAGGCCTGGTAAGGTGGTAATTTGTAAAATCGAGTATTGGGGGAATGATACGGAAATTAAGCTGAACTAATCGAATTTAGGATCACCCTGTTTCAAATAAATGTTATAAAGGTAGGTGTCGTAACATCCAAACGTCAGTATTACCCAAACAACGGCAGAACCCATCCAACGAATTATCTCAAATCGGAGGGTACCCCAAAAAAGCTGTAACTATATTTTGTTACTGGAATGATGATAATAGTTCGTTGGTATGCACTCAAGAACTAGTACAATGTAAAACTGGGATTACTACGGCGAAGAACTTGCATGATTGAGTTCACGAAATTATTGAGCCCAATCAGTCATCAGCTTTGGGAGGGTGGGATTCCCTCAACTAAAATAACATTTAACGACAACTTGAAGTCAATCAGACGTGGTATGACTGCAACACCTAGATGATACCTCTGAAGCTACAAAGAATCAGGTTTATGCTCAGGCAGTTCAAAAAAAAGCGAAAGGAGAAACTATCCATATCGAACATCATATCTATCCACTATCATTATCTACTCCATCCCCTTCACATCTTAAGATTACACTTCTGAGATGGCCGATTCTAATCAGAACGAAGAATTTGTGAGACAACTAGATTACTTAGTTCCGCCCTCAGTTCAATCCTCACTAACTCTAAGGCCTTGTAGCTACGGCTTCTGTTGCAGGTCGTTTAGACCCCCCTACACAAAAGAGCATTTGCATTTCTGGACCAACTGCTAAGGCCTGATCTTATAAATAAGAGAATGGCATCACAGTCTTACCAGGCTCAGACAGGGTCTCCTACTCTCGCCTCTAGACTCGAGTGTGTGATACCAGACGATGTGTGGAGAAGGATATATCAGAAGCCTAATATCCGGCAAAGAAGATTTCCAGTGAGCATCTGGGTCAGCTTCTCAGTCCTGCTTGTTGGTGACCAGGCTTCTGAAAGATACAGGCTTTGATAATGCTGTCTTCAGCTACTCTAATGTGATAGGAGCGAATTTCAACCTAGATCACATTCCTCTTCCTGCAGACACCCCACCCCGATGGTCTTTGCCAAGAATGCATAGACCAGGAGTCCCTCAGACATTGCATCCAGGGGACCAAGATGGAGCTATTGAGAATCCACACGTCACAGTTTTATGGGAAGGAAATATAGCTCAGACGTTTATATAAAAAGATATACAATAGAAACAACTGGAAATATGAGGCACTGGGTTTGGTAGCAAATAACTGCTATGTACAGGGATGTTTCAAGATTACTGCCAAGAGCATTCGGTGAACATTTCAAACCACGTTCAAAGCACGTATCAAGCCTCAAGACTGGTCGTTTTTCTGATGAACTTCCAAAAATTACAGAAACTATTACTTCCGGTAGAATAAAACTGTAACAAACGATC
The DNA here is from genome assembly GCA_031894815.1 of Creontiades dilutus. Classification (NCBI taxonomy): domain Eukaryota; kingdom Metazoa; phylum Arthropoda; class Insecta; order Hemiptera; family Miridae; genus Creontiades; species Creontiades dilutus. Next base: position 1,573,233 of record JAVIWC010005620.1, read on the forward strand.
ACAACATCTGGAAGGGACCAGAATAAATTTTGAACTGGAACCGCAAATTTAGAAAAAAAGGTAAATTAATACTATTCCATATCCAGTTACTATGTATCACCGCTTAAATATTTTTTCTAATTCTCTCGTGAATTATAATAGCCTCCTGACCATTGATTTAATCAATTCTGGGCTCAATTTTATTGTTGAGGCGATATTTCATTACTTATCTCGTACAAATCACGATGATGATGGTTAAAATACGGTCTTTTGGAGAGGAACAAAGACAAAGGGTAGGTCCACGCCACTGACTGAAGAGTTCTGAGCCTTAAGGATATTCCTAAGTTTTATAATTTTAGTTTGCAGGCTTCAAACTGCATCTTGGTATATGGAGTCTGACGCAGAATCATAGTTTCAACAGTAAACGTTCTGGTTAGCTACAATATTGACCCAGTGACATAACAGGCATCATGCCCAGGTGCATCACGGTTGTTCATCCTCATCACTTGTTTGCAACATTTGTTATCAGATGCCTTGACTTATTAAGGCAAATGACAATATGAAGACAGTTCTAACCCACTTGGACATATCCTTAAATAACTATCGAAGATCATTGTTATATAAATAATTTAGAACTCAAGACTAAATAAAAACGTATTTTACGATCAAGGATGTAGAGTTTATCACACCTCAACTGTGGATAATCTAAATTGTGAACAACACAGGAGCACCAGACCAGCCGTGTTAATCTGAAGTTAAAATAAGGCTTCACTGGAAATTAAAATTCATCTGCAAAATAAAAAATACTTGAGATAATGATGGGAAGTATGATGGGGCAAAGTATCTTAAAGTAAGGAGCTAGGTGAGTTGACGTCACGATGGCGGTTCCTGCTTTACAATAGGCTCTTGTTTAATCATGGATATCGGCAGGGGCATATCTGTAGGGTCTACGTCGTCCTTCTTCTTCTTCTGTTTTCGTTTGGGTTTGTCTTCGTCGTTCTTTCGACGAGTTCCCTTTTCATCGATTTTATCTTTGTCAGCTGAAACATGGAGATGAACCTCTTGAAATATCTCAACTAATTAACAAAGCCCCTAAAGAATTATTCAGGGTGATCAAAGTAAAGATTAGGTACCACGCCATTACCAGATAAGGAAATATTTCCCGAACACATTCTATTGTCAAGAATTTATTCAGGAAATACTAGTGTCTATTATTCAAAGTCAAAAGATTAGGTACCACGCTTTTACCAGATAAGGAAATATTTCTTGGACCAAGAACACATTCTACGTTGTCATTCTTTCTTGCTAAAGATGTAGTACATTATAGTACCTAATTTTTCCTTATTGCTGGAAATACTGTTTGGATGAGTGATAGGTCAATTTCATTAGTTTTTTTGTTCGTTTACTATTATTCAATAATCAACCTTTGTAACCGAATGGCAACCATTTTTTATATTTTTATAACAGAACAGTCGTAATAACAAAACAGAAAGCAAACTGGATATATAAGGAGCCCAGAAGGGAGGTGATATAAGCTGGACTATACATATGTAGACCCTGGAGATAAAAGGTTAGGAGTGAAAATGTTGAAAACGGGCAATTTCTTTCATTTGCTTGTGACTACAAAGCCAAAAATCAAGTATAATAAACTTTTGGAGAAATAATTTGCAGATTTTTTATGTATTTTATTGAATGTCAATCAAATAAACCTTAGAAAGGATCCAAAAGTTCAGGAAACACCGTTCTAAAAATGTCCACGTTCTAATTTGAAATTAGGACATGGTTTTACAGCAGATTGGGACGTGTTCCCATATTGGAAAATATAAAAATTCCTTATATTATTCTTCCTGATTATAATGAATCACTACATACCAGCCTTTTTCCGACTTGGGACCTCTGGCCCTTCTCCACTCTTTCTCCGCTCCGCAGCTGATTTCTCACTGTTCTTCCGCCGTCTGGTACTTTTGACGACATCGCCCACCGTCTCTGGCCCATCGACGTCAGTGGACGCCGTCGACGCTTCAGACTCCTTGCGACGTCTGGATTTGGTCGCCGGCGGCGTGACGTTCACTGAAAGCTGTTCGTTGATATCTCTCATCCTGGCTTCCCAGAGAAGATTTTGCTGATCCACGATTTCTGGGAAACTTGAGGAAAGGGATTTTACATATAAATTAGATTGGACTAATCATTAGATGCTCAGGAAGTGTTTATGTATAGCATAAAACCATAGACTTACTCAACTATGAAAGACGAATCCGGGGGTAGCCGAAAATGCCACAGCTTGTTTTGACGAAGAACAGCTAAATGAGCCATAATTTGCTTTATCTCTTCTGGGGGAATACCCAATTTGGCTGCCAACTCCTTTCTTTCGATGGGCTTTCCCATATGGAACTCGTGCAACTAGAAAAACGAGATAACAGTCGTCAATTCTGATTGCATGTAATCATTCTGTAAAGTTTATAAAAAGGTTCTCGTTTAAGTATGTTTGGTTGTCCATGTTCTCACTATTTCTTCATTATAAGAAACTTTCGAAAATTGAAATAGTAAACGAATGAGGGGAAGAAAGTAAAGTTTAGAGCTATGAGCCTGACTCTCAGATGGTGTCAACTCAAAACCTATCAGCAAATACTATAAAACATGGAAGATTTAGCCTCAAAGTACACTTAACTGACCCAGGGAGCACAGCACTTAGTTATTTTTATTTACTAAGGTTAATTTGTGAACAATACTTCAGCACCGAACGTTAGAAAAGTTAAGCCGAAATCTAACCTCAATTAAATTATAATCGAAGAATAATCAATTAATAAATAATCGAAGAATGCGAATGTGTTTATGGCGTAAGGAGATTCTGAGTTTCCCTATGGACGTTGTGAGAGAAATTAATTGTTTTCCAAAGAGTAGAGTGGAACATGAGACTTAGCCAAATTTAATACAAGCCAATTATCCTGAAATGATAAATCTTAGCCTATCATGATCAGTGAAATACTTAAATATTGAAACTAACTAGAGGATCTATAAATTGCGTAAAGCAACTCCATTTTGTAATTTCTATACACTTATTTATATATTTTCATGCTTAGACGCAAATAATTGAAAAGTCCAGTTCCAGCTTCAAGGTACTTACAATGAAGTCACGAGCATTTGCCATAACAGCAGCAGGGATACCGTTCACACTACCCTTGTAAAGAAGGTCACTCCGAAGAACCCAGTTGCCTTGGACAAGGACGGCGCAGGTTTGGAGGCAATCTATGATTTTACTTTTTTCACAGCGAAGCAACCAGGTCAGTTGAGATGCGTCCACTGTCCTCACTGGAAAGTAGGTATAATGAAAATTAGGTTAGAATTAGATGTTCCCCAATTCGTTCTTAGGTGTGATTTGATTTAGTCCTCAATGATTCGTATGAACTCCATTTCTGTCAGAGTGTCAACAGCAGTCGTACACCTGGGGCCATTTACGAAGGGTAGCGAATATTCAAGCTGAACAATAAATCATCTTCATCCATCAGGCGTTTGATAATCAAATACTTCCAAGGATTACGTGAGAAGTCTTCATTGACTTTAACAGAATGTAAAGGACTCTTCCTTACCACATTCTGCAGTCACTTGATTTTGAAATGTGCAGGCGCATGGGAAACCCTATCTACAAAAAATTTGCAACGTTAACATGCAGTTAACAAGGTAGCTAGGGATGTGTTCTGCAACTTTGGACGACGAGGTTATATCAACTTTGTTTATATTGTAGGTGTTCTGTACGGATCAATTTTTGTTAAACAAACTCCACTTCAATTATTCATTAACACTTAGACGGTGATAAGATTCACAAACTTGGTACCTATGGATAATCAATTTTGTTCCTCCAAAGAACTAAATTACAAGTACCTTGCTCAAGAATTTTGTGGACTTGGTCCTTTAGTGGTAGTTCCTTGAGCATAGCGATTGAGGTCAGGTGATCAGGCAATGACGGAGCTTTGGTACTCCCTAAGTCGGTATCTTTAGGGAGGAGGGCGTCCAGGTAGTCCTCCCTCGTGAGATCCAGGGGCTTGGCTCCTCTTCCAAACACACTTGTCAGTCTAGTTCTCTCCAACTGTTCCAAAAACAAGCACACATAGTATCGTAATATATTTTATTCGACTATAGTTTAGCATAAATATTCTCAACTAGATTTCTCCCCTTCCACACTTTAATCAGGGAAAAAGCACGGCACTAATGTTAGTTAAGAATGAAAAGTATTAGGAAGGATTTGGAGAATGATTCATTAACAAACTGTTCAATAAAGCATGACCTGAAAAAACTGAAATGATGATTCCATAGTAAATAGGTACCACGAAAGTAGAAGCACAGTTAGATTTCAGGGTTTTTTACGTTTGGAAATATGCAGATACTAACGTTGGCAAGAAAAAATGTGATTCATGAGGGGATATTTACACCGTAAACCACACTTGTTGGTTCACTACAAGAGTGTTAGAGAGGATTATGAAAACTTTACAAGAAATCAATGCAAAAAACTAGCATTCCATCATCCTTGCTCAAGCTTCTTGTTGTCACATTTATGAGAAAAACTAAGGCCTCGTCCTACGTGAGCAGGAGTCTGTCAATACCAGTGATTTACGCGAGTGCAAGCGTTAACAGCGGGAAACGTCACTAGTGTTCTATACATGGGCGCTACTGCGAATGGAGGAGAGCGCGTTTTACTTAGGTTAGTTCTGTACATACCGTACGTGTTAGCGATTTGCGATACAGCGTGTGCACAATTCTGTCATAGTTGGATCGAAAAAACGCCCGCCCCGCGAAAAATGCTGAACCCACCCAACCCACTGGTATTGATTAGTTCCCGCTCACGTAGGACACGGCGTAATACTAGAAGAACAAAACCTCCCTTATTACTGAGATTTGATTCATTTTTCATGATTTCATTCATCATTTCAGGATTAGCAATTTCAAGGCATGGGAAGTTGGAAATATCCGTTTCCACCACAATCCCAGGATTTCCCAAATCCAGGGGGGCTCGTATTGGGCAGGGAAGGGGTATTTTTTATTTGGGGGCAGGCGGATTGTCCAGTTTGAGCAAAGGTGCTGTCAGTGCAAGGAAAAGGGGCGTCTGGAACGTAAATATTAGAGGATGAGAGGTTTGTAAGCTCACTGTTCTACCATAAAACAACGATTTATGAGAACAAGTTGAAACAATATGCGTGCATATAACTACCGTCAGAGAAGCTTCCAAAGTTCAGGTTTATGCTCAAGCTAAGCGATTTCAAGAAACAGGAAGAGAGAACTGTCCATATCCATCACCAACTTCAAAAGTTCAGGCAGTTTCAAGAATTCTACATTTTAAGTCCCACTCACTTTTGCGATCGCTGAGTCCACTTCATGGAATTGAGTATTGAACCAGGGCTCAACCCCAGTTTTCTCCATGTAATGGGTGTAGCTAGCTTCCCTTGCTTTCTTCGCTCGATCGGACTCAGCTCTGGGAAACTGAACCCGAACAACTTTGGCTTCGTCTTCCTCTTCTGGAAAACAAATCACAAATCGATTCAACATGATACAATGTAGAATGAGTGGGTTTGCCATAATCCTATACCTAAAATTCATAGAATTTTCATTTTGTCAACTTCTTTCTACAATAGGTAGGATTAAGTGTTAATTATCGTAGATAATTCTAACGCTCTTTCAAGGTACAATCGCATCTGCCTGCAATTTGCAGAGTACCTACCTGTCAAGGTACTTAATTTCACTCATTGTCTGAATTTAATTTTGAAAATGTTTCTTTTTGGTTAGGAAAAGGTTCCATTTGCTCTGGAAAAGGTTTCATTGGGCTTGTAAATACTATATAATGCCATCCTTATATTGATTATTACCTAATCGACACAATATAATTTTCAATTTAATGTTTAATAGTTTATTCAAGGAATTCAAAATATTATCTAGAGTATCCAGGCAAAACTTTAGGCTCATTAGTCTCTCTAAACATAATAAGAGCTGATCATCATAATGGAGTAGCAGAATCAGAATATAGCGAATAGATGTAGGCACCCACCAACTGAAGCTCAATGAGATAAACTCTGCACATTGTTAGATAAAGGTTTATTATGTCTGTAATAGATAACCATTCTAAGATAGTATCGTGTCAGGTTTTTTGGTGTTGGTTTTGGGGATAATTCAAGTTCAGAAGTGAGATTATTTGCTATGGGTTAATTCTAACAGATCTGAAACCGATCACAGTGGATTAGGTGCACAAAATTACTAATAAAAAAGAAAAAAAAGACACTTGCCAATGTCAGCAAAAACCTTGGAAAACCAGGAAATCTGTGAGTGTGAGGCTGGATAGGTGTTAGGAGAAGCTAGATCCCTAGTGAAGTCTGTATGAGTAAAAAGGAAGTACTCTTAACATCAAACCTAAGGCCATTTGTGACCCATACAGCGTGTGTATCGACAGAGGAACGAATTTCTTCATTAGATCTTTGGAATCCACGAATCTCAAAAGGTAGACCAACAAATTTCAGGGGAGAGGGGAAAGTTAAAATTTTGTTCCTGTCAATGACAAGGGTCCATCATTAAAGTAACAAACCCAAAACGGAAGAAATATTTACCATCGGGTTCTTTGTCTTCTACGGTGGATACATGAGAAAAGGAGGGCGAGAGAGAAACGACGCCACGTATGGGTGAGATGATGAGCTCTCCGTTGCACATCGTTCCGACTGCGTAACTGTCCTTGTCGATCAAGGCCCTGGTCGAATCGAGTCGCAAGCGATCCATAACTTTACTATAAAACCATTCAAGAAAACAAAAATTAGGAATTACAAATGAAGTAAGAATTAAGAAGGACTGTTTGAGTAGAGTTGCAGAAAATCATATTTGAACAGTGATAAATTACTCAAAATTTGAAATGCCGCCTAGGAATTGACAGATACCTGCTTCCTCAGTGACCATTGCATGCAGGCGGAGGGCTGATTCGGTAATCAAAGGTTGACATAAGGTGTGACTGCTGTGAAAGCAATAGTTCAATGGGCAATGATGCCCGATAAACTCAACAAATGCTATTATCTAATTTATATTTCCCAACGGAACTGAACCGTGCTATTCGTGAATGTTGGAACATTTATACAATTTTCTGCATACATGAACCATTAGACAGATGATTAACTGAACCAGAACATGGGAATGCCGACAGATAGAGAAATGGAGAAAAATCACTCTATTGGGGTTCAAGGGTCTTCATTGCCAGAAGATGAGCTTGTGCTTTCAAACAGCCACCACCTTCACTCAGTCGAACTGAAAACCGAATCAACCCAGCTCCTGCACGTAGTGGCCACTGGGGAAGAGGACATTGGTCGATTCCTAAGAGGTACATTTCAAATTGTGAGTAGCTTATATCAATGCAGCATCTGTTCAAAATACAGGTTAAACCCAATTAAGGAAAAACAATAACTCATGAATAGTCCATGATAGAATGTTCATAAGCAAACATGATGGATTTGGTTAGCTCCTCCCTGTTTCTTGAAAACGCTGCCCATGACATTGTACCTGGAACGTTCAAGTTTCCAGGTTATCGTCTAGGTCTTGCAGGCATACCACTTCAATCCTTGGAAGGAGTAACTGGTCCATTCCGTTACCTCCTTGTCAAACATTAGCAGGGTTGATAAAGAATCACCACCACCAGGTGGCGATTTGTGGCTTAGGATGTTGAAGCCCTTTTTATTGCACTGCCCCCGTAGGCAAAATGAGCTATAAATTTTAAATATTTGTCACTTTAAAACGAACTATTTAACCTGCCCTGCCTATAACAACCGTTTCGCACAATTGAGATCCCTTGCTTTGTAAAAACCCTGTTAATGTGAGTCAGAGTTCAACCTTTCTTAAAACTAATAAATTTGAGGACATACATGGAGCTTTCTAGTTTCAAGGGCAAACCCTGAGTGTTACAGACTAATCGCTTCAGCCCTTGGAAGGCGCAACTACTCCAACCCATCACCTGTTAGTTATAAACCATAGAATTTCAAACTTTCAGGCAAATCTCCTCTTATTGGAAATTAATTGATTAATGATTCATAATGTACAATCGCTGAAGTCAATGACATCCTCTAATGATACATTTTTCTTTACTCTAAGATCAACAGAAATCTAATTTACATCGAACGGAATAGGTTTGAATTCACCTCAATCGTCAAAAATGGAAAAAACTCCAGTGAAAATACTGAAAATATTACAAAGCTAAATATGTAAAGAATGCGCTAAAAAGTAATAGTTTTGGAATATGGTTGTTTTTGTTGATTTCAAGTAAATATTAGCATGAAGTCACGAATCAAGAGAACAGCCTGTTTGAAAAACTCACTTCGGATAAGTTCTTTGCGAAGAAGGTTTGTCCTTGTCCACATTAGCAGCGATTTGTTCTCCATGGCTCCGATCGAAATTGACATTGGAGGTATCCAAACCCACTTCAAGGACGACCTCTTGGTTGTCGGGCTTGATTCGACTCTGGAAACAATGATTTGCATGATAACATGGGATAATTTTGTAAAATGGCCAAAAAATATCATGTAACCATAACTATGGATGGATACCTAATATAGACAATAATGACGAGGAGTTGATAGAATGAAATGTGCTCCTTCCAAGGTTTGAGGCGATAAGCCTGCAACGACCCAGATAGATCGTCTAAACTTGAAGTTTAATGCAAGCAGACCAGGTTCAAGAAACAGGAAGGGGAGCCAAGAAAGAACCTATCCATTAATCACAACTAATTAAATTATCCAGTTTCATAATTCCCTCCAGGCCCCAAACCTCCATGTTGAGTAAACCATGAATTTCGAGAAACATTTTTGCTGAAGTGACACTGAAGTTTTGTTTCTGCTTTGCGACCAGAAGGGTTCGGTCTCGGGTAGGTCTGGCGATGTCTAAAGGAAAGGTCAGTTCAGTTTTTTGAGTCAGACAAGTTTTGGATTAGGCATTTCATCTTTGAGTTCTTAAATTAGGTTTTGCCTATCGATTGTTTTTTACATACCCGTGGTATGTAGTAACACCCAACAATAGTCCAACTACTAAACGTACCACACAGTACAAGCGAAGGGCGACTTAAATATGAACGAGGGGCCAATGGAAACAGTTTAAATGGTTATCTACATTTGGTCCGGAATTCAATAACTGTTTGACAACGAGCAGGTGAATCATGAAATACAGTTACGATGGAGACAGGTAGGCTCGCCTCGAGTGGTCAAAATGGAGATGATGATATAAAAAAAGGACCGAAACTGATCAATTCGACCTGACTATCCTCTCCGGTTCTCACGCGAAACGATTCGGTTTGACTGAGCTATAACACGTAAGTTTACGACGTAACAATTTGAACAAATACAACGACGTCACTGTCATCATGCAATATTGTGAATCTACCTCCTCAATTTTGGTAGCTGTGACAAGATTATACCTCCCCAACTAACTTGACTTCCCCTGAACTTACCTTGACTACTTTCAGATTTCCCGAGCTAGCTGCAGGATGAACAGGAAATTGATAGACGAATAGATTGTCACATAAATCGTGGGTCAAGTAGACAGGGATCTGTAAATAAAAATAAAAATCTAGTAGGTACGGAGCAAGAAAAATTGAAATTCACAGAGCTTATCAACTCAGCATGTCCATGTGTACAGGTATCCAGAAAAAATAAATGACATTCAGCTTACACGTTGAAGATAAACATTGCGTAATATGTTTAGGACGAGACGATGAATGCCATGAGAAGGTAAATGAACATATTCAAGATGGGAGAAAGGAATGTTTTAACGTTGATGTCACAAAGTGATCAGCAAACCATGCAATCATTCAATCTGAATGGGGAGCATGCCTACAGATGTGAGCTAATCCAGCCGGATTACCTACCTACTTGTCATTTTGCATTGATATAAGTGAATAACCAAACACGCCGTCCTTAAAAATAGTAAATAACACTCGCAAGCACGTTGCTCCGATTTAGAGTTGACTTTTCAACATATTTTTTCAAGTGAAAGGAGCACTACCTCGTCAACAACTGGGTCCTCTTCATCATCGGACATTTTATCGTCGAACCGCTCAAGAACAAAGAGCTGTGCTCATCAGGAATTAACGTCTGAATCCGGATTGCACGTTTTCTTTAATCCAATCTTCATTCGTCAAAACATAACCTACAGGCTGTAGTAACGAGAGAACGAGAAATCGGAGTAAAATAACAAAATGAAACGCGACTGGTGATATCGTGATCGAGACGATCAGTGCGTGCGGTCTCGAAAGTAGCGAAACAGGTCTGCCAACCCCTGGGTTAAATCGCGCTAAATTTCTGTTAGATTACCTACCTACTTATCTACGTCTAGACATTTCTACGAACATTTAATAAATGTACGGTTTATAGTATCCATGTGTACATTGTTGTGATGTACTATATTGAAACGGAATTCCACGACTCATTTGTATTGCATATAATTCCAGGAACCAATTTCAAATTTTATCATGGATATTTACCGTATACAAGAATCATGGAAGAAGAGAAATCTTCATCAAGAAAGGAGAGAATATCTACAAGGGGGAAACATGGAACAAAAAGTCCATGATCTAGAAGGCAACGAGCTTGGGTGGGGCTGTGAGACGCGTGGCGCTGCAATCGAGAACCCAGTTCCCCCGCGCTCCCGCGTTCCCGTTTGCTCGGTTTATCTCATTACCAATTCGCGTTTTCGTAGTTTTCTTTATCATTTAGACATTTCAAAACCACTTTTATTCATTTGTTTAATAGGGAAAGCTTTCTATTAGTTTGTACGGTCGAAGTGGCGCGTTGAACAGTAACGGTGAAGTGGAAGTGATTGTTAAGTGAAGTTGAGACATTCTTTCAAGACGAAATTGAATCTTTTTGAAGAACGAAGAAAGAAAAGAATTGATCCCGAGTTTTCCATGGGTGAGTACATCTTTAATTCTTTATATTTCAACGGTAGTTGGTAATTTTTCGGGACTAATGAAATCCCATTGAAAAGTAGTCAGTTTCATGCCCCATTTTCTCAGCTTCTATTCAACTTATCAACCTATTTTTTTTGTTACGTATGTTATCCAGAAGAGATGGAGCCATGGGAGTTTTCGCATGAAGGCTACATATAAAAAATTGGAGGGAGTTTGAAAGAAAACTTCAAGTTTAGGCTTGAAATGTTCCAGAAAGCATCAAAACTTATCTGATGTAAGAAAAAATACGCAAAATCCATGCCAAAGTTTGTGTATCAGGTTTTTACGAACATTCTAAAAAAATTGAGGCTATAAGTTGTACAATAACGGAGATAATGGGGCATTTGTGCTGTAAAACATCGTTTTTCAGGAGACGCCGTTTTCTGAAGTTATTCCTGTTCCCTCCTGATCGCGCAGGCTTCCACTCACTTCATCTCTTTCACATCTGCTTTTTTGATTGTCTGTATCAGATTATGGTATCCATAATGGACTTAGAAAGATGAAAACTTATCAGTTTTGTTTACTTTTTGATTCTTTTCCCGGACAATGAAGGCGAGGAACCTGCTTATGGTGCGGGGCTACACTAGCGGACTTCGAATATTTTTTGGACTCGCTTCCTGTTGATATTTTTTCAAAATTCCTTTCTCTCTGGGTTCCTCATGTAATGTAAAATATTTAAAAACAATTTTTGAAAAATCGATTTTTTCTCGAAAAAAATTACCAACTACCACCCTTAATTTGAATCTTTATGTCGGCTGAAGTAGAAAATAAATAAACCCCACCTACCTCTTATCACGGTCTGATAAGGGAGGGGTTACCTATTCTCGACTTCTACCCTTCATGTTTTATTTTTCCGAATATCACTTATCAGATTACTTATCATTGCTCGGAGCTGGAGAAACTCTTGCTTCAGTTGAGAATTTCATGGTCTTGTTGTTCTACGGTCGTGTTTATGTCCATAAGTGCTTCTGAGTATCAACTCCTTTCGTAATATGGTTATCAGATTTACCAGATGAGGTAAGGCCTAGTCCACTACATAGGTTGTTTTGTATGGTTTATTTATATAAGGTACTGCTGAATCATCGTTCGCAGCAACAAAACAATTATTTCCCAATGTATTATTAATACTTTATGGAAACAACTTCGCTAAAATGGTAAACATTATCTAATGCTTCTCTTCTACCAATTGTGCATGCACAAACCCAAATTTCTTGAAACAGCATTAAGTACCTAAGCAGAAAATCCACTTTTGAATATTACTCAATATCGGGAAGAAACTGTTTCAATTGGATTTCACTCATCTAAACCATTTTTAGAGAATAACAGTTCTTGAAGCAATAATTAGCTACTTAACTCCAAAAAGTATGGCAAGTTGGGTATGGTACGTAGTTCCTCGTTTAGGTAAAATGAATGTATAGATAACTGAAATGTTATAAACAATGAAAGATGTCGTATATAAGCTTGTAACAATGACTCGAAGGACAACAATTCCAGTCATGCAGGGACTTGTTCATGCAGACATCAACGCCTACAAAATGGGGGTCAATATTTTATTTCTGTTGCTGATAGTAATAATAGACCGTTATTCTCTGACCACTACCGTTCTGCCTCGAGTACTTTAGACTACTAGAACCTCAGAAAATTTCACGAGGTGGATTATAAGTTTGGGCATGAGCACAGTGATGCATTGATTTGTGAGCAACGAATCTCACATGAAATCATTTAAAATTTAACCCGCACATGCCTGAAAAATGCCATAAAAATTGAAAGACAACGGTAGGAATTGGGCTTTTTACAAGGACGTCTCATTCGCGGATGCGTTGGTAATGGTACCTATTATCACCACGCAATTAATTTGAGATTATCAGGCTGTTTTTCCCCGACTAGTAGGTACATTTTGAAGGGTACCTTTTTTAATTTTGATAGGTAGGTAGGTACCTTTTATAATTGTTTGAATCAATCTTTCTTGAAATGTAAACCCCCAAATTTTGAGAGAGAGAGAGAGAGAGAGAGAGAGAGAGAGAGAGAGAACAATTTAAAAAAAAATGTCTATCTATTGTTTGCCATCAAAAACTTATTTCCGAAACTTCTTGACAAAAGTTCAAGAAGGCTGTCTCAAGTGACGCCTGTTTAGTATAATATGGCATATTACGCCTTCTCTTCTGGTTTTAAGAAAAAAATCACAAATTACTACTGGTGGTTTGGTGGTTTTATTGCAAATGTATTACGTAGTTGGGTTTTCTAAGCAGATTATTCTTTTATAATAATTTTAAACGTTATCTATGGTAGGTACATCTTCTAATCATAACTAAATAGGCTTAGGGACTTAACGAGGGAAAATAAATGGAAATAATTGTAACACTTACCTGCACTAGTCACTGTTTATGTGACAAGGGATGTTACTTAGAATCGGACGATAGGAAAAACATCGGAATTCAAGCATTTTGACACGGGTGCCTAATGGCATCTATCAGCAGAAGAAATACACTCTACAAATCATTTTATAGAAGTTTATTGTTTCTGGATTAGAATCTCCTTCGTGAACACTGATCTATGAAGGTATCTGTTTTAGAAGTTTTCAATTGCAGTTATCAAAACTCTCGTCTCCTTATTTTGTAATTACATTCTAGATGACACAAAATACTTCCATTTATATTTCAGCACGGCAGATTGATTAGAAACGAAATTGGTCACACGGGCCCTTCAGCTGATCACTGTGTTTCCATACCTTGAAATTTACTTCTAGATGTCCCAAAGACTCCGTTAAAGCCGTGAACCTTTACCTTTACTAGTCCCAAAGTGCGAAACGAAAGCTTAAATCAAAAGACCTACAATGGTGTAAAATACCATTTATGTCGCAAATCCACGAATAGGACAACATATAGAATGAAACACCTACCTACGCTTGTCTTGTACATAAGTACAATACAATAATTATACAAGTATACATAATTATTATAGTACAGTTGTGTACAAGTGAAGCACAGGTAGTCTTTTACATCATCATCTACGTAAGATGTATCAAGTCTTCAAAAAATCGATTTCAAAAGGAACTCTTGAAATAAATTCTCATAGCGATTATATCAGCTGACTTCATCCTCACGAGATTCAAAGAAATTTTTACTATGAACAAGCGCGTTCACATTCGCATCCATGTTAACGTTCTTTTTTCTCGATTCGTTGACACGAACATGTTATTTCAAACATTTTCATTTAGGTATTAAGATTTTAAAATGTTTCAGTGGATTGATTTCACCCTTTAGGATTGATTGAAAGTTTTCTCAAGAATTCAATCCCAACTTGAAGACCCCAAATGTGATTTTTAACCCCTGTTTCCGGACGGCGCACAGTGGGAAAAGACGTTGCCAGAGAAAAGAAACCTCCAAAATTTATGGCGTTCGAATCTAATTTTTTTGGCATTTTGGAACACAAGCAGTGTGTAGACCTATGACGGTTTTCGAAGTGCATTTTCATTTAGGAGCAGCACTGGACATCTTTCCTCGCATTATTGCAGTAATGCCTAAAACATCAATTTTGCTCTCATTTTCGTCGAGATTCTGACGAATTCGAAAGATGCCAATTACACTCATTTTTCTCTAGACGTTTTTATATGTTTGTCGAAGTGAGATGTACACGTTCAGCTCTATACATTGATCAACATTGGTCGTGTTATTGAATGGTAATGTTTAGACGTTTTCGCTTCACTTTTCTTCCTGTTAGTAAAGTAATCTACCAGGTATCAAAAAAGTACAACAGAAAAATAAAAGTATAACGATATTACAAAAGGTGGGTTGTAAATTACAGACCTAGGATCGTCCTGGTTTGGCCACAATTCATTTTTGAAGTCTACTAAGCAATGGAAATGCGGGTCAGGTGCAACTTTTGTCGACATTGACATTTTCTTGAGATTAACAACTTCTTTTGTTGTACTGGCCGTACTCCTTAGTTTTCCCATCGGCTGTGAAAACTCAACGATTTGTTCTTTTTGGCGAGGAAACATTTTCTTCGGGTTGTGCTCGTTTGAAGGACGGAACAAAGTCTGGAAGCTTAGAATTTGATTGTAAATAGCTAATTTAAAAAAAAAAAACCATTAAATATGTTTTTTTTATTCTACATTATTTAACGATATTAGGGTACTAGTTATTACCTCAAAAGAAAAAAGGGCCCTTTGTGCTTTGTCCGGTGGATGGACGGAATTCAGGATCTAAACATCTTGAAACGTTAAACAACAAAATTCTGAGGAGGTTTAAAAGTTGTTTTTTCTTGATCGATTACAGAGGTTCATTATTGACCAATTGAAATTCTGTCGTAGTAACTGGAAATCACATAACGCTCAGGTAGTTAGTTTGGTCTGAATCCACAGTAAAACGGAGGAGCCAAAATGTTTTAAGCTTGTAATTTTGAAACTCTTGACGATGAAGTGTTTAATTTCTTCTTATTGTGTTTTTGGTGTATTATTTTCAATAATGAACGTTTGTAATCGACAAAGAAAATGTAAAACATTATTCGATTCAAAGTGCGAATGCTATATACAGGGGTGTCCAACTTGTAATGCCTCAAGGGCCAAGACGAAAATCTTTGATGAGGTTGCGGGCCATGTAGTATTTTTCAAGTAACAATAAGAAATGTGAGATGTAGCAATGATTAAAACCAAGAGTACTGTTAGTTGATTTATTGCTCAAAAACCACAGTTTTATGTATAAATGAACTAGATACACCTAAGGGCTAAAGATTTCATCAAGAACTAAACAATCATTACATGAATCTTGAACAATCTTATCTAATGTGAAGACTGTGGTCGATCGGCTTCGTCCACCAATGACGAAATGTCCACAGCCAGTCCAGTTGTAGCAAGGAAGAATCTGTAAGGTTGCATTTGTTGTGGTTCTTTACATGGGCGCCCGCAGAATATTTCCCAGGCTGGGGGGTATGAAACTTTGTGGTAAAAAAGTAA
The DNA here is from genome assembly GCA_031894815.1 of Creontiades dilutus. NCBI lineage: Eukaryota > Metazoa > Arthropoda > Insecta > Hemiptera > Miridae > Creontiades > Creontiades dilutus. The sequence continues at coordinate 1,589,117 of JAVIWC010005620.1, forward strand.
AATTCAAAAATGTTTTAAAGTAATATGTATTTGCTTCAAAATGAACTTAGGTGTGACACGATCCGAATGGATGGATCTTCCTTTCTGTTAGTCGTTATCTGCTGTCGAGGGAAGTGAACTTATTTTTGAGAAATGATTGAAACTACTTCTTCTTGAAAACTAGTACATAATAACGTCCTTTCAAACCGCTGGTGGACTCACCTTGAATCAGGATCTTGACGTAAGACCCATCCAAAATCACGAAAAAATACCCAGAACAGAGAATAGGGTTTGGTTATTTATGTAGTCATGTTTTTCGTTAACGTGACCTTATCCTTATATTGACCTTATATTGCCGATATTTATTAATTTTGGACATACTGAATTTTTCAAAACACTAAAACCTGACAAAAATTTATGCATACTTCATTTTCACTCAAAAATCTCGCAAGTTTGGGCATTTCTCATTAGAAACCGTTTTGAAACATTCAGGTCCCTTTTCCTATCTGGTGATTGGGAGCATGTCAACTCACACAAGGTCACATAACACAAGTTGTAATTCTGCAGGTTGATCTTCAACAGATGTTCCAAGAGGATTATTGGACTTGGCCGCGGGCCGCCAATTGGACAACCCTGCTCTATACAAAGATAACTTATTTCCGTGGAAGGGCTATTCTAGTATAGAAATAGTAAACCTCTGTGTAATAATTTGCAGTTCTTTTTTTCATTTCGTACATGATGATCTTGAAGAGTGAATCAAAATTAGAGTGGGAGGGGATGGGGTGATCAGCTTTTTCCCTAGTTTAAAAGATTTTTGGATATGTTGAGCCTTAAAGACTGAGTACTCTGGTGTGATAAACGTGTTTGGCACTCTAAAGTAAGTTTTGCAACCAAATATTGCAAATTATATGATTAAATATAATTTTCTCCACTGCTCAACTATATTCACGTGTAGAAATATTACAATTAGACGATTTCATCACTAATTTTATAAATGTTGTCGCTAAATAGGTACCTTGGTATACTTATAGATAATAACGAATGAGATAGATTGTACTGTCCATCCATCTTGGCAGACGTTTTAATCTCCCGGTGCCTGAAGAATCTTCCATAATAAAGCGTCCGCTGGGAAACTGGGGCATGTAGAGCCTCGTGAAAATCCCAACAGGTGGTGCGCGAGTCGCTTTACGAACGTCAATACTCCCGAGGTCGGCGGCCATCGCGCTTTTCCCGGTCCCTGAGGAGACCCCTGTGCCGGTTCCACCTTAACAGAAAATTTTCCTCTTCTTTTTAACGCGAAGAAAACTCTCGGGAAACCCTTTTTTTCTCGAACATCCGAGGGAATTCTTCGAGGGACGTTACAATTAACGTTTAATTTATTGAACAAATCGCGAATCTTTGAAAAGATTAACTTGAGAGCGGAGTTCGGACTGGCTCCCCCAAGGGACTTTAACGACTCAATTCTCAGGAGGGCATCTGGTTGCGGATGATTATAATGGGATTTTCACGCATCAAACTGTTCGAATTGTTTTGGTTTATCATTTTCAATAATTAACCCTTATATCTAATCGACTAAGAAATTGTGAAACTTTAACCCTCTCAAATGTGATAATTGCCATTTGACAATGACAAAAATCCAAAAAAAAAAAAAAAAAAACAGTCTCCTTTTGATGATTTTCAGCAGTTATCAAATCTAAAATGGTCTCTTAAATCAAAAATCTGTATTAGATAACCCTCCCAGGCTGATCGGCGGACAGTGAGAACTGGACTGAACATCCAAAGATAATGCTTCCTTGGTATAGTCGGAAACACATGTAGAAACCTAACGAAATTCAACAACTTGAAATAAAAATACAGGCAACAAAAATGTTTCCGTTCAGGAACTTCATTGAAACTTGGGAGATGGCGTTACAGATAGCATATGCGCGTAGGATCAACTGTGCTTCTTGAGCTGTCGCCAAGTACGTGGTCTAGATCAAACTTCCATTGAACTTTAAGGCTGCATCCCGACCGTCTACCAGAATGGTTTTTCAAATTTTGAGCGATTGTATACCAACTTGAGTGGTCACACTCACACTAATTTCAATCTGAATCAAACAAATTACTACCATTGTACGTTGAAAGTTTTCAAATTCGATTATATTGTAGTTAAATCATTACTATTTTCGCTTAGGGTTGATTGATCGTGATGCTGAGGTAATTGGCACATCCCGGCTCGATGTTGGGTTTTTAAGCCAAATTTCGTAAACTTAAGTCCACCAGTTTCGGAGAAAAGGTTCGGACAATCAACGTTTTTTCGCCTAAAAACTGGGATTTCTCCATGACATCGACGCGGAATCGCAAAGTTGACTATACCATTAGAAAGCTGATTAAATTTTCAAGTTTTTCGGAGGTTTGAAAAACTCCAGCACGTCTTTTGGAAATGCAGTAAAAATGAAAGTAATTCAGAAACTAGCAATTTTTTAGAATTTTCAATGTTTGAAATACAATTGCGGTCCTTAGGGATTCGTTTATGATTATGAATGTGCATTAGTCGTAAAGAAAGATTCACGCTGAATCCGAAAATGTGGTCAAAAAAAGAAAAAAGTTGTTTTAAAGTGAAGAAATGTGGGGTTTTATGTCAAAAAACGAGTAGTTCTGAAAAAAAAAAAATTCAAAAATTGTATGTATGGAACGGGTTGAGATAGAAAAGTGCGGTTGTCAGGGTTTTACTAAATTTTGTTTTATTATTCAATAATAAACCATTGTAATCGCTTTAAAAAAAAAAAAAAAAAAAATTCTAACCCCCCTGAAAATTTCATGGTTTACGTTTCAAAGGGTGTAGAATCCAAATCTGCAATAAAAAGTTTTCCGTCCGTACGACGTACGCACGATTTCTCCCAAACGTCAAGGCGGCCTAAATTTGGACTTTATTTGAAGAACTTTCCGTGAGGAATCGAATGAGCCCCTCCCCAAGTAGCTCAAACCATTCCCGATTTATGGTGCCAACATTTGCATCCACATTCACTACATCACTAGGTTACAGCGATCAAAACAAACACAACAAGGTTTTGTTTTTGTTTTAATCCCAGGAACCTAGTGATGTCGTGAATATGGGTACTGGGGTGAACTCCTAAAAGGGTTTATAGCCGATACACGGGTTGAAGCATTTTGATATGCATGCTCCGTTTCAAGAAATTTAAAATTTTTAAATAGAATATTTTTCCATTGTAATCGCTCTTGAAAAAACGCTGCAAATTCTTTCACTGGGTTTTATTATTCAATGATTCATGATTTGAATTTCTACTAAGCTTTGGAGTGTGCGTTTCCACAGGTGATAGAGCGATTATTGAATTTCAGGTGGCACACAAATATGATCAACTGATCAATCCAAATAGATATTTTGGTTGAGAACCGTTTCCGTGCTCTATGCATATCTTCTGAATTTCAATAATCGCTGTATCACCTGTGAAACACGCACACTCCAAAGCTTATTAGAATGTCAAATCATGAATCATTGAATAATAAACCCCATAAACTGAAGAATTTGCAGCGTTTTCGATTGCTAATCCTAAAAAATTAACTTGTATTTTGTCCACCTAATTAGGGAAATTGGCTAATGTGGAGACGAGCGGCGAGTTGTTTTCCAATTCAGGCTCGATGTATCTTTGGATTGTCGCTTGTAAACTTTCTGCTCAACTCCGAGGTAACGATACATTGCTGCAATAAGAAGAGAACCCAAAGAGTGGGATGAAGGGAGGGGCTGGGGGCTGGGGATGGCAAAAGATGATTGCGAAACTGAGGGAAAAGGGGAAAAAAAGTTTCGGCGAACTGTAGGGGAAGATTCTCACGTCTAGAAGTGAAATAGAGGGTCAGATCTCATAACAAGAAGTCCAGATCATTGGTCCCCTGGGTGGCGAGGTCCCCCTTCCTTGACTTTTTGAGCTTGACAAATGTGAACGTCCAACTTTGAATTAGTTCTGTGCGGCGGGCTGGCAAGTTTGTTTGACGAGCTGGATCGTTTCTCAAACGTCGTGGCTTAATTTCACTGTTAAGGGGAGTTCATTTGAATATTTATAACGAAGATGTGATGGGATGGCACAGTTACCCCTTAAAGTGGCAGATACGACATGCCCGCAACACGAAGACGATAGTCCAGGTTTATGATCAGGCTTAGTCGTTTCAAGAAACGGGAAGGAATAGAATCCGTATCATCGCGATCCCGGGGCTTTCAAAATGCCGATAGGAACAGAGAAAATGAAGTTGGATTGCTGATTCGTAATGGATTCTATAGTTGGCATCTACCTATTTTTGTTTTTTATATTGAATAATAAGTCTATGTAATCATGAAGCAAAACATTTGTTTAACGCCCCCCTTAACACCTTTCTTTACAAAGTGTTTAGATTCCAAATCAACAAAATGTCGCACAGCAATAGGCAATTGCGGGGGAAAATCGTCAATTGCAAGAAAATGATCACTAAATCACCAAATTTCCATGTTTTTTGGGTCTCTGAATCGATTGGAACCTAATTCGCAATAATTCACAGTCAGCAGGGTAGAATGGAAAAAGGTGTTAAAAATCCTAGAATAAAAGAAGACAACAATTAATTATTAACTATTAGGGCTATTATTTAGTAACTAAAATTTCAGTTTGGTAAAACAAATTTCAATGTCATTTAATAACGAGTAACAGTTAATAAAAAGTGGTACAACTGAGGAAAAACCATTTACAGTAATGGTTTCTTCAATCAATTGAATACTATTATTTATTATTTTTTTCATTCGAGGTAATTGAATGTTATTGAATAAAGTTCAATGATAAAAGCAGATTCAATTGTGTTGAAAATTAACTATCTACTATTAAATTCAAAGCTTCATCGCTTTTTTCTGTCTTCTAAACGAAAACAACCAGAAAAAAACATTTTCCTGGTTCAATAAACGAACCCAACGTTTGAGTTATCACAGCCGATAGGAAACTGAGGAGGATATCAATAGAAAAGAGAAAGTGAATTACGTTGAAGTCTGGACGATGTCACTACCAGCAAAAGATGCACCTGTAGCGCATCTGCATTGTTTACTATGACTTAAGAAATGAACTGTGGTCAAAGCTAACCGAATCTGGATCTGAAATTTGCAGAATACCTTTTGTAATATCTGTACATTACTTTATTGACAAAAAGAGGGGTTGGTTGATATTGGAAACGTTTATAACTGAAAAATATACGACATACCGTTCAATAACGTGATTTTCACCTATCAAAATTGACCAATTTATAGAACTGGGCGTGTATCTCTATATACATACACCTCTATATATATAAAAAAGACGTCTAAAAAAAGGGTACCATTGGCATAGTAGGATTTTGCCACGATCTCTGATAAAATGAGCGCAAAATAGATGTTTTTAGCATAACTGCAATGAAGTGAGAAACATCGCTTGAGTAGATCCTAAATAATAGTTAATGAGAAAACGCGTTACATATCCTCACTCTGGGGGTCCATGAGTGTTTGATAATGCCAAAAAATGATGATTTGAGGGACTTTGATTTTGGAGGTTTTTCCCTGCGCCCTCTAGCTGCATCCACGAGAATAATGAGTTACACCATTAATTCGATTCAGACGGTAAGGTCATCATCAGTAACAAACATTTAAATTCAGACTCATCAGAAAGAAGTATTGAAATCGGTTCCCACAACTTCGTCGCGAGTGACTTAGTCCGCATCTGAGTGGGTTAGATTATTTCCGGAGACATTCTTACTCAATACAATCTGGCAGGAATTAACAGATGTGGATTTCCTCACTCTTTCTTGGTGCTACAGTAGGCTCCCCTGTCCTCTTTGGCGTTAGCAACTGTCCATGATTGTGCCCGGGATAGACCATGTAGATTTGCCAGGTTTTTGTGGGATATGGTACTTATTAGGGTCAGAAGTTAATGACACTTAGGTACTACTCGTGATTTTCCCACTGTCGGATGTCATTGTTGGTTAGGTCCGTACCTGCCCCATCCGCCATACCGGCTATAAAAGGAATTATAATTAATGGAAACAATCCGCTCTTTCTTACATTTTCTCCACCTGGGGTCTAGTTGGTCCCAACCTCTTTTGACAATTTGAAAGTCAAGTAAATTTGTAGTAGGGGAGAGGGGGGGAGTTAAATTTAATTTAAAAATAATAAACCTTTGTGAAATAATTTCCAGCGTTTTTTCCATGAATATGAATTGAGGCCGATTTCAATTTACATAGCAGAAAAATTATAGCGACCATTTCGAAAGGAAGATGATGTCTTTGCCCTGTTTTAGGGAAAGTAAGTGTCACCGGGAAGAGGGGTCAGAGGAGTCCGGAGGGAGTCGTTCTAACGCAACGGAAATGCTAAGAGGGTTGGAAAGAAGGTGGAATGCGATGGGTGACCCAGCACCAGAAGATTTTAGAGCCGTATTACGCATTTCAGGACCGTTACATATGAGGATCACTCAATAAGTGAGGTCTTCTCAATTTCGAAAAATCAAAAACGATTTAATATAGTACCGTGTTTCTCAGGGGTTGTAGGTACCAATCGTATGAAACCAACATAATCATTACTGTTTGACTAGTTGTGATTCAGACTTATTTGTTTATCAGAACAAAAGCATAAAGCAAACGTGAGTAATTTCATTCTGACAGTTGTCATAGGATAAATACCTAAGTACCGAATGGACTGGACAGAATCATGCGTTCATGTACCCAGGTATGGAGGTAGAGCCACACAGCTTACCTATCACTGTTGAGGGGAGGTACCACAATCGCGCTCGTAGCTACTATTCCCACTACAGTGCGCTTCACAGCCTTTGCTGATGGAAGCGACTAAGGTAATCCCACAATTAGTCTGCTGTTGATGGGATACCGTGATGAGCTCTGTTGTAGGTATTGTTAGTTATGAGCCTCCCAAAACACCCGTCAGCCATACATTCCCAATTCTTTGTCGATTTGCTCTCCCGTTTCCGCCTATACTCAAAGCCGTCTACTTCTACCGATGGATTACCTCGTCCTGTTTGTAGGATATTTATGACACGTTCCTCGCTCATGACCACAATCAATACTGCCAAAATGAGGTCCAAGCCATCGCACGCGGTAGTGGGAAATCCTCACAAGTTCAAGATCATTCATTTCTGAAAACACTCGGTCCTGGGACACTGTTGAAGCCTAAGTCACGAAGTTTTGTGGGACGCACGCTTGTGGCATGCCCACCACTGATGAATTCACCGTGAAACATTCTGATTAACCCACTCTTAAGGCAATAATTTGGGAAAGGTTCTTAGGTGCTCAAATGTAAGTGACACAAAGAAATGACACATTTGTCTTAAACATTGATTTAATAATATTTTTTTGAAAGATGTCTATCGCTAGCAAGTTTTGCTCGACAGTTCCTTCTAAGGAAAGTAGGTCTATATACAAAGATTGACAAACAGATTTTTACATAATTTCCTTTACAAGTTACATTCTTCCATTGAATAATAACTGATGACCGAGTTGGATAGTGTAATACTGTGGCCCCTCCCGGTGTTGATTCATTTGCTTAATTAATAATTGTAATTATCTTTTAAAATTTGAGTTCGACTTCCATGGAACGATGCACTTAATTGATACGCAATTTATATTTTTATTAATATAATGAAATTATAAATTTTCGTGCATAAAGTACTCACGCGGTTATTTCTTACTATCGTAAAAGTTTCTTTTTTAAATAGATGGCAGATATCGTTCATATCAAAACAATATTATTTAATCAATAAATAGGATGTCATTTCCTAGTCTCTCTTGCATTTTAGCAATCAAAGTATTTCTTTATTATTTGCATGCCTCTGTATTTTGTTGCCATTTGGCCAAATGAATTTTCAACTTTCGGCAACAAGTATATAGATTTTGATTGCCGCTGTCTCACACCGGCAAAATAGATACTTTAGTGTTTTTTTTTTTTTTTTTTTTTTCTGAAAATGATTTATTGCACCAAGTTACAACTTATTAGCAACAAATTTTTGACATTTAAGTATGGATTGGTTATAGTAAAGCTTAGGTACATAACTAAATCTCTAATGGTTTCGAATGTTAGAAGTGTCATTTGTTGCACTTGAGATTCACTGAATTTCTTTTTTTCACTGTGCGGATTTTGTTATCGCGAACACCTTAATTCACGTACACAGATCATGAGGCTTATTTCTTTGAGTCGTCTGGATAGGTCGTCAACGTCGAGGAGCTGCACAGCTTCTTCATTGACGTGTAGTTGTAGCCGCTTGTGATGGGCTATAGCGTGCATTCTGATTACTTCATTTACTGTTGGTATACAAAGTTCTTTGTGAAGTCGAACATTTCGGGTGTACCGGTATGCATCAACAACACACCTAAGTACATTGTTTTGAAACCGCTGTATAATATCGCGATTACTTTGAGCAGTACAGCCCCACAACTGCACTCCATAAGTCCAGACTGGTTTGAGGACTTGTTTGTACAACGTTAATTTGTTCTGGATTGACATCTTTGAGTGCCGACCCATTAACCAGTACATTTTTCTGAACTTGAGAACCAGTTCTGCTTTTTTATTCTTGACATGCGTTTTCCATCGCAACTTAGCATCCAGGGTCATACCCAGATACTTGGCCTCATTGGCGTGAGGTATAGTCTTGCCATTGAGATAGACCGGAATATAGTCAAGCTTGCGGTTGGTGAAGTCAACATGAACTGATTTTGTTTCATTCATCCTGATCCTCCACTTTGATGTCCAGTCTTGGATTTGCTTAATAGATCTTCTTAGTTTAGGAATTGTTGCATGATTCGTTTCACCGACTGCTAGGACAGCTGTATCATCTGCAAATGTCGCTAGTGTGTTCTTCCCTCTTTCTGGTAAATCACTGGTGAACAGGATGTACAAGAGTGGGCCAAGTACACTTCCCTGCGGAACACCTGCGTGTATTCTGTGAGCTTCTGAGAAGCATCTTCATGCTTTACTCGGAAGTATCGATCTGATAGATAGGATTGTAATAATTCTGCATATTTTGCTGGTAACATTTTCCGGAGTTTGTAATTTAGCCCATCGTGCCAGACTTTGTCAAATGCCTGTGTTACATCGAGAAAGATGGCAGAACACACCTTCTTACCATACTTTAGTGTGTACGAATTAGTTTGGGCATATTCAATGTGCACAATAGATAGACGGTTAACCAATTCAAATCTTGAAATAATGTACCGGTGGGATGTATCTTGGGCTCATTGAACGATCTCCCTAATGTAATTTTTTTGAATCTTGAAAATATTATCAATTAGGTACTTGAAAGATCTTCCCCATATTAGAATGACATATTGTAAAATTGACTCGAACAACGCCCAAAAAATCTGTTGATTGTTGTTTGATTGATTTTTAGTTGTTCAGATAGGAATTGGATTTTATACAGGACACAGGCACATTTTCTTAGCTTTCGACACATTCTTTTAATGTGGTGGGACAATTTCATTTAAGAATCAAACGTCACTTCTAGATAAATTAAAGTATTAGCTTTTTGGACTTTCGAACATTCAGATGGTAAGTCATTGCAGCCGCGTAATTTCAAAGCGTCTCTCGATGTTGATAGTGGTTCGGTTTTTCTTGCTATATCCGTGAAGACCGATTTCGTAGCATTGTGGTAAGCTTGTTTCTGTTCATCTATTGTTTAATTGCCCTCAAATCCTTCTCGGCATTTTGATGGACATTCTGCCATTCTTGACAGGAGGTTACTAGGGCATCATCATCAGCAAACATGTAGATTTTCTTCGAATATTTTCGAATAATGTGAAGCAAGTCCATTGAGATACAGCGATCATACAGGGTGTCCCAGGAGTTATGCACAATCCGACTCCTACGTGTTCTACAACTCATTTCTGACCAAAAATGCCTCGTAGCAACTTTTTGCCAGAGGCTTCGTTTCCGAGCTATTCGCGATTTAAGATTTTTTTCGTGTTTTCGATCTTATGTCATTAAACTGTCATAACTCTCTCAATTGTGGAGATAGCTCAAATTTGATGACACCGTTGGAAAGAGCGTTACATTTTCTATCTATTTGATGTCAGAAAACTCTCTTTAAATTGCATTGAAGATGTGCGATTGCTGCGCGAAATGGCAGTCTAGTCAAAATCTTGAAATCGCCCGTTTTTCATCTCGCCCAGAAACCCCATGAATGCTTGACGCAGAACTGTGCAGGCCTGGTAAAACGTCCGCCGAAATATTAACTTTCCAACGGTGTAGTCGTTTTGGTTTTAAAAAATATTATTAGTTAAGGAAATGGTGTTTGGGTCATTTCAAAATTTCGGGTTATTTTGGGCTCAGCTGTTTTTGAAAAATTAAACACCAGTTGAGGCGGTTCCCTTGACATATTTCGACTCTGTATTGGTTCACAAGTAAGGCCCTGCAGTGGGCGCGTACTTTATTAACTCGTTCAAGAGATACCAATTTTTAAAATTTTTTATATTGTAGGGAGAGAGAAAACGGTTGTAGGGAGAGAAAAAACGACATCCGCATGCAACTTTCAACATAAACATGATATATTATTATTTAAAAAACTGAAAATCACTCTTTAGTTTGACTTATTTTTTAATCACAACCATCATCCAGTCAGGTTATCACAACGTAAAAAATATAAAACCTACTCTTAATACCAAAATCTCTAAATAGGCAAGAAGGTAACATCAAAAACTGTAGAGTAGGAAACGTTGGGTATTCCTAATTTGACCAAAAGGTAATTGAGAGCAAATGTGCTTCTCAAAAAAGAAATAAATGAATGAAAAATAGGTAACTAACCTGCTTCTCAAACAAACATCGATCCGTGAAAAGAAAACAGGAAAAATATTGGGTGTACAACATTCGAGGAAGCTGAACAAACAAATCACCTAGGTATCGTACAAACATACACAAGCGAAAGGGGAAGACAAAATATGCATGCTTCTCATGATTAATTCAACAAATGAAGTTAATAAATTCTTGTAAGAAGGTAAGTGGTATGAAGATTCCAGCATAAGTTTACGCTGGCACCTTCATAGCTTATCAACCTTCCGATATTATTGCTCCCTGACACCTTTGATTTGACGTTGGAACGAGTACACCATTTTTCTATTTTGAAGAACAAAATTTGGTGAAGGGAGAACCTGATCAATATCAGTCAAATTTATTACGGAAATGCCGTTATCATGACTACGAATTCTGTCGGGGATTTTCGATAGCGGCGTAATCCAATCACTCCGATACTGCCATCGTCATTAATTGTGTCATTGCTTCACACGTAGCGGAAAGGCGTTCTACTCTTCTTGGATGCGTTTCTGAAGTTTGCCAACATGAATAATCCTGATTCGTCATCATTCTATAGCGCAACAAAAGCTTGGCATCATCAGCTACAATCTTTCCAAATGTTCGTTTATGTCCCTTAACAAGGATCCGTTTGTAGTTTTCTGACAACTGATTTCTCATGACTTCTCCAAACAGCAACTTACGTATCTCCTCTCGAGACCCTCTTTTCGAAAGTGCAGATACAAATTTTCTTTGAGATTTTTTGTCATCAGTTGTTGCTGCAATCGCCAATGTTTTTGGCGCCACTTGTCTGCCTGCTTTTTTAGAGCTTCATTTTGAAGTCTAGGTTTTTTCAGTTCTCGATAAGCCTTAGTTCTTTCTATTTTGCGACCGGTTGTTGGATTACCTCCCCTGGTTCACTTGCAGGAGGGGAATGCTGGGCCAAATAGATCTTCGAATTGCCTCTCTCCTTCTTCCTCTGATAGGCCTTTTTAGCCTTCTCTCGACACAACTTCCGATTTGACCTCAACTCCCATTCAGTCATATCCTTGACTAGCTTGACTTGTTTTGGTTTATTATTCAATAATAAACCATTGTAATCGCTCTGGAAAAAAAATTCTAAACCCCCCCTGAAAATTTCATGGTTTACGTTTCAAAGGGTGTAGAATCCGAATCTGCAATAAAAAATTTTCCGTCCGTCCGCCGTACGCACGATTTCTCCCAAACGGCTGGAGCAAAAAATCTGAAATTTTCAGGAAAAATCCATCTTGGTCCGACGACGCCCCAATTCTTGAGCCAGCTCTCTCACTCAATTTAACGTGCCCTTTAAGGGCTGTTAAAGTTTTGTAAAATCCCTGGAAACCTCATTTTAAGATCATACCGTCAGGAATCGAATGAGCCCCTCCCCAGGTCCGTAGGTCAAACCATTCGCGATGTATGGCCCGATTTATGGTGCCAACATTTGCGTTTTTTCGTTTATTATTGTTTGTTTGTAACCTAGTGATTTCCGGCCGATAGCGTCGAGTTGTTGTGAATGTGGATACTGGAGTGATAGCCGATGTGAATACTTGTAGTGTAGTTAGTAGCCGATACACGGGTTGAACATTCTGATATGCATCAAACGCTGATAATATATAGGTAATTACTGGGGTTTATTATTCAATATTATTACTGGGGTAAATAAGTATTCTTTCACTGGGGTTTATTATTCAATTGGCTTGCGTTCATGATTTGAATCTTACTAAGCTTCGGAGTGTGCGTGTTTTACAGGTGATAGAGCGATTATTGAATTTCAGGAGATATGCATAGACCACGTAAATCGGTTCTCATCCAAAACACCTATTTGCATTGATCAGTTGATGATATTTGTGTGCCTCCTCTACATCTGTCTACCTTTGGCTACATCGTTTAAATTTGGATTTGGGGAAGTTTTAACGCTATACGAGTGCTGAAGGACTTGATAAATTATAGATGTTTTTATTGTGGGGGGGTATTGAGGTTCAATAAAAAAACGCTGCAAATTCTTTCACTGGGGTTTATTATTCAATTGGCTTGCGTTCATAATTTGAATTTCTACTAAGCTTTGGAGTGTGCGCGTTTCACAGGATAGAGCGATTATTGAATTTCAGGAGGCACACAAATATGATCAGTCCAAATAGGTGTTTTGCTTGAGAACAGATTTACGTGCTCCATGCATATCTCCTGAAATTTGAATTTTTTTGAATTTTTCATTTCAGAGCGATTTTTGAGAGAGAAATCGGTGTTTTGGCATGAAATATTGAGTGTGTTGTTGGATGAAAGTGATGAGACGAGGGGGAAATAATAATAAATAATAAGTAATTCTTCTCGCTGAATCGAATGAACGCATTTCGAAAGCACTCCGAACTATTACAATCGTGAAAAAAATTCACGTTTTTCAACGTTTCATTTTGTTGAAGTCGTCTTATCAGAATCTTTGAAATTTTCGATCTGTACGTTTTTGAATCATCGTTCAATTGAGATTCATTGAAAATACAGCAGAAAGGCGAAATCGACGAAGAACGGTGAATCTCGACAGTAGCAGGTTAACCTACAAAGTGTAAACAGATTTTAACGCGATTGCGCGGCAAAAAAGCGATTTCAAAGTCACACCACGCGGCACTAGGGTGGGGGGAGCGATGCCGCGCTTTTACGTATGACAATTCCATAGAACAGCATAGTTTGATCGCTTATAGAACAGATCGCGTTGGTGGCCCCCGCTCGCTCGCGTTCGTTTTTCACATATGACCCTGACGCGTCTGCGGCTGGCGACTTCTTCATGTAGGTACATACACGGGCGCCCCAGTCTTTCTCTCTCTAGAGGCGGCTAGAGGAGCGTTTTCTCTCTAGAGGCGCGTTTTCTCTCTAGAGGCGCGGCGCGGCAGGCGCCCAGCGGCCCTGTACCTGTACTATTGCCAATATAGGAACGACCCCTGACCTCAGGGACGAAAACCCTTTCCCCGCCATCAGGTGGCAACACCTCAGCGGACCCTTAAACTGGGCTGACTTTCCCTCATTAGCACCAGTAAAGCCCCTTTCAATCTCCCCCTCTTGACGCAAGACGTTTTAGTTGCTTTTGTTGAAAAATGTAATTTTTTGTAAGACAAAATGTTCTCGCTGTTCTGAGGAAAACAAGTCTAAATTGTATATCAATCGGTTCAGGAACCGATTGTATTGCAAAAGTGTAATAAATTGCCAAACGCTGCAAATTCTTTCACTGGGGTTTATTATTCAATTGGCTTGCGTTCATGATTTGAATTTATACTAAACATTGGAGTGTGCGTGTTTCACAGGTGATAGAGCGATTATTGAATTTCAGGAGATATGCATAGAGCACGTAAATCTGTTCTCAACCAAAATACCTATTTGGATTGATCATTTGATCATATTTGTGTGCCTCCTGAAATTCAATAATCGCTCTATCACCTGTGAAACACGGACGACACTCCAAAGCTTAGTAGAAATTCAAATCATGAACGCAAGCCAATTTAATAATAGACCCCAGTGAAAGAATTTGCAGCGTTTTTTTCATTTTCTTAGCTTCATACTTCTTCCTTTCCTTCTCTTTTTCAATCGCCGCACAGTGGGCTAAATCACCAATTTAGGTGGACAAAAATCAAGTCGAAAGTTTGGAATTTCTGAGTGCTTTACCTTTTTATTATTAGTTAGTGAGACTCGAAATACCAATATTTCCCGCTATACCGTGTTTACAAACAAATAGTAAAGGAGTGAATCAGTCATGTTTACACAAGTGCCTGATAACCGGCAGTGGGATTATCTTTATTCGATGGCCATTCATTATGTTCTAGGTGTGTGTAGCGCGAAGTTTTGTTGCTTTTATTCTACAATGGACATTGCTGAGACAGGTAATACATTAAATTTCGGCATTCGTTATTGAATATACATTGCATTCTACCTGTAGATTTAACTTAGCAATTTGTAAATGTATGCCCCTATTCAGTTACGAAAAACTATATTAACGCCAAGTTATTCCACGGATTTGTTTCATCAATCCTTCTAGCTTTTGAATGTTTCAAAGAATTTTTGCGATTTTGAGCGTTTTGGGTGATACACAATTTTTTTCAGTCAAATTTTAGCAAATCAATTTGATTTTAGTCGACTGTATGCTTCCCAATCATGTCAAAAAATGAATTAGATATTTTAATATCATTTTTCCCGTATTCTGGGGCTTCAATCGTTAAATGTAGGAAAGTTTTAAATGTTAGCGAATCAATTTGACTTTAGACCACTGTGTGCACGCCAATCGTGTCAAAAAATTAATCAGATTTTTTAAATCATTTTTTCCGTAATCTGGGAACCCAAAGGTTGAATATGGACAAGTTTCAGAATTTTGTCCACCTAAATTGGTGATTTAGCCCACTGTGCGCCGCTAACACTGGATCGCTCTTTATCCTCTGCCTTCTTCTTCTTGCATACTCTTTCCACTTTTCTTTGGACACCTTTTTCCCCATAGTCAGTTGAGAAATACTCCTGCACCTTACAAATCTCTTTTATTTTAATTAACTGCATAATCCTCTCTCCCTCCAATACATTCTCTCTCCCTACAACTCAGTCATTTTCCGAAAATTGTAGGGAGAGAGGTAGAGACGTTTTGGGTGTTTTCCATTCCCCAAAGGCTCATCATCAATATTCTTATTCGTTTGAAGTAATGCACAACATCTTGTCATCAAAACTCAAGGTTGGAGCTCATTGAAATGTAAATAAACACTTACCCACGTTGATGAAGAGGTTGTAGGTAGAGAGAAGTAATTTACCTAAGCACAAGACTTCAACACTTGATCACATCACTCATCAAACTGAAGGGACCGTAGGGCCACAAAAACGCTCACACGGAAAGTCATGTTGTAGCACTGTTGTCCTCCATTTTTTTTTACGACCAAATATCCCTATTTCTGGTCAGGGCGAGCTATTCACAAAAATTGTAGGGAGAGAGAAAAAATTTCTGTGACAGCCCAGTGAAACTTAGCTCAAAAAGTGGAGTTGCCTCATTTCCTCAATATATTGTTATAACCAACCACATATTGGACCTATAAGATTTTTTTTGCAAATTAAAAGATTATTTGGAAGAGCTTAGAAACTATTATGAAGTTTCAAGGCGGAGCGTAAGTTGGTATATTTTTATTAGATACGTTTCGTTCCTCTATGGGAACTTCTTCAGTCCCGTTGTAATGTAAGTATAGCAGCCATCAGTATCATCACCATCCAACAACATATATATGTAATTGTTGTAATTTTGTCCTTAATCTGCCAAACAGGTAATATAAGATGATCATTGGAAATCCAGAAGAGAGGATATTTATAGTTAAACTTCTCATGAAGAACAGTTGAAATTCGATTGATGTAATTATGAAAAATTATGACTCTTTTTTGGAAGAAAAAAGGAAGGATATTAGATGACTATAATATAAGATGACTCATGAGAAAATAATGTTTACTTACGCTCCGCCTTGATGTTTCATAAGAAAGTGGTCACACCACACTCCACAACCATGAATATTTTTAAGTTTCCAACCTACTGTCTGTGACAGTTGTAGGGAGGGAGAATACGGATGATTTATGATTTTTAATTGATCAGCTAGTTAGCTGACTGACGTAAATTTCACGGCGCTAAGTAGATACCAGTCTGCTGTATATTGCTGAGAAAATCCCGAGCTCTTACGACATACAGAGTGAGAACAGGAGCTATGTGACACAAAATAACCCGAAATTTTGAAATGACCCGTTTAACTGCAGAAAAACGTGTGTTTTCTGTTGAAATTCAGGTTTTTCCAAAAGTCTCCAAAAAGGTTGGTGGCAGGATATACGTAACTTTTCTCGCTGAAGCGAATGGTGACAACGCCAGACCTCTCTAGTGGCGATTTAAGTTAGTTTTGTTGTCGGAAGCATAAACCCGTTCGTTTGTGAACAGCATCTACGGCATTTCTAAGCTGTCCGGCCAAAATCAGGATAATCGAAGAGCCGAGAGACGGTTATTGTTTGTGTTCATTTACGATTGATTGCGATGAGTTGCATTCATCTTTTTGCTGACACTATGGACCCTTATCAAACCAGGCTTTCGTCTCTTTCCTCGCTGTATTTCCTTCAGCGAGGTTTTCCTCATTGCATTTTCCCATTCATCATGGTGCGCAGCTATTGAACATAGCTGGTAGTACCTAATAACCGAAACCTTAGTGACAAAAAACAATTACCTAGTAGATAAAAAAACACAGATAGTTTACTAGATAAAGAAGGATCAGTGGCATAAATGATAATATCCACCAATATTTTTTCTCATACTATCATTCAAATCAGATTGGGGTTCAAAATACACGGCGCACAAAGCAACCCCTCCTTCAAGACCGGGGGGTCGTGCGGGTCATTGCATATCCTTGCCCCTGATCAAGACAATGTCTCCTCCGTAGCTTTCCCAATTTTCAAACATTAGGTCTTTTTTAGTGATACAGGGTGTCCCAGGACTTAGGCACAATCCGACTCCTACGTGTTCTACAACTCATTTCCGACTGCGATGAGTTGCATTCATCTTCGAGACTTTTGGATGAACCTGAATTTTAACAGAAAACACACGTTTTTCTGCAGTTAAACACCATTTCCTTAACTAAGAATATTTTTAAAAACCAAAACGACTACACCGTTGGAAAGCTAATATTTTGGCTCACGTTTTACCAGGCCTGCACAGTTCTGCGTCAAGCATTCATGGGGTTTCTAGGCGAGATGAAAAACGGGCGATTTCGAAATTTTGACTAGACTGCCATTTCGCGCAGCAATCGCACATCTTCAATGCAATTTAAAGAGAGTTTTCTGACATCAAATAGATAGACAATTTAACGCTCTTTCCAACGGTGTCGTCAAATTTGAGCTATCTCCAAAATTGAGGGAGTTATGGCAGTTTTAATGACTTAAGATCGAAAACACGAAAAAAATCTTAAATCGCGAATAGCTCGGAAACGAGACCTCTGGCAAAAAATTGCTAAGAGGCATTTTTGTTAAGATATAAGTTGTAGAACATGTAGGAGTCGGATTGTGCATAAGTCTTGGGACACCCTGTATAATCTAACCAGTTAAGTGCCTTGCGAGCAGTTTCGCTTTTCACTTCGCCAATGTTGGGCTTGCCCTCTGTTACTAATACGTAATATGTAATATTCAAATCATATAGGTAACGTATGATTTGAATATTTCCAAGGATAGTCCTCAGATCCCAGATACTTCCAATTTTCCAACAACTTCTGCTTTTGATATGGTGTTGAAAGCCTTAGCCACGTTAGAGTTACTTTTTTTTTAAATTCAAGTCCCAGTTGAGTTAATCCATCCCTGACCTTGAATAATGCTTTTTGTGTATTGACACGTCTTCTAAATCCAAATTGCCTATTGTTTTTTGCTTTTCCCGGAACCTAATCGGGATTTGAACAGTTTCTCCCTAAAGGTACAAATCTTCTATACAGGTCAATACATTTTTCAGAACTTCTGGAAATTCATAAGTTAGTTACAAAAATACCTAAAATCAAGTATAGCTAAAAATAAAAAACAAAATTTTCTACATCACAACAAAAAATGTATTTTTGATAAATTTACAAAAAAGTTCTGAATACCGATAAATATGTATTCATTTTGTGAATATGATTGTAATCATGTTCACATTGTTCATCATACCCATAATTTTAATACAAGAATGCATCATTATGATTTTATTTCTACTCGCGATTTATGATTATGAATACGTCCATTTCTGCTTCCTGAAGTTGAGAAAGTAGGTTCTCTGCTCCAGCTGTCTGTCAATCACGAAGTATTCATACAGTAAAAAATATGGTATATTTCGCAATAAAAATTGGATGAAGGACCCCGTTTTTCAACCAGTTGAATCAAGGGACGATTTTTTTCAATTCGATTTCAACCTTTCGGAGCTTGTTCACTCGCTCGTACCGTTTCCTTCTATCCCCCGATGATTAATCAGTTGGAAAGCTTCCCCGAAGACATTAACCTAATGAAGCGGGGGGATTCCCCGGTGTTACCCAAAACAGGGACTAACTACACGCTCCGAGCAATGCGGATCGAACCTGTTGAAACACACCCTGTAGTCTTCGAGGCAAAACCCCGTTGGATCCTGGGCCTCTCCCCTTCCCAGTCTGAAGAGGCATTTCTCATGAGACGGACCCCCCTTCGGGTTGTGTTTCATTAGGAAAGCCGGCCCTCTCGGGAGATGAGTTTCCAGGACTCGGCGCGCGGTTCGGTCGGGTAAATCTCCGAAAGCCGAATATTGTTATTTACCGCCGGCCCCCGAACTTCTCTCGGGGTCGGGCGCTCCCAAGCGGTTTCCCCGCTTCTATGGAGGCGAGTTCTTGGTACACAGAGGTAGGTAACAAGGATTCCCATACATATACACACACATGTATACCCTGTACATCCACCCTTTTTCACCAACGACATTTTTTTCTCCCATTCTGAGCAACTTCGCAAATCCCTATATGGGCTCGTTCGTTGTACAAAATGACCCTTTTGTGCTGCTCCGAATCCCTTTGTTACGGCCGGTATTTTATCGGAAACGCACACAGGAAAACCCAAGGTGATTGTATCGAACATGATAAGAATTACATCACTGCAATCGTTAACTCCTGCATTACTGCGCCCTGGTTAGAAATAATGCGTTAATAATAACGAAATAACGGTAAAACTGAAATGAGACCACTAACCTCAGGTAGGTAACTGTGTCATAAAATTCTCCCGGCTGCTTCTACCTTGTCGGCCTTAGTGGCACCTTTCAAGTGATTAACGTATTGTCTCTGGAGTGGAATGAGACAACCTTGTTCCATCGCCCTTGACGATGGAATGTATTTAATTATTTTTTTACAATAAGGGCAAGCCCATTACATTGATTACGTTCATAGCAATAAAGAAATTTAATAACTAAAAGAATAGAATATTCATGAAGTTTCACCTTAGCATAAAGAAATTACCTGTCATATATGGTGATATCATATACAGCGTGATTCATATTTTACTGGACAATCGCTGTCCTTCATTGATAAATAATTTTCTGTTCAACTTTTTCCAAAAATTATTCTTGTACATTTTATGTGGTACATTTTATCCGCTCAAAGTACGTTTTACCGGAAATATTTTAACTATTATGTTTTTAGAATTAGTTACTGGATGTTAGTGCGCTTACAAGTGGGACTAACTTTTAGATAGTCTGTACGAATCAAGTGCTCAAAGTTTGTCCCAAACCTTCAGTCTCATTGTCCTGGGTTTGAAGGAAATAATCATCGTAGCTCTCGCAAAAGAGGGCATTTTTTGGCAATTCAAAGTTTTTTCAGTTGTTGGTTTTTCAGTCCATTGAGGAAATACCATGCTTCCGCCATTAGTTAAAGTTAAAGTTAGCCGTTTGTAAAATAGGTGTGTACGTTTCATACTTCTAATTTTTATAGGTTTGAAAATCACTCTTAATCAATCTTATTGATTCGTTTAGCATTCATTTTGGGATAGAGATGTAAAAACTCTATTTAATGCAAGTTTCAATTCCTATAAGTGTTCATTAGACTGCTAATTACAAAAGGTTAATGTTGATTTCTCATTGTCGTGGCGATTTAAACTTCATTGTTGTGCTACACAAAAACCGTCATAGCAGTTTGAAACAATTTTTTTTTCAAGTTTGGTATTTGATACTAAATAAATTCTGAAGGGTTAAAACTTTTTCAAAAAAATTATTCTTGTCTCATTTTAGTCGTCATTTACTGGTTTATCGATAGAACGGAAAATTTTAACTATTATTTTTTAGAAAAATGATATTTTACAATTAAAAAAAAAAAAAAAAATGGATTTGTACTGTCACTACAGAGAGAGTTTCATGATGTTTTAAAAAAAACATAAAGTCATATAGGAGATACATTAATTTTAGATATCTTAAAATCAAGTGCTCAAAAAAATTTTTTTTTTTTTTCCAAAAATCACTACATTTCTAATCTATTCGTCCTGGGCATGTTTTTAGAATCAGTAAGAGGGTTGTCAAAATACACAGTGGGACAATTCAATTTTAATATTTTTGGCATCTCAAATTTATTTTTTTCATTGTTCAAGTTTTGGCATCTCGCAAAAGAGGGCATTTTTTGGCATATTCAAAGTTTATCAGTTGTTGGTTTCGACAGTCCAACTAATTGAGGAAATACCATGCTTCCGCCATTAGTTAAAGTTAAATTGTTAGCCGTTTGTAAAATAGGTGTGTACGTTTCATAATTCTCATTGTTATGGGTTTGAAAATCACTCTTAATCAATCTTATTGATTCGTTTAGCATTCATTTTGGGATAGAGATGTAAAAACTCTATTTAATGCAAGTTTTATAAGTGTTCATTAGACTGCTAATTACAAAAGGTTAATGTTGATTTCTCATTGTCGTGGCGATTTTAAACTTCATTGTTGTGGCTACACAAAAGCCGTCATAGCTGTTTGAAACAATTTTTTTTTCAAGTTTGGTATTTGATACTAAATAAATACTAATGTTAAAATGTGATACTTGTTTTAACACAAAGTCAGAAAAAACTGAAATCAGATATCTGTCTCATTCAACCTTACCTACACATCGTTTACATAATTCTATCGTTATTTGGTTGACAAAGCTCATTGTCATGGATACATACCATTCTCCTAACCTATAAAATTTTAAAACCTGAATTTTGAGGAAACAAACGAAAATCATGCGTGCTTGTACATCACTATACCATTAGAGTAACATCTAGATGGTGTAATAAAAAAAATCATAAATTTAGGAGAACAACATTTTTTAGTCAGAATCAAAACCTCGACTGTCCCCTCAAATGAGAATCACCTATATACACCAAAAATAAAAATACACTACATTTAAAAAGTTTGTGAAAATTGGATGAGTCATGGACAACCAGGGTAAAAAAAAATTAGAAAGTCTGTTCACATAAAAAATTCACAACACACACGCAGACCGGTTTCGATTGTTACACCGTCTGTTGATGCAGTGTGTACACTACGAACTTCAGTACTCTGCAGAATGAAGGAGAAATGAGTGGATATGCTTCTTTTATACACACAAAAGAGAAAGGTGCCCTCTGATGGGGCCACACGTTAGAAAGGGCATTGAGTAAAAGTGAAAGGTAAATAGGGTGGTGAAAGGAGAAATTCGAAGGAACATGTCCACTAGTGGAAAACTCCTAAGAACAATTACATCATTAAATCATGGGTAATTTACTCCTAAGAACATTTACATCATGGGTAATTCTATGATTCTCTTCTGGTGAATGATTTTCAAAAGAATTCTGGTGAATGATTCCCTGCCCCTACCTAAAGTAAGATCATCCTATGCTCCCTTAAACTGATTTTGAATTTCCTACCAGTTTCCCCTGCGTATTGAGTCCCACAAGTACATTTTATATATCGTGGGGTTCCTGGTAAAAGTGACCAAGTAACATTTTTTTCAAAATGAGCTTTTTTTGTCATTCCGGTACTAAGGAACGTTGTCTACTGTGTGTTGTTGCTAAGAACGTGATCTTCAAACTGATGTGCAAGAAATACTTCGAAAATAAATTTTACCTGCCTGACCCAAAGAGTTTTATGTGACCAAATGGCATTTGAACTCAACCACAAAACACGAGATGGATTATAAATGTACTCTCGCTGGTGCACGTAAATGTTATTAATTGCCATTTGATCACTTTTACTGAGTAAGATTTGTAAGATTGCATAGTGGGCAGGTGAAAATGACCAATTACAGTGATAGGTAATGGATAACCTTCTCTAACAGAAATAGGTATGTCATTGTTGTTTAGATGCTTGGCAACACGATAAATTAACGAAAAAACTATTCAATTCCTCAATTTCATGTAACTATGCTACGGATTTTCGAAGAATTGAATTGACCAAATGAGTAAAGCTTGAAACTCCAGGCAGGTAAAAATGATCAAATAGAGTTTTCCGAATAAACAGCTCTTATTTAATCTGAAGTGAATTTTGAAGCACGATATCATAGGCGGGCACTAGTTAACTACCTACAGGATAAAGAAAAATCGAAACATAGTCGGATGAGACATCACACAACCAGTGTTCGTAAGAAGAAAATAGGTGAAACTTCAGATCGCTCCCCTGTAAAATTTTGCAAATGTTACTTGGTCACTTTTACTCGGAACCCCACGATATATTTTATTATAATATATATACCCCACTCTTATTCTATAGAGGTATTATATCGTTTATGCTACCTAGTGCTTTTTTTATTAGTTTTGTGAACAGAAACCCAACCTAGAACCTCTGTTTTCTAAAATGCAACCTACTTTTTGGGATGTTTCCCCTTAAAATGGTGTGCTAATTCGTTTTCGTTTATCCGGTTCCCTATTCTTCCTTTAAAATTTGTAACAGCACACACAATCAGGGACGTAAAGCCTGCATTTCACCCGGGGCAAGAAATAAATTTGGTCCCCCCCATAGACCCGGAATCTCATGACTCATACCATCTTAATATACCAATGAACCAAAATATAAATATAATTAATTTGATTTATTCACAATGTATGAACTCTTTTACTAAAAGGAGGAAGGTTTAGTAAGTAAGTGCTCAATGCAAAATACCATATAATTTTCATTAAATTTAACAAACTGATAGATGATACATAAATTTTTTGTACGAAATGGAAGCCCTAAACAAACTTTAAAATGAAAATTGTTGGGCTTTTTTTTGCTGCAAATGTTTTAATGATTCCATCAAAAGATAGTGCTGAAGCGATTTTGTGCTCTATTGATATGATGGCCAAGTTGCTTAGTCGTTGTTGTCCTGTCAAGTTCCTGATGTAGTTTTTTATTATCCTCAGTTTTCTAAAACTTCTTTCATTCGATGCTACACACACGGGTATTGTAAGAAAATTTCTCAAAGCTGTGGTTATATTGGGATAGGCGTCATGGAGGCCGTTTTGGCAAATATTAACCAAAAGTTCGAATGGAGTAGACTCGCCTCGTCAACTGCCCTGCATACGGCCGCTCAAGGCTAGTTCTCGCCTCGCGAAGTATACGTTTTCTATATCCTTTGTCCTTTCTTGTAGGCCTATTGCATTCCTTATTTATATCATTTTTCCTTTTAGTAAATATTTTCAAATTTACTCCAAACGGTCATAATATTTAGAAAAAACTTGGTCAGCAGTTGTTTTTTTGCCTATTTGGCCCCCTCTAACTTTGGCGCCCGGGGCAGCCCCCCCTAGTTACGTCCCTGCACACAATGTATAAGACTGATTCACCCGATCGCCTTCAAGTTTCAAATTTGTGATGGAAGGATGTCACGGAACGCTACGATGAACCCGAAGTTACGGGACAATGTTACGGAACGGTGTTACGATGTGGCAGTTTGTTACAAATGCGTACGCTTACAGGCAAACGTTCAACATCCAGGATCACAGGATGTTTTAAAACAGGTGGGTAGCTGTTTTTTCCAATTGTTAACCAGACGCATTGGAATTTTGCGTTTTGGATATAACGTTCGTTTTCTTTCCCTTCTCGGGAAAATATAAATGACAAATTTCCCTTCACAATGTATATTAAATGCCCTTAGGAAGGTCCCCTAGCAATTCCGCCTTACCCTGTTTTAATTCGCAGTTCTTAATTAATACGTGCCCCTCCTCCCTCCCACTCCTGTTCCACTCTTGCCGGTCCTATCCCGCTTTCCTTAGTCGCATTTTCTCTTTAAAACTCCGAACGGGAGGAAGGTTTTATTCACGGAATATTAAATAATTGCCCGAGGAAAGGAAAAAAAAACGAGGCAAACTCTTTTTGTCACTACATTTTATTACCCCGAGTCTTGAGGGAACAAAAGGTGGTGAATTTCTTGGAAGAGCGCTGAATAATTTAGCCGTCTTCATCTGTTTCTCGGCCGACTTTGGGATTACTCTTTATTCCAATTTTACTTTGAATATGCACGAGCTTGACCGCGCTCTCAGGGAAATCATTTTGGTATTTGACAAGTTTATTCCTTGAAACTGCTATATCCTTTCTTTGAAAAATGTTATGAAAAGCCCTTAATCATCTTGCAGCCTCAATGAGTCCAATGAATTGAGTCCACGATTGTTTCCTCCCTAAATAGTGAAAACGCTGCAAATTCTTTCACTGGGGTTTATTATTCAATTGGCTTGCGTTCATGATTTGAATTTCTTCTAAGCTTTGGAGTGTGCGTGTTTCACAGGTGATAGAGCGATTATTGAATTTCAGCAGATATGCATAGAGCACGTAAATCTGTTCTCGACCAAGATACCTATTTGGATTGATCAGTTGATCATATTTGTGTGCCTCCTGAAATTCAATAATAGCCCTATCCTGTGAAACACGCACACTCCAAAGCTTAGAAGAAATTCATATCATGAACGCAATCCAATTGAATAATAAACCCCAGTGAAAGAATTTGCAGCGTTTTTTCCCCACAATACCCCACCAAAATAAAAACTTCTATAATTTATCAAGTCCTTTAGCACTCGTATTGCGTTAAAACTTCCCCAAATCCAAATTTAAACGATTTAGCCAAAGGTAGACAGATGTAGAGAAGGCACACAAATATCATCAACTGATCAATCCAAATAGGTCTTTTGGATGAGAACCGATTTACGTAGTCTATGCATATCTCCTGAAATTCAATAATCACTCTATCACCTGTAAAACACGCACACTCCGAAGCTCAGTAAGATTCAAATCATGAACGCAAGGCAATTGAATAATAAACCCCAGTGAAAGAATACTTATTTACCCCAGTAATAATATTGAATAATAAACCCCAGTAATAATATTGAATAATATTTACCTATATATTATCAGAATGCTTCAACCCGTCTATCGGCTACTAACTACACTACAAGTATTCACATCGGCTATCACTCCAGTATCCACATTCACTACAACTCGACGCAATCGGCCGGACATCAGTAAGTTACAAACAAACAATAATAAACGAAAAAACGCAAATGTTGGCACCATAAATCGGGCCATACATCGGGAATGGTTTGACCTACGGACGTGGGGAAGGGCTCATTCGATTCCTCATGGTATGTTCTTCAAATAGGAAAATATTTAGGCCGATTCGACTAGTTGTGAGGTTTACAGGGATTTCACAAAACTTTTACAGCCCTTAAAGGGCACTTTAAATTGAGTGAGGGAGCTGGTTCAAGAATAGGGGCGTCGTCGGACCAAGATGGATTTTTCCTGAAAATTTCAGATTTTTCGCTCCAGCCGTTTCGGAGATATGCGTACGGCGTACCTTGAAAATTTTTTATTCTACACCCTTTGAAACGTAAACCATGAAATTTTCAGGGGTGGTTAGAATTTTTTTTTTTCCAGAGCGATTAAAATGGTTTATTATTGAATAATAAACCAAAAGATCTGAAACAATTGAGGCGTTACCATGGAAAAGGTGTTAAGTCAAAAAACAATAATTTTACAGAAGAGGCAAAAAAACAATTTTTTTTTCACTTTTTACTTCGATTTATTAATCAAACTAAACGTAAATGACCAGTAAGTGACCAGAAACGAAACAAAAGACTGTCTCACATCAGGAAGCAGGATAAAATGTATGAAAATGTCAAATTTAGGAGCAAATTTCTTTGTAAAAACTCTTCAACTCTTTTCACTAATGTGAGATTCAACTCTTTCCACTGTTCTAATGCATTCATGGTATTGGTACGTTACATTGGTTATGATCAGTGTTTTGACGACAAAAGAAACAATAATACTTACTGGTTTGAAGGGAATGAACTTGATTGACATTGTTGTGAAGCATTAAACCATAGAAACTTTTAAGAAGTCGCTGCGAAATAGAGAAAACAACCTCATAAACAAATAAAACTTCCCCCTTGTCCTACTAGAGGTGGGTAGTGAGTGAGTGACCTTGTCTCAAAGATCTTCTCTTTCAAGTGAACTTGTCCCAAATGACCTGCGGAAGGAAGACCTCAGTTCATCACAAGACGTTTGCAACAGCATGGCTCCCCGTGGCCGACATTTGAACTACTCAGACGGTCGCGAACTTTTCGTGGCAAGTGAAGTTCGAGACCTGTAGGTCGCAAACGTCTCTTGCTGAGGAGTCTTGGATCAAGGTAACCGTTCACTCTCCCCACCTAACAACCTGGGCAGGTCGCCGTTCCTTTACAACAGCTACTATTCAAATAAAATTTATTCATGAGGACTCGGAAAATGACCTCGTTTTGGTACCTATCATTGTTTTACTCAGAGGTACTCATGTAAGGAGTACAGTAGACGTCTGTCATCTACCGAACCCCGAATGTACACGAAGGTAATAGAGGTCCTATTCAGTGAACTGGTGAACTTCTCCCACTGACCTTGTCTTTGGACTGAGTGACCTGCAGGGATTGACTCCCTCAGATGACCTGGGTTTGCACACCTCTATGTCCTACCGCGTGACCGTGACTTAACACTGTTTCTATGCCAATGTACCTACTAGGAGTTAACTCGAGTGGCATCTTTGGAGAGCTCTTCTAAATAAACTATTGAAGCTGTCGACATAACTCCTTTTCCATGCCATTTGCCTTAGATCTGGCTATCTTTTCCACGAAAAAAAAAAAAATTCGACCTTTTGTGACTTAACACCATCTCCATGTCAACGCCTCAATTGATTCGGTAGTTATTAAGAGTCCTAATGTACTTTCTAACTCTTTCATCAATAAGGGCAGATAACAGATCTATAAAGTTGGCCCACCACTTGGAGTCCCCAAATTGACTCCATGAATTTGTGCTGGCGTTTTGGACTCAAATTATTTGCACTGCCCGTAATAAGACACCATCCAGATTGCTTCATAGACGTTATTTGACAAGTTTGTTCCTTAAAACCTCTATATCCTTTCTTTGAAAAATGTTATGAAAATCCCTTCCCCATCTTACAGCCTCAATGCGTCCAATGAATTAAGTCCACGATTATTTCGCTACTAAATAGCTAAACAAAAAACACAAGACAAATCGAAGAGCTTGGAGATAATTGGTTTGATAATGGACGACTCGGTGAAATGTAAAATCTTGACTTCCCTTGACTTGAAAAAAATTTGGTCTTTTTATTTTCTGGTGTGGGAGGATATCCTTTGTCCGAGTATAGCCCATCGTGATTTAAAGAAAGAGTGACCTGGTCAGAAACAATTTATTCAGGGGAGGAATTTTTATGTTAGGAGAGTCCGAATGTACTCTCTGACTCTTTAAGGGCAGATGACAGGTCTATCAAGCTGACCCACAACTAGGAGCCCCAATTCCCAAATTGATTGAATTAATGAGTGCTGATGATTTGGACCCAAATTATTTGCGCTGCCCATAATTAGACACTATACAGATTGTCTATCTATCTAACGGCTAAACTTCCGAACCGATTTTAACGGGATCGCTCTTGAAATTATCAACAAGTTCCGGCGCACAGTATTGGTTAGGTCAGGACCTCCAAAACGTCCTTTTACTTCATAAACGGTGCTGTCCTTTACAACCGATCTGTATGGTTCCCGAACTTTTGCTTTTATGGTTACGACGGTTCGTTATCGATGGAAAATCGAGACAACTGGAAAAGTCTTGAGAACGAATTTTACATTTCATACGATGCACGGTATAGTCGGTTATACTGGTCGCCATCTTTGTTTATGCGTCGTTGGGCGATAATTTCAACCACATGTCTTCGGAAGTCAAACAAGCATTTCATTCCAGGAACGTGTGAATAGGTCAAATAAATCATGCGAACATAAACAAAAAGGAACAATTTCTTTTATTTAAATTAATCATGACAACGATTATTATCTACATTGATTTTTTAATGATAAAAACGTTGTAAAATATTGCACAAAGGTTATTTCTGTAATAGTTAGCCCTTCACTGGTCTATAAATAATTATTAAACACAGTATATCATGTAAATGTACCTCACTACACAGGAGAACGCACCTCCCGAAAGGATATAAATGAAATGACAACTATCAAAGTTGCTAAATTTAGCTAAAAGTAGCTAAATTTATTTATAAATTAGGGCTTTAGGTGAGGTGAAAAAAAATCATGCGACTTCATGGGGAATCGAATCCCCTTCTCCGGGGTTCATTTGATTGGAGAATGGATCAACGCACATCAACCCCAATGCTATCATTCTATTTCAAATAGAAATAATGGCTGATTAAATCAGCATAAATTAGATACCTAAGAATCAATACATACTCATTTAATTTACACAATTTCACTAATAATTCTCAAAAATAGAGATGATTTTTTCAAGGACGAATCCACCTAAGTTGGACTAGTTTTGAGGGAAAAATTAATTATGTGCATTTAAACCCATAATTCGAACATTGTAAAACTCTCTTCGGTAGGACCATTTCGGGTTATGGGATTAACCTCAAATGACGTAATAGGAAAGTCATGGAAAAAAGTACTTCATTACTATTCCAGTAAAAGAATTACTGAATTTTAAAAGTATGTACATTTATCTCAGCCAATTAAAGTAGCCTATGACAAACTCAAAACTAGTTACAACTCAAATTACTTCTAAAATATCAAAAAAGGTAGGTAGTTAAAGCTTTGGCAGCATTGAAGATACAAAATTTGTTGTTTACCTTAACGTATTAGGTTGTTCTGGAATTCGTCTTCTCTGATGAGATCTGCAGCTTTTTCGCCTATCATGTAGGCTACAGCCTGAGTGTGGGCTCCAGGGATGAGGGGAATGATGCTGCAGTCTGCGACCCGAAGTCCTAAAACACCGTAGACCCTTAGTCGGTCATCAACGACAGTTCCCATGCTGCACGTGCCCGACTGATGGTGGAACTGAGTCGACACCGTGCGCACGGCGCATTCCCAGTACTCATCCGTGCCAAAAGCATAGGATCTACAATTGGGAAACGGAGTTTTGATGAGGGTGGCGCCGAATTTTTGGAGCGGCGGAGTTTTCGCTAGCATAATTGCGATTTTGATGGCTTCCACGATCGTTTTAAGGTCGATGTCTTCTTTGAAGAATCCGTGCTCGATGATGGGCTTGCTCAGTGGGTTGTTGTCTTTGAGGCGGACTGTGCCCCTGCTGCGGGGGTACAGGAGCATTGGCCATATCATAAACGCGTCCCTCCCGTTGTATGGTTTATAAGTGTAATCGTACAGTTCGTCCGATATACCGAAGGACTTTCTCAGTAACAAACCGTTATCGGTATTCATTCCTGAAGACACGAAAAGAAGCTCTATATCCGGAACGGATGGTGCAGGTGTCGTAAAATTCGCGTATTTTGTCCTGAGGTAAGATACGACCTCACAACCCAGGGAGGTGAGGGCTCCTTTGCTTTTGGCCAAGTAAGTGGCCGCTACGGGGATCACATTTTCTAAGAGTTGCCTAATCTTTATGGAGCCACCGTTCACCAGAAACGTTAATCCGTGCATTCCAGGATGCTCTTGCAGATTGTCGCCGACCGGCAAGTCTGCGATAGGATGGATCCCGACCGCTTCCAGGTGCTCAGCGCGCCCTATACCGCTGTTCATGAGCAGATGAGGACTTCCAAACGCACCTGCAAATAAATCAATGATTCATTGTTGTAACGATCGATTAATCAATAACATTTAATGACAATGACTGTAAATATCATTTCCCCAAACTTCGGTTGAGAAGGAGTGTTTGGATGGATGTCGACTGGGGAAGGATGTCTTTGACAACTGACCAATGATCATTGAGACTACAGTTCAAGAGTATAGGAAATCAAAATTTTTTGCTTCTGAGCAGTACAAATATACACTCTTTTTTCTTTTTTTATTTATAGAGCGTTTATTTGTTAATATATCAACTAGTTACAACTGAGGTAATATACAGGCAACTATCTTGATATTTACTTCACTTAAATTCCGCAATATTTATACGAGTGTTTGTCCATTGACAATACACCACTTTTCAGCTTCACATCAGCATCCAAGGTCCAATGGCTTGGTCCTTTTCAGGCGTCGGTTTACTTGAGAGTTGTAGAGAAGCCTAATGGCTTCTGGGTTGATTTGAGCAAGAAGCCTCTTTTCGTAATTCCTTGCGTATCTTTTAATGACATCGGTGACTCTTTCGATTTCGAGGTCCTTGTGGAGGTCATCATTACGAATGTACCATGGAGCATTCACAATACTCCTTAGTACCTTATTTTGGAATGTTTGAACTATTTTCAAGTTACTTTTAGCTGTGCATCCCCATGGCTGAATACCGTAGGTCCAGATAGGCATGAGTACTGTTTCGTAAAACAGCAATTTATTGTGCAAACTGAGTTGTGAATGTCGGACCAACAGCCAATAAAGCTATACACATATACACATAAATACAAGTATGAGCTATACACATAAATATACACATAAAACAGTATGATTGCGTATCGGAAGCCAATATAATATATTACGTGAATGATAGGCTACATTTAGAGTTCGATGTGTATTGAAGGCACCTCTAACCATATCACGTCCCCACTATTTCATTCATGAAATTTGTAATGCATACCTCGTGAAAGTCAAAAACTGAAGTGCCCTATCTAGGGATAATTTCAAGAAGGTATTGTGTACATATGTTCTAAAATTAGAAATGCAGCAATCTAATGAATCCCTCAAAAATATATGCCTTTAAATACCCCCTCTCTCTCCCCTGCTGTTTTTCTCCTTCAATCAACGTATCTCGGTGCTCAAGAACTATAAATATTAAGTAAATAACTCACTCACAATAAATATCGCGCTCGTGTACGATACCATGGGCTTCTGCCTAATGGAGAACAATAATTTTTCTCCGTAAAACTCTTTTCTGATGTGCAGGGTAAGTCCTTGTATTTTACTAACAGCAAGAATTAGTTTCTACGTTAAAATATCACACTATATAAAGACGAGCTTATCAGAGTATATCCGCTTTTCAGGGGGTGGTAACGCTGGGCGGCTGGAATTCTGGAGGGCCCCATTGGGGGGAAGCGTCTCCCAGGGCAAGCGACGTGGTCCTCTCCTCGGGGATTTGAGATATACGATTTTTTGACTTGGCATAATGTTATTATACTCCCTCATTGTCCCTCTAATATACTGTATTATGTCCCTCATCTTTTTAACCTGCGTAGCAGGGCCATTAAACTAGTATTTTATATAAGTATGAATAAACTTGACGAAAATCAGAATAATCAAATGATTTCTTCATCCAAGATACAAGAGGTTCTATTATAGGAGCTAATCACCGTATTTGAATATTTAATAATTGCCTACAACATAGTACGATGAAGGCTTGCTGTTATTGATAATGAAATGTCATAGCGTAAGGGGTATTGCATATCATCTCATTTCGTTGAACCGAATTAACTATTCAAAATCCGTCGGGCATTGTTCATAAGATCCTCAATTGTGATTCACCAGAGCGCATCCAACCTTGGCACAAAGCACTAACTTGAGTTTTACTAATTACGATAATGACGACGCGTTGATGATCTATCGTGAGGATGTACGAAATCAAGATTTTGGGGATTCCGTGATCATTTGAATAGGTTAGAGTGTGGGCTGGGTGGAAGTATGCCACAAAATACTTTCCTTCATCGACCAAGTCCGTGTGGGGATAGTAAATCTAAGAAGTCTGGATCCCAATTGAAGTCCAGTATTGTCAAAAACTTTGAAGATATTGACTTTCACGAAGAAAAACAGAGATATTATGTACGAAAACCGAAAATAAGTGTTTTATTGATAGATTTTGTATCCCAACAAATATGTTTGAAGCTGTTCAGGCTACTTCAGCCAGGGCGTGGGCCATCACTCAGTGCTGCATGTTCAGCATATCGTATTTAGCCGATTGAAGGATTGCCACAAACGTAGTCGTTTAACCTTATCTAAATAACCCGAAACTGACAAAACCTCTTTACTACCATTAGAAACTGTCAATACATTACCATCAAGCCGTGAAGTACCCGCTCCTCATCTCCTCTAGCTCGTCGTAAAAATAAATAATTGATAGGCTAATTTATGTAGGAATAGGCTGAAACCGTCATATGTGATTTATTTATTTCAAATCCTTCCAACAGGTTGGGTAGAAGTAAATGTGTAATTTTCAAGGGTTAGCGTTTAAGAGCTGTCTCGCATTTTGGGTATAATGGCAGCGCGTTGAGTGGACCATCAGGGCAGCCAATATTGGAAGGTGGAAGGTTCGTAACGATGATAAGCTACCACGAGACTTTTTTTCCGGTAGGCAGGTGAGGAAATCTTTAAGATGTTAAGGTGAAAATCGGATCTCGTAAGATACCCAGAAGGGACCGCTCTTCGGGTTATGTGGGATTCAAACCCACTAAAACCTCACCTTCTTTTCCCAGGTTGGAACTCGGCCTGTAACTGTTCAACACATTACTTCAGGCCAAGTCCTTGGGATATATTTATTCCTCTCGGTCCATTGGTAGCCTCCTCTATCTCTCCCGTTCTTGGTTGGTCTTTCTCTGCAGGATGCCTTCGATATAGACAACTGAAGAGGTCCAATGCTCCTCTCTTTCAAGCATTTTGCAACTATATTCTCCGGTGTCATGTCCTCAGATGGCATTTCCAGGTCATCTTGCAGATATCTTCTTTTTGTTTCCCACTGCTTACAGACGAAGAATCTGTGAAACACATCATCATCTCCTCCATCACAGTTCGGGCAAGTTGGAGCTACCATAAGAATAAGAGAGGTATAGTTGCCCCTGTCAAGGGCTAAGGCGATATGACTGCAACACTCAGAGGATACCCATGAAGCCAAAAAGCTTCAGATTCATACTCAAACTCATGGCGGGTTTCACGAAGGCTTTTAGTCAACGTTGTCTCAATAAACCGAAGATCTCCTGTCTTTTATATGCAAACTGATTCAGCTGGGTTGTCCTTGACTTCCTTTCTAGGATCAACTTCCTAGTTCCTCCGGTTCGCACAAGGGGCTCTTTACTCAATTGTATTTTCCCCTATTAATAACATTTACCATCAGAGACTCTCCAGAATGTACCGTAGCATCAACTTATTACTTCAAGCCAATCCCGATATAGACATTTTCTCCTTTCCTTCATCTTTAATTTTCAATAAAGAGGTGTTATTATGATTAATTATTTTCTGTACACCAATTTCATTTTCTTTCATTTCGTTTGTAATAAATTCGTTTCGCCCCCCCCCCCTCTCCCCTGTTGTACTGTACTTGGTAGATTAAACTGATAATTGCATTTGTTTGTATTGTTCTTCGTAATTGGGCTCGCCCGTTATTTTTTAATAAATAAATAAATCTCATCTGATAAACAACGATGTTCAATTTCACTGACTCAGGTTCAGACAAGTCAACGGTCAAATTCGCTATATCGATTTTTTCTTTTCGTCATCTTTGCAGCCATTCCGAAATTCTGTTTTGCTGCGTTACTGTTCACTGTGCTTTTTCAGCTATTTAGTGCTATTGTTTTTCGTTAGTTTTACGTTTTGCTAGCTTTTTTCTACCTCACAGACTATTTGCATGATTGATTATTTTTTATAGTTCTGAAATGATCCACAGAGGCTTGATTAGAGCATTGGTAAGTAGCTGGAAAGAAGTTTGATGCAGACCTTACTATCCCCCATCAACAATCGATCTGACAGGAAACGGCGAATTCCGAGCTCAACGAGGCTGATTTCGGGACGAAGCACTTGCATTTCAACTCCAATTCAAATTTGGTTCACCTTTTCGTGTATACAATGCCCCCCCCCCCCCCTTCCCCTTCCCGATAAAGTCCATGCGCTCATTACTTAAGAACAGTATACGTATCACAACAATGCTATTCACAAAAATAGAAAACAAAGAGTAAGGCAAGTGAAATATTTAGTAAAATGGAGCAAGCAGTAATCGAACAAAAATTGGAATAGAACGAAAATAGAAACCGTTGTTAGTTTCATATCACTGTTATCGCGTTATCACCCGCATTTTGGGGGCAAATGCCTCCTTGATATTGTCTAAATCAACGTTTAAATTTAAAATCGACATTTCATGGGTTTAGACCGTTTGTTCTAAATCGATTTTTACTGATAACAGTATAATCATTGATTGCGTTAGTGAAATTCGGTTGCTTTAAATGAACGTTCAAGTCTCCGGTGGCTACTACATGACTAGAGATGGTCCTTCGTAGTTTCAAGGTAAAATATTTGGTAATCAAATACTCAAAGATAACCACGTATTTCATATCATTCCTTACGAACAGGGGAAAAAATATAAACCTTATGGTATTCTCATTTGGCCCTCACCTGCTGATACGATCACCTCCTTTCTGGCGAAGACTTCGTACTCTTTGGGGCCGTGGACGTAGCGAACCCCATAAGCGATCCTCGTATCGGGGTCGATGAGGATCTTGGTTGCCTGAAAAGGAAAACTTATATAAGCAATTTTCGTTCAATCCAAGACCAATTCTATTTGAACGGGATAGGTGCCCATTGTGCTGGATAAATGTACAATATTTTGAGTCAGATCAGTTGAATATTTTGAGTGAGCAGGCAGTTGTACATTTTGAAAACTCAATTTTTATTTGAATCCAAGATAACATCAGTTTGCTGGATTTCTTGACTGCTTGATGGTAATCGGGGTATTTGGAATTTCAGAAGCTGCGAGCAGAAGCTTGCTCTGCAAGCTGTCTCATCTCTGTACATCCTTCCATTTCAAATGTTAAGTCGTAAACATCATCATCATTCAAATGTCATTATCAACATCTACTTCTAAGCCCTGAAAATGCTTAATAAATTAAGCGAAACGTTGCCCTAAGATACTGAACCTTAAGAAACCTCAAACATTCTTGTTAAGATAATACCAATTATTACATTTATAATTTTTTCGACTCATCGGATTTTTGTTCCTCGTTTTCTTCATTGTTGTTACGGTTTGACATTATTTTCTTTTGTCTGTCAGGTTGCAGGGCTAGACATAATTTAAACTTGTAGCTCTTAACTACATGAATGTTGGGAGTTACCAGATGAATACTACAGCACGTTTTCTTCTTAATCCAGGTGAATGACCATCTTGATGCGATCAGATGAAATGCTTCTTGCATTGCCAATTTCGTGGGAGATACGCGCTACTCGGATTACGTGACTCGTGTGAAGAACGAATGGTTCCTACTCATACAAAGTTTACCTTGCTGACAGAATGGGTAAATTTAAACTACCTAGCTCTACAAGGAACAAAGAAGAAATGTACAAGTTTCTTGCTGAATGTGCTGGTTTTGTTGTACGAATTAGTAGACGCTGTTAATAACCCCAAAGCTTACTTGGAGTTCCGATTGACAGTTGTATGGATATCAGTCCACTGTTGTCCAAGTTGAATGTAACCAGATTATTCTTCCCCTTATGTGTGACTGCAGAACACATAGGTATTGTATTCACGGTTCAGAAGAGAGTTCTGAGAAAATTGTGTGGTTTCTGTCGTGAATGCGAATGAAATATTTATTTATTTTGTAATGTTTGGAATGAATTTTGGTAGGTAGCAAATTTTGTTTTTCTGATTTTACTCTCGTCGAAATTCCAAATCCATATGGTTGTTATATGTTTTAATTTAACATTTGAATCAAGATTATTATCGTGAAAACTTGAAAGAGCATAGTTCATCTGTATAAAGTAATAACAAACATAAGAAGAAAGAATTTGCCTGTAGGAAAGAATAGAAAGCCACAGGAGCCATTATTTGTTTGTTTGTTGTGTTTTAAGTAATTCGTTATGGACAGTATCGTCTTGGAACGAAACTGTTTCTCACCTGACTGTAGAGTGAGATGGACAAGTTGGGTCGCCAGAAGATCGGCTTCAGGAAGGCAGTGGCCGCTGTTACCCGCTCGCCTTCCTTCATCGACGCTGTGGAAGCGAAAGAGTATTTACATATTCATCAATTTTCAGTGGCTAAAATGAGACACAAATGGATGAATTCAAGTAAATATGCTGTAATATGCGGTAGATACCGTAGTATGCAGCAGTAAATACAGCAAATACGCAATTAAGAGAAGGAAATGTGGTCCAATGCAGTGTAACGGATGCTGGAAGCATCACAAGCATCTCACTCATGAAGTAGAATCAATTTATAACCGCAGTTCTGCCTGTGATTTTATAAGCATCTAGCAACAAGCGGCCACACGTCCATTATCAAATACAGCTTTTCTTCATGATCAGAGCTGGAATTAGAGGCCTACCTCGACCGAATTCCTAACAAGGAGAGTCTGATCTCGATGAAACTTAAACTAGGAATTTACTTCCAGAAATGGTTTACTATGCCCAAATGTGGTCTTGGGATCCCAATAACATAAAGAAAGGTCATAAAGAGGTAGATTACTCACCCTGTATCCTTGCAAAGCCGATATGCGTCCGTTCGTCGTTGTAGTCAACCTCCCTGAAACCGAAGGACTTCCCGGCGTTGATGTACTCCTGGGAGAGGGGCGTCTGGAACGGAGGGTACTCGATGTTGAGGGGACCGTTTTTGCCGTGGTATCTGGACGCGGAGAGCTCCCGGATCCTGGTATTTTCGCTTTTGACGAAATACGGCAGAACTTCGTCGTAGCTCCAACCTGAATATCCAGCAGATTAAAAAGCCGTTAAACAAAATATTGAATCGAAAATACACAATCTACACAATTTTGAATTCCCAAACTTTTGGTTTATTATTTTCAATAATAAGTCTTTGAAGTCATGATGCAAAATTTTTGTGTACCAATTATACACTTTATATTGGGATGTAATTTCCAAGTATTGTGGTCTATAAATCGATTAAGATAGGTCCCTGATCAGTCCGAGCTCCAATAGACTTAGACAATCTCATTGCAGGAGAAACTGAAAATGTTGAAACGAGTGTCCATTTAAAATTTTTTAAATCCCATGGTTTCATTGTTTCGTTTTGACTAATTTGCAGTCAAGAAAAGTTGTTGTGTATGTGTTTAGTGGAAGGGGGCGGGGGGTTAAAAATAATGAACCATTGTGAAATAATTGGTGGTGTTTTTTTACAGCAGAAATTGAACATGGGATCAAACATGGTGAAAGAAAGATTTTTCAATGAAGCTTTTATGATTTTCACAAAATAATCTAAGTTATATAAAATAAACAATCATAAAAATATATGAAATAAACGCCTGATTGCGGTATGTGACCAACATATTCGGAAGAAACCCCTCATGCTTAGCCTGTCATACGTAATCAATTGTATTCCAGAGGCTTAAAGTAATACAAATTATGGTGAACTAAGTTGAACACCCACACAAGAATTTTATAAACCTTGAATTAAAAGCCGAAACGGCCTATTTCAATTAGATTTTTAAGGTCAGCAGGAAGTCTATGTCTACGTTTGGAGTGAAATTGGAATCCTCTTGCCCAGGGGTTCATTCCCAAACTTGTTTTTATCGTGGCCCCCCTGTGGGGAAATGAAAGCCTCTCACGCCCCCTGAAATAACTAATGAAAATATGTGATAAATGTTAATTTTACACTGAAAACCATTTTTTTATTTGATATTTATATTAAACACGGTTTGATAACACGTAGATTTTATGATGTAGTCTTTAAGACAAAAATAAGTTAATCTTAATGAGATGGATGGGCTTGCATTTTCTTTACTAGCACTGGTATTCTTGGTGAAATTTTCGTAGGGGACAATTCGTTTTCAAGAAGCTGCCCTGTGGTTTGTATCAAGAATCAATATCTAAAACATTTTCCTATTCAAATACTATTGAGAGTGATGAGAATTCTTTTTTTACCCTTGATACGAGTGAGGTAAGAGCTTTTTCCCTTCCATTGAGCTGAATGGTAGGAGTTGACCCTTATTCCTCAGTTTTGGGGCAAAAAACGAGCTCGCTCCAGGAGTTGGCTCAATATTGCCACAAAGAATGGTCGAATAGTCTCACGCCCTCCCCTGACCCTTCTTCATGCCTCCCAGTATGGGAATCCTTGCTCTAGCCTCTCGTAACATACTAAATTGGGAAAATACTAACAATACCGTCGGGGTAAACAATTCTGTTAGGGAATTGAGAAATTCTACTTTGGAGGTACAATTTACTATAACGAATTTTCGCAAAGACGAACATTAGACTGAGGAAATTAGGAGCTCCATCGTGATCATTGCATAGAGCGTTAAAATCCCATCTGCCGTCCTTGGGAAGTTGATAATCGATAGGGAGCGTTTTTGGGACTTAGCATCTTTAGCAGTGCCCAATGTGTGTCCACGTCAAACATTTTGCTCCTGCAGGGAACAATTTAAATTTCAACGATTCAATTCGTTTTCAAGAAGCTGCCCTGTGGTTTGAAAGATTAATGTATATAGCACTTCCAAAATAAATGAATCCTTTTCCATATCAAATAAAACATTTTCCTATTCAAATGAAGCCTATTGAGAACATTAGTGAAATGAGGTACCTAGATGGGTAGGTACACACTCAACTGTTGAAAAGTTTCTCAAACTTACCTACTTGTTCCCTATTCTGATAAGGTGTGTGAGGTGATGGGATAGTATAGTTGCCCCTTCCATTGAGTTGAATGCAGTAATGCCCGCCACTCAGAGGATGACCCAGACGATTGAAGGCGTCTGATTTTATCTCCCAAGGGGACAGATTCAAGAATCGGGATGGGCCAACTAACCATATCCATCACAGGTGAGTTCTACTTCGACAATCCTATGCCTAAAATTCAAAAAATTTTAATTTTGTCAACTTCTTTCTACTATAGCTTCTTGCCACTTTCAGGGAACGTATTTCTAGGTTCCTTCCTCATTTCATTCATTTTCTCAATAGGTTTCATTTGATTTGGGAAATGTCTTATTTGATTTGGAAAAGGTTTTATTCAGCTTGAAAATGCTATATACAGCAGCTGACTTTATCGCTGGCCTTACCTCGAATTCCGAGCTTAGCCCATCCGTCGTAGTCAAGTCTGTTCCCTCGAGTCCAGATCATGGCGTTGAGAATCGTACCTCCTCCTGGGCCCTTCCCCGATGGCCAAGGACATCTCTCGTGAGTCATACCTGACAGAAAATACATGTTAAACTCCTGTAAACAAATGTACAAACTCCACAACTTTAGGAACGTATTCTCCGAATGCAGTAGTGCTTTCGTTTTGCTGAAAAAAGCAAAAACAGTAAGAAAAACTATGTTGCATCAAGTTCTGCATCAAGTTCTGCATCACGGCTCCAGGTTGTGTGATGAGGT
This sequence comes from Creontiades dilutus, assembly GCA_031894815.1. Taxonomy (NCBI): domain Eukaryota; kingdom Metazoa; phylum Arthropoda; class Insecta; order Hemiptera; family Miridae; genus Creontiades; species Creontiades dilutus. Next base: position 1,628,994 of record JAVIWC010005620.1, read on the forward strand.
GAGGGCAAAAACGCCTTGGGTGTTTGGAGGGGCAGGAGAATGGTGGGGTGGGGGGGGGGGGTCCAGTGATAGTCCGTTATCTAACACAGAAATATGCTTTATTAACTCGTAATCAAGTTTTATAAGAATTTTTAAATTTGATTGTTTCACCTAGGCACGTGTCTCCCGTAGGCTGCGTGTCGTAGTTCCAACTCCAATCCGTCAACGGCATGAAGGGGTTGAGGACCGGTACGTCCGTCAGGATGTTGTCTTCCCCGCCGGCTTCGAGCAACAAGACGGTCGTCCGATTGTCTTCCGTGAGCCGGTTGGCGATGACGCATCCGGACGGCCCGGACCCGACGACGACGTAATCGAACGTGGGCGTCGTCGGATATTTATCTCGATACCGCACTGGGGTGAAGAGCGACGTCGGGAGCTCTTTGAACCGCTTGATTCTGTAAGTCAACTGCGAAAAACAATCAAAATGACAATCTTTTAGCGAATTTTCAAAGAAAATAAAGCTATTGCAATGAATTTGAAAGTTGATTTTTTTTTTTTTTCAAAACATTTCTTCACCCAAATCAATCTGTTCAATCCGTGGGCTACCTTACTAATAGTCCGTAGATTACCATGACGAATGTTCGAAGTAACTGCTTTCTTGTTCATGCTTAAACCCAATTGTTATGCTACATTTATGTCGAATTGTGTTGAAATTAGTGCACTCGGGGGACAAATATAATATTAATTATAAACTTTATAGCAGAGAACTTCTTCTAAAACATAAACCGATGCACGAATAAAACTCTAGGATTTACAATTTTGTCAAGTATTCATATCGACGTTTAGCTTATTTGAATGAGGTTGAAGCACATCTTTCAGTACGATTTGTGCGTTCATGTTCGACCAACTTTATTCTGGTAAATATTCTGCTGAAAATAAGAATTTGTCCATTTTTGGCCGTTTATTGAGGGTTTTATTTCTTATTTAGTACATTTTGGTTTATTATTCAAAAATAAACCATTGTAATCGCTCTTGAAGAAAAATTCTAACCCCCCCCCCCCCACCCCCCTGAAAATTTTATGATTTACGTTTCAAAGGGTGTAGAATCCAAATCTGCAATAACAATTTTTTCGTCCGTCCGCCGTACGTCGTACACACGATTTCTCCCAAACGGCTGATGCAAAATATCTGACATTTTCAGGAAAAATCAATATTGGTCCGACAACGCCCCAATTCTTTAGCCAGCACTCTCACTTAATTTAAAGTGCCCTTTAAGATTTGTCAAAGTTTTGTAAAATCCCTAAAAACCTCAAAAAAAGTCGACCTAAATTTGGACTTTTTTTGAAGAACTTTCCTCGAGGAATTGAATGCTTTAACCATTCCCGATATACGGCCCGATTTATGGTGCCAACATTTGCGTTTTTTTGGTTTATTATTGTTTATGTTTTGATCGCAGTAACCTAGTGATATAGTGATAAAGTGATGTGGATACTGGAGTGAACTCCTAAAAGGCTTTGTAGCCGATACACGGGTTGAAGCATTCTGATACGCATGCAACGCTGCAAATTCTTTCACTGGGGTTTATTATTCAATTGGCTTGCGTTCATGATTCGAATTTCTACTAAGCTTTGGAGTGTGCGTGTTTCACAGGTGATAGAGTAATTATTGAATTTCCTGAGGCACGCAAATATGGTCAACTGAACAATCCAAATAGGTATTTTGGTTGAGAGAGATTTACGTGCTCTATGCATATCTCCTGAAATTCAATAAGCTTTGGAGTGCTGTCTCACACATATTGAATTTAATAATCGTTGATCTATTTGTGTTCCCCAGTGAAACACACACACTCCAAAATAGAAATTCAAATCATGAACGCAAGCCAATTGAATAATAAACCCCAGTGAAAGAATTTGCAGCGTTTTTGAAATTCAACAAAATTAAGAACTAAAGAAATGTGCTCAAATAGTGTAGGCCAAAGAACTTATAGTTTCTTTTGGAATGCTTGAGTTATTGGCGAAAGAAAGAAGTTTTTACATCAATCCTAAGTAGATCTACCGTCTGAAAGGGACACATACACACACAGCACACAAATACGTAAATCCAGGGAATTTTCTTAATTCAATTTTTCAAAATTACACGACTGAAGGAGTCATTTGTGAAGGAATCATCATCGTGACTAAAGATTTCCCTTTCATTAGTAGAAGGAAGTTTAGTTAATCATTGAGTAATTTACAAGTTGAGTTACGAATTTTAGTTTGATTGAATCATTCTCTATTATTCCTTTAGGTGTTGGGAGAGTAATAATAGAACTGTAAAATAGTAGAGATATTGATTACAACCTTAGTACCAACCTTTGCCATATCCGGTATCAGGCAAGTTGCAACTGTGATGACCAACGGGAAAAAGACTGCAACTTTCATGACGAACTGAAAATGAATAAAATTATTGTTAGTATTATAATAATAATATTACAATAATAGTTTTGCGTTACAATAATGTAAAATATATGATACAAATGTATTACAGTAATCATGTAAAATGTGTAACGCGAGTCGGGTCCGACTGCTCGTCTATGTGTTAACCGTTGCATTGGTTTGTTGCGCACGTAGACTACAATAATTGTAATTATTACTATCAATTAAAATAAGAAAGTCGAGAATCGATTGAGAGCAGCTCCGGGAAAATTTTACGCGAAAAAAAAAAAACAATTTTTTCAGCGTTCCCGCTGTAATCCTGTCCTGAAATGAGGAATTTCCGAGGTTTGTTGCACAACCAGATTGAAATTGGGATCGAATCAATCCAGAATCATGAAAATCAAAATAGTAGGCTTGGTGGCGTCGACAAAAATTATCACATAGATCTTTCACGGTTTCAGAATGGTCTGAAACTGATTTTTATGTAGGTAATTATTTTTTTCTCATGTTTTCCAACATCCCACTGGATCAATTCTGATGAGTGTCCCTCTATTGACCCTTTTTTTCAGAGAAACGCCCTAAAACGGTCGAACTTACGAAGTAATTTAACTTTGGTTAACCGAGTTCACCTGTATTCATAATTTCACTAGATCGTCGCGGAAGGTACTGTTCACTCCTTTTTCATGATATCGCCATCTCTGCACAAAAATAGACCTTGGTTTCAGTGACAATGGCAACTTGGAAAAGGCCACAACAACCTGAGAAGTGACAAGAATTGCAGTTGAGGAAAAAGCGAGTTAATTTTTCGAAAGGCGACTACTTACGTATTTAATAGGATCCTATTGGATTTCGTCGCTTTTATAGGAGATTCTGTTTGCAAAACAGCCGAATGCATAACAATTGAACGTTCGGGGGAACAACAATTTAATTGTAATGAGATATCAACGATGGCTTGGGAAGACACTGATAATTTTGTGTCCAGATAAAGGTGTCACCACCGACGAATAACAGAAAGCTAATTATTTTTTATAGTTAGGTTCCACGTTTGTTTGCAACAATTAAACTAAAACGCTGCAAATTTTTTCACGGGGGTTTATTATTCAATGATTCATGACTTGAATTTGTACTAAGCTTTGGAGTGTGCGTGTTTAACAGGTGATAGAGCGATTATTGAATTCCAGGAGATATGCATAGAGCACTTAAATCTGTTCTCAACCAAAATACCTATTTGGATTGATCAGTTGATCATATTAAATATGAACACAAATTTTGTGTTCCTCCTGAAATTCAATAATCGCTCTATCACCTGTGAAACACGCACACTCCAAAGCTTAGTGGAAATTCAAATCATGAATCATTGAATAATAAACCTCAGTGAAAGAGTTAGCAGCGTTTTTCAAGACCGATTAGAATAGAAAAATATTCTATTTGAAAATTTTAAATTTCGTAAGACGGAGCATGCATATAGAATGCTTCAACCCGTGTATCGGCTATCAAACCCTTTTAGGAGTTCACTCCAGTATCCGACATTCACTACATCACTAGGCTACTGCAATCAAAACAAAAACAACTGCTGTTTTTTTTGTTTTGATCGCACTAACCTAGTGATGTAGTGAATGTGGATGCAAATGTTGGCACCATAAATCGGGCCATACACCGGGAATGGTTTGAGCTACGGACCTGGGGAGGGGCTCATTCGATTCCTCATGGAAAGTTCTTCAAAAAAGTCCAAATTTAGGCCGCCTTGAATTTTTTTGACGTTTTTAGGGATTTAACAAAACTTAACAACCCTTAAAGGGCACTTTAAATTAAGTGAGAGAGCTGGCTCAAGAATTGAGGCGTTGTCGGATCAACATGGATTTTTCCTGAAAATTTCAGATCTTTTGCTCCAGCCGTTTGGGAGAAATCGTGAGTACGCATACAGCGGACGGACGGAAACATTTTTTATTGCAGATTTGGATTCTACACCCTTGAAACGTAAACCATGAAATTTTCAGGGGGGGGGGGGGGGTTAGAATTTTTTTTTTCAAGAGCGATTACAATGTTTTATTATTGAATAATAAACCAAAAACTACTAGACCAATTTTAAAAATTCTTTCGCCAATTGAAACCTACGTCTGTGCTGATCAACATACGTTATATTATACTATAACAACATTAAACAAATAATTATAATAAATACAAAATAAAGATCTCTACCATAATGGATTTATGTAACCCAAGGTGTCAACATTTTCCCAATAAAAATTGACTGAGACAAGTACAGGAGCAATCACGAATTTTTAAACAAATAAACTCATGTGTTAGAATTGATAGCGTTTCGAAATATGAAAATCACTACTTTAGAATTTGTGAAATGTATGGTCCTACAGATTTGTATATAATAATCATGCGGTAATGAACATCCTCAATCCTCAATGTGGGCGGTACAATAGTAATGCTGAAATTTTATTGGGAGCCAGAGGGTTTATTATTGTGGCTGTTTTATTGTTTGCATATATACGGACAAGAATCAAATTATAAAAGAAAGTAGATGGAAAAAGAGAAAATGGGTAACTGGGCTTCAGTTGAATCTTTCACCTATTTTATACCCCTAACTTAGGCACCTTTCTAATACTTATCACGTATTATATTGCTTCAGATTGCCGAAAGTGTTTTGCTCATTTGTCGTGGAAATAAGATGTCAACTCGCATTTTTACCTTTCTAAACAATTTCGGTTTCGTTAATGTTTACGTTCCCTGTAATGCTTGTATCGCGTGAATTAGGATAAACATACAGGCTGATTCCGTTGAATGTTTGAATTATGGTATCCCCTCTTTCAAATCTTGATACCTACAAAACTGCAAGTTGAGTCAAAGTTTCAACGCGTGAATATTAAGAAACACTTGAATGTACCATGAATTCGAGAGAAAAATAAGTAGGAGACACCTACCTTTTAGATCCCTCACTTGTCTATTCGCTTCCTGACAACGAACTGATTGTGTTATCTTGCAACGAGTCCTTTGCAACGACCTCAAATCACAGGAGAAAACAAGAAAAACAACCCATGTAACGTGAACCCGTGTAAGGCAAGCGACAAATCTCAAGGATCGCCGGTAATACAAACATCCAACGCTAATTGGAAGTTAACGTTTTTTTCGCAGAGGCGATAGGTAACCAGAGATGGAATGCATTACCTAACATCCTGATTGAGTAGGTAGGACTTTAACAAAGGTTCGCTAGATCAAAACATTCAAGGTGCGATGATTTGCAGCGAATAATAAGCCCACAATTCTATCGAGTGTTAATTTATCAGGATTACAGTTCGAAACTGTATTAAACCCCTCTTCGCCGAGCTTTCGGTTTATTCGAGACCTTCTTCAGGCCCTGCAACTATTGGAAGAGGTTTAGGCTGAGCACAGACCACAACCAACAGTAACATCAGAACCTCAAGACAAACTCAAAAATATTTGTACAAGAACTCAACTATCCCTGTACATTCTATAGTTTATAACTTACTCTGGGTTCTCTACGGTGTCAGAGAACCAGACACGATCATTGAACTGGAATTTTTAATCGACTTAACTAAAAATAACAATTTACCAATGTAACAGCATCCATTTGAAAACAAGAAATGATCATGATGAAAGCATGATCGGAATGAATAACTTCTTTCTACCTACCGGGGTGTTGAAGTGCTTTGTGGCTAGGATGGGAACATAAAAAGGTAAAGACTGTAGTAAAAACCAGAATTTAGACAAATATTTAGATCAAAATTAATTTTAAAATCATTCATGTAACAATTGATAACAGCAACAATAACAGGAAGATATAACCGTTTTAGTTAAAAGGTCGTTTCTGTTTATGTATCTAACAGATGCTGTCGGATTTTTCTTGCCTTGATTAAGAAGAAAAAGCAGGATTTCTTGGGTGTCTTTCTAATAATCAATGGTGCACTGATTTGGAGAGGTCGTCTTCATCTTTCATTAGTTATTGCCCTCAAAATTCTCTCTTTGTGTCAAATAAGGTGTGCAAACCCCTCTTTTTGCCGAGTGATCCTTCACGGAACAGTCAACCGCTTCGATAGCTCTGTAAGTCGCTCAATATGCAGTGCTGACAGCCCGGATACGCTGTATCACCTCCTCTCACCTATTGACGCTTCAAATATTCTGAGGCTCCCTTTTTCAATGAAACCGTCTTTCACACAATTCTGCTTTGCAACTATAGGAAGGAGGTGGAGAATTTGGTAGGATTTCTGCAGACTAGTTTACGTCAACGGGCATTTACCGTAGACGAAGTTTTTTTCGTCTGGGTTGATTTTGATGTAGTGGGTAAATTCTCATTGTTCCACTCGAAATCTCTTTCGTCTTTTTTTATGTATTTTATTTCAATTTGAGGAACTCTTGTAAAAAAAAAAAAATAAAAAAATGTAGGTATATGTTTTTGTTACACAATAAAGCATCTATCTATTACTTGGTGCTTGGTATTTTTATTTGGCACTCGTACGTAAGTAAAGAACTTCTGAAGTGAAAAGTTTTCGTCTTTCATGCTTACTGTGCCTATCTTGCTGAATAAGTGTTTCTTGGGAATTGCTAGGGAAACTGGAATCATTCATTAGGTTGAGTATGAAACAGAATCAGCTATGTTTTCCATTAACAGAATAATAGGCAATTTTTCCATTAGGATCACAGCCACTTTCCCCTGGGATGATTTCCTCTTTAATAAGTAATGAAACAAGCGACGAATGTTTTCTTTTATCTTCAAGCTGTCATCTTACCTTCACTGCTGCAAAATCAAAAGCTCTTCTCTATCATGTTCCCATCCTCAGTATTTTTATGTTAAAACTGAATTTCACATGAACTTGAGAAAATGTTCGTATATGAGTAGAATTGCGTACTGATTTTTCAACGATGAAATTCGTAGGCACCACCTACAGTTTAACCCCCAAATCTCCGATAATTTCAATGAAACGGAAGAAAACTGTAAAAATTAAGGTTGTTACTAGGATTCCACGTGCGCATGCTCATTAGCCACTAATGATTCTTCCGTGTTAAAGTCGATACGAGATCATTAAATCGTTCTTCTCCAACTAGTCTCGAAATCTGCGAAATCGGACCTAAAGAGCCCGATAAGATGACGTCGAGTGGAAGTTTTTCCGAATAGTCAAAAACGCAAAATGCGAGTGGAAAATTTGATTGTAGGGAAGAATGTTTCATCTTCTGAAAGTGGTTCTAGGTATACTCGTAAATAAGAATAACATTAATTCTTTCACCGCTGAATGAATATCAGCGTGTAACTACAAATTTGCCGGTTCGCTGTCCGTCGGTTCCCTATATTCCCCGGTGATTTCCATTGGTCTGATTATGGGGTGCTTGCAAGGCCGCATGAATAAAGGCATTATTTCGTAAATTAGCATATTTCTGCATAAATTGCCTAATTTTTGAAACAAGTGGCTTAGCTGTACTGCCACCCATCACCGCAGCTCGACAAAATTTAAAATGTACCTTTTTTTTTTATGGAAAGGGAATTTTCATATGTGTTTCGTGGATACTTATTTATTTGTGTGCTATGTACATACGATAACTCTCCTTAGGATATACTCCCATAAAAGTCCGTTTTTGTCCATTATGTTGAATAAATCGATTTCATTTCAATAAAAAAAATAAAAGTTTAACCCCCTAAAAATGGTTACTTTACTTCTCCAAAAAACTGGACCGGAGATTAAATCAAATTAAAATGAAATCGTTCTACTCGTTCAGAGAGTAAGCTCTTAGTTTTACGACTTGTGTATAACAATAAAAAACGCTCCAAATTCTTTCACTGGGGTTTACTATTCAATGATTCATGATTTGAATTTCTACTTAGCTTTGGAATGCGTGTTTCACATGTGATAGAGCGATTATTGAATTTCAGGAGGCACACAAATATGATCAACCGATCAATCCAAATAGGTATTTTGGTTGAGAACCGATTTAAGTGCTCTATGCACATCTCCTGTGTTATATACTCGAAAATATATAAATCTACAAATGAATACAAGTGTTTGAATCCAGTAATTACACCCGAATGATTTATTCTAACAACATCCCAAAAGACACAACACATGATTGCTATCAGCTGGATGTAGGTTACTTGCTAATAAATATTACAGGATACTACATCTCTCCCCCACTTCATTTTTAGGCTAAACATAGTCTTTGAATTTCGCTGGTGGTTTGACAACTCTTCCACTCCTCGTTGTCTTCTCATTGCTCGATTCCGATGCCATTGGATGATTGACTTCCCTTACATGTGGTTCTCTTGAAAAATCTTCCACATCAGTCGGAACAGAAGAATTGAGAGGTATTTTCTGAAAAAATGACGAATTCCGTGTCACTTCTGCACCATCATGACACGCTGTAATTTTTGTTCCACTCACTTCCTTAATATTGTAGGGATCTGGGTCATAAGGAGTGGACAATTTATTTCGCTTTTCTTGAGGTACCTGCACTGTATCACCCTGTTTCAATTCGTGATGTTTCACGTGTCTTTTCTGGTCAGCATACTCTTTCCTTTTCTGTTGACTGATTTCTTCATTTTTCACAAGCTTATCATCCACATCATCATCGAAGATATTCTCTGGCATCCTGGGTAGGTACGATCTGAAATTGTTCCTGAGGAGAGCTTTCGCTGGCGATACACGAGTTGAACTGTGTGGTGTATCACGGTATTGCAATAAGTATTCCGGTAAAACATCTTCCCAATTTCTACCTTCGATTGCTGCTGATCGTAAAGTCTTGTTTAAGTTCACCATGAAGTGCTCGGCTCTTCGATTTGCTTCTGGCCAACGACTTGTGGTTCGTTGATGCTTGACCTGTAAAGAACGGCAAAACTGTTCAAAATCGGATCCATTTAAAGGAGGTCCATTAACAGTTCGAATAGTGCTGGGAATACCAAACATTGAAAAAATTTTGAAGATAAATTTTGTGACGACTTCGGTTCTTAGAGATGATATTAATTCAACGATTGGATATTTACTATAGTCGTCAATAATGACCGCCACGTATTGTCCATTTGGCCATGGTCCAGAAAAATCCATAGAGATATTCTCCCAAGGGCCCTTTGGAATCGGGTGTGTCTGAATTGGATCCCTTGACTTCTTTTGATAGTTTGCCCGGCATGGTATGCACTTGCACACCGCTTGCTCCACCGAAGAATTCAATTTTGGAAACCAAACCTTGCTTCTGAGCAGTTCCTTAGATTTCGAGATACCTTGGTGCCCTCGATGTGCAAGACCAACGACTTTACTTTGTAGTCGTTTTTTTTTTTTTTTCAAGAGCGATTACAATGGTTTATTATTGAATAATAAACCAAAATATCTACAAACTTCCTCGGATTATTATCTAAAGCGAGCAGTTCTTCCAACTGTCACCGAAATTCTCTTTTGATTTCATATCAGACCTATATCAGATTTAATAAATCTAAATAAACTTCAATCCGATTTGAAGGTTTGATTCGAGGTGACCCGTTTCTGATCTTGGATAGTGCCCTGGGGTGGGGCACACTTCGGAAGATGCAGGAGGAGAAATCCAGTTTGAACAACCTCGACTGCATTCAGATATCTAGCATCTCACATTTCGACCCCGTAAAGCAACTCTGACTCCACCAATGATTGGAAATGTATAATTTTCGTATGCCATTTCGAAACACTTCCACGGCCAAGTTGGGTTGTTCCCACCGCCACTCCTGCTATCAATGCCGCATTCTGCGAGGAGGAGCTTTGTGATGATTCAATAATTTTGATTGAGTTTTCTATTGTCTTTTAGGGTTGGCATTCGGTTTTCGATTTCCACAAAAAATCGATGTTTGACCAGATAGATAGATAGATAAATTTTTTATTTGTATAAGTCACTACATGACCGTTACAATGAGTGCGCTTACGAGCTACTCGACAAATTTAAGGTATAACAGAGTTTAATTATGAGAAAAAGCAAATCTAAAAATAAAATAATTATAACTGGAAATAGATAAATTAAAGTATTTCTCATGCAATAATACATATGTTATTGGTCTCATTACATTGTTATTGTTATATGCTTAATTATTTAATTATTACAAACATAAAAAAACATTGTTATTATTTCCAACATAATCCAAACATAGGTGACCGAATACAGCTTAACATCACTCGTTAGCAGAGAATGCCCTCAACATAAGGGCTCTGCTTGCAAACTTATACACCGCTAACATCCCTGGCTGATTGTCCCGGAAATCCAAAAGCGAACATAAAACACTATTCAAGTCCTCGGTCTTCAGCTTCTTCAGTGGTGTCCTTGTGCTGATAAACGGTTGCAGGTGATGGTCTCTGTAGGGATTATACAGTGGACAGATCAGGAAAAAATGCACGGCGTCCTCCTTAGCTAGAAGATTGCAGTGTGAGCATAGTTTGACCACCGATTGTCAATTTTTTACAATCGATTTTCATGGGTCGATTTTAGTCAACGATTAATCGATTTTTCGTGAGGTTGAATCGATTTTTATGAATGGCAAGTTGAGGAATGTTAGCAACATTTTTTGATTTTCAAGTTCCTACTTACGTCCTTTCTGATTTTCAAATTGTCAAGTGTATGTCTTTTCAAGTAAAGAACGCTGCGAATTCCTTGCCTCGTGGATTTATTATTAATTTGGACATAATATGTGTGTATATTAGGTACAGACATTTCATTTATGAAAAGACCTCCTTTTTTTCTCCAGAGAGGTATTGTACTAAATTTCGAATCATTCGGACGATTTTTAGAGATGTTATAGGTGTTTCAAATATATGACATTTGCGCCTGAGCAGGTGAAAACCAACGCACAATTTCGATTATATTCGAACTGTACCTTTACACAATTTTAGGTTTTACTTACTCCGTTTTAATCGATTTTTTGGCCTCGATTAATTGGTAGGTACAATCGATTTCAGACCGCCGCACAGTGAGCTAAATCACCAATTTAGGTGGACAAAATTCTGAAACTTTTCCATGTTCAACCTTTGGGTTCCCAGATTACGGAAAAAAAATTTAATTATTTTTTGACACGATTGGTGAGCACACAGTGGTCTAAAATCAAATTGATTTGCTAAAATTTGACTGAAAAAAAATTATGTACCACCCAAAACGCACAAAACCGCAAAAATTATTTGCAACATTTAAAACTAGAAGGATTGATGAAACAAATCCTGCAAACAAATCCGTGGAATAACTTGGCGTTAATATAGTTTTTCGTTATTGAATAGGGGCACACATTTACAAATTGCTAAGTTAAATCTACTGGTAGAATACAATGTATATTCAATAACGAATGTAGACATTTAATGTCTTACCTGTCTCAGCAATGTCCATTGTTGAATAAAAGCAATAAAACTTCGCGCTACAAAAACCTTGAACATAATGAATGGCCATCGAATAAAGATAATCCTACTGCCGGTTATCAGGCACTTGTGTTAACATGACTGATTCACTCCTTTACTATTTGTTTGTAAACACGTTATGGCGGGAAATATTAGTATTAAGAGTCTCACTAATAATAAAAAGGTGAAGCACTCAGAAATTCCAAACTTTTGACTTGACTTTTGTCCACCTAAATATGTGATTTTGCCCAATGTGCGCCGATTTTGAAGTCGATCCCAAAATCGATTTTGGTGGTTCGATTTGACTGCCCTTTATTATATTTTGACTTTATTATGATTTGACTGTCTTTATTATATTTTATATATTTGAATTGAATATTTGATCGATTGAAAAAAAAACCACTATTGATTATTTGAGTTTGAATTAATATATGTTGAAATAAGGAACAGAAATTAATCGCTGGAACTATTTTATCGCCGGTTTATTCTATTATTGTCTATTTCAGGAGAATTGACTGAGCTGTGGTCACGGACTGTTATTGAATACACTTCAGAAAACCGTACTGAGAGGTATGTGAATATTGCTATTGGGTTAGGTATTGGTATTTATCAATATTGGTTTATATTACAGCTAATTGCTTCACGCACAAAGAGAGAAGCTCTCACCTTGGGAAAGGGTGGAGCCGGTATGAAGTGAATGCGGCCGTGTCCTCGGTGAAGTTACCGACGTTCCGTAGAACGGTTCTCGTGACAGTTACAACTTACATCACAGTATAACAACATCAATATCAACTGACGAACTATGAACATAAACAAAACTGGTACCATAAACAGTAAACAAGGACTGAAGTACTAAAGTAATCGAACAAAAACGGGGTTATAGAGAAAATAGAAACAGTTACCGGTTATGTCATCAATGTTATCTCGTGATCACTGTCATTTTGCGAGCAAACACCTCTTTGACATCGCCTAAATCACATGTGAGCAACAAGAAGGCCGGATCCTGCCTGTTTCCCTTTACATTTTGAAAACCCCAAATGAGCAAAATTAAAAAAAAAAAACACTACTTTTCATGAGTAAGTATGTAGTGTGTTTTTATTTAAATTTTAGACTTTTTTTCATACTATAGACTTGAAAAATTTGCTAAAAGATTGATATGGGCGTTTGGCAGTTTGTACTTATAAATCCGAGCAGTTCTTTTCATTGATGAAAGATAATAAATCAAAACATCTTCCAAGGCTGAGTGACGATAATTTAGAGAATTATTTACGTCTTTTTATCTGAAATTAATCCAAACACCGATGAATTAGTTTCCCAAATTCCAGCTCAAGTGTCTCATTGATTTTGGTGTCACCATTCAACTTTCGAAGTTTGTAACAATTCAAAATTTAACGATCTAATTGTAACGCTATACTTGTCCTTTCATTTCATTTTGTTGTTTTAATAATTTGTATAATGATAACATTGTCGTATTATTTCATGTCTGAGATCAATTGCTAAAAATTATGAACACTCCTTTTAAAAGCGGCTCCGAACCTATTCGCACTCTTAAGTTAGGTCCAAAACTTGTCAAAGGTCTAAATACACGTTTACCGTTAACGGTGTATAACCATTGATTCCATTGGTGAAACCCGTTTTTTAATCAACGTTCAAATCCCTGTTTCCCTAGAACAAAAATCGAATTTAACCATGATTTTTAACGAAGATTTTTGGAGAAGCTGGTCTCTTAGAGTGACTGCATCGCTTCTGTAAAACTTGAATTGCATACTAATCAGTCAGTGAGTCTGTCAGTATGTCGCGGGCGTTCCCATTTGCTATTTATCCGCCGCAATCTCTTTTCGTTATGTTGCATAATCCGTTACCAACTTGCGACCGTCCAAATCCTAGTGGGAGTGAATCGATTTTACGCTCTATCCAAAACGCACATAACTCACATAATCTGTGGGTGTCCAGCGGATTGTTCAGGTCAAATGTAAATGCGTTGACCTTTTCTAGTTGGTTACAATGGAAGAAATTACTTCATTCTTCTTGGTGAAGAAAAAATTTCCTAGTTTCACTATAGGCGGCTTTGAAGTACGATACGGGAAGGCAGGCTCGTTGTGTTGTTCTCGTTGTATTGAGAAAGATAGCACCTACGTCAAGTTATAAGAAGTGGGATAAGTACCCACATTTTTCGGTTGTCCACGTTTTGAAGTATCCCAATTATGTGGCCCAGCGCTTCAAAGAACATATGTGCACGTTACGTAAGCGCACGTGCGCAAATGTGCTCAACCCACACCAACTGAGTTCTTTTAAGTGAAAACCCCCATTTTTTATTCAAATTGGATATTTTCCATGCAAATTCGGATTCTACCCTCAATTTTATGACAGTTGACTTCAACGGTTCTTTTCCTAAATCGTGGAACGCGCTCAGCGAGTGCTAAAAAATGCACAACTTCACGGTTGAGCACAAGGTATTTTTGGAGCAAAAATTTTAAATTTTATACGCATGTTTTTGCCAAGAATCCCGAATATGACCTCGTTGATAACTGCGCAATTGCACAACGCACACCAACTTTGTTTTTTGATGAGGGAACCCCCAACTTAATTCCAGATTCGGATTCTACGCTCCATTTCGTGAAACTTTGACTTCTCATTTGATGCTAATTGATGAGCGACTGACATTTATGTTTGCACAATTTTGATGATTTGACCACAATATTTGATAGCGCAACGTGACCATATATGAGATTTTTGGCAAAAAAACGTGCAGATTAAGGAATATAAATATTTTTAGAATAATAACGATTTTATTCTGGGTGATCAACCTTGCGACAGCCCAAGTATTTTTATCGTGAATGCAATTATAAGATATGAAGGGGGAGTGATTGGCAACGAGTGGGAAGCTGTACCGTTACCCATTGCCACAGCTCGGCAAACATTTAAAATACACCTTTTTCTCTACAGAAATATGATTTTCATATGTCAATGTAAATGAGCTATTCCAGACGATATCTCTCCTTAGCATATACTCCCATAAAAGTTAGTTTTTTGTTTATCATTTTCAATAGTAAACCTTTGTGATCGAACAAGAGAGAAAAAACATCTAACCCCCCTCAAAAATGGTTGATTTATGTTTCAAGATGCGTAGCTTTTAAAAATCGTTGTTCTCCAAAAAACCGGACCAATGTTCATTAAATTTGGCTCAAAAATCCTTCAGCACAATTTGCGTTGTGCGCCTGTAATCTCACCATCTTCATTAATCAACCATGAAGTATATTCAAGGATTAATCTATCAAATAATTGATCAATTAATGTACAACCATCCGTTCGCTCGCCATTTGAAAAATCGATTAGGTAGGTGGTAGAGCTGTAGCGTCCGTTTTTTTGTTTATTGTTTTAATAGTAAGCCTTTATAATTGAACTATAAAGGAGGAGGGGGGGGGGGCTAATTGGAGGAATGACTCGCATTTAGTTTCTTCTAATATTTTGTAATAATTACTATGATTTACTTTTATATGCTTGATGGTATTGGATACGGTAAATTTGCTGGCTGGTTGCCATTGGAGCAGTATTGGATTTGCTTTGCTTTCGTGGTGGTGATTGATTTGTGTAATGGTAATTCAATTTAAATAATTACCAATCAAAATTGAACGCAATTATTCGTGCCAACAGTTTTTTCTTCGAATAAATGAGGGTAGGATTGAGGATTTAATTTTATGATTTATTCGGAGATGTGTAGGGTTTATTGTTTGGGGATTATGTTGATCATACTGAGGGCGTGGATGGCTCTGCCATCATGTATTGCCATAGGGAATGGCAACTAACCATGTCATCAGATGCTGCAGGATCCGTTCAATGGGATGATTGGAATAGATTTCGTTGGCTGGTGGAAACCCAAGTACTTTCATCTTGTTAGCAATAATAGGATATGGAGGCGCAAGGTGCCGAGTTTAGATAATGTACCACAGACTACGTTTTATGTATTTAGATCAGTGGTCTGCGTGAAGAGGTTATACAATGCACAAATAATGAACCACAGGGGGTCGCCCTGAAAATTAGAAAATGCGTCAGACGAAGTTGCCCCTTGTAGCGGTTTGATCGGCGGTCACTAATATGGGACTGCGTATATCCATATCCTTTCACATCCCCGAATGTCTCGCGTCACTTCACTTTTGGGAAAAACCAGGCCATTCGTCGGTTGCCGTCCTGCCTCTTCCCTCGATATCAGTAACTGTAATTGCACTTTCAAAACTTACATCCACTCCTATGTCTAACCTTCGTGGTGGACCAATTGTCGACCCGATTCTGCGGCCAGTTCTCGGGCCCACTCTCTCTCGATGATGAATCAGTGCGCGATCCTGAGTCAGACTAAACATCCACGTTAGATAACCTGCTAGCCTAAGCATGAACCGCATAATGACACTTTATTAACGGGATGCGCAATGCAACCACCCATCTCCGTCAAATTAATAAAAAACGATCGCTTACGAAACGTGCAGTTTTCACAATCGGTCTTCCAACAGTTATAACTAGCAATTATTTTCATCGGCCTTTGCCAGTTTCGAAAACTCGGCAAAATTATTAGTTGCGGTGCAGTTTTGGTGGTTGGATGAATGTAGAAGAATGAAGTAACGATATGGTTGAGGGAAATATGTGAGGTAGGTGGTATATTACGTTCATAAGGAGCGTAAGACAGTCTTTTTCAAGGAGCACACACAAACCACCACATGTGCAAATTTGGTTAATTTTTTCAATATTGAGTATTCGTAATCTACCAAAGAAGAAAAAAAACGAGAGAAATTATAACGAAAATGTTTATTATTTCTGTATTTGACAGCCCTTCTACGTAAATTACTGACCTACGTTAATTAGTCCGTGGTAGACCTGAACCTTGTGAGGTGATGGAATGGTACAGTTGCCCCTTCCATTGAGGGGGATGCGGTAATAATGATCTGCCACGCTCAGAGGATGACCTAGACGCTTGAAAACGTCTGATTCATCTCCCAAAAGGCGACGGATTCTAAAATCGGGAGGGACAAACTAACCATATCCATCACACTCCCAGAGCTCTGAGAAAAGCCAGGGGGGGCTCGCAATAAATAGCTATGGCTGGGGTATGATATGATGATCAATAGCATTTCATTTAAGTCGTTAATAGCATTTAGCTAATCGGGATAAGGAAGTAATTAGGGGCTCAGTGGTCGTAACCTCGCTCTGCTACCATGTGAGGTGATGGAATGGTACAGTTGCTCCTTCCATTGAGGTGGATGCGGTAATGATGCTCCGCCACGCACAGAGGATGACCCAGACGATTGATAACGTATGATTCATCTCCCAAGGCGACGAATTCTAAAAACTAACCATATCCATCACAACCTGGCAGTTACGTACTTAGTATTTCTATTTAAAATGCTTCAAATAGAACTTATAATTCACCTAAAAAGACCGATTAGGAAATGAATAAGTCACAAGGATCCTTCAGCTGATCAGTGTGTATTACCTGGGTATCAGTGTTTAGGTTGTAATGGAGTTCTAGCTAATATCGTTAGTACTAGATTTCAGATAGAAAGTGTTGTATTGTAGGGACTTACTTGGATCATCCTGAAAATGTTCATTACCCAGGCGTGCCCACCCCCTAAGCTTTATGTCGCAACCCCCCTCTCCCTAAAATTAAAACCAGCCCCCCCCCCCCCCATTGTAATTTGGTACCTTTCCCCGAAACAAAAATGTAAAAAATACTCGTAAGCTCCCCTTATTTTATTCAAAACTAAAGGAAGATTTATATAGGTATTGAAAAAATTCAAACGGCAATAGACAAAACGGACAAATATTCGAGCACTGTCAGTGTCATTTATACATTTCAGATTTAAAAAAAAAAAAACTATATTTAAATTAATTAAAATTAAATTAGGTAATAAATTAATTATTAGATTCATTACCTTCTATCTAGAGATGTAATACATTTTTGAATGTCGTCACGTTAAACACTGTTTCAATCACTTTAGCCCCCCAAATTTTTTTTTGGAACCCCCTCCCCAAGAATTTTAATTCAGCGTCACAGGAGCACCCCCATTACCATATTTGTTCCAATTATTCTTTATTCATCCCAATTATAGTTCAGGAAAGTAAGCTATCGATTAGTTACGAGTTAAGAATCGATTATCCATTCTTGGTGTCAAACGACACTAGTGCTTAGTAGGGTAGTCAAATCGAACAACCAATCGGCGGTCTGAAATCGATTGTACCAGTTAATCGATTATTATTTTATTGTTTATCCTATTTTATGGTTCACTTTTGAACTTTCAAGATGTCTGGATTAAAAAAATGCAATGTCCGTGCGCCGTGTCGTACATAACTGTCTCAAAAATGGTGCAAATGGTATTGAAATTTTGACCGAAATTTCGATTCATCTGCACTATTAATACTCCTCAGGAGCCAGCATGGTGCCCTCAAGGTAATCAGTCAGCTATCCGCGAACAAATCCACACCTTCGCGAGACGGGATGTCGTTGACCGACTTCTGTATCCTGATCAATGGACAGTTCATCCCATGCGTAGTGCGGCGAAGTTTTAGTGTGAACGTGGTTATGTTTCTGGTAGTGTATGATGGAGTACGGAGTACAGAATTACGAAACAAAAGTTGATATCAAAACTTATAGCTCACGAACCTCTGCAAGCGAGATCTTGGGTCATTCCATATCCGTTAACATGTTAGGTTGGAAAGCTCTCGATTACTACATCATGCCACCATACAAAATTCAGCTTTTTAGTTTGATTAGGACAGAAAATAGCCGTTAGGTATACTTTTTCGTGAAGCACGTGGTGCAACATACTGTAGAAGTACAACCACGAGTAGAACAACTGAAATTTAACGGGATAAAATGAAACACCTACTTAGGCTTCAATTGCCCACAATTGTATTGTTCAAACCAGGGCTTTGAACCCGGTTAAAACTCCTTATTTTTCGCTCATTGTTAGGATTCCAATACTAAGTAGCGTGAGAACTGTTACCGGCCGTTCCTCATTTTCCTCCCCGATTACCAGGTCAATTTTTATTAATCCATTTACCACTTATCCTATACTCGCACATAACAGTACAACTTGGAAATCCCTTGCATTCAGTCAAAGCCAATCTTTTCCCATTCATTCCTCGGGAAACTAAAAGTCCAATGAACTCAGGGTTTTCTCCTGTGAAAATTCGCTAGATCTTAGCTGGCTCTCTTCTCTAGCTGGCTTTTTCGAAATTTATTATTTGACTTTATATTTTTGATTTAGCACTTTCGACTTTGCAGATGGCCGTGTACCGTCCGGAGCATTTCTCTTACTCTGTAGTACAAAAGTTAATGACACCTGGGTCACAAATCAAATTTGGGGTCTACTAGGGACTGAATTCTTTGCCATCTCAGAGAACTCTAACCTATTAGATCGAAGGGATTTACTGCGTTCGGAGTATTGTTTTCAGCCCAGTCCCCAATCACAGTCAAGCATTTGCTACTACATTCACGGCTTGTGAGTATTTTTCATCTTTTGCCTAATGATAGTGAAAAGTTTGGATTTGTCTTGCAACAGGTTGAATTTGTGTCAGATAAGGTCGAATTTGACTTGGCAATGCTATCAGCTAAGGCAATCTTCACATGATACTAGGTGATTTTTGCTATGTCCAAGCGTCAACAAACATTCGTATTGACGTTTTTTTTGTCGGTCCAAGTTCCAGCACTTGGGAACGGATGAACTAAAGCGGTCATTCGATTCTTAGAAGGCACGACTATCAGTAATGGTAAGATCAATTTCGTTTTCAAGTGTTATTTCGGTTGTTTTCGACATACGGTTTTTTGTTTTATTATTCAACAATAAACCATTGTAATGGCTCTTGAAAAAAAAAAAAAAAAAATTCTAACCCCCTCTGAAAATTTTATGGTTTACGTTTCAAAGGGTGTAGAATCCGAGTCTGCAATAAAATTTTTTTCGTCCGTCCGCCGCACGCACGATTTATCCCAAACGGCTGGAGCAAAAAATCTGAAATTTTCAGGAAAAATCAATATTAGTCCGACAACGCCCCAATTCTTTAGCCAGTACTCTCACTTAATTTAAAGTGCCCTTTAAGGGTTGTCAAAGTTTTGTAAAATCACTAAAAACCTAAAAAAAGTCAAGGCGGCCTAAATTTGGACTCTTTTTGAAGAACTTTCCACGAGGAATCGAATGAGCCCCTCCCCAGGTCCGTAGGTCAACCATTCCCGATGTATGGCCCGATTTATGGTGCCAACATTTGCGTTATTTTGGTTTATTATTGTTTTTGTTTTCATTACAGCAACCTAGTGATGTAGTGAACGTGGATACTGGAGTGAACTCCTAAAAGGGTTTAAATCGGGTTGAAGTATTCTGATGACCATAAAAAACGCTGCAAATTCTTTCACTGGGGTTTATTATTCAATTGGCTTGCGTTCATGATTTGAATTTCTACTAGCTTTGGAGTGTGCGTGTTTCACAGGTGATAGAGCGATTATTGAATTTCAGGAGGCACACAAATATGATCAACTGATCAATCCAAATAGGTATTTTGGTTCAGAACAGATTTACGCTCTATGCATAGCTCCTGAAATTCAATAATCGCTCTATCACCTGTCAAACAGGGACACTCCAAAGCTTAGAAAAAATTCAAATCATGAACGCAAGCCAATTGAATAATAAACCCCAGCGAAAGAATTTGCAGCCTTTTGAATTTCAGCTCTTCGATCTAATAGGTTAGAATTTTCTGAGATGGCAAGTACCTAATTCAGGCCCAAGTAGACCCCACAAGTGATTTTTGACACAGTTGTCATTAACTTTGGTTCAGCAGTTTCGGAGAAATGTTTCGGACCGTAACGGTGGATGGACGGCTTTTCTAAAATTCAGATTCTACACATCTTGAAACGTAAAATAACAACTTTTGAGGGAGGTCAAATTTTTTTCTTGAACAATTACAAACGTTCATTATTGAAAGTATGTAATGAATCAAAATTTAGTTCGGCCATCAGCTGCAGCATTAGCTTCGTTGTAGCTCTAAGTAGTCAACTGCTATTACGAAGTAAATCTGTACCGTCGAAGGTATTAAACACGTTGACGATCTTGTTTGATTACCCCACTGGTTTCGCTATAGCCTAATAAGGCGGATGCTGAGAGATTATTAGATGATTGGGGGTGCATCTCCGGTTGAAGAGTGCAGCCAGTGTGAGGCAACATTGGTATGGTTATGAACCTAACTACCCATCTAGGTTTCGGCTCGTAATAAAGGGTGTTCATTACGCTAAAAATCATTCTGTATGTGCAATGCGAGCGAGGCAACGTTGATTTGGCCATGGGAGCCAACCGTAAATTATGGTAACACATAGGGGACCAGAGCATCTCTCTGAAATTCCTAATATGGAAGCCTTCTAAAGCCTATGAAGCCTACCTTCTAAAGCAGATGAATTGTACTCCACGAATTTTCAGAAAATAAACAGTCACGAACTAGTTTGACCAAATTAATTCAATCGAGCAGGGAATCAACAACTGAATGCATGCATTACTGTGACGTATCCTCTATCCGGTTTTTATATGATCACACTAATGAACACCTTGGGACATTTTGAAAAAGACTGAATTCTTAATTGATAGAAAAAGGGCGAAAACAAGAAATTTAGTCTAACTGGCATATTCCTTGAATGTTTCATCAAAATCAGATAACAACTGTCAGATTAGGCTAGTGATAAACCTTCCATGTTCGCCCATGAGTAGCAGTTAATGAAGATACTACGGTGATGGAATCGACCATCCTCCGAATTTGACCGAGAACGGACCTCTTGAACCTGAGAAAATTATGCTTAGTGGTTTTAACATTTGCGCGTGCGCAGAGAGACGTCTTGATTTTCATTGGGGACATTCATAGGAGACTATTCAAGACTAACCAGCATATTCTCGAAAAATCTCAACAAAATTGGATGAAAAATGTAGAAATTAGGCTTGCTACAAAGATTTCATGCAATTGAGTTGAAATTGATTCGAGAGTATTAAACTAGTTTTAATTAGCGAGGTAGAAACACCGGAACTTGAAAATTGATGCTTGGTTTGTTTTTCAATTTCCGCATCCTCAGACGATTTTGCGTTATAAATTCATAGGGCATACAGTCCCACCGGCACAATATCAAATAAATTTTCAAAGTTATATGAAAATTGGAAATTCTAGTTGTTGCTAAAATTTTTGTATTGCTCGTGTAGCAGCTGATACGATCACATGTGTGTTCGAAAGAGAAGAAACTTGTTCAGAATAGTCAAAAACGTGAACTGCGTTTGAAATTTTCAATTTTGGGATACAAAAGGTACACATTTTGACACAGAGTGTCTTGTGAGACAGAATCACTCTGCTACCTAAATCACTGATCAATGTGAATTAGACGTAGTGAGTTGTACAATAGCTAAACTCTTCCTAGTTCCGAAAAACAGAGCCCCATTAAGCTGGCCATTCACTAGCGCTCCATCCAGCCGAATGGTGTGGTACCACGCCAAAATAGTTAAGTGAATGGGAAATCCCACCGAGATTTCGATGGAGCAGTCGGCCGGGTTGGATATCCTACCAGTCCAACATCCACCGCGCCACGCCGTTTGGCGGTCCCGCCGTACTCAAGTGAGTGGAGAATCCTCGCAGCCAACCGCGACGGGATTCACCATTCACGGCCCCGCCAACGCTCCAAACGCGCCAACATCTTCGTCGTCCATCCCCTTGGCTAAAAATCCGAGGGTATCCTTTCATGAGGGTTGATTGTTTCTACAATCAGGAGAGATAAGATAGCGAATGAAGTAGGAGGAGGTACGACTCCTGATCCATCTTCAAATAATTCCTCCAATCAGCAGGTTCAAGCCCCAGTTCGTTCAATAAGTTCAAATGAGTAAACTGGAGTCTCTTGAGCAGCCATTGTTCCACCCATTTACGTTTCGGTTTTTTCTTCTTGAGGCAAATAGCGTAGTATAGAATCGAATTTCCTTCCATGATAACAGATTGTAGAAACGCTTAATAACACTTTCACTACGGAGGTCAGATCAACATGGCGTGATAGTGAATGGGTTAGTAAATTTCTAACGTTTTCGCCCCGCGCCATTCGGCCCAACGAATGACGCGGCATGCCATTTGGAGCGGTAATGAATGTCCAGCTTTACATTTTTGTAACACGCTGCGCCGCTTACGAACGAAATCAGCCACAAAAGCCTTCAGCTGATCAATGATCTCCATACCTTGCAATATGTTTCTGTACAGGGTGTTTCATCTATTTGGGCCCATTAAGGAATTACAGCCATACAGTGCGAGCTATCAAAAAATTGAACTGGACCTTCTCTATAGTATTTTCACTCTGCTTGAAGGTGGTGGAACCCGTTTTTCATTTTTCGATGTTTTAATGCCTCAAATCTTCTATTGAAACTTGAGGTTGCCTCTTGACCCCCCTTCTTTATTTTAGTTTTCAATTTTACGTGGAATTTTAAGAGAAAACGCATCGTTGAAAATCGTTTTTAGAGACTTTGTTTCAGAGTTATTTCACTTTTTGCGA
The DNA here is from genome assembly GCA_031894815.1 of Creontiades dilutus. Classification (NCBI taxonomy): domain Eukaryota; kingdom Metazoa; phylum Arthropoda; class Insecta; order Hemiptera; family Miridae; genus Creontiades; species Creontiades dilutus. Next base: position 1,652,273 of record JAVIWC010005620.1, read on the forward strand.
ACTTGAACAAAAATCGACGAAATTCTTTTAGAAAAAAGCTTTTCTCCAATTATCTTCAATATTTTCTAGATTTTGACCACTTTTTTTGAAATCAGCATCAAATTTTCTGTCAAGTGAAGCCAATTTCCATCATCAACAATCATCATCATCATACAGTTGAAGCGCTAGCGATTTGAGAAAATGAAGTTTTCCTAAACTTTTGGCTGTTGAAAAAATGTAAAAAAAAAAAAAAAATTAAATAGCACTCAAATAATTCAGTATATTACTCATTAAACAGCTTTTACAAATTATTAATCATTATTCAATGTCATCATACCTATTTTTAATTTGGCGGAAAAACCTTACCTACACCTGTTTTGAAGAACATTTGACACTGCGCGCCTTCTTCTGGAGTGCAGAGTTTAGAGTGAACAATTAGTATCAAGAAACTGTTGTTTTGCTGATTATTGAATGCAGTTAAACAAATGTGCCGCAAGAGATTTCTAGTCAGTTGTGTTGCAACACGTCGAAAATGCCAACTGCTGCGTTTACTCCTTCAGAGATATCGGACTTTCTGTTTACATAAGGTCTATTTGAAACGTAGGTAATTTTATTAGAATAAAAAGTGATAAAAAACACTATCAAATTTTTTAAGCAGAGTGAAAACACTATATAAAAGGTCCAGTTCAATTTTATGATAGCTCGCACCGTATGGCTGTAATTCCTTAATGGGCCCATTTAGATGGGACACCCTAGATATATGGATGAATTCGGCTTTAATTTGACTTCCTAAACAGGGACCTTTATTGGTCCCTTAAACGAAACAAAAGTTGATATCAACACTTATAGCTCACAAATTTCTGTACGCTAGACCATGGGCCTTTCCATCGTTCAACATTTTACGTTGTAAAGACCTCGAGTTACCGCAAATTATCATGTTTACATTCAAATTTTAGCTTTCTACGTTGATTAGACAGAAAATAGCCATTAAAGTGTTTTTCGATTGGGCGAGCCCGTGAAAGTAAGGACATGAAATGTCAATATCTACAATGGTTCGGTCTATTGTATAAGCACACAACGTAAAAATCCACCAGTAGAACAACCAGCAGAACTACTGAAATGTAATGAGGTACATTAAAAATCTAGCTACTTTAATCTAAACCCGTACGTCCTCCCCCAGACCGATGTTCAAAAGTCATATTTTATCTTTGGTTTGACTTACTCCTGTGTTATCGGTAGGATGTATCAGATGTTTCGAAGACTGCGAGTTGTACACAGTTGTCGGAGGCCACGTGCTCCTAAAAACAAACAACCTCCACAGAATAGCGGTTATCGTGATGAGAAGATATCTCGAAGTCCACGAACACTTTCGCGAGATTCGTATAAACGATTTGAGGGACCGGGGATTTGAGCGATCGCATCTACGCTCGCGGCACCTGAATGAAGTCTGCCCGCCGAGTCGGACCTACCGCAAGATAAAACTTGACGCCCCTCGTATGGGATTCCCGCAGCCCGCCCCTCCTATCCGCGCCCCATCGTGTTAGTTCCGCTGCTCCGGTGATTTTTCTCGGCTGATGACCGAAACTAAGGGTGTGACGGGCCAGGTAATCTTCAGAAGCTGTTCCAGTGGTGACAGTGACATAGAAGTAACTGTTTTAAAATGCAGGCATAGTTACCTTACCGGCTTTTTAAAAATTGATATTTGGGTAATTTTAAAATTTCGGTCACATTTATGTCACTGGTCAGTATTGCCGTCAAACTCAACTGAATGCAGTTTTGTAAATTTTTAAAATTTCTCTCGTATCAGGATGTACATGTTTCATGGATAAATATGTAAAAGTTGTGCCTAGAGGACCCAGGAGAATAACCGAAGTGCTGATTTCTCACTCCCTACTGCGGTCACTGACTATAGGTATACAACATCCATCATCACTACTCAGCGAAATTTTTATTGGAGCCTTTATATTCACCTAGACTATCAAAGAATATACCATGGATCAAATCAAGTCGCCTTACCAACCCATGATTTCAGTGTCACAGGGTTTTTCTTCACTCCCTACAATGTTTTGAAAAGCAGCACCCAACTGGCGGGAAAGGGTGTTTATGAAGTTGCTTCTGTTCTGTTGCCATCCCTTATTCAAGATGGACCTTCCCAGTCAGTTCTACCGGGAAAACCATCCCCGGAGGCAGTAGTGAGGGTTTTTTAACTCTCACTCCCTACTCCAATAACATTCTGACTGTGGTAAGCGAAACTTGATCACACTTGTTGACGATTAGTGTAATTGCTGGAAGTTCGTTGACAACATTTTTTTACAACCAGTTTCAATTGATTTCTGTAAAGGCGGTGAAAGGCAATACCTCTTTCCCTACTATTTCACTCCCTTCAATATCCATACCCTCGTAAATTGCACGGAGTGAGATCTACTTGTAGCAAGTTTGCGAAATTTGGCGTAGAAACCCTAGTATTTACTGTAGCTAAAATTAAGCAATTTGTGCTGTTCCATTCACCTAAATTGAAAGACTTGAGCAGCAATTTCCAGGGAGGTTCGAGGATCAGGAGGGGAAAAAATAGTAGTATATACCCTACAAAAGTTTATTTTTTCAAAAAGGCGGATCAGCAGTACGGTTCAAGATTATGTGTGCTCACTTGGGTAATATGCCGAGATAACCACATTGATCAATGGTTCTGAATGCGATTAAACAGAGTTTACTTTTGAGCAATTTTGATGAAAAAACGCGAAAATAACCATGGAGGAAGCGTTTTATCGAAAAACGGACTTCAGATTGTGTTCAGCACCCCGAAAGAACCCTTGAGAGTAGGTTTGAAAGCGATTAAACAGAGTTTATTTTTGAGCAATTTTGATGAAAAAACGCGAAAATAACCATGAAGGAAGCGTTTTATCGAAAAACGGACTTCAGATTCGTGTTCAGCACCCCGAAAAAACCCTTGAGAGTAGGTTTGAAAGCGGATAAACAGAGTTTATTTTTGAGCAATTTTGATGAAAAAACGCGAAAATAACCATGAAGGAAGCGTTTTATCATGGTTGCAGATATGTAAATATGTATTTATTTACTTTTTATTGTAACTGTATGATGTCCATTACTTGTTTTGGGCGTTGGAGTCGTCTGGTTTCCGGAGTTTGAAGGCCTTCATTAACCAGTTGATTGGGGTGGTTGGTATTTCGTCGTACGAACGAACTGCAGCAATTGTTGAGGATTTCAGAGGGCGGTTCCAACTTGAGGTCGTTTTAGAGTGTGGCGTTTCTGACAAGTGGACCATTCACAATCCGTATCTGCAAGATTTTGTTTTGCTGCTGCTCATTTCTTCTGAATTCTGATTTGGAGCAAGTTCCCCGAATAGCCAATGACATCTGTCCAAATAGGTCGGATGACTGTTGTATATAATATGACTTTGTTTTTTATATAAGTATCCAGGTGTTGGATACAGACGATTCTAGCGTCGAATGCACAATGAACGTTGAATAGATAGTCATTTCGATACCTTCAGAACGAACTCGTCCGAATGAATAAACTGCAGTCTGTTGATTGACCTGAAATCATGATTTTCATCTTAAAACATGGCATTTTAAAGAATTAAAACGGTATTAGGTGGAAATGATCATTAGTAAAAGAATTATTTCCGAGCATGTACAGTGATGAAATTGTTAGTCCTACAGACGTTTGGGTTATAATCATGAGCTCAAGACTTTTTAAACTGATTGCGACTAGTATTTTATTGTTGAGGTCTTAATGTGATCATTTATACGGACAAGTTAGCAATTTTGGAAATATTAGAACAACTGATCGGAAAAGAATATCAAAACTTCAACTGGACTTCTATGTGTTAATGACTTTAACCCGGGCAATGGGCGCGAACCAGCTAGTTCAGTTATAATAATAATAATCTCGAAATATAATGCAAATGATGCGAACTGAGCGGACACACGCACGACAATTATTGCCATGCACGTGTCACAACTTTGAATTATAAAGGTAACAATTACAAGCAGGAAACCTCAAATTAGTGCCGGGAACGATGTGCGTTCGTTTTTTGGAGTCTCGATAGGTTTTGGAAGATTCCTGTCATTATGAAAGAAACTGTTATATGTTATTGTTTGAATATTTGAAATGACCAGACTGTGTTAATTAAGCGCGTGGATATAGAGTACAAGTGAGTAATGTGCGGTATTTACAGAAAGTGCTGTTTTTGTGTTGTATGACGGGCAATTGTAATATTATTGTTGGAGATGGTACAACTCAAACTTGTAGTTGCAACAGAAACTCGTAGTTTCAAGTTATAGAATGCCCTTATACAAAAATCAGGGGTCATGAGGTATTTTTTTCTTACTTTTAAAGATTAGAAACACCTTCCACACAATCTGCCACACATTCTGTCAATTGAAGCTTTTTCGTTGTTATCGTTATCTGATAACTGATCATTGCCGTGTTGCTTGTGTATTGAAATGTCAAAAGGTCAATCATCCCTGTAATGGAAATTAACCCGGGTGGTCTCATTTGATTCAGGGAACTAATTTCTATCTGAATCAGACAAAAAACTACACTCTTACATCGAAAGTTTTTGAGATTTCGATTTCTTGATGTATTAATCAGTGTTGATTGATCAAGATGATGAGATTGCTGCCTCGTTCCGGGGCGATGTTGGATTTTCAAGAAAAATTGTGTGAAGTTTGCTTCAACTAAAAACTTGAAACTTGGAGAAAAAGCGAACAACAGAACTTTTTAAAGATCAGTTTTTGAAAACTACCTGTTTTGAAACGTAAACCAACAATTTTTGATGGGATGGGATAAGATCATACTTTCCTGGTTGATTAGAAAGGTACGATTGATTACATACCAAAATGAATCAGAGAAGCACACGGCGACGCTCTACAGGGTGTTACATTTCGTAACGGTCACAGGCCAGGAGAAGATTCTACGAAAAATTTCTGATCCAAAATGCCTCTAAGCAATTTTTTTGTACACAGTTGGAAATGCGGTTTTTTTTTCAATTTTAAGATTTTTCTCGTTTTTTTCGACCTTACCGCACTAAAACGGCCATATCTCCCACATTTTGCGTGCGATTTCAAATCTGAACCCACTATTGAAAAGAGCGTTAAATTTCCTGTCGCCCTGATGGAAAACCAACCTTTTTGAACTGGCAAAACTGGTGAAAAAATCAGTTTGAAAAGGACACATTGTCAAATCGTGGAGATCTCGATTTTCTTCAAACGCTTACGTGTTCCTGTAATAAGGCACGTGAATTTTTGACCTGTAGTGCTAAAAGATTTTCCAAAATCAGGCATTCCAGTGATATAACCAGATTTGAAATTCCGTGTAGTTTTCTGGGAGAAGCTTTTCAAGTAAGAAAAACGTGGATTTTCACTGCATACTCCGGTTTTTTATCATGCGTTGATTCGTCTGGTAAAAATCATTAAACCATTAATGAAGTATTGTAATAAATTGTACATTTTTACTGCAGATACTCCACCATGTCCACCATTCCGCTGAATGCGGAGACGGCACCTCCGCCGAACAATGTCGACTGCTCGCTCCAGCTCCCTGGTGTTTTGTCTCATGTCGTGAGCACATTGGTGGACATTTTGAATAGTATCTATAGTAAATGTGTACAATTCATTATAATGGTTCATTAACAATTTTGAAAAAAATCCGAGTTTGATTTTTTTTTTTTTAATTGTTTATGGCCTGTGACCGTCACGAAATGTAACACCCTGTAATACTTGAACTACCTTGTTTTTATCACTCGTATAAATTCCATAGGCTTACTGACAAGCTTTCAGGATATTCCACTTATGGTTGAAGAGGAACTTTAGGATCATCTTTGCATCAAGTTGGTTGTGGACGATTTGGTACCCCCCAAACTAAGCTTCGTCTTGAACAAATCATCTGGAGACCTTAGATCGCTCACTCCACACATCTACAACTTATCGCTTTCTATCATCACAAGTATCTGAAAATTCATTAAAAAAGAGATAAAAGTGTGAAACGTTCCATATTTGACTCTACTTATAGGAACTAAAGACTGTGAATTGCCTTTCTAAATAACAATTTTATTTTATCATTTAAATGATTTAAAGGAGTACAATCCAGTTCTTAGCGACCGACCCGACAGTCCCCCCCCCCCCCCGCTCAACACTCCTTCAACTAACCTTTGGGTGGGCTCCTTCCGCCCTTTGTTATCCCGGCATCACCACTTATCCGTCCGCCCGAGGGGGTCATTCGTGTACCGGCCCCCCCCCCCCCCCATAGCCGTAGCTTTCATCTCTGTTTACCTGCTCCCCTCCTCTGAGCTAGAATTCCATACTTGAATGTGTAAAATTAATCATTTAAATGATCTGGCTGTAGAACCATAGAGATCTACTGTACTTTTTTTTGTCGTAAAAATCACTATACAATCGGTTTCAACGGCTTATGTGCGAGAAATCGTTCATCGGAACGAACCGTTTGGTGTTTTCTCGACGATTCCTAGCGATTATGTGAATCACACCTTGGAGCTACAACTACATCTTCTCCCGGAGCGTGATTACCTCGGCTTGAATGAACTACCGATGCGAGCTGTTGAACATGAAGTGACGCTATTCACTCAATATTCAAAGCTGTAAAACGTATAAAAGCTTTAACGAAGATCGTGAATTCTTTATTTGAATTTTAGACGAAGGTGTGTGGTATTAAATGGCGTTTTATTGACTCTCGGGCAGATTAGCATATACTAATATTCTGATTGAAAAAAGCCTTATCATCTTTTCCTGGTCACGTTTCGATCACAAAATAAATTCATTGGTCATTGCAAGTGAAAGATTAAACAAAAACTACGTAAAGCGATCATTTTTGAGTATGTTGATCCCTGGGTGATGACACAATTTTCGTAAATTTTGAAACCGATTCGTCGCATTTTCGCCGATCAGTCAAAGTTTGAGAAATATAAAGGTGCGTTTTAACTTTACCGGCTGAAACCAAAAACCCAAATCTTCAGGGCCTCAGAAGTAAAAACCTTGACACTACTGACGTATAACCTTTTTTTCATTTGAAATCGAATTTCACTTGAAAAATCGATTTTGAAAACGTAAAAATGAGTTTTCCCCCAATCGGGAGTTTTTTGCGCGATTTCAAGACAGCTGCTTCAACATCTAGATGAAAGGGTATTCTGTGAAAGCGTCAAGTGTCAGCTGACTTAAGATACAGGTAAAATGGGGAAATACGTGTTTGGCACTTGGGTGTTGAGTAGGTGTTTATGTGGCACAGCTATGAAATCATGAAACAAACTTTGAAGATCATTTACTCTTTAAGACGCCCACCAGAAAATCAGCTGTTTGGAGATAATGAACTTATACTTAGCCTAGGGAAGCTACAATATCTGACACAGCTATAAAACATCTAAAAAAACGTTGAAATTATTACACAACGGTTCATTATCACTTTCAGGTAGCACTAATATTCAGCTCTGAATGATGCCTACCGGCAAATTAAGCTGCCCGCATAAAAAAAACTTGGGGCTACAATATCTAGCACAGCTATAAAATCACGTAACAAACTTTGAAAATTATTACACAACGGTTCATAATCAGTGTACTGCGTGAAACCAAACAAGATGCCCGGGTAAAACTTGCTACTCTATCGAGCTATTTCTCTCACAGCCCAATCGAACGCCGAATCAACCCCAAAAAACGTTTAAATTTTTACTGCACAATGTTCACTGTATCAAGTACTTCCAGGGTGAAAATTGTTGAACAGAGTTTGTCAATTATCTAAATGTAGCTATATAACTACTGTAGGCAACTGACTAAAAGATATTTATGAAATTATGACAACCAAATTCAATATAAGCAAGTACAGTGTAATAAACTAAAACTGCAGTTGTGATGTAATAAACCAGACCTACCGAAAGAATGATAAATTAAAACAAGTTGAGCGTAGCACATCGCTCCTTCAAATCGGCAGCTAGATTCGCAAAGTTATTTAAACCAATTTAAAAAAGTTGAAGCTAATAAGAAATTTTCAGACAGTTCTTCCCCGATTAACCTAAAAATGTGAGCGAGATTGGGCTGTTAGAATCGGAGAAGATGGGACTTGGTGGATTTTACGTTTGCTTTTAAATTTGCATTTAATAATAAATTTCATAATCGGTTAAGAAGTTTTTGAGTTGCATTGTAACAAACAAACATGCAATAAAGAAAATCTTTCCTCTTTAGAAAATTAGTGTTTATCGGATATCTGGGGATGAGTAATGACGACGTCACCACGCTTTGGTACGATCCTTTCCTGCTCTCCCGATCTTTTCCTCTCGAATCACGAATCCATTTCTCTGAAATCACGCGAATATTGTATTAAACTATTCACATCTCAGGTAAAAGATCTGAAGCTGAAGTATTATCTTCTCGTCCCGGGATTACTAACGGAAACGCCGGAACTCCCGCCTTCCCCAGCCAGCTGGGTTTCCCCAGAACGGGAGGCTCGGAATATAATAAAACAACTCTCTTCATTCCTCGAAGGCTGCTTACGATCCCGGGAATTAATATTATATTGCGGGAATAAAATAGCCTCATCCGAAGGGGGAAGTAGCCTCAATTGGGACTCGGAGGGGGAAAACTCCTGCTGAGCAATAACCGATGATCTCGAACGAATCGGTTACCCCTAATTTGTCCGCATTCTCCTTCTGACTTCATCAACGTGCCTCCTGACTCGGCGCTTTTCGTTTGACTTCATCGTTTTCTATGATGACGCTTCGCTCGACGCTCGGTCCAATTTTTCGCTCCCCTATTCCATCACCACTAGAAAAACCCACGTTATGGGAAACAAAGGACTCGTTAACACATTACCGAAATTTCGTAATCTAGTAGGTACATTATTTTCAAATACTAACCTTTATAATTTACCAAGAAAAAATGTTTGTAACCCCCTCAAAAATGGTTGATTTACGTTTTAATACGTCGATTTCTCAGAATCGAACAAAAACGCTGCAAATTATTACATAAAGGTTTACTACTTCTGTGACAGTCAGCCCTCCTGAATTCAGTAACATGCGGATCACCAGGCTAACAGAACTGGACTGTACAAACAGAGACAATTATTCCTAGATACACTCGGGAAATGTAAAAATCCGATTGAAGTCTAACAAAAGCTGATATGAGAATACCAAAAATGGTGAATATATAGCTTTTCCAAGTCGTATTCAGAAATTTCCAAACCAATCAGAACTTTCCATTTCAATTTCAGAATTTCAATGATCAATATTCCGGTATAAAAAATAAAACATCTATTGAAATGCATCACTTGGACAAAAAATGTATTATAAATTAAAAAATTATCACGAGATGAGAAGGAACTGGTTGATATGAGGCGGGTGCAATGGGGCATATAATGTCAAATTTTAGCATCCACGCGTTTATTGACAGACCTGCAAATTTGGTGAGCGTCTGTCTGGCATTTCCTTGTTACAGCCATAACGTCCACAATTTTGAATGAATTTAACTCATTTTTGGAACAAATTTCTCTAACGTGAATCTTGAAAACCAAAAAATTCTTCAATGAATATCTTATATTTTGAGGGTTTTGCTGATGAAATCTATTTTCCGATAGATTAATCTTTATAAATATACGCTCTGCGCATGCCTAACGTGAAATATTTGAAACAGGTATAACTTTTACAATTTCGATTCAATTTAGCTAATATTCTAAAGGATGTAACGAGCAAGTTGCTGTGTCATCTCCTGGGCAGGTCTTTTCAATTGTTCTGGACAGCGTATGGCGCACGGAGTTTTTGTTAGATAGATAGATAGATGTATTTATTTGTTAAAAAACATGTTTTTTCACGATGTTGAACAAACAAAAAATCAATGAAATTAATAATACCTAGTAATAATGAAAAAAAAAAAAAAAAAAAAATTAACGGAAAGGCATAAAAGCAATTCACAAAAAGAAAACCTTCAGAAGTATTATTGCCGTAGAACAGTTTGAAATTACCAACTTATCACCTATCTCCTATCGTTACACCAGGAACGGTTGATTCTTGTGCAAATGTGGAGTTCCAAATATTTGAGGATCGGACTTATAAACTTTGCGAAGAGATGAGGTGATAAGCGTGTCTCTATCATCGTTGCAGATTAGTTACCGTCAAATCGGTTGATTATCCCATGAAGGGTCACTCGACAGATTGAGGGGTTGGCACATCTTATTTGATACAAAAGTCTCTTTATATATAATGGGAGTTCACTTTCGAAATACGAAGCACTTTCTCGGGCGGCAATTGGGAAATGTCGTTGGCAATAATTAAAGGACGACGAAGAAAATTTCTCCAGGTCAGCATAGCACAGGTTGCTGAGTAAGGCATCCAAAAAATCCTGTTTTTTCCACGTAATCAAGGTGAGCTCCCTGGAGTTGCAGTTGCTAAGTCCATTTCGAAATCCCGTGAGCAAGTTGATACCTGCTTCAGAATGTTAATACACTCCGACGATTAGTGAAAAGGAAATTCTGAAATTATTTCAATTCTGAAATGAAATGGAAAATTCTGAAATCGCTGAAATATCTGAATGTGGTTTGGAAGTTTTAACATGACTTGGAAAAGCTATATATCGACACGTCGTAGAAATCCACGAATAGAGCAATTGAAATTCAACTATAAAAAATAAAACATCTATTGATGCATCACTTGTTCGTAAATATCTGAATAAATAATGGAGGCATTTCAGACTCTTACCGATACATCTTGGCAAATGTGCGAAGTTCCCACGACTCGATGGGATTACTGTTTGTCGCCCAGCGTTAGGCGGTAAAAACTGAAATAAAGTTGAACGGTACGAAAGCTTATTTCTTCATATTTAGGGTATACTAAGGTTTCTGCACAGATTTTTATTTGATTACGTGAATACAACGTGTTCAACTTTCCTGAAGATGTTCCAATTCGGCAGAAACCGTCTTCTCTCTTCAGGACAACAGCTATTAAATTTTTTGGGTCGAGTCCTGGGAAATCCACGCATTTGCCAACAAGTAAAAGTCTGAAATGCCTCATTCACCACAAGGGTTTTCCGTTCATCTATCAAATTGGTCCGTCAATCCTAAGATGAACCAACTGTCAAGCGGTAAATGAACGTTTTTCATATAGATTTTGGGCTTTCACCAACAATATTGGGAAATGCTAGGATTTTCTGGTAAATCCTAACGTTTACCTCGATTAGATTCTTGGAGTGGTCTATCGATTAATCGATCTTAAAATGGTCCGAAAAGGATTCGCATGCAAATATTTTTTCCTCATGCTTGGGTTGTCCTCCCCCCCCGTATTAATTCTAATAGGCGTTCCTCCATTGATGACGCCTTCCTTCAGAGGTACTTCCTAAAAAACCACAACTGCGACACCCACCTCTGGCGTGAATCAACTATTGCTCCGAATTTTTCGGGGCATGTAGCCGAGAGTAGATTTTTTAAAATGAATCGTCATTTTCGATGAAATCCACCTTAACACGTCGACTGCGTCGATTTACTTGGATCCTGAGTACCATTGTTTTCATAACGCCGCGCGACCTAGTCCGTTAATAACTTCCACGCACTACTTTTCGAAATCTCCAGCGTTTCGAGGCAATTTTCGCTAAGAGATGTTCCCTTATCTGACACAGTTTCCCTCCAAATCATCTTTATCGTCCTGCCGGCTGATTACCATTACGTAGTCCTCCTTGATCAGACGATTCCAGCAGATGTAACGTTGAAAAACTTCCACTCACGCAACAATGTGTGCAAATTTTCATGACATTTCTCTCATTAGTTATCCATAAAAAAATTGGAGGCGTAGGGGTGAGATATCGGTCAATATAAGTCATGTTGTTAAGGTCAAAGGTTTAATTTTCACCATTTTCTTTGTTGTTCACCATTGTCAACAATTTTTTAAAGCTCATTTTATACAAATGTATGCACATCTTGCTGTATAAGTTTGAGGAAATATTAATTGAATTGAAATCTATATGTACACATGCGTATATATGATACATGTGATAACTGTTTGTCTGTGTATTAATTAAATAGAAAAGATTTCACAGGTCTAAAAATGAAAGAATTTGTTGTTATTTGGACAGAATCATTGTCAAAATTGTGAAGAAAAATGATTTTCGAGTATAGGGACCGGGTTTGTTCTCGTTGTCCTGATAATCGTCACTATGAGGGGGACTTACTCGGTCATTGATTCACAAAAACTGCTCATCTAGACATCCGATTTCTTTATTCCCTGAAACGACACCGTAAATTAAAAGTTGATTGAACTGATGGGAAGAGCATTAAATTTCCTATCTCTCTGGTATAGAATTCGATTCTTTTGATTAAGTATTGACCGATTGATAGGTGAAAAAATGACCAAAATACAAATTTTGAAGATTTCTTAAAAACCACTGTTCTCCCCCCCCCCCCCCCCTCTCTCTCTTCCTCCCTCCACAGAACTCACAGAATCTCAGTATGAGAAAAATAAATTGAGTTGGTGGGGTATGGCTTGACCATTTTTCTTTGCGAATAGGGTTGTTGGAGCTCTTCAATTTTTAAAACATCTTTATTGTCGTGTACGTTTCACCCATACAACGTGGGCTTCATCAGCAGGTATTTTCTTAATTTTTATATAAGCAACAATCTCTCTGATATTAAACATTCTTCAGATTCGTTTGTATCATCGTCAACGTGATCATCTAATTTATTTATATGTGCTACTTCAGTCATCAGTCTTGCATACATTTATATTAACTTTGCAGCTAGTCATCTTCCTGTGAAGTACCTTGGCAACACCCCAACCTCCTCTTTCAACTGTTCCAGGGTAAAAGAACTTTTTCTGCTTGATATTATTTTTGTAGAGATCACTTTTGTTGATTGCACAGCTCACTAGGTGCATTACTTTACATGTTGTCAGGTTGACTTGAATAGGTTCAAGTTAATGCTTTTTTTTTAAATGTTAATTTCGAAAAATTGGGAGAGTATGAGCACGTTTTTTGGGGTAGAGGATCCAAAGAAAAATAAAAAACGCTCCAAATTATTTCAATGGGGTTTATTATTCAATTGGCTTGCGTTCATGATTTGAATTTTGACTAAGCTTTGGAGTGTGCGTGTTTCACAGGTGTTAGAGCGATTATTGAATTTCAGGAGATATGCATAGAGCTCGTAAATCTGTTCTCAACCAAAATACCTATTTGGATTGATCAGTTGATCATATTTGTGTGCCTCCTGAAATTCAATAATCACTCTATCACCTGTGAAACATGCACACTCCAAAGCTTAGTATAAATTCAAATCATGAACGCAAGCCAATTGAATAATAAACCCCAGTGAAAGAATTTGCAGCGTTTTTTATGGTTATCAGAATGCTTCAACCCGTGTATCGGCTACAAAGCCTTTTAGGAGTTCACTCCAGTATCCACATTACTACATCACTACATCACTACGACACTAGGTTACTGATATAAACACAAAAACAATAATAAACCAAAATAACGCGAATGTTGGCTCCATGAATCGGGTCATAGATCGGGAATAGTTTGACCTACGGGCCTGGGGAAGGGCTCATTCGATTCCTCGTGGAGTGTTCTTAAAAAAAAGTACAAATTTAAGCCGCCTTGACTTTTTGAGGTTTTTAGGGATTTGACAAAACTTTGACAACCCTTAAAGAGCACTTTAAATTAAGTGAGATAGCTGGCTCAAGAATTGGGGCGTCGCCGGACCAACATGGATTTTGCCTGAAAATTTCAGTTGTTTTGCTCCAGCCGTTTGGGAGAAATCGTGCGTACGGCGGACGGACGGAAGATTTTTTGTTGCTTTTATCGGATTCTACACGCTTTGAAACGTAACCATGGGGGGGGGGGGTTAGAATTTTTTTTTTTTTTTTTCAGAGCGATTACAATGGTTCATTATTGAATAATAAACCAAAATCGGAATTTAAGTTTGAATCTTGATAAAACGTTTGTTTCTAGGTGAAAATCACCTACTTTCTTCATGGAAATGAAGATATAGACGAAAAATCCGGTATCCCAATTTACGTATTTTCTACGCTGAATCGAATGTTGACACTCCCGTGCCTCCCTCATCAGCAAGTAACTGGTACTTAACAAAAGGACCAACCTTAGAACAAATAACCTTGATGAAAAAGGCTTTCAAACGGACTAACGAACTCGGCAATAATTAGCACTCAGGCACTAAAATATTGAGTAATCATGTAAGAATCTACTTTCCCATAAGTTTGGAAATCTGTTTTCGTAATAACCTTCGTGAAAAGTACACACTGACATCGGCAACAAGCCAAATCATCTACGAATTTCAAAAAACGTGATAACTTTGGAAGTTGAGTAATATGTTTATTTCCCTGTCCCATTCTGTAGGTCACGACTCGACCTGATCAAATTCGAAAAATGATTGGTTAATGATAGTGTACTTAATGATCAGGAGGACTAGGGTGATGGATATGGATGGTTCCCTGTTCCCAGGTTTTCAGCTTCAAGGGTATCAACAGGGTTTGCAGGAATACCACCTCAGTTATTTGAAGGGGCAGGCAAGGGGGTCCATCATCTGTTTGTTATTCTGTTTCAAATCTTTATATCTGAATTTTTCGTTCATTTCGAAGATGTTAGAACAATAGAATTGGAGACAGAAAAGACCAATACCTTAAAATTTTCTCTGATCAGAGGAGTGCTAATTGGTTTTCTTCGTCGTTCAAGCTGTATAGGGACCTAACTCGTTTTACAGTTCAGTGTTAGAGCTCCTTTGTTCTTAGTAAGACTATCCAAATTTACTAGTTACCTTCGTTTTTGGATAAAACAAACGTAGAAGCATTTCCAAGTCAAATTGAGGTATTGCCACTAATACCAGATAGCAAAAGCTTTGTTTTGACTTTCAGGAAATAAAAAATTTCAACTTTGGATTTGTCCTATGTATCATAAAAACGCTGCAAATTCTTTCACTCGGGTTTATTATTCAATTGGCTTGCGTTCATGGTTTGAATTTCTACTAAGCTTTGAAGTGTGCGTGTTTCTCAGGTGATAGAGCGATTATTGAATTTCAGGAGATATGCATAGAGCACGTAAAACTGTTTCAACCAAAATCTATTTGGATTGTTCAGTTGATCATACCTGAAATTCAATAATACTCTATTTGGATTGATCAGTTGAATCGAATCATGAACGCAAGCCAATGAATAATAAACCCCAGTGAGAGAATTTTCAGCGTTTCATGCGTTTCAGAATGCTTCAACCCGTGTATCGGCTACAAAGCCTTTTAGGAATTCATTCCAGTATCCACATTACTACATCACTAGGTTACTGATCAATAATAAATATCCAAATAGGTATTTTGGTTGAGAACCGATTTACGTATCTATGCATATCTCCTGATATTCAATAATCGCTCTATCACTTGTGAAATTACTAAACCTTAGTAGAAAATGAATGCAAGCGCTTTATCATTGCATATCAGAATGTTTCAAACCTAAAAGTGTTATCGGCTACAAATTCCTTAAACCAAAATAACGCAAATGTTCAATGGTTCAGTTCTTCAAAAAGAGTCCAAATTTAGGCCGCTTCGACGTTTTTAGGGATTTTACGAAACTTTGACAACCCTTAAAGGGCACGTTAAATTAAGTGAGAGAGCTGGCTCAAGAATTGGGCGTCGTCGGACCAACATGGATTTTTTCTAAAAATTTCAGATATTTTGCTCCAGCCGTTTGGGAGAAATCGTGCGTTCGACGTACGGCGGACGGACGGAAAAATTTGTATAGCTTTCATCGGATTCTACACCCTTTGAAACGTAAACCATGAAATTTTCAGAGGGGGGTTAGAATTTTTTTTTTTTTTTCAAGAGCGATTACAATGGTTTATTATTGAATAATAAACCAAAAAATCATCAAGTTAAAAGTCATCCTACAAGAGTGGACATGTAACATGAAAAAATTTACAAAATTTAATTTAGTGTAAGATGGGGATTGTACAAAGACTGTCAAAGAGGATGGACAGTATACAGTCACCCAAGAGTAACAAGTGAAGTGAACAAGTCAGAAGTGAATGCTTTGGTAAAAAACTAGTCAAAAACGTGCAAAACTTGCGGTTGCCTGAAGTTTTCACTGCAAGAGGCAAGTGAGATGTCATTCCTTAGTCATTTAGGTCGCGAAATGGACTGGGTTAGGTTTCAGCTCCGTAGCAATTCAACCACAGCAAATAATCGAAATTTCTGAACCTAATAGTAACCCTCAAACCTGGCAATGACCCAAACCGTTCACGCATTATTCAAAAAATAATAAGCCCATTATTGGCAGAATTGTTGAAATGCGCAGTTTAAATCCAACAGTTCTAGCATATATGCATATTTAGCATATATTAAACGAAATATCGTTTAATTTGAGCGTAAATGATCAGTGCGTGAGGATTAACAACATCTGCCTTGTTCTAATTGGAACACTTCCGGCAATCGTAGGTAATGCTGCGCAGTAAATTAATAACGCTCAGAAATGAGATACGGGAAAACCAAGAATCTCCAATTAAAACGCGTGGAATAATGGAAGAACACTGAAGGCTATGAGATAATTTGATCACCTACGCTCGCTCTTCTACTTGTTATTAGAAGACCGGGAACGCTATTGAAGTGCCACAAGATTTACACTTCATTCCAATCAACGAGCCCGAATGATTCATATTATTAGTCGTCCTAGTCGTATAAGACGATGATTCAAGAAGACAAACGTTTTATGGCCAATAAAATCACGGAGCTGATCATCAAAGACAATTTTCCGTTAGTTTCGCGTCTTCTTCATTTTGAGTGATTTCATTTTGCAGTCGTTACTAGTGAAAATGTGATAGCAGCAATTTGTTATTGGATTAGAAGTTGCCTTTTATCAAGATTAAAGATGTACTTAACTATCCCTTCAAGAAGGTTACCCCAAGAAAATTAGCGCAGCACAGTTCCCGCATTTTGGTGCTGTATTTTTATTCTAGTCTGTGATGTTTCACCTTTCAGAAGAGAATGTGCATCTTCTCACGCCTTATCGTCGTTCCTCTTGATTATAGGAAGCGATGCGTTATACCACAAAACTCAGTTTTAATGAGTATCGCGAATTTATTAACCATCACAAAGCGGAAACAAAAAGAAATAAGATCATTATGGAATAACGTATTTCGAGGTGTAAACAGGTAATCACAATTTTGTATGAAGATGCCTAAAATCAAAATTGAGCTAATTTTGCTCATATTTTTAATTAAAATCGTCAAAATGCGTTTTAAAAAATTATTTTTGGGAACTAGAATATTGTAAGTCATTTTGATAATTTCTGAAGTAAAGACTTTGCATCGGAAGATTGTGGGTAATCGATATTTGCAGAGGCTGACGGATTGAAAATTTCTATAAAAGATGAATATCCATGGAGATTTAATGGATTAGGATAAGTGGTTGTCATGATTTCTAGAGAAAGTAGACGAAAAGCCTCCGTTTTATCATTTGAATTTGAAACTAGCAAGCTTGTGGGAAGCTCCCTGAAATCGGAGCAATAGCCTTCCATCCAATTTAATCTTGAAGGTAGATGCAAAAACCACCAATGTGTGGCCATTGTCCAAGTCGACAGGCTTTGCCTAATACTTCTCAAACTGGTCGAATGAAACGAAATACCTTGAAATAAAAGCCATGAATTTGAATGTCATTCCTAAACAGAACATCGACGCATTCCGGTACTGCCCTATGCAACATTATCGGTTTCGTTGTACCGTTTTCAACCTGAATGAATGAATGAAAGATTTAATGGCAGAAAAAATGTTAGAATAAAATGGTAATCATTTCAAAAAACTGTAGCTGTAGTTAGTAAGAAATGGCTAGTAAGAAATGGCATCAAAACAAATTTTAAAAATTTCCCTACCCGCCAACGAATAAGTTGGTGAACTTGTGGTTATTGGTGGAGATGCTAACATCAACCCCCAACAACCAACTAGAAAAAGTGTGTATTTAGCATAAATTAGAAAAGGAGAAAATAAAAAAACTGTAAAGAAAAAAAATTCAATGAAAATGCCTTACCAGGAGCAGATAATGCGATATAAAATTTATATATAGCATTTAATGCTGTTTAAAATGAATACTGGTACGGGCTAGGAGCAAGTTGATGGCATGATGGTAAATCGAATTCCGCTATACATTCTACGGAACATACTTGTATGATTCCGTATTACACAGTGTAAGTTTAACATTAGATTGTACAGAAGTTCTCGTATCCGAGGGTGCACAGGTGTTATCGTCACTAATTCTCGTTTTAAATATGTCCACGACTCCACCTGGAAAACTTTTTTCATGTTCATAACATCGAAGGTTTTGTTCGTGTTAGGTCCGAACATAGAAACAGTGTCACCCATCCTCGTGCCGCAAACTCGACAAATATTCATTGGCCTAAACTTTGAACTAAAACTGCAAAAAATAATGCTTACAATAAAGTTTTGAAGGTCCTTTACACGCATAAAGTTAACCCTTACACTTTCAACAGTTTTGCCCACTTTATACAGAATAAAAAGTAAAAGCAAGGAATTGGACCTGTAGAGAGTTTTTCTCTTATATTTGAAGATTTTTGTTTATTGCAAGAAGAGAGTAGGAAATCACCTCCACCAGCAGCCACAAGCTCGTATGAACTCATTTGGTTAGCGAGAAGAAGAAAATTTACTTTAATAATTGTGCAAGATATTTTCACTGGTATTTTCTTTCTATCAATCAATTAATATTCAATTCTATCTATAAAGGGCCGCTGTAGAAAATCTAGGATGATTTCTTAAGATAATCTTAATTATAGCGTTCTGGACAAGCTGGACCTTATTCAATAGAGTGCAAACTGGACCCCCCATCCCCCCTCCAACCAAAATACCTTACATAACAATAAAGAAGGCTAGGGCATAATAGATTGTTCTCAATTGATTCCTGGCTAAAAATGAAAATCAAACTTTAATTTCTGGTAAAAAATAACTCCTAATCCCTCCTAACCTTAACAAACGCAACACGACCAAACTACAATATGTAGTTACTTGATCATCAGCAAGTATAACCAAGATACTCAGAAACTATTGGCTAAAGCTAAATAAACAATATTGATCAAACTAAAACAATACAAATAATGAATCCTTCCAAAGTGTACAATGTGGTATCGGGTGATCAAAAATTTGGTCGCGAAATGTCCAATAATTGCGCGGACAGTGTGGTTTTGTTGGCTCTGCACGATTTTAGCTCACGCCGAAATTACGGATTTCAACAGAGAGATACAAAATTTTTCGTATTCTCAATCGGTTTTAGGCGCTTTGCAGCACAACGGCTCGAGAATCACATTGTGCAGTGGGAGTTTGTATAGCAACTTTTACGTCTTCACTTCTTGTAGATGCCTCTACAGGTTCAGTTGACAGCCACGTTGTATTTTCGTACTATTTATCGTCAATTTTGTTCTTTACAAAGGTTCATTATTGTGAATAAAAAACTACTATCGCCTCATAAACTGAAACTTAAATTACAACGGGAGTTCTAAATGACAACGTCGCGTGGCTGACCACAGCCCAAGTAGCACGGTTGATTCTATACGATTCTATCTCTAACGGCATCTTTCAAACCCCAATTCAGTTGAGGAGAACAAGCAGAAGCATTTTTGTTGCCTGTATTTTCATTTTTCTTCGTTAAATTTCAGTTGGGTTTCCACGTGTGTTTCCGTTTGTACCAAGGAATATCTACCTCTGGATGTACAGTCCAGTTCTGGTAGACTTTAATACGGAGATAATAAACCTTTGTGCAATAATTTGCAGCGTTTTTTAAACCATTCAAAAAACGAGTTTCGGGGCTTTCAGTTTTCTATTTTTTTGTTGTGATTTTTACCTTTCATCAATAATTTAGTCATAACTTCCCGATTTTTCATGAAAAATTCAAATTTGAGGATACAGTCGGAAACACCATTAAATTTCGTATTGGATAGATCCTTGAAATGTTTTCCTTTTATAATCAAAGATTGAGTCATGGAAACTCCCTCTGAAAAGCACATTTTACCTTATTTCGGAAACCTTGAGTTTTTTCAATCGGAAAATGAAGTATAACAACAAATATTTCTTCAAGACGCAAGCCTCTTTTTGGTCTACAATTCTTTCGCTGCACCACCAACCTTATTAATCCTTTTCAAAACTCAAAATTCTATTATTAATAAATTATTATGCTTTATTATTATAAAGAAACACGTGCTAACGATAAAAACGGATAAATAAACAAAAAACCGTATGTAGATAGGTATCTATTGCACATGAACTACCACACAGTCATGTAAAGAGGTAAGGTCACTATTTACGTGCTGCCATCTATCTTGAGCTTCTCATGTTCGGATTCCCATTACAAAGGTTACCTGTTGTTGAAATATAGTTGTTGAAAACAGCACATCCATCGTATTTAAATTTCATCAATACTCCCAGTAATTGAGTTCGGAGCGGCAACTCTTGCTGCACTTAAATACAAATAAATCTCTAAAAATTCACAAATCAATCAATATTTCATCCGGTTTTCCATCCCTCAGCTATATGGCCGCATACCCGTTTTATACGCCTCGCAACGCGTCCAATTACATCATCTCTATCGGTGGAGTGAATGGGACGGATCTAGAAATTTCGAAGTTTGTCACACATCCTTTTTGCTTGAATGCTCAGGTGAGTACGTACGATTACAGCAGCGTTACAACATGATACACTTTACGGATTAGGACACTTTCCCTTCTGCTACTCCTGAGCATGAACCTGAAGCTTTGAAGATTCATAGTGGTCCGGGCTTTATCGTTTCAGCCTTTGGATGGAACAACTAGTCCATTTCATCACCTCCTTGACACTAACAGTATAATACACGATAACTAAGTACATTGAATTTTCAGCCCTGTTATTAAAAATATGTCAGACTTGCACCATGCCACTTCCAACACCTCCTTGCACCATAACACATTCATTATAATTGCTTTAAGTAGAATGGACCATTATTTTTTCCAGTAAATTGAAAGTATGGGAAATATTAGGTATTCTTTTAACGTTTTAGTTTTTAACATACTGTTGGGCAAATTACTGCTTTGCATGGATGCACCTTCAAGGATATTAAATAAAAATTTAATACAATGATAAATTTGACATAAATTGTATAACAAACCGTTTCAAAAACCACTCAACACCCTAAAATTATCGGTTCTTCTCAATATCTTTTTAGTTACTCCTCCTTGGGAACCATTATTGTGAGTAATAACTGACCCCAAATTTGTGTAAGTACTTTGTGACGTAAGCATTATCCTATTTTTTTATGACAGTGGCAAATATTATATCTTATTTTCATCTGGAAAATGCTTATCTTTCGGTAGTTGGCTACCAAACCGCTATACCGCAAAAATCAATGGCCAACCATTTGGTTCCCGGCAAAACCAATAAGTCATCAACGTATTAAAGAAGTATGTCACACTTTAGAGATCAACTTCATGTCTTGCGAAGCGGTTAAAGATTAAAGAGCACGGCTGACACCACCCTTTCGATCCAGCTTAACCCGTTTGTCCCCCAATCAGCAAATTGGATCTTGCATCGGAAGGTAGTGCGAAGCCTATTTAGCCACACTCAAATACAAAATCAAGCGACTGAGCAACTAATTAACTTATCGCTAACAACAAAGTAAAAGCAATTATTAATGAATTATTTGGATTGCAGGATGTAAAACCATTCAGGAACCATTTCGGGTTAGTAGTTCTTGCCAAAGAGTTGGCCCTGCCGCAAGCCATCGCCCCACTGGAGTCAGCAGCTGATATCGAATACACTCGTCAACAACTCATTGCGTTATCCAGTAAATCACTGATTTGCGAGGTATTGGGCCATCATTCATCCTCTGGAAACGTCATGATCGGAACAACAAAGATGATGTTGATGTCTTCTGAGAAGTGCCTTTTCCGGTTAGTCTACGTACAAAAAATGATTAGTTTTGATTCAGCCGTTTTTTTAAAGTTTCCACGTTATATGCCTTTTTTACTGTCTCGTAAACAGATGGGTTGTAAGTCATGGAGTAGCTCTTGAAATCACTGCCGATTATTTCTCAAAGGTTTATTAAATTTTGATCTTTGTAAATAGAGTATCGGATCTTACACATAGATCGTAGTTAAACGGAGCATACATTGCATAATTTGCTAACTGATATAGGAGCATAATCGTACATAACAAATGAGATACAATTGAGAACAATTATTGAGATGAAATAAAACAAATAGGAGAC
Source organism: Creontiades dilutus (assembly GCA_031894815.1). Taxonomy (NCBI): domain Eukaryota; kingdom Metazoa; phylum Arthropoda; class Insecta; order Hemiptera; family Miridae; genus Creontiades; species Creontiades dilutus. The sequence continues at coordinate 1,674,485 of JAVIWC010005620.1, forward strand.
TAAGAAGAGTACTGCCTACTCACTCCGCATATTTACTATGCTCAAACACGTTCAGATTCACATTCATGTTGCCGTACATTGTAGTTGTAGACACACTCTTGTATTGCACATAAGTTATAGTCCTTAGATAACTTAGATCAGAGTGGAATCATTCTTCTCATTGTGGGGATGTTCATCAACAGCAAACATAGAACACTAGTGTTATTTCGAATGTTTTTTAAATTCTGATTTTTTAATAATCCAGGCGTTTGACTTCGCCCATTAGGATTGACAATGCCAATAATTCACAAGTTTCGAGCTGAGTTACAAAATGTATTAAATTCAAGTGAATAGCCAAGATCCCATGTATTCCACACCACTATACTTTATTTTGGTTTATTGTTAAATAATAAACCATTGTAATCGCTCTTGAAATAAAAAAAAAAAAAAAAAAAATCTAACCCCCCCTGAAAATTGTATGGTTTACGTTTCAAAGGGTGTAGAATCCGAATCTTCCATTTTTCCGTCAGTCCGCCGTACACCGTACACACGATTTCTCCCAAACGGCTGAAGCAAAGAAGCAGAAATTTTCAGCAAAAATCCATGTTGGTCCGACGACGCCCCAATTCTCGAGCCAGCTCTCTCACTTAATTTAGAGTGCCCTTTAAGGGTTGTCAAAGTTTTGTAAAATCCCTAAAAACCTCAAAAAAAGTCAAGGCGGCCTAAATTTGTACTCTTTTTGAAGAACACTCCACGAGGAATCGAATGAGCCCCTCCCCAAGTCCGTAGGTCAAACCATTCCCGATGTATGGCCCGATTTATGGTGCCAACATTCGCGTTATTTTGGTTTATTATTGTTTTGTGTTGATATCAGTAACCTAGTGACGTAGTGTGAGTGATTAGTAATGTGGATAATGGAGTGAACTCCTAAAAGGCTTTGTAGCCGATACACGTGTTGAAGCATTCTGATAACCATAAAAAAAAACGCTGCAAATCTTTCACTGGGGTTTATTATTCAATTGGCTTGCGTTCATGATTTGAATTTCTACTAAGCTTTGGAGTGTGCGTGTTACACAGGTGATAGAGCGATTATTGAATTTCGAAGATATGCATAGAGCACGTAGATCTGTTCTCAACCAAAATACCTATTTGATTGATCAGTTGATCATATTTGTGTGCCTCTTGAAATTCAATAATCGCTCTATCCTGTGAAACACGCACACATCCAAAGCTTAGTAGAAATTCAAATCGTGAACGCAAGCCAATTGAACGATAAACCCCAGTTATTTATTTAGGAGATGGCAATACTGAAGTCTTAGAATAGTTAAACCTAGATCTACATACAGGTTTTTGACCTTTGATGGCTGCCTATCATCCAACCCAACAATAAAGTGTATTCTCATTTTAGATTATGCATTCCCAGAATCGGTTGCGAAGGCAGGAGAGTCCAGATAGCCTCTCAGGAAGACTTTTGCCTCAAGGTAGTTGACGACATTAGATTGGAAGCCAGGTTCCTGGAAGGATCTTTGGTTATGTGCCAGAAACACGTTTTTGGAATTGTGATAACAACAGGGAGCTCGAGATACCCCAAAGTACCGACGATTTTCGCTGCTGTCTCCCAGTTCTTGACCAACTTTATTTTAAATGTCACTTTTCAAAATTGAACATCTCAGTTCTTGTGGCTTTACTAGGTCTAGTGCAAGGGTTAGTAGGTAGACGAGACGTCAACAAAACAAACGAAGGAGTTTTATAGCAAGGATGTGATGGAATGCACCAGAGATCCCCTTCCAAGGTTTGAGCTGCAAGCCTGCAACACCCTAGGATACTCCTGAAGCTAAGAAGTGTCAGGTTTATGCTCAGGAGGAGCAGTTTTAAGTAATTGGAAGGGGAAACTATCCCAATCCATCACAGCATTAACATTTGATTTAGGATTATTTTGACTTGATCTAATTGGCCTTTCGACCTACTAGAGCGAATGCTGCCTCTCATGAGATCGTCTCAAGAACTGTCCCAAGTATTTTCCTAGGACCCTTTTTTATACGATCACACTACAAACATAATTATAACCACATAATGAACATTTCTAAAAACTAGAGCATATTCCCAATAAAGAAATCGGCTGATATTTTTAGTAATGAGGATCGTTTGAATGAACCAGCCATCACCCCCTCCGATATCACATCAAATTCAAATTGTCCGGGATTCTTTGCACAATTGGACTAAGATTGGGGTCTAACAAGAAAATAAGATAGAATAAATTAATGAAATCAGATGAAAATACTGAAAAAAGTTACGATTTATCATTATGACAACATCCATTTACCCCCTCCATAAGTAGAATTGAATGAGCAGACAATTTCAAAATACTAAATCAAAAGTTTAATTGAAAAATAAAAGAATTACATGAATTGATCGAGAATTCTCGCTTGAGCAGCGGTTAAAACAATCGGCAGTTACCCTCCCCATTTTCCTTCCTGTCAGCAAAATAAAAATTTCTGGATTTTGTTGCACAAATAGGGAAAGTTGCGATCAAACCAAAAGAGATTATGAAAATCGGTTGAGAATCGCTGGGTGGGTATACGTATGGTATTAATTTAAATTATATGAATTTAGGAAATAGAAAATTGAGAGAATAATTTGATATTCCGACAGTAATCTTTGTCAAAAGTAGAATAATGGTTCTTTAAATTTTGGGGCTGGACGTATCTTGGATTTAACCATGTAAGAATGCACGTTTTTTTTAAAAGGCCTGTATCGCTCAGTCATTCAGATTGAGGCCAGGAGGTTTCATCGACTTCCTTCGATGAGCTCGTTTGTGCTGCTGCGACAGTCTGTGTCGTTAGTTGGTTATAATCACTAGCATCTATATATAGAATGTCTAGGTCTGAAAATAATTTGAATGCAGTTATTTTTTTCTCAAGTTCGGGTTATTCCACACACCACCTGGGTCAATTATAATAGGCAGCCATCTACTGACAAAGCCCAGCTTGAGAAGGGCGTAAAAAAAAACACAATTGCGAGACCCACCTCTGGCGTGAATCAACTATAGCTGAGAATTGAGGGCATTCCTGTTACTCTTCGTAACATAGGTACGAGTTCGTTGAAGAGCACTTGTTTGAATTTCGATAAAAACACAAAAAGTTGGAGACAATAAAAACGTTTTTTGCGGAATATTACTAGATAAAATTTTGAAATTTGAACTATAAGATTAGGTATACATTTTATGTAAAAAAATTATGCTAATAAGTTTAATTACTTGAATTTATTTAAAAAAAAAATCGATAAAACATTGGCACTTTGTTTAAAGAAAATGAAAAATATTTTTGTGAACGTAATGTTATTCTGATCAATTTTTTTGGCCATAACATTCTTAATTAGCAAATTCTTTTGTGCGCTAAGTGATCAAATTTCAAAACAATGATCCGTAAATATAGATCGGCAATTCTCCAAAATTCGCTCTTAACGTGATGCTGCATGACAGGGCTACGCCATAGTCCCCAATCAGTTTGTGATGCGTACATTACAGCATTTCGCATCGGAAATTCCTCATAGTTTGATAAAACTACTTTAACAGAAGGTTTACTTTGTATTGGCACATTAATCCATTCGTGTTTCGAAGTTCATTCATGTCAGTGTGAACTATACTTGTTTCATTAGACAAAATTTATGAATTACAATATCCTCCTACTTCACATAAGTAAAGTAAGCTACCCTTAGGCGACTAATAAAGGTAAAGTTTCATGGCAGCTGGATATAGCTATAACGTAATAAATTATCAATATTCAGGTTTTTTGAAGCTAATAATTAAAAGCAAGAAGAAGGGTTTTACATATTAAACAAACTAATTCATATTAAAAACATTTATTGCTGTAATTGAATGAGCAATCATCTCTTTTTTTTTTGCATTTCCTTAGAGTGGTAATGACTAGTTCTTTATATTAATTTGACACACTTGGTTCCTCCAATTCAACAAATGAATGTAAGTTTTACTTGCTGGTAAATTACATAAATAATTGAAAAATTACTGAAGATAATAAGGACTGGAACACTTGAGCCTTAACTGGAAAATGTGATAGTTGATTCTATCCGTCTATAATGTACACACAAGTCTTTTATGATAAGTCATTGTTCTGGACAGGACATATGATTAAAGCTGATGATTAGGTAACTGAACGGAAATGTCTTCTTGTAAATTAATCATGATGGCAAGTAAGATAACAGAGAAATGATGGAATGGACTGGTAGCCCCTTCCATGGACTAAGGACACAGTCTGCAACACAAATAGCATAATCCTAAAGCTAAAAAGTCAAAACATTTTCCAGAAATCAGAGGGGAGAAGTATCAGTTATGCAACTGGCCGAAAAAATGTTGATTCTATAGCTATATATATATATCATTCATCCGATCGACCTGATAGGTTTTTTCCAAATTTCTGACGACTTTTACTGTGATCCTTTTAATGTGCCCTCTTGTTACGGAACAGAGTTACGATACGGCAGTTTGTACGCAGCTTAAGGCATACTTATTCAAACTCTGGGTCTCCCTGGGCACCATCACCTGTCGTCCTATGACGACCAGAAGCTGATGACATTTAGTGATAATCCAGAGCAGGATCTCATTCTGCTACTTCGTGCTGACTTCGTTATCTTAATGCACTTTGATATTGTACATGCCCCAATCTGCTTTTATCAGGTCGGACGCCTTTTCAGCCAGCATGTAGACGGGAGCTTGAGTGTGAGCACCGGGCAGGTCAGGGAAAACGCTCGTATCCACAATCCGAAGTTTGGAAATCCCTCGAACTTTCAACGTATGGTCGACCACACGCCCCATCCTATTCGTACAGCACTGGTGGTGCCAGGTAGTCGTCATTGTGCGCACAGCGCATTCCCAATACGCATCCGATCCAAAACGCATCTTCCTGCACTGAGGAAACGGAGTACGATGCAATATAGACCCGTATTTCTTAAATGAAGGCGATTTAGTGAGCAATATAGCTTTTTTGATCCCTTCCACCATCATTTTCACGTCGATTCTCTCTCTGTAGAAATTATGCCAAATCCTTACTTGGTTGAACGGGTTGTTGTCTTTCAAACGAACCAAACCTTCGCTTTTCGGATACATCAACATTGGCCATATTGAAAACGAATCCACGCCGTCTATTTCACGATATGTGTAATCATACAGTTCATCACTTACTGCGAAAGTTTTTCTCAAAAGTAATCCAGCGTCTGTGTTGAAAGCAGAAGCAATAAGAACTAACTCTATGTCAGGCTGGGTGCGACTCGTGTTTGAATACTTGGTTTTGACGTACCCAACCCCTTCGCAACCCAGCGTTTTGAAAGGGCCGTCACTTGCCACGAAGTATTTTATGGCGTTGATCACTATGCCCTGGAAAATGCTCAAAGGAGCTATGTTGACTTTTTGATTGATAAGGAAAGTCAATCCGTGCATTCCAACGTGTTCCTTCAACCCTTCACCAACTGGCAAGTCTTTCAGCAGTGGTATCCTCTTTTCGTGAAGGTGATCACGTCGTCCGATTCCACTCAACATTAAAACTTGAGGGCTGTTGAACGCTCCAGCAGCTAAAATCACTTCTTTTCTGGCGTACGCGACCATTACAGCGCCTCTTTTGACGTATTTGACTCCGTACGCTGTATTCGTCAGAGGATTGATCAGTATTTTAATGACTCTACTCCTCATGGAAATGTACAGGTTCTTCCGGTGCAGAATGGGTTTGATGTATGCCGTGGCAGCTGTGAATCTCTCTCCGCCTCTTACCACAGATTGTATCTGAGAGAACCCGACGTGGGTTCGAGGGTCGTTATAATCAACTATGGAGTAACCGAAGAACATAGCTGCTTTGAGGAAAGCGTTGAGCAGGGGTGTAACGTACGTGACGTACTCAATAGGAACGAAACCCGCAGTTCCGTGGTAAGGCGATCTCCTGAGTTCAGGAATCATCATGTTTTCCGACTTCAAAAAATACGGCAACACCTCATTATAGGTCCATCCTGCAAACGAACAACAAATTACTTGGTCGTTCAGCAGCATCGTAAGATGCAAATACTCCATAAGCTCAACAGAAATAGCTCACCTGGATTTTTCTTGCCCCAGCTGTCATAATCGCGAAAGTTCCCTCTGGTCCAGATCAACCCCGACAGAATCGTGCCGCCTCCTGGACCTTTTCCTGAAGCCCAAGGGCATCTTTGGTTCACCATACCTAACGCAGATCAAAGCAAATGGTGTTGATTTATGTAAAGCAATCATGTAGAACTAACTTCTACAACATTCTGCATTCTAAAATGAAATTGTTTTTGAAATTGGTAATGATAAAAACCTATTTATTCAAAAAATGGAATTATTTCTCTTCTGAATGGGTCCGTTTTTTATTATTTAACTGAGTCATCCTTTCGTTCGTTACTGTAGAAATTTTGAAAAACTAAAGCGTTTTTTATTTTCTGTTTCATTTTCCTTCTGTTTAATTTAACTAATTTCTATTTGATGACAATAAATAAATTATCTCATCTCATCTCAAAATTGACATATTCAAATTGTTAGTAGATAAATCTACTATTAAGTAGGTTCTTGTTTACTAGTAAATATAAGCCCGACATTCGGCCTGGCCCGTGATATCGGGCTTTGAGTCGGTTCTATTTTCTTCATCATTCAAACATACGTTATAACTTTATAATAAGGGCTCATAGAATATCAGTCAATGAAAGCTTTCGCTTTAGTTCATTCAGTACAATTTGTACGGAACTCCTAGATAACATTGGGATTTCTAAGAATTTAATGCGCTTAAAGCTTTAGGGATAATAACAATTTGAATAGTCAAATTATTCTATATTCAAGTGTTCATCTATAACAAGGAGGGGCTGTATGGGATAGTTACCGCTCCAAAAGTTCAGGCAGTCAGCTTATAATGCCCAGAACATACACTGGGAGTATAAAGGATTCAGGTTGTAACGTAGGAGTTTATGTAATGGCATATTTGCCCCTTACGAAGGATGAGGCCATTAAAACCTGCAATACCCAGACAATACCCAGCACCGCAAGAAAGCTGTCAGTTTAGGATTCAAAAGTTGTTGATGGGAAACTATCCAAATCCATTACTAGGTACAGGTTGAGGAGCAGTAATTTCAAGAAACGGGAGAAGACCCGTTCCATAAATTTGAAGATCGGGTTGAGTTTCATCTCACCTTGGCAAGCTCCTGGATCAGGTTCGGTTTCAAAGTTGTAGCTGTAGTCTGTGAGCAGTGAGTACGGGCTAGCGGCAGGCACATCAGTTATGACGTTGTCCTCTTGACCGCTCTCCAAAACAAGAACCGTATTTCTGTAGTCTTCTGTTAATCTAGGTAGAAGAACATAATAGCTTTCAAACAATACGTATAACGAATACTTGTAATTGTAGGTTATAAGGTGTATCTGACCAATGAAAATAATAAACCAATGGGTTAAGTAGTTCGTATTTGGCACACACTATAGTATAAAAACCACTGCCAAGTGGGTGTGGCACATAGCTTCCTCGTATCCATAACATGACTGTATAGATCATTGAAAATTATTATTGACTAAAGAACTTCGTTCAATTAGGTGAAGTAAATATTGAATTAGGGTAAATTTATTGTTATGCAGGAGCATAACTTGAGAAAATAAAGGTAGGCATGTTCAACTATTGAACATAGTTATGCTTGTGGCAAGGATTTCACGTTTGCGCATGCGCAGAGGCTACTATTGATCCGGGGGTCATGAAACCTATAGGGGACCATCTACACATCAAACCGAACAATCCCTGAAAATTTCATCGAAATCGGTCAAAAACTCCCGGAGTTATGCGCGTAACAAGGATTTCACGTTTGCGCATGCGCAGAGGCTACTGTTGATCCGGGGGTCATGCAACCTATAGATGACTATTTGCACATCAAACCGAACAATCCCTGAAAATTTCATCGAAATCGGTCAAGAACTCCCGAAATTATGCGCGTAACAAGGATTTCACGTTTGCGCATGCGCAGAGGTCACTATTAATCCGGGTTTCATGAAACCTATAGGGGACCATCTACACACCAAACCGAACAATTCCTGAAAATGTCATTGAAATTGGTCAAGAACTCCCGGAGTTATGAATGTAACAAGGATTTTTCGTTTGCGCATGCGCAGAGGCTACTATTGACCCTGGGGTCATGAAACCTATAGGGGACCATCTACACCCCAACCCGCACAATCCCTGAAAATTTCATCAAAATCGGACTATAACTTCGTGTAGTTTTACCCGTAACAAGGATTTGCTGACAGAAAGACAGACACGGAACCAAAATTGTTCAGAAAGGTCTAAAACGCAAAATGCGAGTGGAATTTTTGATTTTGTAGACAGAAAAATTTTTACATTCCGAAAGTGAAAACAATGCTTCCGCTACTTTAGTAGACTCGGAAGCAAAATGAAATACAAACCATATCTTGAAATTCCTCCTAAACGAGGCCTCATGCAACTTTCTTTAAGTGGACCACCTTGAGTTCTAGTGTATCTTGGAATGTTCTCATGTGGACACTTCGGTTTAATTGCACAATTCCCTATTTTTGGAGTTCTTTTCACCAACCTGTTAGCCACGACGCATCCTGCAGCCCCCATTCCGATGACTACGAAGTCAAACTCCGTCATACTGACCTTCGGCCTGTTTCCATCGTACAGCGGGTCCGTAACGGCCGTTTTCGGGATGTCGAAGAGTCTGAGGATCTTGGTGGTGGCCTGAAATGGAAACCATATTTTGCATAATTGAGAAATAATATTTTTGGAGCTAATTAAAAAACACTGCAAATTCTTTCACTGGGGTTTATTATTCAATTGGCTTGCGTTCATGATTTGAATTTCCACTAAGCTTTGGAGTGTGCGTGTTTCACAGGTGATAGAGCGATTATTGAATTTCAGGAGATATGCATAGAGCACGAAAATCTGTTCTCAACCAAAATACCTATTTGGATTGATCAGTTGATCATATTTGTGTGCCTCCTGAAATTCAATAATAGCTCTATCGCTTGTGAAACACGCACACTCCAAAGCTTAGTAGAAATTCAAATCATGAACACGAGCCAATTGAATAATAAACCCCAGTGAAAGAATTTGCAGCATTTTTTTATTGAACCTCAATACCCCCCCCACAATAAAAACATGAGTACGTTTTCTCTATTTGGAGAAAATCAATCCAACTAGGTATTTTGGTTGAGGACAGATTTACGCGCTCTATGCTTATCTCCTGAAATTCGATAATCGCTCTGTCACCTGTGAAACACGCACACTCCAAAGCTTAGTAGAAATTCAAATCATGAACGCAATAAAATTGAATAATAAACCCCAGTGAAAGAATTTGCAGCGTTTCATGCATATCAGAATGCTTCAACCCGTGAATCGGCTACAAATCCTTTAAGAAGTTCACTCCAGTATCCACATTCACTACATCACTAGGTAACTGCGATCAAAACAAAAACATTAATAAACCAAATTCGATGCCTCTTGGAAAGTTGTTCAAAAAGAGTTCAAATTTAGGTCGCTTTGACATTTTTGAGGTTTTTAGGGATTTTACAAAACTTTGACAGCCCTTAAAAGGCACTTTAAATTAAGTGTGAGAGCTGGCTAAAGAATTGGGGCGTTGTCGGACCAACATGGATTTTTCCTGAAAATTTCAGATCTTTTACTCCAGCCGTTAGGGAGAAATCGTTCGTACTGCGGACGGATGAAAAAATTTTTATTGCAGATTTGGATTCTACACCCTTTGAAGAGCGATTTCAATGGTTTATTATAGAATAATAAACCAAAAATTTATAATGATAAATAAAATAAAATGAATAACTAAAATAAAAATTGATCCAACAATGATCTACCTATAATTATACATTGAATTACCTTGAGGTACGTAGCCATAATTCTAATACACATACAAGCCTTGTGTGCGTTATTTTATTTTATCATCCAGGTTCTAGGTGTTATCATTTACTAATAGGTCGTGATTATACAATACAAAATACAAGATAATCATCGTTATCTTCAATGCAACATAAGCAGAATTCATTTTTAGTGCCTATAATTGTGTGTATCACAAATCGATTAAAATTTCAGAGCTGATCCTAATGTACCAACAACGTAACACAAGTTGTATAATTGTTACAATTGAATTATAATTAAAAAATGATTCAGCTATGATCTATAAATACACATTAAATTATAGGTACGTAGCCATATTTGTATTACGGGTACCTATCCGCCTGATAATGGTCCGAATCGACATCAAAAGCGTTTGTGTATGTTAACCTTATCTCTGGATGCATGTTTGTCGAAGCTTTTGTTTTCAATCTAGTCTCAAATCATATTGTTTTAGTAGTTCCATCTGATGGATCGCTTTCACAAAACTTTTCACCGACAAGAACTTCCTACTTGATTTGATATAAAGAAAACCTAACATAAAATTATAAGAATCAGAACAATTAACAAACAATATAATAATTTAATTGATGGTACAGAACCTAAAGGAAAATCAGTAAACTATCGAGAATAGGAAATTTTGTGGGAGCGAACTAAACGTTGGCAGCCCTGCCGAGCGAACTAAACGTTGGCAGCCCTGCCGCTCCGCCGGCCGTGATATCAGTCAGCTGAGATATGAAATGGCGAGATGTTTTGCTTTGGGTGCAACAGGTTTCAGTTTCGGAGTTTTAATTCGTAATTTATTGCTGAAGTATTTGGTTGTGTTCGTTAAATGAAGTGGTGAATTCTGTTTGTGACGCATGTGGATATGGACAGAGGTATCAACGACGCGCTGATACACGGCAGATAATCTCTTATCAATTCGGTACGAATTACTAAAATTTCGCTGGTGAGTGCCTACCAAGTCAAAAAACACGGGTGATCGTTCATACGGGCCAGCACATTTACGAAAAATGTTATTTTTAAGCTATTTTCGAAGGAATCCCCTATTAGGAAAGTAGTTCCTATATTTCTGATGAGTAGGACATGGTACTCTGTTTTCACGTTTATTTTTAAGTGTATTATGTGAAGTTGCGACGATAAGTTCGTGTTTCTAACTTTTTGGGCGGCTAAAACATCGAAAACACGAAGTTTCCGGGAACCTCGGCCAACGCCCAGTATCCCTTCGCCGGCCGGCTCATCGGAGAGCGGCCGGCCTCGACCAGTTCTCTCCTGTCCGTGCTCGGGTGTGGTCGTCTCCGGTAGTCTGCTCTGTTCCGTTTTCGCGCGAAAAGTGTTCCGTTTTCATCTTCCATCTATTCAGAAGGCGAGAACATGCGAATACATCGGTAAGTACCTAGTATTTTCCTACAAAATCTCTAATACGAAATCTCATAGCCCAAGATTAGGTAGGTTCAGGAAGTCCCATGCAATGATTGATCAATAGAAGGATAATAGATTATAATTGGTCTAGCTAAGACCAATAGGAATAAATAACGTAATACAAATCCGTTTCAAACTTTTCTCAGACCAAATTCGTGGAAAAAACCAAAGGTTTTTCTTTAGTCATAGTACTCATATTTTCTCTCGAACCATCTCTGTTCTTGAAGTTTTATTATGCACGTATCAATTCGCGAGTGTGATTGTAGCTTACACGACCTACATATAAGTTACGGAACGATTATCCGTAGTTGAACACACACTCATAACACTTCGGAACATGCAGCATATCAAAAATAGTTCCCTAATTAAACCTATATATTCTGACTAGACTATTCCCTCAATGTGCAATCACGTTCTTAAATATGTACCTATTATGCACGTATAAGTTCACTAGCGTGTTTGTTGCTTACACTACCCATGGGTTTTAACGATTATCCTTAGTTGAACAATCACAAATAACACTTCGAAACAGGTAGCATATCGAAAATAGTTCCCTGATCATACGTATATATTCTAACTAGACGGTTCGCTTAATGTGCAATTATGCACTTAAAAATTCACTAGTGTGATTGCGGCACACACTACCTATGAGTTCAACGATTGTCCTTAGTTGAACACACACTCATACACTTCAAAACAAGCAGCATATCGAAAATAGTTCCCTGATTATAGATATATATATATTCTAACTAGAGTGCAAACATTCCGTTTAACGATTATGTGAACGACACACACTTCTTAAATATGTATTATGCACGTATATATTCACTAGCAATGTGCGAACACGTTCTTAAATATGTATTTGCACGTATAAATTCACTAGCGTGTTTGTTGCTTACGCTACTCATAAGTCTATAACTCATAACTCTCTAACAACAGATTAATTGACTGAATAACTTGAATGAATTTGAATAGATCACATGAACTAGACACCTCTACTATACTGCCCTCTGCGGGGAACGCTGGAGGTTCGCATCTTATCTGTATCTTGGTAGCTATACCACCACCTAGCTACCACCATCACCTTATTGCTTCCGAGTCTACCAAGGTAGCGGAAGCATTGTTTTCACTTTCGGAATGTGAAAATTTTTTTGTCTCCAAAATCAAAAATTCCACTCGCATTTTGCGTTTTAGACCTTTCTGAACAATTTTGGTTCCGTGTCTGTCTGTGTGTCTGTCTGTCTGTCAGCAAATCCTTGTTACGGGCAAAACTACGCGAAGTTATAGTCCGATTTTGATGAAAGTTTCAGGGATTGTGCGGGTTGGGGTGTAGATGGTCCCCTATAGGTTTCATGACACCCGGATCAATAGTAGCCTCTGCGCATGCGCAAACGTGAAATCCTTGTTACGCGCATAACTCCAGGAGTTCTTGACCAATTTCGATGAAATTCTCAGGGATTGTTCGTTTTGATGTGTAGATGGTCCCCTATAAGTTTCATGACCCCCGGATCAATAGTAGCCTCTGCGCATGCGCAAACGTGAAATCCTTGTTACGCGCATAACTCCAGGAGTTCTTGACCAATTTTGGTGAAATTCTCAGGGATTGTTCGTTTTGATGTGTAGATGGTCCCCTATGAGTTTCATGACCCCCGGATCAATAGTAGCCTCTACGCATGCGCAAACGTGAAATCCTTTTTACGCGCATAACTCCGGGAGTTCTTGACCAATTTCGATGAAATTTCCAGGGATTGTTTGGTTTGATGTGTAGATGGTCTCCTATGAGTTCCATGACCCCCGGATCAATAGTAGTCTCTGCGCATGCGCAAACGTGAAATCCTTGTTACGCGCATAACTCCGGGAGTTGTTGACCAATTTCGATGAAATTTTCAGGGATTGTTCGGTTTGATGTGTAGATGGTCCCCTATAGGTTTCATGACCCCCGGATCAATAGTAGCCTCTGCGCATGCGCAAACGTGAAATCCTTGTTACGCGCATAACTCCGGGAGTTCTTGACCGATTTCGATGAAATTCTCAGGGATTGTTCGTTTTGATGTGTAGATGGTCCCCTATGAGTTTCATGACCCCCGGATCAATAGTAGCCTCTGCGTATGCGCAAACGTGAAATCCTTGTTACGCGCATAACTCCGGGAGTTGTTGACCGATTCCGATGAAATTTTCAGGGATTGTTTTGATGTTTAGATGGTCCCCTATAAGTTTGATGACCCCCGGATCAATAATAGCCTCTGCGCATGCGCAAACGTGAAATCCTTGTTACGCGCATAACTCCGGGAGTTCTTGACCAATTTCGATGAAATTTTCAGCGATTGTTCGGTTTGATGTGTAGATGATCCCCTATGAGTTCCATGACCCTCGGATAAGTAGTAGCCTCTGCGCATGCGCAAACGTGAAATCCTTGCCACAAGCATAACTCCGGGAGTTCTTGACCGATTTCGATGAAATTGTCAGGGATTGTTCGGACTTATTAGGTATATTTTATAGTTTGTTCAATAGTTGAACATACTTTCCTTCATTTTCTCGAGTTATGCTCCTGCATAACAATAAATTTACCCTAAAGGGATTTTATAAAACTTTGACAGCCCTCAATTCAATATTTACTTCGCCTAATTGAACGAAGTTCTTTAGTCAATAATAATTTTCAATGATCTATACAGTCATGTTATGGGTACGAGGAAGCTATATGCCTTGTTGCAAGGATTGACGGCAGAAAAATGTAGAGGGACATGTTCCCACAGACTTCAACGCCTTCAAGTAGGTCGGTCGACGTATGGCAGGCATCGATTGTGTCGTGAGTACAATAACGATAGAATCGACTTCAAATTTAAATTAAATGATGAGATTTTTCCAAATTAACTACCAACTCGTTGCAAAATTGAACGATTAAGAGCAAAACAATGATGCTTGATACATTGAGTTATGAGCAACGAAACTATATATTTGTAGTCTGAATTCTTATTCAGTAAAAATGTCACCAAAATCTTATGAAAATTGCAGACAAAAGGTGAGTTACAAATGCATCTGTCTGCGCATACGTAAAAACGTACTAATAATAAGATCGTCTCGAAATTGATATGAGACGATTAAACCTTCTTTTCTTGACCACCCTCTAAATTTTAGCAAGATCACGCAGGACTTGTAACTAGGTATAGTGGACGGATTTCGCTTGGCCGCATGCGCTGTTTCATTTATTGATTCGTGAGCAATGAAACTCGAAGGGGGGAATCTACATCCTAAACCACACATTCTCTGAAACTTACATCCAAATCGGATACAAATTGTAAAAAAGAAATAAGTATCTTCGGACACACAGATAGTTAGTTAGAAAACGAAAGTTGTTCAAAATGGTCTAAGCGTAAAATACAAGTGGAAATTTTGAATCTGACGAAAAACTAATTTTTCAATTCCCAATAGTGAAAATTCATACAAATCTTCTTGAATTCTAAAACTCACACCACAACTTCTTGAAACCTAAAAACAACAAATTTTGAGGGGGTTAGACAACTTTTCTTTTTATTCGATTAGAAAAGGTCACTTAATTATTGGAATAATAGACGAAAATTTAAACAGTAACAAGACTTCAGCTGAAATTTTGTGTGAGAATGAGGAGTCTGAACTGCTCACCTACTTCATTACCCTGATTAGCGCAACGCTTGATTGTAGATATTGTTGGGTTATTAATATTATGGGTTGTTATTAATGGTTTATTTTAAACAAGGGAAAATAAATTGAATAGATCGATTAAATCTTCCCACAATTACATTTTACGAATGTCTTACCAGTTGTATGGACTCGATGAGGTCTTCGAAAAGTGCGTGGGTGACGGCGAACATGGACAAACACAGAATCCATCTCAGTGTTACCATGATACTAGGAACCTCTGAAATTTAACAGAAAATAATGCGTAACTACAATGAATTTAGGAACAACATAAACAGTTATTTGTTAAGTAGCTGTTGAGCATTGCCCTAGGCCACTCCAATTCATCATTTTTCCGCTCAAATTGCTATCCTATTCATTTCTTCTTTACTGTCCAGTCCATTAATTAATAAAATATAGGTTTTTACTTATTGTTCACCTTAAAATACTCAACTTAATCGATTTGTTCTCATGAATTTTTATTAATTCATTCAGTTTGTAGTATGTCTCTGTCGCCCGTATTTACTACAATGAAAAATAAGCCGTTAAATTTGGTCGGTAACCCTTCACTTTCAAAATTTGACTTTTAATATGATGGTTATTGAAACTGCCAAGTGTGAGCGTTGACCTGCAGCTTTTTAGATGTTGAAGGCTTAACGCCTCAGCCTAAGTAGAGGGTAACTAGTCCATTCCATCATCTTCTTGTTATAATTCCTACAGATGATTATGATAATAGAAGAAAACCGTCCGGGGACTAACGCGGATTATTGCTGATCCCTCAATCGAAATTTGGCACAAATTATATAAGCGAATTTTCATGTTTCGTAAATCGCACTTCTTGTATTCCATGTTTTTCAAATTGTGTTTAGCTGGGTTGCGATTTCAGTAAATACGCTGTGGTCAATAAAATTGAGAATCTACATATTATAGCCAATGCATTTAAAAAAATATATATCACTCAGATTTACTAACAAATGTTTGCTAAAAAGATGAACGTAACCAATTTCAGCAGTTGTTTGCCATTTTAAACAATTTTTTTAGGAATATTTTTTTTTTAAATTTTACTAAATTATTGTGCTAAACTCAATGTTTTTTAAACGGACTTTTAATTTCATATCGTTTATTTCATATCGTTGTTTATAGTTTATTAAAGTTCGTCCGAACTGTAATCAGTGCCATACTCACCTGCTCACACAAATTTGGCATCTGTCAGGTTTCACAAAGAACAAGTTTATTTCTGTAAACGATTTTCACCGCACATCTGCCAAAAAAAAAAATATAGTTCTGGATATGTTTACAATATTTTATGAAAAAGCGTTGAAATCCGGGAATCTTTTCAAAGTGTCTCACTACGAATTAAAAAATTTCAAATAGCACTTTTTTAAGGAAATTCGGTAAAAGGCTTTACAGTTGCTGGAAAATTTTTTAAATATTTATTAACACATTTTAGGATTTGTTGTTCAGGTAATTCTGAATGAACGAAAACTTAAGTCTGATGTCACTAGTTTTTGTAAACTTGGTTGAATCTGAATATAACTGGGTCATGATTTTGAGAACTTTCGACAATGAAGCTTTCCCGAAAAATTAAGTGTGTATTTTGAAGTCCTATCCGGTACTTACGAAGTACAGATCACTGCTTAGCACAATAGTACGTTTGATGTCAGTATTTCTTCAATTCTGAACGTGTTTAGTGTTCACATCTTCGAAGTTTTCCATGCAAACGAAAGTGAAGTTATACAACTAGTCCGCCTCGGTGTTGTGTAATAACCATCGAACGGTTCGTCGAGTACGCAAGTCAATCCGCCTCCAAATTCCCACCGAAACTACTATGACCATCCGGATTTTACGGTCCCTCGCCATTTCCCACGTACACTCCCATATCGGAATAACGGAAAATGAAAACCCACTGACCAATTAGTCGCTAAACTTTTCGCTCGTCGGATGGGAATGTTAGAAACAAAGCTTTTCGAGACCTCAGTAAAAGATTGCGATACTTTCTCTAGTTGAAAAGCGATTCTGCTATTTTGTACGATCATATTCATCTCGTGAATTATATTTCAAATACCAACGGCCTTTTAGGTGCCAACCATTCAAGCCTAATTGACTTAGAAACCCTAATCATTGCAATTTTACACAAAGGTTTATCAGGTAATTTTATATCAAATGCATCAAGGATTGCGATATTAAGTAATCAGGTGACAAGAAACATAACTTTCAATGGAGTGTTTCAAACTTTTTTTTTTTTTTTTTTTAAATAAATATAACTTTATTGCATAAGATAAATGCATTACAAGTTGGGTTCCACTTAAATTGGTATACAAATATAACATGAAACTTGATTTGGAGGTGAAGCCCATTGGCTTTCTCCTGGAATATATATCTATTTGATATTGGCAAGTTTTGAATAATTTAACAGTTCGTAACAGTTTTATAACAGAGGTTAACAATATCGTGGGTGATTCACTCGCTCTCGTTCGTTAAGTCTCGGTGGTGCTTCCGTTTGAGACGTCTTAGAGGGCGTTCTGGGGGGATTTCGAGTGAAATACTGGATACTAGGGATTTTTCATGGTGTTTGAAAGAGCTGATTAGGTTGGCATAAGATGTCTTCAGAACTTCTTCAGGTCTTCTTCTTGACAAAGGCATTTTGAGGTCTTTATGTAGGTTATTATTGGTCATGAACCATGGAGCATCAGTGATGACTCTCAGTGCACGATTTTGAAAGACTTGGATCCTGGCAAGTTGTGAGTCGCTGGCACTTCCCCAGATCGGGCAGCCATACTGCCACACTGGTCGCAATAATGTTAAATAAAGCTACTTGACATTTATTCAAACTTTTGACATTTATTTCATACATACACACATTTCATACATACATATTTTTCTAGTTGCCAAGCTAAAGTTACCTAGAGCGCTGCTCGCCTGGAATTTATGGTTTTGGTCAGGTTCACGATTTTGATTACTTTTGATTCCTCACATGGATGACTCTATAATCGAAAACACTCTACGGACAAGGTTGTTGGACCGTATTCAACAGGCGCCATAAAATGAAAACGATCTCTCGAGTGAAGCTGGTGACCGGTGAATGAATTTGGATGCTCTAGATCGAAATCATCTTTGGCATCGTGACAACTTGGGGCCTTGGACGAGTTTGTTGGAGAACAATGATCCCATTGATGCCAAAGGCGGAAGCCTAATCGTGAGCAATCTTGTAAGGGGTTGAATTGTTGTTAGGAGTCACCAATAAAATACAAAAAAGCTTTGCCATGTGCTGATAATCCGTAAATGCCCAGCGTGTGCTGACTAGGTGACGATTATAACTACTAGGGTTCAAGCCTACGTGACCTCTTTTGGATATCTACAAGTTATCAACGTATTTGAGATTTTATACTGTCTGAAATGATTGTATTAAAATGTATTTGAATGTAATTTTAGAAACTAATAGGAGTCACCAATGAGATACAAAAAACCTCTGACAGGTGTTGTTAATCCGTAAATTCCCAGCTTGTGCTGACTCAAGATTCGGTGAGGATTGCATTTATGAGTTTTTAAACTGTTACTAAATTAATTGATTTTTTGGCATTTTATTGTAGTTTGGATAGTTGATTATGTTGAAAAATTGTTATGAATGGGATTCGGATAAATCTAGGAATGTTTGAGAATGTCCCAAAACGAATTTTCGTGGAGAAAATTTTAGTAACTTGTCATTTTAAAAGTAAGAGGGCAACAAACAACCAGATAGATAGATAAAGCGTAATAGACAATTATTCATAAAAATTCACTAGTTTGGTCATGCAGCACGATTTAGATTTTTTTTTTGTTATTACATTTATGTCAGAGGTATATTACCGTACTAATAATAGAGAATAAATTTTGAAATAAATACATCAAAAAACACGGAAAATGGCCGGAAAAATTGGATTCTTGAAGGGTGTCTCTTTGCAATATAGAAACACAACGGAAATAACTTTATTTGCATGCATTTCTCTATTTGTAAATGTTTTCCTTAAAAAACGACAAATACTGACTTTTCACTTCAATTTTCTACACACGAAAACTCACTTCGGTATTTGTATTATCTCCTCTGGCTGCAGTTAAAGCTTATAAAGGAGTAAAGTGATAATCTATGCTTTATTTATAATATGCTAAAGTGATATTTCATGTTTTTTGAAAATTTTTAGCAAAGTATTTATGTTAAAGGAGAATAACCCACAGCCGAATTGATTAAATTAAAGCTCAAAAATTATGCTCATCACTTCGAGTGTTTTAACTAAAGGGATAATTTTCCTAGTAGTAAGGATACAAGTTCGAAGCCGGATAGAGGTGTCATTATTTTTGGACCATAACAGTTGGCACAGTCAGTAGGACCCTGATGTAGTACCTTTCACTTACACATTCACTCAAGTAAAGCACACACTGTGACAATAACCTCGCTCGAATGCTGACTTCTTCCAGCGAGCGTTTGCTGAGCCAGCGGTTTGCACTTTCAGTGGTCATTTTATCGAATTTAGCCGAGGCGAAAGTATTTGACTTGAATTATGTTCAAGGAAAAAAACACTAGTGAAAGAGGTTCAATTAAAACGTCCTCATAGTTCATTCCATTAGAGTGTTGCAACTAAAGAGAAATTTAGCAGGACTTTGGTAAAAATTCATTAGGATTAGATGCTAAGGACGCAAGTTCGAACCCAGTCAGAGGTATCATTATTTTGGTTCGGCAACAAAGTTGAAAGTAAGTTTTGTTGTCGTTTTCTATAGCTTTTCCAAGTCGAATTGAGAATTTTCCAAACCAAATTGAGAATTTCCCACACCAATTTGAGAATTTTCCAAACATGTTTGAGGATTTTCCAAATCCATTTGAGATTTTTCCAATCTAAGAAACATTCAATAATAAAAAGTAAGAGGAAGTTTTCCAAACCGAATTGACAATTTTTAAGGCAATCCAAGACTTTTGTTGAAAACAAAATTAGTGAAGAAAATGAAAGAATAGCACTTTATGAACAAATTAACATTGAAATAAAAAAGACAAAATGAACGAAGAATACTTCATAAAAATTACGCTCTTGTTAAGAACAGAAAAAATCAAGGCCACTCTGCGTTTGCCAACGACATTTTTTTTTTTACACTAATTTGTTTTCAATAAAAGTCTTGGATTGCCTTAAAAAATTGTCAATTCGGTTTGGAAAACTTCTTCTTCCTTTTTAGTAGTGAATTTTTCTTAATTGGAAATTTTCAAAGATTCGGAAAATTCTCAAAGTTTGGAAATCCATTCAAATTGGTTTGGAAAAATCTCAATTTGGTTTGGAAAATTCTCAATTCGACTTGGAAAATTTTCAATTCGGCTTGGAAAAGCTATATAAAAACAGTTTACAAATGGAAAAATTTATCCTGATGAAGTGTTTTCTGATATTTCTATGTTGTAGTAAAATGTATGTTTTCTTAAATCTAGCACCCACATTTTCGCACCCAAATCTAGCGCCCATATTTCTGGAAGAATTAGGGTGATTCAAATTTTATTCTGGTGTGTGGAAATTAATATAACTTACCTTTCTCGAAGATGACCAAGATGACCAAAAGACGACCTTGAAGTAGAAATTCTAATAAGAAATTTGATTGTGTAGAAAACTGATGAACCGAAATGGCAGCGAAGATGTACAGAATTATTGAGTGAATGATTCCACAAAACGAAATAGTATCTTTGTAGTTTCACCTTCGGTTCTTGGTCTTAGGGATACGCTGACAAGCAGCCGATTGTGTGGTTCTCTTGGTAGAACTGGGACGATGTGGTGGATGCTGAGATGGTGTGGCTATTTTCGGGGATGATACTCGATGATACCGATTCTAAGGAGATATCGTTATCCCCGACTCTCCCCAACCTGCTCGCTTTCCGAAACTGTAGTCGTCGCGAAACTTCCACAGAACAGAAAAAGGAAAAGAAGCCCCAGCCCCTCTCCCTACCTCCGATCGTCGGCTACGCCCAGGAAATCCGTCCGTGAATCCGCGATTCATAAACATACGAATGTCCGCATGATCTTCCGCAACTCCGCGGGTCACCAATTTCACTTTTCCTCGCCGACTTCCACCGTTCGGGCGAATCGTCCGGCGTATTGGAAGGAAGGCTCGGCGGAGCGGGGCCTTCCGTGACAAAACGCCATCTGACACACAAGCTAATTATTAGTAACACATGTCTTCCGTGAAATATGAGTCAAACGAGCGTTACCGCCTCAATTTATTGAAACACGAACCGTAATCGACACCTGTTATGCAGGACTAGATTGTCGAAGCTACAATGTCGTACATTTTGGAAAAATTAGTTTTTAAATCAGTTTATTATTTCTGTATTAGGTAACTCCGGACTAATAGAATCGGGTTGTATTTCGAAGATTGCCTTCCTAGGTGCACTTGGGAACACACGTTAAAATCCAACTTAAATTTAATGAGATAAAATAAAAACAGAAGCTACCATTCAAATCAAAGCTTCTTAAGTTGATTAGAACGTAAAATAGTCTTTGGGATCACTCAACTGATCAAATCAGACGCCCCACAGATAGCAAAATGGCTTGTAAATATCGATTAAAAAAAAAAAACTCTTGAAACAAAATTGAACTACTATTAGATCAACTAATGCGGCCGTCATACGATACTAGGGTATTTTTTGTTAAGAAAAAGTTTTATTAAATGGTTATCTGTAACTGTTTTAGAGTAGAATACGCTTAAGCCATGGACTAACTAGCCGAAAAGTGTCACGCGGGAGTGGAACGAAGAAGGGTATGGTATCCAGGAACGAAAACGGTGACGCGAGACCAATAAACATAAGAATATTTACATCCATGTGTAGTAGCTGCGACAAACCCGTTTGAAGTGTCATTTTATTTATGTAAATCGGAGTTTCAGTCGTTCGCGAATCGTCCTTCGGTTCGACAATGAACGTTCAATGATCATCGTTGAACGTTCAGCGTTCAATCGAGGCTAAAGCGTATTCTGCGTTCCTATACTTGTGGCAGTAGTCTCTAAATAAAAGCAAAAGGGGCGAGGCGCGGAGCGCCCAGTTTTTTCTAACCTGTTCAATTCATACTGTCAAATCTTGTATCTTATTCAACTTCAAAAGTTGTTGATCATGTTGTGACTCCGATGAATTCAATATGTATAGACAGGGCGTTTGCCTACAAATACATTATTTTTTTGTGTATATCCCTAGGTATGTATTTTTTGATTCTGAACTCGAATCCAAGGTCCAAAAAATCCCCTGACCCCCAAATTTTGAGCTATGGCCAAAAAACTACCCTTAAATTGTTGTCAGAACCTTTTTTTTGAGTCATGAGATTGGAATGAACTGCGACATCTTTTTAAGTGAATTTCTACATTTTTTTTTAACTTCAGACAAGGAGAGTACTTGGGGAAACTACCTCCCCCTCAATCACCCCCCGCCACCCCCTCCTAGGGGTTGAAATTTGAGTTCACGCCAAGTCGAGTAGGGTATGGATTTCTGTTTTGGGGTTCCTGAGGTCGAATTTGAACTTTAAGAGTCCGTAGACACCTCTTCTTCCTTTAATCACCCACTCCTAGGGGTTGAAATTTGATTTTTCGCGCCAAGTCGAATAGGGTAAGGATTTCTGTGTTCCCAGGTTCGCTGAAATTGAATATGATTTTCGAAAAGGCTTTCAAACTTTGTTGGCGTGTCCTCCAATGACTTTTAATTCTTTCAAATATCACAGAGCTATCACAAGAAAAGAGAATAAAATCCTAAGGAGCAAGTCTTCCGGATCGAATCTCAAATACTGTACTTGGAGATTCCTTCATCCTATCCCCAATCATGCTTAATTTCATGACTCAATTCGATCACAAAACCTTTTACACAAATTAGTGACGAAATCTTTGTGGTTCGCCTTCATGTGAAGAACCATCAACCAAAGTGAATTATTACACCGTTGATTCCACATCAATCAGTTTCAATAAGTAACACATCAGTAAACCTTGTGTTTTTTCTTCCCTTTCCTTCTATGATTTCTTG
Source organism: Creontiades dilutus (assembly GCA_031894815.1). Lineage (NCBI taxonomy): Eukaryota > Metazoa > Arthropoda > Insecta > Hemiptera > Miridae > Creontiades > Creontiades dilutus. The sequence goes on from JAVIWC010005620.1 coordinate 1,697,459, forward strand.
AAAACAATACCTCTTTAAATAAAATGTATAAAATTGGTTGAAAAAAATTATGAATTTGACTGGAAAAAGATATATTCAAGTATCTGTTGGGATTAAGGATTATGAATAAATTAGGTAACAAACTTCATGAGACCACATTCTCAATTTAATGCTTCCAGTACCACCTTATTATGATTTGGATTCATTCTCGTGTGCGTCCTTTTTTCGATTTCCTTATTGCTGTTAGAAAACGGCTCGCAGGTCAGGGATTTGATGTCCATATCGCGGTGTCTGCCGAAAATCGGAATGAAGAACTTAACGTCACACGAGGGCATTTCCATTTCCTCGTTGGTGGGCCAGAACAAAATGTGGTAGTGGGTCCCTTTGTCCAACTCCTGAATAACAGGGAAACGAGTGGATAGAATTAAAACGTGATTAGGCTAGACCAAGATCAATAACTTTTAGAGGAAACATAAATATAGTATCAACGAATTCAATTCGAAATTGGAAAACTAATTCAAAAACTATACCAAAACGTAAAATTAGTAAAAATTACGTAACACTCAGAGACTTTTCAGCTCCAGGTTCATGCTTAGGTTTAACAGTTTCAGGACACATGATTGGGTATATCCATCAAAAAAATCGAACAAACAACTAAAAAACATTCAAATATCTCACCGTTGCGGTCTCGGCTGACTTCACCCCATACAGAGAGAAATTACTTTTGGATTTCAGGTTGACCATGTTCAGCATTTGGAAGTATTTCGGATGTTGAGCGTTTTTCGTTTCCCATCTCAGGTCTTCGGGGAGCTATGGGAAAAATATATTCTTCGTCAGATTATCACAGAATTTCTCCTATAAAATGAGTGAGCAGGGGAGATTGCATTGGAGTGAGTTTTATAATTCGAATTGTCTCAATATCAGAGTTTGGTTTTGAGAATAAAATTCATAACTTAAGTTTATATGGACTCCCGGTCTGGGGGAGGAGATTACGCTACTACCTTCAGCCCATTAAATGTCTGCCGAAAAATCCAACTTCGTGTTATTACGAAAAGCAAATTTCTGGAGCACACTGATCCACTCTTTCGGAAGTTGAAAATATAAAAATTCCAGAATTTATTTGAAGCTAATTGCGTAAAAGCAAGTGTAGCGGTTTACATACCCATCACACGAGTTTCATACTAGATTTCAGTCGCAAGGTAATATTACTCTCCCACATTCTCGTACAACTGCCTCTTTGCATACATATTTCTCCACTGGGATAAGAGTTTTCAATAATTTTCCTACAGCTGTTGAATCTGAATTAATAAATCATCCTAGAAAAGTAAATAGCACTCTAAAAAAGTGGTACTTGCGTGTGCAGGATCATCGGTGAAGACTTTTTATTTTATGCAGCAGTCGTCTTCGTCACAATAATGCCTACTATTTCTATTTATTTACTTCATTTAATTTTTATTTAATATTAATGTTTAACAAGGTACCAACTCGTTTTCCCCGTCAAGGGTTTACCCACTAGGGAAACTATATTTCTAATTTCTTGTATTCCATATTCATGTTACGTATCAGAAATAAACTATCATTTCATTTCGTGTGGCGAGATAGTGGAAATCCATCTTAACTAAAAATTTAAAATTGACAAGAAAGTCTGTTTTCATTTAAAAAAAAAAAAAAAAAAAAAAAAACATGAACACTAGAATTTTTGTAGTGTACTGATGATGGTGCAACAACCGAAACCGGTCTACAAGTTTTTGTGTATTTTTTGTGGAAATAGACTTTCTCGTCAATTTCGTCTTTTTATTTAATGAAATTCATCTTTTTAGCCATGTATTTTCGCTCAAACCTCGTCATATCGTCGGAAAGACCGTTTAATTTCCTATCTCCATGGTAACAAATTTGTAATTCAGACTTCATAACAGTAGGTACTTATAAAACTATCTGAATTCTTGAGGTTGTTGCATGAAATATATATTTTTTAGAAACACTACTTTTAAATAGTTGATCAAACATGAACTGGAGAATTTAAAGACATATAATATTTACAAATAATTTACATTAACGAGAAAAATGTAATTAAAATTAAATTCTTACTTTCTTTAAAATCAATAGAAACTATAAATAGGGGAAAAGCAAGGCTCTGAAGCTAAGTTTTTCAATAAACGACCGCCTATTAAAATTGAACCAGGGGTGGCGTGGGGGGCTTGGAATAGAAGTCAATCATAAAATCAATAAAAAACTATACGAAAATTTCAAAATCTAAAATTCGCATTTCCTCTAAGGATGTCCCTCCCTTTTTCAATCGGGAACATCTATTAAAGTGGAACCAGGGGTGTGGTACAAACGAAGCATGAGAATAAAAATGGCTAAATACACATTCGTTACAGACAGAATTCAATATTGTTGGGCCGAAAACTAGACAAAGACTGAATCCATGAATAAAAAAAAACTAGAAAAGTTGAACATGAACTAGGACATTCAATAAGTTTTGGACAAATTTGTACCGAGAAAGTACTTGAATCTAATTAAAATGAGCTGGATATCTATATGAAGGATAATCGTTCCTATAATTATTGTAAAAATCGACCATTCATTCGTGTCCCTCATTATGGATATACAAGACACATGTACAACATTATTTTCTGACATTACTTGGAAAAAATTCATTTGCTATAAAATTTATAATCAACTTTATCCTTGACCCAAATTTTAACCCTGTTGAACAATCGTTGAATTTTGAATGTAATATGGTTGCTTAAGAAAATTCGGTCTTACGATCGTGCCGCATGAATGGAACTTCTTTTGGAAGATAAGGGAGAAGAATAGTTTACCAAACAATGTACATTTTCAAAAAGGCAAAAAGTGAGGCTCTAAAACAGGGGTTTTCAATAGATAAGTGTGTATTAAAATGGAACTAGGGGGTGTGGGACAACCGAAGCATGAGAGAAAAAATTGCTGAATACAAATCCATAGCATACTGAATCCTAGACAAATACTGAATCCATGAAGAAAAAACCTTGAAAAAAATGTAGAAAAAGTTAATCAAACAGAACTGGGGCGTTCAAAAAGTTATTCGCAAAATTATACCGAAAAAGTAATTAAAACTCATCGAAATGAGCTGATGGGCTGAATCTATATGCTCAATTGTAAAAATAGACAATTTATTTGTTCACCTTATTAAACAGGGCGTTCGGTATAAGAACAACGAAACTTCAGGGATTTTAGTACGATCCTTTTTTGTTTATTCTACATTAAAAGTTTTCTCTTCGTATTTTCGACCTTATTTCACTGAAATGGCCATAACTTCTTAATTTACTGAATAATTCAATTTTAAATTATACCGTTTAAAAGAACGTTAAATTTTCTTTAATTTTCATTCAATAAAATTTTCTCCCAAGTTACGTCGTACTTGGTTTTTTGTAGCTTAAGCTTGAATTTTGGTCAACCTTCTGCTTTTTAACAATTTTCAATGAGAAAATATAACTAGATAAAAATCCATTTCATACTAAATCCGGGATTATGGACTGAATCCTAGACAAAGACTGAATCCTTGAAATAAAACCCCGGTATATACCTGAGTGTGAAAAACGTAGTAGATGGAGCCCAACGTAAATGTTTTGACCAGTTTTTGTAATTATTCTATTTTTTTATCTCTCTTTTGCGCAAGTTGTGCAAAAAATCTAGAACAATGTTTAATTACAGAATGGAAGAGATAAATGAAAAAAAAAACGGTTCTCGGTCTTCATTTCTGCACCCTACAACTCAAAAATGATACGTCAAAAATTGTTTCCTAAAATAATGTCCGAAGCGACCATGATTATTGTATGTGACTTGTATTGACTCACCGAAGAGTGAGAATACATTTCTATATCGATAAAAACCATGTTTTAACCAAATTATCGTGATTATTGCGTTGAAACAACCCAATTTTAGTCTCGTTATGCAATAGATCTTGGAAATATTCCATTTGGAGGTGATAATGGTCAGTAAAATTATGAGTTCTTCTTTGTTCTGCGTTACAACGTAAAAATAGTTCGTATTTCATGATGGCAGCGAGGGAGGGATTGGTAACAACTTTCTGTGGGTCCATTATAAAGTGGTACACCCAGCAAAGTCATGATCTATTCATTCCCTAAAATGATGTCTGGAGCGACCATGATTATTGTATGATTTAAACTGAAATGTGAATGCATTGCTACGACGATACAAATTGTGTTTTTCATCCATTCACTTCGTTATATTAAGGTTATGGTAAGCAAAATGACACGTACCTCTTCATAGTCGTCGGCTGAGCAGATGGCAGCACAAATTACGAGAAACACTCCGACATTCAACATCATTCTCACTCCACTAGCGGAAAAATCACTTCTAGCCATATGCGAGTTACGAAACTAACCTAGAAATCACGTTTTATGACGTATTTATCTTCAATGAAGTTGTTGCAACGATAACGACATTAAAAAAAGCAATGAATACATTTAAGATCGTCAGAGTGTTTTGTAAGTTGAAAAGACTGCTTGTATAGTTTAGGGGTGATTATGTTATTTGTTCTCCCGACTTTCGATCGTGAAGGTCGTTGCAGCCGAAATGGACAGACGGAGCCATAACGGAAGGTATAAAATCACTCGACTGATGAAACTCAACTGAATTTGAGCTTGTTTCCTTAGTTACGGTCCGATGCTATTCCCGACACAGAGTCTCGAATCCGAGACATTTTCCTAGCGATTTTAGCGCTTGTGTTGCCACAAAAAATACATTCGAGGTTTTTATCACGAATTGTGTATCCGTACTATATGGAAATATTCAAAAGTTGATAAAATATCACCAGAAGGTTATTTTGTTCAAGCAAACACATTGAATTCTGAGTGTTATGGCAACTTTGTTGTGAAGATCATCGACTCGAGAAAAATGAAATGATACCTCTGAGGTAGGTATGTATTCCAAGCGAAAAAAACTGCAAATTATTACATAGGGGTTCATTACTTCTGTATTAGAGTAACCCTTCTAAGAAAATCACCGATCTACGTTTTCAGACGTAGTCTATTAAAATTTAAATATAAAAACGTCTGAAAAGTGGGTGTGGCACATAGCTTCCTCGTATCCATAACATGGCTGTATAGATCATTGAAAATTGTTATTGACTAAAGAACTTCGTTCAATTAGGCGAAGTAAATATTGAATTAGGGTAAATTTATTGTTATGCAGGAGCATCACTTGAGAAAAATCCCTGAAAATTTTATCGAAATCAGTCATGAACTCCCGGAGTTATGCGCGTAACAAGGATTTCACGTTTGCGCATGCGCAGAGGCTACTATTGATCCGGGGGTCATGAAACTCTTAGGGGACCATCTACACATCAAACCGAACAATCCCTGAAAATTTCATCAAAATCGGACTATAACTTCGTGTAGTTTTGCCCGTAACAAGGATTTGCTGACAGACAGACACACAGACAGACACGGAACCAAAATTGTTCAGAAAGGTCTAAAACGCAAAATGCGAGTGGAATTTTTGATTTTGGAGACAAAAAAATTTTCACATTCCGAAAGTGAAAACAATGCTTTTGCTACCTTCGTAGACTCGGAAGCAATAGATAATTTTTAATATTATCTAAACTTAGCGCATCTACATCATGGAATTAGTATTGTAGGCGCCATAAAAAGGTAGTCATTTGTGCTTCGGCTTGATAGAGCGAACAGAAGCGAAATTACCAAGGGCCGTTCAGCTGATCACGGTGTCCCCCCATATCTTGCGATTGACTCCTAGATGGTTCAAAGACAGTTGGATGACTCTGTATTGGACATATCTGCTTAAACACCAACCTTTGCTAGTATCAATGTTCAAAACAAAAGCTGATATCACAACTTGCACCGGACGAAGCTCGGCAATCCCGACCATGGGACATTCCAAATCCTCTAACATGTTACGTTGGAAAGCCCTCGATTTACCACAAATCATTATGCTACCTGTGAAATTTCAGTTTTCTAGGATGATAAAGAAAGAGAAAAAACCCTTGGGCTCACTTAGATGATCACTAGTGCCCCTAACCTACGACCATTTCCCATGACTGCTATCCTGGTCATTTCATTGTTCTTCACAATGCCCCAGATTCGGGACAAAACTTCTAACACCCAACATTCTTGTTTGCAGCATTCTCGATAACATCAGTCTACATTATTTTCATCAAAAAAGGAAAAATCGTGCATTGAACGGGTAAGTTCCTATTAATCAACATTTTCATACGTCGAATTTGAAGTTCGGAGGACAACAATGGAATCACGGTGTTTATGCACTAAAAAAGTGCACATTTAATTACGGCATTTGTTGCTAATCAGTTTCCAGGTAGAAGTTACTAAGAAGGGACTCATGTTTCGAGGTTTAAGAACGAAAAATGTCTGCCAAATTGGGAGGGCTGTTTTGCTTCCTATAAATTTGAAATTATATTGTCAGGGACGGTGTGTGACGGATATGGATATTTTCCTCCTTCTCGTTTCTTGAAACTGTTAAGCCTGAGCATAAACTTTTAGATGCAGTGGTATCCTCGCTGTATTACAGGTATATCGGCTTAGCTCATAGAAGGGGCCATTGATAGACTCCATCATCTCCTTGGTTTAGGATTTACTCTACCGATTCACTACAGCGCAGAAACGCTGATCTACCAAATAAATTTAATGGTTTCAGTATCTGCTACTTGAACAATTCGGTGTTCACTGCTCTTTGAATTTTTTTGTTTTTTCGTTCTATTGAGAATTTGGCCTGGTTTAAAAAAAAAATTCGTTATTGTTTATATTCGTGTTTAAAAGTGTGATCTTGTGAAAACCAGACCTAGGTAATGTCTGCATTACTTACAAATATATTAGGTTTTAACGTAGTGGATCCATGTATACGTTGTATACCATCTCTCAATCACTCAGAACCGCTTTTTAATCAAATGAAACTTGGTACCGAATAAATGAAATCTAGTTCCGAACGGATGAGATCTCGTGTATATCAAATGAAAACATGTGCCAATAAAATAGAGCGTCTGTTTGGGTGAAAACCAAATGAAACTTTGTTTTAGAACAAATCAAACTTAATTTTAATCAAGTGAAACCTCGTACCAATGCTTTTTTCTGAACAATTTGAACAAGTTTTATGATAAAAAGCGCTGAAAATTCTTTCACTGGGGTTTATAATTCAATTGGCTTGCGTTCATGATTTGAATTTCTAGTAAGCTTTGGAGTGTGCGTGTTTCACATGTGATAGAGCGATTATTGAATTTCAGGAGGCACACAACTATATCAACTGATCAATCCAAATAGGTATTTTGGTCGAGAACAGATTTACGTGCTCAATAATCGCTCTATCACCAGTGAAACACGCACACTCCAAAGCTTAGTAGAAATTCAAATCACGAACGCAAGCCAGTTGAATAATAAATCCCAGTGAACGAATTTGCAGAGTTTTATGTCTTTACTTTGCTACATAAACGCGAAAATGTAACGCGGACAGCGTCACGAAAAATTGTAGCGTTTTACCTACATTTACGGGAATGCTTCAACCCGTGTATCGACTACAAAGCCTTTTAGGAGTTCACTCCAGTATCCACATTACTACATCACTAGGTCACTAGGTTACTGATATCAACACAAGAACAATAATAAACCAAAATGACGCGAATGTTGGCACCATAAATTGGGCCATAGATCGGGAATGGTTTGACCTACGGACCTGGGGAGGGGCTCACTCGATTCCTCGTGGAGTGTTCTTCAAAAAAAGCACAAATTTAGGCCGCCTTGACTTTTTTGCTTCCGAGTCTACTAAAGTAGCGGAAGCATTGTTTTCACTTTCGGAATGTGAAAATTTTTTTGTCTCCAAAATCAAAAATTCCACTCGCGTTTTGCGTTTTAGACCTTTCTGAACAATTTTGGTTCCGTGTCTGTGTGTCTGTGTGTCTGTCTGTGTGTCTGTCTGTCTGTCAGCAAATCCTTGTTACGGGCAAAACTACACGAAGTTATAATCCGATTTTGATGAAATTTTCAGGGATTGTGCGGGTTAGGGTGTAGATGGTCCCCTATAGGTTTCATGACCCCCGGATCAATAGTAGCCTCTGCGCATGCGCAAACGTGAAATCCTTGTTACGCGCATAACTCCGGGAGTTCTTGACCAATTTCGATGAAATTTCCAGGGTTTGTTCGGTTTGATGTGTAGATGGTCCCCTATGAGTTTCATGACCCCCGGATCAATTGTAGCCTCTGCGCATGCGCAAACGTGAAATCCTTGTTACGCGCATAACTTCGGGAGTTCTTGACCAATTTCGATGAAATTTCCAGGGTTTGTTCGGTTTGATGTGTAGATGGTCCCCTATGAGGTTCATGACCCCCGGATCAATTGTAGCCTCTGCGCATGCGCAAACGTGAAATCCTTGTTACGCGCATAACTCCGGGAGTTCTCGACCAATTTCGATGAAATTTCCAGGGTTTGTTCGGTTTGATGTGTAGATGGTCCCCTATGAGTTTCATGACCCCCGGATCAATGGTAGCTTCTACACATGCGCAAACGTGAAATCCTTGTTACGTGCATAACTCTGGGAGTTCTTGACCAATTTCGATGAAATTTCCAGGGTTTGTTCGGTTTGATGTGTAGATGGTCCCCTATGAGTTTCATGACCCCCGGATTAATGGTAGCTTCTACACATGCGCAAACGTGAAATCCTTGTTACGTGCATAACTCTGGGAGTTCTTGACCGATTTCGATGAAATTTTCAGGGATTGTTCGGTTTGATGTGTAGATGGTCCCTTATGAGTTTCATGACCCCCGGATCAATTGTAGCCTCTGCGCATGCGCAAACGCGAAATCTTTGCCACAAGCATAACCCCGGGAGTTCTTGACCGATTTCGATGAAATTTTCAGGGATTGTTCGGACTTATTAGGTATATTTTATAGTTTGTTCAATAGTTGAACATGCCTACCTTTATTTTCTCAAGTTATGCTCCTGCATAACAATAAATTTACCCTAATTCAATATTTACTTCGCCTAATTGAACGAAGTTCTTTAGTTAATAATAATTTTCAATGGTCTATACAGTCATGTTATGGATACGAGGAAGCTATGTGCCACACCCACTTGGCATTTTTGTCTCCAAAATCAAAAATTCCACTCGCATTTTTCGTTTTAGACCTTTCTGAACAATTTTGGTTCCGTGTCTGTCTGTGTGTCTGTCTGTCTGTCAGCAAATCCTTGTTACGGGCAAAACTACACGAAGTTATTGTCCGATTTTGATGAAATTATCAGGGATTGTGCGGGTTGGGGTGTAGATGGTCCCCTATAGATTTCATGACCCCCGGATCAATAGTAGCCTCTGCGCATGCGCAAACGTGAAATCCTTGTTAAGCGCATAACTCCGGGAGTTCTTGACCAATTTCGATGAAATTTACAGGGATTGTTCGGTTTGATGTGTGGATGGTCCCCTATGAGTTTCATGAGCCCCGGATCAATAGTAGCCTCTGCGCATGCGCAAACGTTAAATCCTTGTTACGCGCATAACTCCAAGAGTTCTTGACCAATTTTGATGAAATTTTCAGGGATTGTTCGGGTTGGAGTGTAAATGGTCCCCTACAGGTTTCATGACTACCAGATCAATAGTAGTCTCTGCGCATGCGCAAACGTGAAATCCTTGTTACACGCATAACTTCGGGAGTTCTTGACCAATTTCGATGAAATTCTCAGGGATTGTTCGGTTTGATGTGTAGATGGTCCCCTATGAGTTTCATGACCTCCGGATCAATAGTAGCCTCTGCGCATGCGCAAACGTGAAATCCTTGCCACAAGCATAACACCGGGAGTTCTTGACCGATTTCGATGAAATTTTCAGGAATTGTTCGGACTGATTAGGTATATTTTACAGTTTTGTTCAATAGTTGAACATGCCTACCTTTATTTTCTCAAGTTACGCTCCTGCATAACAATAAATTTACCCTAATTCAACATTTACTTCGCCTAATTGAACGAAGTTCTTTAGTCAATAATAATTTTCAATGATCTATACAGTCATGTTATGGATACGAGGAAGCTATGTGCCACACCCACTTGTTTAAGCTAGTGAGAGAACATTTGCCGATATTTCGAAATATCGGCATTGAAGTATAGATACTCTTTTATTTTTGAAGGGCCCAATATCGATACTCAACGGTAAAATATTGGGTATCGATACCCATACCTACGCGCCCGTCACCGAACGTGATCTGACGTTCCCGCTACCGCGAGTGTGAATCGAAAACAGGAACGGCTAGGGATGTTCCGATATTATCGATATCAATGAACATCGATATTTCTCTTTCGATATATCCGATATTATATCGATATAAGGATTTCGATATTATCGTGATATCGAAAGATTTTGGTGAATATCGGATTTCGATATTGTGTTTTTTTTAAGTTAGTTATTTTTATAAAAATGCGCGGTTTCCATCGCAAACTGGCAAAGTTTTGCTAAATATTATCTAAATAAGTTTTGCTAAATATTATCTTTGGGTGAAAATGTTTGTGTTTTAGTTGTGCCTATTTCAACAGATTATTTGCAATACACAGTTTTAAAAAATGTACCAGAATAATATTGCACAAATCATTCTTCTGTTTTAGTTTGGAAACTCACTGTGTGATTGTTTTGGGTAACTTATATTAGCTAAACTCAAAAAAAATGTTTTCAACCAAATTTTACAGTAAGGAATGAAAATTGCTTCCAATTTATATCAATTTACCCAATTTTCTACATTATAATTCATTATAAAATCAGTTTAAGATTGTAGTAATATAATCACGTGAATACAAAGAGTTTTGTCATAAAATTGTGAGCAATCATAAAAATTGCGTAATATCATTCGATATTGCTGATATCGATATTTTGTTGCGATATTATCGGTGTATCGATGTTGATGGTTATCGTTATCGTTATCAATATCGAATATCGGAAGACCCTCGATATCGGAACAACCCTAGACGTTCCCGCTACCGAGAGTGTGAATCGAAAACAGGAACGGCACCGAGGCGACCGCCTGTGAGTTCCTCCGCCTGCCTGCTCGTATCGGAGAGCGGCATGTCTCGACCTGTCTTCTCCGGTCCTTGTTCCGGCGGGCGGTCTCGACCAGTCTTCGCTCCGCGCTCGGGCGTGGCGGTCTCCGGCAGTCTACTCCGTTCCGTGTTTCGCGCGAAAAGTGTTTCTCTTCATCTTCCATCTATCCGGAACATGAATCTTCATGGATTGGTACAACGGAATGCGGGAACATGCAAATACATCGGTAAGTACCAAGTATTTTCCTTCAAAATCTCTAATAACAAGTAATATAGGCCGAGATTAGGTAGGTGCCGCATGTTTAGGAAGTCCCGTGCAATGGTTGATCAATAGAAGGAGAACATGATACAAATCCCTTTCAGAATGTTCACAGACCAAAGTCGTGGAAAAAACCAAAAGCTTTTCTTTAGTCTGATTCTATGCTCTCTCAAACCGTGTACGTTCTTCAAGTTTTATAATGCACGTATAAATTCGCTAGTGTGATTGTAGCTTACACTTCCTTTCAGTTTAACGATTATCCGTAGTTGAACACGGAACATATTGCGTAGTTGAACATATTTGCCAACTATACTATTCCTACAATGTGCAAACATGCTATCTACGAGTTTAACGATTATCCTTAGTCGAACACTTCGAAACACCTAACACATCGACAATAGTTCCGTGATCATACGTATATTTGCCAACTAGAGCCACAATGAGCAAACACGTTCTTAAATACGGATTACGCACGTATAAATTCACTAGCGTGATTGTTGCTTGCACTTAGGGACGTTCTGATACCGCTTTCGGTACGATATTTGGTATCGATATCGATACAGTATCGAAAGAAATGTATCGATATGGGTAGTATCGAATGACAAAGTAAATTTAATTGACTCGGAACCTCGAAAGCAAACAATTCCAGACAAAACTAGACTTTGTGATCACACAAGAGTATAACAATACAAAAGGAAATAATATAATAATAAAATGATACTTATAATATATACAGGAAAATAATATAGGTAATACAAAAATAAAAAACGTAATAGTATAAGTAGGTAATATAAAAAGGGTCTGAATAAAAGATTGATCCTACCTATTTTTGTCCTATGGTCGAGGAACATACAACAGTCAACAATACGATAGCGACATAATAATAACAACAGCAACATTAATAACGATCGATATAACGCTTATCATTGTCGATATCAAACTGATTAACTGAGTGGTTCGATTCTGCGTCATTGGGACCACCACCAAAAAAGTTGCGTCTTTCAAAGCAAGTAACCCACTACTTTTCAAAACTGAAAAAGTTTCAATATTGTTGAAAATTAGACGTTACGAAAATGTAGAATTATGTTCACCAAAAGGAAGTACTATCGATACTGCAGATTTTCTTCCGAATATCGGATGATTCGATACCGATACCATACCTGCAGTATCGAAACAAAAGTATCGATACCTACCCATATCGGTAGTATCGGAACGTCCCTACTTACACTACTCATGAGTCTATAACTTATAACTCTCTAGCAACTGATTATTATACTGATCAATAGATCACATGAACTAGACCTTAATTCCCGGGACAGCGCTACTACCCCGACTTGAAGGTTCGCATCTTATCTGAATCTTGGTAGCTATATCCACAGTTGCCAAGTTGAGGTTTTTCCACCTAAATTTAGGGTTTTTGCTTCCGAGTCTACCAAGGTAGCGTAAGCATTGTTTTCAGTTTCGGAATGTGAAATTTTTTTTGTCTCCAAATATCAAAAATTCCACTCGCATTTTGCGTTTTAGACCTTTTTGAACAATTTTTGATCCGTGTCTGTCTGTGTGTCTGTCTGTCAGCAAATCCTTGTTACGGGCAAAACTACACGAAGTTATAGTCTGATTTTGATGAAATTTTCAGGGATTGTTCGGTTTGATGTGTAGATGGTCCCCTATAAGTTTCATGACCCCCGGATCAATAATAGCCTCTGCGCATGCGCAAACGTTAAATCCTTGTTACGCGCATAACTTCGGGAGTTCTTGACCAATTTCGTTTAAATTTTCAGGGATTGTTCGGTTTGATGTGTAGATGGTCCTCTATAAGTTTCATGACCCCCGGATCAATAGTAGTCTCTACGCATGCGCAAACGAAATCCTTGTTACGCCCATAACTCCGGGAGTTCTTGACAGATCACGATGAAATTTTCAGGGATTGTTCGGACTTATTAGGTATATTTTATAGTTTGTTCAATAGTTGAACATGCCTAAATTTATTTTCTCAAGTTATGCTCCTGCATAACAATAAATTTACACTAATTCAATATTTACTTCGCCTAATTGAACGAAGTTCTTTAGTCAATAATAATTTTCAATGATCCATACAGTCATGTTATGGATACGAGGAAGCTGTGTGCCACACCCACTTGTTTGAGGTTTTTAGGGATTTTACAAAACTTTGACAACCCTTAAAGGGCACTTTAAATTAAGTGCGAGAGCTGGCTCAAGAATTGGGGCGTCGCCGGACCAACATGGATTTTCCCTGAAAATTTCAGCTTTTTTGCTTCAGCCGTTTGGGAGAAATCGTGCGTATGGCGGACGGACGGAAAATTTTTTATTGCAGATTCGGATTCTACACCCTTTGAAACGTAAACCATGAAATTTTCAGGGGGGGTTAGAATTTTTTTTTTTCAAGAGCGATTACAATGGTTTAATATTGAATAATAAACCAATTAATTCGGTGATTAAAATTTGGTTTGATTTCCTTGAAAACAAATTTTCATTGGGTTTTCAACAAGATGGAGGTTTTATTTTGTCAGCAAAGGTGTCATTTGTTAAATGAGAGATCTCATTTGTTTGGAACAAGTTCTCATTTGGCTCGGTAAGAAATTTCATTCGATCAAAAAACGGTTTCAAGTGATTGAAAAATGTGACATAAACACTTGTCTCTACTTATCCCCTGAGTCCTGCGATTATTTCTATTTAAATACACTTTTGTAAGAAAGATGTAAATAAACGCGTCGCTAAATGTCTCAAACCTATAGCTAGCCTGATTTCTGGAGGGACAGCACCTTTGAAGTAAATATTCCTTGAGTATAGTTCTGCATTAGGCCACACTACATGTAGAAGGGTGTAAAAGTTGTCTCTACTCATTCTGTTCAAATTTTCAAAAGAGCAAATTATGGTTTCGCTTCAAATCATTCAATATATCACAAGTATCCGCTCATCCATATAGATCGAGATTTTCTATCACGTTCTCGTACGTATGGTTACAAAATGCAAGCTACACTGATACCAGGTAACACCACTGTGCCGTCCTCTTCTACCAAAACAATTCTGTTTCGATTTTGCTTCGACGCATAAATATGGGCAATTTTGATGAATAACTATGCTCCAAACGCAAAACGAAAACGGAATTCTATAGTTTCATGTTGTTTGATTGTTTAACTACCTATTCCTGTACAATAAATGATTGATTTTTGATGCCCACCCAGCTTGGGAGACATTATTTTTAAACGGATTCGTTGGTTTTAATTCATCCAAAACCGCACAATTAACCGCACTCAGAATTATCAGTACCACTAAATCACTTGAAGGCAATCGGAATAACTCGGATTTTGAAAGAAATTTAAATTTTACCCTCGACAATCACGAAATTTCAGTTGAGATAAATTAAAGTTCTGAGTTTGAAGACTACACAACTGTCAGATCCCGGAGTGGACTGAAATCAATGAATAAGACCGCGAAGGATTAATGTTGCTTTTATTTCAGCAACAATAGAACATTATGGACGTTAGCGAGGGAAGTTGTAATAATAATTTGATAGCCCTGGACGTTTTAATTCAGTTTTCATTAGGTAATGAGCGAAGAATACGAAACTCCGAGTTAATTCGCGCTTCGACGATGCCTACGAATTATTTCCTAATTAGAAGGAACGCTGCTATTGAGAATGATTATCAATAAAAAAGCGACCTTTCTTAGAAAAATTGCTTCAAAATTTAAAAACAATGCAAGTTGTTATTTATTGAGAAGGTAACTCATTACAATATAGTATAGATTCATAGGTATAGTACCATAGATTCATAGCATAACGGAAAATTTTCTTAGGTTAGGTTTTTTGAACATTCTCAACTGCTTTCGTTGTATGCACTACTAAGCTTTGGAGTGTGCGCGTTTCACAGGATAGAGCGATTATTGAATTTCAGGAGGCACACAAATATGATCAACTGATCAATCCAAATAGGTATTTTGGTTGAGAACAGATTTACGTGCTCGATGCATATCTCCCGATATTCAATAATCGCTCTATCCCGTGAAACGCGCACAATCCAAAGCTTAGTAGAAATTCAAATTATGAACGCAAGCCACTTGAATAATAAACCCCAGTGAAAGAATTTGCAGCGTTTTTACTTATTAGTTGACACTTGAAATTGAAGTCCTGTTCTCTGTACTGCATTCATGTTTGATTTTGAAAAGTTCCCGGGCTCGGTAAATGCGAAATTTATTCCACCGGCGTTACAACTCTCTCCCTCCTGCCCGTAGCCTATAAAGAAATAAATCCCAATTATCCCAACATTATTATTCTCTCGAAAAAAAAAGAGGTCCGCGTCGGCGAAGCGGGATTATTTCCCACGGGCATCCCTACCCACCCCTATTCCACCTGTACACCCCCCCTTGCGGGAAAACCCGGAGTTACTTCCTTGAGTGAAATAGTGGTACGAACGCAGAGGCAAATGCAGGGAGTAGTTGCTAATAAAATGGTAACTCGTCCCTAGGAGAGGGAGAGAGAGAAATAACCCACGGATATAGAAGAAAAACTCACCCTTATTCAGAAACACACCCCACCCACCTTCCCTTGTTAATTGGCTCCTCCGCAGGTGACAAATCTGCTTTTGATTCAGTAATATTTTAACAACCCTCCGTTTAATTTGTCGGAAGACACTTTTTCTTCTTTCTTTTATTCTTTGGTTGTACGATTTATTTGTCGCTTTTTTTCGCGACATCAAAGATTCATGGTTTCTCTCCAGCGATGGATTCTTTCAGGTGGGTAATCCCTGAAGAGTTTAATTGGAATTTATGATTTTAGAATACATTTGTTTACGTAATACAATTAACGTTGATGACAGGAACGAAAATTGGTGCCGTTTCAATATGTGATGTGGTCTTCAATCCATTTTCCAATTTAGAGGACCAAAAGTTTGAATCATTATATTTTGTAGTCAAATCTTATGGTTGTCACTCAAACATTCACATAAGAGTGACTGTTATTGTGAGTGTTGGTGAAGATTCTCTTACAACAATATGGGGCCGTTTAGGGGCCATTCGGCGGTCGGCAAACGGGCATTACAGATTTGTGCATTTTGGTTTTTTGTTGTTTGACAAGTGTTTATTTACATAGGTCGACTTAGCGGTGGATTCAGCGGGGGTGGAATTAGACCTGCAGCCAGTGGGTTGAAATGATAATATCATGTCATTTTCGGCGGTTGTGGATGAAATTGCCTGTATATTTTGTGAGCAGCTATGTGGGTGGTAGTATTTTGAAGTAATCGTAGACAGCTTTGTTCTGACATGCGGCGGAGAGTGGATAACTTGTTGGAGTCTAGAGTTTGGTTGTTGTTCGGAACGTGAGCCCCAGACCGGTAGATCTTAGGTATCATAATTTTGTTTTGAATTTGTCTGTTAAGGAGTGGGTTTTAGTGGATTGGTTCTTGCTTTTATCTTTTGCAGTAAGCTAGTGCTTTGTTCGTGGTATGCGAGCCGTTGATCCAGTATTAGACCAACATAAAGATGGGAAGTAGCAGATGGGATATTCCCCTTTCAGATACCGTAAAGGAAGGTTTATTAAATTCCTTTTGTAGGTGCCTGTGACGGCTTGCGATTTGACTGCGTTTATCTTCAGTCTCCATTTAGTTCTCCATTGTCTCAGCTCGTCAAGTAACTTCCGAATCAGAACAGCTCACAGTATATATTGAATCGTCGGCTTTTCAAAATAATCAAACATGCAGAATCACTTATTTTGAAGCAGAACAAGCCTTCGACCGCCTTTGGCACGATAGCTTTCTGTCAAAATTAAGTCCTCTCCTACCTGGCAATCTATGTAGTTTAACCGCGCACTATATAACTGTCAGGACATGTCAAGTTCACGTCAAAGTTAATCATCTTCGGTCAGACCAATACTCGCAGGAGTTCCTCAGGGAGGGTGCCTTCCTTCTTAATTTTCGAGGTCTGGTTGAATGTAAAAATAGGAGATTGAAACCTTCTTCAGTGATCAAGTGAAAAATCATCTTAATCTGAGAGTCGAAATGATGATTTTTCACGAGAAATAAACAAATTTCGATCATTATTCAGCAAAAATTGTTTTAATGGTTTTTAACGCTGATTCACGTGATGCTATCCGTTTTTTGATTCAACCCAAGTTTTGCAAAATAATGACCGGTATTTGTTTATTTGTTTTTTTTTTTTCTCGAGAAAAATCATCATTTATGCCTACTTTCGACTCTCAGATTAAAATGATTTTTCACTTGATCACTGAAGAAGGTTCAATCTCCTATTTTTACATTTTTCAACCAGACCTCGAAAATTAATCATCGTAACAATCTGAGAACAGGAGCCGTCAATGAAAAAGCGGTCGGGAAATAAACAAATTTCGGTCATTATTCCGCAAAACTTGAGTCAAATTAAAAAACGGAATCAGCGGTAAAAAACAATGAAAATTCATGTGCAACACTATAGAGTTCACAAGCATCCGTTAATTGACGATTGTGGGGTTCCGCAACTTTGCGTGCTCGCTAAACCGGTTGCGCACAATAAAAAAAATTGGTTAGGGGGTCAAATTTTCATGAAATTGTGGGTTGAACCGGGGTCTGCAATAAAAATTGGGGTTCTCATTCAAAATAAGAAAGTTAGTGTAAATTGCGTAAATATGATATTGAGATCCTTGAAAAAAATATGAAGATTCAGAAAATTTTTTTTTGTTTACTCCCATTTGTACAATTTTAGGAGGGGGGAGGAGAGAGAACAACTTGTGGGGCGCCCTGTATACTTTAACCGGTCATGATTCGGAATCCGATGCATTTTGGTTCAAATTTTGAATCTAGGCACCTTGAAACATGAACTGACAAAGTTTGATGGGGTCATAAAACAATTTTTAATTAATTTAGTAAGGAAGTAGGATACCTACTGATACCGACCTTGTTGCAATCTCAAACTCCCACGTGTGTGGACAAGGGCTATTCAGAGAAAACCCCCTGTGCATACCTGAATCCCTTGCACCTCACCCTATGCTGCCCTGAATAGAATAATCCTCATCCAGGATTAAAAATGCGTCATTATGACAGAGGAGTAGTAGAACGACGAGTAATTCCATTCGTATTAACCATCCAATTAAAGAAATTGCAACCATTGCTTTTGGCTCTTCATTGTAATGATAATTGAAATTCCCATTCCCACTAATTAGAATGCAAAAAAATTAATTGCATTGTCGTTGGTAATTTCTTGTAATGGAATAGGAATCCTTCAAAATCGATTTGAATTCCAAAGGGGTAATGAGATTATTTTTTTAGCAACAGTGAGTGTTTTTATCAACATTATATAGATAGTGGAGGCACACAAATATGATCAAGTGATCAATCCAAATAGGTATTTTGGTCGAGAACAGATTTACGTGCTCTATGTATATCTCCTGAAATTCAATAATCGCTCTATCACCTGTGAACCACGCACACTCCAAAGCTTAGTATAAATTCAAATCATGAACGCAAGCCAATTTAATAATAAACCCCAGTGAAAGAATTTGCAGCGTTTTTTTTTTTTAAATTGTTATCAGAATGCTTCAACCCGTGTATCGGCTACAAAGCCTTTTAGGAGTTAACTCCAGTATCCACATTACTACATCACTGCATCACTACGTCACTAGGTTACTGATATCAGCACAAAAACAATAATAAACCAAAATAACGCGAATGTTGGCACCATAAATCGGGCCATAGATCGAGAATGGTTTGACCTACGGACCTGGGGAAGGGCTCATTCGATTCCTCGTGGAGTTTCCTTCAAAAAGAGTACAAATTTAGGCCGCCTTGATTTTTTTTTGAGGTTTTTTGGGATTTTACAAAACTTTGACAACCCTTAAAGGGCACTTTAAATTAAGTGAGAGAGCTGGCTCAAGAATTGGGGCGTCGTCGGACCAACATGGATTTTTCCTGAAAATTTCAGCTTTTTTGCTTCAGCCGTTTGGGAGAAATCGTGCGTAAAGCGTACGACGTACGGCGGACGGACGAAAAACTTTTTATTACAGATTCGGATTCTACACCTTTTGAAACGTAAACCATGAAATTTTCAGGGGGGGTTAGACTTTTTTTTTCAAGAGCGATTACAATGGTTTATTATTGAATAATAAACCAAAATTGAAGGCTAGGTGGAAATCAATGAGGTTCACTTTTCTATAAAATAAACCGTAGTTTTTCTATTGATTTGCACGTTTCTATTGGTTGTCGCGTACGACAATGTGTGATCCGCCTTCTATTACAAGAAAGAGAACTCTTTCGTATCGGCAATTCCATGAAAGAAGCTGGTCCATCAGTTGAAGCGCTCAATTTCTTTCGTACAGCATTCAGTAATGTGCGTATTGTGTTCATTGAGGAGTGTGGTATGATGGGCTCTGGTCTACTTCATAAGATAAACGTCCCCAATACATTCTCTGCTACTACAAAATACCATTTGGTATTTTGTGGTGATTTACGCCAGTTACCACCTGTGTGTCTGGCACCAATACCTCAGAGGAATAGAGAAACCTTCAGTCAGGATATTGTATGGCAATATTTAGAATACTACCCTCTCGTTCAAGGTTGGTAATGGAGAGAGTGTGACGCGAGAAGAAGAAGACGTCATAGAATCCTGATTTTTTACAAAAACATGCATTGATGAAATTAAAGTACATTGAGTAATCTCAATATGAATTTTATGACCACAAAAGGTGCAGAATTTATAACTTTCATGCGTGAATCATTCAATCTAAAGTTTAATAGTTATCCAGCAATCTCTACAACCCGAAACAATACAGTCACTGATGCTGTACTCACACGATATATAGACCATATGGAAACAAGGCATTTTATCTTATACTTTTATATATCTCGTGTGCATTTAATTTATTTCATAATTTTAATTTCTAATTACACCTCCAACAATAGACATATCCATGATCTATTGTTTTTCGCCCGAAGGAAAAATTTCTTCAAAACTTCAACTAGGTAATTTCTCGAGGTTTAACCATTTAGCTGATTTTCTTTGATTATCTCTTGTATGGGTATTAGCATCCCCCAAAAGCATTGGTTTGTATCTGAGAGGGGTAACGAGATTCTTTTCTTAACCACTCTGACTGGTGTAGAAGTGTGACGCTGTACAGATAGTGTAGTTTGAGCTACTTGTGGTTACCTCTCTGGTTGGGAAATTAATTAATTAATTGAATTTTCTTTTATTATTCCTTGTATGGGATTGGGAATCCTACAAAAGCATTAATTGGAATTCGAAAGGAGCAATCAGATTCTTTTATATATCAACTCTGACTGGTATAGAAGTGTGACATCTTCGTTTAGGTACCTCAGATAGTTTATTATGTGCTTTGTTTGATTACTTCTCTGGGTGGACACGTTTTTTTTATTGAGACTGCAATGGTCGCATTGATGACCTGTGGTAATCCCCTGCTCATAATTAGGATAAACCACACTTGTCAGATCTGTTTACCGTGACGTACAACGAGTCAAATCTGATTGGTAGTTGGAACGTTGACTGTTGACTTTGGACGTCTACTGATTCAGCAACAGCTATAATTCGCTTGCCCCCCATAGAGATTAATTCACTTGAGTGGGAGTTAACTCTCCGAATCTGAGAAAACCAACCCCAGCCTTCTCGGTGAAGTATATAAGATCCAGGTGGAAAGGGGGCTCGGATAATAAAATCTGCGGAGGTTATGGGACGAGGGGCGATAGGATCTAGGTTTACGATACCTCAGGTGGCAATCCTTCCAGGATTTCCGGCCGAGGAGGGAGGAAGCAAACGGGAACTTAGTGCCGGCGGAGTCGAGTTGGGAAGCTTAATGGGGTTTAGCATCAATAAATGCTCCGAGGGCTGGGCGGTAGCTCGGAATCCGATGTGATACCGTGGGATTTGGCTTGGGGGTTAGCTACCTCGACAAATTGATAAATCTCCTACGAGCCGAGGGATGTTTACCCGTGCAGTTAAAACTGTTTCTTTGCTGGATGGTTAAATATTGAAGGTTATTGAAATCAAATGATATCATTCCTCAAGTGGGCGCTATATCAACTGCCAAAACAGTGGATACTAGTGTTACTCTATACCGCAAACCCATTTGCAAACTTTTTCACAATTTTCGGGCCTTAGTATACGGAAAGCCTACCAACTTATAGATCACCCCTTGGAACATCGTTACTTAGGGACCAACAAATTATTCTTTTCAATGGGCATGTTTTTTCATGGATTTAAAATATTTATTTATTTAATGTTTCTGAAAAAGTATGTTCCTCTCGCAATAGTTCGCTCACAACAACTACAATCTTAAACCACTGTAATGTGAACATCAACAACACATCTCCTAAAGCCCAGACACACAATTGACAGATAAATAATGAGTTATTATTTATTATGAGTAAATTTAAACAGATATAGACAAGTCAACACAATAAATTCACCCTGTGTTTCACTAGGGCAACAATAAAAAATACACCTTAGAAAGTAACGGGAGACATTCTATTCCTGCAAAAATAAGTTCCTCAACTTGCAACCCTCACTGGAGAAGAAGAATAGCCTTTTTCTTTTATATCGAACTCATTTGATACTGATATGAAAGTTATAAAATTTCAGGCACCCTTATAAAAGTCCAAGATAAATCTTGGCATAGGTATACATAGGATATTGGTAAAGGTAAGTACCTATATATGGGTCATTTCAAAATTTCGGTCACATTTGGGTATCGACTTTTCTAAAAAAAAAATTTTGAAACTTGATCAATTTTCTTGTTCCTAATCAATCACTGCGGCTGTCTTGGCATATTACACAAGTGAGCACACATAATCTTGTGTCAGAATGTGATCAATATCCGGGTGGGAACGGTTTCTGAAATTGAAATGGAAAAGTCTGAAATTGAAATGGAAAATTCTGAAACTGATTTGGAAATTTCTGAAATTGGTTTATAAATTTCCGAATCTGACTTGGAAAAGCTATATCTGTAATATCTACAGGAGGAGGGAAGGAAGGGAGAATTTGAAAAGAGTGGGTGAAGCGAAATATTCACGATGAAATCTTCCTACATAAAAAAAAAACCTACACAAAACACAGAAATACCTTTTACAATGTTCCACGTTCAGCAAGCTTAAAATTATCCATATTGTACAATACAATCATTTCGAACTGGTATACTTTGTACTAAGGATGATGTGTTTGTTTTGTCGAGAAAAGAGCTAAGGCTTCTCCCCGACAGCACGATCAAGATCATTGGGGGGAGGGGGGTTATTTTTAAGAAATCTATTATTCAATATAGTTTTCAATAAATTGGGAAGCATGTGTGAAGTCATACTTTATTATAGTGCAATGTGCACCGTAGAAATCGTGAAAATGATTAAAATTTATTTAAAAAAATGAAATAAAATACCTTTTTAACTTATCATCTTATGCCTAAAGGAGACACCCATGTCCACAAACAAACCCACCTAGATAGGCACTAAACGAAAGTTGCTCAGAATGGCCAAAAATGCAAAATATATTTAACAATATCGACTTTGGTGAATACATTTTTTCATCTCCCAAAAGTGGAAACCAAGCTTTCACTGAACAGATTAGGTAGTAATACTCTTACATTCTCAAGAAGATATACATCGTTTACCCTTTCCATCAGTTTATTGGTGGAACTAAATTTGTACTAAATATTCAAATTCGCCTTAACCCTCGAAAAATTCTCCTTGAGCGTCCAAAAACCTGAATTCCTTCATAACAGTTTCCTTTCTTTTCTCCGAACGATTGAAATATTGATAAGCGTTCCATTTACCCCCAAACGTGATCCTCTTGGGAGGCAGGAGAAAAAAAACGAAGAAACATCCCAGCTAAATGTACCTCCGTAATACAATTCCACCTTATGTACACCACCTGATAGACAATGTCCTGATTGAATAATTCATCGGCCTTTTCTTCATTGTAGGTCGGTAAGTAAGGGTAGAGGTCTCTTAAATATTTCATTTCCCAGTTTCTTTGTCGCTAATCCCGTTTTATGCTCAACTTTTCTCTCACTTTTTTCTGGGCGGAGTGAATATGGTTCCCATCAGATGACTCTTTTTCAACCGCACTCACGGAGCTTTAGGAAAAAACTGAACAGTTAGTCTGCCGATTTTGGTTTATTACCTTCAATAATGGGCATTTGTTACTAAAAAAACAGAAACCGTCCGCCAAGTGCACATAGCTTCCTCGTATAAGGTAACTTGAACATATACATGTTTTGAATGTGATCTCAAAAGATGTTGAGTATAAGCTTGTTACAACGATTAAGGGTCAGAAATGCCACACACTCCTTGAAAATGTCGTGATGGACAATGGTTAGTTGGCCCTTTCCAATTTTAGACTCTGTCGCCTTGGGAGATGAATCAGACACAATCAAGCGTCTGGGTCATCCTCTGAGCGTGGCGGAGTATTATCACCGCATTCTGCTCAATGGAAGGGGCAATTATACCATTCCATCGCCTCACATGGCAGCAGAGCGTGGTTACAACCACTGGCCCTTTTAATATTGATTATCCTGTGCCCCCCCCCCCCCCCCATCACTCCCATTTTCCCCTGAGGCTGACTGCCTGTTATAATGCCCCTTTGAGTTTAATTGTGCCCCTGCCCTACTTATTGCGAGTGTATAAGAATTAGTCCTTTTACAAGAACTTGCGAACACACGCATAGACTAACCTCTCGAAAGTTTTCCTTTGTTCTGGCTTTATTTTACTATTTAGCCTTTCATAATGGATTATAATACTCATTCATAAACGTACATTACTATAGGACTATAAAAAAGGTTTTACAATCCCATCGTGTAAAGATTTCAAAATAAGTTGTCCAACAATTTCAGATTAGAATATCATGTATAGTTACAAAGTCACGTTACTATCCTCACACAACTTAAGAATAGCGTCGTAATGCAGGACTAGGAGTCGGATAGGCCTTGGAGAAGAATAATGAGCTCGAGAGCTCGAGTTGTTCAGAATTGTCTAAAAACTGGGTAAATAAAAGAGGTATATAAGTGTGGCAGTATATTGATGTTTTCCCAGTAAAATCTGTATTGAAAACAAGAAGTACTCAATTTTATGAAGTTTAAACGCGTTTTAATCCTCTGCATAAAACAGGAGGGGTGGTCTTCGGTAGTGGTCCTACACTTTCGGTAAGGGGATGGTGCGTGAAGGAGGTAGAACTTCCTGCATGTCTTGCAAACTCAACACTCGCTTGAAGATGGAAACAACAATTTTCAGAAGCGTTGCCAACTAAAGCATTTGTAATTTTAAACCTACCGAAAATCAAGAACCCATATGTACTGAAATAGTAATATATAATTAAACATCATATTTTTTCCTCCGATCAAAGTACTTTTTGCTCTTCTTTCTCAACAAACTTCTCTCCGTATATAAGGTTTCGTTGATAGTTACACTACTGCGGATCACACACAACCATCTACAGAAGATCCTCTATGCTGGGCTATTTCCTGTTTATTTAGGTGGATTTCTCCATATCTGTAAGTTCTTATGAAACGCTCAATTTGCCGATACAGTGTATTTACTATTTTGACCGGTATTTCTGTTTTCCCGTTTCCTGGTGTTGTAAGCTTTCGAAACTCCTGATTGGCGAAATTCTCTCTTTTATCTGTTACCACCACTTTTGGCACCTTGGGTCCGCTGAATTGCTTCTTGCATCGTAGGATTGTTGTTTTTCCGTCAGTGACTCCATCGCTTCAACTTAACTCTAGCACAGAAGTGAATAATTTGTTTGTGGAAAACACACTTTTATGTACGAACCCAACTTTTGCTCATGAGGATGGAAAAAGGTGTGTTTTGGATATAATGATGAAGTTGTGTACTCATCTTGTGAACAATTTGACATAGATTTACCACTATGGATACGTATGGAAATTGGATATTTGCGTCGATATTTACTCATAGGGTATTTAAATAGGTATCAGGATATTTACATTCCCAGTTCTCTCTAAGGACTGTTTTTGAACGATCGGCACTTAAATGAGCGGGTCATTTGAACCAGGCTCAATTCATTTCTGAAGGCGGTCGCCTCCTGCGGGGTCCGCTGGATTAAATGTTGATGACCAAACCTCATTAAGGAGCCCCGCGCCCCCCGAAACCTCCGATAGCCGCTGGGTCCCCCCTGATCACCTCTGGGACGTCTCCGAGGGCCTCCGCATTCAGGGCGGCGGTGGACCACTGAAATGGGCTCCTTTCCAATTAAGTGGACCTCCCCTACCTCCCTCGTCACCTCCAGTGACCACCACCAATAACCCTTCCTCGTACCCGCCAAGTTCACCTACATCAGCCAGATCATTGCAGTTTATTGACGAGAATTTATTGAAATTTAAGCCCTGTTTGTCTGAACGTGAGCTTATAGTTCAAGGTTCTCCATGTCCAGAAACACATCAAACCTTAACTGAAGAAGGCAAATGTAACGGAAGAAGAGGAATAAAACATGTTTATTTACAGAAGATAATCAGCACAACGACGAAAGTTCACAGATAATGATACGATAAGGTTTTGGTAAGGGGGGAGACAAAATTGGCTTGTTGAGGTAGTTGTACATGTGTAATTGCTTGCTTAGTACTTTCGGCTTTGCTTACATTTGGAGCTGGTTCGCCTAGAGGTATGCTGGTTCTTATATAAACTAATTCAATCAAGAAAATGGATCGAACAATTGGTAAAAAAGACTGCCTTCGAAGGACCAACCTGAGTGAGAAACCTGAGTTGATTGCCTAACTAAAAATTTGAAGACCAACTGCTCAGTAGGTGGAAATTATGACAAGATGGAACACAATTCATGAGTAATGTACGTCATTTAATACTACAAACGGAAGGAGGAATTAATAGCCAATCTTGCTGTGCAAACTCATATTATCAACTGGAACTAGTATGCTTTTCGAGGGTATGAGCATTGTACGAAATTAGAAAGTTAGGTGCTGGTTCGAATTGCAAATAGGAGCTGTAGGGTATCTGTGGCGAAAGCAGAAGTGAAAAGGTCAGTGGCCGATGTCGGTTATGACGAAAAATAAAACCGCCTGTTTGACGGGTTAGGGCTCACCAAATCGTTCTCCAACACTGCAATCCTCACGTTGAATCGGTAGCTCCTTGAGAGTACCAAAAGTGGAGGGTTGAGACTCCCAGACTGCTTGCTATTTATTAACTTGCACGAAATGTTGATTTAATGGAGTACACTCCTCGATCAATAGTGGATTAATGTAGAAACCGAACACCATAATTTCCCTGTCCGATTTCTACTCCCAGCCAAGTCTAAACACGTTAGCTTACTTTGCTGATAAGGATGCAGCCCGTAACTTCAGTCGTTTCTGTGTCTAAACTGGCGTTAGCACTCTCAGTGTTGAGGTGCCATTTAGAACGGTGTCATCAATTGAACGATGCTTTCCAGGGCTAACTGCTATCAGCACGTTTTGGTTGGTTTCCTGATGCAACCAAGAGCAAATTTAGCCAACACAGCTGTTTAGAATAGATTCCGAAATTGCATTCCATCCTTGTCGTCTCATGGAGGACAGGAAAAAACAGTCGCAACATCTGCTAATCGGCATAAAGGTTTTATTCGTCTGTTGATATAAGAGGAAGGCTTCCTAACATATTTCAACTTCTTGAAACGAACAAGAGAGACTGCTACTCAAAATAAAGTTGTTCATTTCACTGGTATCTTGATGTACCATTGACTCTGAATGAGGTCTCAGCTTCCTGAAATGAATACGGCACAATTCAGACTAATCTGCTGACTAGGATGGATTGTTCGTTCCATTTACCTTTAGCTAACCAAGAATGGCGATCAGCCAAATTCAGTATCAGAGATGATATAGACAGAATTGAGCTGAATTCGTTGATTTCGAATGAGCTTGCCTCTTTATTTGTTTCTTGATGTACCATACAGGCTCCCTGTCAGATTTCTACTTCCTGGCAGATCTAAACACATTAGCTTACTTTGCTGATAAGGATGCTGCCCTAAATTTCAGTTGTCTCGTTGTTTATTGTTAAGTCGTCGTTTGGTCGTCAGGGCTACGTGCTACCAAACGTTTTGGTTGGTTCCTTGATGCAACCTAGAGCAAATGTAGCAAACACAGCTGATTGGAATAGATTCTGAAATCGCATTCCTTCCTTGATGTCTCAGGAAGAACAGAGGGAACATTTGTCTGCTTATCAGTATGAAGCCCATCATTTCACTCATCTGCTGATATACGGGGAGGCTCCCTATCATATTTTAGCTTCTTGAGATAAGCCAGAGAGACTGCTACCAAGAATAAAGCTCTTCATTTTAGTGGTATCTTGATGTACAAGTGACTCTGAATGAGGTTTCAGCTTCCTGAGATGAATAGCCGACAATTTAGATTAATTTGCTGTTCAGGATGAATCGTTTCATTCACCTTTAGCTAACCAAGAATGGCTCCTTGTCAAATTGCGATTTCCAGAGATGAGATGGGAAGAATTGAGCTCACTTTGCTGATTGGGATAGAGCTCATCACTTTATTAGTTTCTTGATGTACCTACCACATAGGCATCTTATCAATTTCAGGTCAAAAGACATTAACTCACTTGGCTGATAAGGTTGCAGACCGACATTTTAGTTGTCTGTTTGTCTAAACTGCCACGTTTAATCTTAACTGGTCGTTTGGAACGGTTTCATCAATTGCACTATGCTATGAGGGCTACCTTCTGCCAACACGTTTTGGTTTGTTTTCCGATGGAGGTAATTACTGTGAAAAATGGAGGGGACGGGAGACGTCGCGTTTCATACGATGAGGACCGCACCGAGGTGAGCGACCGCGGAAACCGAGCAATTTATCCGCCGGATGCGCACAAGGTGTGAATTGTGTTAATTGTGAGATAGATAGGGGAGAAGGGAGGAGAGAGAAAATAGAGTTTTGCGGCGGGCGGAGCTGTTATCTACAAACATCGGTAACATTGACAGGGGGCTCTCCAGGGAACCATAAGGGGGACTGCCCCCCGACAGCCCCCAACCTCCGGAAAGCCCACCTTCGAAAACTCTCACATACGCGCGTGCAGCTTCGCATTAATTTAAAACGGGGCCATACAGCTCCCAAGCTCGACTCTATTATCATATTACAGCACCCTTGCTTGCACCGCTTAGCATTTTATGGCCGGGGCGGATGCGGTTATGGGGATGAACCTATGGAATTATAATGTTCGGTCGTGGTTCAGGGGGGTTCGCGACTCCGGATTTACCACTTGGAAATTCCATGAGAGAATCGTAGCTGGTGACAAACGTTTATGGATACTCGTACCCCACTTTGACGGATACTAATAAATGTAGAAACATGAAAGTCGTACGTAGAGTTCGGACACGACAGAAAACTCTTGAAAACATGCCTTGAAAAAACGCTGCAAATTCTTTCACTGGGGTTTATTATTCAATTGGCTTGCGTTCATGATTTGAATTTCTACTAAGCTTTGGAGTGTGCGTGTTTCACAGGATAGAGCGATTATTGAATTTCAGGAGATATGCATAGAGCACGTAAATCTGTTCTCAACCAAAATACCTATTTGGATTGATCAGTTGATCATATTTGTGTGCCTCCTGAAATTCAATAATCGCTCTATCCTGTAAAACACGCACACTCCAAAACTTAGTAGAAATTCAAATCATGAGCGCAAGCCGAAGTGAAAGAATGCAGCGTTTTTTTATTGAACCTCAATACCCCCCCACAATAAAAACATCTATAATTTATCAAGTCCTTTGGCACTCGTATTGCGTTAAAACTTCCCCAAATCCAAATTTAGACGATGTAGCCAAAGGTAGACTGATGTAGAGGAGGCACACAAATATCATCAACTGATCAATCCAAATAGGTGTTTTGGTTGAGAACCGATTCACGTGGTCTATGCATATCTCCTGAAATTCAATAATCGCTCTGTCACCTGTAAAACACGCACACTCCAAAGCTTAGTAGACATTCAAATCATGAATGCAACTCAAATGAAAATTGAATAATAAGAATTTGCAGTGTGCGTGTTTCAAAGGTGATAGAGCGATTATTGAATTTCAGGAGGCACATAAATATGATCAACTGATCAATCCAAATAGTATTTTGGTTGAGAACAGATTTACGTGCTCTATGCATATCTCCTGAAATTCAATAATTGCTCTACCACCTGTGAAACACGTACACTCCAAAGCTTAGTAGACATTCAAATCATGAATGCAACTCAAATGAAAATTGAATAATAAACCCCACTGAAAGAATTTGCAGTGTGCGTGTTTCACAGGTGATAGAATGATTATTGAATTTCAGGAGGCACACACACATGATCAACTGATCAATCCAAATAGGTATTTTGGTTGAGAACAGATTTACGTGCTCTATGCATATCTCCTGAAATGCAATAATCGCTCTATCACCTGTGAAACACGCACACTCCGAAGCTCAGTACAGATTCAAATCATGAACGCAAGCCAATTAAATAATAAACCCCAGAGAAATAATACTTATTTACCCCACTAATAATATTTACCTATATATCATCAGCGTTTCATGCATATCAGAATGCTTCAGCCCGTGTATCGGCTATAAACTACAAGTATCCACATCGGCTATCACTCCAGTAACCACATTCACTACAACTCGACGCTATCGGCATCACTATGTTACAAACAAACAATAATTAACCAAAAAACGCAAATGTTGGCACCATAAATCGGGCCATACATCGGGAATGGTTTGACCTACGGACGTGGGGAAGGGCTCATTCGGTATGTTCTTCAAATAGGAAAATATTTAGACCGATTGGACTAGTTTTGAGGTTTTCAGGGATTTTACAAAACTTTTACAGCCCTTAAAGGGTACTTTAAATTGAGTGAGGGAGCTGGCTCAAGAATTGGGGCGTCGTCGGACCAAGATGGATTTTTCCTGAAAATTTCAGATTTTTTGTTCCAGCCGTTTCGGAGATAGAGACGGACGGAAATTTTTTTATTGCAGATTCGGATTCTACACCCTTTGGCACGTAAACCATGAATTTTCGGGGGGGGGGGGGGGGGTTAGATTTTTTTTTTCAAGAGCGATTACAATGGTTTATTATTTAATAATAAACCAAAAATACGAATGATCGATGCCATTGCACTCTATTAGCAATTTTTGGAACTAAACATTATAACTCTCCAGCAACAGATTTGCGTTGCGATCAACACAGCCATGTGATACAACCCAAAAGTGCAATAAATTTTATGACGAAAGAAAATGTTATGACGACCAAAAACAATATCAAATTTAGAAGTTGAGTGAGGTTAAGGTCAAAATGAATCATGATTGGTTCTTGAGTTAAAAAATCTTGTCTAACTCGCAGGGAATCGAACCCTAGTCCCTCTCGTGATAGGAGGGTTAGTAACTAGCCTTTCCACCTCATATGGGTACAAACTGGTGATCGTTACGCAACTTGTTTCATTCAATTCATAGAAATAATAATATACACTAGAGATCAAAAAACCACCGCAGTTGGATAGTTTCCAAATAGTCAAGTTTAAATCGATAACAGTTGGGTTTGAGTCAATACGGAGGTCAACAAAAAGTTTAACAGAGATTACGCACCTAGGTCCAACCCTGTTTTTCCGTAAATATTCAGAATTTTCCTTTAATACTACCTTGAAATCACGATAGAAGTTAAATGGAAGAAAGATTACTTTTCGACAGTCTTCATTCAGTAATTTATTATAACATTTTGGCTCTGTTATTAAAATTTTTATTTTTTCAGTAGTTTTTCCGGTTGTTTCCTTTCCACAGAATATAAATTTTACGCTAACTCTCAAATTTCTACCAACTTAATTCCTCAACCAGATACTTAAAATATCACAAATCCGATTTTTTTGGTCTCAAGTGTATATTATCCAAAAACAGCCCAAAAAAATTTCCTCTTATTTAACAAGTTTTGGAGGTATCCACTTTTTTTTGGTTCACACCTTGAATTTTACCCCTGAGGGTTCATTAAAAATGAGATTACAGACATTTATCCGACAGATGAATGATTTCTTAGTCAAACTTCCTAAATTTTTTTCCCTTAGTTTTGGTAGATCTTGGTTAGTTTTGGAATATAAACAAAACGCACTCCCAAAACATGATACACACATCCACAAACACCGAAGAATACTTTCAGAAATGGTTTTATAATTTCCAAAAAGAGACTTTAGAGAAAAAAGTTATATTTCACAATTTTTGAAGCGTGTCCTTCGAATTCTAACTCACTGATATTTTTGGGAGCTGGATTGGGGCCCCGGAGTTAGTTCTGTGCATAACCTAACCTAATTTAAAACCAAATTTGATATCGGGAAGACAATCGCATTGAGTCAAGGCGTGGTAATCGGAGCGTGAAATGGTACAAAAACAGCGTTGAAAAAGTCACTAACAATGGAGTCGAAGTCTTAAAATTTTGATGGTAGGTATCTGCTGTCTTTATGGGGTGTCGTCACTCCACGGCGATACCTCACTGTGGAATACTCCTCCGGGCGGCTAAGACCAGCGAAAAAACTATGGGAATCGTGTTTTTTTTTTAGTTTTACCTTTAGGATAGCTCTGCTACGCAGATCGCTGTTCTACAAATAAATTGGAACGCCGATACGCAACGCCTACGTTAGGTGCATCACGATCTATGCTTAGTTACGTATGATCTATGTATGGACTTAGACAAACCGGTTATATAATATCTCTCTATAGAATCTAGTCTACAGTTTACGAAACTATAGCATTTTCTTATCGCGTAGCGCAGGCGTAGCTGATTTATTCTATTTTTTGAAATATTGTTAGAAAATCATTCGAAATTCGACCAATTTACTGTGTTCAAAATGTCTTAAAATGCTTGATTTATGAACAAAAAACGAAGTTTTTTAAAATGACGATTCTATCAAAAGTTATCGTCTGGAATGACTATAATGGTTTTTTTTTGTACATATTATAAACAAGCTTCAAAATCCAGAAATTATTTCCGAGTGCTTCAACATTGATTTCGATTTGAGATATTTGTATTTAAAACTTTTCAAGTCGAATTGAGAATTTGCAAACCTTATTCTAATTGAAATTTTCTAACCAAAAAAAGGTTTGCAACAGATTTTTCCAAACCAATTGATTTTCCAAATCATTTGAAATTTCAAATCAATTTGAGAATTTTCCAATCTAAGAAACATTCACTACCAAACAGGAAGAGGAAGTTTTCCAAACAGAATTGACATTTTTTTTTAAGGCAAACCAAGACTTTTATTGAAAACAAAATTAGTGAAGCAAATGAAAGAGCACTTTATGAACAAATTCATTGAAATGAAAAAAAATTTCATTGGCAAAAGTTTCGATTTTTCTGTTCTTAACAAGAGCGTAATTTTTATAAAGTATTTGATTTCAATGTTAATTTGTTCATAAACTATTTTTCATTTTCTTCACTAATTTTGTTTTCAACAAAAGTCTTGGATTGCCTTAAAAATTGTAAATCGGTTTGGAAAACTTCCTCGGATTATTTAGTAAAAATTGATTTGGGAAATTTCAAATTGATTTTCTCAAATTGATTTGGAAAATTCTCAAATATTTCATCTCAAAATTTCCAAAATGCTTCAACATTGAGGTAAAATTTTTTTTTTTTTGAGAAATTGTATTTAAAACTAATAATGGTCAATAATTTTGCAATCGCTTATTCTACAGGGTAGAAATCGTGATGTTGTCAAGTCGAAAAAAAAAAGGTAGGCACAAGAAACCTATTGAAGTGACAAACCATAGCGATGTCCACTTTCGTGCCCCTTATCTTTGTTGGGTATACTATTTTGCCAAACATTCCAGTGTTGCAGTCTACAATTTTATGATCTGACTGCCAGAAGGCGATCTCTATGAATAGATGATGTTGTGTAGGTAATCTCCATGCACGCGTGTAAACCACACTTACGAAACAATGATTTCATTCAAAGCTTCCACAAAAACATCCATAAAAACTGGTAACAGTTGTTTAAAATAACAAAATTGTTTCGTATAGCCGAAAAATACTTTGAAAACTCGGCGCTACGCGCCTCGCCGGGGGCTGCGCCCCCTGGACCCCCCTTTTGCTTTTATTTATAGCCTGCTGCTACAAGTATAGAAACGTAGAATACGCTTTAGCCTCGAGTGGACGCTGAACTGCAGAACGTTCAACGGTGATTATGAAACGTGTATTAGCGTTTAAGTAACGTACACTAACGATGTTATTGATATGGCGGGCGAATATGGAATCAATACAAAATATGTAGGAGCTCGAAGGAGGACAATCTGGACCGGGGCAGGAGAACATCACCGAAGGACGATTCGCGAACGACTGAAACTCCGATTTACATATGTAAATAAAATGACTCACTTCAAACGGGTTTGTCGCAACTACTACACACGGATGTAAATATGCAAGTTGTTGCTTGGTGATCGCCTTTAGTTACCCAATGTGCTTATAAACATCAATTATCGGTGTTTTATGATCATATGATCTGTTTCTAAAGCAGCCCAGAACGTTCTAGACTTTTCCGTGTCACATTTCGTTACGCTCAAGCGTTCCTTTTTTGGCTAGTTAGTCCATGGCTAAAGCGTATTCTACGCTAAAATTAATTTGCCATCAATTTGTCGAAAGCTTTTGAGATTTCGATTTAAAAAAGTTTAGTCCCCAATTATAATCTCTTAGGGTTTACCGATCTTTTCCGAGATTGCTGGAACCTCCCGGATCGATGTTGAATGTTAGAGGCAAATTTCATAAACTTTGGTTCAGTACTTTCGGAAAAATCTTCGGGCGGCGAAAGGACAATTTTTTTTTAAATAGAATTTTTGAAATCTTCATATCTTGAAACGCAAACCAACAACTTGCTTGCGTGTATGGGGGGAGGGGGGGGGGTAGATGGGGTAGAAACCATTTGTTTTCTTGGTCGATTACTAAGGTTTATAATTTGAAATTATAAACCAAGAATTTCGACCCGGCCAGAAAAGTTGTTGGTTTATATTTCATATGAAAATTTCAAAAATCAAGATAACAACCCGTCCAACGTTTGCCGTTAAGAAAAGATTCGAAAAGAAACCTTTGGACCAAAGTTTACGAAATTTTTGCCAATAACGAGTTGATCAACCAATCTTACGAGGTAATTTTCAAGGATTAAACTATCAAGAAATTAAAATCTCAAAAACTCACAATATATAAGAGAAGTTGGTGCTTGGTTGATTCAGACAAAAATTAGTACCGTGAATCGAATTGAAGCTCTTCCGCTTGGTCACAATTTGAACAATCGTACAGAAAAACGGTCGAGTAGTAAAACCTTGAATTTCTATAGGTACCTACTAATGGCTGGTGGGACTCGTGACTGGTGATAGACCAAAAAGCACGGTTGATGCTACACGGTTATACCTACTATCCACAACTGTAACTTTCTAGCTTCAATTTAGTTGAGCAGAATAAGCGAAAGCATTCTTGGTGCCTCTATTCTACTATTTTATTTCGTTACATTTCGGTTGGATTTCCACTTTTATTCTTGAGTGTTCCGAAGAAGTGTTGTCTCTGTGTGTATAGTCCAGTTCTGGTAGTACCGTGATCCGTGTAGGAGGGTTTCTAATGCAGAAATAATAATCCATTGCGTAATGATTTGCAGTGTTTCCCAATGGGGGAGTGCGAAGGAAAAGGGACTCAAAGCCTTGAACATTTCAGGATGAGTGGTTCCTAACCACATTCTGCCACCATAGAACAATGAGGTGATGGAATGGACTAATTGCCCCTTCTGGAGCCGAGGGGATATGCCCGCAGCTCCCAGAGGATACCCCAGAAGATAAAGCTTCAGATTTAAGCTCAGGGATTTTCAAGAAAGCGAAAGAGAACTATCCATATTCTTCATAGAATCAATAAATACGTAAACAGAATTTAGGAACGGTGGTCAAGGAACTGCTTCAGCATTCATAACCTAAAAGGTGATATGCCTGCAGCACCCAGAGGACACCCCAGAAGATAAAAATTCAATTCCACGCTTAGGCATCTCATTTTCAAAAAAGCGAAGGAAAACTATCCGTATTAATCACAGCATCAATAAATATGTAACCAGAATTTGGGAGCATTGATCATGGAAGGAACAATTTCAGCATTCATGAACTAGTAACGTACCTACAATCTCAAAACGATGATGATGAGTTACTTTTAAATGCAGGAAACAACATTCTGCAACCACAGAACAAGGAGGTGATGGAATGGACTAGTTGCTCCTGCCAAGAGTCGAGGCGATATGCCTGCAATACCCGGAGGACACCCCTAAAGATAAAAACTTCAACAAGACGGGTTTAATCCATCCAAATACTAGAATATCAGCTAATCATACTCTAGAATATAGTTCAATCGCGTCTTGCGTCCAATAGACACACTTAATTTCTTACGACATATCGCATGCATTGATAAATTACTAAATATTCCATACCATTTAAATAAAACGCTGCGAATTCTTTCACTGGGGTTTATTATTCAATTTCATTCATTTGGCTTGCATTCATGATTTGAATTTAGTAGAAATTGGATATCACTTTCCTTAGTACTACACATTACGAAGTTTGACGTTTTTGGGTGAGTATTTGGAGGGGGGAGCAAATTTTTCCATGTGACTCCAAGGAGTTGCCCTTTTTTTAAAATTACTTTCAGTAATGAACCTTTGTAATTGTAACGCTATAAGTTGTTTTAGTCCCCCCCCCCCCCCCAAATGTTGTCGTTTTAGGTTTCAAGGTGGCTAGATTCCAAATCTGCAATGTCCATCTGCCGTCTGGCCATAAAAAGTTTTAGGACTTCACTTGGGTACTACTTGGTCCTTACTTTTAACCAGCCCGACTGCCTCACACGAATTAAATGGCATGGCCCAAAAAGTAGTTAAAAACGTGGGTTTCAAGATTTTTACTGGCCTAGGAAAGTGTGGAGTCATTTTCTAATAATTTTGGAAGCAAATTCGACTGGGGTAGGTTTCAGATCCGTAGCGAATAATCGTAATTTTTGTCGCTTTGAAGCCTTGTACTCCAGAGCAACGTGTGTCTATTTCCCGATTCACATATAAGCTGACGCGTGGTGCAGACAAGTTGGGATTGCGTCCATTCACTCTCATAAGCTGGAAAAGAGGTGGATATGAGGAGTACCTAGTCCAAAAGCATTGGTACAAAATGTTGACTGATGATGAGATTGTTGAGGAGTTATGTTAATATCTTGTGCTGTTACCTGATTACCACCCAAAGAAAGTTATAAAAAACGCTGCAAATTTTTTCACTGGGGCTTATTATTCAATTTCATTCTTTTGGCTTGCATTCATAATTTGAATTTATACTAAGCTTTGGAGTGTGCGTGTTTCACAGGTGATAGAGCGATTATTGAATTACAGGAGGCACACAAATATGATCAACTGATCAATCCAAATAGGTACTTTGGTTGAGAACCGATTTACGTGCTCCATGCATATCTCCTGAAATTCAATAATCGCTCTATCACCCATGAAACACGCACACTCCAAAGTTTAGTAGAAATTCAAATCATGAATGCAAGCCAAATGAATGAAAGTGAATAATAAACCCCAGTGAAATCATTTGCAGGGTTTTTTTTATGGTTATCAGAATGCTTCAACCCGTGTATCGGCTATAAACCCTTTTAGGTGTTCACTCCAGTATCCACATTCAATACATCACTAGGTTACTGCAATTAAAAAAATAAAAATAAAATCACTTAGTCGAGCGTGACGGCTCAGCCTCATTCAATGCCCATACAAGAAAAGTGCTAAGCTCGCCTGAAGAAGTTTTCACTTCAAAAAGCTTCAGGTTTACGGTCAGGCTTCGCAGTTTCCAGAAAGCCACATTCATCACACGATCAATAAATACGTAAACAGAATTTTGGAGCGAACGGTGGTCATGAAGTAGTAACGCGAAGCCTCAAATGCTGGGAATGATGAATGATATCCAACAGCTACTTTTAAATGCAGGAAAATGTCGGATGATCATTTGATGAAGAGACGGATTAGCCCCTCCCAAGAAATTAGAGCCGCCGACAAACATTTCATATGCTTTCGAAGTATTAATTTGCCCCCATAAATTACGGCGTATCTTTTCCAAGCTTGACAGCACCCTAACTTCATTTTAAAAAACACTGCTTACTTCGAACCCATTTAATTATTCCTTACTTGAAGAAAAAAGGTATATGCCGTCGTTTCTCTCATATTCTGGATTCGTGTTTTTTTTTTTTTTTTTCTACAGTGAAGTGAAAGAACGAGAGAGGAATAGGAGAGGAAATACAATAACAAATGGAATTAGGTCTGGCGTGAGGGACGAGGGTTTTAATACGGAACTCGGCGGCTATAATTGCGGGCAACTAATAATACGTCGGACGTAACGTGTTGGGGGCCGTTTGAGATCTCATATGAGGAGCATGAAGTGAGGCTCGTGTATCACATGTTGAACACGGCAGAGTCGGAAAGTTCATGCAATATTCACCTTTCCATTTCCCCTCCCGCCCGCTTCTCTAACCTTCGCTTCACGGTTATCCGACGTCTCGCTCCTTGTTTATAGTTGAATTATTTATTTAATTAATGAGCGAAGGGGGAGAGAGCTTCGTGGTGTTTTTGTCGGGAGGTTACGGAGGTAGTCGGTAAAACGGCGGTTTACTTACGGCCGGGCTATCAACGTCTAAGAGAGCGTTTTATTATTTCGATAATCGAGAATGATGTTCAGTGACTTTCGGGATGGATATGGTTCTACTTTACCGATTCTAGCAACTGCTACACTTGAGCATAAATCTGACTACTTCGTCGATAAATCGGGGGTGTCCTCAATGTGTTGCAGGCTAATCGCTTCAACCCTTACAAGGGGCAACTATTATACCATTCCATACCTTGTTTCACTTTGTAGAATCCTAATTCCTCTATAATTTCTATTCTCTGTTCAATAAGGTGACCAATAATAAGTAACGATTAGGGGAGTTGCGATAATGCTAAATACCGAAACAAAGTAAATCGATATATATTTAAATATATCAAAAACAAAGGTCGATATTCAGACGTTATCGAAAAGTAATATCGATACTGAAAGATATCTTATCTTTAAACGCCGTTGAAATCGCAGATAAATCAAGTAGGTAGGTAGGTAATCGTTTTATTTCAAATTTGATTTCAATTAAAATACATATTAATGAGTCAAAAAGCGATTAAAAGTTATTTAAAAAAATACTTTTCGGGAACACTCGGTAAGCAACTTATCTAAATATTTTGGAGGCAACCGATTCCTGAGACCTCTCATGATTGCTCTCAATTTCGAGAATAGGGGCTCATATGGCACAGTGTTGCCATAAGTATGCACAAAGCTCATCTAGGTCCATACCACCGGGGTCACTTTTTAGAGGATTGACTCCTCGGCTCAAATAACTGATTGACGTCATTAAGCAATAGAGACGTCCCCCCCATAACGTTTAGTAACGATTGTAAGCCCGCCAAGATTATCCGAATCAAATTCCGATATTTTTTCCGCTTAGCGGAAAAACATATCGACATTGAAAAAATATCGGGCGAAAATATCTATATTTTGAAATATCGATAATGTAGCAAAGTCCCTAAGGGAATAGCACTCTACATCAATACAACTCCACAACTATCCATTGCAACGAAAATTCCAGTAATCGACAATCGACAATTAAAATAGTAACTCAATACAATAACATTTTAAAGCAGTAGAGGATGTGTTCGTTTCTACACAGTGCACGTTGCTAACCCTGCATCTTTTGATCTTGTTTAGAACACGCATTTCGCGCGTGCGTTGCGTACAGCGTTCTTTCATTTTTAGGCGTTCAGGGAAGAGCTACCGAGATAAAAATCGCTGAGGGAGGAATAGATGGATCCAAACAGTGAAATTGGGAGAAATTCTGACAATTTAGTGCTTTTCTAATTATTACCTGTCTATCAACAATTGGGATATCATTTTATATTTGTTGTATTATTTATTCAGCGGATATAAATGTCTAATGAAACAGTATTTAAATTGAGTACCATGGTTTCGCTACATATTATCTAAATGCATTGATTGAAAGGACCAATTGGCGATGTCATAACACTCGAATGTTAATCATGCTAAATCTATTCTAGCGCGAACTGAAAGATTCTTCAATTTCAACATATTTTTATGTAAACCAATGCAGTCAATGTAGCAGATCTTTTCAGTAGAATTTTATGTCCTTATTCGAAAGTCCTAAGTTGAAATTCTCCTTTTCTCTTGAAGCCTCCGATTCTCCTCATTCAAGGCTGCGGTCGAATCTACTATGTCAGAATTCTTGTACGGGAATGAGTGATGATCAATGCCAACTCACTCCACTAGCAATTGTTGGAACTAAACAGTAAAATATCTCTAGTAGCACACTGTAATCAGACAGATTAGTTGACTGAATATACCAAATGACTCCCCAAATCTACAAATGTACAAACTAACGTTCTTTTTCTGAATCTCTAGTCACGAGGAAATTAAGGGCAATGAAGAAGCTGATTTCCTTGTTGAAAAGGGCCTATATTCAAACCCAGTTGGATGTAAACCTCTACTATTAGTAACCAAGAGTTATATAGCTCAACAGGTCCATAAAAAGGAGGACAAGAGTCGGAAAAACACCGCCAAGCAGAGACAAACCAAGTGGTTCCAACTAAACATGATTCCAAGGAAACCTGGATTTAAACTTTTTTCCACAAACTGAAAGCATTTAGCAAGGATATACTGCGTTGTAATATAAAAATGTAGACATTCGAAAATAGCCCAAGTGCAGTGAAAATGAATACTACTTGTCGGCCATAACCGACTGCCGTACCTGCGATCGAAACTTGAGGCAGTGGACGACACCAAGTTGAACGAGTTGGCCCTCGTGATAAAGTTTACCAATAACTAAAAACTTGTCGCTATGGAATAACTCTGTAGGGGAAACAGAGGTCGAGGCAATCGACAAAGTTAGATTAGGAGGAAGTTGAACGGAAAGGGTGAGAGGGGTGTCCGTGGTGTATATAAGCGTAGGAGTGGTGATGTATAACAACTAGAAAGGGAGGAAATACGTCTTCCATCTCGGTACAACCTTTAAATTGTCTAATTCTTGCTGGCCGACGTTAAACTTGGTATTCTGTGCCGGTTCCGTTCAGAAAGTAGAGGAAACAGATATTTATTTATGAACGACAATGCATAAGCACATAAATATCAAAATCGTTGAACAATTACATTCCTAATAAAGTATTACATCGTCAACAATAACATCAGTTCACTAAGATCGGTGCTCCCAACAAAAACCACTAATCATCATGTAGAAAAGGAAGCCTTGCAGGGAAGCGAAGCCAGTGAGTCGGTTGTACGATTCCTGGATCAGAATGACAGGGTAATTCCGCAGGTAGTGCCGCGGTAGTTGGTGGAAGAGTTCAGAATATAAAACGTCTTCATCAGTCTCGTGGCGTTTGGAGGAGCTTAGAAATTGAGCTGTAGAAGGAGGAATTAGCAACCAATACGTCCCGATACTAGGCCATGGAGGAACACCACGAATGCAGCCCTGTGGCTACTATCTAAGAAGCCAAGCATAATTCCCTCAGTGCCTCCCGATAGCTGTAGTCCTCCCAGCTCTTCCCACTCTTGAACGATGGAGACCGTAACACCCCTCCCTAAACCCGCTCCAAATTCGCATTATCGTTGGAATAGATCCAACACGACCTACTATGCAGTCGAGCATTCATTCTCAACTCTTGTTGGTGCAGCTATTCAATGATCCTCATAACTATTCTTCCGTTATCATAAACTTGAAACTCCAAACGTATCAGCTTGAACTAATATCTCATCATCCTATTCCAAATGAATCCCAGCACCAAATTGTTAACAACTCTAAGAGGCTGCTAATGAGATTTAAAGGCACCACCCCAAACCAGTCTCTAAAACAAGTGGGTGTAGCACAAAATCCATAACATGACTGTATAGAATGCACTATGGTTCGATCCAAGCTCAGCTAAAACTTTATTTTCTCTTTATTACTCAAGAGGACCATCTTTACATCAGTCCGAACAATGGGAATTTCATCGAAATTAGTCATGAACTCCCGGAGTTATGCGTGTAACAAGGATTTCGTTTGCGCATGCGCAGAGACTACAATTGATCCGGGGGTCATGAAACCTATAGGGGGCCATCTACACCCCAACCCGCTCAATCCCTGAAAATTTCATCAAAATCCGACTATAACTTCGTGTAGTTTTGCCCGTAATAAGGATTTGCTGACAGACGGACACACAGACAGACACGGAACCAAAATTGTTCAGAAAGGTCTAAAACGCAAACATTTTTTTTTGGAACAAAAAAAACATCCGAAAGTGAAAACAATGCTTCCGCTACCTTGGTAACTCGGAAGCAAAAAACAGAGAAGATCAAACAGAAAGAAACATACCTCAACGATTTTAAAGTAAAAAAATTTCTTATCGTTTCAAAAACATACAAATTTTTGAATTTTTTTTGCAAATCCAAATTTAAATTAATGTGATGATCTCATTTCAACCTGCTATCAAACATTTTAGGTGCAACCTGTGAAATTTCCTAAGTAGAGGTTCTTGGGCGTTTGAAAGAAAACGCCATTCAGAAAGGATGAAAGTGTAATTCGGAGTACTTAAATGTACACAGTGTCCAATTATATTGTGTAGGTTTTTTGAACAAAGAAAATCAATAAAATAAAAAATTCAAAAATTGATCGAGTAGGACGGACGAGAAAATCGGCATGAAGTCAGAAAAAGTGGCATGATGAACATTGGTCGAAGAAATTCAATCGACTGAACCAATATTGACAATTGAAGACTTGCGTACACTGAGATTTGAGCTGGCTTGTCTTTCTTATGTTGAGGTCCCGCATTCTTATATCCAGGTTTCCCTCAATCATCTTCCTCGCATAGAGAAAACGAGTAAGCAAATCGAATCCCTTTCATGGAAGTAAAAAACTTCCTTACATGTAGGGTTTTGGATACCATCGGTTAGGAACCTCAAAGATGTTTGCTTATTACGACTTTCGTCGGAGTTTGGGGAAGTTTTTTGTAAACCTTTTCGTCGAGACGGAAGTGTCGCACCTGGTTAAAGTGGTGGAAAGCTTTATGTCTAGACGCATCTGACGTACTCGCTTTCGGTAGGGTCTGAAGACTTAGGTCAAGGCGGATCTGAGTAATCTAAATAGAGTGGGGTTTTCGTCTAGATCAGGGATCTCCAAACTATTTGCCCCAAGGGCCATATCATAATGTGGAAGTGGTGGGGCGGGCCAGAAGGAGGGTCTGGGGGGCTAGTCCCCCAGCCGAAGAGGGTTCCGGAAAATGTTGAAAATTAGACACATGAAATCAGGGTTTTTAAGTACTCCTAGACGAATTTGACAAATTCAAAATTAGGCTTATAATGTGTACAAAAAATGTTTTTAGTGATTGTATTTAAAAAATCCATAATTACTTTTTCATTGTTCAATGAAAATATTAACAATTAACAATATTAACAATTCAGGAATGGAATATTTTGTAAGTCAGGCAGGTGAAAACAGGGGTTTTAAGCACTTCTAGACGAATTTGAGAAATTCAAAATTAGGCCTAATATTGGAACCAAAACTTAGTTTTTAATGATTAAATATATTTTTTTAATTCCATGATTATTAGTTTTTCATTGTTCAATAAGAAGTAATAACAATTTATTTTCAGGAATATAAAAACGAAGTATTTGAGAGAAATATATTTTGTATTTATTTATTTAAAAGTATTACGGCTAGTGCCCTCCTCTCGTATCGTGCTTCAAAATTCACTTCAGATTAAATAAGAGCTGTTTATTCGGAAAACTCTATTTGATCATTTTTACCTGCCTGGAGTTTCAAGCTCTACTCACTTGGTCAATTCAATTCTTCGAAAAAAAGTCGCATAGTTACATGAAATTGAGGAATTGAATAGTTTTTTCGTTAATTTATCGTGTTGCTAAGCATCTAATAACAATGATATACCTATTTCTGTTAGAAAAGGTTATCCGTTACCTATCACTGTAATTGGTCATTTTCACCTGCCCACTATGCAATCTTACAAATCTTACACAGTAAAAGTGATCAAATGGCAATTGATAACATTTACATGCATCAGCGAGAGTACATTTATAATCCATCTCGTGTTTTTTGGTTAAGTTCAAATGCCATTTGGTCACATAAAACTCTTTGGGTCAGGCAGGTAAAATTTATTTTCAAGTATTTCTCACACATCAGTTGAAGACAACGTTCTTAGCAACAACACACAGTAGACAACGTTCCTTAGTACCGGAATGACAAAAAAAGCTCATTTTGAAAAAAATGTTACTTGGTCACTTTACCCGGAACCCCACGATAATGATTAAATTCGGTGTATATACAGTTTTTTCTTACATCTAGGTTCCTTGTAGCCAGGTTTCACTGTTTCTACATTGAGGAACGAAATTTATGAGGAAGTCGTTCTCAATTAAAGGATTTTTACAAACTGTTAACTGACGTTACTGGATTTCCTGATGACAGTTATAGTTTTAAGGGGCGTACTTCGTTTCGGCACAGTCATCGATTCGGCACACCTCTTATCACGATCTTATCAGATAAGATCGATGTGTCCTTACATCGATCTAATTATCGATCTAAATACGAATGAAAGCAACAATTTCTGGTGTGAAAGCAAAAATCTCCTACCGTCTAGTTTGGTGGTCTGGATGCTCGCTACCTCGCATCTCAAAAACAAAAAAATATCCTACATCAATCGTTCTAGTGAACTACAGATCAGAAGAAACAGAAATAGGAATGAAAGCAACAATTTCGGGTTTGAATGGTCGTGATAATAGTTTCAAGATGGCATTATATCGATGTAATAATCGATAATTAGATCGATGTAAGGACAAATCGATCTTATCTGATAAGATCGTGATAAGAGGTGTGCCGAATCGATGACTGTGCCGAATCGAAAACCGCCGAGTTTTAAGCTCATTGAAATGTTTTATAATCACCACAAGTGATTCTCTGATAACACAGCACTCATTACCCGTTGAAATATAAACGAATCCATGTTGAAATACCAACCGTTTCACGAGCTACTAAAATACAGCTCATCCCGGTAAACGACGAGTTTATCAACATGCATCAACCGTGAACGGGCGTCCCCTAACGGTCATAAATACCGCCTCTATCGATCCGCTTCGAATTCAATAAACGAGACGGAGCACGCCGTAAAGTTGGGAGTAAACACGTTTGAAAAAGGGAGGCGCGGGAAATACTTTCCAGCGAAACACGTCGGACC
Source organism: Creontiades dilutus (assembly GCA_031894815.1). NCBI lineage: Eukaryota > Metazoa > Arthropoda > Insecta > Hemiptera > Miridae > Creontiades > Creontiades dilutus. The sequence goes on from JAVIWC010005620.1 coordinate 1,742,002, forward strand.
GAATTTTGACAAGTGTGTCCACCGCGGGCGATAAACACCGGGCAAAAATTTTCCTCCGCAGTCGTGATATATCGGCGAGTTTAGGCACAAATGCAGGTGGGATGCATTTTATCGTTCGTTTTTGCCCCGGACGGTCGTTAAAGCGTTTTATGACTCATTTGTGAATCCCTCGTTAGCTCGGGGGGTGGATTTAAAAAGCTATTTTCCGAATGAGGAGGAATTGGGGGTTAACAAACAAGTCGAATTTACTGGCCAAATCGGTAGAATGAGTGTGATATCCAAAACTAATTATCGCTATAGCGAAATTATTGAATAAGTATAAAGTTTCTTTTTAACCATGATTAAATATTACTTTTATATTTCGACAATCTCAGAAGAGTGGAATAAAAAAAGGCTGTAAGTACAATGAACTACACTTCAAGAAAACCAAATTTTCATAGTTATAACATTTCAAACACTTGAAACACATTTCGGAAACACTTGAAAATACTATATCTTGTAGTATATCTACAAGACACAATCTACATGCAACATATGGCATTGAAAAAATAAGTGTAATATCATATTTTTTGCAGTTTTGTATTCTTGTCTGCTTGTTCTGATTTTCTTTCTCATTTCCAACTCGCTCCCTTTCCCATTTTTGGTTTATTATTGGTTGGTTTATTATTGGTTTATTATTGTTGGTTTATTATTTTAAAAAAAATTCTAACCCCCCCTGAAAATTTTATGGTTTACGTTTCAAAGGGTATAGAATCCAAATCTGCAATAAAAATTTTTCCGTCCGTACGCCGTACGCACAATTTCTCCCAAACGGCTGAAGCGAAAAAGCTGAAATTTTCAGGAAAAATCCATGTTGGTCCGACAACGCCCCAATTCTTGAGCCAGCTCTCTCACTTAATTTAAAGTGCCCTTTAAGGGTTGTCAAAGTTTTGTAAAATCCCTAAAAACCTCAAAAAAAGTCAAGGCGGCCTAAATGTGTACTCTTTTTGAAGAACACTCCACGAGGAATCGAATGAGTTGCTCCCCAGGTCCGTAGGTCAGACCATTCCCGATCTATGGCCCGATTTATGGTGCCAAAATTCGCATTATTTTGGTTTATTATTGTTTTTGTGTTGATATCAGTATTCTAGTGACGTAGTGATGTAGTAATGTGGATACTGGAGTGAACTCCTAAAAGGCTTTGTAGCCGATACACGGGTTGAAGCATTCTGATAACCATAAAAAACGCTGCAAATTCTTCCACTGGGGTTTATTGTTCAATTGGCTTGCGTTCATGATTTGAATTTCTACTAAGCTTTAGAGTGTGCGTGTTTCACAGGTGATAGAGCGATTATTGAATTTCAGGAGATATCCATAGAGCACGTAAATCTGTTCTCGACCAAAATACCTATTTGGATTGTTCAGTTGATCATGTTCGTGTGCTTCCTGAAATTCAATAATCACTCTATCAGCTGTGAAACACGCACACTCCTATGCCTAGTAAGAAATTCAAATCATGAACGAAGCCAATTGAAGAATAAACCCCAGTGGAAGAATTTGCAGCGTTTTTCGTTTTGGATACATTATTAACAAAAAATATGGTCTGATTACCGGCAAAATGTTAAAATGCTCCACCCTCGTGAATATATTATAGTAAGCTTAACTCAATGAAGATTACGCGTTGTTAGGTTAGGTGAGATACATCCAAGCACACAGAAACAAAATGAAAGTTGTTCCTAATGTGCTAAAAAGTAGGAAGTGGTGTGTTTTGGCGGCAGTTATTGATCTCGTCACTTTTAATTTCCTACCCCAGGCAAGATTATTGAATTCGTCACCAACGTTCGTCAGATAGGGAATTAACATTATTTAACTCGGCACCGTGGTCGATAGATTTGAGATTTGAGATATTTGAACTCGGCACCAATGGGATTCGTCAGCAGCAAGGCATTAGACAGCTACAGAATTTATTGCCATCACGTCATACAGTAATTTATTTAATTTTTATATTCTGAAAATTAGGTATTAATTAATATTTTATTAATAGGAATATTCTTACCTATACTCCATACTTTGGCCTGACACCGATCTATGTTGCAACGCCAGAATGTTTCTCTGGAAAGCAGAGTTTTGGCAAATCGGAATTTCGCTCCTTTCGCGACCAGCATTGTTCGATCGCGTTCACTCCAAACATCTTTAACCTCCATTTACTTTCACTGCCGTTGGCTAACTAATTAGCAGGACCGAGGCGGTGACGAATTCATGCATCTAACTTACCTTCTGGACCGAGGCGGTGACGAGTCCTTGAATCGTCATGTATAATTGATTGGCGTCAACAGATTACAGAATATTACTGGTGCCGAGTTCAACGCTTGCCGTTTTGGCAGTGAGAATTTCGATTGCGCGAGGAGAAAATTTTGGGTCTCTTGAAAGAGAAAATATTCAAGTAGAGCCGGAAGCAAAATATTTATCAACTACTCTGAATAAAATTGTAAAACAGTATCTGAGAATGCTTAAAAATGCCATCTAGAATTTTAGTGATTCACTACTTCTCATCTATTTTGTAACAGAAATGCAACCTGGAGAAAGCGCATTCGAAAGGAACCCACTCTATACCATCGGCACACGCTGTTGGAATCCATGATTCGCGATCCACTTCACCAATAAGCACTCGGGCGTTTCTTCAAAAGATCGGAATAGATAAGATGTGTGAACATGAAAGAAGGGGATAGCCGGAAGGAGAAAACGTGGAAAACATCCTGAGGAAATAACTTTCAGAGAATGACAAGTAGACGTTGGATATTCAATATTGTATGTGCTGAGACTGTGATCGTGAATTCCTTTTACTGACGAGGTGATTTTACAAACACGAACTATACTTATAGCAATGAAACTCTCAAGTCAAACAAAGTTTATTTAACGATCAAGGTGCTCAAACTTGAAAAGAAGATTAATTCAATATAATACGGTAATTTATAATACCTTACTCATTCGGTTATTTCAGATTCAATTCTGAAAAGAATGGTATATTAAACAATATTAAAAGTTCAAAGGAACATATTGAAATTAGGCTTAGAAGCCGCCCGCCTTGAACGAGATATCAAAACTGGCACTGCAAATCAAAACTACATAACTGACATTGACAAACGATAATAAAGGAAAAAACAAGCTTGATACCGATAAAAATACTGATAACACTATGGAAGACACGATCAACCGATAACAGCATTATTATCTGCTAACACCATCGAATAACTTCCACTTTTTTCAAGAATAGTTCATTAGAACGACGAGAAAACGCTAAATTCGTTACGTTTCTGTTTTTCGGCTCTCCTTGAAAATTGCACTTTTTGACGCATCTGACCCATTATCTCGAGAACCACTGAACCGATTTTCATTTTCTTTTTTTATAAAGATTTGTCTATTCAAGATGCAAAAATATGCGGAAACAGTTTTTTGAAATTATGAGTCAGATAGTTCGGGCATGAGTGAACAAAGTGACGCCAAACCGCCACTAAAACGTAAAGTTTGATGATTTATTGTGGTTCGCCTAATTCATATTTTCGAAATCTGTTTCCGCAGATTTAAAGATCTTAACTAGGCCTAAATTATTTTTTAAAAATCATCAAAATCGGACAGCGGGTTACTGAGATAATGGGTCACGAAATTCGCCATTTTCGGGGGGGTACAATATGCCCTTGAATTAATTTACCTTACACTTTTACACTTTTTCAAAGCTTCTATTCTGATGACTAAACTTAATAACAATCTGATAATCTTTGAAAATTTCATGGAGATCTTGGGAGTCAGTCAGGGTGTTAGATTCAGAAACCATACCAACACAACAACACCTTTCTGGTAGAGAAACACTTTAACAGAATGCGAACCAAATAACTTACAAGGAAGAACAACACTTTCAGGTCAGAATTTTCAAAACAATACTATTTTTTAGATAAGGACAGTCAGTCGACATCAAAATCCGAAACACCAATTTAAATTCGGTCAATCAGTTAAACAAGTTTGCCTTCAGCAAACTTCTCTTCAAGAACATAGAGGTTAATAGAGAACTACAGGTTCAATGCCAACGTTTTATTCGAAATAGAACTTCTTCTGGCCTAGGAGAACAATACTGAAAGAATTTGAAAATAATTGATACTAAAAGAATTACACAGGAGAACACAGTTAGCATTTGTGCGATTTGAGAGAAAAATGCTTCAAATTATTACACAGGGGTTTATTAGTTGTGTATTAGATACCCCTTCTGCGTAAATCAAGTCATGTATGCTTGATTATCTAAACTCGCTCACATTTTCTGAACGTGTAGTTACCAAAAAATTCATTTCTACCGAAAATTGCATGTCCTAGCTTGGAACTGGTCTACTCTTTTCGATTTTTGTTGTTAATATAGAAGCTAGAATGACAGAAGCTGAAAATTTAGCTGTAACATTCCAGAAGGGCCATTCGTGGGGATTTTTCATCAATTAATGATTAGATATTATTGTAGCAATATGTATGGGGAATCAATGTTTTTCCTTTACCTGCTCCTTCTGTATGTCGATTTCAGTACCACAGACCGATTCCAGTTCCAACAACTGATCCCATTTCCAACTGGTGGCAATCAGTCACAGGGACATTGTTTGTTCAAGGTGGAACTTCCCGAGAGGAAGTCGTATTCATTCCAATTCGTTCCACCTCGGTAACAAGTTACAAGAACAGTTCCTGATAGAATATCACACATTTAGCGTCTTCTAACCCATTCTGTACACCACTCAGCTCTTCTTAATTCCGCTAATGTATCCCTCACCCAGAGAACAAATCCGTTTCTGCAACTTTCTTGGGGTATCTTGCAAGAGGGGATTTCTGCACATCAGTCAACCTCCCTCATATGTGGGGAACGGTATCACTGGTGTGTGTTTTTGTCATTCTAGAGCCACCCCGCGCGTGGATATCTGACTCATTGATTACCATAAGTGGAGCGGCATTATGAATTCAACCGGCCTCCAGCTCCCGGGGGACGAGGGGAAACAACTGAGCGGATGTAGTCGCAGGAGAAACAGCAAACGCCGCGGGAGGGGAAGATGGCTTTCGAACATTTCGAAGTGATCTGAACTGCTCACCTCCGGATAATTTTCACATGTTTTCCAAGAAAAAAGGGCAAAAGAGGATATGTGAACTTTGTCGATTTTACCTGAAAATATTTCCAACATAAACGTACTATTCAGTTCTGGCAAATTTCCTACAGGGTATTTTTGAAAATAAATAGCTGTCATCTTTTTCAGCACAGGTTCTTGTGTCTCTTCATTTATGGAAACTTACTGATAGTTTTTGAGCAAAACTACCCTCTTGCACCAAACGTTGATGAGTTTTTGATAGTTTAGTAACATTATTGATGATTGATGAAGATGTCGAAGTTAGGAACATCCTACTGGAACATTCCGGACTGATTTTGAATTTTTGAGCCCAAATTTTGTAAGGTTTGGTGCAACATGTTTTGGAGAAAAGCTATGGACGGCGGACGGACGGATATTTTTAATTCGATTTTTGAAATCCAGGTATTTTTAAACGTAAACAAACAATTTCTGAGGGGGCTCACAACTTTTTTAGGTAGTGGTCGAGTAAAATTATTAAAAATAAAATATGGGTTGCAAAGCCTTAAACTCGTTTAATATGTCAAGCGAGACCGTGTAGCTGATGTGACGCGTGGCTGGCGATAGACCAAATTGCACGATTGATGCTATACGAGTATGCTACCCATAACGACATCTCCCAAGCTTCAATTCATTCTTTTTACAACTATTTTAGTTTTATATCATTAAATTTCTGCAGGAATTTCTATACGTTTCCGATGTTTGAACTTTGCTTATTTGAAACGTCAACCAACCTTTTAATAAGTGTTACACTTTTTTATTGGTCGGTTACGAAGGTTCATTATTGAAAACAATAACCGAAAACTAGACTTTAATAACAAGAGTTTTTGAGATTTCAATTTTTTAATAGTTTAATTTTACAAAGATACCCCATAGAACTGATTGATCAAAACACCGAGATACCAATGTTATAATTCTATTATTAATTATAGGATTATTGAGCCAAACTCCGTAAACTTTACTAAAGGACCGATTTATCTTATATCGAATATCTATCTTTTCGTGGTAGCACAGTCCCCAAACCTCTACAGCTTTGGAAAGAACAGAATCTACCATTGATTCAAACATGTTCATCTCACACAATCCCATTTCTCCGTTGAATATTCTTGGTACGTGTGATTGCCATCTTGTTTCGGCACATCGGAATCTTCTACAATAACCCACGCACATCTAGAATAGTTCCCATATGTAACCCGATAATGAGGCCTATTGTTGGTTGTTGAATGCGACGAATTCACCACACCAGTCCGGTTTGTTGTGAAACTCGGGACGACCGCGTTATTGATGGTTTTCCCTACAACTTCGCTTCGTGTAGGTGCCTTCGGAATCAAGAAAAATGCGAAGAAGTTTTCACAATGCCGTTCCGGGGGGTCAATCCATTTTTTCTCCCCTTTCACGGAAATGTTTGCGGGAGTCGAGACACGACTTATCATATTTCATAAGGATGACAAAAGGTCGGCGGTTTTCTTAACTCGTCATAAACTCCCGTATGGGAGATGACCGAGCGTGTAGGTCCTACCCTTCTCAAACGTCTGAAGGAGGGCGCGAGAGATAAATGGTGGGAGTTTTTTTGTTTGTTTTCCTCCCTTTCATTTTCCTTGTCTCTTTTTCTAGGAGCCAACCACCAAACTGCACCAACTTTTAAGATGTTATAAAGGAATAACACTACCTTTTCTTCTTTTATGTGTCACTATGGTAACTAAAAGCTTTAAACTTCAGGTACACAAAGAACAATATTAAAATTGGTTGTATCTACCACTAGCTGGTTCACCCGCCGTTACACAGTGGTACTAAGGCGGCAATAACTGTTTTTCAAAAACACGAAACTCGTTGCTCTCAATTGTGTTACTGCCATCCATTTCAATACAAAATTTCGCGCTAGTATGGATTTTGATAGGAAAAATATATATATTCAGAATCTATTTTCAAAACTTGAAAATTAACGACCTGTTCAAACTAAGATTCAAAAATGTCTACATTATTCGCTTTAATTGACTTTTTAAAGGAGATTTGAACTAAATTTAAGCAATTTCAGAATGATTTGGTGTTCTAAGTTTTGAATAACCTAGTTCGTGGTTTAGATATTGTTTTTGCACTGATATTCTGCTAAAAAATTTAACGTCAGTAATTTTGGACCGTGACCTTTTTGTGACCTAGAAAACAATTTTTTAACCCCTCCCTTCCTTACCACTAAACATTTGTACCTTTACGTTTCAAATTGTGTAGAAAATAGAATTTTTAAAAACACGTCCGTCCGCCGCCCAAAGCTCATCTCCTAATCTACTGAACGAAAATTGACTAAACTTGGGCCGAAAATCACATTTGGGGACTTAATTCTCACCATCGATAGACGTGTCTTCAAAGAATCGGATAAGCCCACCAGACCGGTTTACGTTCATTAGTTCATCATCTCTGAGGGCTAGAACTTTGACAGAAAAATAACATCAATATGTGAATATTAACGTACTTGGACATTTTCAAAACTGCCTTGTACCATGAAGAATTCTGAAGATGAGAGAATTCGAGGGCATTGCAAGTGAAAGTTTAGAACTAAAACAAAAATAATGAACATCGATCATTTTTAGAGTGTGTAAAACATACATAGGGGTAAACCCTACATGAGAAAATAATTTCAACAAATTTGCACACCGATTCGTAGCATTCTCGCCTACCATCAGCTAGTCAAAGTTCTTCAAATAGGAAGGCTCGAGTTCATACTGCAACTTGTATTCCACCTACAAAAAAATAAAACCGCCGGTGATTCGAAAAGAGAAAACTTCAATTTTCTGTAAATTTGTTTAATCAAAATTATATTTCACCTCAAAAATCGATTTTGAAAACGTTAAATTGGGTTTTATTCCAATCGGACATGTTTATTCTAACTTTATTCATTCATTTTTGCCTACACCTTGGCGAAGATGAACAACCAGTTAAAACGGCTTTTCCTGGCACCAATTCTTTGAGTCTCTGCAAACACAAGATACCGGAAAAATAGAGAGAAAAAAAATTTTGCTGTCATGCGTTGTAATTGCAGGTCCTAGCTGCAGTCTATAAAAGTCGCCTTAATAAGCCTAAACATTCATTTCAAATCATTTTAAATATTAAATACTGATAATAGACAAGAGGAGAAAATGAGTTCATCACGGTTAATTACGAAAGCACAAAATTGCGTTCAGCTCATCAAAAATGTCCTATGCACACGCCGTGAAGTCCAAACGAGCACGCTAGGAAGGAAATAATGGTTCGTACGCTTCTTTCCAATTTGCTAATTATTCCGACACGTATGCAAACTTCGGATTAACAAGTATCACGCGAGTTTTTGCATCACAACTTAATCATCTTTTTTTTCTAATCCACTTTCCGGGGACAGGACGGCAGCGTTCATTATCAATAAAAATATGATATTATGAAGCAACTCTAATTAGTCGTATCGGATGATGGAGGGATGTGTTGTGCGTGTGGAATGGGTGTAATTTTTTTTGAGGCTATAGCGTGATATGATTATCACGGTTTCGTTTCAAGTTCAAGGGCACCAGGTCAGTAGTCGACGAATCAATTATTGAATGAACCAAACGAATTCCATTGTCATTGCACTGACATTTAAAGACTGCACTTTCCAATGTGTGGGACCATCAGATTAAAATTTGATCGTTATTATGTATGGAATGAGGATATTATGGAATGACAATCCTAAAGGGTCACCAAACTGGGTCTAATGTGGCATTGGTTAATCGACTCGATAAACTAACGACTCTATGAGTTAACGAGGAAGAGTTAGTTTTTTGTCTTTCATCATGTGTTTCCTTCGTTAACTGAGCAGTTCGTTAGCTGACGGCAGCGTAACGGAGCAGTGTAGCCAAAAATCGAAGTTTTTGTGAGTCCGTCAGCGATGAACCAGGACACGAAACATCGCGGTACAATCGGCAGGGTAGCTTTTCTGAACTCAGGGGGCTTGTAGGTACTCGGCGGAAATTGCATAAAATCTTCTACCGGAATGGACAGCCATTTTTATGCTCAGCTCCATGACTGAAATCCTATCTGACTTTTAATATAGTTTTTTGTGAGTTTTTTTTAAAAGATATTCTTGTTTGTTGATTAGTGCGCTTCGGTTCCAGAAAAAACGGGAGATTCCCAAAAATGAGCCAGGGCTTCTAATTTCTCTCTAGACGAGAAGCACCTGTTCACAGAACTCCAATCGGTGCTCAACGAGCTGAAGCACTTCAAAATCACTTGCCTCGGAAAGGCGGAATCGTTTTTGGAAATCGGCGCTGTCCAGGTTGTGGAAATGATCTTCCCGCGTCGGAACGAAACGCAGCCGCCGTTCCTCGTCTGACGATGACGAGGAATCGTCAAAAATCAAATTATTTACGATGGAGTTTAAAATATCCATCACGAAATTGATCCGAACGATAGGGAACAGAAAAAAAGATGGCGAGACTTATCAGTCCGTTAACAAGTTAATTGAACGAATTAGGCCGATCTAAGTTTGACGAGCTCGTTAATACTAAGGGGTGTCGGGGCTCCGTGGAGAAAGACAAATCGGTCTAACGACGGCGTTAAATTCAGGCGTTAGCCTAAACGGCACGTCAAACTGGTTGGTGAAAGTGGCCCTAAAGGATGTTATCTACTACTATCCAGGGAAAGATTGCGTACTTAATCAGAGTAGATCTTGTGGAATCCTTCAGAGGAACCTTTTGCTGAAATATCACGAAGTTTTGCCTATTGGACATCTGTTGTGAAGCGGAACTGATAGAAGATTATGGACCGAAATGGAGAAAGGAGTGATCTTAAAATACCTCCAGCATCTATTATTTTCGATCCTATAATGTTGTATTGGTTTGTCAGGTTTACTCATGCCATGAGATTTACGGAAACTGGTGGCTGTGATTCCCTCGCATTCTAAAAGTGTTGTTCTGTAATAGTTTGTAAGACAAAAACACTGATTCTTCCCATTTGCATGTCCTTCTTTAACGGTGCAATGGATTTGTGGTCGGGAACTAGCCTTTTCCGCCGGCCGATTCCCCTATTCAGAATATGCTTTTCTCATCCTACACCCTCCCATCTGAAAAGTGTAATGTATGGAGATTGCCGTCGCAAAGTCCGGCTGACTGTTGTCCGAAACATAAATATCCCTCAGAGATGTGACCGTGGGGCTCGGAAGGGAAAAGCTCCCTGGAGACGTGATTTGCGCCCTCAGCTTCACGTCTTGGGGCCCTCCCCACAAGTTTCCTCTTTTTCCCGACTGTCCGTTTTTCTTTCTCCATAAAAATGTTTGCATTATTAGCCACATTGCAGTTCCCCCTCATATTTCTGACGTTACTTCACTTTGCTTGTTCAATATTCAACAGATTCGAATAATAACTGGAATTCCATGGTCAGTGTTCTTCGTGCATTGCTAAGTAACAGGTAAACCGTTAAACTGGTTAAGAACAATCTTTAGGTGCACCAAGGGAAGAACTTTGCAAATTATACTATATCAATAGTTGTATTATTCCTGCATTAAAGAGCTATTCTACTAAAATCACTGGTCCGTAGAAAACCATCTAACTATCTGTAGTTGTAAGTAAGAAATCTGTGGAATAGCACCTAATTTTGTCTGCATACTTAGTGGCTTTCGTAGATGGAGTTCATTGCGAACCGTCTATACCCTAAATTATTGAACCTTTCAAAATGATATTGGAAAACCTCTGTAAAAGTCCTGCACGAGCAGCAGCTCTACTAATGATACGATCATGTACCTAATTCGAATGAGAGCCTCAAAGGAGAAGGCCAACTCTAGTAACGCTATCGAACTTTCCCACAACGGTGGCCGCGAACTTGCTTTACCCCATTCCTGCCACATTTACACATAAACAGACAGACACGATATCAAAGTCGATCAGAATGTTATAAAACGCAAAATGCAAATGGACGTTTCGATTATGGCGAAGAAAAGATAGGTTTCTTTTCTCTAATCTCAAAAACGTATTTCGACTTGCGACAACAGACGACTTCCAATATGATATAGGTTATGTTTTGGGTCCTGCCACATCGGGGAAGGAGCGCCTAAGCTGCGAACTATCTAGAGAGGAATTCCCGAGTTTCTGGAACGATGATTTGAAATGCGTCTATTGGACATTCGAGGGAAGCATTGTCTTCATATTATGTAGCTATTAGGGAATGCTTTTATCGAACTGTATCAAAGTAGACGGAGCAATTACACTCCTGCGATGGACAGAACGACTTCACACATGATTATTTTGACAACGGACAATAAGCGGTTTACAAGGCCAAAAGTTTAAGGAAAAAAACAACGACCAAACAGTTCTCTTCTGACAAGTAGCTACAATCTGCCTCCGAGCCGTGAAGACTGGTGGTCTTCAGATGTGATCTGGTGACGAAGTATACCTGGGCTGTGAGTTCATATGTTTATTAGATAATTTGTAAATCTATAAGCCATCGATAATGTGGGCTTCTTTCTGGCCCCCACAGTCACTTCTCTGCCCATCGTCCAGAGAGTTCAATTTCATAAAAAATAGAAAAATGTCCGGATGCAGAAAGTTGAAGTCCTTATCAAACGACGAATGGAAGGCCCCAAAGCGGTTGATTGTTCTGGTGACCACATTGGATATGAGTGCCACAAAGGCTCTGGGAATTGGGCGTTGTCTCCAACTCCGCCTGGGTTACAGAAAGATAGCTCAAACATCCATGTAGGCATCTACCAGCTTCATTATAATCATCCTTGTATGTGCTTATCACAGAAACCGATCATCAATCTCAGTGAGGAAGATAATCAGTGGTTACCTGCATTACGGGATCCAGCTAAAAATGCGAGAGCGGGGAATTGGGAAAGGTTTGAGTCCTTTAACAGCCGGAAGATGAGTATTTTTTTAATGACCGAGTGGTCTAGACATATCCCAAAAGCTCTCTCATCCTGTTTTCTTCTTCCAGGAGCTAGTTGACTCGGTATCCAACCACTACGAGCTCCAGAAGTTCCTTTTTAGCTTGTGCAGCAATTGATGGAGATTCATGATCAAAACAAATCCTTCCCCATTATATCAAATTCAATCTGACGTAGGTAGTTTCCCATCCTGTTTTTAGAAACTTCTAAAGCCTGAGCATTCCATCACCATCTTGTTTCACATGTCTACCGTTATTGATGTTGAATTTAAACCGGAGAGCCCAATGACTCAATCATCGTTTTTCGGGGACCAAATTCATAGATGCATAATTAATGGCCTTTCACGTGTATCAGCGTCTGTGTAACAGCCCTATTATTCAGATTTTAAGCTGTTTAATCGCTTCGTTCCTACGTAGATTAAAACCCTGACAAGCATCTTTACGCCGCAAAACGGCCGTGAGCTCCTCGCTGCTCGCCCACCTCCGACATAAGCGACTGCAAATTATTCCCATAGCCCGTTCGGGAGACGATAATGCCCGTGAGCATATAACCCTCACGATATTGCTTCCAAGGTGAAACGGTGAGTCGGCTACCCCTAGCGTGCACTAAGGGGATCTTATGTGCTACTCAATGGCAGGGAGTTCGGTAAGGTGGGGAACGGCCCCTGCCATCCCTTTTATATAACGACATCGTTTTAATAATGCGAGGGGATGCGATTTTGTTGTTTCCGGAGGAGCCTTAGGTAAAACGACCCGGGTCGTAAACCCGTGTCATCGCTCCCTTCCCGGAAATTTCGCGTTAGTAACAACGGCCTCGGAATGTTCAATCACAACATTAAACTTCTCCATCAATTTTTTACGAACTGAATCATTCACGTCGACGTTATAAAAACTCATAAACGAAATTTTATTATCATTATATGACCTTTTATTTACTCATATTTGCTTCCAAGTCGTCCTTTGTGTTCACACAGAACAGGACTTTGATAAACGGCAGGTTGTCGATTCAATAACCTGCAACAATTTTTGTCCCTTATCGGTTTTTTTGTTCCACTCCAAAAACGAGTTACTTTCAATTTGAAATTTTGTCATGAATCAGACCGATGACATTAAATTGGCTTCCTCAATTTATAAATTCAATCCGGACACCGTTGGGAAGAGCACTAAATTTCGCATCGGATTGGTTTTCCTTTTAAAACCAAGGTTGAGTCATGAAAATTTAATCCGGGAAATCTCGAGTTTTTTAAATATGAAATTGAACAATGAGAACCAATATTTTTTTGCGGATGCAGTAACGGTAGGAACTGTGCCTAGATGTCACACTTCCAACGGTGTAGTCGATTTTATATTTGAAATAAATTACTGAGGAGACGAGCTTATTTGAATGGCGACAAACTTGAGCTCCTCATGACAAAACGTTTTTTTCTATAAACAAATGATAACATTGTGACTTTGGAAGTTTTTAAATGGTATATGTTCAATCAACAGGGTACAATATAGTTTTGTAAAGCCCTCTCCTCTAATGATCCTGGGAAAGCCATTACAAAAATTAAACCTCAAAACAGTTAGTGCTTGATTACAAATTGAATTCAAAAATATCTCTCCTTAAACAGAAAACGTCATTGGGAGCTATGCTCATATGTTATATCTAATTACGATATTAAAAGTGATATGATTTTCAATTGAAGACTAAAATTTAATAAAATAAATTTAAAAGATAATTTACATCATTCGTGTAATATTGGCACATTAAAAAGATTATTGTGAGCGGTCATTCCCATTTTTGACATCTTACTTGTAGATTAGTTTTACAAATGATCATTTGATAATTCAAATATCAAAACATTCTTTATTATAGTTACTGAATAAATGCGCATGGGAACTATATTTGAAAGCGTTCACTGAATCTTTTTGATCAAAAAGTTGATGATTTTCAGCATAGATTCTTAAGCTACTAGCGACGAAACATTTATTAAATATTTATACGTTATCCACCAGGAAGCGAGGTGTAGTTTCACGAAGGCTGGAATTTTTCAATTCATTTATTCATATTTTATTCCGACGTTTCGGAGTGATGAAACACTCCATCATCAGGGGATTTAAATTTGTTGTTATTGTATGTATTACGCTAATGGTTGGTTGTTTTTTAAATTAGGATTCATTTTAAACCAATTGGCTGCAGTGAGCAGACAACTGCCAATAATAATGACGAGGATGGATGTCCAAAATAAATTGTAAGTATATAAGAAAAAGGTAACCTGTTCTTAGGCATAATAATAATATAGTGTAAAACCCTATGGTGTGGGGTGTTATAAATAATGTTAAATTACATGTTGTCCCCAAATCCTCTGATGATGGAGTGTTTCATCACTCCGAAACGTCGGAATAAAATATGAATAAATGAATTGAAAAATTCCAGCCTTCGTGAAACTACACCCCGCTTCCTGGTGGATAACGTATAAAGTTTGAATTAAGGCTAAAAAAATGACAAATACAAATTTATTAAATATACTTCTGCAGGTAGTTGAAATGTGAAATATTGTAAAGTTTTTCTAAAAAAGAAGGTGGTGAACATTTCAGAGTTTAACATAGTTGCCCAGCGTTTGCGAGTTTATTTATCCATTCGTTAACTTTGGTAAATTTTAAATAAGTTGAGCTTTTACGCTTTAGCGGTTGTACCACTCCCGAGCCTTCCCTATTTACCAATTTCATCATCTTAATAAAACAATCCTAAAGGATAATATTCAAGGATTAAGCTATTAAAGAATCGAAATCTCAAAAACACTCGATATAAAAGGGTAGTTTTTTCGTTTTGTTTGACAGAAATTAGTTCTATGAATCGAGTGTTGAACTTTGCTGGACGGGTCGCTTTACCATCATCAATCACAGTCATGAACCTTTTTAATAGGATGTCTGAGCGAGAGCTTGTAGCTGGTATGAAACTGCACGATTGATCCTGCAGCCATCCTCCCAAGCTTCTATTCAATTGAGGAAAACAAGCTGAAGCATTAATTTATCCTCTACTTCAAATCGTTAAATTTATGCAGAATTTCCAAGTGTGTTTTTGATAGTACAATGCATCTTATTGTCACTGGCTGAACATTAGGGTGTATCGATTTTCAACTTTTTTTTTGTTTTCAAATTCCAAGTTGAAAAAAAGTTGCTACTAGGTACTACAAATTACCACAAAAAATTTTAGATTTTTAAAAAAATGTTTAGGTCTCCCGCACAAGGCCTAAAGCTTAGAAATTTTGCTAAAAAAGTCAATTTTTACCAAAAATTAAAATAACCTAAAACATGCGTTTTTCTAAGTTGCAAGTTGATATTACACTAATAATAACCACGAACAACTATATAAAAATTATCTCAATAATGTAGCACATAATTTAGGTCTCCCGCACAAGGCCTAAGGGCCGTCGTCCACTGGAACCGGCCGCACAGCCGGCAGATCGTCCGACGCGCCGGCCGGCACGCCGGACGAAATTTCGTCCGAAAACGCGAGTCCATTGGAGCCGGTTTTTGTCAGTCCAGTTCGTCAGTTGCTATTGAAATGTTACATGTGCTTTTGTGTCTCGTGACAAAGTAAGCAACATTATAATGGATTTTGATGATGTTATATTGTTTGAAAATAGCACAAAGCTATAGACGTTAATCCAGAAGATGCTGACACAATCATTAAATGCATATGTTTGTTGCATAACATTGTTACTGATAAAGAAGGATCTCAGATTTTACCCTCAGATGTTCCTGCGTCAACACAAACATGTGATCGTTTTGCTACCGTTGGTGAAAATAGATGTGTAAATGCAGCCTATTTCGTACGAGAAAAATTTAAGACATTTTTCATCAATAACACAAGTATTTAGTTTTGGTTTTGAGCTTAAAATAAACCTCCTTCATAACTACCAAAAGTATAATAATTATACTAATTATAATTATAATAATTATTATTACCTATTAGCGTATAACTATTAAGATAAGTCTACTCCGCGTGTTTACAATTTTAAAAATTCAATAGGTACTGGCCTTGATTTAAAATGAGCCGAATAAAAAATATTAAATTTTGAATAATATAAACGACATGGTGACTCGACTATGATTAATAATAATAAGCGATCTTTGTCCACAACTTCATTTGAATGTCTCGTCGATGATATCGTTTGTCCCGCATATCCCACAGTGCCACATTATCTTCTACTAAACTAATTAGTCTTTCACAACCCATTTTTAACTTAGGTTCATTATTGAATAATAAACGAAATAAGATATCCGAATAAATAAAAAAGAAAAGGTACTGTGTATACCCAAATGGTAAAAACTAGCAAACCAATGTCTTATTTTGTGCAGAAGCAATATCGGTAACCAATTAAGCCTTTTTTTAGCTGTGATATCAGTCCGATATCAAATTCCTGAGGACGTGAAGATATGACCGTTGTAGGGGCCAACACATTAAGTAAAACCGTTATTTTCAATCTATTTTTCGAGGGAATTATTACCTATAACAAAAGTAGTAGTGCCTATATTTTTCATGAGTAGGACATGGTACTCTGTTTTCAAGATTAATTCAAAGTGTGTTTTGTGAAGTTGCGTCAAAAAGTTCGTGTTCCCGAAGTTTTCGAGCGTCTAAAACTTCGAAAACACGAACTTTCCGGGCCCCACGGCGACCACCTATCCCTCCGCCGGCCTGCTCGTATCGGAGAGCGGCCGGCTTCGACCAGTCCTTTCCTGTCCGTCTTCGGGCGGGGCGGCCTCGACCAGTCCTTTCCTGTTCGTCTTCGGGCGTCGAGGCCTCGGCCAGTTCTCTCCGGTCGTTCGGGCGTGGCGGTCTCCGGCAGTCTACTTCGTTCCGTGTTCGCGCGAATACCGTTCTATCTTCATTTTCCATTTATTGGGAACATGAATCTTCATGGATTGATACAATGGAATGCCGGAACATGCAAATACACAGGTAAGTACCAAGTATTTTCCTACTAAATCTCTAATAAAAGACCATATAGGCCGAGATTAGGTAGGTGCCGCATGTTTAGGAAGTCCCACGCAGTGATTGATCAATAGATGGATAATGTATTATCATTGGTCTTGGTGTAAGACCAGCTAAGCCCAAGACCTGTTGGAAGTGACGGAGAGAACCGCGCGATTTGCTACATCGGGCTAGCTCAACCGAATACGTCCGAAAAATCGCAATTTATTCGGATCTAGAAATCCATCGGCCGTGCACGGCCGATGACGGCCGAATAGCTCTGATGCAGTGGACGCGCGTCAACTGGTTCGCTTGTTGTGGGATCATTCGGTCCTATTCGGCCGTGCACGGCCGATGTGTTTTCGGCCGAAATCGGTGCCAGTGGACGGCCCTACTAAAAGTCGTAGATTTCGGCCGATTTTAGCAATTTTCCATTACTTGGATATCATTATGGTTCATACTTCAAACCTTATATGTAACTAAAACCTGGTTTGGCTTGGTTGGAATTGTTGTAATAAGTGAAAATTTCATTATTTATTTCATTATTCAATAATGAAGAACAGTTTAAGGAAGTTACTTGTATGAAGAATGTGTTGAAATAAACTCTTATGTTATTTGCTGTCACTGTTGTTTATTAAAAAAAAAATAAATTAAAAAAAGGTTATAACATGTCACAAAGTTTAGTGTAGTTGTTAAAAGTAAAAAATATTGTTGATTTTTCCATATGACATAAGAGCCTTAGCACTGTGAGCAAGCGTTTTATTGTTCTATTGCAAATTTAATGGCTTATATGTATTCCTCCTTTGATCTTCGCTTCAAAACCTGAGACCAAAGTTATACAATGTATATAGTATTTATGCACTGCAGACCTACTGATTTAAAAAAAAAATAAATTATGAAATACAGTAAGATAAAGACGTTATTAAAATTCATTGTGTCCACAAAGTAGTCTGTACACTTACTTGAATTGAATTCCTTTACATAGGTTTTGTACTGGCTCTTGGTCTCAAACGTAGGTAGCTGTTTACGGTCTTTCAGTCTGGCACATATGAAACCATGTCTTTCGATCAGCCCACATACTCGCTTTGAAGCTTCGGTGACTTCTTTCACAATTCGTTCCACCGCTTGAGTATGAGAAGGAATTCTAAATTCAACCCTTCCACCTGTGCCAGTTCCCGCAATTGACTTCAACTCTTCTAGGCTTATATCAGTGACAAGAGTCAGTTATGTCAGTTCGGTCACCGAATTGGATAGCCAATCAATCATATCTATATAATGTTCTGGCATCAACATTGATATGAGGGGGTTTAAATATCCTTATCCCTTTCATATCGGTTGCACTAGCTTTCTCGATTCTCTTTGCAAGAAGTCACCGAAGCTTCAAAACGAGTACGTGGGCTTATCGAAAGACATGGTTTCATATGTGCCAGACTGGAAGACCGTAAAGAGCTACCAACGTTTGAGACCAAGAGCCAGCACAAAACGTCTGTAAAGGAATAAAATTCAAGTAAGTGTACAGACTAATTTGTGGATACAATGTTTTTAAATAACGTCTTTATCTTACTGTATTCCATATTAAATTAAAATTTCATCAGGAAATCGTAATAGCTCTCATGATTTTTTTTTAAATTAGTAGGTCTGCAGTGCATAAATACTATATACATTGTATAACTTTGGTTTCAGGTTTTGAAGCGAAGATCAAAGGAGGAATACATATAAGCCATTAAATTTGCAATAGAACAATAAAACGCTTGCTCACAGTGCTAAGGCTCTTATGTCATATGGAAAAATCAACAATATTTTTTACTTTTAACAACTACACTAAACTTTGTGACATGTTATAACCTTTTTTTTAATTTATTTTTTTTTAATAAACAACAGTGACAGCAAATAACATAAGAGTTTATTTCAACACATTCTTCATACAAGTAACTTCCTTAAACTGTTCTTCATTATTAAATAATGAAATAAATAATGAAATTTTCACTTATTACAACAATTCCAACCAAGCCAAACCAGGTTTTAGTTACATATAAGGTTTGAAGTGTGAACCATAATGATATCCAAGTGATGGAAAATTGCTAAAATCGGCCGAAATCTACGACTTTTAGGCCTTGTGCGGGAGACCTAAATTATGTGCTACATTATTGAGATAATTTTTATATAGTTGTTCGTGGTTATTATTAGTGTAATATCAACTTGCAACTTAGAAAAACGCATGTTTTAGGTTATTTTAATTTTTGGTAAAAATTGACTTTTTTAGCAAAATTTCTAAGCTTTAGGCCTTGTGCGGGAGACCTAAACATTTTTTTAAAAATCTAAAATTTTTTGTGGTAATTTGTAGTACCTAGTAGCAACTTTTTTTCAACTTGGAATTTGAAAACAAAAAAAAAAGTTGAAAATCGATACACCCTACTGAACATGCCAGATCCTGCAGCCCAGTAGTTGGCGGAAAAAGGTTATCTAACATAGAAATAAAACCTTTCGTGTAATAATTTGTGGCGTTTATTCTCTAGTTAGACTAGACAAGTTCGTTTTTGAAAATAATAAACCGTTACCTTTATTTACCTGTGAACGTGAAGCCAACCATCCTACTCCGATAGAAAGCTTTTCTCCGTTGATTATTCAGAAAGAAAAATTAATTCGAATTATATCTGGGTTTTCATTATTTTAACATGAACTGAAAAAAAAAAAGATCCAATTCCGACTCACAAGCTCTCGCAATCAAGATATTGTCGAAGCTGTATTTTTCCACCTCGACAGTTGGTCTCAGGCTCAGTCAACATTAAAAGTTAGTAATTACGGAAGATTGTTCCAAGTTTCCCCACCCCTGCCCAGTTGCTTTCCGCCTCCCACGGGGGATTTGTCAATTTTTTTTTTCTTTAACTGAGAGAAGTGAAAAAATAATGGGGTAGCGAGCGTTGGATCGGAGGGGTGGAAAGGGGTGATGAATAAAAAAGTCGTCTTGGATGTCCCTGGGGGTGGTGCGAGATTGGGTAACGAGTCGGCAGCGGGGGTGGGAGTGTGGGGAAGGGGTGACTTGCCGTTTAATAACTACCCTCAATCATAGAGGGTGGCGGTGCAGGGGCTTTTCCTGGAGAGAAGCGCGGAGGATGACGGGGGCGTGGGGGAAGAATGTACAACGAATGAAACACAAGCTCAAACAGTTAGGTTTCACTCCCTTATGTATCGCAGTTCTTAGTGTCGCATTACGAGTCTGAAAAGTATCAGAGAACAGTACAGTACAGTTTAGGGAAATTAACTCTCCACGATCATTTCCTATGTTGAAAAGGGCTACAATTCCTACAGATGTATCATTGTGATTCCATTCATCCCCCCCTCAGTACAACAGTACAACAACGGATCACTTCACTACAAGGATCCTTTAGTTTGCCAGTTGAGACGCCAAACATAAATGATATAATTTGACCATCATTTTAGAAAAGTGAAAAGGGAAGTCATCTTGTCATGATCAACTTTTGCGAAGTTCTAATACTACAGTTGTCTAGTACTCATTGAAACAGGCTGACGATTTGGACGTATTGAAGGGAATGAGGCTGAGGGGGCTGGTAAACACGTTCGAAGTCACCAGACAGATATGAGTATGCCCAATAACTCTCATAATTCCCGCTGAAGAAAATTATATTCTTGAATAGAAGTTAACTTACTTTTGCGTGAGTAACGACACAAGTTCGATACCAACCCCACTACTCAATGCAGAGTGGTCCAAATTTTAAAATTTATGTTTCCGAAAACTATTTTTGACAATATAGCTACGTCGAGTGTTGATTGAAATGGTTTTTAAGGTACTGCACAGAATGCAACAAGTCCTTGGGCAATCAGTCGCCATCCAGTGTGCTACATTTGTAGAACATTACGATAAATATTTAGAAACAAAATGCAACACAACGACAATGAACAAATTTTCGTAAGTTTTCGAGTTTCAATTGCTTTAAAGTTGGAGTTTTTTGTATGTAAGCTGTGAATTATACCACACTGGACGATATATAAATACGAGCAGACACTGTTGATTAATCCTTTTAATCAAGTTAAGCACAACGTTATTCTATTTCTCAACATTACATCAAGAAGGTGATGGAATGGACTAGTTGCCCTTGAGTTGCTAGTAAGCGTGCACCACTCAGACCTTGAAACCCTTGAAGCTAAAAAGCTGCATGTTTCAAGAAACTTGAAGTTAAATACTCCTTACCATCACAGCCACCCAATATCGTTGGCATGTTATTTTACTGAGATATCACTATTTTGTTTACCTACAGTTAAGGAAGTACCCAGGACCAAAACTAGTAAGAGAGACTGGGGAGGGGGGGGGGCATGGTGTTATATTGTGCAATGTAACATTAAATCACGGAAAAGGTTAATAAAACTATAATTTTAGTATAATTATGTTTAATTTAATATTATCAGAATATTTATTTGAAGAATTTATCTGAATCTAATGACGATTTATTTCTTTGTTTCAGGATGTGGATTGGAGCAGCTATCCCGTGTCTACAATTGGGTAAGTGTACTGTAAATTCAATTTTTTTTCTAAGCTAACATTACACAGTAGAGACAACAAAATAATAACTTCGAACGTTTACTATGATAATCTACGGACTATTCTTAGGGTAGCCTAGGGGTTTCAGAAATCCGTAGACAGGTGTATTGGGACTAGCTTGCAATACAAAAAAAGGTTATATCTGTACCCCATTGTTGTAGGGGCTTGTGTAGGGGATCATAACCAGTGTGTTGTAAACGGGACGATGTACGAATGGTTTTATCCATCCACTTACCGTCGTTTCTGCCCAATCCGCGAGGGCATTCAATCAAACTCCATTAGCCCTCTCCCTAATGGAGTCCCCGCTTCAATTTCAATACTCGTACGCCGGAAGGCGGGGTGGAAAGCACTTCCGCAGGTTCGTACATACTGAATGGGATTACAACCCCTACCATCCCTCCACCATAAACGCCTACAAAGGATAGTGATACATGATTGTCGGAGCTTCCACGCCGTATGATGCATGATCTTCACGGCGAAAGTATTCCGCTCTCTTTTCGCCTACCTACTTTCAGCCTTTCAATATTTAAACGATCTCAGCATCGTTTGTCATAAATTCGGGATGTCGGCAACTTCCACCATTTATAACGAGGGTTTCATGCAGAGTTTTTTTTTCGAAACTTTTTTTCCAATTTAAAGCGAATCTGGGAAAAACGGATTAAGATGTGATTGACGGCCCATCTGTCACACATACGATGTTATGCACAATTTATCATTCTTAATGACAAGTAAACAAATTAATGGCACCCCTACTGTCTCATAGTACTTGAGAACTTGATCACCAATCCAAAAACTGCTTCATAAACATCCTTTTACGCATTCAATATAATCGTAATTCCCAGTTTTGGTATGTATACGTTCAATAATTTTAAATTTGGTTGCCTAGTTCGTTTAGCACATGGTGAAGGGGGCATGGGGAGCATTTTCCACTGACCTCTCACTGAAAACTAAACAAATAAGTTCCCCAAAGTTGTAAGCTTCCTGCAAAAACTCTTGTTTCAGACAGTACATTGAAAAATGATGGTGGGACTTCTGTGTTTATACATACAAAAGTGGGCAATTCTACAAAAAGTTGCATTTATTAAACATTATTTTATTCCGAACCTTCTTGAACCCTCACAATAATTTATTTAAATTTTTAAAACTATATATTTTTTTAAGGGGTGCTTTCGTCCCATTTTGGTCATACTGATTAGCATTATTATATTGGACAAATGAACAAGTACCTTTAAAGTTCTTCACAGTAATAACCTTAATTCAAATGTCGAATTCTAACATACGGGTGATTGAATTAGGGGCTATCAAAACAAAAACAATTATAAACAAAAACCCCGATTTTGATCAGAAAAAATATCAGAATGCTATCAAAACAAAAACTTAAACAAAAACCCCCAGTGTATCGGCTACAAAGCTTCCTTTTAGGAGCCTTTTCACTCCAGTGTCCACATTACTACATCACTACATCACTTCATAAAAAAATCTAAATTTAGGCCGCCTTAATTTTTTTATCAGGGAAAAAGTTGTCAAAATTTCTCAAATTTCAGCCGTTTATATATATTTATGATTCTACCCCCTACCATGAAAGGGAAAAAGCGCAATGGATTATTGAATAATAAACTAAAACGAGTGAAATTTTACAGGTGGTAGACTCGAAATTGCCCCTAGTTTAGGAATCACCCATATAACGACCAAATGTCAGCTGATTTGGAATTATGATGAGAGTGAAATCAGTGTAACAACTTTTGACGCCGAAATTCATTCCAAACATTACAAAATAGATAAATTTCATTCGCATTTCAACAAGGGGGGTTAGAGGTCTCCTTCAAGAGACTCCACACTAACCCTAGCGATCCTTCATCTTCCATGATCAAATTTGAATTTATGTGCCGATTCGTCATTCACCTGACCGCCCCACTATGCTATTTCACTTGTTTTTAATATGTTCAAAGTGTTTTCTATATCTGAAGTTCCAGAACTGAATATTCCCAAATTTGAAAATGAATTTGTTTGGTTTTAGCAGAGGGAGGAAAGATCGTCCCTGTGGTTTTGTGTCATTCATCTGGCGAACTAGGTTTCCTGCTACAGTAAATCGGCTTCAAGAAGTAGGGAATTTTTCTATCCACATGTTGGTACCTTTGGAAATCATCTTCCGACCAGCTGTCATTCACACACGTGGTCGTTGATTTATTTTCGTCTGCCGAGAATATACTATTAAACAGTCATTGCTCAACAATGAGGGTACCACTTTAATTTCTGGGGCATCGAACAACCTTCAACGATTTTACCCATGTTGTTCTTATGGGAGAAAGCTTTCTCCTTTTCCATTAATCATATTTCCATTTAAAGGATTGTATATAAAAGCTGTTTCTGGAGGGGGGGGGGGGGGGTTAGGACACTCAATAAGTGAATGTAAGTTGGTCATAACCACGCTCTGCTACCATGTAACACAGAGATGATGGAATGGAATAGTTGTTCCTTCAAAGGGCTGAGACGATTAATACCTGCAATACCCAGAGAATATTCCTGTCGATAGAAGGCTTCAGAATCATCATCACAGAACATAGTAGTGTATTTTCAACTTCTTTGATCCGATATTTCAGTTTTCCGCTCCACAGATCTGCTGACTCTTGCGTGAGATAGTCCGAAATCGATAGGTCTACTAAGCTCTGGTATATTCTCCGATTCATTCAAATGCACACCCTCAAGTTAGACAAAGTTCAACTTTACTACGGGAGAAACATCTACCGGGGGTTGAAGGAACCCTATCCCATAACCAGCCGAACTTCACCGAAGCAAACAGGGGATCGGAGATGCTAATCCCATTAGGGAGGGTTGATCTTTCACACCTTACTTCGCCGCTTCACCAATCGCTCAAACAATTAATTAAGGCGAGACGGGGGAGGCGGGAAGTTTAGATGTCACATATCTCTTCCGCGTGGAGCTGTAGGCGTCGTTGTATGTCTTCCGTATGTAGAAACTCCCTCGGGACGGTGAAAAGCCAAGAAGAAGGAACGATGTGTGAGATGGAACGTCTAAATGTCAGGAGGCGACATCGGAGGTTTTCGCGTTCATTAGATTGTGACGCCGAGCGGGTTTAATGTCAACCTCGTGGGACGTTTTTGGAGCTTTCCCACATCCGTAGCCCACTTCCCGAAAGTTCTACCGTTAAAAATGCAAAAATCGAGTTGGTAACCACCATTTCAAACAAATTAAAATCGCATTCAGGCTAATCTATCTCAATTAATTGAGACATGAAACTATTGAGTGAATTTTACCGCACTTAGCATTTATTAAAATAAACATGTTGGTAAGTAACGTGTTGAGGTGAACCCAGGGAAGATATAAACGGTTGTGCAATTAACTGATGGAGGCTATATTTCAAATCAATGCGTACATGCTCAATGAACGAGTATGGAAATATATCATTCAATTCGTATTCGTCGATATAGTGAATCAATAAAATAAATAAAGGTGTTGTAGAATAAAATCTTAGAGCGCTTCTGCCGAAGTTGAGGCTTGCGGGTAGTCAACAATATCACAAAATATGCTGCTTTGCCACTACTTAGTTAGGTAAGTGAAGTCACTTTGATAGCTATGATATGAAGTTAGTCGAGTTAACAAGGGTGTAAGAGCAAGCTAGAAAACGAAGGAGAGTTTATTCCATTATCGGTTTTTTAGAATGCTGTCACTTTGATTGTAACGAGGAAGCTGTTGTGCCATCTCCTTGGCAGTGTATTTTTGGTTTACTTTTGGATGTGCGTAGGCAACGGTTTGTTTAACTCCTTGCGTATTGGTCCAATATCCATTTGTCGCAAAAGTTACAGAAACGTCCTCTCTTCTCTGTGATGAACGAAGACAAAACGAAGTGATCATTCTTCCTTGAAAGCATCTGGCGGTTTATGGAAAACGGTGAAGGCGCCCCCGAAGGCAAACCTTCTCGAATACTTAGGGCCTAAAGTCATCCACCCTCCGGTAAGGTAATATATTCCCCGACAAAAGACGTATACAAATGGACGCCTCCCGAGTCCGTCAGACCTTTTCTTCCGGCGGCCCTCGAGAGAAAGGGAGCTCTTGCGAAAGGACAAAACCCAGGGTAAACTGATTGGTCGCCAAATTGACCCAACCCGCAATCTAATATCCTCTGGGAGACCTCGGGAACAAAAACAGAAGTGATGGGAGGATGAAGGAGGGCATGTCCTCCCCCGCTTCGTCGCAGCCCCACCATTAGGCAAATACTGGGGGTCGCCCTTAGAAAAGGTGACCTCAAGGGAAATCCGCGGCCTGTGGACATATTGTCTTGCCTTCTGCATCTGACACCTTTCCGGGCTCTGTACGCTGCGTTGCCTCGTCTTTCACGGGCGGGATAACGGTTCGTTTAGCTTTTCAAGTTATTCGTTCTCGTTGCGGGCAGAAAACATGAAAGACCCTCCATCTGTCGAAGGGATGTGTAAAGAACGCTGATGCCGAAGGGTTGGATATACAAAGTGTACAGGATTCCAATCTTGCACAAAGAAGGGCCATTTTGTTCGGAGGTGGATACACTCTACAGCAGGGGTTGGGAAAGACGCATCCTCATGTAAAAGAAGACCATTCAAGCAGAAACAGTGATCTACTTTGCTGTTTGGCTTTCTACCAGGTTTTTTTGGGTAAAAGTCGTGAATAGGTAAGCCCAGCCTTATCAGACACTCACTATATTGAAAAGTTAGAGTCTCCTATCGAAATAGGTCCACGCTAAATCGAAGATTATTATTAAGTATTCCGACATGGCAGTGGTATCGATCTATTGATATTATATACATCGATGAATGTACACATCGATACATGTTCAAATGAGCCTGATAAGAGGTACTTGTTACCTATTCTCTACTTCAGCCAATTGTTCGATTATAATAATGTTGCACTATAGTACACTTTGAATGAAAATTCACTTTTGAATGCCTTTGGGACTAGTGAAGCGCATATACGGGGTGTCCACCGCTCAGGTGTACCAAACCTCGAGGAGCGATTCAACAACAACCTCATAAAGTAATGCGTAACTTTCATGGTAATCCGTTTTTGTAATGAGTTTTCACATTGGGAATGCGTTGCACAATACTGAACCGCTCCATGGCTACAAAATGGAAAAACGACAAATGTTCTTCTAATCGGAGTGATAATAGATAATGAAAATGATAGAAACAGTGCTGACAATCTTCAAACAAAAAAATTTCGCGCAATTAAAAAACTGTGTACTTTATGATACACCCTATATAATTTGTTTTCCAACTCCGTCGTTCTTACACTTTGGAGGTTTTTCGTGTTTTTTAAACTCATCCCACTAAAATGGTCATATCTTTCGCAATTTACGATATAAAGTGATATATGGGAATATCGTTGTAAAGATCGTCGAATCTCCGTTATTGGGAAAATGGCCTTCTGTAAGATAATCTTCACAGCTGAAAAATATAGCAAAGTCAAAATCATAAATTACTGTTTTTAAAGCCAACATTTTACCTGAACAAGTTGGTCTATCGTCGGGCACTTGACGAGGAAAAATTAGGCAAGAATCTCAGATTTCAACGGAATATTAAATTTTGATTTTACTTTGCTAATCAGCAAATTTTTTTCTTCAATTTCTTTTAATCGTTTTGTAGTTATTGAAGTTTCACTTGTTTCATACGAGAATTTAAGTTTTTCGCATGCACAAAGGAATCGATTGGTTATTGGTCGGATAAACCGATTCGTAACTAACATTGTTCGGGAAAATTTTGAATGTAAAATTCAAGTATTCTTGTTTCATTCTTCATTCTGTTTTTATATATACATTTAAAAAAGCGTTCAAGTCCGGGAATCATTTCTGAATGCTTTAAAACAGATTTCAATAAAAAAAAAACTCATTGAAAATTTATATTTTAGAATTTTTGGAGCGTTGGGATAGTTAGATTTTTTTTAGAAAAACTAACTAAACTGTTGGTCTTGTATCATGATCAAATTTTCTCGAATTCTCATGGTAGGATTACAATTTTGTTGGATTATGATGGCATTTGAACGCTTTGGAGATAAGGATATTGTTAAATACAAATGATATAGGGGAAGTATTATCTTTTCTTTCAAGAAAATACTTCTGTTGGACAAAAAACTTTAATTTTCTGTAAAGCCCTTACGTTTTGCAAAATGAAAAACGACCTCATGAAAATTTACAATTTTTCAACATTGTTCTTCGAGAATTAAAAAGTAGTTATTCCACAAAATCGAAGTTTTACATCATTCCTAACAGGAAGAAAATTTCCCGCTGAACCGGTTTGTGAAGCGGATTTGGTGAAAAATTATAATGTATTATTGTAGCGCTATTGTGTTCAGTTTTATCAGGATCACGGTTTTATCAGGTTCAGAACTCACGACTTTTGGGATCATAGAACGTTTTTCCACTTCTTGAAAAGTGGGAAACAGAATGGGTCACACTCAAGTAACGAAATTTACTTTTTCCAAGCTACATTCCACTGCATAAATGAATTTCTAGAATTTCACAATTTTAGTTTAGCTTAAATAAAATAAATTTTTAGCTTATTTTCTTGTAATAGAAGAACGTTTTTCAGCACATTTAATGTACATAAATGATTTAATGCCCTTCTTTTATTTAATTTTTCTGTGCAGTATTCTGCAAAAAAATATAATTTAGTCGATATGTAGAATTTTAGGGATTTTATTAGCATGCTCGGTGAAATTTGGAAAAATTAATGCCCTGAAAAAGTCCAAGGAACTCATCCTTTCTTTTGGAATTCTTGGTTAGGGAGGAATCAATTAGATTTTTTCTCTATTCCATAGATAGTTATCGTCTGGAATGATCTTTCTACATGTATCTGTAAAGACGTTGTTCCGACATCTGTGTGTATCTGTGCAGTTGTTTATAATGCTCTGAAACATAAAATACAGTGGGAATTTTGTTTTCAATGAATCAAAAATTATTCATCTATCGATGGGAAAAGCAAAGCTTCCAATATAATTAATCTCTATTGAATTTTGACAATAAAAGAGTAATTAGCAAAATAGCAAAAAGGTAAAGAAATCTCGAAAAATGAGGCCTAGTTTAGCGATTGACTGGCAAAAGTTGGGGCTCTAAAACGCGCACAGTTGAGGGTTATTTCGCATCGCAGTTATTTCACACAATTTGCTCAACAGAATTCTGTTCTGTGCTTTCCTCAGATCTCACTCCCACCGTTCTGAAGTAACAATCTTCCATTTGTATAGTTTTCACCGAGAGAGTCCCTCAGGACCTCTAATTCTTGATCCGCTATATATTTCCGCCCTTCTTTCCGCCGAAAAAGAGGCAAAAACCATTTTTATGCCCCTTTCTTTTCAGCCACGTCATTTCGATATATTTACGAGCTCTGGGCGTAGGAATGATTCTTATTCACGGGGTAAACGGTGAGTTGGAGAGACAGACGTGGTGAAATACTTCGACCTTGGGAAGAAACGGAAGGGGCTTTCCCTCATAAACTTTATTAGAAAGATGTAAATAAGCGAATAGGAACGTATTACCTTTACTTTAGGGCGGCAGAAGTAAAAAAAAAGTCCGTTTCGTTTCGATAAAAAACAAAACTTATCGGGATTATGTTTATTTTGGTAAATTTTTATGGGTGATAAGTCCCATAAAGGGTAAGTTTGCATACAATGAAAATGTAAGAAGTGGTATTTAGATTGTTGTTTGGTGATGGGTGGCGGAGGCTACTTTGGTCCATAAGATTGGTCCAAAATGAAATAGTGACTGTAGATGAATGTGTCTAGTCATGATGAGAATGTTAATAACCCTCACTCCTTTCAGCTTAGATATCGTTTCCTGAAGATCACTCCTGTCATATCATATCTCGCCAGGTTAGATCTATGTCCAAACTGCCAA
Organism: Creontiades dilutus; assembly: GCA_031894815.1. Classification (NCBI taxonomy): domain Eukaryota; kingdom Metazoa; phylum Arthropoda; class Insecta; order Hemiptera; family Miridae; genus Creontiades; species Creontiades dilutus. The sequence continues at coordinate 1,771,398 of JAVIWC010005620.1, forward strand.
TGACACCTTTGCCATTCAATATTGTGGCTCACCCTTCGGCCTTAACAAATGCCAACGATATTCTAGTTCTTGTCCTGGTACCTCATTCTCCCAATCCACATCCCAGCCGTGCAAACCACTGCATGATAAAGACTGTTTGTGCACGTTGATCATGTTTTGTTACATAAATTAGTAGAAGGAATACTATCATGATACTCTCTCAATTCCCCATCCTTTGGTCCGAATGATCCCAGGTATCAAATGAAGCCAGGTTTGATCTTCAATCTGCCACTGGCACAACATCGAAATCATGGCTCACCCTTTGGGCTTAATACCAGCGATATCCTAGTTCTTGTCCCAGTTCTCAGCATTTGATATAGATTTCTCCCAATCCTCATCCCAGCCGCTGGATGACAAAGCACCTGCTTCCTACTTGGCAACCACATCATGACGTAGAACAGTGAGTCAGAGGACACCAATCCACTGCCTGATAAAGACTGTTTATAAAAATTGGTCATGTTTTGTATACATACATTAGTAGAGGGAATATTATCTTGATCCTCTCCCGATCCCTCCTCTTTTGGACCGAATGATTCCCAGGTCATTCCTGTCATATCAAAGCCTGCCAGGTTTGATCCAGGTACAACTGTAGCCGACAACTTTTTGTTACAACATTATGTTACACCCTTCGTGCGCAATGCTAATGATATCCTAGTTCTCGTCCCGGCTTTTCAGCATATGATTCAGTTTCTTCAAAATATATCTCAGCCACTGGATGACAAAGCGCCTACTTGACAACCGCATCATGTCGTATAATGCGGCTTCTTAGAGTCCGGGCGCACCGCTCCTCTACATGATACAGACTGGTTATGCACATTGATCAAGTTTTTTTTTACATACATTAGTAGAGGGAATACTATCTTGTCAATCTCCCAATCCTCCATTATTTAGACCGAATGATCTTCATTGTGAATAAGTGCGCCGTCTACACGAAATATTCCTGTCTTCTCCCTTCGTTAAATACTCCTGGATAAACCTGAAACGCCTACCAATCCCTCAGGATCCTCAAAGTGAACATTCCCTCAAGTAAACCAGTGCAATATATCACGAATATCACTAAGTATTCGATCCTTAAATGGCAAGGTTCTAATGAATGACCTCTGCAGGGTCTTATTTGGTTTGAGAACGTCAGGGTCTTACTAACAATGGAGAATCGATTAATACCTTCAAGTTTCACACAATTTTCATGTCAACAGTCACGCAGGTCAAACACCCTCTGAAGCCAAACCACTGTTAGAAAATGAGGATTCAGAGTGCTTCGAACTCGCACCTGTCTGTGGTTGTTTCGATGATGCAGTCCTAGGTTGGTCTGGAAACAGTTCGTATTTGCTCACCTTCGTCTCATTCTTTGGTATTTTTCTCTCACAGATCCCTGGATCCATTTTATATGGCCTTACTTCTTACAGAGGAAGCCTTGTTTATATGATCAAGCTTCAGTGGAATGTGGGTCCGCTGATTTCTTATTACGGTCGAGCTGAATTGGTTGATGTTTGACTTTGAAGGAAACGTGTGCTCAACAGTGTATTGTCAGATGTAGAATTGTGCTGAATCGGATTTGATCAGAGCTGGGGTTGTCCTCAATTTCTACAGAGGTCTAAGATCGTTGCAATCAACTGGCATATTGTCAGAAGTAAAATTTGTTCGACTCTACATTGTCGGAGTTGGAATTGAGCTCAAGTGCTTTAGTAGATTGAGGGATAATTCTCTTCCTTGCGCTCAACTGGCATTTTGTCTGAGGTGAAATCGTGTCCAGCTGCATATTGCCACAGGTGTAATTCCGCTCAAGTGCATATTTTCAGAAATGGATCGACATTCAACTGCTGCAGTTTACTAACGGGTACTACTTCTTCTTGCACTGAAGTGGAATAGTGAGAGGAATGGGATTGAGCTCTAAAACCTATAGTCAGAAGTGGAATTTCATTCAACTGCTACGGTGCATCAATGCTACTACGCCCTTGTGAGTTCAACTCATGGCTACGACGAGGTGAATCAATGCCACGAGCCGCATATGAGAAAAATGACAATTTATTTATATGCGTATCAAGCGCCCGCATCAATTTGAACTTTGTAAATAGACTTGAGCTTCTCCAAATGAAGGGAGGCCCCGGTGAATAATGAAAAAGTGAGAACGGGTTGAGAGAGACGACCGCGAAAAGAGGGGGAAAATACCGTTAACAATTCACAAGGACCGTCGAGGTTTTTGTCCTCGTTAGACTCCGGCGAGGATTAGCGGGCTAATAATTAATAGCCCGCGGGATTATAACGCGTCTGAAGCTTTAATTTCTATGAATATCCGAGTTGAGTTTCAAACGGTTTTCCTCGGCGAAGTGGAGAGTTTGAAGGCGGTTGGAGCGAGGGAAGGTATGTGATGATATGTGATCCTTTGCTGGGATTCTCCCTCTTTTACCAATTATCTCGTGAGATTACTGAGAATCCCTGATCACAGAGAAAGGTGAATCCTTTGTAAGCATGAAAGCGTTTCGGATTGATGACAATGACGAGGCTTGAATGTTATTGTTTTAGTCTGCCAAAGTTGTGGACAATGGTATTCTTTGTTGATGATTAAACACTTCTAATTATGGCGGTAGATTGCAGTAATGTAGATATAGAATAGAATACAAATGTTTATAAAAAAAAAAAAAAAAAGTGCCATTATAATCAAAAGGTATATCGCTGGGAACATTAAGGGCAGGAAAGTTCGATTTCAGAACGATTTGAATTAAAATTTCAACTGTTTCTGAATATTCGATCCAACAATAATTCACATTAAAATTCAACAGCAATTTTCCACTGATTTTAGTTGTTCATAACAAAAATAACTATAACAAGTTTTTCCAATAATAGAGCGACAATTACAACAACAACGAAAACAGCACAACAAATGAAAGATTAGCCTATACAATTAAAGTTATTCGCCAGTATTTGCATGTACTTCCAAGATTGAAGGTAGGGTTTTCCAAAATACCAAGATTTCGTTAATCTTTCACACCCAATATCCGCTCCTCGTGGATGAGGGGTAGATATCACACCTGTTCACACCCGACCCAAACCAAAATTAAACCAGGATGGTTCACACAAAATTCAATCAAAATCTCCATAGTAGTCCATTGTCCCCTTACAACAGTGTGAATATACTCGAACACAGTCGAGTCCATTAGAAAGTAATGATAACTTTTAGGAAATCCAACATCGTAATAATTTTATAAAATATTCAACAATTCATCGTTGATATTCTGGAGGAAAATCTAGCCAGCATCCAGTCTTCTAATGTTTCTTCATATCAGCATCTATTTGTTGAAGGTTCAGTGACGTTGCAACTGTACTTGGCGTGACTAACTTGTCGGCTGGAACCCATTTCGTGGATTACAATGGTAGGGAGTTGCAATACAGCGACTTTTCTTAGCCAGTATTTTCAAGTTCGTTGATACTGTTAGTCCAGAACAGCTCTGAACTGAGTACGACTATTTGTGGAATTAAGCATAGCAACAGCGTCTAACTAACAATGACACCCGATAATGGGAAGACCACAAGTTGAAAGAAGAGGTGGACTATTCCTTAGGTGTCATTAACTCTTGTACCTGATAAGCACTGCATCTAGGGATGGCAAACTTTTTTAATTTGTCTATATATAGGGTTTCCAATATATCGGAATCAATATGTCTACGACATATCGGGATAACGATAAATCGAAAATTTTACAAATGTGCAAGCACAGAGAATATCAAGTGTTATTTAAGTACACAGAATCACGAAAAAATGTTATCTTTAATTTAGATTAAACATGAAAAAATAAAGTTATACACTTTCAAAAAAACTATGCAAATACTTTCATACAATGACCCTACCCTAAAAACCCAAATTAAACCAATACAAATAAAACAACAATAAACACAAAGTAGGCAAAACCGCTTTAAAATTAGCCTATATTTAAAAAATACATTTAAAATGTTATATGAGTTTGCGTTTGGAACTTGAATTTCCAAGTAAATTACAAATAAAATGTCAATTTTTGTCATTTTATGAATCCGATATATCGGACCCAAAAACATCGATGTCTCCGATACTATCGGGATGAATTTGTTGATGGATATATATCATTACATCGGGCCCAGAATATCGTTGTTTCAAAAATATCGATATATCGTTGCCATCCCTGGCTGCATCACATCAAAACCTGGTACCTCCACAAAGTCCATCATGAGCACACTCATAGGGTGTGGCTAACGGCTACCCTAACGAGAGGACAGGAGGGCTTGCAGTATCATTAAGAAAGAATGAGGTGACTACTGCCGCTTCCGTTAAGTCCTGCCAGATTATACTGCGCCAGAAAGGCCCCAGAAACAATCTAACCCACTCTGATACAGCAGGTTGAAAATAGCTTTTGTAGGAAAATTTGTTCTGGATTATGGGAAGACCACAAAAGATGAGGTGGACTTAGGTGCCTATATTCCAGCAAAAAGTGGCACCTCCACGAAGCCCATCCTGGGCACACTCATAGACTGTGGCTAATGCCAGAAGTGGCAGGATAGGCATCCTGGGCATAGGATATCACCAGGAAAGAGTGAGGAAATCCTCTACAGCCGCTTCTGTTAAGTCCTGCCAGATTATATTGAGCAAGAATAGCCCCAGAGACAATCTAACCCACTTTGATATGACAGGTTGAAAATAGCTTTTGTACGAAAATTTGTTGAGTAGTAGACCAATTTCAATCAATCAATAAAGTATCCTCCTCCGATTTCGATTGTTCATCAGCATATAATGCAACATCCACACCACACTACCGATTTTATCCCTCTCCGAAGGTTTCCATCTAATACAATATTTCCGACACTGACAAAGCGATTTATTTTTCCATTGTGATCACGTAGGGGCGGAGTTGGGAGGAGAGGACCCTTTTTTTATAATTGTATCTTCCGACGAACGTGTCCGGCGTCCGGTTTGTGAGAGTAATTCTCTATGTGTTGTTGGAGAGCCACATCACGGTCTCGGGCTCTTGGGGAATGACCCTGGACGGTACGGAGGAATTTTTCTACGAGGAAAACATAGGGACCGCAGGCCGACTTCGGAGCCTCCGCCCTCCCATCAATTCCCGCATCCGTAATAATTCAGGACGCGTTCGTTTTGACCCTCCGCTCTCGTCCTTGTGTTCTCTGTAACTGAAAGATGATTTATGGTGAATCGCGATATAGGGAGAGAGCCAGTCCTGTCCGAGGATGTGTTAGCGATGTAGCCTCTGCATTGCCTCAAATGTAAATTTGACACGCCTTCAAGTTGATATGCCTAATTCGAAAATACCTTCCTTTTACTAAGGATGTCAATATCGGCAAAGAATATCGATGTATCCGACTATCGATATTTTTAAAAAGTATCTTTTTAGTAATTCGATATATCCAAACAAATATCAATATATCCGATATATCGGTCATCAGTGGCGGATCTAGGATTTTATTTTGGGGGGGGCTGATCGCGGAAAGATTTTGTGACAGGTATTTCATATAATGATGCGACCAAAACAATAAGTTAACGATGTTCTGTGGAATAAAAATGTATGTTTCAGTATGAAATAACAAACAACATAAATAAGTTTATAAATAATTAAATTATTTACGTAAATTTTACTAATGAAAAACTTACAGACAAATGTGAACATATGTTTTTATATTAGATAGTACATATAATGTTACATAGTAATTCTACTAAGAGAATAAGTATAGGGTCCCAGCTAGAATGTTTGTTTGGAGACTCTGTGATGGTAGATGGGCGGAGAATAACCACTGTCATGTCACTGTTTTCATCACTAGTCGCTGTAGAGGAACTGCAATCGCCTTGGATGCTTTTGAGCAAACTAGAACGCATATCGTTCAATGAAACTAAATGAAAATCTAAATCCTAAATGCATTGTGTTGTCCAGGGAATGTAATTTAAACTTTGTAATTTTATGAGATTCACACTGATTTATTGGTATAAAATTTAGATTCTTACAACCATTTTTTGGGGGTTTTGGGGGGGGGGGCTTCAGCCTGAAAGCCCCCCCCCCCCCCCCCTAGATCCGCCACTGTCGGTCATCGATATTTTTTCAAACTTAAATCCGAATTACGTACGAGTCCAGTGAATACTAATGCATTATTTAATTTCATTCTACAACAGGTAAAGAATTCAACCACTCAAAAGTTGCTTACCTGACGTTCCTTATCCACAATAATTCACAAAGGTGGGAGTGAAGGTCGGTGATCCCGCCTCCATGTATCTTTAATCTACGGTAAATATCAACTAGTAAGCTTGCCTATCTCTAAACAACAATTCACAGGAACGGGGGTGTGAGGAGGTGCAGGTATGAGATACAGAGCGATGAAATGGTTTGATCGATAGTTAGGAGGTTGAGACGCGATATTGGTAGTCGAAAATACTGTTTTCACCGTGGGGGGAGGGGGGGGGAAGTACTTAAGAATTTGACATGGCAAATACTTCGATACTCCCCCCACTTTTTTTCATGGCGAATTTGGCTTTTACAAAGTTGTTGCTTCAAAATATGAACAATCACCTCAACATCAAATTTTTGTTATAATTTCATGAATCGACGAGCATTTGAAAATGGGAGGGAGTAACAAAGAACACCCTTGAAATGACAACTCGAAAATTAAGCGAGATTCAAAAAAAGTGTTACGACTCAAAATTTGTGGCAGGCACCACAGATACCCTGTACTCACGGTTTGTTAACAATTAAAAAGGAAATAAATAATCATTATTCCAATGATAACACTGTCCCCACATTTATATTAGATTGCTGAGCCTCGTAAATTTACACTTTACGTACAACTTTAAAATTTTCACGTGGAGCCTGGCTGGCAGTGCGGGCCGAATTCGGGCCTTGGACCGCCTTCGACGCTGGACGTTTCTTGACACAAATCCCGCAACAAGCGCAAGTTTTGAGCAAAGTCTCCCGAAAAGCGCTCCCGAAGACGACGTACGTCACGAAATTGGACGACGAATTAAAAGTGTCGACGAACGCGAAAACGGGGTACAAACTCGCTTTGTTGAACTTGACGTCCTTCCAGTGGCGGAGGATGTAGAAGGTCGTGTACAATATCGTCACCGAGGAGCACAGAATGAACTCAACGACGACGTAAACCAACATCATCGACAATTTGTTCTCTTTCATTTGAGAATCGGTTAAATTGGTTCTCCGCTTCTTTACCCTTCTGAGCTGAAACAATTACCACGTGACAATATGAATAACAAATTAAGGCAGTAATACATACAAAACTATGATCGTAGTGGAAAGCTCCTGCCAAACAGTATATAAACAAATCTTTAATATTACCTACACAGCCCCACAAAAAAAAAGTCAAGATCTGTAAAGTAACCCAGGGCATCCCTATGTAATTTTCGATTCTGAATTCGTACCCTAGGTCCAAAACATCCCCTGCCCCCCTAAATTTTGAGCTATGGCCAAAAAACTACAATTAAATTGATGTCATAACCTTCTTTTTGAGTCATGAGATTGGGATGAACTACGACACCTTTTTAGGTGAATTTCTACATTTTTTTCTAACTTCAGACAAGGAGAGTACTTAGGGAAACTACCACCCCCTTAATCAACCCCTGCCACCCCTCCTAGGGGTTGAAATACAAGTTCCCACGCCAAGTCGAGTGGGGGTATGAATTTCTATGTTTTCGGGATCCCTGAGATCAAATTTGAACTTACAAGAGCCTGTCGGCACCCCTTAACCCCTCAATCACCCCCTTCCCCTCCTAAGGGTTGAAATTTGAGTTCCCACGCCAAGTCAAGCGGGGTATGGATCTCTAAAAACTCGTTTTTTATATTTGAATTACCCCTCCAATTTCTCTCCGTCATGAAATTTGAAATTGCTGCTAGAGCAAAAATTGGGATCGAATTCATTACAAATTAACTGGAAATAGTGGCAACTGGCTCAGAGTTGGATCTGTTACTAGTGATGGGGAACAATTTACCGATTTTAAAATAAATCCATTTTTATTGGTAAAAAATCGATACTCTCATTGTCAATTTTTATGCAATAACAAATAACAATTTTTTGAAAAATCGGCGGATTTTCTCAAAAGGGAAATTTATTTTTGGTTCTCCATCCTAAAATAGGAAATTGGAAACATTTGTCATATTTTATGAAAAATCGGGTTTATTCTAAAATAGAAATTGATTTAAATTTTGATTTTGAATTTTAAAAAATTAATAACTTTTGGAAAACCGATTTTCAAATCGATTTTATAAAAAAATCGATACTTTTTTGACGATTTTTCGGTAAATTGAACTTTTAAATTCGGTTTTGAATCGACTTTTTGTATCGATTTCCCAATGTTTATCTCTTACTTGTTGAGGCGCTCACACACACAGATGTGTTGTCTTGGTGTCCCCGTGTAAAAACTTTGAATTTAGGGTCACAAGATGTCCAGAAGCCCCCTAGAAGTTACAACTAAAATGTGTGGTAAGCCTGTTTTGTAGGCTAACGCAACAAACTGTGCTCAAAGTGATGAAGAAATTCCTTAATCTTCCTATATAAATAATTACGTGGGGCTTAATAGTAATGCAATGAGTATTGAAGTAGGAATATCCTTTTTTCTCTCTACCTCTTTTCCCCTTTGGCCTGGTTTTGGTTTTCTGACAAGATGCCTCTGAATAAAGTGGTATTATTCATATTTCTTTACCTCCAAGAAAATACGTGTGTTCAGCACCACGATGAATATCAAAGGAAGAGAGAATATGAAAATGAAGTAAAGCCAACTGCGGTGGATTTTGTAGAAACTCATGAACCAGGGGGATCGGCCCAAGTCGGTGCTGTCGATGGTGTAACCAGTCGTCTCCCCGGTGGGGTTGACTTCGGCGACCACCTTTTGCCGGACGAACTCGACGAGGTTGTAGACCACGGAGAAGATGAGGACGGCAGCCGTGTGCTTGCAAGCTCGACTGTAGGTGCAGACGACGAGACGTCGGAACGGGCGGCACACGACGGTGTAGCGCTCGAGCATGATGGTGAGCGTCAGGTAGATGGAGACAGTGTGGGCCGTTCTGTACAGTGGGAACAAGGACGCGACGATGTAGGGCATGACGAAGCGACGGACGGAGTCGAGTGTCTCGGATTCGTGGAAATACAAGTACAAAGTGCTGATGCACGATGTTGAATGAAGGCAGAGGATGATGATCGTGTCGCTGACGGCGAGAGCCGTCAAATGGACGGACGTTGACGACTTTAATTCCGGCCGGGTCCATATCACCATGGAAACCAAATTGCCGCAGACGCCCAAAACCCCGAGGACGGTTGCCGCGCTGTACAAGAACATCAACGTCTCTGCGCTGTACCCGAAATTCGCGGCAACCCAGTTTTCTCTCTCCTCCGGATTCGACATGTTCACACCTGTGAAGTTAAACATGGCGTCGCCGGAATGATATAAACCCTGTAAAAATACCACACACAACTTATTATTTCCGCACCAATCAGCTCGTTTTCATAAATCATTTAGTAAATTCAGTCAATTTTTAAAAACGGAATTTCCAAGGATTGTGACACACAGCTTCCGTGGATAGGTAACATGAACGTATGGATCTTTGAAATGTCTCCACGATCCAGCGGTTTTATGCGAAATGGTTGAATTGTCAGAATTGGAATTGAAGTGGATAGTATTTTGATAGAGGGAGATACCTAGAACCTATGAATGAGTCTTCAAGCGTCTTCACGATCCAGAGGTTTTGTGCTAATGATTGATTTTGGATCGATGACACTCATATAGGAATCATCTTCAGCCTAACCTGCATATCCCTTGAACATTTCATCAACATTGAATTCTTCTTGAAAACGATTCTTTTTCGAAGATGGAGGGAGTACACCAATTAATACAACGAAAAAACTAAACCTTGATGTTATTAGACTCTACTCCATTGAACTCAGTTAATGTTTCCTGCCTGAGTTCTTCATCATAATTCCTCCAGCTCCGCTCTATGTTCAGGCTTCCACTCACAATCTGGACATACAGGATTATGGCAGACACATCATGGTTGAGAGCAATCATTTCTGGATTTTTGCTATGGTCACTCGGTATATGATAGACTGTATCCATCCTGTATGCAGTACCCTCTCTCTCCACATCCCAGCTGCTGGATGACAATACACCAGCTGTCTACTTGGCAACTGCATCATGACGGACAATGCAGCTACCGAGAATTAATGGCACTGCTGCAACACAGGATACAGATTCTCATTTTTACCTAGACAGGCAAAGCATTGGGAATCTGCTGTCCCTCAATTACCTCCAGGAAAAGAACTCCTTTTGGTCCAATGACAAATCCACCACACAAAATTTTCTCGCTTACTGAAACAACGAAAGACTTTCTACATTGACAGTACCTATAGGCAAATCCTAGACTGGGGGTTGGATACTCTTCAGGAGCAGTGTTGGATGGATTGAAAAACCTGCTGGAAATTATTACACAAAGCTATATTATTACTGCATTAGACAGCTCCAACGCTGATCAATGAAGATCATATACTCGTATTAGTTTAGTATCAACCAAGCTCACGGGGCTGTCGCCAGCCACTCATTCAGTGACTACCTCTCAGTCCTCGAGATAGACAACAATGTGCAGCAAACGAATGATCGTACACCAACCCGAGAGTTCTCATTCGATGCATAGAATTGATTTCTATCAGTATCTAACTAACAAACTACCCTAAAACATCAAAAGGTTTTGATTCTCGATTCTCTGATCGAGATTTCGATTTTTCAATATTTGAACCCTTAAATATCATCCCTTAGTACTGATTGACCGTGAATCTGAGATTACGTGCCATTCCCGAACCGATGGAGGATTTTGGAAACAAATTTCATAAACTTGGTTAGGGTAAATTGGGGTAAATGTAAACAAAATTCACTGTTTTCTGTTCAAGTTCTCCTCGACTCTTTATTTAAGTCCAAATAAGTTAACAAATAGTTTCATGCCAAACTATGGCACCTGCGAGTCAGACGCCACCAAGTTTTTTACCGTAATTACATTAATTAGGGACGAAAACAGAGCCTGTTTACATTTATCCCGGAGTGTTTACATATATACCACCTGACCCTACAGCAGTTTGGAAGGCGGTCACCTTTTTTTTTTGATTTTTGAAAGCTACGTAACTTGAACAATAAACAAACACATTTTTAGGTAGGTAGTGTTAAACAATTTTTTCTTGGTTGATTACAAAGTTTTTTTTTTTTATTTTCTTAAAATTGGTAATATATAATTGTAGGTGTGATGTCTATGCCATTAATAATTAACTTACGTGATCAGGTAACTGTCCTTTTTCTATAAATCAACCTGGTAACTTAGTGCTCAGTAATTCTAAATTTCGGATTCATCACTGTGAGCGATCAACGTGCTTAACGCCGTGCACGAAATAAACTAAGAGCCAAACCCCACCATCGAAGTTAAACTGACTTCCCGATGGTGTTGGAAGTTGTCATTGAGCCACTATCTCGGATAAACGTCAACAAATTTGTCATTTTCACACATTTCAGGGATCAAACATCGTTTCATCGCAGGAAAAAATAACGGTGACTAACAACTAAAGCGACAGGTCGAGGAGGTTATGATAATATAATAAACATGTTTACTCGTAAAAATACGTTTCTTTACAACTTCTATAACTTTCATGAGTATGTGGATTTATTTTGATAAAACACTTGGCAAGTCAATTATTATCCCTTTAATGTAAGGTGGTCATATATGTAATGACTTCAAAGCGGGACACACATGGTGGTCAGGGGTCCCCCCCCCCCCCCCCCCGTGAAAGATATTTTCTATATTGACACTACTAAACGTCCTAAACTCATTATTTTATCTGTCTGTGCACTTAAATTTACAGAAATAAATAGCTGCTTCAAACTAACACAACAGAAGCCTTTTATAAGCTACAAGTATTCTAGAACTTTATATTAAATTAATTAAACATTAGAATGTGAACAGAAACGACTGATATGTTTACCTGGAATGTGCTAGAACGTTATATTATCAAAAAGAAGGCTTCCTGAAGAAGGAAAGTTATAGAAGTTGTAAAGAAACGTATTTTTACGAGTAAACATGTTTATTATATTATCATAACCTCCTCGACCTGTCGCTTTAGTCGTTAGTCACCGTTATTTTTTCTCCGATCTCGCATGCTCATTCTCATCTTGTATTGGGTGTGCAACCTCAGGAGGCCGCCACGGTGGGATGGTCCGGGCTAGGCCGGGATGCCTCGACCAAACCTCCTTGTGGGCGATGGTGATAAGAAGCCTCTCATGGTTATGGTGGTTTTTTGTGGTCATTTGCACCCCTCTGTTTCACTGTCTTTTTATGGCAACAAATTAACATTGATTTACCTTGATTCTATACGTAATAATCAACTTCTATTGACAATTGTCATGCATTTTGTGTTCAGATAAATACAAATTATCTATACATTCATCTATCGAAGTTACAACATGCGGAAAAACTATACTATCTATCCTACTTTGACTGATGTTTTCGTTATGCAGAAAAACACGGTTGCAACCAGACCTCGAACCAAAAAAACAAAAATCTCTATTTGTTTAGATAATGTTTAAATAAGTCTATTTATGCTCAACCCGCAATTGTCTGTGAAACTTCCAGAAAACCTCGTTTTGTTAGGAAATATTCTGTATTTATTCAGGGTGGCCCCTGCTTTCAGAGTCTACTATAGTAAAACACAGTTAAAAGGTTTTTTTTTCTTCACTTTAAGCTTCTAGAGGAGAAAAGCTATTAAGAAGATTTCCTGCAGCTCCTAAGAACCCTTTTAATAATAGATAAGCTCCTACGATTAAGAGGTTACTCCTTTTTTCCAGCTTTCTTTTTTTCGTCCGAGGATTCCATCCTTCCATCAATCATTTATCGTGACGAGGAAAGAAGCTAAGAACCCAATTAGACGTGAGTTATTCATGAAGACGAGCTCGGCTAAGTAATCGGACTCGGTAATGAATGTTTGACTCCGTGCGGCCTAACGTAGCAAACAGCGTGTTTGGGAGAGCGGGACGAAGACAAATATTTGGCGGGCGGTTTCCGAGGCCTCCCAGGTCTTCTGAGAGCATAACGTCCCCTTGATCAGAGTTTAGGGACGACGTCTTGGGTGACCGAAATCTCAGGAGGTCCCAGGTGAAGAGGGTGGGGATGGTGGGCTAACCTATGTACAGTTCTCCTTATCTCATCCACATGTACTTACATATGTTATAATCAATGTGTGGAATCTGTCATTATATGAATACAAGGGTGTCCCATTTGTATGGGCCCATTACTGAATTACAGCAATACGGTGCGAGCTATCAAAAAATTGATCCGGACCTTTTGTATTGTATTTCCACTCTGCTTGAAGGTGGTGCAACTCGTTTTTCATTTTTCGATGTTTTAGTGCCTCAAATCTTCGATTGAAACTTGAGGTTACCTCTTGACCCCCATTTTTATTTTAGTTTTCGGTTCTACGTTGAATTTGGAAGAGAAAATGCATAGTTGAAAATTTTTTTCGGACTTCGTTTCAGAGTTATTTTACTTTTTGCGAATAACAAAAATCGACGAATTCTTTCCCCCAATTATCTTCAATATTGTTTAGACTTTGAACACATTTTTTAAATCAAATTTCTTATCAACAGAAGCCAGTTTTCATCATCAACAATCATCATCAGAGGATTGACATTACCTACAGTTAAGGCGCTAATGATAACAAAAAAAATGAAGTTTTCCTAAACTTTTAGTTGTTGAAAGAATGTTTCGAAAAAAAAAATTTAATAGCGCTCGAATAATTCAGTATTTAACGCATTTAACAGCTTTCGAAAATTGGTAATCATTATTCAATGCGATCATAACTATTTTTGATTTGGCGGAAAAACCATACCTATATGTATTTTGAAGAACATTTGAAACTCCACGCCGTCTCGTGGAGTAGTGTACAGGAAATAAGGATAATGCCCGCAACACTCAGATGATGTCCCTTACGCTGTATATCAGGTATATCTCCCGAGGAGGCGAATTCAACAATTGGGAAGGGCAGGTTAACCATATCCATCACAAAATTTAACCCCGAAACCGAAAAATTTGCCCAAAAGTTAAAGGAAACAGTCGTTTCGAAAAATGTGTGTTGTTTATATAAAAATGTTTTCTTGAAAAAAAAAAAAAAAAAAAAAAAAAAAAATCTTGTAAAAGTGCGTTTTGCTCCGTTTTCACTTACAACTTTTACATCCAGTGTGGAACGCTAAATGATGCAGAGGCAATAAATCTTTGTGTAATAATTTGCAGTCTGTAATGATATTAACGTTCAAGATGACCTCTGAATCTTAGGTTTTATTGAACGAAAATGTAACATCGAAAAATCTAGACTAATAGACGAGACGTTCGCGATCACGTAGGAGCCCCCCTTTTCCAATCAACTAAACCCTCCGCTTTGGCAAACCCATTCACTGCTAACTCCCCGTCAAGTCTTGCTCTACTCTTTGGTTATCTCTTATCAGTTACGATGGCAGATTGCAGTGTTATCTCCCGTCCAGTGCGCTTGTTTTTTGTTCATGATTTCTGGTGATAGAGCGATTATTGAATTTCGGTTTTGTATATTTGGTATTGATCATTATGTGGCATATCTCCTGAAACTAAAAAAAAAATAATAAGCCAAATGAATAAAATGAATAATAAAAAATCGAATGCTTCAATCGGCACAAAAACAGTTCGACACATTCATTGTAATTATGTTTCGAAAAAGAAGTTCAATCCTCATATTTCTACTCGGCATGTTTCGTGTAGGAGTCTTTTTCTAGAACTGAGTTTCAATGTGTTCTGTGCGGGCTATTTTCTTCTTCGAGACGGGATGTTGTCTATCCCCACTACCATGAAGCCTCCTATTCGTCACGGCTTCAGCGACTGACAAGAGTTCCTGGCCTGGTCAAATTCGAGATTTAAAGATGTTTCAAACTTCCGTCCTAAAGCACAGAAATCGAAAGAATCAACAGTGTTTTGGGGAGATTTTTGAAACTATGCTGTATTTCCACAAATTAGAACTGATAACGAAATTTGAATTGGGCTAAGTATAATTGTTAACAGCGGACTAGTAACAGACAAAATGAAATAAATTAGGTTTCCTGGGAAAGGGCGAAAATTTGATGTTTGGCGGTAAGGGATGAGGCTACAGGAAAAAAGGTGCAGAACGGAGTGGGGAGTTAGCTGTCAACAGTTATGTCTAGTCGGTCGGTATTGTAAAGGGGAATGGGGGTTCTCACACGTGATCTCGAACGTCTCGTGACGAGTAGTGCAAGCGTCAGGGTTAGCCAGTAACTAGGTGATACAGTTTCATGGTGAGGATAATAATGATTATAAAACGACACAGTCTTTTCCCTCTAGGGTACCCTAGAGGGTATATTTCTGAAAATAACAAACTATAGTGTGATTTAGGTCAGTTTTAAATGTTTTGAGAAAAGATTTATTTCGTTGAATAGTCGTAAGAGAAAACTGATGTTGCTAGGTGAGCTAACTTAAGCCGGTGAAACGGGCAAAAAGGCGTTAAGGGACCGCTCGCTAATGACCGGTCTTCCACTCAGCATAAATCCCGAGCCCTTTTAGCCCTTTCCCAGATTTACAGTCCCGGGACCTCCCAGAGAAACGTGGAAAAAGGGCCAAAAGGTAAGTCTCCCGGAGAAGGGGATGGTTCGTCGGATTTAAACTCGGTAGGGAAAAAAAAGGAGAAACACCACCTCTCCTCGCCCTCTTTTAACTCTCTCTCTAACACGAGAATTTAAGGTATAAATCCTAAAGAGATAGGTGTCTACCCCCTTCTACGAGCATCGCATTCGGGGGTTGCGTTCTTCGAGGGGATGAAGGGGTAGTTTTCCCTCACGTCTGGGAATTACCGTGTGGGAAAGACCTCAGTTTCAAGGAGTTTCCCTAGAGTTTTCCCAGTGACAGACGGTGCCCGTGGGTCGCCTCAGACCACCTTTTTTTTCGTTCCTCTTTTTCTTTAAACTCTATATATATGCTAATCGCCGTTTAAAAAACATTATCCCGAGCGGTTCTTCCAGAGTTTTTTTGACTCTTGAATGTAACTGCTAACGTATTTACATTTTTCTTTCACGTCTTTCTCGAAATACGCTTGGGAGGTGAGTACACGACTAAGGCCCCGAATCAAGATTTAATTTACACTGATCTTTATCAATATGAAGAACCATCATGTGGTACCCTTGGAACTAACACAATTCGCCAATTGATGATGCATTATTTTATATCACGGGTGTAAGCTGAGGACCCTGCCACGAGCTAGGAATAGATTTCACCACTCATTTCTGATAAAAAGTGTCGCACTGAACACTTTTTGGAGGGTTCGTTTTAGAGTTACTAGAATTTCAAGTTTTTTTTCTTGTGTCGATGTTAATTCACTGAACCGGCCATGACGCCCTTAAGTACTTGAGAAAATTCAATTCTGATTATATCATCGGAAAGAGCGTTAAATTTTCTATTACACTAGTGTATCGGAAAAATATTGCATGTTGGTTCAATTGGTGAAAAATCGATCGGAAAAGTGAATTTTTGTCAAATCTTCAGAATTACCACTTTTTTCATACTCTGCAGGAATAATAAAATTCTACTGTTCAAATTTAACACGTAGTCCGCTATGCCATTGTTGAACCAAGTGCTCAATCGACAACTGTAGCTGCAATACAAAATGGAAACATGCAACTAAAAATGCCACAGTTGCGATGATTGGAAGAAGAACTGGCATACCCACTATTCTTTCCACCCTATAGATAATGACGGATTAATTTTAATGTGCTTAGTGAATTGAATTACCTATTTAACATGACTGAAATTTCGTTCCCTTTCTCGTTACTTGAATGATATTATCGATAAAATTAAGCCTCATGATGGAATCGTTTTATTGCTTTAGGATTTCACCATCTTGACTTGGTGTATGTTGACAATCACTGATGGAAGCTTGCCATTTCATTTAATTCGCAGTTCCACCAAAAGTGAGCTAAGTGAACTAAGTGCTTTCACCCTTGAATGATGGCTGTTGACTGTTTTTGGGCTTCAACGTGTAGGTACATACAAAAAATTGCTAAAATCCAGGATTTCTTTTTTTTCTCTTTTATTCCATTTTCAACAAATTTACAAAAATAAGGGAGAACTGGTCGCAGGCCATTTGATGGCCTGTTACAATTTTGGAAATTAATCCTCTATATGGGCACAATGCCCGCGGCAGGGGATGAGCAGCCCCTATGACTCCCATTGAACAAGAGGAACCGGTTCACACCGTTCACTTTGCTGCGGCGACCAAGATTCGAGCGCGAGGTAATCCGACAATTTTCAAATTACACAAAGATCCAACAATAGTTCTTTCCCTACTCAACCTCATAGACTCGCAACAACTGTACCTACCTAATTAAACAAACTGTGTATTTAGTTAGAACAAACCAATCCAATCATAATTCTAATACTCGGCCAACATAATATGCTTTCTAAGATCCTTATATTGTCGAACTAGAGCAAATAAATGTCCTTAGACTGGCTGGGAAACCGTTTATGATCCCTCCTGAACAAGCCTCAAAGAAATTCTCAGCTAGTGTTGTGGTTCTATGGGCACTACAATGTTGCTATTTGTTGTAAATCTAGTAAAAATGTCATGAGACGGGTGAACGTAGTGCTTAAACTTTACAAACTGCTTCACAAATGCGAGCTCTTTCAGCATAGAGAAAGGCGAAATTGTGAATTTTTTTTAAAATGAGGTATTTGTGTACTCACTGGAGTTTTTTCTGGAAATCATTCTCACTAAGGCCTTCTGAGCAGTGACCAACGGGTCGAGCGTTGTCTGATATGCACCCCAACAAGAAAGACAATAAACCGAGTGAATCAGAGCGAAGTACATTACTCTCAGCAGTGTGTCAGAAAGGAAGAATCTCAGACGACAAATCGAATCTCAAACAAGTACAAATTCTTCCGCAGCATTTGGGATACATGGTTTATTTGCCTTATCCATCACATGTGTTGATCAAACCAGACCCCAAGATATCGGACACAATCGGTCATCTCCAACGAACTACATGTCGTCTTGCAGCTTTCGGGAGAGCATTTCATCAGTGTGCAATTTAAGGTCATAATTTGACACGACACCCATTGCGTTCAGTGAATACACCATAAACTGTTTTTTTTTTTACGTGCAGACTGAGTTTATCACATTACAACATTACGCAACCCAGCGTTGGCCTAGAAAAAGTCTCATCCCACGTGCTTAACCGGATTCGGTTCCGAATGCCTCCAACAGTGTTTTCACAAAATAAATTTTGGCAAATTCTCATAGGCCTAAAACTGCAGTAGCCATTGCATTACTCCGTGTCCTACGTGAGCGGGAACTAAGCGATACCAGCGGGTCGGGTGGGTTCAGCGTTTTTTGTGGGGCGGGCGATTTTCCGATCAAACTATGATAACAGAGTTGTGCGTCCTGCGTGCACACGCTCTATCGCAAATCGCTAACACGCACACGCGGCTTGAAATCAAATCGGTTTGATTTTTTCTCGCAACTCCCGCTACAATCGCGCGATTGTTTACATCTGCTGTCAAGGTTATTGGAGTTGTCCAAGTCTGTAGGAGTCAAAATTTTTTCTCGAGTGATTGCGAGGTTAGTCAGAACAATGTTGTTGTCACTTATCAACGAAATAAGAAAACAAGAATAGGCTGATGAGTTATAAATTCCCCGAATTAGTTCTTTAATTGATAAATTTCATGAGATAGTTGCGTCTGCAAACGTTTATTAGAAATGTAATTGAACAGAGCTGGACTACTTCAGGCCAACGCAAATCGTCTCTCTCTGTAAGAAATTCAGAAAAAAACACTCATCGTATTGATTGACAAGGTGGGTACGGAACTAACCTAACTAAAACCATTCGCGGCATCGCTCGCACATAGGACACGAGTGGCGTTTCCCGCTGCAAACGCTTAAATTCGCGTAAATCGCCGGTATCGCTAGTAACGCCGAAATCGGCCGACTCCCGCTCACGTAGGACGAGGCCTTAGTTTCCTTTAAAAATTTGGCAAATTTCGTTTCACCATCTAATTGTGCGACGACCCGTACAGTATGGGGTGACTAACCGAAAAACTGCACAACGATAGGTAAAGTTTACGTTTGACCTCAGAGGAAAAACGCTGTAGGGGCAAACAGAAAGAGCACAGAAAAGCACTTGTCACGTTTAGAAGATGTTTCCATTAGTTGGAAGGGGGCCCTGGGGTGCCCTAAGGCCCTTAGATCTCCACTCTACCTCCCGGCTCTCTTCAACAACCGCCGCCCCATCCCAGCAACACTCTTTCCCCAGTCCACTAATTATTCATTGAATTACTTTCCCTTTCTGTGCGGAAACGCTTTTGAATTCTACTTTTAGAAATAACGGGGAAGTCGTTTTGGTTGGTTTATGGGTTTTTACGTACGTAGAGAGATAGGTCACAATTACCATGAATCCTGCATTTTCCTTTGTTTCTCCTATTAAAAAAACGCTTGGGTTTTTCGTTGAGTTACAACGAAAAAGCTATTGTGATCCTCACTCTGTGAGGATATTGTGATGCTCCCGACAGATGTCGCCAATCAAGCCCCCTTCCTAATTACCAAAATACCTTTCTACCTGTTCTAAATCTAAATATAATCAGTAATAAAAGTGGGCTCGTCTTGATCATCCCATCCTAATATATATAATACTCCTTATATCTATATGTTAAAATATCATAGTTATAACAGGACAAGGGCGCAAAAGGTGTAGCAATTGCAGGGAATTTAAACTTGTTTGTTGCCCAAAGTTTACTTTACTTTCACTTACTTTTTTACTCCTAATAGCTATATGTTAAAATATCATAGTTATAACAGGACAAGGGCGCAAAAGGTGTAGCAATTGCAGGGAATTTAAACTTGTTTGTTGCCCAAAGAAGACTGATATACTGCTTTTTAAATGTAAGGAAAATATCAAATATCATAGGGGGTGGTGAAGAATAAATAAAGATCTTTTCAAGACATCTTGAAAACAATTACAAGATATGGCTGAGCGAGGTAACGAGTTTAGATAATAACCTATACAATGATTGCGAAGTCGTGTAAGTGGCCTTCACGTATTTGACGAATTGCCGAACTTTTGGTTTTTGGGTATTGAGAAATTATCATCCAAACTCTCATTCACTTCAAAAAAGGAAAGGTATGGCAGGATTACTATAATCCGCTTACATCGGACGAGATGACCTGTACCCGCTGAAATAGAAAATTTATATTTTTAAATATAAATTTTTTTAAAAGTTCCATTTAACGGAGGTTTTTTAAAGCACGTAGGATGCAATTACGTCTAATATACATAGACCATTGATTTACGTCGAATGGTTATTCTAATATGGACATAATACACATCCGTGTTGTAGTTTGCAGGGCTTTTAGTGGTCGATTCCTTAAATCCGGAAAAATTGGGTTTCGGTTGATGAAATTTTCTATTTTGTATCTTAGATAGCTTACAATATCCGTATATTTGGTTTCTTTTCAGCTATAGGATCGTTTTGACTCCCACCGATATATTTATGGTATGATGTGAGTTTCCCAACGATAGTAAATTAGGTACATCCTCACTGTCGGCTATTGACAGTAGACGTGCGAATAGAAGTGCATCCAACCCCCACTACCCCCATCAATTATGCGGCCAGAACTAACAGCTCACTACTGCTGGAAGTTGTCAGTAAAGGTACGAGAAGGGTCTGCCCCAGCTACAGCTGTCCCGAGTTCATTATTTAGGGATATTTGATTGTATTGGGTTAACCGGTATCCGTCATCTGCATAATTAGATGTTCATCACGCCGTTTCAGCTCGCACGTAGTTAACCGGAGCCCCCTATTTAATAGTTAATCGTCCGCGGGAAAATCTAATCTATTCCTGCACGATTGTCATAGCGGTTTGCCCCCCTCAAACTGCAGGTTCCCAACTAGTTATTACTGAATGGGTCTCAATTGAATCCTGGCGGGGGGCGCTTGTTAATCTGATTTGGTCTCGGGAGCGAACTATGCCGAAGTGAAATTATTACACCACATCAGCCGCGCTTCACCTATACAACCGGATAATAGCGTTGTTGTGATATGGAGCAGCGTAATGTCCTTACTGTGTATGATAAGTACTGACGCTAATTCTTCGTAAATGAAACCATGAAATTATAACTAATTGGATTGAAGGACTGATACTATATCTAATATCGCCTAAAGCATGTATTCAGCATGGAGGATAATGGACAATGTACAGTCAAAACCGACCCGATTCTGCCTTGTTAGGTTTTGGAGCCTGGACGTATACCGGACGTTTAGCTACGTCATAGGTACATACTACGCTTCAAAATTGCTAATTTCGGGGTGTAAGAGCCCCTACATAGTGATAGTGCATCTTTATAGATGTATGTTCGGTACGTATGATTGTGTATTCTGTCACGTCCGGAAATAGAACAAAAAATATGCAAATGATCACAGAGGTTTATTATTCCTATATCATATTCCTTCTACTTAAATCACTGATGCTTGTAAATCAGTCGTAGTCTGGATACATTTTCTAAATTCGACGCCTTGCTCCTCCATATGCTGTAACTGGATTCTAGGTTTAGGCCTTAGAAAGAGAATTCATTTTATCTTAATCCGACATAGGTCAGAGATGAAAACAAGAGGGAATTTGGATTATAGAGGAAACTTTAAATATGTAAATATATTTAAATATATTAAAACGTTAAAATATACTAAAAATGACACTTACCAGTTGACAGATAGTACTAAAAATCAACCACTTCTAACCACTTTGAGGGGTGAAGGGGAAGGAGGAGCAATGAACTGGCATCCTTTTTTTCTTGACTTCTTCGTATCTCACATAAAAAAATACTGAAATAGGAAGATACTACGTATGAATTACGACAATTAGGTCGGTACTTCTCAACATTCCTATACTGATGCGAGCAAGTAACCTGTCACTGAAACAGCCGGTTGAATTCGATAACTCGACAACTAGCCATTTCAGAAAATATTATCAGAAAATAACCGTTCAGCCGATCCTTGGTATGTTGGTGAAAAAGTCGTGATGGCCACAGTTTCGGTGAGTAAGGGAATGAAACGAATCTCTATACACCGTAGTGAACTTTTTAGTGTTAAGGATAGACTTAATTTGTTTTACAATTTTAGGAACAAAACTTTAACATACCGGGTTGGTTTAATGAATGAATGAATGAAACCATGGCTTTATTGGTAAAATAAACCATACGTTAGTCAATATACTGATGAGCTTTCGTAAGATTAGCACAATGGTTAAAATAGAATGAGAAATTTGAAATGAAATCTACCTACTCGAACAAAATTGGGTTGCACAAACGAAACGGAAAATAAAAGAAAAAAAGCAGTACTTGGAAAAATATAGAGATACGATGGAATGAGAGTTTAACATTATCAAGCCAGAAAAAAATTAATTAGCTTCAGACGTAAAAAAAGAACATTTTAAAATACAAATACAAAATCAAAGAAATCCATATTTTACCATCGCCTTCCGACATAGATTCCATGCCACAGCCCGGTCCTCAACGAAGATCTTTAATTTAATCAACTTCAGATAATTATTCCAGTCAAGATTTTCCCTACCAAGCTACCTCAGTCTCACACCAATCAGTGACGTACAATTCGAGATGAAATGGAATGAATTTTCAACATCGCCGCTACTACATAATTCACATGTCTGATTGCCTGACTCATACTGCATTGTGGCGAGAGGTCCCGTCTAATTTTAAAATAGCATCGGCTATGGTGAAAGACCTTGAACCTGCTCAATGGAACTGAGTGTCTTCTGCTCAAATTCGTTTCGTATGGCATCATCAACAGCCACAAGGCTTCTCTCAATTAGCGCTTTCCGTTCTAAGGTCCTTGGGTACATTCAATGGAATGCTCTAGATCCCCTCTAGAATCCCCCATTCTTTACCCAGAATACCCAAGAGCTTCTCACAATTTTTTCCTGCGTGATTAGGTTCAGGTGGTAGAGCGTTATAAAATTTAACAAATCCTCGAGTATGGATATGAAACTTCAATACAGTAATTACTCTGAATACAGTTACAATAAGAAAATTCCTTCTCTTTTTACAATGGCTTGGCGGATTATGTGAAAGTTAAGAAAAAAGTGAAATAAAGAAGTGGTCTTAGCAGATTTACATGCTTGTTAGTAGCGTTCGACAGTTCTCTAAATGCTCTGAAATTAACCATATGAAAATCTTCTTTTTGTCATTATTTCGTGAAAACGTTGAGGGAATCTTTAATTGGTCCGGTAAATGGCAGATCAAGAATGGCATACAGTATGCCATACTGTAGAATATATGCGTGGAGGTCATGTTTTCGGTGTTCAATTGCGACGTTAAGCAGAAGTTGTAAATAAAACTGTAGTTGTATGAATGTTAAAAACCATGAGAGGTGAATGTACTGTATGAATTGACAATGATGAGGGGCTTCCCCATCTCTTCACAAATAGTTTAGTAAGCGTTCTTCTGACATTTTCATAACCTTGAATGTACAATTAAAATGAAGCAGAACAGTATAAACAGAAAGGGATTTTAGATCCCTCTTTAAAAATACCATATAATTCGGTGTCAACTTTGACAATGATGAAACTGCCTCTATTAAAAAGCGTAAAACAGCTTCAACTTAATTGCTTCAGCAAAACCCTATATTTGTGATCACGTGGCATAAAATTCATGCCTGCATCATTCCATAGTTTATCCGCGGATAAGGTTCTAGAATGGGACACAAATTATGTTTGCTCAAATGATTGAATTTTTTTGCACTTTTCTCACCTTCGCTTGTTTTTAGCTGAGTTTTGAGCAATCCTAGTCGCTTTAGACCATTTTTTCAAATACTGTGAGACGTGTCGTAAAGAGTGTGGTGTGTAAACCCAGGTCACTTGAGGGAGTAGACTCCCTGCAGGTCACTCAGTCCAAAGACAAGGTCAGTGGGAGAAGTCCACCAGTTCACTCCGTGAATGAATGGGACTTGCAGTTCAATCCAAAATTCACTTTGTGAATGAATGGAACCATCACCATTATCTTCGTGTACAGTCAGGGTTCGGTGGAAGACAGACGTCTACCGTACTCCTTACATGAGTACCTCTGAGTAAAACAATGACAGGTACAAAAACGAGGTCATTTTCCGAATCCACATGAATAAATTCATTTGAATAGTAGAATCTGCTGTAAAGGAACGGCGACCTGCCCAGTTATTAGGTGGGAAGAGTGAACGGTTATCTTGAGCCAAGACCTCAGCAAGAGACTTTTGCGACCTGCAGGTCTCGAACATCACTTGCCACGAAAAGTTCGCGACCCTCCGAGTAGTTCGAATGTCGGCCACGTGGAGCCATGCTGTCGCAAACGTCTTGTGATGAACTGCAGGTCTTCCTTCACTTTTAAGAGAAGTTCTTTGAGACAAGGTCACTCACTCATTACCCACCTCTACTCCACAGTCGTGTTTTCGATGCTGGAATGTTGTAGGAATATCAAAAAATTCAGTGTGCTTGTGAAAAAAAGTGAGAGATGACTCGATATACAGCTGGGGAATTGATAACACTCGGACACGATTGTATAAATCGACAGTTGAAATCTACGCAGCTCTCTAGTTGTGATTTTTAGTACGACTGATTTCTACAAAGTGGTCAGAGTATTCACAACCATTGAAGTGTCTCCTCCCCATTTCTTCTCCAAATAGTTTGGTAAGCGTTCTTCCGACATTTTCATATCCTTGAATGCACAATTAAAAAGAAGCCGAAGCGTCATATAGGGTGTTTAAACAACTTATAATTCAATGTACACCTTGGCAATGAGAAAACTATTTTTACAACGTAAAGCTGCTTCAATATTATCGCTATAAACAACACTCTATATTGTGATTCGTAGCATAATATTAAACGCACCTGCATTGATCACTTTTAGCTTATCCTTGAACAAGATTCTAGAATGGGACACGATGTGTGTTTGTTCAAAATTTGTGTTTTGTTCATTTAATGCTTTCACGTTTTTGCAATTTCCTCAACTTGGCTTGTTTAGCTGAATTTGTAACAACCAAGTCGCTTTAGAGCATTTTTAGTTGTTTTCATTCTATGAAACGTGTTTGGAAGTGGTTTGTTTCGTTAATATCGTACTTGTTGGTTAATTAACTTTGACTTTTGAAAGATCTCAGGAGTAACGTGTTCCAGGGAGTCCCCGAGACTGCTCGGGGAAAAGTTGCGTTTCTCCCGCAGGAGAAGTCCCCGGGATCGAAGTCGCCCGGGGAGCCTTGGGGCCAGGTCGGACGGTGCACGGGGGTGGGGAAGGGGGCGTCGGGGGCGGCGCCCCCTCTTATCCAACTCGTCGGAGCCCCCTGCGGGGTTCGCGGGCCCCGGCGCAGTTGCCGCCCCCGGAAGGCTCCGCCTCCTCGGTCTCCGCCCTTTTTCTCTTGGGCACTCGCGAGAACCTTTTCATCGAACCTCCGCTAGCCCCCATCCCTCCTCAACTCCACTACAACCTCCACCTCCACCACTAACTTCCCTCTGTGGCCTGAACTCCAACATTCTATTTTCCTTCTACAATCCAAGAACAATACATTTATTCCTTTCGGCCTCAGAATGAACCCCTAAAGTTTCACCTAACACTAACGTTATACCGGTTGGGCATCACAGTATAGTGTACCGCCAGAGCCGAGCACCAAAGTTGCTATGAGCAAAAGTCCATAACGCACCAAGGAAAGGGGGACATTTCCAAGTTTCAAGATTCCTCATTAACCAACAACGTTATATATACTTGTGTGGATTTATTATAAAAATATGAATTCACACATAATCAATTTCCCAACTAATAAAATAAGTAACAGAGATTGCAACAATAAAACTGACGGCTGCAAACTGCATCAGTCCATGTCCAACTGGTTTGGCATCGCAGTATAGTGTACAGTACTGTAAAGTAGTGCAGATACAGAGCCGAGCACCGACCAAAGTCGCAAAGAGCGGAAGTCCACAATTCATCAAGAAAAGAGCAAATTCTTCAAGATTCTTAATTGACCAACGAAACAAAAACATGTAAATACTTGTATATTCATATAACAAAAAGAATTCACACATATAGCTGTTTCCCCAACAAGTCAAAGAATAGCGATTGCAACGACAAAACAAAGGCAATCAATTTCTGATGGCTGTAAACTGCCCTAGGTGACGACGCACAGTGGTTCAAAAACCCAAATCTATTTAGGAAAAAATTAAAATTCCTAGTTGTAGAAGAAGAACTGGTTCTTGTGGTACTGAATTCAATTTTGAAACTGGTTTTCCCGGATGCTATTGTGGAAAAAATCACTTAGGTAATTCCCATCTTTGGAGCTAAACAATCATAACGGTATTATGTAAGGTATCTACTGCAGAATATTAATAATTTTCTTCTTTCAATGGAAAACACCATGTTTCTTGGTGAAACAAAGTGAAACATCAGAAAACTGGGAGAGATGAAATACCAACATGAGTATAGGAACATGTAACTGGACGGATAGATGAATAGGTGCTGATTTCACATTACCTTTTTACGGTTGATCGGAGGATCTTTTGTTCATATTTTATAAAGTTTTCGATTTTCCATACGTTTTAGAATATCGACTAGAAAATTGAATCTATTGCATTCTTGAGGATTGTGCAGTCGACAGCGGGTCGCCCTACAAAGCCCTTAGAGGTCCAGACGGGAAATCGAGTTTTTCTATGAAAACAGCACTTTCAATGTTTTATTTTTTATTTTATTTTATTTTTTTTTAAGCGTATATTTATATATTCATTATATATTATATATTGAACATATCAACTAGTTACATCATACATACATACAGTAAGTAACTATCAAGTCATAATTACGCAAAGTTCACTAACTAGCACCACACTACACTATCACATCGGTATCAGCATCTCAAGTCCAAGGGTTGGTCCTCTTCAGGCGCCGAACAGTACTAGAGTTGCCAAGAAGCTGAATGGCTTCCAAATTATTTTTTCGCAGTATCTCTTACGGTTTCCACTCTGAGATCCTTATGGAGGTCGTCATTTCTGATGTACCAGGGAGCGTTTACTGCACACCTCAGTACTTTATTTTGGCAGTTTGTTAGATTTTGCTGTGCAGCCCCATAGTTGGATGCCATAAGTAAAATAGGCATTAGCATGTCTTATACAGAAGAATTTTGTTATAAACGTTGAGTTGTGTTAATCCAATAAAGTTTGCGAAATTTGATTTGCAGCTCTTGCTTTTTTTTCTTAATGTGTTCTTCCATTTCAACTTTGCTTCCAGGGTCATATCCAAATATTTGACAGAGTTGGCATGTGGGATAATGCACTGGTTTAAGAACAATGGTACATGGGGTCTCCTTTTGTAGGTAAAGATTCAATTTGAGACGCCATTTGTGAGTCCATTCATTTACTGCATTTGTGGCTTCCTGCAACATCTGAGTTGATTTTTCCACCGTTTCTGCTACGGCTAGAATAGTTGTATCGTCAGCAAATGTAGCTAACGTAGTTTCTTCTGTGCTCGGCACATCATGCGTGTACATTAGGTAGAGTAATGGTCCAAGCACGCTCCCCTGCGGTACCCCTGCTTCGATTTCTCTAAGGTCAGAAAAGTCATCTTCAATTTTAAGTCTGAAGTACCTACTATTTCAATGCTGATGTCATTTCGGAACTACGGACTCATCTACTAACTCCTACTGGCGTAGTTCCCGAACTACTTCAACTTTTTACATGGTCGGGTTCGTTTAAGAAGGGGTATGAGAGAGTGAAAAGGTTTCAGAGAATTAGCCGATGTGTTTTTGACT
Source organism: Creontiades dilutus (assembly GCA_031894815.1). Classification (NCBI taxonomy): domain Eukaryota; kingdom Metazoa; phylum Arthropoda; class Insecta; order Hemiptera; family Miridae; genus Creontiades; species Creontiades dilutus. Next base: position 1,799,290 of record JAVIWC010005620.1, read on the forward strand.
TCAGAATGATGTTGGATCCGACTGGAAGGTGTTTCTTTGTCGAATAACTGAAGCACGCATGGTATTTTTTCACTTTTAAAACTATAGTTTCTTATTGGTTTCACTTTTTTCTGGTTTTTCTTATTGGTTTCTTATTTTCACATTCATATGAGAGAAGTAGGAGGTGCAGCGATATAATATATTATATAATAATACCCCATGGAATTTATGTATGGACAAAACCGACGAGAAGAGTGTAGTTCTGGAATGTCACAAGTAGTGTGGCATGGTATTTTAACAGTTTGTCGTGGATTCGACTAGCATGGCTGCCTCCACCTTCTTGTGTGGTTCCGGAACTCTGTATGCACAGATTCTTACAATAGTGCCAAACACTTGTATGATAGGGTTTCATCCTACGTCCAAATCTAACCAAAACAGTAATTCGAACCTATAAAAAAACCTAATATCACAAAGATATCAAGCATGTGAAAATTTGTTCAGTATTACATGTATCTAGTGAAGGTTCCAGTATCGGTGTACCGTAAATATTAGAATAAAGAATTTGAAATTCACAATAGCAACCAGTTGGAAATTTGTTTGATTCTTGTGTTGATAATCACACTGTATATTATATTCGAGACTCGGGAGTCTGCCCCCCCCCCAAGCACAGAAATGCGTTCTTTGGTGAGGGGTAGTTCCTGGTTCTAAGGATTATAATGTACATTATGTGACAGAGTATGGTGATTTATTTTGTAACCATGTATAGTTTATGAACGAATATATAAATTTCATTTAATTTCACATGGGTTGGGTTTTAAAACAACTGTTCTTGTGAATATGAAACAATAAACGCGAATGGCTGATCACGATATTTTCTCGTTCTGTTGACTCAGCTAGGGGAGGTCAATCTTCCCTTCCGTCCAACTCAAGTAAGAAAAATGAGTTTTCACACTTCCGGAAAAAAGGGGTTGAGCGAAAGAGAAATAGAGGCCGGGGCCAGTAAAGACAATGTGTGCAGGAAATTATAACGCTACACCCCCACATATCACTCTCGGCTTGTGCTAGGGAGGACAACCCCTAGGGAACCGACCAATCAGCGGCCGAGAAATTGGTTATCATCCTCGCCAACGAATAGGAAAGTCACCCTCTTCGATGCTGCAATAACTCCTTTTCTTTTTTCCCCCCTATCTTGTGTCATGCAAAGGTTAGCAAGGAGTACGACACAAAACCTTTCGCCAGGAATGGAGGGGTTTTCGAAGTCAATTGCGGAATTACTCTGGTGCTATCGGCCGTGCACACTCTTCCGTCGATCGAACAAAGATCAGTCGGTTGAATAGTGGGTGGAGAAGGGAGTAGAACTATGATTAAGTAAAGGACCGAATGGATTAGAAACAAAATACATGTAGTTGAGGAAACATATCTTAGTAGTCCAAGAAAAAGCTGAGTTTTGGAACAGAGTAAAAACAGGAGAGGGTATACTAACCCGCACGACGCATTCCAATGATTTCTCCTCACATGCCATCTGCTTAATTGTCGATCTTGAGCTCGAATTCCCATAGAAAGGTGTAAACTGGGGAAGGAGAGGTTTCATACAAACACCAATCAATCAATATGTTTGCGTAAATTAAAAAATGGTTTTTGCGATCGGGTTACGAACATGCGATCTTTTGTTCAAAAGTATATTGTCAGAAAGCGATTCAGAATCATAATTTGGATTGAAAAAACCCCTTATATAAAAAAAAAAAAAAATAGCAAATCCATGGGAAATCCATTCGGAAATACGTTGAGTTTTCAGCCGCTAACACAGATCTTCATGAAATTTCACAATTTCCAGGTTAGCTCAATTTTGTTAAAAATTTGGCAAAATGTGGTATTGAAAACTTGAACTTCATTGTTTCTTAGGTGAAGGACATTTACTCCTGTTTACCATTAGGAGTGTGTGGGAGAGCTTTCGTATGTATGAGCTCTAGTTAGGTGGACAATGGCTTAGTTATGATTCAGAATTTGTGGTGACGCTTGATTACAGCATTTTTAATGTGCAACACGATTACGAAAGAACATTTAGTAGCAATTTATTATCTAACGTATTATTTCTTCTTTCTTTCTGAATGGAGTTAGAAGATATGAAATTCGGAGTTTAGATTATGAATCACAGGTAGATAGGTAGGGAAGCAGGTTGGAAGAATATACAGTAGTCCAACCTGAGAGGTGGCCCCTGGTTTGATTCTCTGGGTGCAGGTGGCGTTCCTTTGGGACAGCATCCCTTATGACTACCTGTTGAATGAGGTAAGCCCAACCCCAGGAGCCTGGTAGCCATGAAAAGTGGTAGACATTCGTCGGGCCTGCGACCATACTAGGCGTAGGGTGCTTTGGACGGAGGGCAGGTCAGCTGGCCTGGGCCGTCTGCAGGCCGATTGTACCCTAAATGGTACCACGCGAGGAAGGAGCCACAGCTGCCACCGGTGCACCTCCGCAAACCACCACCGCCCTACCCTCCGCCAGGGGTTGGATTCGTGGACTTAGCAAACTCGATGGAAGGTAAATGGCAGTCCCACTCACAGGTTATGAGTTGAGGGCCCCTTGGCAGAAGGCGAAAGTCAGTTAACCCAGGGGCTCCTCGCAAGCAACTTACTAAAATAATTACTGATTTACATAGAAGAGATATGTAGCAGAGAAATAATAAACCTCTATGTAATAATTTGCAGCGTTTTAAATATTTCAGCCCTTCTACTTCACCCTTCAAGACTGCCAGAAAGTATTGCCGAGAATTCCGTTTTAACTAGATTACCCTAATGTGAATTTGACCCCAAATTTCTTTATGTTTGCTGGAATAGTTTCGGAGAAAAGCTTCGGACGAGGAACGGACGGTTTTTTCGATTTCCATATTCTTCGCTGATTGAAAAATGAAGCAACGAATTAGGAGAGTGACGATTAAATTTTTTTCTTGGTCGATTACAAAGATCCATGGTTAAAAACAATAAACCCGAAGATTTCGATGGTGTGAGTTAGGTACATAATGTGGACCACAGGTTAGGTAATTAGTTAAGATTCCGAATTTGTGTTGATGATTGTAGAGAGAATTTTTCATTTCTATAAAGTGAGAATGAAAGAATGTATCGTGAGGAAAACGTTGGAACGAAATTGGATGTTGGGGTAGTTGAGTGGGATCTCAAGTAACGTGTAGGTAGGTGGTGTCTCCAAGGGGCAGGGATTCTCTACACGCGTTTTCGGACCAATTAATACTCATATCTTCCAAGCATGATGGGGAGGGCTAACCACACGGGAAAAGGGGGTAAAAACAAGGTTCCATATTTTAATTAATAGAGAGGAAAGCCTGGAGAAGGTGTGATGGATGGTGCCTTAGGGCTCGAGGATCCTTCTCAATTAAACCACCAAAAGGGCTAATCAAGTTAAACTCCCTTTAGGTTGGGGAAAGGGACCCCGCAGGCTTTTCCTTTCCTAATGGCCAAGTTGGAGGATTCGGGAAGGTCCACTCAGAGCCCTTCAGTTGGTTTTGCATTTGACAGGTGGGTCGTCATTTTCCCATTTAGTTGTCCCCGTTAGGGGAGCGGAGGATATCTCAAGAATCTCGGGCATCTTTTATCGATCTGTCTGATGAAACAAAAACTATTAAATTAATATCTTTAGTCTTTATTACAATGTTATAACACCCTCACCCTGGGACTAGGCAAAATGTATCTACTCTTCATTCTCACGCAACTGATAAGAGGGGTTATTACAAATAATAAAATTTCAAACTGCCACAAATGCTTTTGAAGAAGAGGACGGGACAGAAAACGGTCATCTACTAACACAAAGCTGCATTCACAAAGATTACCGGAGATATTTCAAACATATTTAATGTATACAAAAGTATTCGGTATGTATACAATACCGAACTTCATACATTTCTGGTTGGGAACAATATCGGAATAGCCCAAAACTGCTCATCACTTGTAATTTCACAAAATTCAAAATCTGCGCGCAAAGCTTTCCCCTACCTTTAGAACAGTAAAAGTGAGATATATGAAACAGCATCCACCAATCTGGACCTGCGTTCTTCTAAAAATCATTGATTGCACTACAGAGATATGAAACTTAACGCTTTTTAATGAAATTACATGACAATGTCATACTTAGAAAAAAACGCTTTTCTTAATTTCGTGATAACTCTGAAAAAGAGGGGTTTATGGGGATTTCGTAAGGTTAGGTCGAAAATATTAATAACATCTCAAAAGAGATGAAATTAAAATTTCACACTAAACCACCCTTTTAAACAGTTCTTTCGGGTTTCCTCCGCAAAATCTCCCTTTTTCTCCTTGAAAGTCAACGTTTTCAAGGTTTGCTGATGTACTACACTTCAAATGGAATTGAACGAGATGAGGTTCATGCTGATTGGGTGAGATTTGTGGCCAGAGAAGCTTTAAACCGATTTGATTGGACACAAAACCACCCTTTTAAATAGTTTTTTCGGGTTTCCTCCGCAATATTTCCCATTTTCTTCGTGAAAGTCACCGTTTTTACGAAGGAGGGATGGTCGAATTAGTAGTGATAGTGACTCACCTCCTGTTATTAGGAACACAACTCGAAGAAGGCGCGGGATGTTTAATTCTAATTGCGGAAGTTTTAATTCTAATTGCGAAAAGTTTAATTTAATTGCGCAAGGTTTAATTCTAATTATAAAACATTTAATTCATTTTGCTAGTGCTATACAGCGCAATTTCATGTTTAGAAAAGAACGATTTTCATAGATTCGTGATAACTCAGAAGAAGATTTGTTTATGGGGATTTCGTAAGGTTAGGTCGAAAATATTAATAAAATCTCAAAAGAGATGAAATTAAAATTTAAAAGGATTAAAAATATATTTAAGGGGGTATTTTTTTTTTTTTTTTGTCGCGAAGTAGGCCCTGGGCAGTGGTTCGGCCTATATGACATGGTATTGATGCGATAGAATAATGAAGGGTTAGGTGAATGGATTTTCATAGAAAAACAGTTTATTCCGTTAACTTTAGGCCCTTGGAACCATTATCCCATGGAACCATTTGGATGTGGTTCACCGAGCACTGAGTTTCCCAGCTTTATGGTGATACTGCCGCCGACATCGTTGATTGAATGACCTGTAATAACCATGGTCCATGTAATAATTGAGCGTGTTACCGTCGAGAAGTGCTTTCATCGTCGAGAATGACTTGAGTACTCCATCATGGGTCAGCCATGTTAGTGAGTTTGTAATTGGGAATAAAGTCAAATATGTAAATCATATAATATGTAAGTTTCTTCTTAAACGAATATGTAAACAAAACATAATCAATGTTCCTCGGTATCGAAGAATGCTATTACGGCAAGTTGTTTGTTGCTCTATAACATCCAAAAATCATTCAGAAGATACGATGTTAGACGGTCTTACGATTCCACATAGATCTTGCAAGCTCATTAACTCAATGTGAACCGCAGAAAAAACGTTTTCCAAATCAGCAGTCCCTTTCATATTGATAGCATTTGCCCAACCCATTACAATACAGCAAGTTAGTTGCAAAACAACAAATTTTGAGGGGGTAGGGATTAATTTTGCTCTTGGACGATTACAAGGGTTTAATATTGCGAGAAATAAACCCAAATTTGAGGTGAGCGACTTTATCAATACGAACCACAGATTTTTCCTTCATTCGAAGGTACAGTAGCCACCTGCGTTATTTCCATACAGCCTGAGGTGAGCTTTTAGGTGATGAAACACACTGCATTATGCAAGGAATCAAAGAACGAGACGGTGAAGGCGGAAGATGAGATTGTGTTTCTGGCCCTTTCTGTATTAACAGATGGCACTGATTGGAGCCCCGCAACTCCCTTCCTTATACTCCGGGTCTTTCCTCGCAATGAGGTTTTCCTTTAGCGTCATCTCCACCTCTGGCATTATTTATGCCCCGGCCTCTCTCTCTCTCCTTCATCCACTACCGGCGGAGTGTTTGCACTCCACAGATTTCCCAAGTGCCCACCGCCCTGGTGTTCCCACCCTGTAGCCTGAGGTTTGCGCCTCGACGTACCTGTTCTCCCCAGACGCTCCCAGGCGAACAAAGTCTCCGAGAGAGGTCCTCAGATCTTCTCAGATGAAAAGGAAAAATCCTCATTGTGCATTACCTACAATGAATGACGTTCCCCACCACACTATCTGCGTAATTAACAAGTGAAGGTTGTAATTCAGTGTTTAACCCTGCCGTACTTCGGTGGTCCAGTCTGGAATAGAATCCAATTTGGCCATTTTGATAAAACTCACTTAACAAGTTGATTTGTCGCCCAAGAAATATTTTTTTCGTACGCACTGGGTAGATCGACAATTTCATGTTTTCACCAAATACACCCTCTAATTTTGATTCACAATGTAATTTAATTTTCAAATTGTGATCATTTTATTTCCATAAGGTCGAAACATAGATAACATCTCAAAATTGAAAAAACACTTGGTTTTCAGGGAGAAAACAAAATGTCTTCCAAGTTAGGTGACAGCGTCCACGTCTGTGTAACACGAATGAATAGATCTATTGAATGTTTTGGATAGTTTCGAAAGATGTAAATGTAGGCTTCTTGAAACGATTCTCGTGATAGAAATGCTGCGAAACATTTAACCCCTTCAGAAGGTTAGTCGATATGTATTGCGGGTAGTTTGCGCTTGTCCTATGTCGGATAGAATGTTGTGTATGTGATAGAACTGTGTGAAACTGGTATAAGATGATTACACCGATCTTAACGATTTGAGTTGGTGTGACCAACAGAACTTGAACAAATGATGCTGGAAAATTTTACGTAATCGCATATATTAAAGTGACATATTGATTTGCGAGTGATTTACAATGTCTTTCCATTTAGGATCATAGTTTGTTGTTCCAATCGTAATTAGGGTTGTTTTATCTCCAAAATAGAAAATTCCACTCGCTTTTTGCTTTTTAGACTATTGTGGACAACTTTCGTTTCGTCTGTCTGTCTGTGTGTCTCAGTCTTTCCGCGGTCCGCAGACCCTTGTAACAATCCTGATTGCTATTGTTGTCATCCGATTTGATGCAATTGTTAGAGAATGTATGGGTTATGCTATAGATGATTCCCTTTGAGTTTCATTGCCCCTAAATCATTACATAATTATGATCATTTTGTATGAGAATGCAGATTATGTGAAGTACTGCACGATTACATTGTCTCAGATTCTAATCGTTCGATTGCTCTCAAATTTACAGGGCAGTTAGGGGAGAACGGTTCAATGGCCTCATATAAAGTTCAACGCGATAGTGTCAATAACTGCTATGGCCTTTGGGGCAACCTGACATTCCTTTTAACAAGCTCCCAGTAATTCCTTCAGTTTCTATCCTATTTTCCGATATTTTTTTTTTTTTAGAGTGTATATACGTAGCTACAAGATTTTCATTGTTCGAAAATCAATACACCAACGTAACGAGGAATTTATTCTCCAACCAAGATATTAGAAAAACTGTAAACGGTGAAGTTTACTGAAGAGAGATTGATAATCTCATATTCAGTTCAAGACAATGGTTTCATTAGTAGCTAATACGCATGTGCAAACGCCAAATCCTCCTAACAAACCTATTCTCTACAGTTATCATCCGATTCTGATGGAATTTCCGGGAAATTTGTGGCTTACGGTAGGGGCCTCCGGCGTAGCTCCACTGTCCGCTTGCTTCTCAACACAACAAGCAAGCTCCTGAACAAAGCCCTGAACTGACCTCCTGCTGCCTTTAAGCAGTGATGTGATGTATTATGTAACACCTCCTTCATCCCCTCGTTCATATGTGCTGTTTAGTGTACCGTTTTTGGCTATAAACTACGATCGACACCGCCCCCTTAACCGGCTACCCCGCAGTGCAAATCTTTTTCTTCCTACGAATCCCCAATTTCATTTTTTTCATAATCCCCAATTGACACTAAAATCCTCAATTTCGTCTTCCCCCATCACATTCAGTTAGTTGAAATTATTTTTCCGCATTAAATCCCCTAATGCATTTTTCTGTTCTCCCTCCCTCAGTATATTGTATTCATTAATTTCTGTTATTTTCCGCTCGTATGAATGTATTGTTGATCACAGATATCGGAAGGGCTTATCCGTGTATAAATAAATGAACGCTAGAAAGTGAAAACAATGCTTCCGCTACATATTGGTAAACTCGGATGGAAGATCCTAAAAGACACTTTCGTCGGAAATTAGTTATGGTAAAGATTCATAAAGTTTAGCGGTCCTTGACTTGGGACACCCTATATACAGGTCCGCTTTTTTAATCCCTCCTGTCGTTAGAAAGGTGGTGGGTATTCCCCATTTCAATGAACTTGCTCGTTATGGGGATACCATCTTCTGATTTCATGTTTGGAGAGCGAGTTATTATTATTTTTTTATTACAATAAATTCATAACCCATACGGAACACACGTACGGATTATTATGATATTGGTATATGTTGTTGTGATGTTAGTATGAATTCATCTGTATAATGTACGTACATGAATATCCTAATGTATCGATAATCCATCGTAGACCACATTAAAAATAGCCTTGTAATGGGTCTGAGTCCAAGGGATATTCAATGTAGAAATAGGAGCCTTTGTGTTGTAATGTAGCAGCGTTTTTACCGTTTCTATGTAATGATCGTGTGAATTATGAACAGTGATGAAATGGGAGCGTCACACAAACACCATTAATCAGCTCTGTGTACATTACGAATAATTTGTTCCCCCCGTCGCCGTCACTGCTCCGGAACACGCTTCGACCGATACGGGAAGATCATCGTGCCGTTACGAGGACCTACATTACCGACTCCCGTTAATTAATGTCGTTACCTTCACGCGGCATTCGACATGAAAACAATTAGAGTTTTTCGCTCTCATTTAGGTCCGTCATGTTCATTAGGATGAGCCGCGAATGCTCGAGGGACCGACACGTTTTTTTTTTCTCCGGTTAATGAAGGGCGCACATGCGAAGTGTTTTCTCCCGCTTACGGACTTTGATTCGCCTCGTTCCCCCCTCTTCAAACTTTGTGAATCTCATTTGATCCGCTCGATGAACTAATTAACGCGTCAACACGTAATTACAGACAAGGGAACCTTATTCTGAACCATATTACTATCTATCTTCATTGTCATGTATAGGCAACAGCTGTATTTTTGAAATCGATTCAAAGTTTGAACACATGAAAACTTTGTCCCTCCCCAACCAACCTTCCACCTCAACCAAATGCGGCTCATTATTTTCATCAACATAGCTTTGTAATTGACCAAGAAAACACAACTTGAAATCCACTCAAGCTTTGATATAGAAGATACATAAATCCATTCCAGTCCATTAAACGCTGTTTGGAACGCTGTATCAATGATATCATCAGGCAAAATAGTCAACTGAAGGAGCTGATTTTTGTCCTAATCGAACTACGGTGCAGTAATTTAAAATGGAGCTCCATCAAGACATTCCGAATTCAATGTGTGGTGTCGTTGTGGTTGGGGGTCATTAAGGCTAATTTATTTCCTTATTAGTGTATCAAATAAACATAGTCCAGGGGTTTTGTAATATAAAAATAATTAACATTTATGTTACAAAAATAATTTGTCAGTCCATTAAACACTGTCAGGAACGCTGGACTAGTGATATCATCCTGAAATGTGGAGGCAAAATAGTCAACTGAAGGAGCCTTCAAGCCGATTTTCGTCGTAATCGAACTACGGTGAGGGGATTTGAAATGGAGATCCATTGAGACATTCTGAATTAAATTGCAATGTATGGTGTTGTTCCGCTGAAGGGTCATTGAGGCTAATTTATTTCCTAATCAGCATGTCTAATAAACATAGTCCAGGGATTTCCTTAAATGGGCAGTCTAATATAAAACGGTTCAAATTCTTTCACTGGGGTTTATTATTCAATGATTCATGATTTGAATTTCTACTAAGGTTTGGAGTGTACGTGTTTCACAGGTGAGAGAGCGATTATTGAATTTCAGGAGGGACACAAATGTGATCAACTGATCAATCCAAATAGGTGTTGTGGTTGAGAACCGATTTACGTGCTCTATGCATATCTCCTGAAATTCAGTAATCGCTCTATCACCTATGAAACACGCAAACTCCAAAGCGTAGTAGAAATGCAAATCATGAATCATTGAATAATTAACCACAGTGAAAGAATTTGCAGCGTTTTTTTTCAAAAGCGATTACAATGGAAAAATATTCTATTTGAAAATTTTTAATTTCGTTAGACGGAGCATGCAAATCAGAATGCTTCAAACCGTGTATCGGCTACAAAGCCTTTTAGGAGTTCACTCCACTACTGCTCCACATTCACTACATCACTAGGTTACTGCGATCTATCTTGTGTGTGTTTTGATCGCAGAAACCTAGTGATGTAGTGAATGTGGAAATTTTCAGCCGGGGTTAAATTTTTTTTTTTTTTTTTTTTTTTTCAAGAGCGATCACAATGGTTTATTATTGAATAATAAACCAAAATGATGAACATTTATGTTAAATTGCAGCAGTTTTATTCGAATGTGCTAAGTACAATATTTGGGATTCACCTAAATCTTACACAAAACACAGTAAAGAAGAAGAAGATCGGTTTCCCAAAACACTGTTATAAAAACATCTCAACGAATTCGAATTCGGAATTTCCCATGTTAATTCGGTGTCGCAGAAATTACCTGTCATGTATGACGCTTCGGAAAGCCAAACAGGACACCCTGTTTTGAACATAAGTCCGCCCTGACCTCTCATTTTATTACTCATCATTGACAACATACGTTTCTGAGCCCCTCATACTGACAATAGACCACATGCGTATGCAGTAATAATCTCGATGTGGTATTTTTTAAATACGATAGTCTACCTATGAGGTACAGAATTAAGGTAGGAGTTTGTCTAAGAGCTGCCTCTCATAGCTATGCGGTAGTAAATTTGTACCAAGTACCTATGTCTGCATTTTCACCTGTTCCTATTGATTACATGTCAATCTAATAATCTTACGTTTAGATTGACTGCTCCCATCACGCTACAAAACCGTTACAGGTATGCAGGTTGAACCGAAATTATAATAGCAGTGTGGAGGAGTGACGTTCCGGGGAAAAATCGAACCGGTACGAATATGCCCATAACGTTATCTAAGTCAAACCGCTCCACTCACAGTGATGGCGTCGATTTTTGCGCTCCAAATTTCTCTGTGAGTTCTACTCACCAAAATATTGAATACCTACTTCTCCGAGCTTTCTTCAAAATGGGCCTCAAAATTAAATAATGTGTGTTTAAATTTAGGTTTACTGACGAATTCCCCTATCTCTTCCCTAGTCAACCTTTTTCGACGTTCGGATACTGACATTTCATTGGTTTTTGTGTGTAGGTTACGAACAAAGTATTCACAACCCTCACAAACAATCTCACTTGAATAAAAACACTTTTGGGAGTACAAGTCTATATTTTTTAGTTAAACCAAGGTGGAAATCGGCATTTTTTAATAAAATAGTTAAAATGATGTATCTAATGAGAAAGGGCTGCTCAATACCCGTATTTGCGGAGCTTTGATAGGTACATTTAAGAAAGTATTTGTAGAGTATTTCTGTGTACAATTGCTGCAGGAACGGGAGAAAGGCTAGCAATTGCCACAACCAGGGCAGGAGTTATAAGAAATAATTAAGGTTCAATATATTAAAGGCATTTTGCTTAAGGGGGCTTTTAAAGGGTTTATAAATCTTAATCACGCCCTGCTACCATATAACATAGGGAGGTGATGAAATACGAGTAGTTCAGAGGTGAGGCGAGTAATAACAGCAACACCCAAAGGATGACCACGGTGCTAAAAGGCACCAGGTTATGGACGGATACGGTTTCCATAATCAGGAGAGGAAAACTAACCATATCTGTAGTAAGCTGTGTACATTTTTGGCTTGAAAACGCACGTTTGTCGTCAAAACCACGATCCATATTCGTTGAATTGAATACTGTACAGATAGAAGGTCTTGTTCTCTCATACAACCCGTATTTATCCTCCCCATTATTTATTTCCGCCTGCTTCAAAATGATTCCGCTTTTCAAAGAAGACCTCGCCCCGTAACCTACGTGAATTTCTGACATCCTATTTTAAACGCTTTACATCCCCGGTATCTGTTTCACTTAGCCCTCCCAGACTTTCCTGGTCACGGGCCCTTGTTCCCGATTAAATATGAACGACCTACAACAAGATGACTTCAGGAAGATCTGACATCAAATATTCAACGGTTCCCCTTCCCCTGCTACGAGCCTTTTCGCCTTTTCGGCCCTTATGTTCTTTTACCTCCTTGTATACGTATTATCTCGTATTCCCTTAAACCTTGAGCGCCCTCGTATCGTATTCAATTTACTCGAGTTTGCTCCAAGAGGGAGGTGCGGTAAATACGCTGAGAGCGTAGGAAATTTCGATGCAATTGAAATAGTGCCGCCGCGCAGTGAGACAATTCGCGAAAAACCTACAATGATTGTATTGTTTAAAAGCGTTTTACGCATTCAATATTAGAAATATATATATATATAAAAGTTAACTATTAGTTACGCCAGGGGTCTCCTAACTATTTGCTCCAAGGTGGTGGGGCGGGCTGGAGGTGGTGGGGGGGCCAACAGGAGGGGGGCTAGTCCCCTAGCTAAAGGGAGGCTCTCCCCCGGAAAATTTTGAAAATTATACAGTTGAAAACAGTGTTTTTGAACACTTCTAGACGAGTTTGACAAATTCAAAATTAGGCCTAATATATTCACAAAACTCGGCGCTCCGCGCCTCGCCAGGGGGCAAGCCCCCTGGACCCCCTTTTGCTTTTATTTAGAGACTACTGCCACAAGTATAGGAACGTAGAATACGCTTTAGCCTCGATTGAACGTTGAACGTTCAACGATGATCATCAAACGTTCATTGTCGAACCGAAGGACGATTCGCGAACGACTGAAACTCCGATTTACATAAATAAAATGACTCACTTCAAACGGGTTTGTCGCAACTACTACACATGGATGTAAATATTCTTATGTTTATTGGTCTCGCGTCACCGTTTTCGTTCCTGGATACCATACCCTTTTTCGTTCCACTCCCGCGTGACACTTTTCGGCTAGTTAGTCCATGGCTAAAGCGTATTCTACGCTATAATTAGTTTTTAGCGATTAAATATAATGTTTTCAATTCCATGATTATTCGTTTTTCGTTGTGGGTTTCGCTGGGTCACATGGCTGACGTTTCTTTATGTTCTGGCGATAGCGTAACTTTTTTAATTGGAATTACTATCTTGGAAGGCCGTATCACGTTGCATTTTTAAAACCGACGACTTCTATCATTGTCGTGGAGGTCGAATTTCAAATTTGATTTTCGCGGAGAATAATGGGATGTCTAGAACGACTGGGATCAGAAAGACATCCAGGGAGGCCTATTAAGTGATAAAGATTCAAAAACCTATCAAAAGAAAAACTTAACATTTTTCAAATGTCAGGGCCTGACAATTGCTCCTAGTTTGAGAATCACCCATAAGTGGTAAAAGGATTAATAAAAAGTTGACCTTGTAACCTGAAAGAAAAAGAGAGGATTGACCGGTGACAGTTTTCACGCTACTTAGTATGGGACACCAACCAGTATTGGTTCAAAGCTCTGATTCAAACAATAGTAAAGATAAAATAAAGGCATTGGATTTTATCTATGTTTCCAATTTTATCCACAACTTATGATTAAGAAAATTCAGATTATCCAACAAGGGGGCAGGATTTTATCAGATATCATTATTTAATCAGGAGTGCCCCCCCCCCCTAAGCTTCATGACGCACCCCCTCCTCCAAACTTAGAACCAGCGCCCCCCCTCCCATGTACGAGGGTAAGTTGGTACCCAAACAACCCAAAACACAAATTTAAAAGTACATTGGAGCGCTGTCGTTGTCATTTATAAATTTTCAGATAGAAGAAAAAACTACATTTAAATTAATTGACGGGTTCATTATTATTTACGTTCCATCTAGAAATGTAATATATTTTTGAATTTTGTCCAGTTAAACACTGTTTCAATCAACTTTACCAACCCAACATTTTTTTTGGAACCCCCCCCCCGCCCAAGACGTTTAATGCCGCCGTCTGCGTTCTAGGCCCCCCCCCCCCCCCGTGGGCACCCCTGATTTATTTAGTAGTTTTGATTCTTGTTGAAAATTTATTGTTTTGACGTTACCTGATAGCAGAGTTGGGTAAAAACTAAGTTTCAACTAAAAACTAAAACTAAAACTACTTTATTTTAGTTTCATTGCTTTCGAAAACTAAACTAATCGTTCTAGTTTGTCTTCGAAACTAACGGCCAGAACTTAATTAGTTCTTAGTTTGATTGGAGAAACTAAAACTGAATTAGTTTCAAAATTAGTTTATGGATACGAACTAAAACTAAATTAGTTCTATTTAGTTCAACTAAATTAGGTAGTTAGTAGTTGGCGTTTAGTTCAACTAATTTTTAGTTAACTAGTCCCCACAGCCCCACACGCCTACATGTCAGTTGGATACCACTTTTGGATTTTCTACCACATTTTTGTAAATTTGGCTCACTATGCACCAGGTAAACGCTCTGGGAGTGGTCGCAATCGTCGCAATCGACACCAAAGGTCTAGAAATGACAAATTAGTTTTTAGTTGAACTAGGAACTAAACTAATAGTTTTAGTTGAGGACTGAAACTAATTTGGAAATTATTGCAAAACTAATTAAGTTTTAGTTTCTCCTTCTCAACTGAGAACTAATTTAGTTTCAAAATTAGTTTATGGATTCGAACTAAAACTAAAGTAGTTTCAAAATTAGTTCTATTTAGTTCAACTAAATTAGTTCTTAGTTTCCGCTTTAGTTCAACTAATGTTTAGTTAACTAGTCCCAACTCTGCCTGATAGAGATATTTTTCAGATCGATTGTGACAAGTTGGACAAATAAAACGCAAGAAAGCGAGTAGCAAATCAAACATGAGGATTGGCCAACTATCGTTAAAACTGGACGAAGGGGGATGATGTTATTGAAGGTATTTATCTGTGTCCCAGGAGTTAATTCCACATCAGGTCCATCCCAACTGAGAAAGTAGGGTGGTCCTCAGATTTATCGTCCAATTGTAAACTCATTTAGAGTGTTTATCATGAAGGAGGTTTCAAGAGAGGATATTGCCCGGGAGCAAAGGTTTGTGTGAGCTGGGATATTGCCGTTCAGGGGGTGAGAAGGGAGGTCCAGTATTGAAACCCAAGTAATTACAGTTGTAGGTCCCAAGTGTAAACAGCAATACGGTGAGGTCCCCTTCCAGCAGGAGCCTGCTAATATGGTACATCGTTCTACCGCCCTCCGCGCCACCTTCGCGTTCTCTTTTGACGCTCCGAGCCCGTTGTAATGGCAAAACTCTTGTAGGGGTCATTACTGTCCGTGGACGATCGTGGGAAACTGGAATTGGATTGAGGCCCAAACTTTCAGTTCGGATGATGACACCGAATGTCAAATATGCATTTGATCCCACAGTTACGCACCATGTTTGTCCGTCATTTGAATTCAAATATCACAACAACCGAGAACTTTGATTCCAAAACCTCAAGTGTATCGAAAATTTCTTACGGATCAAATTTGCAGAGCATATAAAAAATAAAGCGATGTAATCCAAAACCTCTAAATTATCTCTCAAAACTTACTGGCAATAATTTGAAAATCAAGCTAATTTTCAACGTGTTCTCTCCTCCCCATCGTTCAGATTAATTGTTGAGATTGCCTTTCAAAATCATCTGGAAACCTCAATCCTGGTGAGCTACCTAGCTAGTTTTAGAAGCCATCAAATCTGAACTTGAAACAACAGTTCTTCCAGTTATGTATACATAATTTGGATAAAGTTTGGGCTGAAATATGCTCGGTACAAACATTAGAAAGCGTACCCTCGAGTCCAATGAACTTCTAAAAGCATAACATACCAATATTGAGTTGGCCGGATGATTTTGAAGGGCCATTGTCTGAAAAAAAAAGGCTGGAGAGAACTCACCAAAAATCAGATTGATTTAGAAATACGTTTCACTATTACGTTTTGCAAGATGATTTATAATTTTTGGATCCCATTGCTTTGTGTTGTTATACTTGACAACTTAGAAGTGTTTAAAATTTCTGTAGCTTGTGCGGTTTAGAAATTATTTCTCAAACATGTGAGAATCATTTCAGGTATTGTTACCAGGCCGCCAGTTTTTAATAAGCAAATTTTAAGATGGCATTTAAAATGTTTCTCTCTTAGAATAAACCAAATTTTTGAAGCCCAATTCCAAACCATCTCCAGAAAATACAACCTGTAACCGACCTCGGTACCTATTAGGTATAAAGTAATGCGTGTAAAAATGATAATGCTCTTTTCAACGGAAAAATTATTTTTTCTTCAATAAAACGTAGTTTTCTCTACTAATTTATGAAATGAAATGAAATGAAAATTGAGACATTTGAGTTTATTGTGTGAATTAAGTGAATTATGACCATTTTAGTGACATAACCACAGAATTGAAAAAGTCAAATTTTTAGTTGAGTAAATTGAAGAAAATTAGTTTTTATAATCGATCCTGTAAGTTAGGTCCATCACAACGGTAGACGCCCTGCTTAAAAGCTCATGTGGGGGATTATTGGTTATGCTAAGCCCGCACAACTGAGCGGTCGTGAAGGTGAGGTATACACTTGCGCCTAGATGAGATGAGGGCTTAACCCATGCCGCGGCGCATGGCGTTGTCACGGGTTTGTTACCACTTAGGCCGACTCAGTTATTTGGCTCGAAATCTGTCAGTAATCTGGCAATGGCTTCAACGTTGATAATATAATGTATTATTTAATAATAGTAGCTCATAAAGAAAGTAGTAGCTATACCTAAAACCACGATCGACACCTATAGATCAAACAAAGTGGAACGTAAATTACACTATCCTATGTCGGATTACTAACGCGGTACGTCATATTCACGGGCCATTTCCTTAGCACATCTTATATAAAGGAACCTATACAAAGCGGTTAGCGAATTGTGGGTGTATTGTATCTACATTGTATTGTATCTGAGACCGGGGGTATTGTATCGACCCCTGTAATTTCCTTTGTGAAATTTGTAATTCCTCCCTTTATAATGCAAATTGACTTGATTTGTTTTAGTTTGGAATGAATCACGATTTTCTCTGTTAAGATTCAATCAAACTTTGTGTTTTCGAATAAACAACACCTGTTAGTTAATTTGCTGCTTCGGTAACATGAACCGAAACATGTGAATTTATATACAATCTCGAATTTACCGAAATATAATGTAGAGGAACTTTGGAGTTCTGACGTGGGTATTTCCGTAATCATCTCAAATTTTCCTGTCAGAATAGCTCATAAAATGATTTAGCCTGTCGAGAATTTTGGCCCTTGTGCTAGCCGTTCTCTCCCCAGTTCTGCAGTTGCAGCCTGGCAGACGCTGCGCCAGTTCTGATTGACCGATCTAATCAAAGCTCCTCTGAGCGTATGTAAGGCACGATCCTCCCTCGGCTCTCCTGAGATTCATCGGAGCCTCTCGGAATCACAATCAGGAGAAGCTCCGCTGGGAATCACGCGTCGGGCTCGGAAGTTAGAGAGTCTTGAATGCTTGAGAGGGAATCTACAATTCTCGGCTTGCGAGGAAGCCCGCTACCACTTTCTTAGGATGTATGTAGCTGGAATAAAGCTTGTCACAAGATCTGCGGACTCACCGAAACACTCACACATTGAAATTTTGATTATGGAGAAATCAATGCAAGTCACCCTCATTTAGGGGAAGCGAATGTACCTAAGCGAAACGTGATTTCCTAGTGAAATCATTGTTGCCGGTCAAAGATGTGGATGAAACGGAGTTAAATTGAATCATAACTTCCAATCAATATGCATTGTGTCAGAAGGGTTGATTCAGGATACCTATTTGATTTAAGATAAAGTAAAACTAGTTTTTATGTCTTAATGTCGCTCTTGAAGGGAAACATTGTAGATCACGGAAATGACTAGGTCAATTAAGGTTAATAGTAAAACTGAACGCAGAAATGGATAGGCAGAACTGAAAAAACAAAATAATATACAGCACTAAAATATATTTACTAATGATTTTTGGGTGGAGACAGAAAACAAATTTGATTGATAGGTAGGTATTTTAGAGATAGTTATAGACTCTAGTTATAGATCCAAAATACTTGGAAATTGCTGAAGAACTAAGCCTATCGCTAAAGGACTATCGCGTAAGGACTATTGCTTCTTCTTTAGATGGAGATGGTGTCCTTGAATCATTCATGATAATATGATATACGTCACTTTCGAAGTTATATAAATCGATGAAGTTATACTTGCTCTTTCCAATCTTTAAACACCTGGGAACATGGAGTTGACTAATGCCGTGGCTAGTGTGAAGGCACGAAGGTTCGGGCGTTTTCCTTTGTTTTTCTCTAGTAAACGAAAATGTTTGTGGAATCCAGTGTGCATAGTCCGTTTTTATCAAATAGCTAGTTTTCACCCCGCTGATTGTGGTGGAACCATAAAAGTGTTAATAGGTACCTCTTAAAATCAAGTAACCACAGTCAACTCACAGCTTTTGTCCTCAGGTATATGTGGATGCCAATACAGTTAAATACCCTATTCAATGATAATTACTGTTTGTTCTTGAATGGAAATTTAAATGGTGTAAAAGAGTATATAATTTTTCGGCGTCAATAGTGATTCTGGTTTCAATTTCAAGTGTAATTATTCCAAGGATCGTCAGTAATAGGATTCTGCAATTCAGCGAAATCCGTTATAATAAATCGTTGGGGGACTTGATGATTAACCAATTTGGGTGGTCTTCATTAGGGGATCGTTCGAGAGATGTTTTTACGTAAGGGCGAAAAAAAAAGAGCCGGAAGGAAAAATTCACTAATTCAAAACAAACACTCGTTACGATCGTTAACTTTGTGTGAGACGAACGTTCAAAGTTGGGCAACTGCCGGAATGAGCAATTAACCTCTCTGACCGCGAGTTTGAAAAAAATCTGGCGGTCGAACTGATGGGTGGACGCAGCGTTTTCCGTTTGACGTGGAAGCAGGTATGAATTAATTCATCGGAAGCCGGAGGGGGTGAGTTGGGGGTTGGGGGATATCCACGGACGTCTCTTGGGGCCTCAAAGTTGATTGCAGTTGTTGGGAAAACGAGCGCCGCGAAATACTCGGCGTTGTAGCGGAAGTTTTGCGCTGGCCGGGCCTGACCCAATTGTTAGGTCAGTCGACATTGTGTTCGTTTGTTGCACACCGAGATGGGCGTATTCATACTCATAAATACAAGTACGAATGAAATCCATAAATCGGAATAAATTATACTAGCTGGCTCGGCAAAGGTTGTTTTGCCTTATAAATTATTTCTGGTATATAAGGCGAATTCATACCGGGATGAGTGAGTGATGAGTTGGTAATGACAATGCAAAGATCCTCAATAGCAATCAATGCTTCATTATACATAGCGTCGCTGAATGTTATCGTTAGATCGTTGCACCGTGTACGATGTTGATGTCAATGAATCTTTGTGATTATCATCGGTCACTGACCGGTATCTTTGTGATTATCCCAAAATGAATGTTGATTTTCACGGAAAAATTTTAGATTTGCCATAAAGTGTTTTGTATATAAATTGCTAAGGGAACTTTTAATTGAAGTACAGTTAAAAACACCATAGTATGATCAGTTATCGAGAGGGATGATAATGAATAAATTACTGAAATGGCTATAAAAAAACAGGGTTTGGTGATAAAAAAGTAAAAATGTAGGTCTGTATGTATTTTTTAATGCCACATTATAAAAAAACAAAAACGAAAAATTTCGTCCAAAAATAACAAAAATGTTAGGGGGTGAACAACCCTGATCACTTAGGGGTATGAAAAATAGATAGTAGCCGATTCTCAGACCTAATTATTAAACATATAAAATTTGGTGAAGCCGTTACGGAGGAGTATGGTGACTAACAATGTGACACGGAAATTTTATATATTAGATAGAATACAAATAAGGATACGGATTTGAGTAAGAATACAAATAAGGGTGTCATTGTTTTTTTTTTCGGTGAATTTTACAAAATCTTTGTTTAACCCCAAAATTTACTTTAGTTTTGTAAAATTTACCGATTTAATTTCAGATTTTCCAATAAATTTGGGTTAAACGTAAATTCCTAAGAAATATTGAAACATTCATTTTTTTTTGTGAAAAATTAATGTTTTTGTGAGTTTTTCTACTATATGACCTCAATAAAAATTGTTATAATAAAATTGAAAGTTTTGGTGAGACTAACAAAAAAGCGAACAAATTGTAGAAAAATTCACAAAAATATACGAATTTTCGATAATCTACAAAGAAATATGAATTTTACTATGGTTTAGGTCAAAAAACTTGAACTGTACTAAAACTTATTGTAAAATTGGAAAACTCAAGTTATATTTTACCCAACCAACATGCATTTTGGCTAAAGTCGCAAAGCAAATGTGATTAATCCTTTATTCCTATTATTATTCACGTTCATATCCGTATCCGTATTCTTATTTATGAATATAAATATGACCGCCTCTGGTAGCACATTGTTATAACATGCATGGGAACTATTAGAACTCTAAGCTTTTGTTGCTCCAAACCAGTGGTTCCTAAATTGTTAAGGTTTGCTTCCCCTTACAACTATCCTGAACGCATAGCGCCCATTTTCATTAACTCTCCTCTAAAATCTTCAAAATCAAATATTTTGTGTTACTAAATTGGAGAAAATATTTTCGAATAGCAATTTATCTACAGCGTTCGGTTTGAAATCGACAAACTTCAGAGAGCGATTTGGCAATTAATTTGCAGTAGCTTTGACCTTATAGCACTTTTTTGTTTAGTCCGCTCTTTTTCTGCCGATGTTCCATCTTAACGCATGAGATAAATCCTCCGGGGTTTGATAAAGTTGTGGGGAGGGATAGAGGTTTCTACGTCATTTTTCTCTCTGAACCGAATGATCGAATTTCCAACTGTTTTTATTATTTCATCTCCCATTGATTCAACTCGACAAAAAATAAATCTCAATCAGCACTTCAACGGTACACCCGTACAGGGACTCAAAACAGGTCTACACCAAACTTAGGTACCTTCCGTTTTTCTTTTCTTTTGGTTTATTATTCAATAATAAACCATTGTAATCGCTCTTGGAAAAAAAATTCTAAGCCCCCCTGAAAATTTCATGGTTTACGTTTCAAAGGGTGTAGAATCCGAATCTGCAATAAAAAATTTTCCTGCCGTACGCCGTACGCACGATATTTCCGAAACGGCTGGAGCAAAAAATCTGAAATTTTCAGGAAAAATCCATCTTGGTCCGACGACGCCCTAATTCTTGAGCCATTTCCCTCACTCAATTTAAAGTGCCCTTTAAGGGCTGTAAAAGTTTTGTAAAATCCCTGAAAACCTCAAAACTAATCGAATCGGCCTAAATATTTTCCTATTTGAAGAACATACCATTAGGAATCGAATGAGCCCTTCCCCACGTCCGTTGGTCAAACCATTCCCGATTTATGGTGCCAACATTTGCGTTTTTTCGTTTATTATTGTTTGTTTGTAACCTAGTGATGTCCGGCCGATAGCGTTTGTTTTTGGATGCGATTTGTTTTTACAATACTGGAGTGATAGCCGGTTGAATACTTGTAGTGTAGTTAGTAAACACGGGTTGAAGCATTCTGATAATATATAGGTAAATATTATTCAATATTATTACTGGGGTTTATTATTCAATATTATTACTGGGGTAAATAAGTATTCTTTCACTGGGGTGTATTATTCAATTGGCTTGCGTTCATGATTTGAATCTTACTAAGCTTCGGAGTGTGCGTGTTTTACAGGTGATAGAGCGATTATTGAATTTCAGGAGATATGCATAGACGACGTAAATCGATTCTCATCCAAAACACCCATTTGGATTGATCAGTTGATGATATTTGTGTGCCCCCTCTACATCTGTCTACTTGATAAATTATAGATGTTTTTATTGTGGGGGGTATTGAAGTTCAATAAAACGCTGCAAATTCTTTCACTGGGGTTTATTATTCAATCGGCTTGCGTTCATGATTTGAATTTCTACTAAGCTTTGGAGTGTGCGTGTTTCACAGGATAGGGCGATTATTGAATTTCAGGAGATATACATAGAGCACGTGAATCTGTTCTCGACCAAAATAATTTGGATTGATCAGTTGATCATATTTGTGTTCTGAAATTCAATAATCGCCTTATCCTGTGAAACACGCACACTCCAAAGCTTAGTAGAAAGTCAAATCATGAACGCAATTGAATAATAAACCCCAGTGGAAGAATTTGCAGCGTTTTTTAAACTAAGAAAAAAGTTGTTTTTAGAAACGAACACTGTGTCAATGTTCATTTTCTTTCTGACTTACTCTACAAGATGTCTGGCAAACTGGATAGGCACCAAAGAGGGGGCAGCAATAACTAGCAGGATGATTGTTTCACTTGGCTCTACCTCCCCTATCGTACTCCTTAGGTCAAATATTATCAATTATCTGTTTGTCAAACATTGGTCCAATTTTGGTCACATACATCTCACTAGTCTCACTAGACCGCAGAGTTTTTAATCGATGCTTAATGAAATGCTGCACTGAGGTTCTGAGGACCTCAACTTCAGTTTGATGGGGCAGTTGATAGCGCAAGGTGGCCACAAAATCCTGATTCTGTCGAACTAGTCGTCCAAAACTAACGATGCAAACCTCCTTCCATCCCCTTAATGAGCGTTGGACCTGCTTAGTTCAAGTAAAGACACTTGTCATTTGATGGGGTTAAATTGACGTAACGTCAGTAAGCTACTCAGTACGAAAACTGATAAATTTTCTTTGGGAGGAAGCTAACAGGGTGTTAATTATGTGCGTTCGGCCTTTAGGTTCTAGGGTGGACGATGCTAACGTTGATTTGGGACTGGCTCATAAGTTATTCGATAAGTTCACTCATAGCCGCAGCTCATAGATGAGCCGGTCTTCAAGGTGCTTAATAATTCTACTATAATCACGTACTAGCGGAACATATACAATCAATTTAAAACCAAATTGTTTCCAGTTCCAAATTTCTGTACAAACCTGCCCCATCGTCTTTTACTTATCAGCAATTTGCGATTTCATTAAGCCCGGATTTAGCGAGATCAGAATGTGGCTGGCTAATAATTCACACTAGATTGAACCAGTGAGTAGTCATCAGCAGTCTCAAATGTTTTAACGATTACAATACATCATTATTGTAAGTCAATTATTGAAGAACGATCCATGTTGAACAAAAACCGTCCCAGAAACATTCATTAATTTTACAAATAGTTTTATGGTAAGAAACATTCGACCTTATTGGCGTACGAACATTTTCCCAGTTTTTATTTGGTTTTATATTGTTACGACTGAGTGATCACAATGGACGGAACGCACACAAGACTGGACAGCGACTCATCAACAGTCGCAAATGTTTTGATGAGGACAGGCGATTTGGTACAAAAACTGAACCAAAGTTCGAACGGGACGACCGGACATGGTGTGTTTTCTGAGGTAAGGCATTCCGACTCCGGTGTGAAGAAGCCCGGAAGCGGATATGTCCATGTGGACGAAGTCAATGCAGGGAGGGACGAACTCGAGCAGAAACGCTGCGCCGAGGCAAGGCCATCCACCCGGCCCTTTTCCCCTGTTGACGGTATCCACCCCTGCAAAATCTGCAAAAATGTGACAGTTTAGAATGTTTCATGGTTATGGGATGTGGTGCAACCACCATCATATGATACATCAGAGTGGAGCGTTTATTGTTTTATTTAGTGGAAACGTTTCGTTCCTCTATGGGAACTTCTTCAGTCCTGTTATTAGGTAATTATTGTGTAAGTATATCCAACCATCAACATCATCATCATCCAGTTCACCACACATGGGTTATTGGTGTAATCTTATCCTTAGCCTGCCAAACAGGTAATATAAGATCACCATTGAAAATCCAGAGTGGGAGACTTTTTTAAGAGTTTTTGTTAGATGTCTCATGAGAAAATGAAGGGAAATTTTTTAGATGTTATTGTGCCAAAAAATATATACCGTAAATATCACTTTTTTCGATGATAAAACAGAAAGAATATTAGAGAAGTAAATTTTTTTTTTTTTTTATATGATGACTCATGAGTGTTTGTCCGAAAAATGTGAATGGTTGTCAACATGACAGCTGCACGACTTCCTTTCGTAATCTTTGGGTGCTTTAAATTAGGGATGTCAATATCAGCAAAAATATCGGTATACCGATATTTTTAAAAAGTATCGTCTTAGTAATTCGATATATATCCAAGGAAAATATCGATATTTCGATATATCGGTCATCCATATTTCTCTCAAACTTTAATCCGAATGACGTATGAGTCCAGTGAATAATAATGCATTAGTCAATTTAATTCTACTTCACGTAAAGAATTCAACCTCTCGAAAATTCAATGAAACTTTATTCATGATAATAATAATGTACAGGATCCAGGGAAGTAAATTATCAATATTATGTAGGGTTTTAAAATAAATCTAAGTGAAGTAAGAAGGAAGACTGAAAAAAAAAATTCAATCAAACCAATATTGACTGGGAATACGAGGTGAGGAAAACCCTCTGATTCAAGTCTCCAAGATGTCCCTACCTTTTTGACATTTCATGTCTTTGCTATGGCACACAACCAAATCGTCGTTATGTCACGTTACGTTACGTAACGAAATATGCTCAATGATTATTCTGATGATTTTCGCTTACAACCTATAGTTACTATGGATAAGTAACTTCCTCATTTTCCATCCCATAAAAATCGTTCGCCACTCGTTGGAAAGCTCTTGATTTATGTGAAAAATCTACACATCTCAAGCTACCAATTTCCCCCTCTTTACGCACCTGGCTACATTCCTGAACTAATTTGATCGGACTATAAATAAAATCCCGAGATTGTACGGAGTCCGACAATGTACTGGAGCCACATAGTGTTAGGAGAACTCCTGGTTATAGAAAGGAAAGAGTATGAAGGGATATTAGAATATGAAGGGGCACGAGTGCCCAGAGCAAAGACATAAAATGTCCCCATGTGTTGCAGACTCGTATGCAAGCGTTTCTTCTTATAAATGTGTTCTGAATACTTAGGGATCCAGCGCGAATAGTGCGCAAATAGTCCAAGGGCCCTTTGCAGTGCCGCTTTTAGAAAAGGCGATACCCAAATGTGATTGAAATTTTTACCTACGGTTTGCCTACCTCATCTGATAGAATTCTCCTATTCTTAATGGAAATTATAAAATTAGTTTTGATCAATAAGATGTAGGATACGGTTGATATGATGATTTACGGCTGAAAAATATCGGATCCGATAGTGTGCATTTAATGTCGATATATCGGAATAAAAAATATCGCCCAAAAATATCGATATTTTCTTGACATCCCTATTTTTAAGCATGCTTAATTTTTTCTCACACCTTTATTTTGAACTAGTAGTGGCCACATCAAATTACGAAACAGTAGTG
This sequence comes from Creontiades dilutus, assembly GCA_031894815.1. Classification (NCBI taxonomy): domain Eukaryota; kingdom Metazoa; phylum Arthropoda; class Insecta; order Hemiptera; family Miridae; genus Creontiades; species Creontiades dilutus. Next base: position 1,824,790 of record JAVIWC010005620.1, read on the forward strand.
GCCACGTGGAAGAGGATCTTTAACCTATGCAGAATGAGAGGAACCCTCTGGTCACTAAGAACACCTAAAGTGATACCATTCCTCTTTCAATTAAGAATCAATGTCCCCTTCACTCACAAATCAAATTATGTTATCAGGCGTTTCTTTGGATATATCGGCGGTTGTTAAGTGTGTTACCCACAAATGCAATAATGTCATAGCCCTTCTCCTCAGTTATTAGCGGACCCTACCTTTTTAAAATCATCTTTTGTTTTTGTCGTTGTTTCGAATGATAGCGCCCTCGAATCCACAAAAATTTTGAGCATACTATAAAATTATTCCATTGTCATTTGTAAAATGAAATTTTTTTTGTCAGAAGTCAAAAAATATTTGCAATTGACGACACAAGCCATCATTTCCCTTTGTTTTCCTGAATAATGTATTCTATCGATACTTTTCATTGACGGTTTTTCTTTGCTTTCTGTACAATTTTTTAGATGTCCCTTGTGAAAATTGTGTTGATTGGAAATTTTGTTAGGTTTCCGGGTTACTAGTTTTGACATTCGAATTTAATTGATGGTTTTTGAGGTTTATTGTTTTTTTTCATTTGTCACAGAATTGGTTACTATTTTTTAGTATTCTCCCGTACGACTTCTAATGCAGCTACTTTCTCTTTCACCGTTTCATTTAATAAGATTCGTGATAAATTGATTATTTATCAATTTATTTGTAATTTTATGATTTGATCATTTGTAATTTTTCAAGATCGTGGTAAAGCTTCAAGTTTTTCTACCACTCATTATAGAATGAAACGTTATTTAGCCAAATGTCTAGATTGAGCTGTTGGTCATATTGGTGTCCATATGCATTAGGAATACAGATTATGCTGATACATGTCATAGAATCAAGAAAAAATGCGTGGAAAGTGGTTGAAAAGCTCGAAACTACGGTAATTGTGATGTGTGAGTGAGTACACAATACTCACCCGATGCCACGGGGGGATTGGAGGCACCTGGCGCGTTAAGGGTAAATATTGTTAATCAGTTGATTAATTAGTATTCTTGGGTAAATATAATTGAGAAAGTACGTGACGCAGTACTTACTTGTCACTCTGGATCTGTAGAACTTCCAGAACGGGAACCTCCAAACTCGGTCACCGGTTGTGCCGCCAGCTCGGTTCATTTCCATCCACACTATGTCAGATGTCGAGAAAACGCCCGTCGGTGGCACCCCAATGCTGTTTTTCAGTCCCTCTGGAAATCGGTTAATGTCGATATAATCGGTGGTTATCACACATCGGCTGGTTTAGTCGTAACTACAAAGCCAGGTTTCGTCAGTAAAGGGTCACCTATTGGAGTTAAACCTATTAGAATTAGTTGGGTGAGGGGCGACACCACGTGGGAAGGAAAAATTTAACACAAATGCTATTCTGGAGAATCGAAGACAGAATCCGTGAACAAAACGACAGGTTTACGGTATGTGTGCTTGTAAACATTCCAGTTCAATTCTTCAACGATTTTTGTGATTCTTTTTATGTTCGATCCCAATTTAACTGCAGTCGAGCAACATACCTTTGAAATTTCGTGACGATAGAGAGGAATTAAACGGATGTAATGGAATACAAAACATATTTTTTCTACATTTTGTCGACGCTATTCATTCTATAATTCTCAACAGATTTTTGTGTCTCTAATTTTGTTAAATCCTACTTCCTCTATAGTTCTGAAATCAACCTCAGAAATTTTGCTTTTGCTGACAGAAGGGGGAAGGAAATGGGGAAATAGCCAATCCTTTCACTTGCTGCTCAAACGATAGTTCTCGAATGATTCACTTCATTATTTTTTGTTCAATCAAGGTCGGGGTTCATATTTCACAACTTCTTATTTTCATCATGAAAGAAGGGATAAATTTGGGGTGGGGGTAACAGTGATAAATCGTTATATCATCACCATTGTCATCTAATTTTATTGATATCTTTTTGTTCGAAGCTAATTTTGTCCAACGAACCTCGGAAATTTTGAATTTGCTGTTAGAAATATTGATGACAGCCGAACTGGTTTTCAAGTTCCAGTTTGTGTAAGGAGGTAAATGGAGGGGCCTGTTCAGTTTTTTAGTTCATTATTTTCAATAATAAGCCATCGTAATGCAAGAGATTTTGACGACCCCTTTTTCCCACCCCTCGAAAAAGACGTTCTTTCACACACGGACTACACTTGAAGTCCAGGTGGTTTTAACATCTAGCCAACCCGATTGCTTCACATCTATAGAATTGTTGAAAAACCTCGTTGACCTAGGCAAATGCTAAGACATCTTCGAGTAGCTTTAAATTCCGAATAGATTGAAATGGTGCTAGACGAGTTCGAAGTTATTCGACTAGGAAAATTTCGGTTTTTAGACTGAAATCGTTGGTGAAAATAGGTGTAAAATTCAATTTTTGAAATCTCAACGTTTCCTCGTTTTTACGACTTGAGAGTCAACGAGATGGATGGAAGGAGGGGGATTTGAGGCGGTTTAAAAATAATAAATCTTTGTGAAATATGAATCTTATAAAACGGATCATAAGTGTATGAGTAAGTACGTGCATTACAATGTTCAAATAGTAATTGTATACTAACGATTAGAAGTGCCGACGTTGACGACCAGACAGGGATGGTGCTTCTCCATGTAAGTCATGACGTCGGCCAGAATGACTCTTCCTTCGTTGTCCGTGTCCTCTATCCTGATCGTTTTGCCGTTTTTGGCCATCACGACGTCCCCGGGCTTTACCGCCATGCCCGACGGCATGTTTTCTATTATGGGAATCACGGCAACGAGGTTCAATGGAAGCCTCATTCGGCTAACAGCGTTCATCACGCCGATGATCACGGCAGCGCCTGCCAGGTCTCCCCTGTGCTCGGACATGGGGCATTCTTTAAGATTGATGCCGCCAGAGTCGAAAGTGACTGCCTTTCCTGGATATTACAAATGGTAAAACCAAGTAAATCAAAAGAGGACATTAGCAATGTCCTATTTTCTGCAAAAAAAAAGTTAAGTACATTGTGTCAAACTGATCTCAAAGGGAGAAGGAACCTCATCTACTGATTTGGACGAATTCTCTCTCAGCAGATGGTCACGTCAATACCATTTGAGCTTAACAGTTAGTTTCACCCTCTAAATCCATATAATTTGGAAAAATATCATATACAACTTCCCCACTATGCCAAACTACTGTAACTGCAAAACTAACGTGGCTTATCAGCTGGCAAGTTCTATTAGCAACCAAAGTACTTGGTGGATTGAACTTTTCCGTCAACGGTGATTGTGAACTTAACTAACTGCATGTGAGGCATTTCGAACTTCTCCAGACCCTACATATATGTTAGTTTTGTGGAGTGGAGTTCTTTTATTTCTTTGGCTAAGATCAAAGTGTGACGACATTTCGAACTTCTAAAAATATGTCAGTTTTGTGGAGTGATTCCCATTTTATCTTTGGCTTGCCATGTCCAATTAAAAACGTAATGATTCCCATATCACCCGTCCAATTAAGGTGGAATCGTGGGTACGGTGTGTGTGCTAGACTACTCGTAATTGCGCTGTCGTTGGTATTCAGTGTTCTTTCACCACCTTTTTTTTCTCCATCGAGAGAAATAACATTGAGAGGATAAAGCTTCTGCAACCAGGGATTGCTTGTAGTCGGAGACGCTCTTCTTTTCCTCTCCAATTTTATTTTTCATTTTCATCTTCAACAGTCTTCTATTTTGGAAAGTCGTGCATAGATTTGATTTAAAAGTTGAGGTCTATTTTAATGTCCAACTTTCTAAGATTGGACAGTGGATTGCATTGATTAAGATCATGGCACAGAAATTGCATGGATTGGTTGGTTTTCAGAAGACGAGAGCTGATCATCTACAAAGTTTACGGGTCAATTAATGTAAAAAATTATGAGGATGAAAGTGTTGATTTTTCGTGCCTGGCTGAACTTGGATTGAATAGCTTCCCTAGAAAACTGCAAAAAATCACATTCGTTAGTTTGCCAATATGGAAAATTTTAAGTTAGTTTGACATAGTGGTGACGGTATGTTTACGCTACACACAGAAGATTAAAATCAGCTCAACTGCAGCCATGAAGAAAGTTCGTAGAACATAACTGAACAGTACCCTCTCCATTGGTGAAAATCTGGACTGTTTTTCATGGTGCTGAAATCCAAAGTTCCAAAACTGAAGTTATTGCAAACTTACCAATCAAGCCAATTGGTCTATCGTTGGGATTCGCTCCGCAGTACATGATTTCAGCGATTGCTGGTTGCTCGCAGGATCCTTTGGCCATCGTCAGAAACGCAGAGAATCCATGAGCTTCCAAGTAGTCCCTGTCTTTGACTTCCAACTTGGCACCGCACGGGCAAATGTGTTCTTGCATGAACTAAAACGTACGTGACAAATATAAGAAGCGGCATCAGGCACCAAACGATTAGCAATTAGTGAATAGGTATGATTTGATTGTTGTCGATGATTGTGCAATATCATGGTAGATGAATCTCCATATAGGGAATCCAATTAGGTAAATCGTACATATAGTGAGAGAATCAGGTATCGGACCATTTATATTAGATCTCGTTGTTTAGGCGTGTATTCATTCACCAAAAACTAAACCGAATGGTCATGTATATTCGAGCCCATTGGCAACACTCCTCACTTACGCCATCTCATTGCTGCACGGATATACGAATTGCACAACAAGCCGTGACTTGTTGTTTCAAGTATTGGCAGAAAGCTTGGCAGACCAGTCAAATCGTCCTCAAGTAGTTCCAGCATAAAATTTACTTAATAAAAAGGATTAATGATCCTCTGGATTAAATTCAGTAACATTGGAGTACACTATTAGGTACATACTGAAAGAAACTAAATCTGCAATCACTAAAAGCCTCATTAAGGTGAATAAATACTTACTCTACACAGTATGGCGGGAGTCATCAAGTTGGCCGGCACTTCTTCAAGTTCTCTGGCCATGTTTTGAGATTCTGCCTTCACTATTCCTCTTATCCAAGCTTCTCTAAAAGATGTATCGATTTGATTATAGCAAAATCAGTTTCTCCTTTTTAAATCAATATCGGAATGACTTTCCTCTTTAAATGTTGATCACGTTCCGTTCAGACTGCAGAATTTAGTAGGGTTGAAAATTTGTAGTATTGTTTGGAGTGACCATGTACGCAACTGGTACTTATGCTTTTTGTTTTGCAGTAAAAAATGACAAATTAAAAATCATACATCATAAAGATCATAATTTTATTATTGGTAATCAGTTTGTGAGGCTCAATTACCACTGATAATGAACATTTTCAAAATTGACAACTTGCAAGTTTTGCTTTTGCCATGACATAAAATAGTGTCTTATGGCTGGTTGCAGCTAGTAAAGTTTTTTCGGAAAACGTTCCATTATGTTTGACAGTTTGGCTTCAAATATTAGCTTCACGTCCAAGACCCATAATCTAATGATCGAGTGCTATTTGAAAATTAAGAACACTGTTAAAGGAACATTCGTCTGATGAATTCTACATTAATCGAATAACACTGCAATTTTGGGTTATTTTTCCAATCATTAATTAGGGTTTGATGTAACTATTGATTTCAAAACAAAAAAAAGAACATTTCTTGAGCCGCCCAAAGTTCTGAACTCTTACAAACATATATTCTTAAAGGGAAACGTGAATTTCATCACATTAACAGAAAAGTTAGAGGAATTTAATTTTGAATAACTACTGCTGATAATGATCGACACTTTACTTTGTCTATCTGTTGCAAACCTTGATAGCAAGGGAATTTATAAGAAACAAAATAGGAGCTATCCAGAAAAATCTTTTAAAATATCATTAAAATTATGCTACAAACTTAGTTGAACGTTATAAAACATGAGTTTATTGTTTTATTAGATGCTTTCAGTCTCTTGGTAGAGTTGGAAAATATTGAATGTGATTTGAAATATGTTGAATTTAATTGTGAAAAGACATACTTAGTCTTGTGAAAAGACATACTATATACATTCTTGTACTCAATCATTGCTCGAGTGGGATGCTACCCTTTGTAATACTAAGTACAATCATATTCACCTTTCTGCACTACCGTAAAGATCGATGGCAGCTACAGTCGCTCGATCTTCCACCGCTTTCCATTCTTGGTACCGCCAAACCCCCAAAGCAGCTCCTTCTGCTGCTGCTTCAGCATTTGTGAATTCCTCAATCGAAACATTTTGCACCCCCTGGTAGACAGACAGATCAATTTCATGTTGGGAAAGTTTGACAAGTTCAATTTCGCCTGAAGAGTTGGCAAATCACTCTATTCGTTATTAAGAACATACAGCCATACTGGTTTGTGGTACCTACCAACTTGGTATGTTTACCAGTAGTCACATACTTTCTAAATTATAGTGCGTTCAATATAGAGTCTACTGAACATAATTGATTAGTGAGAAGTCACCTCAAGACAAGCTTTCTTATGGTACAAGATTATTACATTAACAATTGAGCTCTAACATAATTTTTTATGGTTTAGGTGGTTGTTTATTGTTGTTATGCAGTCTTGTCAGATTTTGATTACAATTTCAAGGATTGTGGAAGACAATCTGTTGGTCGACCGCGACGAATTTCATTGCTCACTAATCTCCCTGGGTATAGGCAAGTAGTCCAGCGCGGTCGCAAAAGTAAAACCCACTCAACAATTTCTTAGTTGGCCCCCATATTTATTTCAACACGATAGTGTATGTAGCTACAGCTCATGTGCAGACTGATTTATTGATGCGTGATTAATGAAACTTGAAGGAAACCATCTGTAGCCTAATTCGCACATTCTTTTAAAATTTCATCAAAATTGTAAAAACTGAACAATTTAGACTTGTTACTGAGATCTGCGAACATACAGAGAATCACACTAGCTGTAAAGCTGTACCGAATGCTGTTAGCTGTTAGTTGACAGAAACCCTGAAGTTATTGGTTACCCCTGACGGTCTTCTTTCGCAGATAACAGCTTTAGCCATATTACTCACGTAATGGCTATTATTTCTTGAAAATTAGCTGTACTTCAATAGCTAAGAGCTTTAATTTTAGCTGCTAGTTAGGCCAATTCTCAGGTAAATTTGCTATAACTTTCAGTAGTAGCTCATTTTTGCACAACTCTATTGGACGAGCAGTTTTACTTACCTGATCTTGAAGTGCCATCGCTCCTACGCCAGCTGCTCCTCGGATGTTCTCCTTACACTCGTCCATAGCTTCGGTCGTGTTCCAACCAACTGCCTCCGGACCCAAACCAGCTGCGGCGACGTGATAGAACTCATCTCCGAGGTTACCAAAGACTTGAGCTTTACCTTTCTTAACGCGCGTCCTACGAAATGTCAACAATATTCAATGAGCCATTCCTTAGATGGATGATCTCTCGTCTTAGGAGTTTGCCATTGGGGATACCTCAACTCCGATAAGGGAATTCGTGATGACTGGTTAACAATGAGTATCGATGGTTTGATCAAGTTAGTTACATCATACGTCAGCATATGTGATCTACGAACCAGATAATTGAGGTTGTTTGTATTGGTAGAATGATATACTGAACTTGTCAGATTGATTGGGCAAGTAAACAGGAAAGGGATAGATAAAAATAGGGGTTTAAATTCAAACTGAAAACATACAAATGTGGAGGAAGCTTAAGAATCACTCTATCTTTCGAGGACTTGTTTTTTAAGAACTTATGACATTACATTCATATGAAATGGTGAATGAGTAAAAGCTGGTGGACTGGAGAAACTGCTCCCTTGACCGTAAATTCCTACTTGTCAGTTGAAATCGAATTACGAAACATACTGCACATAAACAATATGTATGTATACATAATCCATGATTATTCCAATATCGGCTAAACCTACTTCTTACAAATAAGTTTCTGCTCACCCTTTCAGAAGCTCTACCAGTTTTCCTTGTACGCATTCATTGAATTTCTGCCCTGTTTCCGTCAAACTGAACTCTCCTGGACAGCAACCTTCATACACTCCCAAGACCAATCCTCTCTGAAATAACAAGGTCAATTATTCCATTCTTCGTTTGACATTCTCTTTCGGTAACTAAAAAAAACTAAGAGTATGAATAAATAGTGTGAAAAAATTAGTCATGTTACAGACTTAAATAATTGCCATATACGTCCATTAAGATAAATGAAACATGCACAGATACCTAACTACTGACAAGAGTCAATCATTGTTTGTTCAAGGCCAGGTTTTACAAAATTCAAATAACTCCTTCAGGGTGTCCACCTGCTTGGAGAGCTAAATTCTCATTTTCGAAGAACTGGGCACTTAACATGACTTGGAAGGGCATAAGACACTTTTACATCCATGTGAGAAATATTAGGTTTTTAAGAAGTGTCTATTCTGAGTTATCAAATCATTAGGTAGTTCCTATTGGGCTTATTAGAGGGGAGTGTTGCCAAGTGGAAGTCCTCAGCATGATTTTTCATGGATAACGCATAAAGATCATACGGTAAGAAGCTTCAATTCCGTGAACAGAGGTTTACTGACGAGGTGGGTTCAACTCAAATATTAATAACCATAAATGCACAATGCTGTTTCCATCTCAATCGGACTCTAATCGGACAACAAACTTGTTCAACATCTTCAATTTCACCGATTTCCATATTTCTTATTATGTCCGACAACAATTTTAGTCTACTCGTGCTAGGAACATGGGAAATATCGCCATTGCTGACAGATGGGAAATGGTGGGGGTCATAGCCAATCCTTTCAATCTCGAGCTCCTTTCAATCAAGCTAAAATTCTCGACCGATTCATATCATCATTCTTTTTGATCAATTAAGGTTTCAATAATCAGTTTAAGATTTTGAGGTACTCAAACATATCTTCGCACATTCAATTTTTATTGTAAAAGGAAGTGAATGGAAGGTCTACACCTTGTCGATGGGGTTGCAGTATAAAGCACCACTTTCGAAAATACGAAAATACTCAGTGAGCGTGCTATGAATACTTTATTGGAATTACCACGATATTAGATAATATTTACACTTTACACAGATTACTTAACTTAATGAATTGAAACTAGGATTAAAGAAAGGTTTGATTTAAGATCAGTTTAGAAAGAGGGCTAGGAAGTAAGTCAGTTAAACTAGATATTTCACACACATTGTCACTCCGCTGTTGGTAACGCCTCCAAAAATTTACCGGAGAAGGGGCAGTTGACGGTAAAATGGGAAGCCAGTAGAAACTCGTAATGTGCAAGGGCAAGATCAAGCTAATTTCCACAGGGGAAACTCCGGAGTTCATTGGACTTTTGGTTTTCCAAGGAATTAATGAGAAATGAGTGGCTTCGACCGAATACAAGGAATTTCTAGGTTGTATTGTTATGTGCGTGTATAGGAAAAGTTGTTGGTATAAGTGGTAAAAGAATTATTAAAGTTGACCAGGTAATCGAGGAGAAAAATAAGGAATGGCCGGTGCTCACGCTAATTAGGAATGGAAACCTAACAATGAGCGAAAAATGATTGGGTTCATAGCCCTGGCTTGAACAGGGTGTAGTATTGATAAGTCTTGAAAACAAATTTTTCGCGCTACTCAGGCTATAACTCTTTATCTATTTTTGCGATTCTTATTTTATTAGACTCCAATCTTAAGAACTTCAGTTTTGTTTTGAAACATTCATTGAAACAGTTTGATACATATAGAAATAGTATAAACGGAGGGGGAACACACATCTTTATATCTTCTTCATTATCCCAATGTTCGTCTAACAAACCTCTCTCGTGAAATAAACCAGAAAATCAGAATTTGACGTTGGGAATGGTTGAGAGGGGAAGGGGTTAATCTATTCAAAGGAAGGCTGACACCTAATAGAATTCTCTCAGCTGATATTCGTCTTTGTAATCGATTAATAATTTGGTATAGTTTTTAAAAATATTTAAAAGGGTTTATATTTAGGTTTACAATACTAGATTATGATCAAACTTAGTATGATCATATGAAACTGGACATAAGGCTTCATCTAATGCAAGCATTTCCTACAAATATGTTTATCTCTTCGGATTGTCGTAGAGGAGGTACTTGGGAATATCGATGTGTTTCATACCATCCGGAAAAATGGTACCTGAAGTGGGAGGAAGTCCTTCAGCTAGTTCTCCATCTTTTATTGTAGCTAACTATTGAAAGGCTTTTAGACATAAAAGATTAATTAATTTTGACATAAAAAATTCCAGTTCCGGGGTTTCGTTGCTATAACCCAAAACTACTGTTCAAAAATAAACTTAGAATTATCATTTTAAAATCCATCGGTAGGTGAACAAATATCGTCCAACAAGTTTTTAGCCTCTCATAGATAAATATTTGAAAGATTTAATGAAATTCAGAGTCCTTTGAATTACTTCGTAGTTGCTCTTCTTACGTTAGAAACGATATCCAATACCAATTCATACCTAACTAATTAGCAATGGCTTCTTGTTCTATTCCACCTGTCTTTCGTAATCAATCATCTTTGTTTCTATGAATTTATCTGCAAATTATGTTAAGTTTGTTCTATTTTGATTATGATCCTACTTCGCAATCGGGCTTTGCCCGTGTTATTAAGTAGAAGTAAATAATATCAGCGTAGTAGCATCATACCATAGTTGTCTGCTTTCTGCCTACAAGGTAACTCAAGTTCTTTGCAATATTCGCTCTAAAGACTACCTACTGATAGGTCATCGGCTTACATGTACCCCTTTGCTTGTTAATTTTGCAGCACATTTATTTACGGATTCAACCATTCTCCGCTAAGATACTACATTGATTAGTTCATGCACTCGACCGCTTACTGTACTACTCGAATTTTTCAACAACAACAAAAAAAAAAGGAAGTATTCTCAGTAGCTGAGGAGTGAGCTTAGTTTTATTACAAATCGTCTATAATTGTTTTTGGTGCTATATTAGTATGCGCCCTACAGTCGCGTTTCTCTATTAGTACGCGCCCCACACTTACATACTCGCAATGTGCCCCTCAGCGGTGTTTGCTTCGCACATAATTGCGAAGTTGTGTTTCATCTTAGACAACTATCGCAAGACAACCGGCTTATCGCTAGAACAAAGTCGAATGTTCCATTATGATCAACCTATCCCATCTTGTCCTTCAGTCGATCGAAACTTCTCAAACGAACTAGGTACCAACCTACTCGGAAATGCTCTGTGTTTATGTTTGTTCTTGACCTATCGCTTACCACCACCGCTGATTTGACCGGAAAATTAACCAAGACCATCACCAACTGGTCCAATATGCGTCGTGAAGTTTGTTCCTCAATCGTCCACAAACGTCCGCAAATGATTAGACATGTGCGATCCAGTGACTTACAAATATCGGTGACTTCGGTTCCAGTGACAAGGAAATATCGGTGACTGGCATATCGGCGACAGAGAGTGGAAATGGATGAAATGTGTCGCTGTCACAGTTTTTTGAAGGAAGGAAGCATAAAAAGAGATGTTGAACATAAATTTTTATGATTAAAGAGGGATTGCTTTACAGTTAAAATAATAATAATCTGATTTTATCCTTGTATATTTAAAAAAATGTTTACTAAATTTGAAACTTCTGAATAAGAGTGAGAGAAAATTTAAAAAAACACATTCATCGCTTTAAACATTTATTTTATAACATGAAAACGTCATGTTTTAAGGAACTTATGAATGGTAACATAAATTCATGTCGAATGATAACACAAATTCTGTAGCATTAAATATTTCTGTACCGATATTTCTGTAGCGGTATCTCTGTACCGATATTTCTGTAGCGATATCTCTGTACCGGTGACAAAGTCGCCGAAATGATATCGGTGACAAAGTAATCATATCAATATCGTACAGAAATATCGAACAACTCTTGCCGTGTAGTCTCAAGAAGGTTTCACTGATAACAGTTTTATAGAGTTCGCAACTCTTTCAGGAGATTCTTCGGTACCTAGCCGCCGTTCCAATCCTGCGCATAGTAGTACTTCGTGTTGGAATCCAGCGCAGTCACCGAAATATCTGTCACTGCTTTTTCCAGTTCCTTGTCACCGATATATCGGTGACAAACCCATATCGGTGACTTTGTCACCGGTACAGAAATATCGAATATCTCTACAAATGATAGGCACTTGCGACCACCCTATTCAAATTGACGAATCCCGGTTTGCTGGTAGGCGTAATCGGGATAGAATGCTGCAGACCTGTTCGTCGCATTCCTGAAGGACGTGAAAGAAGTACCTATACCAACTCTGAACTGTGATAGAGCCTCGACGAATCACCTTTCAATGAGGATTTCTTGTTAGTACCTCCCACAAAGCTTCCTATGTACGAGTACCTTTTTCTCAACATATATATTCTGCGTAGCACTGTGAGGCGCATTCTAACATAGAAACCAAGGGTTGTGGGGCGCCGGAGGGATGTGGGGCGCATACTAATATAGCACCTTGTTTTTCTGGCTCCATTGTAAGGCATCGTTTAAAATTCAGGTTAAATTTAAATTATTGACAGCTAAGTTGATGGACCCAATACATACCTACATTCCATTCTCCTACCGACTAATTATAAGTTATGTTTCTCACCTTGCCTTCTCCAGAACAATGGCCTCCTGCGTTCCTTGATACGACAAACTGCCAAAATCTAATTCTTTTTGGATCGCCAACACTCTTCCAAAGGTGTCTGTGCATTATACCGCCAGTGATAACTGCTGTCGTGGGAAAGTATCACGAAAAGATGAAATTCGTGTCATGTACATGGAAAATTTAGGTGTTTCGAGATAGATTTCGTATAATTTTGGCGTTCACTATTATGATATTTTTGTTGGAATGATCGGCTGTTGACTGTTTGCATATGATTATTTTATAATAACTGATTCAGGAAAAATTGTGGAGGTGTGTTTTATTGCTGAATTAAAATCGAAATTGTTTTGGAAAATGTTCGAAATGTGAAGCATTAAGTGTTATAATTTACTTTTACATAAACTTTGCTCAATATGATATATCTGGGAAATTCTGCATTAATACAAGTATATAAATGTATATGATAAGGCGCAAAATGATCAGCTTGAAGGGTCCGAACATATCACATATAGAAATGAGTTGGAAAAAATGTATTCCACCTGAACAGAGGGCACACGGAGTTACTGGGATCAAAAAGTGGTTGCGGATAATGTTTGAAAGAGGTCAGAAACAGAAGGTCTCCTGAGCATGGGAGAACGAGTGAGATATCCTTGACAGGTGTAAAGCCAAACAGCAGAAAATTCTCCAACTGTCGAAGACGTGCTCCCAATGGTTGTCAATGTCCCAACAGTCACGATTTGTCGCCAGATCAATCCCACGACGCAATAGAGATTTCCTAGTACATCCGGCCCGCGTCAATGAGAAGTTCCCGACTGACACCCTGCTGGAGGTTTAGAGCACAACTGACATCTGAACTCAGTTTCTCACCCAACACCTTTTCCAGGCGTGGACGGCTGGCACCCTATGTCATAATTAATGTTCTTATATTTATTCATGTAGTTGACACATAGGTGGTCAATGAACTTGGACAAAATGAGGGCGGAGTTAGGGCGAGATACGCCAGTGAAATCGTACCGAAGTTCTCCGTTTTTTATTCGTCTATGTTCTGTATCCAACGTTGCTTTTTTCTCGTACGTGAACACTCAAAGATCACTCATAGAATGTATTTATTCAGTGCACACGGATAATTACATTATCAAGTCTCTGTGTAATAAGGACTAGGGTGGGCAAATGGATGCTAAAAGCTTAACGGCTCACGTCAAGTCCATTACGGATCTAGTGGTATACCATGGAATGGATCAAGTTATCCATTTTTTCCTATATTTGTTATCATACGATATTCAATAAGAATTATAGCCTAAAACTTGCTCGATAGTAGTATAAGTGTTCTATCCGGCAATGAATTGAATGACTTTTATGTATTGCTCTATAAGTGTACATAAAACTAATTCTGTAGGATTGAAGAATCGTTCGAAAAAATCTTTAAAACATGCTATTTCATCCATAAGACATGTGAGGCCGTCATTCCGTATTCCACCAATTCAGAGATGGCAAAGTTTCCTGTTTCAGAATAGAGCAAATTTTGGATTTATAATCTCAAAAGTTCTCCAGATATTACTAGTAATTTTTGGATCCTGGACTACAACAATAGTCTTCCTTACATTCCTCATGATGCAAAAATGCTAAAAAGTATTGTTTCTATAATTTGTGTGTCTTGAATCGCTACTGACCCTCCCTATGAAGTAAAATGACATTTTTCTATGACTTTGCTTTACACAATTGTTTTGCCCAATTCAATCTTTCGATACCATTCATATAGCAACATTTTGGAAAGCTCTCATCGATATCATTAATCTGTGATGGATACTCATTGTTTTCCCTTCCCGTTTCACATGTGGACTGCAAAGTCTGATTATTTTCTTAGGTTGAGGGCTGCCCTCAGCATGTTGCAGGCTTATCCTCTCAGCCCTTGAAAGTTCCTACTAGTCCACTCCATCACCTCCTTGCAATATATTAATGCAGACTCCAGTAATCTACTAAACATATAACCCAGCATCTTCATAAATCTTCCGTTCTTCTAAGGTTTACTGTTAAAATGCTGTCACTTTCAACAGCATAAGTGTTCACAATCGTACAATACCCATCTGGCAGGTATACCTGTATTAGATAAGTCTTCCTATTCTCAAAAATCATTTTTCCACCCATCACGACGATCATTTCTCAAAAAGCATTAATCATTTTTCCAATCATGACGCTCGACGATCATTTTTACGATAGGAAGAAAATATCATCGCTTGAATTATGACGCTATGTGACAGATTCCTTTGCCTGCCGTATTGCAAGTTGTCTTGATATCGGAGGAATGAAAACTATGGAGAACTTGAAGTGGATCCACCCGCCATTTGTTTCCAGTTTAGGCCCAAAGTCGTATTTCAAGACAGCCCCTGAAAACTTGTTTACAGTAAATTTCGTAACTTTCCTCGAGTGTGTCGGGGGTTGGATAAATACATAGTTACAGACCCCAGGCATCAACTGTCCGTACCACCACCAATTAATCCAAAGTTCATCCGGTTATTTCAATACTATTTTTGTGGGATACCTCCACAGTAAACGCACCCTTTTAATTCCCTAAAGTGGAACGGATACCATAAAATATGCGCATCAGTTCAGTTTGGAGGACTTTTATTAGAGACAGTACGAAGACGGACACAAGTCAGCGATCTGGGGCGGCTCAACATTCGTCTCCTTTGACATGAGGACAGGCGATTTGGTACAAGAACTGGACGAGAGTTCGCGTCGGCCGACCCGTCATGACGCCTTTGCGGAGATAAGGGTGACCGATCCCGTTCGAGAGCAAGCCGGTGCCGGTGATATCCACGTGGGCGAAGTCAACTTCGTGAATGAATTCCTGAAAATCATGAGGAGGATAATTATCTTTATTCCCTACAATCATCATGTTACTGAATCATTTTTTGATAGGAAAAGTACGAGTGAGCATAATTACAAGCACATTGCAATTTTAAAAACTAATAATGATAAGAATTTGGCAGGTAACTGATGGTGAAGTACATGTCATTATACAGGGTGTCCCAGGAGTCATGCACAATCCGACTTTTACGTGTTCTAAAACTCATTTCCGGCCAAAAATGTCTCTTAGCAATTTTTTGCCAGAGGCCTCTTTTCCGAGCTATTCGCTATTTAAGATTTTTTTCGTGTTTTCGATCTCAAGTCATTAAAACTGTCATAACTCCCTCAATTTTGGAGATAGCTCAAATTTAATGACACCGTTGGAAAGAGCGTTAAATTTTCTATCTATTCGATGTCAGAAAATAGTTTTTTAATTGCATTGAATATGTGCGATTGCTGCGCGAAATGGCAGCTTTGTCGAAATCTTGAAATCGCCTGTTTTTCATCTCGCCTAGAAACCCCTTTAAAGCTTGACGCAGAACTGTGCAGGCCTGGTAAAACGTGCGCCAAAATGTCAGCTTTCCAACGGTGTAGTCGTTTTGGTTTTTAAAAATATCTTTAGTTAATGAAATGGTGTTTAACTGCAAAAAAACAAGTGTTTTCTGTTAAAATTGAGGTTTTTCCAAAAGTCTTGAAGATGAATGCAACTCATCGCAGTCGGATATGAGTTGTAGAACACGTAGGAGTCGGATTGTGCATAAGTCCTGGGACACCCTGTATCACTAAAAAAGACCTAATGTTTGAAAATTGGGAGAGCTACGGAGGAGGCATTGTCTTGGTCAGGGGCAAAGGATATGCAATGACCCGCATGACCCCCCGGTCTTGAAGGAGGGGTTGCTTTTTGCGCCGTGTAATATCAACTCCGATCGGATTTGGCCGTGGCATTGGGTGCTGCAATGTTGATAATTTCTTGTTTCAGTTTTATTAAAATGTTTATTGACTCGAACATGTTATCCAGTTGTTGGACGATGGTAAGATATTGTTGTTTACATCGAGTTCAGACAAAGAGTTAGAGTTTAAACAAGATTGTTAAGATTTAAATTAAAAAATAAATATTTAAAAATGAAATATGAAAATGAATTTAATGAATGAAAACGTTCGTTTGTGATCAGCGTCTACGGCATTTCCAAGCTGTCCAGCCAAAGTCAGGATAATCGAAGATCCGAGAGATTATTGTTTGTGTTCATTTACGATTGATTGCGATTGATTTAGTTGAGTAGCTATACCACAATACTAAGTTAAAGAGATGGATGATGCTGCAACTGTTGTTCTCAATGTGAACAATAAATTTGTGAGAACGTCAAAATCATGATTTAAGGAAATCAAAAGATTTACTGAGAGGCCGGTTCATTAGGCAGTTTTTGGTACAACGAGGCACTTTGAAGTACGTCGATGATCTAGCATTGGGACGGGGGATAAGGAAATGGATTTCGTCCAATAATGCAGGGCAGTTTATTCTGTCGCTTATAAGTTTTTGGATCTTCTGCTCAATTGCAACAATCCACAGATAATGAGCAAAGAATCGTGATCTTTTTTACATTGTGGCGTTCCCGGCTTAAAAGCAATATATCTAAGAAACCTGTTTTGAACCTTTTCAAGAAAGCGACTTTGTGTAGAACGGAAGGGAATCACATCATGGAAAAATACTGAAGCTTCGGGAAAATTAATGCTTCGTAAAGCAAGGCTATGGCACTGACGTAAGTGCCTTTTAGGAACCCAAGAGCTTTTAGGGCTCCGTTGGGAATGTGGCTGCATGGCTTGAAAATGATAGCTTGGAATAAAAACAACAGCAAACGAAAGGTACTGCACACCAAGCATAGTTCACTGATCGCACTATTAATTCCAACAGAAAGCTTGGAGTGAACACGCGCAGCTTCTTCGTATGTCTTTTACGTCATGGTTCTGTTCTTACGGCGCCTTGGTTATTAATCCAGTAATTATTATTGAGGATTAATTATAATGAACAATTGGGAAAGAGTCTATAAGAATAACTTGTTGAGAGTGAGTTGTAAAATAGGTTCCCCGTGGGTAGAGAATGTTAAGCCTCAACACGATGTATGGATACAAGCAGTAAAATTTCTCAACCTAAATTACAAGTCCGTCTTTTACGTAATGATCTTGTTTTTGGGTTTGAATCTGAATCGTATTAGCAATCGATATCATTGGATTTTAAATAATAATGTCAACAGCTGCGACGATTTGGTATTTGAAAGAAAAAAATTGGATTCAACGTTAGGTATTTGCCAAAAATACAAAATATAATGGTAAGAACTCACTTTTAGGAAGGCAGCACCAAGATTCGGTCCTCCTCCTATTGCTTTGCCAACGTTGTTCAAATCAACTCCATGGTAATCTGGAAAAGATGGATGATAAACTGAATTAATAATATCATAGACGAAAATGAAATAAATAATGAAAATATATTACGGATCCAGACAGATGAATTGATCACTGTTACAGCTCCCGCTTAATACGACCATAGAGCCAAAATACACCAGCTTTAAACCACAAAAATCAATTGAGGAGTAGATTTCGAATAGGAAATGAAGACCGTTTTGCCAAAATGGAGTTAATACTTTCTTGAGGTTTTAGGGGGATAGGTACCTCTTCACAAAATTGCCACCTTTTTGGTAGAAAAAATAGCCTTAGGGAACCCAAGTAACAATGGTCTGAGGTTTTTGGGGGTCACTTAATTAGATAATTAAACTGACTTTGCCAGATAGGATCGATGTATCAAGAACTTGTCTTTATTTCATCGAATGTTTTACCATTAATTCAAAAGCCGCCAGCACTCTATCTACTGTGCAGAAGGGACATCCCGAAATATACAGATCTAGGCTGTAGTCTTACAGTTGAGGAAGCCACGAGAAAGTTAGACGATTCAGTGAACAGCATCCATCAGTGGGCTGAGTCATGATAAAAAACTAATGTCAAATTAAACTTTTAGCAAGGTAACCAAATTAGCTTCAGTAATAAAAATTACTGAAATTATCTCAAATCGTCCCGTAAGCAGATACCGTTAAGTATCATCGTATGACTCAGGATGCCAAATTTCGCTGGAAAAAACACATGGAGAAAATATGGAAAGAAATGGGCATACAATTCTGGAAGATGTGGGCACTAGTTCATTAGAAGAAAATCCCAAACTCCAATACACATGTTAGAGCTACTTTAAGAGGATATGGTCTAGCACGTTTGGGAATAGGGCTGCCTCTTATGCGGTTCCACCAAGAAGAGCAACAACTTGTAGATCATTCAAATAACACAGCACAAAATAGTTGGGAGCATAGTTAATGCCCTCTGGAATGTCCAAACTTCTGACTTCCAGTATGACCTCCTAGTTAAGATGGTAGTAGTAGCTAAAATTCGAGCAAGCGATCACGAAAACCGACGCTATAAGCATATAAAAATCGAAGTATCTGAATCTCCCGGACAACAGCGGTGAGATACCTTGACGGAAAATTGACCAAACCCCTGACCAAGGCCCACTGAGGTGGTTTGATGAGTGGTAGTAGGTAGTGATCAAAGAACCACAAAATGTAGATAGTGATCGGAACGAAGTTGCTAGATAGTACGTATACAGTTGGAACAATGAAGATTTTAAAAAGGTATTTTTTTCGTCAAATTCTTTATTATAGATTCAAAAGATGAGATTGTATTAGGCATTTAGAAACATTAGAAAACAAAGCTTGTTTGTGATGATTGTGAAGCCCCCTTGAGGCCCCCTTAAAATAGGATTAAACAAAAGAAAATCTATTTCTGCCCAAGTTTGAAAGAATTTTTTTATCAAGTAACTCACCTGTAACTCGTTGTTTGTAATATTTCCAGAGCGGCATCCGCCAAAGACGATCTCCCGTCTCCGACCCAGCTCTTTCCAATTCCCTCCACACGACGCTAGCGTTCGTCCAGGCGCCGGACGAGGATGTGCCCAGGGCTTTTCTTATGCCGGCTGTAAACATTATAGGTATGGAAAGCAAAGATTGAATTTAATCAGTTTTCAAACTATTAAATTCTCATAATTATTGAACAAAATACAGTCGAACCCCTTGACAAATCTCCCTCAATAAAAAAAAGTGTAGAATTCGAGGAAAAATCATTTTTCAAAGCAGGAGTGGTCCAATGAAGACATGGGGCTAAACTCACTTTCGCAATGCATGAAAAAAGTCTTTTTCACAAAATTTCTTTCAAATGAAAATAGTGAGTACATGGTTTTTGAAAGACCTATACGAAGGATCTTGATGCTTGTACGTTGTTCGTTCAACAACAGTGATCAGAAAGTGCTAAAATAGTAACATAATAAAAACCTGACCGCAAAGGCTATTTACTACAGAAATAAATCGGCAGTGTTTCAATAGAAGTTCCTAGGGCTACGACGCATTCTTGTCTTCCTGTATAACGCATGGACAAATCAATGTTTGATATTTGATACGAATAATGTTATCAGTCTTACGAGTCAATGTAGCAATGTTCATGACCAAACACGGATGGAACGCTTGAGAATAGGATAAGGTGTCGGCCAGAATGACGCGGCCTTCGTTGTCCGTGTCTTCGATCATGATGGATTTTCCATTTCTCGCACGAACTATGTCACCAGGGTGGGCAGCCATACCACCTATCATACTTTCTGCTAGGGGAATAAGTGCTGAAACATATTACAAAAAATAAGATCACTTGCGTATGTGTGGTTCCGATTGGTGTGACTGGAGGAAAAATATCAGATTTTAAGCTTCACACGTTTTTGAAAATGATGTGTACTATCGGTGATTCATGAAGGACCTAAGTTAACCCGTTGGGCGTAAAATACCAAATTAAACATTTAACGAACCATTCACCCTGTGCATCACAAGTATTTTGGTATGTCACCAAGGGAGTGATGTCAGTCGCAGTCCAACCTGGACTTATGTTCGCAGAAACCACCTTCGATTCTTTAATGAGTATCCAAATTCAGCACATGAGTGCTTCAACTCCAACAAGCAGCTGTGTCAGATCCAGGTAGAGATCCCTTCAGATCATTGAGCCTCTGGCACGCAGAGCGCGAGATGTCGCCGCTGGCAGCTATCTCTGATCGCCGCAATCCGACGATATGGTTGTATGGTGCAATATTGCATCAGTCCTGTCACATGAAACGCGATCTAGTCGTGATAGCGGCGACATGCGAAACAGTTGTACGAAAATACAAAAATCATCTGGAGATCCAGTTTCAAGATGGGTGATGAAATCTGAGATTTGCTCAACCCTGGGTTGCAGCACTTTATGTAAATCTCCAAAACTTCTCATCGACGTTCGAAAAAAAAAATCTGTTTTCGTGAGATTGACTGAAGTTGATCTCATTTTGGTGTATTGGGTGCATTCAAAATCGTCTTTTTGTGCTGGTGTTCTGTTCTAATGCAAAAGAAGCAAGGTTTCATAGACCTACCCATTTTTTCTAGAGAAATAATAGATACAAAACACGTCTGTGAACTTGTGCGAAATTCTACCGCTATACTGGATCGCTCACACAGAGGTATTGTGTGTGAAGTCGGGTTACCTCCAATCGTCAAGGAGATCGTCGGATCGCTGACCGCGGCGATAGATCGCGTTCTGTGTGCCAAAGGCTTTAAAGATCGTGTTTTTCACGAAGTAGCTATCCTCTTCTCTAAATCAAATAGGACGATGACTACTTCACTACTTGAAGTTCCTAGCATCCTAAGATCGAGTTAATCTTAAGTTATGATGAAGCATAACGTACAGCAATAATTGTTTTGCATGTATTACCTCATTAGCGTATCAACGATCCTACTTCTAATCGTTTGATATTCCAAAATGCATCTAACAAGACACCAGCAACATAAGAATAACATCTATCGTCTTCTACCGATCAAACCTAGTACTTTAACGCGGACTCGTTCCGTTCGACATTACCTACCAATGACGTCGATAGGTAAAGCCATCATAGCGATGGTCTTCATGACGCCAACAATGACAGCAGCTCCTGCCAGATCCCCGCGATACTCAGACATCCCACGGCACTGTTTTAAGCAAAGCCCTCCAGAGTCAAAAGTTATTCCTTTGCCTGAAACATTTCCGGATTTCGATTATTTGCTTGACGTATTTAAAAATGTACCAAACTTTTAGAACCAAATGTATTTGTGACAGTTTGACAATCTCTGAACATCATTACCTGTGAGAACGATCGGGTTTGGTCCTCCAAGGCCGCAGTAAGATATTTCAACAAAGACAGGAGGCTCACATGAACCTCTTGCGACTTGCAAGAACGCGCTCATCTTCATAGATTCAATCCAGTCTTTGTCTCTAACATCCACCGCTATGCCGCAGGAACAAAGACTGTCTACTGCTATCTGGAATCAATTATGAATACCATTAGCAAATTCGACAATTGATGAAGCGTGAATCAACCTAGCAATAGAATTGAAATTATATGATAGAATGTTTGTTGAACTGATATTTTTGAGATGGTAAAATCTGAGGTCGGCTATTTTTCGCTAGCTAAATGAATTCCAGGAAAAATACTGCATGATGTGGAGCAACTCACCTGACCAAATATATATGGTGTCATCAAATTTGCGGGGGTTTCTTCGATTTTCCTTGCCAAATTTTGATTTTCGGCTTTCACTTTGCCTCGCATCCACCCGTCCATGTCGTCGTTCTCGTACAGCTCAACACGAACCTCCGGGTATCTGTCTGCTTTATCTCTCAGTTCTTGGTACCGCCACACTCCCAAAATGGCACCTTCAGCTGCTGGTTCCGGATTGGTGAAACCCTCTATGTATATTTGGGTGAGACCCTGAAATCACGGGACGATCTGCACAGTAGCTTACAAGTTTCATAAACCGTTTACAGAAATGAATTGAAATCCTGTTAGGATTCTGAAATCAAACGTGAGTACTAAACTTTTCAACGTAAATACCTCATCTTGGAGAGCTCTGGCGCCCACAGCCGCAGCAGCTCTGATAGCTTCTTTGCATTCATCCAATCGCTCTACTTCATTGTATCCGAGCCCCTCTGGTCCTAAATTTGTCACTGCTATAGACGTGAATTCCGTGCCAATGTTGCTAAAAACTTGGACATCGCCATGACCAATTTTCATACTGCAAACATCCGTACAAGAAAGATAAACTACAATCGATGGAGAATTAATCAACAACGAATAGAATTGTTAATTTAGCACCTAGATATATAAGAACAAAGATTGTCATTTTATTTTGGCGTAGTTTGCTGTGAAATGAACGAGGTCACACAGTATTGCTGAAGAATACTGTTTAGCTTCCTTCAGTTTAACTCATCGTTGCTTAGATAATTATTTTTCCTTGGTTTAGTATCTGGAATTGGGTCGAACGAAATATTTGAGAGGACGACTCTAAATGTCTGTACATAACTTCAGCAATGGCAAATTGAACAAATAGGAAAAAATTTATTATTTTGTACCCTTTGATAAGTGACATGAGTTTTCCTCCTGTTTTCTCGTCGTATCTTGCGAATGTGGCGGTAGGCTTGTATTCACCGACGCTGCAACCATCGTAGACACCAAGAACGAGCCCTTTCTGAAAAGAATGACGTACGAATACATTTCCATGCATCTACGACTAAATTTCTTCTTGGAGTGAGTAAATAAAATCCAAATATACCTTATCTGTACCACAGCTTCACTGGGAAATATAGCATTTCTTCGTCCTAAGCGGTTTCGAAAGATAACTTTCATAAACTGAAGATAATACATAACAGCCAACAGCTTTTTGAATAGGAGGAGAAAATGTTTGGACATTACGGCAGGAGGCAATAAAAAGATCCGTCCAAGCATTACTAAAAAATTTATTAGTTACGTTTTGGATAATTCCTGCAGTTGATTTTATCGGACGTGCTTTACATAATGTGTAAATGCCGTCAAATCGTGGAGAGTCATAGAAACTAGGTCTTTTAGGTGTCAACCGAACTCGGGTTTCTTAAGGAATATATCTTCTGAATTTCAAGTTGGTGGCTCCGAATTTCGAATTTGAAATGAAAGAGAATGCACGAATTTCGTAACCGTAACAAATCGTTGCATGGTGAGTATTTTTGGTAAGGATGGCTCTGAAAAAGATTAATCCATTAGCATTCCAAAAATACCGAAAACGGCCATGGACAAGTATTTTGTTATGTTTGACGGCCAAAGTCGTCAGCGATTCTTGACGATAATACTGTTGTTACTTCATATTGAATCTGAAAGTCGTCTCAATCGAATAAACATGTACAAAACTATACAACCATTCCGGGTGTACTAACATCTTTCGGAACCTACAAAATTTCAGACAGATTTTATTGAACAACGGTGAAACTAATTTAAAAGTCCAGGTTTACTCTGCTCCTGGTTCTACCAAGAGTTAAGGACGTTGAGGAGGGTCCAGGAGAAGAAGTTACGAAAGGAAGTGTGCTTATATGACGACCAGTTGAGAAAAGAGCTCCAAAGGACAACATACCTCAAAACATCTGTGCAGAAATACCCAAATTGAGTAACCCCAAAGCCCTACCCGGGCGCTATGGCACTGTCACGGCCATGGCAATACTGTTACCATCCCAGCTTTAGCGCACATATCTAACCCATTTAATTTCCATCATACTACATATGCTTCACATCTACACTGGATTGGGATGTGACTGGGCTTAACGCTAATGATAATCGGCTTCTTGCCCGTCACTCTACATGTGATATAATATCCCCCCTTTTGACATTCCAGCTTCTGCACAATGTGACCAATTCTCATCTAGCGGGAGGAAAATCAGTAATTTTGTAATACCCTCATGATTATCACTCAAACGAATGCGGTGAATACAAATGAATGTTGGGAACTTAATTAGTAACACTAAATTTCACGTAATAAGTTGTTTCCACTGACTCAAATACATCATTTATTAGAAAAAACTGGTCGTGGAAGGTATTTGCTCTTCATATTCGATATTGTCCTCACACTTGTCCAATGACAGAAATATGAACAGTAGTTAGTATAATGCAAAACACAAGACGAACAATGAACCGTTTTATCGAGAAAAAATTATCAAATTTATGGACGAAATAATGGAATTATAGTAGGTATGTATACGTATACAAAACGAAAAAAAAACTAACTGTTCTTTCAATTTGGAACAATTGAAACCTATTCAGCTTTCGTTATTTAAAAAAAAAAGAAAAACCTAGGGAAATGGTTCCTCAAGCGAACTTTTATCAAAAACACACCTTTCCTCTCTTAATGCTTGCGCTACAACTAATCAGACCCTGTGTAGAATCTTTGAAATTTTAAAAATCAATTTTATGGGAAAAAGCGAAAATTGCTTCATACGACACTATGGTCCGAAAGTTATAAAAACTACCTTGGGGCAATCCCTTGCGAACAAGTTTAGACAAAAAACGTTGATCTGTTTTTATTTAATGGACTTCTGAAAATCAGGATGTTCTCAGATATTTGTATATGTTCCCTTGACTACTTTGCTACTAGCACTAGTTTCCTGTTTACTAAATCACTTCAAACGTACAAAGAAATTAAAAATTCATTTGATTTCTCAAAAAGAATTATAATTGAATAGCTACTTTCCTCCTTGAATCACTTACATTGCAAAAGTTTCGGCTCAAACACTTCTCTCAATGACAGTCGCTAGGTTGCGCTACTGCTGTGGTATCACTTTCTTTAAAATTTGTCGATATTTAATATCGTATGAGGTCACACTCACACAAACCTTAGTTATGAGTTGTTATTCTACCTTCGCCTGCTTTTATTCCACTATTGGTAGATATATGGTCAGCTGTAGCCATTTGCATATTGGCAATCACTTCGTGACATAAAATGTTTCCAGCAAGTGTCCTCGGACACAGCTTCAGCTCTGCCTAACCAAGATCAGGCGAACCTGCAGGCTGTTTACGTACATTGAGTCAATTTCACGCCTAGTCCAACAAGTGTCCATAGCCGTGTGTTTCTGTACAACAATACAGAAAGTTGTGTTTGAATCCTGAATGAAGATAATTTTCTTTTCTGTTAGGTGGACACGTTTCAACATCAATGCAGGTTTTAACATCAAAATGCATAGACATCATGTGTATTATAGATTCTGCTTTATTTGTCCAGCTAATTTGTACAATACTAGAAGGATTGATTTGAGAAATTTTTCTAATTCTGAGATGAGAGCCTAGCGAGAGTCCAGACCGCCAAACTAAACGGAACATTAAAACAGTTGTAACCACTGCGATTGTGAGCTCCGATAGGTCCACTTTGTAACACAAATAATTGTCTAATAATAGGACTGACAAGAGATAACTAGAAGGTAACCGAGGTTTTGGTACTCCGCTTGGTTCACCTGATCTTCGCTAGGTGGCGCTTTCTTACTTTAGACGCTCCTCGGATGAACTACGTGATAAAGCTTATCAATTTTTCCCCTACAAGAACGTCAAAGAGTTTTGAAACGAACCTGCAGATCACGTAGGTAACACATGGCGATTGGTCACGTTGTGTATATGAAATTTGTCAGCCGTTTACATAACGAAAATCTGAAGTGACTCTGATTGTTTACGCCTCTTGTTTATTCCCTCCCGATCCCCGCACATTTTGTTTACCATATTTGTACGGTACTTACTTTCGAAGTGCCACTTGCACAGTCACCGGCGTGTCTCCAGTGCTTTATCGCCGTCCGGCCGGCGAGGAGCCTCCCCACACTCCACATATTCTGTCAAATTTGAACGGAGAATTTTGGAAGACTTGCCAGAATTAAGATACTGGATGTGACGGAATGGTTAGATCATGAAAAAAATTTTGATGACAGTGTTTTTCGGGCTCACTACAAAATTCGTGAACACATGGTTTGTACAAATAATTTTAGAAGGCGGGTGTTAGGTTTCTAACTGATGATATGGATTTGGTGAAATATTGGTGGCAATTACAGATTCTTTCAATATGATACCTACACCACTATTTATTCTGCTTTTAAACGTAGAGTACCTAGCAGTAATCTGATGCAATCCACGAGTCACGTCGTCAGCAATGGCATGAGACAAAATGAATTCAGTTAATGATACAAGTAACCTAGCAGTTTTGACAGGCTGTGCTTGACTCTTTGATCTTGTCCAAAAATCCAATATCTCTCAAAGAGACAATGTTAGTAATACTATTTGCCAGCTGTATTGGGGAGTAAGGGTATTGTTTCTGTAGCTAACAGTCGTATAGCGAGCTGCTCATAATCATCAGTTGTGAATCATAGCTTGTGATTAACAACCTTCCTTGCTAAATCCACGGTCAACAAACCCGAAGACCTGTGACAATATTCCAGACTTATGGTGGCAGATGTGCAGTGGCTAAGTATTTTCTTCCCAATCCTCTGCCGATGTAAGAACTGCTGCTAACAGAAGGTATAAATGGAAGTACACTCAAATAAGTCTGTAGATGGTCCGCTTTGTGATAAAGTACTGTTTTAGTAAATTGAAGCTTCCACGAAGCTATTTCAAAGTGCTGCTCTCAAAAGTCTAATGGTACGTGTTTTCGTTGATTAGAACAAGGTTTACATTCTATTTGCTAAGGCTAAAATCGTCTTCTTTCTTTAAAGGTTCTATTAAAAAATACTGCAAATTGCTGCACAGAAGTTAATATTTCTGTATAAGGCAGCCCTTTTGCGAAAATCACTGATCTATCTATATTTCACCCAATCGGTGGTGCATCTAAACGCGGCACAACGCTGCTCCATATCTCGTTAATGCATTAAAGATGAAAATACTTTGGCTGCATTCAGCCATAAGGTCGAACACAGAGCTAACGTTGAAAGGGCTCTGCAGCCCGGCTCTTCAGTTCGACCGTCTACCCGAACCGATGAACTAAAGAAACTACCCTCATCAAAAATTTTAAAGATTTCGATTTTTTATCATTTAACCCTTAATTATAATCCCTTAGGGTTGATTGATCACGATGCTGAGAAAACTGGTACATCCCGAATCGATAACGATTTTTCAACAACTTCGGTCGAGTGGTTTTGGAGGAAAGCTTTGGGCGGCAGGCTTTTAAAATCTACGTAGAACGTGTCTTGAACAGCAAACTAAAAACTTTTGGGGAGTTCAACAACTTTTTTTCTTTTTTTTTTTAATTGTCATTACAAACGTTTATTCTCGATAAATCAAAACCTAATGTCTCAAAAACAAAAACATTTCATAGTAAAATTACAGAGCTGGTATAACGAATGACTGCAGCTTAGTTTACAAGTCTCTATTCATCTTGAGCGATAACTTTGCTTTGATAGACACGCCGATTTCATTTGTGGGCTAACGTACGAGTTAGCTCGAATCAGCTGTGCTCACAGCGCTTTCGCAAACAAACGACAACGCCCGGCGCACGGTCAATATAACGACCCGAGTCCCTAACAGTTTCAACATAAAAACCTTTGAAATCCGAGGGTGTTGAGGAAACCGATCGTTTTCCGCTCCCTTCAACCCTCGATTCCAACTGTTAGCAAGCGGTCTTTCGCCCTTCGTCGAGGTAAATTGGAGAGTCCTAATGAGCCGGGTCATACCCGTGGAACTGGGGAAAACACCCCAGAGAACACCTAACGACTCTGCTGATTCGAGCCCTGGGAACGATCTCGTTATCGATGCTCCCGCATCTACGTAGGTTATTTTGGATTGCTCCCTTATTAGCGGAGATATCGTTACGGGAATGGTTGTAGTCAATCTACGTGAGCTTCTAGATTAAAACGTATGAACTCCCTGACATGGGCAACAATCATTGATACGAAATATCAACATTTCTAGGTCACAAGAAGCATACAATTAACCTATCCTTACAGTTCAGTTCAGTCCTGCTGAAAAAAAAAAAAAAAAAACATTCAAATAAATCATTACTGCACATAGTTTTTCCTCTGTTAATGTTCTCTTTATCACATTACCAAATCGAGGAACAGAAAGTTTTCGTAACAGTTCAATTATCTAGTTATAAAGGCGCGAACCGTTCTGAAGGAGGCTATTCTGAAATGGTAGGATTGTAATTCCGAGTGTTTCAGTATTGGGAGTTATGGGTCCGAAAAGACAAAACAGTGAGGCTAATGAAATTGTCCCCATACCAATGTTGCCATTTTGCTCACCATTATCAGCAGCGATCTCAGATAATGAGATTTGATTGTAAACAATCGCCAAGTAACCTACAGGAAACTGTTTCGAAGAATTTACTACAATGCATTCCCCTACGCATTCGCTGAACATTTGCACAATCAGTCCGCACCTAAAACCTGCATGTTTCACATGGGCTGATAAACCATTTTTCTAAGCTTCAACGAGATAAAATAGTACACCTACCGTTGCTTTGTGGCAAAAACTGGTCAACAATTTAGAAAAAAAGTGGGTTTTCGGATTTTTTACTGACATAGGCAAGAGGGGTTTCGTTTTTGAGTAACTTAGAAAACAATCACGCATTGTTCAAAAATTAATTAATTAATTTTTGGTGTTAATGAAATTATCTTCTTTAGGTTGGGATAAACTTCATGCAAATTTTAAATTGATGTTTATTATTTTCAATAATGTAATTTTTTAATAGTGTAGCAAACATTTTTCGCCACCCCCCCCCCCCCCTCCTCAAACATTGTAACTTTAATTTTCACGGTAAAGGCCGTAAAAAGCCTTAGAATTGCCATAAAAATCCGTTCTTTTGCAAATGGACTCTACTTGGGGTCTAGTTGCTCCTAATTTCTAGCCAGCTCGATCGCCCGTCACTCACAAATGCAATTGGACAAAAAACCTTTCAAAAACGTGTTTTTTTCGAAATTGTTACAGACATAGTCAAATGTAATTTTACACGCCTAATCGGTTGAGATTGTTCAAAAAGCAGTCAGAGCTCATTTGATTTAAAACAAAATTCATTTTAAAGGTGAAAATGTTGATAAAAGTGAAATGAAGTGAAATCTCAGCGGTCAAAAATGTATGAGGGGGGATATGGGGAGTTATGGTTATGGGCCTTTGTGAAATAATTCGCAGCATTTTTCGTTGTTCGATTCCTTTATCGATTTGTATGTGTACAGTTTAGTCGACTTGCCCATATTGTGAAATAAGTAAACTTCCCCCATAACCAGAAAGACTCTGTTCTACATTTGAATACAAAAATCTGTAGCTCTATTTATTGTGAATGAGGAGGAAGTTTTTGAGTTTGTTGAACCATTTTGAACCAGTAAAATCCCGTGAGTGAATCGCCGTATTTTAAACCACGTTCCCTTATCAATCTAAAAAAGACCTGCCCGGGTACCACGAACCCCAGAAAGCCGCTATAGTGTCCTCCCCGTTCTACAAAGCGTAATTGTGATACAATGGAACCACGGAGGCGTGACGTCACATCTGCTGGGCCAGCGGGAGCCACTTGTTCTCCCGGCGAAAGTCCACCGCCATACGATCCGTCCCGCCATTTGGTACCACTTGCTCCTGCATCATGCATCATCCTCCTGACACTTGTAATGGGAGGTCCTTCAAATCCGAACAATGACCTCTGTTTACAATGGGGACACGAGACTCTTCTGATCCGGGGTATCGATCCTTTCAAAAGCCGGATCCACTTCGTTAGCTGCGGTTTTTATCCTCGCCCTGTTTACCCTTTCGTTTTATTTGCACCCTAACCTGCCAACCCCTATTGAGGTTGACCCGATTCCGGTTGGGTAATCCAGTATTCCCAATTCCATTCAAGTATCAACATCATTTACACTACATAACGTTGGCCACATTGATAGAATGTAGATATAGATGTCATCACGTTGATTGGTTATATATCTTTTTAATTTGTTTCATTTCACCAAGTTATAAACTTATAAGCAACATTATTCTAATATATAGTTGGCTAACATTAAGAAATCTAAGACCCTTATTGTCCTAATATTTCACTTTATGATACTTAGTGTGAAGTGAATAAAATCGTGTGACTTTGTTCTCTTCAGTCTTCTAAGCAGATCCTCTGTGTTGAGAAGCTGGACGACATCCTCATTTACATGATCTTGTAGCCTCAAGAGGTGATGCTGGCTTGCCTTAGAATGACCTCATTGACAGATTCAATCTGCAGCTCGTAGTGAAGTTTGTCATTTCTAAAATATGTGTATACATCTATGCAACTTCGCATTCTGAAAGCGCTGAATAATGTCACGGTTGCTCTGGGCCGTGCACCCCCACATAAGGTGGGTAGAGTAGTCCAATCTCTCCTACTTACGTCCACTTGTAGGGAACGCCACTTTTTGCAAAAGTTTCATAAGGTTTCATAAAGCCGCAGGGATTTCCTATCTTTCTGTTACCATCTTTACTGGACAGTGGATCGTATGTGAATTACAGGACGTTGGCACACCTTCAGTCGTGTTTTTGAGTTGGAAGAAAATTGAGGACGTTCAGTAGGGCGCTGCAGTCACGGTTTTGGATTCCACCGTGAGCTTGAACTTTCATCTTCAGCGGAATCCTCATTCTGTCGTCCAAAAAAGGAAGAAACCTGTGTATATGAGCTACCTTTTGTGCGCTCATTCACTGCCTCTTCAATTTCTCTTATGTCACAGTACTGCTCCTCAAATAACATCAATAATACCGTAAATCTGTCAGGTACAATATCCACCGACAAATATCTCATTTTAACACAATTAGACCTGTACATTACTTCGTACATTCCTTTAATTAGCAAAGGAAGCTATGATCTCTTAAAATTTAATGCGTATAGGTGTCTGGTCATTGAGGGATGTAAATATGTACACGATATAACATATAATGTTGATTGAACTCGTTATTCCATTTGGCATGTACGTAAGTATTTCAGCTGTTTAAAATGTTTATAGAATCACTTTCATGCCGGCGTATTGTCTTGAAAATTCTGTCAGATGGACACTCCAGTAAAGAGATGTGAAGATAGGGAAGCCGTAAATGGAGTAAATAGTTAAATAAGGAGGGATCAGGACCCCAGTGCAGAAAATCCCCAATCGATGTGAGGGGAGAGTAGTACACTTCAAATAGGAAGACATCTGTTGCGAAGCTTCTCGCTACTTTCCAAGGAAAGTAGTTCAATTCATTTTTGATTCCTCATTAGCAAAACCAATCTTATAACTTTTCTGAACTGTCAAATTGGAATAGTTCAATGTGAAGATTTTTGAATTGTGAAGACTTTTCACAATGAATGAACATTATTATCAAAGGACGCGTAATATTAGAATCGTTGGTTAAGGGTTAACTAAAACTCAACTCAATATCATGATGCAATCCAGTTTATTGTCATTCCGGCGTATTATATTCAAATAACTAACCCTTCTTTGGTCGCTTCGGGTCTATATGACCCGATCCGCGAAATTTCTTTGAATCCCAGAAATGTTAGTCATGCTTTCTCTTCCTCTTTAGTTATTCAAGTTATTGATCGCTGCGATTCTGAAAAATTTGCAACTAACCGAGGTAACTTTTATTTTTTTATCCTCAATGTTCTTTTAAAAAATTTCACTTTGCGAAAAATGGTTCTGTCTTTCTTCTCCCCCGTTCTAGTTTACTTTTCTACATCCTTCCGAATCTAAGTTCTTTTTCTCCGTCCGCCGTTGGAGCCAAGTGCGCACCCAAGTTTTTTTTCAGGTGGCTACGCGTCATTATGATTTTTGACCTGGTGCGAGGTGCTTATATGTATTTTTCCGCATTCTGACTCGAACGTTCACGTTTCCATTTTCTATCTGATAATGACCGAATTCGGGTGCGTTTTCCTGACCTTCGTAGAGCACACAAAGTTTTTTTTTTTTTGTTTTTTTGAAACTCCATTTACAAAAATGGGTTATTGAATGCGTGCAAATACAGATAACTGGTATATCCTTCTGGCATCTTCTCTGTTGAAGAAAACAGTATGTTGCTGGGTACCCTATGAAAAAACCAATGCATGAATACCTCCTTGTTTTCAGCCAAGCAAAAACCGAAAATTTTTCATCTATGGCAACTTTTAAACTGTTATGCAGGTTTTCCATTTTTCAGTATTTTCTGATATTGTTCAAGATTGTATTTTTTCGAAGCACAATCTTATCTCGAGTATAGGTTTTCAGTATTTTAGATGATGAGAAATATTTATTACGTGTCATTACAATATTACGATATTACGTAGGTACGAGGTAGTTTTCTCCACAAATAGCAAAATGTAGTTCTTTTTCCTAGTTTTCGGTGATGATTAACTAATCATTTTAGTGTTATTCTCTCCATGATACCAGTTGGTTGTTTGTAAACGTTCATATAGTTTAGATGCAAACCCAAGACACCTATTAAGGTTCGAGATGTTGGAATTTACTGTGAGGAACAGCTTTAGGGATCAGAACACTCTTTTGTTTTACTAAGTTCATTCAGCCTGCCATATGTATCGTATGGAGAAAATCACCAGGTCTACGAAAGAATCCACACCCATTGCACATTTAAATATTTCTATAAACTTCTATTTAGGGATTTAAATTTAAAGCAAAATGTGGGGTGTTGAGGAAACCGCATTTTCTAGGAGTAAAATCTTGGCGAAAGGTGTTGCGAAATTTGGCCAAAATTGGTACATTTTCTTATTTTGGGTGGAAATGTTCCTTAAAAAGTAATATTTCAACATGTTATTCTTTTTAACCACGTATTGATAGTTTCAGATAGTAAACATGAAGGAAGTTGGTTCATAAATAATCCTAAATTAAAAGTACAGCATTTTAAAAATTTGGGTGACCCATGGTACGGTCGACTAGAGAATTACCAACGCAATCAAAGGAGGGTTTATCTGTGTTCCGAACAAAAAGTTAAACACAAGTTTAGTTTCCATGATACGTATGCTTCAAAATCGAATATTTATATTTTCATCTGTATGAAGTCCTTTAGAACTGGTTCGATCTCGAGGCCCACTCTGACAGATGCGACGGTGAAAATTGATTCAAAGTGAATCACCCGCTGGAAGTGATAATAAGTTCCAGTTACGAATAATACGACCATCTACCGAGCGAAACACAATAGAACCCGAAAGACTGAGGGGGAAGGGGAAAAAGCCCTTGTTAAAACTAGCGCGCTCCGCATATGGTAATGGGCCCCTTTCCGAAAGCAAGTTTTTATGTGGAAGGCGTGAACGGACCTCGTTCGTGACAAATAGCCCGGCGGGGGGCACGGAAAATGATACACCTCCCGAGGAGAACAAACTAATCGAATGATTTTTTTTCTCTTGTATCAATATTACCAATATGCTCCTATCCGCCCCTTGGCGGCAACTGTTGGGTTGATATGGACTTCGATCTGCGACAATATTCGGGGACGTAACATTCGGTATGACTGGAGGGTAACTGAGGGCATATTCGATATAATAGACGTTGAATATAAGTATCTATCTCTTGGGTGATGTTTATCTCTTTATAGAAGATGATCGTATTCGATGGTTTCCTTGCGAAGGACTTTTGCTTTGGGAGGTTTTTTTCCTACTCAGAAAATTGATGTCACGGTGGCAGAAGCGTCCATTTTCAAGAGGTTAAAAACTAACTACAGATGGTTACATAGCGGTTTATAATTTCTATTTGCCACAAACTCTGTACAGGGTGGAAGCGAATAAGTGGCGAATTTTCTTTTTCTTTTAATCAGCATCAAATCTGTAGTAAAACCCCGCCAACCGCACTTTCCCATCTCAACCCGATCTTTTAAATGATTTGAATAGAGATGCGATGGCAGTATAAAAAACTTTTTAAGAATGTCGAATGACGATTTTGAAAGTTTAATTGTTGGTATTGGACACATAATTAGTAAACAGGATACTAACTACAGGAAAGCAATTCCAGTGCGAGAAAGATTGGCTATTACATTGCGCTTTTTGGCGAGTGGCGACTCTTATACTAGTCTCAGTTATTTGTTTAAAGTTTCCAAAAGCGCGATATCTATTTTAGTGCCAGAGGTTTGTGAGGCTGTTATAGGTTTCCTGAAGGATAACATACGTGGAGCCGACAGGCGGGAGGGGTAGCGGGGTAGTTGCAGACTCAAGTTGCAGCTCAAGTTAGCGCTGCAACTCGCATTGCCGACCGGGGTTGGCAACCGCTTTTGATCTTTAACGATCTTTACCTACTCCGGTCGGAAAACCAAATTTCGGTTGCCAACTCGCAAAATCGGTCTGCAACTACGGTCGGCAATGCGAGTTGCAGTTGTTTTAATGCGTGCAACTCAAAATTGCCGATAAAGGTCGGCAATCATTGGTTGCCAACTCCGGTGTAAACGCGGCTTTAGATTCCTCGGGTTTTTTATTGGTCAATACAGTAATCAATAAATATACGCAGATAAGGGGAGAAAGTTGAAAGTCAGACGATTTTAAACAGCACAGCGGATTTACACGGATTCACATGTAGTTTGAGAATCGTCCAGGAAACGATTTATACACGTCGACAACGATTTACACGATTTGTTTTCTTTACTAGCAGGTAGTTTTGATTAATTCTTTTAATCAAGTTGAGTATAATGTTATTCTATTGCACAACATTATATTACGAAGGCGTTGAAATGGACTAGTTGCCTTTGAGCTGCCGATAAGCGTGCACCACTTAGAAATAAAGACCCTTGAAGCCAGAAACCTGCATGTATATACTCGGAGATAGCAGTTTCAAGGAATGGGAAGATAGATCCTCCTTATCATCACAGCCGCCCAAAATCGTTGGCATCGGATTTTATTGAAAAAAAGAAAGGATGGATGATGGATTATTTTGCTGTCTTATCACTATTTTGTGTACCTACAGTTAAGGGAGTACCCATGACCAAAACTAGTAGAGAGAGGGGGAGGGGGGCATGGTCTTTCAATATTGTGCAATGTAACATTATATCACGGAAAAGGTTAATAAAACTATAATTTTAATATAATGATGTTTCATTTAATGTTGTCAAAATATTTATTTAATGAATTCCATTAACTGAATTTAATAACGATTTATTTCTTTGTTTTCAGGATGCGGAGTGGGGCAGCTATCCATTGTCTACAATTGGGTAAGTGTACCGTAAATTCAATTTTTTTCATAACAATTTAGATGAGAAAACACGCCACTTACGTTTAGTGTGATTCAGAGGTGTGCCCGCTTGCTTTTGAGTCACTCCTACCACCAAGACAAGAACTTTCACGAAAATCCCCGTTTTGTTCCTTCAGGAACACATTCTTTTTGGACCATCACAATGGCCCTAGGCTAAAGTGACATAAATGAAGTGCAGTGTTAGGACATTGGAAACTTCAAGCAAGGGTGGTGTCAGGGTCATTTAGGGAACAGAAGTTAAATTGAATAAAAGGAATATAACTGACTGAATTTAATTACAATTATTTCCTTATATTTAGACAATATTATTTCTCCTACTCCTCTACAGTCTCTCCTCAAAACTTCACTAACTTTGCGACAAAGATGCTGGAACTCCAGGCTGTGGTGATGGTCCTGTGAAGTTTCGAAGGGCCCTGATGAGTATTGACGAGACGTAGCTAGTGCCATGGATACTAGAAGAGACTTCTAGTACCCGTGGCTAATGCCTCGGATCTCGTCGAATCGGTTGGAGACAGGAACAACGGCCAATTGTTTCTCGGACTAAACTCGACGGAAGATCTACAATTTTTTTTTTTTTTTTTTGAAGAACTACCATTGTGAGAGTGCCGAACTGACTACACATGTTAGATACATATCCAACACCTCAAATCATATGCAGTAGGTTCATGGGGTATGTTCTCAATATGCTGCCCTGTCTTCTTCAGTCGAGTTCTGTCCGAGAAACAATTGGCCGTTGTTCCTGTCCCCAACCGATTCGACGAGATCCGAGGCACTAGCTACGTCTCGTCAACACTCATCAGGGCCCTTCGAAACTTCACAGGACAATCACCACAGCCTGGTGTTTCAGCATCGTTTGCGCAAAGTTATTGAAGTTTTGAGTAGAGACTGTAGAGGAGTCGGAGAAATAATGTTGTCTAAATATAAGGAAATAATTGTAATTAAATTCAGTCAGTTACATTCCTCTTATTCAATTTAATTTATATTTCCTAAATGACCCTGACAGTTGAAAAACCATTGACAGCTGATTTTTAGTTGTAACTTGAAACGAGAGAATTTTCATGTAATTTTAAATCTCAGGTAGAATATTCGAAAAACCAACTCGAAATTTTCAACCTCAATGACAAATCATTGTTTCTCAACCCTAAAAATCATGGAAATTATATTTAGTATTAATTATCCGAGGGTTTTCTATTGGTCAATGCAGTACTCAATAAATCTCCCATGTTTTTGGCTTTTTCGGAATTTTATTGCATCATGTAATAACTTACGTATTAACAACATTATATTGAAAATAGGTATAAATATTCAAAACTAAGATACTTAGCTGAGTTTTGTCATTTCTGACTGATGGTTCCACTCAACTGCTTCACAAATAGGGAAGATCAAGTGGTTTGGTACGCTTTCGTCTTCTGGTGATGTCACTTGCGTCAAGGAGATGGATCTTCGTTGACGTGATATCTTAGCCGTTTGAGATGACTCACAGCTTGTCGCTTTATAGCCTCGCTAACTGTTTCGACCTGAAGTTCATGATGGAGACGTTCATTTCGAAAGTACCATGGGGCTTTCATAACAGATCGTAGCACATTATTTTGGAAACGTTGGATATCTCTGTTTGATTGAGCTGTACAGCCCCACAGCTGGGCTTCATAGGTCCAAACAGGTTTCAGGACTTGGTTGTACAGGGTTAGCTTGTTCTGGATCGACAGCTTCGACCGTCTCCCTATTACGTTTGTCTTGTACAGAAAGTGCATCGTCATCATCAGTAACAAACATGAACTGGAAGTACATCACAGAAAGCATATCTTATATAGGATCAAGTGGGAGGAGATTGAATCTGAGTGGATTGTGCTAGAAAATGTCGAAATTGTTACTTAAGAGTGATAGGTCAGGAAAATGTTTAAATGATGTCATTCCTCAAAATATTTCACCATTATTGGGTTCTTTCTGGCAATAAGTTTGGCTCCGCCTCTCCATAATGATACTATTTGTGCCCCTTTCACTTTGTAAGCCTTGAGTGGCATTGGTTGGTCCTCCCCGCCCCTTTCGATTCCTTGAGCCAATAGGATTCAATCTCCTCTCACTTGATCCTATATAAGATATTCTTTCTGTGATGTACTTTCAGTTCATGTTTGTTACTGATGATGACCTAACCGTCGAAATCGATTTAACAGTGTAACTCTTTACTTTCGTGGAAATATAGACAACGTTCCCTCTCACTCCGTTGTTATTTGAAATGGGTTTCCACAACTTCGTCGCGAGTCACTTAGTCCAGGTCGCGGTACTTAACTAAGGTACATGAGGTAAAGGATTCGAACCCAGTGAATTATGCATTTGTGTGTTATATGCATTTAATATATACGTTGATGAAGGGTGAAAATTGAATAAGTTTGTGAACAGAGACTCCTGGCCTGAAACGTAGAACGAGAGAGGAAATTCTGACTTTGGTTAACTTGGAAATAGTTGTTCTATGCCCGAAAGTAGAAGATTTTTAGTTCTAATTTCTCGACTCGGGGCGAGAAAACCGAGTCCATATTACTAATGGGCAAGTTGGACCCTCGCCCTCCTCCTACAGGGAAGTTTGGTAGCGGAGTTGTTTACAGCTATTTTGCGTGGAGTCCGTGGTGCAAATGTCACCTCCTAATTGTAAGATACGAGCGTAAGGCAAACTCCGGCAAGCATTAGCCTCTCCCATCAGAAAGGGTCAGGGCCACGGTCCCTCTTGCCCCCTCATCGGCGTAATGTAAGATAACCACCGGGTAATATCACATAAGGGGAGAAGGCGTCGGACGGTGGTTACCATATTATGACGCATTAGGTAGTACGTGGAAGGGAGTGCCACCCTATTAGATGCGATGGAATTCTACGTCTGAAGCTGTATGGACTTGAAATGTTCAAGGAAAGTTATATGATCAGCGACCACAATTTGTTTGAAATTTAATACTCATGTTAATTAAGGGACATATGGAATAAGCAGACAATATTCAGTTTATCTATTAACCTATCGGTGAGTTTCACCGGACTTCACATACTGTCGATATGCCTCAAACAACCAAACCAGCCAAGTTCCAGGTTTGCTCAACATTCTCGATGGGTTTTTTAAAAGAAATAAGTACTTGTCAGTATCCTCGTTTAAAATAAATCTCAATTATGTCAGAATAATTCGGAAACTTTTATCTTGAAGGGAGCCTAACTAAACCTCAAAAATCTTACTAGAACGTATTCCACAATGCGAATCTTCAAACTACTCTTATTCAATTCTTCCTCCAACACTTTCACTAAATCTTTCAACCATTATCCATTATTTGAATGTTAATTTCTTAGTTAGCGTTTGATAATTTCCATTTTCCATGGACAGAGTCCGTACAATATCAAAACGCTAAAAATTTTTTCAGTTTATTATTCAATTGGCTTGCGTTCATGATTTGAATTTATTGTGTGCATGTTTCACAGGTGATAGAGCGATTATTGAATTTCAGGAGGCACACAAATATGATCAACTGATCAATCCAAATAGGTATTTTGGTTGAGAACAGATTTACGTGCTCTATGCATATCTCCAATTCAATAATCATCAATCAACTGTGAAACACGCACACTCCAAGCTTAGTAGAAATTCAAATCATGAACGCAATCCAATTGAATAATAAACCCCAGTGAAAAAATTTGCATCGTTTTTCGGTATGTTCGGGTAATTTATTTTTGTGCGATATCCGTTTCCTCTTTGGTCCAATGGACTGTTAAACTACCGAACCGATGTTGACGAGAACATAAAATGGCCAGGTTATAAAATGATCAGCGAGTTCCAAGGCACGACATAAGTACGGTAGGTCGGAACCACAAAAAGATCCTTCTTCGCAACTGATTTGTTTGGTTCCCAAATTTTCGGTTGCTAACAGTTTGTCAGCTGCGGAAAAGTGTGACAATCGGAGACATGAATTTAATATTTCGTGCAAAGCAATCGTTTCCTGCTACTCCTCTTTGAACATGAAAAGGATTAACAAAATATTTCAATTTCCAATATACTATTCGTTTTTCAATCTTATCAATATAAATTTGTTGAGTGTAATTAGAAATCAAAACTCACAACATAATCGTACTACAAAAATATTAAAAATAGTAATAGTGAAACTCGATTAGATCGGCTTATTAAGAATTCAATATGAGCAAAGATTTTCTCAAGCTTCGAGAAACCCACCCATACGTTTCTGTACCTTTTGAATTACACTGCACTTATTCCCTCATGACCCCGTTGCCCAGGGCTTCAGCCTTGAAAGAATTGAGTCAAATCCAGGTCAGCTCTGCTTACTTTCGTTTAACTAACCGCTGAAAATAAGCGATGGACAGAGTATTTGTTCCCCCTAAGCTGAAGAGATAATGCCGGCAACACCCTGAGACATCCTGAAGCTAAAGGGACTCAGGTTATTCGCAAGAGTAGCAGTTTCAAGAATCGAGAAGGAGCCATCACAAATATTAATAGGGCCCCCTTTCAAGATATTTAAGATAAAATTACAAGGTATGAGGGCACAGAGGGCAGAGTTTATAACTTGTACGATTGACTGCTTAAACAAGTACAAACCACTGATCTACTAACACAAAAATAATAAACCTTCGTGTAATTTTTTGCAGCGTTTTTTGTTTTATATCTATACTTTTTAAATTCGGACCCCTTCTATGGTCATGGTCAATAAAGTTCTAGCGCGGAACAGAAGGTTGCGGGTATGAAGGGCGGCTGGGAGATGCACATCTGCCGGTGTTGATATGTGACAAGGCTCATTTGGTTCCTCTTATCTGACAGAGGATACCCGCAATCTGTTCGCTCTTCTGTGTTCACCGCACATCGCGTCATCTTCTTGAACGAATAACCGACACCGCAGATTCGTTCGGTGTTAATTTTTGTTTTAAGTAGGTATTTAAACATTTTGGGGGCATAGCCCAACGCAAGGTTGGACACAATTGTTTCACTTTGTACTAAACACACTATGTGACATTTTCTGGTCTATTTTCTACAGAAAAAGCAAGTAGGATGTGGCACTAGCTTCCTCGTATTATTAATATGAATGAATAGATCGCCGACATGTTTTGAATAATATTAAAATTCTCAATCTTGAATGATGTAGAAACTAATTTTGGTTTATTATTCAATAATAAACAATTGTAATCTCTCTTGAAAAAAAAATTCTAACCCCCCTGAAAATTTCATGTTTTACGTTTCAAAGGGTGTAGAATCCGAATCTGCAATAAAAAAGGGTTGACAAAGTTTTGTAAAATCCCTAAAAATCTCAAAAAAAAGTCAAGGCGGCCTAAATTTGTACTCTTTTTGGAGAACACTCCACGAGGAATCGAATGAGCCCCTCCCCAGATCCGCAGGTCAAACCATTCCCGATCTATGGACCGATTTATGGTGCCAACATTCGCGTTATTTTGGTTTATCATTGTTTTTGTGTTGCTATCAGTAACCTAGTGACGTAGTGATGTCGTAATGTGGATACCGGAGTGAACTCCTAAAAGGCTTTGTAGCCGATACACGGGTTGAAGCATTCTGATAGCCATAAAAAACGCTGCAAGCACACGAATATGATCAACTGATCAATCCAAGTAAATAGGTATTTTGGTTGAGAACAGATTTACGTGCTTTAAGCATATCTCCTGAAATTCAATAATCGCTCTTTCACCTTTGAAACACGCTCACTCCAAAGCTTAGTAAAAATTCAAATCATGACCGCAAGCCAATTGAATAATAAACCCCAGTGAAAAAATTGGCAGCGTTTTTTTATTTATTGTGATTCACAGTAGAAATATGAAACGGGTTGTGTTCCTCAATACATCAACGCTTTCAAGTAGGCGGGTCGACCTATTTTATTATGTCTTGATGATAATTCTATGACGGCTAACAGTGCGATAGACTGGGAATTGATATATAGCTTTTCCGAATCAAATTAAAGGTTTTCCAACACAAAATAAAGGTTTCTCACTTCAAAATAAAGCTCTTTCATTTCTGATTAAGATTATTAAGATACGTCCACTGTAGAGGACTGAAACACTCAATGAAAACAAGAGAAGGACAGCCTACCTGTTCATTCTCTATCGAGTTTGATATGGATTATTCCTTATGCATGATCAGGGAGTTTTCTGCCGCAAGCGTTCCCTATGCCGTGCGTCCCTTTTTTATGTAATTCTTATCGCGCGCGTACATCCCTTCTTTACGTAGCATGTTCTAGCAATCGTTCCTCGCCCTAGTCACTCCTAACGTTTCGATCTTGCTTGTAGTAATTTTTCTTCGGTTCGATCTTGCTACGGTGCACAAATCTTGAGAAATTTGAACATGGATAATGATTGTTGGTGTCCGTCGGCCCGGGGACACCCACCGTGATCGAATTTCGAGCGAAAGTGAACCATCCAGTGGTGAACATTTGGAAGGAGTCCAATCTCGTCGCCGAACAGGAAGCATTCCAAAGGACAAAAGGTAATCTTTATTTTGAAATGGAAAACCTATATCTTGAAATAGAAAGCCTTTAGTTTGTTTCGGAAAAC
This sequence comes from Creontiades dilutus, assembly GCA_031894815.1. NCBI lineage: Eukaryota > Metazoa > Arthropoda > Insecta > Hemiptera > Miridae > Creontiades > Creontiades dilutus. The sequence goes on from JAVIWC010005620.1 coordinate 1,866,751, forward strand.
CTTTAATTTGACTCGGAAAAGCTATAGAATGCTTTTCCCAGACTGCCAACCCATTAGAAGAATATCATACGATTAGAAAATGATGAATTTTGGATGGGTTTTACATTTGCTCAAACACCGGAGCGTTGATACGATCGGATTAAAATTGATGTGAGAAGATCAAACCATCCTTTCCTGATTGCCTTCCGATTTGGTGCGTGATCAGAGGAATAAGACGTGAAACGATTTTGTTTGAATCGGTTTTGCGTTTGCTTACGTGCAGATTGAAGCACTGATTTCTGGGTAACTCGTAGGGGAATACGTAAAAATGTCATCAACATTGGATCGAAACTGCAGCAATGAAGCTTGTTACAAGGAACTGGCAGATAGTAAAACGTCAACAACCAGGAGTATATCCACTCTCTTAATCACAAAGTTGCAATAATTATGGTTGTTCAACTTTTTTACATCGTGCCTACCAACTCTGCCCATGGAGGATGGGAATTATCAAACGCTGCCAAGAAACTTGAACAGCATTCAGATAATAAGTGATAGCTAATGGACTTAGGGAAAATGTTTCGAATAAGGTTAGTTTGATTGTAAACACGAATAGACTGCAGACAAACATAACATGGTTATGTAGAGACTTGTATAGAGCAATGCCTGATTCGAGATTCAAGAGCTAATGACCGATCGAAATCAAACTCCAAGTTCCTAGGAGTTTGACCGATATCGTGTATTGATAAACACCATTCCACTCACTAATCAATCATTTTTGATAATGGCCAACAAACTACTTGACACATACAATTGATAATCCGGCCCTAAGTCTAATAATAATAGTTCCATTGTTATTCTGCGTACGAGGAATCATTTCGACAAAATTGTAATAACAAACCTTCGTGTAATACTTTGTAGCATTTTTTTACGTTTAATACCACGCTAAGTCGACAGTTTGGGTCACTGTACCTAAAAGATAGGCATGAATTACTACAGTGATTCAATGTTGTGAATGTTAAGCTCAATGAGCTATCCCCACGTCGTATAATTCAACACACATGGGACCTCAATTTATTCACCGTCTCCTCGCACTTGGTAACGACAAACACGATATATTGTTAGTGCGTACCGAATCCGGTTTTTCAACGAAATCAAAATTGTATTCATTCCGGGATCAGCTAGGAAACCTATTTTCAGAAGGACCAACTGAGCTTTCAGTGAGGAACTTGGCGTAGTGTGACGAACGTTGGGTCGTTGCTAGTTGACAAATTATGTGAATATTACGCTTCGAAGGATGCTGAATTTCGGACGTAGTAAAAAACCGTTGGGATTGCGCAGTTTGATTGAGACTATCAAATCTGCCAGAAGCTATGCTGATTTCTTTGATGCATGTTCGGTGCTGGCGAACAAGGTAATGAAATTTAATGTCCTTATCGTGAAATAACAGGCCCACTGTCTTGTGAGGAGTCGGTCAGCTTCAATTCATTCTTAATTGTAACGTCTCTTTGTGGAAAACACGGAATATATGCGCCTTTGGTGTTCATCTTTCCCTTTTCTTGAAAGTCCAACTGGAGTCTTTAAGTTTCGGGTGTCACAGTTTACTCGTCTTACTCCTTGCAAGGAGCAACTTTTTCCATCTCATTCACCTTGTAAGAATTGTAAAATTTGGATCAATCTTCAATAGTTTTCTGGATACAGCCTTCCTTTTTTAAAAACTGTCGATTCAACTACTAATTTCTCCATTTTCCGCATCAGAGAAAAAGTTTTGATAGAAATCTCTAAGAATTTATAGCAATTTCAAAAATGTTACTGTTTGTTTTCGACCAAAGTTGACTTGGGTATTTCAAATTTAAGCATTTCTAAAGTGAATTAATCGTTTTAAAATGCATTCAATGGTAACAATTTATTCCAAGAAGTAAATTTGATAAAAATGAGGGAATGTTCACTATTTTATCTGATTTCTTCAGCTACAGGTAAAGGCATGGTTCAAACACTCAAATTTCCAATTGTCTAGCGAATTATATTTGGCTTCCAAGTCTGCGAAGCATCGGAAACCTTGTGTTCACTTTCGGGAGCCAAAAAATTGTTGTTGTCCGAATTCGAAATTTCTACTTGTATTTTGCGTTTCATAGTCTACTGAACAAATTTGGTTCGGTGTCTGTCGGTCTGTCTGTCCGCATTTCCTTGTTACGTCCATAACTTCCACAATTTTGAATGAATTTAGCTCATATTTTGAGGGACTATGCGGGTATGGCTTCTTGAGGTACCATACGAATTTCATCTCAATATAATCAGCGGTACGCTCTGCGCATGCGCTAACGAGAAATTCTTGAAACAGTTATAACTTTCATAATTTTGATTCAATTTAGCTCATCTGATAAAGGATGTATCGAGGAAGCTGCTTTGCCATCTTCATGGTAGTGTATTTTCTTTGGTAATTGCGGGATAAAATGATCTTTTAATTATGAAAAACCTTCTTTTTTTTCCAAAGATGATGTTTGATGAAAAATGATTTTTTTATACTTGTAACTATTGCAAACTTCACTGATACCATTATAACAAAGTTTTAGTCTAAAACACATATAATCCAACTGGAAAACTTCTCCCAAGATGATTGTGGCATACACCTTCCTTCTCTAGGTGGTTTAGATTACTCGAAATGTTCTAGATGATGTCGGAAGACGTGTAATATGATGTTTTTCCACCATTTCAAGGGACAGAAATGCTGTTAGGTATTGATTTGCGACCAATGAAGATATTAAAGGACCTCTACATCTAGGACCTCTAGGATCTACATAGTGATCCGCAAAATTTTTGAAGATTTAAAAAAAATTGGATGGAAACTTTTAACAAGGATCCCAAACACAAACAAACACACACATACACAAATTATCTCTCACACAGACAACACTAAAGTAGTTCGGAATGGTCTAAAATTTAAAATGCGAGTGGAAAAGTCGACTTTAGACTTTCCCAAAAGTGAAAACAAAGCTTACTCAGAAGCAAAAAAAGCTAAATTCACGGTAGGAAAAACGGAAAAAGCCAGTCACGCGGACTAGCGGACACACGGACAGACACGTAACCAAAGTTGTTCAGAATGGTCTTAAAATGTAAAATGCGAATGGCAAGTTTGGTTTTTGTGGAAACTATTTCGTGATTTCCCAAAATGAAAACAATGTTTCCTCTTTCTCAAGAAAAATTCAAATTATTGTGAGGTGAGAAACCCAATTTCCATAAAATGCATATTGGGAACTTCTGTCAGGAATTAATTACCAAACCTATTACTTCAGCGATATAGACCTCATTCAAACTGTAACGATCCAGTACTCATGCGTGATTCCAGTTAGCCTACAAAGAGTATGTTTATATTATTTCAGAAAGGATTGGTTATTGGGGCGTATGAAGGCTGCATGGACGGAGAGTATAAATTGACAGCAACTGGGTCCAAGTTTGACTCAATAGTTGGAGGAAAAGTTTCTAGTCTGTTGAAAGGGTAAGTGACCTGATTTGAGGGTATTTGATTACTCAAATAGTTTATTTGAGTAAATGTGATTTTAAAATAAAAACTACACATTTTAAAGGTTTTATGGTTACATATGAAATTCTATTCAGAATATACGAGACAATTTTTGAAGAATTACTCGTCACAAATCGGTACTTTTTCTAAGGAAAAGATGTTCCAGGATAAAATTTCTGGTGTATTTTGTTCCTATAGGTGTAAGGACTTAAGGTCTAGGATGTATGGTTTATTTAGAAAATCCTGCAAAATATTACAACAAAATGGATTATTTCTCAATATCATTGGCCCTCCTAAGCATATCACTTACACATGATTATTAATCATAATCTATGGAACATTCTCTAAATTTAACTACATTTACGTGCACGATTAGATGTATCAAACAAAAGCATCTATACTTCACCTCTCAGCTTGCCAAGGTCTGATACGATCTAATGAATGAATGAATGAATGAATACATGTTTATATTTCAAATAATTCATACAACGTGGATCAAAATCTATACATGAAACGCTTTGGTCTACAGACCATCAGCGGAGGTTCGGTCTCACATAATTCTCAATCAATACAAACAAACAATAAATCAATCAACTCTTAACATAAACATGTGATAATAAATACGAGTATTAAGGCACAAACAAGGAAATGGCAACAGCAACACAACATAAATTTATAAATATAAATACACAATCTGGAGACATTGGAGATAACAGTTAATACGATCTAATGATGTACAATAGCACATCAGAATCTGAAAAGTGTGATATATTGGGCGCAGCAATTGAAAATACAAAGCAATGTCGATTTTTTGGCATTTCCGATCATTTACCTCAATAAAATTTGTTCTTAAGCATTGTAGCGATAAAGTTATGGGCCGGAACTTGGAGAACACGAGATACCATCAAAACATGCTGTATTCGATGAGAAATCATCCAAATATGCAAAAATCGCAAAAAAATTAAATTCGGCTATTCGGGTGGGCTATCCACAGACTCATTAAATTTTGTTGATTTTCGTTCGAGTTGGACTTGAAATGTTCGTTGAAACTATATTTGTGTCTTTACCTAATTCCCTAACATTGTTTGCTGCATGCATCAGCTCTAATTTGCGTCTTGGAGGTGCAAAGCTTATTACAAACCTTGGTCAAGACTATTTTGCTGTGGCGGTGTCAGGCCTCGGTCCCGAAGCCGCGGCATACAATGAGAATGAATGTATAGAAGAATGCAGGGAAAATATACGTGTAGCTGCTGGCGTTGGAGCTAGAGCTCTCCAGGATCAGGTAATGAAATGCATATCTCCTCATCAGATTGCTTAATAAATCATCCTAAGATTTATATATGGCCAATCCCAACTTAACCTTGACTCTGGGAACGATTCAGGAAATTGCTGAAATTGATGTGGAGGGTTTCAGTAACTCCGAAGCTGCTGCTGAAGGCTCAGCTTTAGCTGTTTGGCGTTACCAGGAGATGAAGAATAAGCTAAATCGAAAAACGCAGTCCGTTGTGGAACTTTACGATGACGACGACAAAGAATCTTGGTCGAGAGGTCTCGTCAAAGCTGAAGCCCAAAACCTGGCCAGGCTGCTGGAAGAGTGCCCGGCTAACATTATGACACCGTCGCAGTTCGTCAAGGTGATTAACTTAGCATTGTTTGCTGCGTGCAAATTTGCCAGTGTCGCTTAGCCAAAACTCCTTTCTCCCTCTCCAATGCCAAAATGACTCGATGTGTGCTCCACTGGTTGAGAATAGAGCTTCAAAACACGCAGTTAGCTTCCATGTCTTACTGCTTCTAGTTTGCATACATCTCCCATACTCCAGTTCATGCCATTGGTGTAGATTTTGAAGCTTCCTAAAACCACTTCTTTGCATTACTGGTATGCATCCCTCTTTTGCTCCTTCGAGCATTCAGAGAAACGTGTAAATCATAATATGATTTTATGTGATAATTCCCCGTTTCCAATGAACCTTCCAATGATTCTTCTGGTTTTTGTTTGGATCAATAACCTACCTTGGAAAGGTGGTATGTTTTATTTAGATTCTTGTGTCGCTGTCTGATCTAAAGCCAGTTGTAAGTACCAGTTCCTGCCAATTCATTATTCTCTTTTTGACAATAATCAGGTTGCACTCCAGCCGATTCTCCGACATTCGAGATTTCAACCTCCAGACGCTAAACTGTGTGTGTTTAAATTTTATCTGTATGTTATTTTATTTTCTAAATAAAATTATTATTACAAAAGCGGAACTATATAACATGCAGTTTCGTAAAGTTAGATCGGACACGTACAGTGTACTGAATTTGATTACTCGTTCAGATCAAACGGACGGATTTTGTTGGAGCTAATGGAAGTTGTGTAATTCCAATATATTCGAACGATCACCCTTTCAAGAGTGTTGTCTTTATATCTCCATTGACAAGCATTTCTAGTAGGTTTCTGTGATAGGAGTAAAGTATAGTATATACCAATTCTTCTATTTACATTTCATTCAACCTCCTCAACCTTCAGACAGCTATAGAAGTCCTGTGCCCTTGCGGGGTTCACGTTGAAGGAAGAGACAGAGATTGGCTCCACGAAAAAGGTCTGTGCGCCTTCCTTGGGATGGCCAGGGGCTCGTATGAGTCTCCTCTCCTGCTAGAGTTGACTTACTGCGGAGGTTCGGAAGACGATAAACCGGTTGTCTTAGTCGGTGAGTCCGAATGTTTCCTGTTTTAGTTTGTTCCTCTTTCTACCAATATATCATGAACTTAAACCACATTATAATTGACTTCAATGAACTTCCTCAAATTTACTAATGGGAGGTTCAAGATGGTCATGACGTTATCACCTTGAAAATAGATAGGGACGCCAGGCACAGAATGATACTCCAGAATATTGATAATAGGCCAGGAGTGGATTGGTTGGGCTTTTCCTGTAGCTGAGGCGATATGCCTACAACACCTAGACGACATCCCTGAAATCCCCGTAGAATCAGACTCCTTATGCTCCTCTATATTACCTGATATACTTACGATATTGCATCATGTCAACTTGGCTCTTAGAATTAACTTTACATAGTGACACCATTAAAATTTATTTCAGGAAAAGGGGTGACTTTTGACAGCGGAGGTCTGTGTTTGAAAACCTGCGAAGAAATGGCAGAATTTCGCGCCGATATGGCTGGAGGTGCTGTCATAGTTGGAGTTATGAAAGCTCTGGCATCACTTGGAGTTCCACTAAACGTAACAGGTATGCCAGTTAATAGGGTTATTGGAAATGTCATTGATTGCTGGATATCTCAAGATTTGGGGCAAAGCTTTGGATCAAATCCCCTATGTTAGTAGTAGTTGTGATGGATATGGTTAGTTGGCCATTCCCGATTCTTGAATCCATCGTCTTGGGAGATGAATCAGACTCCTTCAAGCGTCTGGGTCATCCTCCGAGCGTGGCTGGCATTACCGCATTCAGCTCAATAGAAGGGGCATCTATACCATTCCACCATCTCACACAGTTTATGCAGAGCGGTCAAAATGATGCCAAGTTCCAAGTACACAGTATGAAAATATCGTCTTACCCGTAACAGCCCTGTTGAATGGGGTTTTAGGGAAATAATACTATTTATATGATTAAGTATTATAAAATGATTTTCTCAATTCAAGTCGAATTTAACCCCTACGACGTTGATATAGGTCCAGAAAAATCAGACTCCTTACTCCTTAATCTTGAACTCAGAGGTCCTTCTGGACGTTAGGAAAGTAACTTATTCATACCGTTTCAGGGTTGATACCACTGTGTGAAAACATGCCAGGGGGAATGGCTCCTAAACCGGGAGACGTTGTTTACGCATTGAACGGCAATTCCATCAAAATTGAGAACACGGACAAAGAAGGACAAGTAATAATGGCAGATGTGTTGTACTGGGCCAAAAACTATAAACCATGCTTGGTCTCGACTTTGGCAACTATATCTAGTAAGTAGGGGCTTAGTCAAATCTTGAGAACTTTTTCAAAAACTATATTCGTTTTAGTAGAAAAATGCTATAATATGGGGTAGATGGAAGACTGGCGCTTTGTTTAAGAAATAAGTGGATATTATGCTTCGCGTAACAAATCTGTCTCTTCAAATACGTTATGACAAGTTGGTTGTTTACTAGGTTTATTAGGTTGAATTAATATCTTTCGTATTGGGTGGCAAAGAATAACCCTTTTTGTTAGGTTCTGTGTCCTCCACAACTTGGACTTATCAACTCATCGCTCAATCATGGTCGTTGCCGATCTCCCTTCTAAAATTGTCATGATCGAGTGTCCTTCTTTTTGGCAGTAGCTATCGATCGCTTATCGAATTCGCCACGTGTATTATTTCCTGGTTATGTTGTGTCAGAACAAGTGTTTAAAGTTTTTGTGTGAGGAGGCTGCAGGCATGTCACATTTGCCGAAAGCATTCGATTTCGATCGGCGTACCCCGTGAAAATAAACTTGAAATTCGGCATCGGAAATATCCACCCAAATCATCACCTTTTCTCCGCCATCATTAGATACGACCACACTTCCTCATCTACAGCATTGTTCTCAGCTTGCTCGAGCAAGTATCGCCCATATTTTCTTATAATGAAATAATTTTGTTCAAGAACGTATTTTTGTTCGTAAATTAATTTACGGAGTGTAGCTAAAAATTCCTGCATCGACCCAGGATCATCCAGTTCTCGTCTTCTTGATGAACCCAGAATTATTGTTAAGGGTTTGAAAGGTATTAGAAAACTGAAACCTAAAAAACGATTGATGTAAGAGGGTAGTTTTTCAATTGATTCAGATAGAAATTAGTTCTCTGAATCGAATGAGACCATCATCCGTTGGCTCACCAATCTTCGGGTTGTCTTTCACGCGAACGTGGATTCTGAAGGGAAGACAGGCGATAGCCTTGGAGCAAGATAGATATTACACAACTATGCAAACCATAAGCTGTTTCCCAAGTTCAATTTGGAAGAGTAACAGGTCGAGGAGAAAAAGAGAATGCATTGTTTTCGCTTCTGTTTTGTTTTATATCGTTCAATGTCAGTTGTTCTGTTTCATGTCTGTGGGTTTCTTTTCCCAGTGTACTGGGAAACATGGCCGCTGGTTCTTCTGGTAGTCCGATGATCCGCGTTGAAGGAAAATCTAATAAACTAATAATAAACCTTTATGTAGGTAATAATTTGCAGCGTTTTTACTGTATTTCAAATCTGGAATTCGGCAAGATGATACTATTAAAAATTCACTAATATAATAACCTTCTCGAAATTATGACGTATTTTAAACATGAGTCGCGAGCCTCAAAATCCGGCGTTTCATTAAAATGTACTTAGTTTTCCGGATTGGAATGTTGAACTTACATGAAGCACCTTCGTAGGGGCCACTCGCACTGGATTGGGGTCTTCAGCTTCTGGCGTATTCTGCACTTCTGACATCGTCTGGAGGGAGATCCTCAGGGCGGGAGCCGAGACGGGTGACCGGGTTTGGAGGCTTCCGTTGTGGCGACATTTTCAGAAGAAAATATCAGGTTGAATAAATTTGACATTTTTCGGTAGTAGATTCAGTATTAACATTTACCTATTTCACGGGAGGCATTTTGAGCAGCGTTTCTGACAGCATTAGTTCCTAACAAACTATTAGATCATTTCTAGATCAGGCCTACCTCATGTCCTGTACAACCTAGCGTTTCCTATCTTTCGAGAGGTTTGAAACACATTTCAGCCTCGAATTTCGCTAATGAAGGAAGTGTGAACGAAGACTAAATTTCTGAAGTCAAATTCATAGTTTATCATGTAAAACTATAATTTCTGATGTAAAACTCAACATTTCCAAAATTAAAGACGACAGTTTCCACGTCCAAATCAACATTTCTCAACTCTTGGTAAACAGTGGTAATAATGGTTGCTACAATAAAGTAATGCTTCAAGCAAAATCATTGTCTATTCGCTTTTCTCGCTATGATACAAGCATTGCAAAGCAATATGTTTAATGTTGAACGATATCTTGCAGGATATCACGATGTTGACATTTGCAATGTCGGTTTGGGCCGTGGGGGCGATCCATGTTCAGCGGCAGCGTTCTTCCTGGTATGATTCAACTCATTTGATATTCTTTATCGACTTAGAACATTTAAAAACATTGATTCTACTACCTATATTCGACCTTTTTTATCCATTCAGAGTAAATTTTACTTTATAAAATCAGCAGCAAATTTAGAATGTATACCTATTTGTCAAATGATTTGTTCCCCTATACAATAGTACTGGCGTTATGTAGGCCCAGTTATGGGTTTTGAAAAAAGCTGAAATGACCTCGTACTTTCCGGTGCAATAGCTTGGGACAGAGAGCTGTGCCATTATGTAGTTAGATGCTTCTCGAATTGGAAGCTATTCTTGGACAAATATTGCTGAAAGATGGGTGAAATAGCTGAATAGTTAGGTAATCGGCAATGAACAGGTGGTAACATCCTCCACATTGCTGTTGTAGGAGGTGTCAGAGGCTGAATTAGTAAAGTGAGAACTTAGCTCTTATGAGGCTGCTTCAACCTGGAACAAAAGCTAACGGAAGATCGGTCTCTCAATTCAAACTGCCATGCAACAGCTACTTGTTGGTGTGACGAGATTTGTGGTTTTATATGGTCATGGGGCTACATGTTCCGCTGCCTGTTCTTTAGAGCGGAATTTATTGAATCCACTCGAGCTTGATTCCTTTCTGCATTTGAGATCGACTAGCTTTAGTCCCAGATTAAGACCATCCACCTCAGACCATTCACCAGGAAATTCAGTCAGAGTCAGTATTTGTTGCGCGTTTATTCTTTGAATAGTGAATATACATGTATTCCATATGTGGAATGGACTAAAGTTTGGTATAGTCCTGCTTCAGACTAGTTAACATGCAAAACATCCTGACGGGCAGCACAAAAACCAACAATCTTCGCTTTGAAAAACCATGTATTTAGCAACCTTCCTGCTTGGTCTCAACCTCTCAAGGTTGATCAAGAAAAAGCAAAATACCAGTATCACAATTCCTGATAAGAGATTTCCACCAAGTTTAATATTCTTTCCTCCACAGGAATTCGCACCTGAATGTGACTTCCTTCACCTGGACATTACAGGGAGTGGAATGTGCCACTCGGAAATCGGTGTCCCTTACTTGAGAGACGGCCTCATGACCGGTCGCCCTACCAGGACAGTTGTGCAGTTCTTATATCAAATGGCCTGCCCTCTGGACCGTAATTCGGAGTGTGGTTGATGAATAAAAGATACAATGACGGAACCGTTGGTGAAATATTTCCTAACCAAAATATTGGCTGGGCATCGCCCGGATTAGAGATCTTATAAAATTATCGACGAACGAAGTGAAGTGGGCTTTTACTTCGATACGGCAAGCGTTTATCAGTATCTGTGTGGGTCTGTCAATCTATAGACCGTAGTTGAAAATACTCTAATCGGATAGGGCAATTCGATCCCTAAGATCTCCCTTCAAAAGGATTGAATGGTATTTTCTTGCGTTAAGTAAAAAAAAAGAAACAATTATTTTTCATCCGACGATTGAAATTTTACCTAGTAAGTCATCGTCAGTCATTGCTCAAAAACAAATACTTCAATATGATTTTGTTTTATTATTTTCAAAGTTGATCACCCCTGAAATTTTGTTTTACGTTCCAAAATGTGTAGGATTCAATATTCGAATTTACAGAAATCCATCCGTACGCCATCCAAAGCTTTTCTCCGAAGCTCCTGGACCAAAACTAGGGTAAATAAGTCACATTCGGCATCAACTTGAGACTGAGTTCTCGACTATACTCTCAGGCAACCCTAAAGAGTGAGGTATTGGGTTATTGTCATTGAATACAGGATGGCTGAGCTATCGAAATCAACCTCGAAAACCTACGAGAATAGCTAAACGGGATGATGAACTTAGTTGAAAAAGTTCGTGGAGCATGGATCGAGGACATGAGAGTTGAGGCGCTGCAATAAAGAAATCCCATCTGTAGACTACTCGATTTTTATGTAAGACCAGCAGGCCTGCAAGGACGATCAGTAGACCCTATGGGTGCAGCTTTGGGTTTTGAAATTAAGGGGTGCACTTTTGGCGCTCAACGACGGGATTTATATCAGGTCGTATAGCCCGAGCATGCTGTGTTCTCTTTGTAACCTGAGGGACTCCGAGAACATACTGAATTTTCTTACTAAATGACCAGTGTTGGCCGAATTTCGGGCACGCGTCCTGGGATCAGAGGAACTAGACCTTGTTGCAGCAGTGGGTTTGTTGGAAGACAGTGGTACTTGGCTGCAGTTAGCGAGGTATGGGCACTTTGGAAATGCCGATCCATGCTCGTGTCAGGATTCAATTAAGATGTGTTGAGACCAAACATGAAAATATTAAAGTTGGCGGCTAGAAAACTCGGGGAAACGAATAACACATCCATGCCTATCATGTTCTTTGTTTGGTAAATTTTCATGTAAAATTAAACCCATATGTACCGTAATTAATTACTAATACTTATCACTTTTACATATAATTTATTTGAACAAACATGTTTTCTTCTTCTTCATTAAAAACGATAAACCGAAATGTGGGAGAAGTACTGAAAATTTTCAAAATGGAAGAATCTAAAATTGAGGATTCACTAATGGATTCAAACTCACTAAAAGACGCTGCAAATTCTTTCACTGGGGTTTATTATTCAATTGGCTTGCGTTCATGATTTGAATTTCTACAAAGCTTTGGAGTGTGCGTGTTTCACAGGTGATAGAGCGATAATTGAATTTCAGGAGATATGCATAGAGCATGTAAATCTGTTCTCAACCAAAATACCTACTTGGATTGATCAGTTGATCATATTCGTGTCCCTCCTGAAATTCAATAATCGCTCTATTACCTGTGAAACACGCACACTCCAAAGCTTAGTAGAAATTCAAATCATGAACGCAAGCCAATAGAATAATAAACCCCAGTGAAAGAATACTTATTTACCCCAGTAATAATATTGAATAATAAACCCCAGTAATAATATTGAATAATGTTTAGCTATATATATTATCAGCGTTTCATGCATATCAGAATGCTTCAACCCGTGTATTTGCTATAAACTACAAGTATCCACATCGGCTATCACTCCAGTATCCACATTCACTACAACTCGTTGCTTTCGGCCGGACATCACTAGGTTACAAACAAACAATAATGAACCAAAAAACGCAAATGTTGACCATAAATCGGGCCATACATCGGGAATGGTTTGACCTACGGACGTGGGGAGGGTCTCATCCGATTTCTCATGGCATGTTCTTCAAAAAGAGTACAAATTTTGGCCGCTTCGACTTGTTTTGAGGTTTTTAGGGATTTTACAAAACTTTGACTGCCCTTAAAGAGCACTTTAAATTGAGTGAGAGAGCTGGCTCAAGAATTGGGGCGTCGTCGGACCAACATGGATTTTTATCTGGCAAGGGTAGCACAATCAGATATAGTGTATTTTGTAGGTCATTTGAGCGAGTTCAATGCCAAATCAATTGGTTCTGTGAACAATGAACGGTTTTATTTCATACTACCAATTGCCAGCCCTCATTACCTCATGACAAAAGCCCTCACAATCGAATCCCACCATAAACTCGCCTAAATGCGTTAAGACCCCCTAAATTCATTCAAGAGAGAGAAAACGGCGCAGAATAAAAATAAATTGTTAATGCGAAAGGCAAAAAGGAGGTGAAGGCGAAGTGATGCTTGAGGTTATAAAGGAGGTCTGAAGGCTTCCGTAATAGGAAAGTGGTGTCGGTCCTGGAAGTGGCCCCAAGAGAACACTTGGTTTTTCCGCGTGCGAGTCGTCTTATACAGGAAAAACGTGGCGTCAGTCTTCGAATTACACTTTACGTCAAGCTCCAAATAACAAATGTAATTCTCTTGTCGTGAGGAACCTGCGAGTGGGGTGAAGGGATCAGCTTTTCAGGCGGATGTGTACATATTTGTTTCTTATAAATCATCTGAAACAAAGAAAGAAAAAAAAGATGGTTTTGATATTTCGAATAATATCTTGTTCAAAAGTAAAACAGTGAGTAAAGAAAATAATTTGGAAGTTGTTAGGGAGATGTGATGACTTGTGAATAAGTTTCTGTCATAACCGCAAAACAAGATTACCTCCACTTTGATAAGTGACAGTTTTGGTAACCATGGATTCAGCTATTTTTTATGTGTTTTTTCTCCTTGGCCGACCAGTTTTGAAAATCGCTTTTGAAAAAAAAAAAAAACGCTGAAAATTTCATGGGGTTTATTATTCAATTGGCGTAGAATCCGAATTGCAATGAATTTTTTCGTCCGTCCGCCGTACGTGTTTCAAAGGTGATAAAGCGATTATTGAATTTCAGGAGATATGCATAAAGCACGTAAATCTGTTCTCAACCAAAATACCTATTTGGATTGATCAGTTCATCATATTTGTGTGTCTCCTGAAATTCAATTATCGCTCTATCACTTGTGAAAACGCACCTAAAAGCCTAGAAAAAAAGTCATGAACGCTAAAGCTTTTTTGAAGAATAAACATGAGGAAAGAATTTGCAGCGTTTTTTATGTTTATCAGATGCTATCAACCCGATGTATAGGCTACAAAGCCTTTTAGCGTTAGTTCACTCCAATATCCATATTACTACATCACTACGTCACTAGGTTAATAAAAGCAAAACAAAAACAATAATAAACCAAAATAACGCGAATGTTGGCACCATAAACGGGCCATAGCATCGGGAATGACCTACGGACCTGGCAAGGGCTTCCATTCGATTATTCAATTGGCTTGTTCTTCATGAAATTTCTACTAAATTTGGGCCGATTCGCGTTTTGAGGTGATAGAACGATTATTGAATTTCAGGAGCCACACGAATATGATCAACTGATCAATCCAAATAAGTATTTTGGTTGAGAATAGATTTACGTGCTCTATGCATTTTTCCTGAAATTTCAATCTTTCGCTCTATCACGTTTGTGAAAAACGCACACGGCGGACGGACGTAGAAATTTTTCATGAACGCAAGCCAATTGAATAATAAACCAGTGAAAGAATTTTCAGCGTTTTTTATGTTTTTTTCTCCTTGGATTACAGTTTAAAATTGAACCGAAACAATAAAAAATGTAATTTTCCAATTAGAACTATTCATCTATTACAATAATATTGTGATGCACCATAGCCGAAATCATGTTTTATTGTAAATCTATTTTTACGTTATTTGGCAAATAAAACATGTTTTTTCATTCACTACAGCAATATTGTGATGATATTATTGTGATAGATGAATATTATCATGTGCGGCAACTCAGCTGAACGGGTTTAAATCTCCAAATACGAGGGAGCCCCCGAGGGGTTTCGAGCGACACCGCTTTTAGCGTTCCGTGCCAAAACTGCGGCCTCCTCCCACCTCCTAATGAGCCGCCATTATCTTAATGCGAAATTTATCAACCTCACCGAGGCCCAGACTCATTACTTAGCTCTGAATAATTTACTGCGATCGAGAAAAGGAGCCTTTCTGCTCTCTGCTCCCTCCGCTTCGGGAGGCCCTTGATTTATCCGTTGAACGGAGGCGATTTACGTGCAAGCATTTTTATCTCGACCCCCGAGCCCCCGCCCTTTCCGGAGCGTTCAAGGTATTTTCTCTATAGTTCGGAGCACGAAAATGCAAGGGCAGTGGAAAAGAATAAAAGCAAGATAAATTGAACTGGTTTATTGATAGGAATAATTAGTAATAATGAGACGGAAAGGTAGACAAGAACATTTAACACTTACTTCGAAAAACTAAGAAGGAGTGACAAGAGAGGGACAGACACCTTTATTGAAACAGTGAATCTGGGAACAACCCAAATGGTACTAACTGGGGATACTACCACCTAATAACACCACATTAGGGATTGCCATCGGTAGTCGATAGTAACGAAATATCGATATTTTCCTCCGATATACCTATATTGGTTTATTATTCACTAATAAACCATTGTAATCGCTCTGGAAAAAAAAAATTCTAACCCCCCCTGAAAATTTCATGGTTTACGTTTCAAAGGGTGTAGACTCCGAATCTGCAATAAAAAATTTTCCGTCCGTCCGCCGTACGCCGTAGACACGATATCTCCGAAATGGCTGGAGCGAAAATCCATCTTGGTCCGACGACGCCCCAATTCTTGAGCCAGCTCTCTCACTCAATTTAAAGTGCCCTTTAAGGGCTGTCAAAGTTTTGTAAAATCCCTAAAAACCTCAAAACAAGTCGAATCGGCCTAAATATTAACCTATTTGAAGAACATACCATGAGGAATCGAATGAGCCCCTCCCCACGTCCGTAGGTCAAACCATTTCCGATGTATGGCCCGATTTATGGTGCCAACATTTGCGTTTTTTCGTTAATTATTGTTTGTTTGTAACCTAGGGTTGCCGATAGCGTCGAGTTGTAGTGAATGTGGTTACTGGAGTGATAGCCGATGTGGATACTTGTTGTTTATAGGCGATACACGGGTTGAAGCATTCTGATATGTACGAAACGCTGATAATATATAGGGAAATATTATTACTGGGGATTATTATTCAATATTATTACTGGGGTAAATAAGTATTCTTTCACTCGGGTTTATTATTCAATTAGCTTGCGTTCATGATTTGAATCTATACTAAGCTTCGGAGTGTGCCTCCGGAGTGTGCGCGTTTCACAGGTGATAGAGCGATTATTCAATTTCAGGAGATATGCATCGAGCACGTAAATCTCTTCTCAACCAAAATACCTATTGGGATTGATCAGTTGATCATATTTATGTGCCTCCTGAAATTCAATAATCGCTCTATCTTGTGAAACGCGCACATCTACAGCTTAGTAGAAATTCAAATTATGAACGCAAGCCAATTGAATAATAAACCCCAGTGAAAGAAGTTGCAGCGTTTTTTCTATCGCTTATGCAAGGGCCAATGGTATCGGATATCGATAGTTAGTGATCAATATTTTTTCCGATATTTCAGCCGATATTTTTTTTAACCGATATATCGGCTTCATCTGATAATATCACATATTATGTTGACTCATAAAATAATATCGATCGTACGTTCCATTTTTTTCACATCACGCGAGTTTGAAAAATATTATGCCCACAAATATGAGTTCGTCTGGCTGGAATATCGATATCTATCCATGGATAATATCCATAGGATATCAAGTAGTGGTTTTGGCTGCGGCCATGAGTCTTGGTCCAAGACGATAAAGATAGAAAAAGAGTAGTAGTGGTTTGGAGTTTCCATAGGAAAATTGCGGTTGTTGACAACAAATTGCTGTTGAGGTTTTTCAGCAATTGTTGTGTTGTTCTTTTTGAGGTTGTATCTTGTTCACGGTTGTTTCTTTTTTTTCTTCGTTCTTATTTATTTTGTGTCAGTTTTTCTAAAACTGTCGATATTTTTTGGTCGATACTATCGGTAGTGCCTACTATCGATGATTAACCTACGACATATATCGGCATTGATATTTTAATGCCGATATACCTATCAAACATCGATAAATTGATATTTAATGTTTCGATGGCCATCCCTACACCACATACAAATCAAAAATTCTCTAACTATAAGACGATGGTTTTTTATTTCCGTGTTAGACAAACCTTTTGGGCAGATCTGGATACACACTACATTTTCGGCGGGGAAATTCATAATTAAGAAAAGCAGTAAATTACGTCACGAACGTTTATTATTGTTAGCCCCCTCTCCCTACCCCTCACCCTGCGCAACTTTTAAAGTAGACGAAACGAAAAATAGAAGAATCAGGATTTAAAAAATAAAAATTGTTCCCGTTTTCAACATTTTCACTAAGTCGGATAAGTTCGGCCTGGTCTGGGACCCATCTCAGCAGATTTCCCGTCCAAAATTTTAAAACGGCACCTCACTTGTCATTATCAGTAAAATTCTCGAAAAACTACTTTTTTTGCAAGTTGTTGAACAGTTTCTGGCCGGTAGCTTCTGTGCGTGTGAAGCGATCGGGTTGGCTAGAAGGTTGATGTGCGAAAGGATTGATTTTTTACATCAACTCTAAGGCTTTTATGGACCCATACGGCAAACGGCATTACAGATGTTGAATCTATGCTCCTTGAAACGTAAAGTGACTTAACCTTCCGGTGAAAAATACGGATCAAAATGACCCGAGGAAAGTAAAGACGCATGTGTCTCAAGCGAGCAGTGGGAAGGGCTTGGGGTTTTTAGTAGTTGTCGAACCAGTATTCAAAATCTGTGGATGTCAAAGGGGTGGAAATGCATATCAGTGGTGATTGACCGAGTCATTTTTGATAATAGTAAGACAAAATGTGGTCTAGGTCTGATTTGTTAGCACATCATTTTCTCCTCTTCTTCATATTTTTTCTGATTTGTAAGCATTTTGACCTCTAGTAATTTTTGCACTGGGTAGCCCTGATTTTTTCTCTTTTTTCTCAGTATATCTGCGCTTTAATTGTTTTTGGGAGGTAAATTGTATTCTTCTTGTGATTGGGTAGTACGTAAGGTTTTTTAAACTCGTATGTGGTTTTAAATAATAGGTCGTTCAGGGTGGATTGAAAATATATTTTTATGACAGATACTTATAGAACCAAATTGTTTCCAAGAATGTTTTAAATGACTCCTTGAGCCTTATCGTGAAGACGGGTCAAGATGACCCCACGTTGTCTCGTATGTCATGAAGGTTCTCGTTGTCTGTAGAACGATAACTTATACGAAAACAAGTACTTCGTTCTATTCTCAAAGCAAAACTAAGCGCTGCACTAATAACATAACTGCATTAATATAATACAACTATCTATAGTACGTACAAACTAGCATTACGTTTAAATCCCTGTAAAATAATCAATAATTCAGAGAATTCAGGGTTTTCGTTCATATTTCGTCACTAAATTACTTTTTTTCTTCCGTTTGCCAAACGGTACTTTCGAAGTTGAGTTTTTTCCCATAAGTTTCGGAAGGCTTTTATCGCATTCTCAAGTGGCGATCCATCAACACCGAAAATGACGTGCCCCAAACCCATGGGAAACTATGATGCGCATTTCACAGTTGGGTATTTGGGAAAGTGATCACATTATTGCCGTGACCATGACTCCTTTCTTGAAACCATTAAACTGTCAAAAAAAAAGGGAAGACGACACGACAGGAAGGGGGCAATGACAGGGTGAGCTTCCGAGAAAGGTGTTGAAGGTAAACGGACCCTGTTATGTGCTTTGTCAAGTTGCGCCGACGAAAGATGGATGGCTCACCTGTAATGCGACAGGTTCGAAAACCGCATTGCCACGCCTGTTTTGTGCTGTGGGTTAGATAGGGACCATCGCCACACTACAGAAGCCTTAACATTCGTTTCTAACGAGAGAGTGCGTAAAATCATGCACTTGGTTTGTTGGGGGAATAAACGTCTGTCTAATTGGATGCGGCAGCTACTCGTTTTGATAAAATGAATGAACAGATCATTGAAACGTTCTAAATCTGTCGCCCCAAGTGAATAAGGGGTTAATTCAATTAATTTCAGGAGATGAAACTCTGTTATATCATTTTTTATTTCATCCAGCATATAGTAAAGCTAAATCGCGATTAGGTCCGGTTTGTCTAATAAAAAATAATAATGAATCAAAATGATAAATAATTAATATAGTGTAGGGGGATAATAAATTGTAATTATTGATCAGTAACCTAGGAAAAAGTGATACTTGACTGTGTAGACACTCAATATTTCTACTTGTAACGAACACGAAGTATATATGCACAGAACAAAAAGAGATTTATGAAGAATGATCTAACATAAAATTCTCATTTTCGTGTAAAAAAAGGTTAATCACACTAATTGACAAACGAACTTCAAATCAAACTCAATAAATCTCTGGGAGCAACTACGGTCTAGTTACCCACTTCTAAAGCTGGTTAGACTGTGCGAATCTGCCTCGCGAGGCTTGATGCGGGAGTCAAGATTTGGACCGTGTAGAAGGTTCTGGACTCCGAATTATGACTCGCGAGGCTGATGCGGGTGAGCCCCGCTCAGTCTGTTTCCAGAGCGCATCAAAGGAGTTTCGCGTCTGGAGATTCGCATTGTGTAAACGCTAGTGGAGTGTTGCCCGTATCGTTAATGATAATAAATAATGAGTAGCAAGCCTTTCCCTAGCAGCTATGGCTTTTCTCCAGTAAGTGTCCTCTTTCTCAATTTTCGATCAAACTAGCGAAAGGAGGAAATCGAAATCTTCCGATGTCATTCGAGTGCAGTTTCTGATGGTATCATCTACCAATTCCATTCCCATGTCTCTAATGAGTTGGTTACCGTCCACCAACGGCGGTTGCGGCGTTGACGTCTTCTTCTTCTTCTCAGCAATCGTAAAGCTATGATGATAGCTAAAACTTCCTCTGCTTGCGGGTGAATCGAGGGTACAGAAGCACCTCCTGTCGCTGTCGTTGACTCGCGGTAACTGAGCGTTTTCCTCGCGTGTTTAGGCTCTACTGTGCATCAGTTTCGTTGCATTGCCTCGCAAGAATTCCTCGTCCTAAAGCCTCGCGAGGCAGATTCGCACAGTCTAATACCAGCTTAAGACCCAAAAACTGAGAGTGCTATGCAAATAAGGCTTGGGGTAATATTACCTCATCCGCACGGAATGTGTTAATTTATCAACATAATGTGATATTTGCGTATAACATATTGATTTACTCAAGTGTATCCGCTTCGTAATCGCAAATAAATTAATTTAAAAAAACAACTCATTGGAGACCTTGTATATGGAAGACGGGGATAGAAGGTCGAAGCCGATTCGGGGGCAAGTTGATCAAGAGGTCGCCCCCTCTTTTGCCGGGGTAAATTTGTAATGTAAGGGGGCGAACAAGAAATAAAGTTACAGAGGGAGGGGGAAAACTCCCTTCGCCCGTTCCCGACGGCCCTCGAGGTACGTAGAGGTCACAATTTATCCGTGGAAGGGTCCGCCCCAACTTAGCAGGGGCATAAATCTGAAGGAAAAGGCGGGTGTGACGGCGAGAAAATAATTCCTAATTAGGTTGCGCGCCCGATAAAAAAAAAACCGGAAAAGTGAAGAACAAAAAACCGGGACCCGGATCCGATTAAACTTCTGGTTAGGGGTGAAAGGGAAAAAAAAAGTTTGTTCATCTCCATGCCGAACCTTGTTTTTCCTCCGAGTCATTTACTTGGGTAATTATTCAGAAGAAAGATAGGAGAGTGTATTCGGACAATATAATGAAATTAACTGCTGTTTGTGTGAACTAGGTATGGGCACCTTTGAAATGTTGTGGGACAAACTACAGTGTGCAAATACGTTCGCGGGCAATTTTTGAAAGTGATGTTCATCATTTTGGTTTATTTTTCAATAAAAAACCATTGTAATCGCTCGGGGAAAAAAAATTCTAACCCCCCCCCCCCCCCCTGAAAATTTCATGGTTTAGGTTTCAAAGGGTGTAGAATCCGAATCTGCAATAAAATTTTTTCCGTCCGTACGCCGCACGCCGTACGCACGATTTCTCCCAAACGGCTGAAGCAAAAAACTGAAATTTTCAGGAAAATCCATGTTGGTCCAGCGACGCCCCAATTCTTGAGCCAGCTCTCTCACTTAATTTGGAGTGCCCTCTAAGGGTTGTCAAAATTTTGTAAAATCCCTGAAAACCTCTAGAAAAAGCGGCCTAAATTTGGTCTCTTTTTGAAGAACTTCTCACGAGGGATCGAATGAGCCCCTCCCCAGATTTATGGTGCCAACATTTGCGTTATTTTGGTTTATTATTGTTTTTGTTTTGATATCAGTAACCTAGTGATGTAGTGATGTAGTAATGTGGATACTGGAGTAAATAAAAGGCTTTGTAGCCGATACACGGGTTGAAGCATTTTGATAACCAGAAAAAAAACGCTGAAAATTCTTTCACTGTAGTTTATTATTCAATTGGCTTGCGTTCATGATTTGAATTTCTACTAAGCTTTGGAGTGTGCGTGTTTCACAGGTGATAGAGTGATTATTGAATTTCAGGGGGCACACAAACATGATCAACTGAACAATCCAAATAGGTATTTTGGTTGAGAACAGATTTACGTGCTCCATGCATATCTCCTGAAATTCAATAATCGCTATATCACCTGTAAAACACGCACACTCCAAAGCTTAGTAGAAATTCAAATCATGAACGCAAGCCAATAAACCCCTATGAAAGAATAATAAACTAGCTGACCCGGCAAAACGTTCTTTTCCCCTGTAAATTATTTCTGGTTTCTAGATAAATTCTAGTGTAGACAAAAAGTAACTGACTTATTGTAAGTGTGTAAGTATGTGGTACATGCGTGAAATAGGCATGAAGCGCTAAGAACGATAAGGCAATATAAAAATAACAAACGCCAATCAATATTACTTCTAAGTTATTATAGTTTATTTCACATCTGTGATCTGTACAGTTTCATCTGTAGCAACTTTTCCATCACCGATATCTTTGAGTTGTTGTTGAGCCTATTTCGTAAGGAATTTACTACGAAATTATGAAAAACTGTAAAGATATTTTTGCATTTTCTCCTCAATTTTCAGGGGGGAGCTAAATTGAAGGAGACATTGTTTTGCACTGAGAGACCATTTCTTGCTGATAAATGAGAAACCTTCGTGGGTATTTATTTTCTGATGTCCGATATTCTTTTAAAACTTTTTTCATGGGGAAGAGAGAATACGAACCTAACAAATAGTACGACCTCCAAAATGGAACGAATTTGGCTGAATCAATTTATGAAGTCATTAACCTCTTGAGCATTGTGGATTATGCCAGTATCCATACTAACACTATCTTTTTGGCTGAAATACCAATTCGCTATTCCACCCCTTGGAGACAATTTCCAAAAAGAGTTGCAGTTGTAGTACCTGATAATATAATTTTATTGTGTACATTTTGAAAATTTTAGATTTGCCATAATCTGACGGAAATTTTAATCGAAGTACAATTAAAAACACTATAATTGATCAGTTATCGAGCGGGATGATAGTGATTAAATTACTAAAATGGCTATAAAAAAAAAGATTGGTTGGTAATAAAAAGTAAAAATTAAGGGGTGCACGTTTTTTTAATGCCACATTATTAAAATAAAATAAAAACAAAAAATTTGAAAAGAAGAACATTGCCATGTGCAATTTCAGCAATTTTCGTGGGGCCGCCAGGTTGTAGTTGGTCAATTCAGAGATGGCATCCAATACTGTTCTCACTTAGAATACGAATATGCGTGGGAATATCAAATCAATCAACGAATATCAAATCTATTCAGATATTTATATATATTTATAAATGCTTGAAACATATTTATTAATACGGACATCACCACGTCAAGATCCGACTTTATCCCTTGCATATCAATTGATCCCTCATCGGAATTCAACCCGGAAAGTCGGAAGCTCCTGGGAGTAAAAGAGAACTTCGTGGAAAAAAAACCGATCAATCAATCCCAGTTTGGGGTTTTTTCTTATTCTTTTTTTTTCAGTATCAAACAATATTTATCAGTACCGGAAACCCGTTCAGGAATCCGTAGGTACCGCGATATTCCCCAGAGCTTCCCCTGTCGAAAGGGTCCTGCCGACAAAAAACTTCAAAACGTTTTACAACCCCCTCTCTCCTCCTCACCCCTATTTCTTCATCCCTCTTCCTCCCCACCCCTAAACAACTCGACCCCGAACCAGGCATAAAACGTTAACCTCTATCTGACTTTTACTTCCGACTTTTGTTTTCTATCTCTCCCTCTTTTATTTTGTCCGTTTTTTTTTTTTTTTCGTTTTTGCTCTCTCTCGCTCAAAATGCAACTTGTGAAAATAAAACGAATTAGCGCAAACCTCCCACGTTTTTTTGATAAACAGCCGCTCTGTCTCGAAGTAATCCCTCAACCAGAGAGCTGAGGGTGAAGAAACTTTTGTACCGTAACAGATAGAAGCGTCAGGGGTGGGGGTAATTCATAATACACAGGGCAGTTCCCTGATAAATGTTCCGCTTCTGCATTTGATGAGGCTCCTTTAATTTTCTCGATTTTTTTGTCTACTTTTTTTTATTAGTCGTCTGTTTCTTATTTCTGTTTTCGAATTGCTCTCTCTCCCTTTATCTCTTGATGTATCTCGGGTCGCTCCCCTCTCGGCTTTAATAACTCGACTAACCGGTGAAATATGGGCGGTGGATGAAGCGGCGAAAAATAAAAATATGACGTATGGGGAACGGAGAACGGTGGTATTGGGAATAGAGTGGGTACATATTATTTTAATCGCGCATCTGTCTGTAGAGGTCAGATGTCTCTAATTTTAGCCTTAGGTGCTAACTGTCATACATTAGTTCATATTATGTAAATAATGAGGAGAGTGATGAAATGGAGTTGTTACTCCTTTCAAGGTGATGAGCCTGCAACATCCAGAAGATACTTGAAAGTATTGTAATTTTAACTGGCCAAATGTACGGGCCAATTTTGCCTATGAGAGGAGTGCCACTTTAAAGAGTTGTTCATTACCAAGCTCATCTAACAGATCATAAGTGCTGATGAAATGTAACCTCTTCGCTAGGTTGTGGAGATTAGTTTGCTTCTGTCAGAGGATCGCTGGAAGCTTAAAGGCCATACAACCATACAAGTAGCAGTTTCAACTACTAGGAATGAAGAACTATCCATACCCATCACACTTCAGGAGTGTCAAATAAACAGGGATGGGGAAGGGGGTTAGGTTTAAGTTGTAGAAAAGCAGGCCGCTGTACTACGAGTGTGTTGCCCATTTTATCTAAAGAGGCAGAACGAGGGATAGTCATTTCATCAAGAAAGGAGAGGTTCGTAACCTGGTTTTGCTACATTTTGGCAGCTTTCGTGATGTGAATTTTCTGAAAATCAATATCAGTAGGGTCAAGTGGGGTAATTATAAACAAATTTCAACAATTTTACAAGCTGACAGGCCTCAGGAGTACCTAGTCCATATAAAAATCTGGAAAACTTGCAAGAACAATCGGATTTAATCTTTCAATGAGAGTGTGAACATTCTATTGCTACTTCTTTTTGGTTTCTCCATTGCTCACAGAATCGCTAATATATTTTGTTAATAATTACCCCACTTGACCCAAAGTGCAATGTTACCAGTCTCCAGAGCCCGATCCCAGGTAATTGATCAAACGTAGATACTAAATAAATGGCGATGGACCTCAGCGTGATGAGATGGTAAGAGACCCGGGAGTGTTGATTGATTCCAAATCATTATTCTCCAGTTATGTGAAGTACATTGTTAGACATAGAGACAGTTTGCACAGCCCTTCGTATATTGCATTTCTTTGTAGGGCCCTGATTAAAAGTCGTCTAGAGTTTGCTTCAGTACTTTAGAATCCGTGTACTCCACTAATTTCGATTCTATAAATACTGTCCAACACAAATGCCTCAAGTTTTAGTATTTTAAGTGCACCAGCAACAACGACCTCTCTGACTGAACTAACTGGGTCGAAGGAAGATGCAATGCTTTTCTAGCTCTTCATATATTGGAGGTGATTATGATTCGCCTTACCTTCTAGCTATAGTTAACATCAGCGTTTCACCTACGCCAACAAGAAACCTCGTCTTTTTCCATAGATCATTTCACCGCACCAATTATGGCCTACTTTCATCAACCGTCCGTATGCAACATAGAGCGAACTCACTCGCGATTTAAAAAATTTTTATAATTGGTCGCACTCCTTGGTATCTGTTTGACGGAAGTTGCGATTCTACTTCGGCGGAAAAACTTGTGTCTCTCAAACTGCATACACTATCCTTAACTATCCAACAGATAAGTAACACTAGAATTTCCTCCAAGACCTTTATATTTTGATTTAGGGCTTTAAATTTGGTAAAATTCTACAGTACACCACTATTGTTCCAATACTTTACACTCATATCGGCACTTATTGAGTTAATTACAGTTAAAAAGCACCAAAATTTATATATTTCGGGAAAATAGTGGATCTTTTTTTTTTGACCAGAAAAGAGCAGATAACGCTGTTATTTCTTCGACCAATAGGGGAAAACTTGAAATCATCTGATATTAACCGGCTGGATGAAGGAGAAGTAACATTGATTCGTTGTTCTTCCGCAAAAACATGATTACAGCTAAAATTATTGGAATAATAGTGGAATGTTAAGAGATGAATCGCTGTTATGAACCTCTTCTCCCCCGACGGGAGGTAAAAATTCCAAAAAGGCTCTTTGTGGCATACCGGCTCTCTTATGGCCATTTTTGGTTTATTATTCAATAATAAACCATTGTAATCGCTCTTGAAAAAAAAATTCTAACCCCCCCTGAAAATTTCATGATTTACGTTTCACCAAATGTGTAGAATCCGAATCTGCAATAAAAATTATTATTAGCGAACCACCATTGTAACCGACCGCCGTCCGCCGTACGACGATTTCTCCCAAACAGCTGAAGCAAAAAAGCTGAAATTTTCAGGAAAAATCTATGTTGGTCCGACGACGCCCCAATTCTTGATCCAGCTCTCTCACTTAATTTAAAGTGCCCTTTAAGGGTTGTCAAAGTTTTGTAAAATCCCTAAAAACCTCAAAAAAAAAGCAAAGGCGGCCTAAATTTGTACTCTTTTGAAGAACACTCCACGAGGAATCGAATGAGCCCCTCCCCAGGTCCGTAGATCAAACCATTCCCAATCTATGGCCCGATTTATGGTGGCAACATTCGCGTTATTTTGATTTATCATTGTTTTTGTGTTGCTATCAGTAACCTAGTGACATAGTGATGTAGTAATGTGGATACTGGAGTGAACTCCTAAAAGGCTTTGTAGCATACAAACACACGGGTTGAAGCATTCTGATAACCATAAAAAACGCTGCAAATTATTCCACTGGGGTTTATTATTCAATTGGCTTGCGTTCATGATTTGAATTTCTACTAAGCTTTGGAGTGTGCGTGTTTCACAGGTGGTAGAGCGATTATTGAATTTCAGAACATATGCATAGAGCACGTAAATCGGTTCTCAATCGAAATACATATTTGAATTGATCAGTTGATCATATTTGTGTGCCTCTATTTGTGTGCCTCGCTCTATCACTTGTGAAACACGAACACTCCAAAGCTTAGTAGGAATTCAAATCATGAACGCAAGCCAATTAAATAATAAACCCCAGTGGAAGAATTTGCAGCATTTTTACTTAAAAAATAACAACCGTTGGTGACCACAAATAAAACTCGCCAAGAACTTGACATACCAGTACTTTCCAGTCAAGTACTTTCGCTCCGTGAGTAATACAGACATGAAACGTGAGTTGTTAAGAAGGGTCTACTGCTTACTAGTGAAGAATGGTTTTAATGAAGAAAATGTGTTACCTCCCAAAAGTGAAAACAATAGACCTAAAAAGCACAAAATATGATAAAAATCTAATGCGATTATTTATGAGAATTCGTTCACACCTTTTTCCAGCGGGATGACAAAGCTCCTGGAAGCTTGGTTGACTCAAGTTATGGGGCGTGAGGGGGAGAAAACCGCGGCGAAGCACACTTGGGATGCGCGTAAATTTTGATACGGTGCAGAGTAATGGGGGCTCTGTGCTTCCCGTGATTTCCCATAACGCCCTCGTAACCTCTCGTCAGCGTATTTTTCTTCAAGTTGAGCTTAAAGAATTCTTTTACGATCCATATTTCGTCGTCGTCTCCCCCTCTCCTTTGAATCCATTTATGAGGGCAATTCCACCGTTTACTCACATTTTTTTAACGGGTAAGCTCTACAGAGCGTCTTGAAAGCTAGAGTCGATGTTATTGTTATTCTCAGGTATAGTTCTTCATGTCGGTGCAGATATCATTATTTGATCGCATCCATCAATACTTCGCCTAACAGTTCAGCATCGCAATGATCCGTTTCTCATGCGATTAGCGAAGTTCGGCATTGAAATACTAGGATTATCCGAGGAAATGTACCAACATGACGAATCCTTCGGCAGGCGGTATTAAGGAAATCTTACATCGACGGAGTTGTTTCATCGGTTACGAAATTAGAAGTAATGGTTGCAATAAAAAGTTAAATTACCTAAGTTTTTTAAATTTTTTATTTGCATAATCTTTCGATGTTACAATGGGTGGTTCGCTAATAATACATACGATACAGTGACAGTGCAATACAATAACATATGAAAAACAGTTGATGCAAATTCTTTCACTGGGGTTTATTATTCAAGATATTCAATAATGAAATAAGCTTTGGAGTGTGCGTGTTTACAATATGATTTTGAATTTCAGGAGATATACATTGAGCACGTAATCTGTTCTCCACCAAAATACCTATTTGGATTGATCAGTTGATCATATTTGTGTGCCTCCTGAAATTCAATAATCGCCCTATCCTTTGAAACACGCACACTCCAAAGCTTAATAGAAATTCGAATCATGAACGCAAGCCGATTGAATAATAAACCCCAGTGAAAGAATTTGCAGCGTTTTTTTTAATTGAACCTCAATACCCCCCCACAATAAAAACATCTATAATTTATCAAGTCCTTTGGCACTCGTATTGCGTTAAAACTTCCCCAAATCCAAATTTAAACGATGTAGCCAAAGGTAGACAGATGTAGAGGGGCACACAAATATCATCAACTGATCAATCCAAATAGGTGTTTTGGATGAGAACCGATTTACGTGGTCTATGCATATCTCCTGAAATTCAATAATCGCTCTATCACCTGTAAAACACGCACACTCCGAAGCTTACTAAGATTCAAATCATGAACGCAAGCCAATTGAATAGTAAACCCCAGTGAAAGAATACTTATTTACCCCAGTAATAATATTGAATAATATTTACCTATATATTATCAGAATGCTTCAACCCGTGTATCGGTTACTAACTACACTACAAGTATTCACATCGGCTATCACTCCAGTATCCACATTCACTACAACTCGACGCTATCGGCCGGACATCACTAGGTTACAAACAAACAATAATGAACGAAAATACGCAAATGTTGGCACCATAAATCGGGCCATACATCGGGAATGGTTTGACCTACGGACGTGGGGAAGGGCTCATTCGATTCCTAATGGTATGTTCTTCAAATAGGAAAATATTTAGGCCGATTCGACCAGTTTTGAGGTTTTCAGGGATTTTACAAAACTTTTACAGCCCTTAAAGGGCACTTTAAATTGAGTGAGGGAGCTGGCTCATGAATTGGGTCGTCGTCGGACCAAGATGGATTTTTCCTGAAAATTTCAGATCTTTTGCTCCAGCCGTTTCGGAGATATCGTGCGTACGGCGGACGGACGGAAAAATTTTTTATTGCAGATTCGGATTCTACACCCTTTGAAACGTAAACCATGAAATTTTCAGGGGGGTTAGAATTTTTTTTTTCCAGAGCGATTACAATGGTTTATTATTGAATAATAAACCAAAAGTAACTAAATACTGGATATCGCAATAAATTAAATGAGAACTGCCTACAGTAGGGTTTTGGCTTGTATGACCGAGTTCACAAAAAACGTCTGCAAATTCTTTCTGAGTCTACTAATTCTGGGGTTTATTATTCAGTGAAAATCGAAGCTTGCGTTCATGATGAAATAGTCTTCTAAGCTGCGGCGTTGGATAGTTGTCCCATGAATGATCGTG
Organism: Creontiades dilutus; assembly: GCA_031894815.1. Classification (NCBI taxonomy): domain Eukaryota; kingdom Metazoa; phylum Arthropoda; class Insecta; order Hemiptera; family Miridae; genus Creontiades; species Creontiades dilutus. The sequence goes on from JAVIWC010005620.1 coordinate 1,895,811, forward strand.
AATGGTGTTTCAAAACAGGATAGGGCGATTATTGAATTTCAGGAGATGTGGGTGGAGCACGTGAATCTGTTCTCGACCAAAATATTTACTTGGATTGATCAGTTGATCATATTTGTGTGCCTCTTGAAATTCAATAATCGCCCTATCCTGTGAAACACGCACACTCCATTGAGCTTAGAAGAATTTCAAATCGAACGAACTCCGATTGAATAATAAACCCCAGTGAAAGAATTTGCAGCGTTTTCTCTCACTCTGCTACCTTATATCATTTAAACTTCGCTCCATATTTGAGGCTTTATAATACCCGAAGTCTCTCTTGATTTCATATCAGACCTACATCAAACGAAATGGGCTCACTCACATTTCGAGTTAATGGCGCTTATTTTGCCAGATGGGAAACTGCCAGTTATCAACGTGGTCAGAAATTTAACAGGTTTTGGAAAACGCTTGTAAAATTCTTGGCCGCATTAATCATGCCATAAATCCATGGAACAATTCTTGGTTTGACCTACAGACCTGGGAAGGGTAAGTATCATTCGATTCCTCATGGAAAGTTCTACAAAACTGTAAGTCCACATTTAGGCCGCCTCCTTTTGAGGGCAGGATTTTACATGAATTTGTAACTTTGACAACCCTTAAATGGCACTTCAATTTGAGTTAGAAAGCTGGCTAAAGAATTGGGGCGTTGTCGGACCAACATGGATTTTTCCTGAAAATTTGATGTTTTAAAGCCGTTTGGGAGAAATTACCTTTTTTTGTACCTCATCGGCGTACGGCGTACGGCGGACGGCTAATAATACACACGGACGGAAAATTTTTTATTGCAAAGATTTGGATTCCCGACCCTTTGAAACGTAAACCAGGTGAAATTGGATTCAGGGGGGTTAGAAATTTTTAAATGAGAACTGATTACTATGGTTTATTATTGAATAGCGATTACACAAAAATGTAGACTTTCATCGCTAGTTCGTTGGTGTCCAGATTTAATAAGGATATGAAGAAGTCCATTGATAGATGTTCTTTGTTAAAACGGGTCATCCTCTGATTTCTAAAACATGGGCACTCGCAAAAACAGTGCGTAAGTGAGTCAGGCGTATCCAAACCACAAGACATACAATTTTCAGAGGCATCGAAGGAGACTTTTTTACCACGGCTGTAAATTGTACATAATCCCGGGTTACTAACTCTTATTTTACATAAGAGTCTTTTATTTTGTATACCCGTTTTCAGGTTTAAATATTCTGCGTGGTTTCTCATCGGGAGCAGGTGCTATATATATATTCACTCTTTTCCTGTTCCATACACATATCAACAAACTTTTGAAGGAGGGAGCTCTTGGATGCTTTGAATTCTTCAAAGTCCTGGTTCTGCCAAATTTCACTTCGCCCTAATTCTTCAAAGAAACATGCCATCTGGGAAGCCCAATTATGGGATATATCAGATTTTCGTCCTGACAATCCCAGTAAGCGATCAAGGCACAATCAATGCTATTTTCACCCACCAATTTAACGCTCTTGCCATCAGTTGAACCTTGGTATGTACAAGCCCAAATTCAGACCTCACAACATAATCAGGGTTGTTTGACGCAAGAAAAAACGCATTTTTAAAAGAACGAACTTGTACCCTTCCAATAAGTTCCGGGTAGGATAGTCCCCATACCTCAGAGGCGTGCATGGTTGTAGCGAGCGCCACCGACTGGAATACCTTAAGCCACGTCTCTAGAGAATTTGCCCGAGTCTTACTCATTATTGGCATCATTGAGTTGGTAAATTACCTAACTTTCTTCTCTGAGGAATCTTTTTGTGCAACTTGGACATTTGATGAGGATTATTGCTTCTTTGAGAGATTGTACGTTGATGGAAAGAATGGTGGTAGATGCGTTCATCCTTTACCGCACTCAAATCCTCTCCAGTCCTTCTCGTCTGAGCTTTGTGATTATTCAACACATTTCCATGATGATTTTCGCATAGGCTCCCGTTTAATTTTACACACTAAATCTGGCTGCGGATATGCCTGATAAAAATCCAATCAAACCGCCGTCTAAGAACATACGTTATACGTCCGCTGAAGTATCCTGGAGTCCTTAGTTGGATAAATGGTCTTGCTTCGATCCCCGCCCAAACACAGCGCCATGTCACTATATTGCGACTTTTACCATTGATTAATCCACCTTAGTAGGTGCTTCCTCCAAGATGTTGAGCAACCTGATTCTAAGACAACTTTTACATCTATAAATATTACTGATCCCTCATGAGTCTCATGGATCAGTATTCATTCCTCTACTCTAAATTCTGAAATGTGGTTCACCAATCCACTCCATCCACTCTTTTCCATATATGTAATTAACAACTCAAACACAAAATAGCGTCTTGCATATCTTAGAAGACTCACAAGTGGACATGATTGGAGCACATGACCATTTAACATGCTAGTTTTAGCATAACATGCTTTGTTGTGACTTCAATCGTCGGCTGTAGCGATCGTTCCTGTTTCGGAACGGTCCCACTATTCTTCCTACCAAGAAGAGATCATCAACGTTACCAGTGTCAGAGTCTTACCTTTCCAGAAAAAAAACTTCAGGGAAAGCACCGTAATACGCAAATAAATGTAGGTTTGTACAACGAATTTTGAAGTTTCGGAACCTTTGCGACTGCTTCATTACCTTTGCTTCGAAAATTAACTACCCAGTAACGCATTGTCATGTTCTTATACTATGTGATCCTGAATTTGACTTGATTCAGTATGACTTCTGATGGCACATGAAACATCCCGAATGTAAGTTTCAAGTTGGAACTTTTCTTTAGATAATCTTTTGCTCTTCTCACTCTCAGTAAAGATCAAAGTTGTATGCCTCCTGTTGTATTCCTCTCCAAAAACACGGAAAGTTGAACGCGGGACTTCTCCTCGAAAACTAAAGGCCTGTTTCGATATGCTAAAGGGAAGACGGCGGAACTGCGGGTTTTCGGGAGAAGCCGATATAAACTTGGAAGAAAGGTGACAGGGCCGAGTGGCGTCCTCTGTATTCTCCAAGGAGTCTTCCCGAATCAATAGGCAGCCTTTCGAATGAAGGTTGTCCCGAAGTTCCCACTACTATAACAAGGGGTTAACTCCCGGCTTACCGCTGGTCCCACCCAAAACTTTTACTACAGTTGAAGACTACAGGGAAAGTACGGGTAGCCCGATATTTTCTGAAATTTAGTTGTTGTTGTCGCGAATTTATAGATTTTCAAAAAAGGCGAACATGATGGGCGCCTCATAACCTCCGAAAAACGAGTTCAAATCATCGAAATTCCCTGATGAACAAAGTTTGTATAGGGTTTTTAAACGGGATTATGGGCGTTTTGCTGGACAACAGCTAACGCCATCGCCTCGCTTCAATCCATCCCCTTTCGTACGGTTACTCTGCAAATCCTTTGATTTTGTGGTTCAGGTGATGTTATATCACCAAACAAATTCACACATGTGTTCAAAGTCCACATTTATTCTTTGGTTTCGAAATTGCGAAAATTATTTTTTGTTTTCAGGGAAGTACGAAATTTTTTGGTCTGTTGCTCAGTTGAGATCGATTTATTTTGGACTGGCTTTTTCTTTATTAAAGTATGGCATTGTTGTATGGGGTAGTGCTGTCAATTCATTGTTACGAACTGTTCAGGTTACGCAGAATATTATTATCAAAATAGCCCTCCATAGAAGTCCGCGGTACCCCACTCGTTTGTTGCTCAGTGAGTTCGATGTGCTTACCGTAAAGCAGTTATTTCTTTTTCAATCTTGTTTACTTTTATATAAAAAAGGGATCCATTCTGAGCACTTGAGTGTTGATTTGCACACGCGCACTGCTGTTACCTCTAAAATTCAATTGCCGAAACTCAGGACTGAGCGTGCGAAAAGAAACGCATATTATAAAGTGTTGCAGTTCCTTTATAAAAAGAAAATTAGCCTTAATATGTATAGCTTTGGAGTTTTTAAGAGAATGATATTGGCGGCAGTACGGGACTCGGATCTGTAGAGAGTGGCCCTATTTCTATTATTGAAATAGATATTATGTTCCTAGCTAAATAGTGTGGAAGTTTATATAGCTGAACCTGCTCCACCAGCCGCCACAAGTTCTTAAGAACTTATTTGGTTGGTGGACAGCTGGAGTTTTGTATTTTTCGGGCTATTGCGCCATTATGTGATTTCCTTTCTGTTGATAAATATATTTTCTATTCTATTGTATTCTATTCTATATTAGTGGCCTGTTGCTGTTTAGTAATCAACACATCCTGTTCGGTACGGATGAATAGGTAGAGATCCTTGGTTGGATGAGCTGTGAGCATTGTGAGAACTTTAATATGGATTGCATGTTAACCCACCTCTGCCGATTGTTCTTCAACTATTCCTACATGCAGACATTCTCGTTGCTACTCTCGTCCCTCTCTGATTAGCCGACTTCTTAACGACCTCAATTCACATTTAAAGTGGACGGTTTTCCGGTGTCTCGGATGTTCGTGGAAACCCTTTTCCCTACTTTATATTGAATCTTTTGAACGACGGATTGGCTGCTGGCTGTCTGCTGAGGTCCCCAGCAACGAGGAAGACTGGGAGCACTTGGATCTGGTCAGAATCCTCATTTATTCCTTTCATTCTCCGTTGTATCGTAATACTATATATTTGATATACCTCTCCAATGTTCCACATTCCGATGCCTTGATATATTTATTCGCCGGGAAATATTCATTTGGGTCCATTCTTACTCTCTGAAACTAACTACTCTCTGATTCTAAACCCTGAATATTCTCTACAAGATTCTGAACCATCGACCTGAGTAACCATCGCATTAATGCAGTCCACTTATACATCCCCAACACATCCATTGTTGAAACGCCCTAAGAACATATGTATGGATGTTATGAGGACTGTGTCGAAGATCTTAAATTTTATTGGGAGCGTAACATCATTAGAGGCAAAATGAGAGTGTGCCAAAGAGAGTTTATGGCAATTTTGGCTACTTTAAATTTTTGTTTGAAGAGGATTTTCGTAGAGAGGTTGTTTGTAAGTGTCACCCCAAGGTATGTGTACTCATTTGTTGTGTCCACTTTCTTTCCATCTAACGTCCAGCTTTCTCACTTTGCAAGCTTCCCACCCCTTGGACGGAAGGTTTTCCTTTCTATGGAGATGATCTTCACGCCTGCTGATTCTCCAATATTTTCCGAGTGTCTAGTAGGAATTTTTCTTCCTTTCGATATTTTCTTGTGTCCTTTTACCATTGGATGGTTTAATCTTCTTACATACCTACTGGATGCCAACAAATCTCCAAACCATAGAAGCAAGAGTGAGACCAGCTTAACAACGTACCTCATTATATGTGTACCAAATGACTAACCGAGTAGGTTAGGTTCAATTTGCCGGGCACTGAGGGTATAAAGAGAGTCATGAAACAAAACTTGTTTTGAAAATATTTATGAAATAGGAGGAAAATAACGATGAAAATGAACCGAAAGTTCAAGTTCGACCAGTTGATCCACCCACCATGGCTACAACCCGACCATTTGACAATTCCTAGTTGAAACTAGTTGAAGTTCCGCTATTAGAAAGGCAACGAGTAAACCACCAGGCAAGCCGCTCGCGGGCTGATCGAGCAAAACGGCCAGAACTAACTGGTAAGCTCATTAACAATTTTTTTAAAAATGTAGACTTGTCAACATTTAACCGATAAATATGGAGTATGTTGCATTGAAACAATATGAACTTATTGGAACGGGAACGACAAGTGGAGCCATGCCTCTTTTGAACCAAAATCGTTTCGGGATCGTTACGAATTTCTCGCGGAATGTCACACCACTACGAGCCATCTCAGGCTTAAAATACGATCAGTTGTTTTCCCGTGACAGTGGACCGGAGTTGTACAGCACAGAACTAGAGTTCTAGTTCTTGAAATTAGATAGGTACCCCATTGCCTGTATCACTTTTATGTGGATTTACATAGTGTTTCCCTTCTTTCTGTTGAAAAATCACATAATCAATGCAAAAACAGTAATGTCCACTGTCTTCAGATGTCAGATAATTGACCACAGTGAACATCTACCAAGAAATTGAAGAATGTTTATAGTTACGGAGCAGTTCGAGAGAAAAGCCAACAGTGTATTTGAAACAAGTTATGCCAGAGATTATGAATCGGGTTTCATGTTTTCATGGCCCAGACAGCTATGAAATGGAAAACGCCTCAAGTGCCCTTTTAGATGCCACAAGAAAAAGTTACCACATTGGTAAATGACTGAATTAAGATGAAATTTTAGGAAATCTTCGCATAACAGGAAATCGTACTTGACTTGAGCGTCAAAAGAACTTGGAATTCAAAATGCAACATCATCTTAACTTGAGTAGGAGGGGATAACTAAGTCGTACATAGGTGAGTCATAATCGCACAGTTTTCTAGGAAAACTAGGATCTAGAGGCTAGTTTCCCAATTTGGTAAATTCGCTAAAAATTTCATAACTGATCTGGTTAAACATCATAACTGATACGATCTCAAAATATACTAGAGAGAGTACTTGTAGCAATGAATGAATTTGAGGTTCCGTTCAGCATTGGTTTTTATTTTCAACAGTAGAAAATATGTAATTTTTATTAAAAATTTGCATTTAATGACTTTTTATGGGTTGACGAAGTTTTAAGAAGGTAGCTCGACGAGAGTTCAGTGTTCACTCCATCCCTCCCTGAAGGGGTTGTGAGGTCAGAATGGTCGGTAGCCGCGTGGGCGTGGCCGGAAACGCCCACGCTGGCTCCGCCTACCCGGACCCCGCCCACCGCGGCCTCCCCCAGGAAGCCCCGTAAGAGGGGGGAAGGTCGGGGCCGCCTCGCCTATCGCGCCTGGGACATTTCCGACCCTCGAGTGGCGTAGTCGAGATCCCCCGTGAGAGTTGTAGCAGGTCCCACTAGAGAATCGCCCGCGCTTGGCTTGAGAATCGCCCCGTGATGCCCTTCTGATATGACGGCCGTTGAGTGTGGCGGTTACGGTGGCGGTTCGCCGTGGGCCGCGAGCCTCTGCGGCGCCGCCGACCTCGAGGCCTGGGGCCGCAAGTTGTACCCCGGAAGCCGGATGTTCCTCCAGGAGTCGCTCCACCACCAGCCCCGGGGCCCCGTGTCCGGTCTCAAGGAGGAACCTCTGCCCCCCAGGACTTGGCCAGTCGACAACTCAAGGTAAATACCTCACAATTTCATCCTCTACTAAATAAATCCCTAAATAAAGCTTTACACCACCTTTAAAAATGATCAAAATATCCAAATCCGTAAATAATTACTTTCATTCCCAAAATTTATAGAACCAACTCAACAAAACTTGGAGAAAGCACAGTATTAAAACAAAACCCTAACAAAATAATTCATCTATAGTGGAATGTTACGAAACAATGTTACGTACAATAATTTAAAAAGCGGAATAATACAACTTGAATGAACAAACAACACAGTTGGAGCTGATGATGAAGCAAAACAAGCATTATTGGTAAAAATGCGGAAATTAATTTTCAAAAACAACAAAATTCAATCTGGGCATCCACACACTTAACAAAAAGACGCAAAAGATTCTGGGAATCATTTTTTCGACAAAGGTTTTTAAAATATTTATGGTATATAAATTCTAACAGTCCATTATGATAATAGAACGAATATAGTTTTTGCTTTTATTACATTTTCTTAATGAAATTTAGGCACAATTAAGATGTATTTCTTTACCACCATCTATTTTGAAAATTCAAAGATAATACGAATCCTTACATTGTTGTTTTCATCCCCCGTATTTACAGAATTACTTCCATTAAGCATAAACAAATCACAATACTGAAAGAAATAAATAATCCTAAAAACATTCACATACATCACATTTTACGTTAAAATGGAATAATAATTTGAAAACAGGAGAGAATAGTAGAAATTATCAAAGATACGGTCAGACAATTAAAGACGATGAAATGAACAAATAGGTAAGTAACTTATACATATGTGGCTAAACATGAGAAAAAAAATAATAATTTGTAGAACGTCCAAATCTGTATGGGCATCATAACTTGAATTTATTAACGATTTTGAAGCTAGGGAGGGTGATTCTGAGAATGGTGTTTTGATTGAAGGAGTTTCAAAAAAAAATTTCGTGTAATTTAGTTTCAATATCCAGCATGACCATAGACATTAACATAGTTTTTCTGTATCAGACTTTTTCAGTAAATATGAGAACAATGAACAATTGAATGAATCCCAATATTTAGGTACATACCACAACCTACTTTGAATATTACTGCAATATCCAACACCTCACATCATTAATTCCCTCCCGCATATTCACAGAATAAACGCAAACAAACGTCAAAAAAACGTTCAGTATTGTCAAATTTTGCGTAATACGCCTAATGACAGTGTAAAAAATGGCTGTTGGTCATTGCATGAAGAATGAAGCAAGCATCTAAGACGTAAAAATGTAGAAATTGATTTGTAAAAACCTCAAATTCTGTGTATTGTTCCTCGAAGGAAAAAAAATGTTTTTCACAAAATTATAATAGGTACGTGTAGGAAATTACAATCATAGAAAATAAATAACTTTTTTTATTAGAATTTTTTCTGAAATTTGAACAAGAGGCACAGTAAGGTATATCATCAGCATATAAATTCCTAAATGTAGGTTTATATATTTTTTTGAAAATTACTGTAATATCCAAACCCTTGCATCATTTTTTTTCTTCCCCGTATTCATAGAATCAGTACAATTAAACATGAAACCAAAATGCTAAATCATTTTAAAAAAGAACAGTCGAATATTGTCAAATTTTATAAAATAATGAAATATCGAGAATTAATGGAACATATAGACATTGGTGTATGTCAAAAAATGATTTAGAGCTTTGTGGTTTTTCCATGGCCCAAGTTAACGAAACCAAAGATCTTTTAGTAATAATTTATTCCACAAAGGAATATAAGGAGCACTTACTAATTCGTTACTCATACATGGAATAATCGCTTGGGGTCTACGATTAAAATTTAATTGGGGTTCAATTGAATCCCAACTACAAACCAATAATAACCACATTAAGACGCTACTAAATAATCCAAGGCGTTTCCGAACAGACTCTATATTTAATTTGGTGTTTTCAGAACTAGATTTTTCAAAACGTTATGGTAAAGAAATCACCATTATTCACCCCCTATACAATCTGTCTATTAGATGAGAACATAAAAAAAGAAGTAGTAATAACAACATTACTCACATAATTACTCATCTGCCCATAACTTTTACCTTTTTCAAAGGGTCTACGAGTATTTGTTTAATAAACCACCAACAGATTTTTTTTAATATTTAAAAAAATTAATAAAAATTGTATAATTAATGTAGGTATGTAAGCTTGGAAAGTAGGCATACATACTTTTTTTTCTCTTTTGAATGAACTCCAATTGAACATTAATTATTCTTTGAAGAAGAAGAGTAATAAATTATTTTGACTCCGCGCTCGGTCATCCATCATGAGTTTTACTGTTGGTGGTTGAGCAAATTAAGAAAGATCTCTCTATACTACGTTATTCTTTATGTAATTTAACAATAATTTCTTGAAAAAATGATGATGAATCAAGCAAACGTTTAAGACATTGGTAAAAAACATTATGTGTAGGCATCCATAGGGAAATCGTCGAAAGGTTTGACGTTGTTCAAAATAAATTAAATAATTTAAAAAAATTATTGAAGTAAATCCACTTACAGCGACTGATGATTACAATGATTTTTAGAATTGAATTTTTTTCTTACGATTATGTTTCGAACAGATTACAGAATATTTTTACCATTTCCGCTCCTTTCTGATATTTTGAGGGCAATTACTTTTTATATTCGAGAATACTCTTGAGCGTAACCCTTCAAATTCTTAATGTATTTTGGTTTGTTTGATTATTTAAGGGAAAAGGTATTTTTTAACGCCGATTCTGAGAGATACAAATTTTACCTATAATATGTGCATCTGACGAAGTTTTATAACCTTGGAACCATTTCTAAATATCCAAAATGGAATGTCCCGTTCGCAACTTTTTGAAAATAAGGTTTCAAAATAATTTTTATATTATAATTTTCATTATCAGCCATTCATTATTGAGCCAATGAATTCAAGCTAAATCCAAAGAGGTAATTTTCTGTGCGTTTTTTTTCTCTTTGCGATTTCTCTTTTGTTGTTTTCAATTGTTTACCCATTACTACAAACGCTTGACAAAATAGTTTTTATAAGCAAGTTTATGTCAAGTCCGAATTGGGGCTTAGATTTTAATTTAAATCAAGTCCAACACCGAGTATTAGAACAACTTTGGCCAAAATGGAAAAAGGTCATACCCAATTTACCTACATTCGGGCTCTTTTTCAAATAAATTTGAACAAGAACCAGTTAAATATGAATACCAAGATATACTTAAATCAATTAATTTCTGCGTCAAATCATTGACGACCTCCTTCGAAACTCGATAAAAGAATATGTGTTGAATCTTAAGATAAGAAAGAAAATTAGCTAGTACAAACTATGGACCTTAGGAAAATTATTAGGTACCCAAATCCTATCATAATGAGTTACCGAAGATTCAACAAGTCCAACCGATCATCATGCTAAGAAATTCACTAACCGTTACATAGATTGATCATAAATCCATTTACCGATTGTTTGTTTTTCATAATTAGAAGAATATCTTTGATTTCAATTCAGTTCTGGACAGATCATACAGGAGGGAATAAGTTTTAAATATCATTATTACTGTTGGAGGTGTTATTTTATTATTTTCGCGACATCTTAAATATATTCTGATTGTATTTTTTTCTGGTTTCTCCTTTTATTTCAATTGAATAATACTTTCTTTTTTTTTAATTGAGATCAAAGAGGTTCAGTAACTCCACTGAAGAGTTCTTTTGAACTTGATACATAATTAAATATTTTTTCGAATAATACTTGGATGAAAAGGAAAAGTCAATTAGAAGTGAACATGTTTAAGAAATCTTAGCAAAATTCTTTATTAGATGAATGTACATTGCACCATACACTTCTTATACTGACAAACCGTAGTACAAAACACTATAGCTTCGTTCAATTTCCGTCGTTAACAATCTCATCAGATTAATCCAAATCCTAATGTGGGAATCCTAGGTAGCATCTGAATTCAGTGAAAATTGGGTGTATGCAGAGGTGGAGGAACACATCCTCTCAATCATGGACATTGAGAACTCGGATTCAAAAGGCTTATCATTAACCCTCAACGCGGATTTGGATGATAGATTCTGGCAGACGCTTTTTGAAACGAAATATCTTTTCTTCTCTCTATGCTGAAATTATTTGCTCCACGTCCTTCTCCAGGATTCCGTGCTCAAAATTTGGAAGGTTGATTGGAATTCCGCTTTCGAGCAAAAATTGATCATAATGCTCCGAAACCTAGGGAAGGAACAAACCAGAGAAGGCTAGGGTCAGGCATTCAGCAAATTTACAAAGGGGTAGCCGAATTCATTGTCAGTATATAAACAGACCATGTGTCCATTTCGGTCTCCAAGTAAATTTTGTTGTCTATCTTTTATGGTGACAGATGGAAAACCCCTTGGAAAAACAAGATGCACATTTATTATAGAATAATGTCCGCTTTTTCCCCTTACAATTTTTGGATAGTGAAGTAAGTAAGGCTTTGGAGGTGTAGTTTTTGTTTGTGTGGATTGATTCGATTCCAAACAAATTGAGCCTATGTTGTCGTGAGCTGGTAGGTAATGAATGCGAACGGCTAACGTTAGATGAGACCGATAACTTGATCGCTATTGACAAGTGATATTGTCTCTGTCGGCCCTTCAGTTCAAAACTAATCGGAAGTGACGACAGCAGATGGCCGAGGACGAACTACCTGAGTTCGATCCAATGGCTCATTAGTTCATTCTGCTACTACTAAACCAGGTTTATTAAGCCTACCGAGTTACTACTAGACTTGTTTCTGTGGTGGGGCAATGAACCAACAACTTAACGTCCTCACTTCTCCATCAACATCCCTTCTGCATCTTACTCATCAAAACAGTTGGTAGCAGCAACTGTTTCTGTTTGTGATTGCAGTGTATTTTTGGCATCGTGGGGATGTTCAACAAATAACCTATCGTTCGTAATACAAGGAACAATCCTTTCGAGATTGTTCAATTACTACGGTTTTTTATTCAAACGCCATCATGAGCAGGAAGGTGACAATTTTCCAGAAAACTAAGCGAGGAAACACAGTAAAACGAGACAAAAATTACTACATTTAACATCGACGCTTTGACACCACACAGCTGCAATGACTTACCATGTGATTGGTCGAAACCCATAAGAGTGAATAGCTAAATTTTTATAAAAGTGGCGTTTGATTCTTAAATGACACGGACCCACCACAATCAAAGTATGTGCCAAAAGCTAAGAAACTGTGCCTTTATCCTGTATAGAACAAAATTTCTACCAAAAGAACTAAATATCAACATTTTTCATGTGCTGTTTGAGTCAATTTTACAACACTCATTTGTAATATAGGGAAGTTCTTTCAAGTACCTAATTTATAAAACTTTGAAGATTCAAAAAATTATATGAACAACATCTTTCAATAAGCCCAAGCGCCATCCCCCGATACATCGTTTCGTGATTTGAATTTGGTGCAACTGTTCGTCAACTGTACACATCAAATATGCTGAAACCAATTAGTAAACAGAATTTTAATATTGGTAATATTGAAGCAATCCTACTGTTTCTCGAAGTTCACATGAATGGATTTGTTTTGATTGAGCTTTAGCCACCAATTTTTAAGCCATTCAACAACAGTATAGATGATGTTTGTAATAATGGTGATTGCTTTGAGCGAGTTCATGATTCAGCTCCATATTGGTGTTAAGATAAGTCCAGAATTTGATTCGATAGAGTGGATTCACGAGTTTTTATTGACGTTCATTCGGAAGTTTAATTTCCATCCTGCCAGAACGGTTTCCTCGGGAAAAAGCCGCGTAGGGGTTCGCTAATGATGAAAACGGGTCCAACAAGCGCGACACCCTCCCGTAAAAATGAACTGCCGAACGGGTGCAATTCGGCACTTCAATTACCCCGTTTATGGGAGTCAATTCAGAGCTTAGGGGCGTTTGATTACTTTGATTGAGCGCATAAAGGTCGACATTTCTGTAGGGGGAAAATGTTAAATGGACTAGAATAACCGAAGGACGGTGGGCGGCAGTCATTTGAACGCATTTTTGTTATTTTAAAAATATTACATTAGGTTAAAATGTCTTGAAATTTGAGCATTTCGTGTTCATTTATTAATTTGTTCGTGGAAACCAATTAACCCAATATGTGATATGAGATAATGAGTTAAAAATACTAAATGGAATGAGTATCTGAATATGCAGAAGGCGAGAGTCAATAAAAGAACAAATCAATATAGGAATAGGCTTCAAAAACATTCTCTGTAACTTGACTTTTCATTAAGTAGTACTGCGGGTACTCGACAAACTATCGATCAGGAGGTGAAATGAAGATTTTTTTTAAAAATAGTACCCAAATGACAGGAGAGGGATTATTTTTGGAATACATCCAACCCTGTTTACAAGGATTTCCTTCTTTTTAGGCACGTGTCCCTCAAAGTGTAGTACGAATTGTATGATTTTTAGGCATGCATCCCTTTCAAGTGGGGTTCAATGCTAAAAATTCATATGTCCCCCTAAGAGCGAGCATATCTTTCATGCTTAAAAGCAGACGTCCGCAAGTGAAATTATTCTATTAGCGAATTTTCGAAGAAAATACAGCCATGCTGTTTAAAGGCCAAGGTATTGGTTGGGTAGGCCATTCTATGTTACTGTTTTTACTCCTTCAAACTGCAGGTTTTTGGAGGAAGGGTAATTATATTCTATCGATTCAGGAATACTTTTTTTTCGTGATTTATTAATTGCAACTGAAAATCAAATACATTTCATCTAGCAATTTTACATATCAATATAAGTACACTCCAAGAGGGTAGGTTCACAGCAAAACCTAGCCCTTTATTATATAGCTCAATTAAATAGCACTGAGTTCGATTGCACTTCTATTCACGTAGCACAATTAAATCCAGTGGTTTGTTTCGCTTGAGACGTCGGATTTCACCTTCGTTGTCCAAAACGTAGAGCATCTCCGGGTTCTCATGTTTGTGGAGGCGATGTTCATGCTTCCTTGCGTATTTTGCAATAATTTCATAGACTGTCTCCATCCTCAAATCTCGATGAATATCATCGTTTCGCATGTACCAAGGGGCTCCAACTATACTTCTCAGTATTTTATTCTGAAAGGTTTGGATTTTCTTAATATTTGATTTCTTGGAGCAGCTCCAGATCTGTATCCCATAGGTCCAAATAGGGCGATACAATAAGCGACAATAAGCAGTTTGTTGTGAAGAGAGAGGTTGGAATTCCTTCCCATTAGCCAATACATCCTTCTGTACTTGATTTTAAGTTCTTCTTTCTTCTTTTCTATGTGTTTATTCCAGTTTAATTTGGAGTCAAGTGTCAAACCCAAGTATTTAACTGCTTCAGTATGCGGTATTTTATTCGAATTGATCTCAACATCCAAGATTGGGACTTTTCGGTTAGTGAAGAGAAATACTTTTGACTTCCTTTCCTTTCTTTTGACTGTTACCGAAAAAAGACTGATTTTAGAAAGAGTTTTTTAATGGAAAAAAAACAAACAATTTCGAAATTTCCAGCATTTTTTACAAATATTTTCTTTCTTTGAGAATAAACAATTTCATATCAACCCATTTTCATCCACCCTTTTTAAATATGATCATGCAATATTGTTAGTCATTATTTAAACAAGAAAATCACTTATCAAGACTCTGCAAAGTATTTTGGTGACGTTTTTGATATGGGTTCCTCCTTTTGAATGAACATGCTTGAAAGGCCACGTCCCTCTAAGATTACGTAGCAAAATCACGAAAGGATCGCCAGAAAGGCAGATGTCCCTTGGAGTGTAGTTTTAGTGTATGCCTTACAGGGAGGTATCCTACCACACTTTAATTTCATTGATATCCCGGCCGAAGAGTTAACAAAAATTAGAATTGAGTGAGGAATGAGGACTTTCACCATATGGAATGAATCATGAATGAATTAATAAGTAAAGTACCATTTTTGGTTTTTTGATATCAGCTTTTGAGAGACTAGTACAGTGTAGGTCCTTATGAAGCCATCTTATCGCCTTTGGGTACTTTAGAAGTCAACTACAGGGTATGGAGACACACTGATCACCTGATGGCCTTGTGGCTAATTTCTTTAATAATCGACCTACGGTGCTGAAATATAAATGAAAAGCTTGTCAAATCTTCTAGAATACATCTACAAGTTATGGAGGTGCCGAAGTTGGAAAGCGTATCACAGTCGATATCTAATCAACATAAGCGTAAAATTCACGTAAAAGAGTTATGGGAGTAGTGTTAAATCTTTTAGTGACCATTCGCAGCATTTTGAATTTTACGAATCTTGAAGCGTAAACCTACAAAATTG
Organism: Creontiades dilutus; assembly: GCA_031894815.1. Lineage (NCBI taxonomy): Eukaryota > Metazoa > Arthropoda > Insecta > Hemiptera > Miridae > Creontiades > Creontiades dilutus. The sequence goes on from JAVIWC010005620.1 coordinate 1,911,319, forward strand.
GAGGGAGTGGGTGGGTTAATTATTTTTTCGGTCGATTACAAAGGTACATTATTGGAAATTATACACCAGAACCGTCTATATAAATAAAAGGTACCTATATTCTCGAAAGCAGATATAAGGAGGAGCGTAAATGTTTGCTTTTGAATGAGCTAGACAATTTTTCTTGCTTAACCATTCAGCTACAATTGACATATCCCCGACAGACCTTAGTAGAAACGGCAAATAAGTTATCGGGAAGGGGCATCAGAAGCCCCACAAAACATCTGTCTGGTCCCGTTTATCTCGGCAACTGACGTAAAACAGCGAAACAACCCGACAACCACATGCGGTCACTCCCAGGACATGTGTCCTCCGCCGCCACCCACTTGAACAAGTGTCCCGTCCGATAAACTCGCCAATGATTGATTCCCACGAGATAGGAACGCGTATACCTGAAACTATTGACTGATATTAGTACAGGTTGTCGTACTATTGGGATTCATCACCTCAAACGGTTGAAATGTGAAAGATATCAACGATTCTTCACCACACCATTCTAGTAAAAACGGAAACATTCCAGTGATTCTGGATATCTTAGATAATATCAAAAACAGTTGGCAGAAAGATGTTATGGAACTACCAGGAAATGTAGGTTTGCATCCAAACTAAATCTTCAAAGACAAGAATACGTACAGCATGAGGCAAAACACAACTCTCCGTTTTGTGAATCAATGAACAATTTTAAAATGTCTCATTCACCGGGACTTTTCACTTAACAATTTTATTGTACGATTTGTGTGTACACGGATAAAAAAACCTCTAAAGCCCCACTCAAATTCATGAAAAACGGACTAAGTCATTTGCCACGAAGTTGTGGAAAAACCATTTCAACAAAAACGGAGTAAGATAGAACGTTGTCTTGATGAGTTACACAGTTAAATCGATTTCGACGGTGTTTGTGTCCATTTCAATATGTAAGCCTTAAGGGGCATTGGTTGGTCCTCCTCGTCCCTTTCACTTCCCTGATCCAATAGGATCGGACCAATCTCCTTTCTCCTGGGCCTATATAGGATGTGCTTTCTGTGATGTACCTTCAGTTCATGTTTGTTACTAATGATGATCTAACCGTCGAAATCGATTCAACTGTGTAACTCATTATTTTCGTGGAAATATAGACAACGTTCTATCTTACTCCGGTTTTATTCATGAAACTGCAAGAACTGTTAGCTGACTTATTCATGGAAAGAGGCTACAACAGGTCCCATATGAACTTGCTGGTGAAGGCATATATCCGAAAAAGTTCAATATGTTGCCCACCCCCCCCCCCCCCCCACCCCACAGATAAGCCTGTTCATCAAATTCACCTGATTTTCATTGATGGAACTGGACTAGGTCCAGTCAACCCGACCTTTTTTGATCCAGAAGATGAGGCTCAAAAAGGGTACTGCTTCACATGAAACAACTTAAATTGTCACTTTAAATTATCAAATGCAAAAGTAATAAATAAAATATATCAGGCCTGCGCCACTTCTGACCTTAAATTCAACGCCACGAACCTACTGACGTGTGCCATCAATGTAGGAGACCTCTGGGGGCAGTGGTTGAAACCATTTTTTGGCCTGCAATGTTGGAAACCTGTATATGTTCAGCTCTGATTTGAACGTTCATCGCTCATAAGTCCCAAATTATGTGTAGGCAACCACGAAAAACGTTTCATCTACTTTCGATGTGGGCTTCTCCCAGCAAATTGCTGTTAGTAAATTACTAAAAATTCATTGTTACTGAGCTTCGTATCACGGTATTTACGTGTCGCAAATTTGGCAGAGAGTCGAGTCTTCGTTCGCGGTATTTACGTGTCTCAAAGAGCAGTTACATCGCAACTTAAACAGCAAGGATTAGCAAAGTTAGCAGCTGCTTTCGTTTTGAATCGGATATAGGTCGAAGAAGGGGTTTGATGCCTTCTGTCAGATCAATGGTAGGACTTTCGTTCCAAAATTAATGTTCTCTACAGATGCGGAATCAACTGTATCATTATTGATGAACCGCGAACTTGGAGTTAAAGCGAACGACCCGAAGTAAAACAAGAATTTACGAGAAAAAGCCCGCCTCAAAGGGCGGTAAACCGTGGGATAGAGGAGGCGGGAGAAACGACGGAGGGTCTGGGACGTCAAAAAATTTCATTCGAAAGAACAAAACACGGAAAAATAAAGTAGCGCCAGCTCAAGGTTGAGGTCTGTCAGAAAATTACAAAGTCGCCCTTCCTTCTTTTTCACTCCTCTTAACAGAAAACAAGTAATAACAATATTTCTTGAGCCCCCCTCTACCGCGAAGACTGGAGTTTCTGTTTTCTTAAACCTGCCTACAACTTTCCCTTTTCTGGAAAATGATCTCGCTCGTTCGAGTACAACAGCTCCTAATCAATGAATGATGAAAATGTAGTAGTGGGATACATTTTTTTTCAATATAGCTGTTGGGAATAACAGCCTAAGGGCCAATTCCACCACAGGTAGTTTTCTGTCAAGTAAGCTAGGACCGCCACACAGAGGGACGAAACGGCGTTTTCCAGTGATAATAAGTTTCAATTCTTTCAAATTAGTCCCTACTCCAGTTTTTTCTTTAAGAACACCAATTAAACGGGGTGAAATGACAGTTTTTTAAATGATTGAGGGGTCCAGTTTATTGTAACCACAAGCTTTCGGGAATGTGGATAGTTTTTCCGGCGTTTTTAGTGCCATTTCTTGACTTCTATCTTCGTACCGCTTTTACCGAAAAACGCTGTGTTTTAGAGCGGCAATCAGCTTGCAAGTGAACCCCTCAACTTTCCCCGCTAAAAGGGTTGATATCCTGGCATATTCAGGAAACAAACCTTAAAAGAAAATCGCGTGACGATGTGGAATTTCCTCCAAAAGACTCCCGACAGAGAAAAAATGAGCTAACAATACCATCAAAATTGCGTGAGGCATGGGGAGGGGTTCTAAGCTTCAATATTAGAAAACTATCATTTCAATTCGGTTTTTGGTGACCGTTAGGACAAACTGGAGTTAAGAAGTAGTTAAAAAATTGACACCTCTCAATATTTTCAACGTGTATACATTCAAAACGTGTATGGCCCGATTCTATAATTTTGAAAGGCCGTTTCGCTGTGTGCTAGTTTGCTCGTTAAAATGAAGAAATATCCGTTCTACCATCCCTTAACTCGAGACTTTCGATCGTAACTTCCCGATTCCGTGATCCAGCCGATCAGGTTAACTCTCGATCAGTACTGACCAACAGTACTGAAACCAGTGTCCCTCAGGGATGTGTACTTAGACCGTACATGAGCATAATTTTATGTTACGGGCTCCTCTTCCTATCTCACCAGATTTCAGCATTCAATTTGAAGCGGCTGCTTCCGATGGCGACTTGAAACGAATCCTATCCACCAGGAGACTTCGGGGTAGAAATCAACGGATTCCCATCAAAATGTGTCAGAAAATGGCAGAACACTTCAAAAAATTGCCTAATTCAGGTGCTGAGGGCGATCTTCTGATGTAATTTTTAGGACATAAATTATCAAAATGGGATGATTGACGTGAGGAGTTCAATAAAACAAACAATCTACACAACAAACAAACCAAAATTCTGATAAGTTTGATACTTCTCCTGTGTTCAGGTGAAAAAACTATACCTACAATAGCATAATCTTTGAAAAATAGAACAGACCTCATTGATGATCGTGCAACAATCCCAGGATGATAGAAGTGCCTCTTTCGCAGCATAGGGCGGAAACCATAGTCGTGGCTTAAGTAAAGATTTTTCCTTACTTGACAAACTAAAGAAATGTGAATAAGAAATGCTTAAGGTAGGTGTGGAGGTAACTTTATTTTTCACGTACACGATTGAGCGTTTCTTTTGTCGGTGACTATGAACAGCACAAGTAGCCACCGCGCCTCAAGAATTTACTTAAGCATGTCCTTTTCGCTTAGCAGGGACTATGAATTCAACCCTTAATTTTTAAAATAGCTAAGAAAGAAATTACTATAACCTTGAGTCGGTTTGGCATTGCCTGGAACTCATTTAAGTTACTATTATCCGATTTTCGTACGACACGAAGCTCCACCAGCTGAATGTTACTCGAACCGAATAGTTTTGAGTTGAGGAAGACGTCTCAGGTTGTTTACTCAACGAGCTGACGGCGTTGGGAGGTGAGTGGACGGAAGGTAGTAAATCATACAAGAGACCCCGGAAGGCGAAGCTCCCGCCCAGCGCTTCTGTTGAAAGCCTCTTTTTTCCTGGGATCATCGAGAACTGACCTCAACCCCTTTCTATTTGCTGTTTTTCGGTTGTCAAGTTGTAAATCCATATTGCGGGCACCCGTTTAAAATGGAAAGGCCACCGTAACTAAACTATTGTAAAGTTGTTTCCTCATAACTCATTCAATCTCATAAGCTGTCAAACCTCAACATCAGCGTCTTTTGACATGTGTCCACCATGTTTTATATGTACTCATGAACAACTTCGGGTTATTAATTTGGTAATTACTCACATTGATTTTGTTCAGTAAGCAGAACGCCAAAAAGTAGTTCCATTGAAGTTTATACCTATATATTTTATTTTTAAGAAATCTGGGCGAAATTTGTTTGGCCAATAAAAAATACTTCTGATTTGACCATTTTGAGTTGCGAACAAGTTTATACCTATGGTCTTTTATTTTTAAGAAATCTGGGCGAATCCCGCCCAAATTTGTTTTTTTGTCAAGTTGTAAATCCATAATATTTAAAATGGAAAGGCCACCGTAATAAAAAAATTTCCTCATAACTCATTCAATTTGACACATTGTGCATGTTTTATATGTATTGAACTGAATCGGGTTATTAATTTGGTAATTGGACATTGATTTTGTTCAGTTTGAGTGCAAAAAGTAGTTCCATTGAGTTTATACCTATATATTTTATTTTTAAGAAATCTATGAAATTTGTTGGCCAATAAAAAATACTTCTGATTTGACATTGTGCATGATTGGTGGAACAAGTCGCTGTCTTTCCGTTGGGATTGCATTAGTCTCCATTTCCTATTTCCACGAGTTGTTAGGTATTGTAATTTGAGGTTTCTGGAGTACTCTATGTCCGCAAATATACTAGGTCTCCAGCAGCCCATAAGCAGCATCCCGTATCCGCAGCGGTATTCTACTTACAGAACATCGTATTTTACTTCAATACCTCAATGGATCATGTAAGTACTCGCATTATTCGCCAGCTGTGTTCCAACTCTCCTGGTCCCACAAGCTCTATAATGGAGCATATTTTCTGCATGCAGTTGGCTATGAACTATACAGGGAAGCAAATTTCTCATCTTCTCTTCAATTTTCTTCACTCGTACTACTATTATCTTGTACTTTAGGAGACTTTCATCAACTGTGTCCAGGTCTGAGAGCGAAAGCCCTGCAAATTCTGAAAGCTTTACCTCATTTTCGGCAATATTTCTGATCCGATCGAATTTATTGGTAATCGTCTTTCACCTCTGCCCACCCCATCGGTGACTCAGTCGCCAAGGTCGCAGTACCCGACCATCCCATCAAACGTCAAAACCAGGGGGACGTCAGTTCGAATCCCGTCCAGTACTTTCCTTTTTGTTTTCGTATATATACGATCCTACTTATCATAAATGGTCCCTACGTCACGATAAAAAGAAAAAAGCTCCTTTCAGGATTTTATACCATTTTCCAAAATTTAAATTTTTTTTTTATTTTTTAATAAATCACTATTAGTTTGGTATATGCTGGTTGTATTGATATTCCTTATTCATCCGCTCAAATTTCATATTTTTGCTTGTTCGTAACTATACATGACATTTTTGCTTCTTCCCACTAGAGAAGTAAATGTGATTTTTCCTTGCACGTTATCAAAAACTGATGAACGTGAATCGTGAAGTGAAAACACATCTGCTGGTGACAATCTTAAACGGCGATAATGGGACCCTGGGTTGAACACCAGATGTGACGATTGAGGGGGTTTGATCAAGGCGAGTGTTAATTTATCACATTTATCGCCAATATGATTATTTCTTGCCCTGTTTCTCTTATCTGGCAAAAAATATTCCAAAGCAATGCGCACTAGAAAAAAAAGCGAACGTCTGCCAACTTCGGTGGATAACACTGATTATTGAAATGTTTGAAATAATCTTAAAAGATGCAAATATAAATTTGCCTAACGATTCACAGTACATGTTTTGTTGACATCAGCACCGTCAAAGTTGAGTCGACATCTTTTGCAGGTCGTTCGGTTTAAACGACAGCGGATAGAAAAAGATAAGACCTAGTTGTCTCTTGACAGATAATTAAATGACATACACGTACTGTCCCCCCACCCACCACGGATTTGTTTCTAGAATGGTAATGGTAATGATAGAATGGTAATGGTAATGGTGTAAATTAATCCTAAAACGGATTAAATCACAAATTTTATAATCAGTTATTTTTTTCTCATGTTCGGGGCTCATCTTTTTGAAGTTCAAAGATGCCAATTGTAGTATTTCATGTCATTATAAATTGAGACTTTTTTTAAAATGTAGAACAAGCTAGGTAGTTATATTATCTTTCAATATCACCTAACTTCACCTAAAATCTCTTTCTGGTAGTAAATAACTGGTATTAGGGATGTTACCAGCTCATGGCCACAGTCGTGGCAAACGACGCAGATGCGGGATTGGTTCATCTTTTCTTGGCACTGACATTTTCTTAAGATCAATGCAATTCTACTTGATCCTGAATTTATCATTTTCATTCTTTCTACTGTATATCTTGTGTTTGTTTTCTCTCACTCAGGAACCTTTTTTTTCTTGTAGTGTTCGTTTGGAAGGCATAATAAAGCCCTACCACAAGGAATATCACATTATAGATTTAAAAAAAAAATTAATCTACTTTTGTCATTTCACGTTATTCAATAAGATTATTAAGGTAATTAAGATATTTAATCACCTCAGAAAAAATGATAAAAAATTGATTTATTGAAAAAACCCTTAGTTTAATTATTGATTCCCTTCTTTCGCTGTTGTTTCTAACACCCCCCCCCCCCCCCAAAATCAGTGAAATGGAATGATTTAATTGTAATTTTCTTGCAATTTGAGGTTTTTTTGCAAAACCGTGCGGCGGTCGGATTCATTTTGTTTTCGTTCCATTTTTGAAGTCCACATGTTTGGAATCGTGTACCAATAAATTTTTAGTCGGGGTCTAACAAATATGTACCTATGTCCATTATTGAAAATGATTAACCAAAACATGTATTGTAGCGAACCAGAATAACACTTCAGATACTACCTCAACACATGTCTGTTCAGCATAGCAATGTTCAATTAGCTAGTTAACAATCAAACCAATAATTAATAAATATAATTTTGATTTGAGTATTGATAAAATGAAATACGAATTTAATTGCATTCCTCTTAAATCTGAATCGCAGGAATGCATTCTGTGGTGTTACATGTATGTAGACATTTGGGGTCATCATTTTGTCTTCTAGCAAACAATGCAATCGTGAATTTCGGATGAGGACAGACCGCTAACAGGTCTCGGCGACGTTTTTAGATTGAAAAACTTTATTCCTCGAGTTCCGCTCCGTTTTTCGTAATATGATTCACGGCCGCTTCCGACGTCCTCCAATTACGACTTTTTCCATTTAGATTGCGGCAAACGTCAGTCGGCCCAAACTCAACGCACATTCATTTTTTTTTTTTCCTCCTCTTTTTTCCCCTGTTTGTGGGTTGAAAAACTCTAACGTCCGATGATTATCGCGGTGGATGCCCGTTTTTATCGCAGGGCCGCGATCGAAAAGGGTGAAACCCACTTGAAACTCGAGATGAGGGGGGAAGGTCGCTTCTCATCTTAATTTCGATCTAATTACCGGAGTTGGTTAGACGGCGTTACCGTTCAAATATTCATCACCTCCCATTCTAACCTGTTTCTGGAGATGCTTCCATCATTTGAGGACCCAATATCGTGACTGCTAAGGGCAGCTGGTATGGGAAAGCTATTCGTTCTGGAAACTTGGATGTTTTTGGGATTCACTGTTACACTGAGGACCTTTCGTGGACAAAACTCCAGAAACCAACAGTTCTGAATATAAATCAGAAACTGGAAAGAAACAGGATTATTATGATAGAGTTGAATTGAATGAGGAGCTGAAAATCAAGGTAGACTTTATCCAAAAAAAAGAATGAATTTGCAGCGTTTTTTACGGTTATCAGAATGCTTCAACCCGTGTATCGGCTACAAAGCCTTTTAGGAGTTCACCCTAGTATCCACATTACTACATCACTTTCACTACGTCACTAGGTTACTGATATCAACACAAAAACAATAATAAACCAAAATAACGCGAATGTTGGCACCATAAATCGGGCCACAGATCGTCATGGTTTGACCTACGGACCTGGGGAGGGGCTCATTCGATTCCTCGTGGAGTGTTCTTCAAAAGAGCACATATTTAGGCCGCCTTGACTTTTTTTGAGGTTTTTAGGGATCTTACAAAATTTTGGCAACCCTTAAAGGGCACTTTAAATTAAGTGAGAGAGCTGGCTCAAGAATGGGGCGTCGCCGGACCAACATGGATTTTTCCTAAAAATCTCATCTTTTTTGCTTCAGCCGTTTGGGAGAAATCTTGCGTACGGCGGACGGACGGAAAAATGTTTATTGCAGATTCGGATTCTACACCCTTTGAAACGTAAACCATGAAATTTTCAGGGGGGGTTAGAATTTTTTTTCCAGAGCGATTACAATGGTTTATTATTGAATAATAAACCAAAAGCTAATGTCGGGGAAATCGCCAAAAACTTCCCATGTTCCTATTTTTTGCCAAATCCCTTCGAATCTTTTTCCATTGGGAGGCCATTGTATCCATAAGACAATACAATACTCGATATACAACAGACAAAAATACTTAGACATAAATGTTTATTCCAAATCGGGATAAAGATTCTTTTAGAAAGTATGGCTGAAGCAAGTTTTGGAACCAAACAGGGTGGATAAAGACATTTTTGTAATAAACTCGAGAAGTAGGTCGTATTCCTGAGTAACGCTGATATGCTACATGTTACCATAATGTCATCGATGTACTTCGGTTTCGAGTAAATGATGGCTGATTATCAAATTCACGAATAAAGTTTATAACGTTGGTAAAGAAATACTTAATAGTTATTCTTAACGTTCTTTTGACTTTATACTGTGTAAACCAGACGTAATAATTACTAACCAGACGTAACCAATTATTAATGTTTTCTCTCGTAATTTCCACTTTTTTCTTCTTCTTTTACTCCTTATCAGATTCATATTTATGTTGGTTCCGATATTTCTCTCTTTTCTTCATCACCTCTTTTAACCTGTTTCTGGAGGTGCTTCCATCATTTGGCGCCCCGATATCACGTCTGTTATGGGCTGTGGGTATGGGAAATCCATTCGCTGAGAAAACTTGGATGCGCTTGGAAATAATGGAATCTCAGCGTCTCACTTTGGGCCTTTGTGGACAAAACCTAACCACTTGTTTAAATTTCTTGCCTTGCAGGAAACTCATTCAAAGCGATTGACAGGAAGCCAACTTCAAAGCCATCAAAGCTAACTAGAGCCTTTCCGTTTCCTTTTCTCTGATTAAGAGTTTAAAAATATTTTCATTTCGCTGTTCTTCAGGGTAAGGATCATCGTAAGGTGGCTGCAGAAGATCCCAACGGGTCCAACAAACACATGAGATCATGTAGCCACAGCATGATACAAAAATAAGTTTTGACTCCTTGAACATCCAAAGGCCCTGGCCTTCAATTCCCACAGTTATTCTTCAAACAACGTCAGCTTGATCTTTTGATTCATGTGCAGGCTCCATAAACTGTCCCATAAGTCGAAATTTTGTCCTTGAACCACTTCAGCCAGATCGTTGCAAATTGTTGCTTCAATTGGATTCACCATTTTGAGGGGGGTGTTAATGCTTTCCACAACAACTGTATATTTGGAAACCCAAGAATAGCTCTAGCAAACTCTAGAAATGGGAACCCACCACCGATACTTGCTCAAACTTTATAAAATTGTTCTGTATACACCACTGAATGCATCAATTTCTGTTTCAAGTTTTGAATAGAGAACGACCAATGTAGGTACCTGTAGTTGATAGTGGTTATCCATACACCAAGTCACAATTGTAGGTACTACAAAGAGTACGACTACGTTGGCAAAGGATTCCGTTTGAGACAAGATTGATTCATGTTCATTGATCGTGTATTGTCGTTTAAGGTGATATAGATTGTTTATGTTTATGATGTTTGTGTTTCAGTGTCGGAGTTGGTCGAGCTCATTTCGAAAAGCAACCCCCTTCCAATTTGAGGAAGTCGAATTTCTTCCATTTCGTGATAGCTCTGTACGACAGAGCCGGCCAGCCCATCGAAATCGAGAGAACCGCGTTCATTGGATTCATTGAAAAGGACCAGGTAACGATAATGAAGAATTTTACTAATCTACTGTTATTCCCGTTGCATTTCAGATCAAAATTCCCGGTAGGTGGTTTAATTTCCTTTTATTTTCTGGAGTGCGGACCTGCTGCCACTTTTTCCTAGCTCTCCTACATTAGATAATGAATAGATAAACTCGGCACCTCTCAAACCTCCCTTTGAACAAGCTCTGCAAGCCAGGCGATTATCCAACCCCTAAAATTCATTTACCATAATTTTACCATAAAACAACTTTTTGAACACAAGGACTGTGGTTTTTTCACATCTAGGATTCATTTCTTGACGAATTATAAACACCCCGGTAATGGTCCACAGCTTTACCAAAGTGATGAAAATGCAAAAGTAAATTTGTTTGCGTAATTAACACAAATTACCGCGGGTTTGTTCGACGGCGCATGTGTCTGCTGTCAAATATCAAATTTGTTGAGTTGAGCCCATGAAAAGGCTAATTTCGAAGCAATAATGAAGTTTGGGTTCTTAATAGTCCAATCAAGGGCGGCCGAAAGTCAATCACGGGTTTAATGGATTCGAAAATTAATTTCTGTTCCGAGCAACAAAAGGGCATTGTGACCAACAAATCGCCTCGTTTTAACGGAGTCAACAACGAAAATGTGTACTCAGCAAACTCCGTCGAAGTTGACTCGAAATTTGAAGGCATCTGGCGATAGGTAATATGGATGTATTACGAAGGTAATTTTGTAGGTTAAACTCCCCGGGACAGCTAATATAATAGCTAACCTAGTCAATGTGGGTATACCCCCTCTAGACGTCTTGGAAACCTCCCTTTCTCGCTAATTAATCGAATTAATTTCCTGGTCACGGACACCTTTACTAAGGTAATTAGTATTGATTAGGGTTACCTTGTCAATCGCGGTCCGTCACAGTCCCGTAAGTGGTTGGCGAGGCGGACCTTGAGAGCCTCTCGGAAACCCTAATTAGAATAGAAATTCACATCAATCTCCTCATGTGTTGATACAAGCCAATTAATTTGGGAAACCTGTTGGTGGCCAGCGGCTACAGAGTCAACTGTCTGTTTTCGTTGATTTCCCAAGATGAAGCAAATAGGTGAGTCGGTCTCCCCGTGACGTAATTATCAGGGCAGGCGCCCGCGTTAAATGATAATTCATTGGTGACACCATTCTGTTTATATAACCTATGTATACTATGTTCGTTTTAGGTATGTGAGACTGCATAGAAAATCCTGAAGCCAATAAATAAATTTAAAAAACGCTGCAAATTCTATCACTGGGGTTTATTATTCAATTGGCTTGCGTTCATGATTTGAATTTCAACTAAGCTTTGGAGTGTGCGTGTTTCACTGGTGATAGAGCGATTATTGAATTTCAGGAGATATGCATAGAGCACGTAAATCTGTTCTCAACCAAAATACCTATTTGGATTGATCAGTTGATCATATTTGTGTGCCTACTGAAATTCAAAAATCGCTCTATCACCTGTGAAACACCACACTCCAAAGCTTAGTAGAGATTCAAATCATGAACGCAAGCCAAATGAATGAAATTGAATAATAAACCCCAGTGAAAGAATTTGCAGCTTTTTTTTCAGTAAGAACTAGTTTTGATTGAAATGTATTAGGCAAAACTAGAATAACCTGGCGAACATAGTGCGGCTTCATAGGAGGTCCTGAAGCTATCAAATTAATTAAAACAACATGAACAATACCTGTATGACAATTCATTAAGGCATAATAGTTGGGCGTAATAATGTAGGGCGTAATAATGGCATGACGTAAATATTAGTGTTTCACCGGTGGTAAGAGAGAATTCATTGGTGACGCTACTATGTTTTTTAAACCAATGATAGTCTACCATATTTTAATTTCTTTTTTTTTTTATGCTGCTGTACAGTAAACCCTGAAGCCAATAAATGAATTCAAAAAACTATATAAATGACACTTGAATGAAAATTCACTAAAATTCTCTCGAATAATCTCACAGCATGGGAACTTTTTGATTTACCCCTGTAACCCTACCACCTCACCGGCCCAACTCTCCCTAACAAGAATAAGAGTCTGCTCCGCGTATTAAAACTTCACTCGGTCCTTAAAATGCGGGAAAAGAGCCGGCTTGAAGGATTTGTGAACCGTTCAACTTTCCCTTCCCGTTCCAGTTTAACGGGAGTCCTTCCCTGGTTAAGGAGGTTTGATGCCCTTTGTGAGCTCTCAGCTCCGGCGTTGCTCCTACAGGTAGCTACCTGAAACGGCTATACCGTTTTTTACGGCCAACCTCTTTTCGCCTTAACATTTTTACGCCTCCTCGTCTCTTTTTCTTCGCGAAGAGCCGGTGATTGACGATGATATTTCCCAACTTTGCGTGAAGTGTGTCGTGTTTTTGCTTTGCGACTTGAGAGGCTTCGAGTACAAGCATTGCTGACTTAAAGTTGTAAACGTAGTCGAGATCGAAAGATTATTCATAACGTCCCCACCAAAACTCCGAATCTTCAAATGAGCTTTTTTGACTAAGTCATATTCAAAGCAAAACGTATGTTAATGCTTATGTTATAGTTATTACCCAACATCAGTTAATTCTCGTTATGCGCCTCCATGAGAACTAGTTGTGACTAGTTAAAACTAGAATTTACTGGGACCCTCACCGCCAGAACTAAAAGTCACTGATTTTTTTTTCAATAAGAACTAGTTTTGATTGAAATGTATAATTAATGAACTTAATTCTCAAGGTATTTTGTAGTCCTTGATTATAGCGTTCGTAGTTAGCAATTTTCATTCTCAGTTTATTAATGACGGATTCCGTTGAATATAGCCTATCTTAAAGGTTTCATTCAATTTTCGGATTCTACACAATTTGAAACAACTTGGGTTATGATTATTTTCTTGGTCGATTATAGAGGTTCATTATTGAAATTAATAAACCAATACGGTGGAGATGGGTGGAGGATTTCTTCTTTCGCGACGGGGCACAGCATACTGCAGGACTCCCGATCGAGTAGTTTCAGCGGTAATGAGACATTGCATTCCCTTAGTATAATACGCGGAAGCGGTGTAACGGCATAGTAAAGGAAGAAAACGTATCGAGTGTTCCCGATTGAGGAAGCGCCGAAGGGAGCGGAATAATCGATTGGGGGCAACGCGTAGGGGATGAAGGGAAGGGGTGGAAGTCCTCGGATGTAAATGGAGTCGCGGAGTAATTGGATGTTACTGCTCATGTTGAGGGTTGAATTATTGCTTACTTACCCGCCCGCACCCGACCGCGTATATTACCGGAGGACGCTCCCCCAGCCGACTTCTTCGGGACAGCGCGAAGGCGATTCGGGATATTTGCGGCTCAAGCCGAGCAAACATTAATTTGGCCAATTCGAAGAGGGAAACTGGGGCTGCCGATGCGGCTGGGGGATGGTGGGAATGGAGCAGGGTAGGAGAGAAAGGCCACAGACACATGACGAACAGAAACGAAAGTTGTTCAAGTTTCATCTAAAACGGAGGTTCCATCATAGATGACGAACTCAGGCTTTACTTTCAAACCCCACTGCATGTCCCAGCTGAACGCTAAGTCCTGCTGCATGTAAGCATACTGCACAGGATCTGCCACGGAACAATCATCCCCCTCCCTCCCCTAGAATCGTCATTTTTAGGAAACAAGAAAATTTTGAAAGTGCATGTTTTCCCAAGGATCTCAAGTACGTGCACGGTGGGCAACTCGTAAGTTAGCTCAAAAATGAAATTTGTGTACCTATCGAAACAAAGTTATCGATCAAGATGGAGGTGTAAACGAAGCTGCTGTTGCTATACCATTTTGGTAATTTTATTATTTAATAAATAAGCCTCCCCCCCTCCCATACACACAACCTCAAATGTTCAGGTAGGCGGTCGTTCTAAAGAACCGGGCTGCTGAGCCTTTTGAAATTTTACAATCAATTTTTTATTTAGTTACGCTTGACACATTCTATGCATTCTCTAAGGAGACGTCAAGTTTAATCGTATTCAAACAGTAAACTATATACAAACTGTTACAATTTATTCAGGTATTTAAGGTTCCTAATAGAAAATTACTATTTGTTACTCAAACTCATAGCAGTAATAATGAAAGAGCTTCATTGTGAAGGATATATATTTGGCGATTTTGCGCAGTTTGTCGAGATCGCTTTTCTAAGTTTTCGAACACTATTTGCTCTTCATGGCCGCTAGAGCAGAAAACCTATTTTTACAAGGATAAACGGTGACAAGTGAGCATTTTCAAAGCGTTTTCTCTTCGATTCAGAAGGGTGTGAGAGAAGATTTAAAAAAATTAATTGCAAGCCCAGTGTCAAATTTTTATGAAAATTAGATTTTCTCTTTCTATCATGTTGAGAGAGAGATCACTCGACTGAGGTTTTCAACCCAAGCCCTGGCACCTGCTGTAATTTTTAAAATGAGGTTTGTTTTATAATTTCATGAAATTGTATGTTATACATTTAATTTTTCAACCGGCCCCCCCTCATGACGTTCATTGCGCCCCTCTTGGGGATCACGTTCCACATTGCGTTTAAATGAAATGGAAAATTCAGTTTTCGGTTTCCATAAATTGTTGAAATGTAAGCAACACGAAGGGTACATGAATCTAGAAGGATGTGAGAGAAGATTTTTTAAAAATAATTGCAAGCCCAGTGTCAACTTCGTGGGAAAATTGGGTTTTCTTTTCCGATCATGTTAAGACAGAAAACACTCGACTGAGATTTGAAACCCAAGCCCTAGCTCCTGTAATTTTTAAAATGAGAAGTTTGTTTCATCATTTCATGAAATTAATTATGAAATTGTGTGCTACAAATTCAATTTTTCTAACCCCCCCCCCTTCCCCCCACTGAATCTCCATTGCCCCTCATTTGGAGGTCACGTTCCACATGGCGTTAATTGAAATGGAAAATTCAGTTATCGGTTTCCAAAAATTGTTGAAATGTAAACAACACGAAGGGTAAAAAGGAAAACCGAACAAACGAAAACACCTCTTTCGCTATCAACAGGTAATTTCCAAAGCAAAATAATAAATGACCACCTAAAATGAAAATGAAAAAAAATATCAAAATATGTATCATTTGAAAATGATTATCGGACTCTTAGACACACTGAAAGATGAAAAGTAACAAACCACCGTTGTTCAGCACGATCTAAAATTTGAGTAGAGATTTTCAATTATGGACAAAAAAGCTTGTTCTTCTGGAAGAGAAACACACCAATGTTTATAAAAGACACATTTAGTTAAGATTATATGTGAAAAATTTCCTTACGGTTATGAATAATTACTTAATATTTTTTATTTTTCAGGAGAACGAAACCCAAAAAACCAACAACGGTATTCAGTACCGGTTACAGCTGCTCTACGCTAACGGTGAGTTTCTATTGTACAATTGCTACGACGAATTTTTTTTCTCCCTATCAAAATATTGGGAAAGTTTCATGAAAAGTAGAGAACAAAAGTATTGCAGTAGGTACTCAAGATGTTTCCATTCATCTTCCTGTGACAATGTGCAATAATAATCTATAATTGGTTTTATCTTGTGAGAAGGGCTGGTCAATTCTGTTGCTATAGTTCAGTATAATTAAACCCAAAAACACACAAACTTGGAACCCCCCCAAAAAAAGCTCCGATAGTCTCAAAATGGTCATTAATTGTTACTGTGGAAGTATTGAATAGTCTCCAGCTGCAGAGCGTTTTGTAGAGAGTACCGCAGAGCTAACTTGCTGTCTGAACCTGTAGTTGGTTATGGTCACGGATAATCGTGCTTCATCTCATTTATAATGATTGGACTCTACTTCGGCAGTGCTGAGGATAAGGTCGCAGCTACAAGGCCACATCCCCTGTAGAGAGCCTAATGTAGCCTCTGGTGCCTAACATGGACAGTTTTTAGTGGTAAACCTCAGGCATAAAAACGGTACTAAGGAGGGGAGGTGGGATAGGCGCCAGATGAACTGTTCGGCAAAGCATCACCTTCTTGCTCTCAGAAAGCCGTTTGCTACGTGGTGGCAGTGGTTGATTGCCCGGGCTGGAAGAATGAGGCAGAGGCTATGTCCTGGTAGATTCCTCTCCTAGGATATGAGTATATCCATATGAGGACCGACAAATGAGTTATGCAGCGTGCCAATAACTCGGGTACGAACCAGCTTAGTTGGTAGGACGAGCTAGAACCAGCTCTATCAGTAGTTCCCTCGTGCAAACTGAAACTCGCGTCACTCAGAAGCGGAGTCACCGACTGCCTGTTCCAAAACAGTCTCCTACGGTATTTTACCAGTAGTGCTCCTCATTGCTTACAAGAAAAAAGGGAGGACGTAAGCACAGTGTACTGGGATACTTCCTTTCAAATCAACCTTGTTATTTACATTTGTCATTGTACAGCGTCGGGTTTGCGGGGTGGACTCTTTAAACAATAAGTTTCTTCAGGTGTCAAAAAATATCTCAAAAACCATGCAAGATAGGGCAAGTATTACTCCACATAAAATTAAAGATCATTAAACCTATTACCAGAATGGTCCTTTCCGTTTCTTTGGTAAACCAATTGTTTAGTAGCGATGGAAGGTTAAACAGACGTGTATCTTCTAAGCCTACCTGTAGATAGCAGAAACTTTGTTTACACTTTCGAAAGACGAAAACAAAAATTCTATCTTCAAAAACTAAATTGTCCAATTGCATTTAACTTTTTAAACCATTCTGCGCAACCTTTGTTTCGTGTCGGTTTGTTTGTGAGCGCAAACGTGGAATCCACAACATCATTTCCTCAGGTTTTAATCGTCCAATTGACCTCAAATTTGCAGGGCTGTTCAAGAAGAAGGGTTTAATGATATCATATACATTTCAACGCAATAATAGCATTAATGGCCACTGCGCATGAGCCAACGTGAAATTAGACATTAATGATAATGATGGTTGGTGAAAGTGGCTCTTAGTAAAGATCCAATGTGGTACTTCACTTGTGATTTACTCTGATACAATGACTTCATGTTGTTATCACGCGGAAGGCTTTTCAATTTTACAATATTAACCCAAATAAAATGAAAATCCGTTATAAGAAGCAAAACATCACTAAACTACTCACACAGCCTACAGTTAATTTCCTTTCAATGATCACCATTTAGCGACACCAAGAACATAATCACATACGCTCAACTACTTAGAAAAGTAACGATCAAAGTCCGAACGCTCAGGTATCCTCTTGGGCATAATTTTCAATTAATAACGCCCTAATCCCCTCACGGACTGGGGTGAAATCCGGTCCGAGGTGAGATTAAACTCGAGGATTACCTCCGTTCAACGACTCCCAAGGGCTCGGACTCATTGAATATCGGAGGCCGAAGCTTTTACAAATTACCGCAATATATCACAACGCGGATTAAGATCTAAATGAATTCCATATGTCTTCGTTGCTTTCTAAACGGTTGTGACTTACACGGCCAGTGGTAGTCGTGGTTAACTTGTAAAAGACAGTGTAACCCTTTGCAATGGTTCTGGGCACGTTTCAATATTCGCAACACTTTTTCATACAATTGAAACTATCTTTAAAAATTAATCAAAATATTACATAAAAGTTTTTTAGTTAACAGGCAAGTTTGCACATAATGCTGATCAATTGAAGGTATCCAAGTAATTGTGTAACAGATTCCCTTTTTTTTTTTTTAATTCAAATTCGGAAGAAAAACGCTGCACATTATGAAATAGCGGTTTCTGTATTACATATTTTATTTGTGTGTTAGATAGCTATTCTCTGAGAATCACTGATATATGTATGTCAGATAGTCTGTAGTAAAATATCCTAATGCAGCACCTCGCTCCTCTCCATCTTGTACTTGCATTCAAGATGAAAATACTTGGGCTGTCGCCAGCCACATAGTCTAGATCAGACGTCCCGTTGAATGGGCTCTGCTGCCCGACTGCCTACGTTACCGATTTTCAAATGGTGATCGGACGGATGATCGTACATTAATCCGAGTGGTCTCATTCAATTCAAGGATCTAATTTCTATCTGAACCAAACGGAAAACTACCCTATTTTATTAGCATTTTTTGATAGATTATTCCTTGAATAAAAATAATAAAATTTGGGCCATTGGTTTCGAAGAACAGGTGTCGACGGAAGGTGGAAGGATGTTTATTATTCGACTTTTTAAATCTGCGTTTCTCGATACGTTAATCAACAATTGTTGAATGGGGTAAATTTGAAAAGTTGGGGAATTGATTTTTCTCTGAATCAAACAAAGAACTACCCTTTTATATCGAAAGTTTTTGAGATATCGATTTTTTAAATAGAATAATCCTTAAATAAAATCGTTCAGGGTTGATCAGATAAAGTTGCCGAGATTTCTAACACATCCCAAATGTTGGATTTTTGGGAATTTGGGGGCCAAATTTGGTAAAATGGTGAAAAAGTGGTGAAAGGGGCCCTAAACGTTCTCCGGTTACCATTTGATTTTGATGATGTCTATGAGCTTAAATGATCACAAATCAATACTTCGCACTGCGTATGTATTAACAAATCCTGGTAGCGATCATACCTGATAAAAATGAACGTGAAAATGCATTACATTGAAAAAGTGTGAAAATGGTTTTCCCAATTTCCATTCGATTTTCATGAAATTTTCAGGAAATGTGAGATAAAGGCTCAAGATGATCTCTTTTCATTGTTTGGAAATCAATACTTTTTAAAGTCATAGGCGTAGGTGAAATTCTTCTAACAAGCATAATCTTCGCGATTTTCATTAAATTTTGATGACGTTTTCCTTTCAGTTTTATTGTTCACAAATCGGTAATTCCATCTGCTCAAACGTAAAATCCATTAAACATCATTTTCTCAGGCCATTGTCATTAAATTCCGCTCATATTTTGAGGCTTTTCGGCATACAATGATTTCATAATAGAAATTCCAACATGATTTCTGCGCATGGGCAAATGTGGAATCCTTGTAACAATTCTCATTAATACGTTTTTTGTTCAATTTCGGTAGAATTTTCAAGAAATATGCAAACAAGGATGAAAATCACCATCTATCAATATCATTAATGGGGACTCAATAGGCATGCGCTACCGTAAAATTCATTAAGATTCATTTTCTCAAGGTTTGTTTGTCCTATTTTGCTTAAATTTATAGGCTGGTTGGGAAATGGTAATTTCTTAACCTCTCACGAGTTTGATTTCTTCCAACTTTCAAGCTAAGTGGTAACTTATTGAGGTAAAATAGGCCAAAAAATGATGAATGCAACGCGGAACCAATTTGTTATTCATCCTCAAATTAAATGGGTTTGTTATTTATGTTTCAGGGATACGGCAAGAGCAGGACATATTCGTGCGGCTAATAGACTCCGTGACGAAGCAGGTAAGACCCCCAATTTCTATGAAACTATGACGTAAGGATTTGCCAGGTCAATTCGGACCGATTTGATAGGCACCAATTGGAATATTGCGGCGTAGTTGAGGAGATTGAGGGTAATCATGAGTAGATTCACGTTGAGGAATAAATCACTGGTTTTTTTTCTGTGATTCAGCACGAAATAGATTAGAAAATAGATGAGAATGAACACGTGTTTTCATTGGGGTGGGCCACAAGACTAACTGTATTTCATTTATCGGGCATTCTGACATGAAGCAAACGCTACCCCAAACGGAATATCACTACTTCAACAAAAATCATACGAGAACGTTTCTTGAATATAAATTTCACCACTAAGATTTCTTTAAGTAAAAAAGAGGTTTAGGTAACGAATGGATGCTTGAAAACCGCAGAGTGATGACAGAGAAAACGACACGATGGGGCGGGAAAGTTGGATTTTTCCTCATTTTCTTCTCCTGAAAAATCACATTTTTCATAACTAAAGTTCTCTGTTCAATAGAATTTGCTGAAATTTCTATCGGTCATGTATGAACTGTAGCTGCACATTTAAGTCATAGGACTTTTTGAAATTCGATACACATTTGGAAAATTCGTTCGATTTTTTTGTTAGAATTTTGCATGTTTTGGATAATTTGGCAAATTTTTTTGTTGTTCTTGTATACAGAACTTTTCAATGGAATTCAAGGAAATTTTTACCAGTCCTGTATCCATAGATACACATCTTAGTCATAGAACAAAAATTCGAGGCAAATTCGAAAAAAAAAAAACATTTTTTTAAGTCGACATTTCACAAGAATTTTGCATGTTTTGTGTAATTCGGCACCTTGTTTTTTGTGCTCAGAATTTTCAAATGTTTTATGACTAAAAGTCACATAGATAATACAATGTCTCCAAAAAAAATTGAATGAGATATCTTCAGCAATTCTGTGAAAAAAGGACATGAATATGGCCACTTTCTAGGCGTTTTTCATCAGGAAAAAAACGCTGCAAAATCCTTCACTGGGGTTTATTATTCAATGATTCATGATTTGAATTTCTACAAAGCTTTGGAGTGTGCGTGTTTCACAGGTGATGGAGCGATTATTGAATTTCAGGAGATAAGCATAGAGCACGTAAATCTGTTCTCAACCAAAATACCTATTTTGATTGATCAGTTGATAATATTTGTGTGCCTCCTGAAATTCAATAATCGCTTTATCACCTGTGAAACACGCTCACTCCAAAGCTTAGTAGAAATTCAAATCATGAATCATTGGATGATAAACCCCAGTGAAAGATTTTCCAGCGTTTTTTTCAAGAGCGATTACAATGGAAAAATATTACATTTGAAAATTTTAAATTTCGTAAGACGGAGCATGCATATCAGAATGCTTCAACCCGTGTATCGGCTATAAACCCTTTTAGGAGTTCACTACAGTATCCACATTCACTACATCACTAGGTTACTGCGATCAGAAGAAAAAAACTCTTGTGTTTGTTTTTATTGCAGTAACCTAGTAATGTAGTGAATGTGGATGCATATGTCGGCACCATAAATCGGGCCATACATCGGGAATGGTTCGAGCTACGGACCTGGGGAAGGGCTCATTTGATTCCTCATGGAAAGTTCTTAAAAAAAAAAAGTCCGTCCGCCTTGACTTTTTTTGAGGTTTTTAGGGATTTTACAAAACTTTGACAACCCTTAAAGGGCACTTTAAATTAAGTGAGAGTGCTGGCTAAAGAATTGGGGCGTTTTCGGACCAATATTGATTTTTCCTGAAAATTTCAGATTTTTGCTCCAGCCATTTGGGAGGAATCGTGCGTACGGCGGACGGACGGAAAAATTTGTATTGCAGATTTGAACCACGAAATTTTCAGGGGGGGTTAAAATTTTTTTCAAGAGCAATTACAATGGTTTATTGCCTTCTACCGTCCCTCTTTCGGCGGGACAGTCCCGCTTTTGAAATTAGTGTCCCGCTGTCCCCAGATTTACTCAGGGGACGCTATTATGTCCCGCTTTGGCAGGATAAACAAATAAACGTCCCGCTTTGAATATTATTTAATATTATATGCTGAAATAAGGTTACTTGTCTGACTCTTTCACAATATAAATATAACAGCAACAAGGCAATTTAATACGCTTAAGACTTAAATGTATTGTTTATTTGGTTCCTTGTAAATTATACCTAGATCGTTGAATTTCGTAGTATGGACTGCCAATTCTGACCTATTGACCAAAGGGGGAGGGACACCTCGGCACCACGGCTTTGTTTTGCCTATTCTTATTTCTGTAAATTTAAGTGCTCAAACAGATAAAATAATGAGTTTAGGACGTTTAGTTGTGTCAATATAGAAAACATCTTTCACACGGTATCTGGGGGGGGGGGGGGGGGGGGGGACCCCTGACCACTAAAGTGTGTGTCCCGCTTTGAGGTCATTACAAATATGGTCACCTTATTCTACCCGTATATCGTTATTTCTTAGCTATTTTCATTTAGCTTTATTTAGTATTCCAATTGACATTTTTCTTTCTACCGCAATTTTAGTCTAGTTTTGCAAACAACTTCTTACATTTTGTATTTTCTGTCAGGAGGGAGAGCGGAGGGGGTAGTGGACTTATGTATTCAACGCCTAGTAGGTAGATATTATTGTGTACCGTTCTTTGGGAAATCATATTCGGAACTTAATGCTAAATGACACCCGATCCTCGCCCCTAATTCGTAAAAATTCAATTCCCCCTCGACGCCCTACGACCCCATCGTGTCCGCACCCCACTGCAGCAGAGGGCGAACGCTAATTCCAATTTTATTCGACTAATTGAAAATGGGATTAAACGAGATCGTTTTGATTCAGTTACGGAAACGTAATTTTTCTTCGTCATTAGAGCCGTAATATTTGATTGAGCGAGGGCGTAGTCGTTATACCGGTTAAGGTTGACGTAGGTTTTGACTTTTCTAACAACTCCGAGTGGTGGGGGAGAGTTGAATAACACAGCCCCACAAAAAAAAAGGTCAAAAAAAAAAAAAATTCTAATTCAAGGTCCAAAAAATCTCCTGACAACCAAAATTTTGAGCTATGGCCAAAAAACTACCCTTAAATTGGAGTCAAGAGATCGGGATGAACTACGACATCTTTTTAAGTGAATTTCTACAGTTATTTTTAACTTCAGATAAGGAGAGTACTTGGGGAAATTACCTCATCCTCAATCACCCCCGCCACCCCCTCCTAGGGGTTGAAATATGAGTTCGCACCCCAAGTCGAGTGGGGTATGGATTTCTATGCTTTTGGGGTTGCTGAGATCGAATTTGAACGTCCAAGAGTCCGTAGATACCTCTTCTCGAATATCGCAAAGATATCACAAGAAAAGAGAATGAAATCCCAAAGAATTGAAAGTCATTGGAGGAGACACCAACCAAGTTTGAAAGCCTTTTCAAAAATCATCTTCAATTTCAGCGAACCTGGGAACACAGAAATCCTTACCTTATTCGACTTGGCGCGAAAAATCAAATTTCAACCCCTGGGAAGGGGTGGCTAAGTGAAGAAGAGGTGTCAACGGTCTCATGGGAGTTCAAATTCGAACTCAGGAACCCCAAAAACATGGAAATCCATATCCCACTCGAATTTTCGTAAGAACTCATATTTCAACCCCTAGGAGGGGGTGGGGGTAATTAAGGGGTTAAGGGGTGCCTACAGGCTCTTGGGAGTTCAAATTCTATCTCAGGGACCCCAAAAACATAGAAATCCATACCCCACTCGAATTTACGTAAGAACTCATATTTCAACCCCTAGGAGGGGGAGGGGGTAATTAAGGGGTTAAGGGGTGCCTACAGGCTCTTGGAAGTTCAAATTCTATCTCAGGGACCCCAAAAACATAGAAATCCATCCCCACTCGACTTGGCGTGAGAACTCAAATTTCAACCCCTAGGTGGGGGTGATTTAGGGGGAGGTAGTTTCCCATAGTACTCTCCTTATCTGAAGTTGAAAATAACTGTAGAAATTCACTTAAAAAGATGTCGTATTTCATCCCAATGTCTTGACTCAAAAAGAAGGTTCTGACACCTATTTAAGGGTAGTTTTTTGGCCTTGGCTCAAAATTTTGGGGGTCAGGGGATTTTTCGGACCTTGAATTCGAATTCAGCATCGAAAAATACATAGGGATACCCTAGTCTACTTTACGGATCTTGACATTTTTTATTTATTTTATTTTTTTGTGGGGCTGTGTAATTGAATTGAAATTCGGGAGAATGTTTGGAATGAGAGTTTGAAATGAGGTCCGTTCTGAAAGATAAACTCTTTGCCAATTATCACCCAGTTCGTGAAAAAGGACTTATCAGTAAGTAATGATTTAGATTCAGCTCTAGCTGATGCAAAATTACAATTTCTAGCGTACTGTCATTATTCATTCCCTTTATTAACTCGAGAAGTTCAAACTTACACACCGTTTGCGCGTATTTTGTCAGTATGCTCCATGAGCGAATTTTTGAAGTTTTTTAGATATCCGTTTTAAAAAATTCGGAAACTTTCCCTGGATACTAAAGATTTTAGGGTGAATGGCTTTTCTTTTGACAAACTACAGTTTACCCATCAAATGTAATAAAAAAGTTCGTTTTGAACCGAGTTCTTTTGTGTAGTAGAAGAGAGATATTTTGTATTTTTCAGTAAAACACGAGGTTTCTTAACATAAAAACGGTCATGTCTCTCAAATGGTCATTCAGTATGGTTACAGTTTACATCAAAAGTAACAATAGTTAACATGATAGTTATAAGTTCACCTCATTGTTCATTGTTGCTTGTTCACCTCATCGTTTGGAAAGAGATTGTTTTTGAAGATGTAATTGTTCCTTGTTTGTTTTTGTTCGTTAAAAATTAAATTTAATTACCTAAGTTCTGAAGCAAAAAGATTAAATTTATCTGGAGAAAGCTTCCCTTAATCTGGAAATACTTTTTAATTCCTAAATTCCTTTATAAATACTTTCAATCATTTTTATCCGTATTTGGATTGTCTTACACCCGTATAGATCGATTCTAATAGGCTTCCCTCTTAATAAAACCTTCTTTCAGAGGGACTTCCTAAAAAAAACCGTAATTCGATCTCCATAAGAAAGATTAGTTGCGTACCGGCTTTAGCACAGTCCTCACACCTTTTAGACTAAGCCCCTAGTATTGGTTACTATAAAAAATACCATAAATTTGGTAAGAAATTCAAAAATTTCCTTGATGAGGTCGTAATTGAATGACTGAAACTTGTTTTTTCTCTTTTAACAAAATTCGTGGAAGATGGACGAATAAAATGGTTTAAAAGTTGGATTGCATTAATGAGTTCAATTAAACTAACAGGAGTTAGCGGAAGCAGCGATGAGATGGAGGAAGAAGTGATGATTGTGGTGATGCGACGATGGGAGGAGGTGACGACGGGAGGGCGACGTCGGAAGAGGAGGGGGATCTTGTTGAAGTGCAAAGAAGGAAGTGAGAAAAGGAATTAGGACGAAGCGGTTGTGAACCGGATTAGCTGCCCCCCGCAGAGGTTAACCTTCCTCCCTTTCGCCTCCAAGTTACCGCTCCGCCCGCTCCGAGTTACCTTGAAGCCCTTTCGACCCTCGGAATTGCCTCTTCCGGGGTCCCCCTCCCACCCCTTCATCGCCCGTTTCTTCTCTTCCATGTTTTAACCACCTCCCTTCCCCTTCCACCACCTTTATCACTCTCTTTCCCCTCACCCCTTCCACTCCAACGTGCGCTAATCAGCTCTCGCAATATTAATCACGAGTTAACTCTCCTTCCCTACGAAAAATAAAGATGAAAATCACCATTTCGTCAAGTAAATTACATCTTATTACTCCCCAAAATGGACGTAAGTGTCCTACCAAGAACACAATTTTCACTTTAAATCTCTAAACTTTGAAAAATCAAATTAAAATACAAAAAATTTACTGCTTTTCCTGCTTTAAGGGCCTTTTTAAATTAGCATTCATTGCTTTGCTATATCTTATAATGTTTTCCGTAATATATAAAAATACATTCATTGTTCAGAGGACAACGTCGTCCGAGGATCGGTGAGGTATCTAGTAGGTTTGATCTTCAATGCCCATATTCAACATCTCAATTAGGATACCAACAATGACCGTCCTTGCGAGAGCGTCAACAGCTTCATTGCCGCAAAATCCAAAATGGATTGGCACCCTCATAAAAGTTATGCCAGTACCAAATGTTATGGCTTGGTGCGGTGGTATATGGAGTGTTTGTATCAGAAGATCAACAGAATATAAGTCCCACATAGCCTCAAAGGTACTTGATAAGTCACTGCAAAACACGTAGTTCCCAACTCGCAATCCTGTTAGTTCTTTGGAATGTTATTTGAAGCCTCGCTCCATTTTTTGCTCGTTTTTGCCGGTCGACTCCCTTTATTTCACGTGGCGGATTAACCACCTCTCAAAGTGATATTACAAGGAGGATTACTTCCTAACGCCCCCTGCCTTATCTCGCCAAACACCGACGTCCAAGTCCCGTCCCCTCTTTCGGTATAAGCGTATCTATACAATGACATATCTATAGACAGAAATACTCGCGCCCGTATCTTGACAATGGAAACGCCCCCTGAAGTTGTTCCGTCGGGCTTGCGGGGAGCGAGATAGCAACGCGCGCGTGTCAGGCGCGTGCCGGACGGCCGGCGCCCCACAGCTTCCTTCCTGCTTCAGGAAATCGGTTGAATTGAGTTCATCCGCCAAACAAACATCAGCCGGATCTAATCAGCGAGCTAAAAGTGTTTGAAGATGAAGACACAGCTGACGCTGAAAGTCCACTTTCGAAGCAGCTGGCTCGAGATTTTCATTTTGGATGCATTTGAACGAAGCTGCCACTGAATGAATTATTGATAATCTGCCAGTCATTTAATATTAATTATGCCGGTTCGGTATAAACTCTCGTTTAAGATCTCAAAATGTCTGGGTGTGGCACATTCCTTCCTCGTTTAGGCTAAATGAGCGTATAGATCATTCAAACGTTTTAAAACATATCGAAATATGTAGATTATAACCGTGTAACAACAAATCAGAGGACAGAAGTGTCCTGGGACACGATCCCACAGACATAAACCCCTTCTACAGGAAGTCAACATGTATTCCGGATCTTCCACACTAATTCTAAAGCGTAAGCTAAGCTTGTAAGCTACATGAACGTATAGATCATTGAATCGTTTTAAACATAATCGAAAGATGTAAAATTTAGCTTGTAACGATGATTTAGGGACAGAAGCTCGGACATGATCTCACAGACATCAACGCCTTCTAGAGGGAGTCTACGTGTATTGCGGGTCGGTCACACTAATGTTAAAGCGGATAGAATAGTGATGAATCGTTCTCCCCCAACAACTTTCAAAATTTGAGCTTCGAACCACAAGAACCTGAGAAAATGTTGGTGGCTTTCACGTTTCCGCATGCTCAAAGCGATACATCATTATTTTCAAAAATTTTGTGATCGTTGCTCATGGAGGGCCATCTGCGGCAAGACCCACACACTCTTTAAAAATTTCATCGTAATCGTAGAAAACTGTAGGAATTATGGTCGTTACAAGGGTTTAACGCATGCGCAGTAGCTGCTATGTTTAAGGATAATAACCGACAGTCAAGGATCTGGATAGGAATCTGTTAGCGTTGCAACTGAAGAGAAATTTCCACATAGTAGTAAGGACACGAGTTGTAATCCACCAGATTAATTAATATTTTTGGTAGTTGACGTTGCTACTATGACAATATCAGACCGGCTTCCTTTGATACCGCTATGCGATTGACAGAAACCGATTGCTACAATTCCGTCCCAACCAGACTCTGAAAGTCAATTCGACAAAAGTTTCAATCCTTTAATTTCGGAGAAAAGCTTCACTCGGACGGGAAGATACGGACAGTGTATTTTTGTTTCCGAGTCTACCAAGGTAGCGGAAGCATTGTTTTCACTTTCGGAACGTGAAAATTTTTTTTGTCTCCAAAAACAAAAATTCCACTCGCATTTTCCGTTTTAGACCTTTCTGAACAATTTTGGTTCCGTGTCTGTGTGTCTGTCTGTCTGTCAGCAAACCCTTGTTACGGGCAAAACTACACGAAGTTATAGTCCGATTTCGATGAAATTTTCAGGGATTGTGCGGGTTGGGGTGTAGATGGTCCCCTATAAGTTTCATGACCCCGGATCAATAGTAGCCTCTGCGCATGCGCAAACGAAATCCTTGTTACGCGCATAACTCCGGGAGTTTTTGACCAATTTCGATGAAATTTTCAGGGATTGTTCGGTTTGATGTGTAGATGGTCCCCTATGAGTTTCATGACCCCCGGATCAACAGTAGCCTCTGCGCATGGGCAAACGTGAAATTCTTGCCACAGGCATAACTCCGGGAGTTCTTGACTGATTTCGATGGAATTTTCAGGGATTGTTCGGACTTATTAGGTATATTTTATAGTTTGTTCAATAGTCGAACATGCCTACCTTTATTTTCTCAAGTTATGCTCCTGCATAACAATAAATTTACCCTAATTCAATATTTACTTCCCCTAAGTGAACGAAGTTCTTTAGTCAATAATAATTTCGCCTATTTTAAAATAAATTTTCTGATTCTAAGCATCATTAATCGTAACAAATTTTGAGTGGGTTCGGAGTTCGATTATTTAGGTTCATTATTGGAAGTAAAAAATCAAAATTGTTCATTCCCATCTGAAATCACAATGTTCTGGCGTATAACTAGGATGTGACAGTATAGTGTGTTTGCCCCTTCCAAGGGTTGAGACGTCTATTCGGCAACAACCCGATTTTTCCACACATTCAAAACGCGTCGGTTGAAGCTGTCGAAGTATAAGGGTTAAGTTCAAAACATATCTATCTCAAACACCGTATACGACACACATCAATGCGATCGCTAAAATGGGCCAACTCAGCTTTAACTGAACCACCTCGGAGTTGTTTGTATAAAGAAGAGACGACAATCAGGATAAGCCGTTTCGGGAGTCGATTGGAAACGGAAGAAGGTGCGTGGCCAAGTGGAAACATTAATCCTGTCCAACTCCGTAGGGGGGGAAAACACGCAGGGCCATTAAACCAATTAAAATCCCCCCACGGAAAAGGGGCGACTCAACTCAAAACTCGAGAGTCTACTCAATTTCCTCGCGCATTATCCAATTGGAGCGCTCAATTTGTTCTGTTCAGGTTCGTCGTCTGAGTGATTTGGGAGGTTAAGTGATTGAGTTGAGATGGAAAAGGGGGGAGAAGGGCCACTGGGAGGACCCAAATCGGTTTTTATAGAACTGAAGTGGAATTGATAAGGGATTTGCATTGAAACTGTGTCCAGTACGAGAGTTTCTGCTTTGAAACGCTGAATGTGTGAGCCAGCTCGCTTGGAGACTAATTGCTACTTCTCAAACTTTAGACCAGACTTTGAAAAATAGATTAAGGTGTATCGTAATTGCCTACTCGATTTTTCGAAGTAATTTTACAGTCTTTTAAATAACTGTAGTGAAATTGATAAGTGATTTGCATTGAAATAGAGATCATAACAAGAGATTCTGCTTTTAAACGCTGAATGTGGGACTCTGATCATTTGAAGACTATTATCTATATGATGATCTTTAACCAAGACAGCTCAACAATTACGACGAAAATTTATCTGATCATCCACTGAATTTTACAAATAAAAACTTTATTTTAATAAAATTTGAATCAAAATCTCCAGCATGAATACGATCAAAATCTTAATCGTCTGCATGATTGCGATCAAATCGTCATTTTAATCTCGAGTCATACAACCGCCGTAACAAACTTTTTAAAAAATAACAAAATCTTTCTTGAATCTACCCAGATTCTAAATTATAATCAATAATATTGATAGAGAAACACTGATTTGCAGTGACAATGATTTGTATCACGCTGGCAAGAGCGTATTAGTGTCATCGTTACTCATTCCCGTACCAGATATTTGACGTTTGACTGGTATGTTGTGTCACACATACGGGTGGGTTGCATACATAGGGTTAAGGTAAATGCGAAAACAATGGTAGTTCAGAGGGACGACACATTCTCCCGGTTGAGGTGTGAACTGTCACAATCGCTTAGAGGTGTGTAAACCCAGGTCACCTGAAGGAGTAGACTCCCTGCAGGTCACTCAGTCCAAAGACAAGGTCAGTGGGAGAAGTTCACCTGCAGTTCACTCCGTGGATGAATGCGACCTGCAGTTTGCTCCGCAATTCGCTTTGTGAATGAATGGGACCTCTATTATCTTCGTGTACAGTCAGGGTTTGGTAGATGACAGACGTCTATCTACTGTACTCTTTATATGAGTACCTCTGAGTAAAACAATGATAGGTACCAAAACGAGGTCATTTTCTGAGTCCTCGTGAATAAATTTTATTTGAAAAGTAGAATCTGCTGTGAAGGAACGGCGACCTGCCCAGGTTGTTAGGTGGGGAGAGTGAACGGTTATCTTGAGCCAAGACTCCTCAGCAAGAGACGTTTGCGACCTGCAGGTCTCGAACTTCACTTGCCACGAAAAGTTCGCGACCGTCTGAGTAGTTAGAATGTCAGCCACGGGGAGCCATGCTGTCGCAAACGTCTTGTGATGAACTGCAGGTCTTCCTTTCGCAGGTCATTTGGGACAAGTTCACTTGAAAGAGAAGTTCTTTGAGACAAGGTCACTCACTCACTACCCACCTCTACAATCGCTAACGTTAGGCACTAACAATAACCACATTGAAATTCAAGTTAGACCGGACGCTACGGTAAATATCTTGATTCCCTGATTCTTGGCTAGCCTATTCCCCAAATGGGGTTTGTAGTTTCTTTTATTAGTATACATGTTTGCTATCAAGCATACCTACATTATACAATTATTATACAATTATAAACCGATTACTGATAGATTGATGTTACATTCTCGTGTTCGCAAAAATCAACAGTCAAAAGCGATGAATGTGGGATGTAGAATATGTAACCATTAACATTTTTATCAAAATGGGAAGGCGACTGTAGAATTTATGATAGTACAAGGATACGAGATTCGCGCTTGAGCATATGTATACAACCCAATTGTCACAGCCGTTCTATTTACCAACTCGAAAATTTCATTGAACGATGATTGGATAGATATAAATGTAAATGATTCAGGATGTGATGTGTTAAGGAATATGGAAGTGTGTTCCACTACTTGATAAAATGGTGACCAGCCATGTCGAAATCATCCAAGTCGGCTTTCTTCTTTTCTATACTTTTGCCAACTTAAGGAATTTTCTCTTTTGATTTTTGCTATTTAGTTTCTTTGGTAGATTCTGTGAATGCGTAAATCTTTTATAATTTTTCATCCACTGGAACCAGTGATAAATAGGATATTGAACTCTCAAATAAAAGGAACCTTTTGGTGGAAAGCAATAATGCTTCTCCCTGTTGTGTTTTGATCAAACTTTCAATACTTTTTGAACTTTAAATGGAAATACCGATTTTGTTTAAAAATACTAATCAATATCCTATACCAAACGAGGAGTATTGTGCTCCCGTACAAATAGTTTGTAAATAAAGAGAAATCAGCGGATGTTACAGTTGGCTTCATGAACTATTGGACTGGTGAAGAGGAAGTATGTATTTCTCAATTGAACAAAACTCCTGAATCTTCATTATATTAGGTACTTTCAATAACTGAAAGTCAAAGATCACGATATTATTGTGATCTTTGGCTCTTTTTTTTATAATTAGCGTCAAATTCCCATGGGAAATGACGGAAAAGGGAGGAACGGAGAGGGGGGATAGGTATAGTTGAGGGGAAAAGGCCCCAGAGGTAGTTAGGGGCCCCATGTGGCCCCTTACGGGCTCTACCCTCCTAGGAGCCTCCCGGGGGCCCTTCCCCCCTCCCTTCCGCCGTATCGTTCAACCCCTACGACTTTCCCCTCACCCCTTCTTTCATCCCCCACGACTTTCCTCCACCTCCCCTTTCAACCCCTACGGCCCCGTCCGCCCTTTCCATCCCCTACGGCCCTTACTCCGCCCCCCTCCCGTAACTACTTCCCGTTTCACTCTTAACTTATCCGACTCCCTGAACGCTAGGCCCATGACCTGCCTCAAGGAACTTACTGTATTATTCGGTATTTGTGCCATGACCGCTGAAACCATAGTCTGATTTGATAGATTCTAAACAAATTCTACAATATTTAGTCAAATCAACACTCACATATTAAATTAACGTTGCTTTATCTAATTCTGAGTAGATCCAATCAGAAATACTTTAAATCCTTAAAATCGGAAAGGACCAACAACTTCCAGTTTTACTATTAACTTACCCCACTCCCTTAGCTCTAGGCCGGTGCCTCAAGGAACTTACTCAACCTCTCGATATTAGAGCCATTGAAAATTTGTTAGCCTAATTCGACAGATACTAGAAAAGTTCAACAATATTTTTCTCAAATCGACATCCACACATTTAATTAACGTTTCTTTCTCTAATTGTGCGTAGATCCAATCAGAAATACCTATATAAGTCTTTAAAATTCGAAAAGGAACCAGTACTTCCTGTTTCATTATTAACTAATCCCACTTCCTGAAGGCTAGGTCCATGACCTACCTCAAGGTATTTAGTGTATGATTCGATATTTAGGGTCATGACTCTTGAAATTTGTTATGTCTAGTTCAAAAGAGCAGAGTGCTGATTAGTGAATAATGAAATTGATAGATTCCGAAATTGACTGATGTAATTCATAGAGGGCAATCTATCTCCTAACCTTCCTTCTACAGTCATCCCTTGAAATTATCATCATTGATAGAATTTAGTTTTTTTAATATTACAAAATCACAAACATTTACAATGGTACTTCACTAAGTACTGTTTTTCAATATTTTGGGTTAAGAAAAAACTCTTAGGAGAAGGTTGGAGTTGCCATTAAACTCCCGCGCGGACAATGTAAAGATCTGCAGACACACAGTTGTTTAGAAAGATATTGAACGAAAAACGCGAGTTGAAATTTCGATTTTGAATAAAAAACCTTTTCATCTCCTGAAAGTGAAAATTAAATATATAAAATTAATTACTTTCTTCGGTCGAAACGCTCTCTCCATAAAGAATCCATTTCGTTATCGTTTTCCCTTCTTTATTTTTCAGTTATAGATTCAGACATTCAATTATTGTTGGGGGTGACGCGTGAGGAAATATGAGCAAATAAGGCCGAGGGGAGACGTAATCCCTGGATCAAGGGATAGACGGCGGGACAGAACAAGACTCGGGCTGCCGCAGTCCGGCTTAATCCGAGACTTGGCTCTTCTATGTTTTATGTATTAGTTGTCGTTCCGATCAAATCAAATTGAATTTTATTCGGGGAAAAGATGTTTCGAATGTTCACTGCGTGGGGTTTGTTGGGGTAGAACGTTTTGCCATCATATACGTGCATTACAAGAGATACTTCTAGCTAATTTGGGTACGTTTATTAATTCTCCGAATCCCAAGATGCGTCATATCTTCTTTATATGTAAAGAAGAGTGATGAGATGAAATTCATAGGGGATCATCCACAGTTTGACATGTTAATCCCTTGATAATTTCATCAAAGCCTAACTAAAACACTCACTGCTGAGTTGAAATAGAAATCCTCCTCATATAAATCTAAATTTTTACTATATAATATACATATGTGTGTTGAACATAAAGGTTCAATAGTACCGTTTCAGGTAGCCCTTCTGCGAGGGTTATAGGTCTATCATTTTGTTTAATGAAAGATAAGTTACTCAAGTTACTAGTCCATCTAAAGGGATCTTGAATGATATAACAAATTCGTTTCCTTGAAAAGGGAATTTCATTGTAATTATCGTCGGCTGACCCAATCGTCGTACTTTACTATACGAGTTTTAGTTTTCGTCCGATTTCGCTAAAATTAAAAAAGGGCAGTTCAGAAAAGGTGATTTAGTTGCCGCATCGCGCTCTACCGCCCATACGCAAACTTCTTACACATTGACAACTATGACTTCTACAGTTGGCATTAAATTTCGATGCAATTGTGATGGATTTCATCATCATGTTTAACATTTCAGTTTGTGATTATAAGCTGCGAATGACCACTCCAATCGCTTCCAATCCACTAGTAGCTTCTGCGAATGCACATACTAACATTTATTAAACGATACTGTCTCAAAGAAAGACAGATAGAATCTTATAAAATTATTTATAACATTTGATCGATCTATACATTCATGATACGACTACGAGAATGAGGTTTTAAAGTAGGTGATTTTTCACATCTACTTAGTCAATTTAGTTTTATTCCCACCATTTTTAAAAAATTCAGATTTTCTTACGAATATAGGAACTAGCAAAGCATAGATGTTATATTTTATTTATCTGTAGCTGAATACCGTTCTGTCCAATAAAGAACTAATAAGCCTTTTCATAATAAAGTACACAGTTTACGTTTTCACCAGATCGTATACACATCATGTTCACGATAAGTTTTGCTTTCCTAAAACTTCCCTAAAGTTTTGGAGCGCAAAAGTTTGCTCATGCAATATTCTCCAAGCGGAATAAATGCTACTATTCCATGCATTGAACCGAGCTATATTTAAATCAAATAAGAAAACGCCAATTTTATCTCCAAACTTTCGGATAATCCAAATTTTTAATAATGTTAACCAAAAGAGTTAATAATTTTACCATTCTGGTCTGAAAGAATACTGATGCCGGGAACTCGATCCCTTGTATATCTCATAATCGCTTGTTGACAAGTGACATCAACTTTGAATTTCTTGAAATGTGATACGAGGATTTTTTGATGAGGTTAAACATTTGTTGCTATCTTGTTCGATTACGTTAGCTGAAATTGAAATCAATCAATCACGGTCATTATCAAACCAATAAACCAAAACCGATTTGGCAATTTATGTTTATTCTTTTACAATATAATGTGTTTCTATTTAACCATCAGCTTTGTTATTTTTATGCTAATCATTATTATTATTTCAGGACGTAACTGAAAGTTGTGATTGATATTAGTTGTAATCAGATTCTCGTGTTTCTTCTTGTTGACTTCCCTTTGACTACAAAGACATCAGAACAAAAACACCCCAAAAACATGGGAGAAAAACGGTTATTTATAGTTGTAACGTACCATTAGTTAAAAGGTGAGAGTGCAGAACGCCGAAGTTATTTCGACGGCTCGGGGAACGTGACTTTAACGGCTTTCCCCTTTTGACTTTGTTTTAAAGCTTCGACTTCACAAACGGCATGCGCTCGAATAGATCACGACAGCGGGAGCGAAGAGGGGGAAAATAAAGAGAAGACGTTGAAAAAGGGTTAAAAAAAATCCCCTTCCCGGACAAGGGAGAAAAAAAATGCGTATTTTATTAGTAGAATGGAACGGACTGAGTGCAACGAGAAATATTCTGTGTGGAGAAGTGATTGGACGAGGGCCGGCGGTAGGACGATCCCGATTGGGATCGTGGTGGGAACGAAAGGGGGCGTTACGGTCTAAATTCGGGATTCCTAGAGATGGCGGTTCACAACGTACCGTCACCACAATTACCTGTCTAGAATAGTCAATAACAGCGGGAATGGAATAACATTAAACAAAAGTTCCAGTTACAAAAACAATGACAATTTTGATTATAAATTGTGTAGCTTTTTGGTTTATTATTCAATAATAAACCATTGTAATCGCTCTGGAAAAAAAAATTCTAACCCCCCTGAAAATTTCATGGTTTACGTTTCAAAGGGTGTAGAATCCGAATCTGCAATAAAAAATTTTCCGTCCGTCCGCCGTACGTACGATTTCTCCCAAACGGCTGGAGCAAAAAATCTGAAATTTTCAGGAAAAATCCATCTTGGTCCGACGACGCCCAAATTCTTGAGCCAGCTCTCTCACTCAATTTAAAGTGCCTTTTAAGGGCTGTCAAAGTTTTGTAAAATCCCTAAAAACCTCAAAACTAGTCGAATCGGCCTAAATATTTTCCTATTTGAAGAACATACCATGAGGAATCGAATGAACCCTCCCCACGTCCGTAGGTCAAACCATTCCCGATGTATGGCCCGATTTATGGTGCCAACATTTGCGTTTTTTGGTTTATTATTGTTTGTAACCTAGTGATGCCGATAGCGTCGAGTTGTAGTGAATGTGGATACTGGAGTGATAGCCGATGTGGATACTTGTAGTTTATAGCCGATACACGGGTTGAAGCATTCTGATATGCATGAAACGCTGATAATATATAGGTAAATATTATTCAATATTGTTACTGGGGTTTATTATTATTATAGCTCGTAAATCGGTTGTTAACCAATATACCTATTGGGATTGATCAGTTGATCGTATTTGTGTGCCTCCTGAAATTCAATAATTGCTCTATCACCTGTGAAAAACGCTGCAAATTCTTCCACTGGGGTTTATTATTCAATTGGCTTGAGTTCATGATTTGCATTTATACTAAGCTTTGGAGTGTGCGTGTTTCACAGGTGATAGAGTGATTATTGAATTTCAGGAGGCACACAAATATGATCAACTGAACAATCCAAATAGGTTTTTTGGTTGAGAACAGATTTACGTGCTCTATGCATACCTCCTGAAATTCAATAATCGCTCTATCACCTGTGAAACACGCGCACTCCAAAGCTTAGTATAAATTCAAATCATGAACGCAAGCCAATTGAATAATAAACCCCAGTGAAAGAATTTTTTTTTTTTTTTAATCAAATTTCTAAACCACGTATTTTAAACAGTTTACATGATTTGAAATGTTTGTTAATACACGAAATCTAGGATACGACGTGGTCTGGTGAGCTTTCTGTCAACAAAGGGTGCGAAGCTGTGTGTAACGAGAGGGTTGAAGTGATTGAAGTTGGTATCGCAGAACGTTTTCATATAGGATAGACGGAGTTCAGTCGGAGATTCCATTTCTAAATCCTTGTAGATTAATGAGGTATCATTGAAGTATTGTATTCTGGTGACCCTCGAGACGTCTATACTGGGAACATAAATTTTGTAGGGAATGAACATTTGGTGTATGCGTCAATGCGTAGATTTAAAAAATCGTTTATATAAAAAAAACAATCATTATCAAATATCCGTCTCTCCGCCTTACAGTGTTTATTTTCCACAATCTAACTGGGCAAAGCTTTAATTATTATTTGGGACCTTTACGAATAATTTACTTGCCACAATATTGCTGTTATGCTTATAACACATAGTTTTAGCGCTTGTTTTCGTTGAGATCATGCCGAATTTCGAAGATGACAGTTGAACCCGATTTTTCTCAGGCTCTCTTTATATGTAAGTCAAAGTGAGTGACACTCGTTCAATTCTATATATTGATCCATTTTGGAATGTGAAAATCACGTTGATCATTGAATAGCATGTCGGAATAACAAGAAAATGTTCTGTTTTGACGTTTTCGACATCACCTAAGTTCACCTAACATCTCGCTCTCTGTTAGGAAAGTAATGTACAGGTATTATAAAAGGTATCATGAAAATTCCAGACCTAGGTTCGGTCAGGTTTGGCCACAGATCATTTTTAAGTCATTAACAATGCAGATGTTGGATAGGTGCATCATTTGTTCACACTGGCATTTTCTTGTCATCAACGCAATTCCGTTTCAACCTGAATTTTTCATTTTCATTTTTAATGCTTACTTAATATCCTCTTCAGTTTCCTTTTGGCTGTGAGAATTCGACGTTTGTTTTCGTTTTTGATCAGGAAATATTTTCTGTTTTTGGGTTGTGCTCATTTGGAGGACAGAATAAAGCGCTGAAGCATTACATCCTATTTCAGACAGCTCAATATTTTTAAATTGAATCTGTTTTTGTTTTATAACTCAACATTATTCAACAATATTCAATTATCTCGAACAAAAAATAGTAATAATAATAACACAGGTCTGCAAAACAAATTTTTGATCAGCTGCATGGAATATTTTAGCTAAATTTTATGTTTTTTGGTGTGCTGAATCCAAAAATGACCGCTATTTTCCTCCATCACGTACAGTTTTCTTGCAAATTAGAGGAGAGGGGGACATAAAAAACGAAAACGTAGAAAAAACACCGTAATTTGTATTGTCTATAAACTTAAAATAGAAGAAAGTATTTGTTTACTATTCAGTACAAAATGCTCAAAAGCTTCATTCAGTTTGCTAGTGGAACCTTTTTTTCTTTGATACTTTGTCGCACACGTTTTCGTGCTCCAGCATTGTCCGTATCCCTCTTGAGCATCCAACAATAGTCAGCTAGCATATTGACGTTCCATCGTCCTTGGTAGCGTTTTTCCATATCCCGAATGTCTTGGTGAAATCTTTCTCATTGCTCTTCACTAAACGCTCCCAGATTTTTTGGAAAGTATTCGACGTGGGAGTGTAGGAAATGAACTTTTAGGCTCATGTTGCATCCTTGAGCTTTGTAGGCAGCCAACATGCGATTCACAGTTGTTTTGTAGTTAGGGTCTTTCGTATTCCCTAGAAACTTTTGCACTACATACAGCAAGGCATCCTGACTTTTCAGAAAATCAAATAAACGACGTGTTATGACATGATTTTGGGCATCCTTACGCTTCTCCTACTTCAAAAATATTCCACTCCCTTCTTCCCTACCCCTCTCTTTCATTTCGTATCAATCCTGGGAGTGACATGACTAAATATGAAAGTGAAAAAATTCATGCAATTCATAAAATTGACAACTTGGAAGCAACTACCAAATTG
Source organism: Creontiades dilutus (assembly GCA_031894815.1). Classification (NCBI taxonomy): domain Eukaryota; kingdom Metazoa; phylum Arthropoda; class Insecta; order Hemiptera; family Miridae; genus Creontiades; species Creontiades dilutus. Next base: position 1,949,744 of record JAVIWC010005620.1, read on the forward strand.
AGGTTTAACGCTGAATAACACCGTATGTGGTATTCAAAAAACCAGTTTGCGAGAAAACTAGACGTGATGGAATTTTTCGATTACTTTTTTCGGTTTTAGCATGCAAAAATCCATGGGAAACAGTAAAAAAATCGTATGCAGTTTTTAGGTTGCAGACGTGTGTAATTATTGATTGAAAAAGAACCTTAGCTAAGTTTCGAATTCCCTTTTTTGCAAGTGTACATATAAATCGTTAAAGCCAGGAATCTTTTCAGAAAACCACAAAACGGATTGCTGCACATTGCGTGAACGTGAAATACCGTTCAATAAAAACACAATTTTCATCCGATTTGGATCTGATTTCGGGGTAATGTTTTGGTTAGAATGCGCATTCCCCATGAATTTCGTTTCTCACCCATCATTGCATCACTCTGCGCATGCGCAAACCAAAAGTCCATCAAGCATAATTCTTTCTTTTCCTAATCATCCGATCCGTAATCATCTTATAACAATGTTAATTTGAGCTTATCATTCTTGTACCCGCTGTAGAACTAGCGTCGAGATACATCGTCAATACAGGTAGACCCGCTCACTTGAAGGCATTGATATAGGTGTAAACATAGCTTATGCTAAGAAACATTATTCTCTATAACACATCATATCCAAAAAATTTACATTTCAGAAGAGCTTACCATGATTTTCTTGTTCGCAGGCAATTATTTACGAAGGCCAGGACAAAAACCCCGAAATGTGCAGGGTTTTACTCACGCACGAAGTCATGTGCAGGTAATAAAGAATTCACATCATTAATATTATTTATTAGATTACAATTAATTCAATTTTAAGTTAGTTTCACTATTCTCTATCAAAAGAGTAGGAGAATTCCGCTGTTTTATGTTTTAATTCGCGCATGAAGGTGTAGAATTTAAGCCTGCATGATTTGCTTGACCACCTAAAACCAAAATGCATGTTCATAGTATATTGAATCAGTGCTTCCATGGAAATTGCACATGCAATTATCGTTTACTCTAACCCAGGGATGCTCTCTCCAAACATATGCCTGCCCAATTAAAATTAATGACATTAGATGCAGAGCTGACATTTCTGATTAGAATTGTTCCTCTTGTCCCTATTACACTTTATCTCACACGGAAAGGCTCCATTACAAATTCAGTATCTCACGTTGAATCTTACCAAAATCACGTACAGAGTTCAATCTGCTGATTATAGTGGTCGCCGAAGTTTTAATATCTTTAAGCTCTGCGCCGAATTTCATCATCATTGATTATAATAGAAACAGCAGTAGACAAGAACCTAATTTACCATATGATTGAGCTGGTGCTGACACTTAATACTACATTCCATTGTCCATGAGAGGTAACGCTTCAAATTTTAGCATCGCAGGGTGGCATGAAATGATTATAGCAACAGATATCATACAGTTGACAATTGTAGATAAGTTTTTGTTGAACATAAACATTCCAATAGCGATTCAAGGTCATGAAACGTAAACCACTTAACATTGTACATATCAATGTGTGGATATATAATTTTTAATAATGCATCAAGGAACGAGCTGATTCATGGAAGCGTTTCAGGCCTGACTCACAATAGGAAATAACCTTGGAGTTGATTTGAATGGAAGGGAGTTTGGTGGTTATTATTGAGCGATGGGATTCCCATTGGAGAGAAGACTATCAATTCCCCCACAGATGGACGCCTCCTGGACTTCGAGGGTCCGAGGGAAAATGCAAATTTTCCGTCTAAAAGGAAATGACACGAGAGGGGGTCTTCGATCAGGAGGATATTTGAATAATCCGGGATCTGATGATACGGGACGCTGAATGCTCGAGTCTCTAGAGGAATCTTGATTGAGGCGTCAATCAATTTGATTCATTTCATTTAATAAAGACGTATGTGAGGTGGAATGGGAGAAATATAGCTGAAGTAGGCAACGAAGAGGAACTGAAAGTGTCTGTCACCACTCTTCAATAATGATCATCTACAATGTACACAGCGAATTCAGTGAAAATGAGGAAGATAGGCAATGGATTGGGCGCATTAAAACGGTTTTAAATGCAGTGGCACTGAAGAACTCTAACATTCGTAAACCATGAGATCAAGATCAGAGAAATCCAGTTGATTTAAGGGAGCATGCAGCTAGACATCGAATTTTCTCAGGAATCTATGCAGTTTTCGCATTTCGTGCATCTATGCAAGATTCTATCACATCAGGAATCTTACAATCTCTGTGATCATTGAGTTGCGATCTGCTCATAGGCGTTTAATAACTACCATCTGGTCATGTGATATTAAATATCACTAAATTTTAGTAAGAACATTCGAATAAAAGTAATATCTACGGGTTCCAGACACGCGTTAGACCGAGTTCATCGATTCCCTCAAAAAGCACGTGAATATATCGGTGGGTTCGGTAATTTGGTGTGTTGATCATTGATAAAATGTATGGACACTGAAATGAAGATTGACCAGCACGACGATGGCCAACTATGATGAACGAAGAGGTTTAACCAGATTAGAGAAATCGATCAAACGGAATCCCCATCTTGGAGGAGAAATGCATCGGAAAACTGTGCAATTTCATAGTTTCTTAATACTATCCAAAATTCTCCATCTCAGGAATCTTACAATACCTGGGATTGGTGCAATTTTGGTCTACATGGCGCAGATGATGCTTCAGGCAGTTACACTCTGAGGCCCTTTGATCATAGGTGTTTTGATTAGTACTATTTCACTTTGACTGCAGGTAAATTATCTTGGCCATGGCCCTAAGAGATGGAGTGGAAAACGAAGAAAAATCGACATTTGTAGATTTCAGAAAAGCTTTGGAATAAAGTGAGTCAATGCAACATGCAGTTCATTTTGCGAAAGACACAATCAACATATAGTTCAGGGGTTTGATAGTTTGGTGTATCCAAGTTGGCCATTGATATAATTGTGGTAAAACACCTACGAAATCTACCCAAACATGACGATGCTCTAGCTTTGGTAAACCAAAGGGAATCACCGAATCAGATAATGTTCATGGAATAGAACATCCATACTGGAGAATGCATCTTCCACTCCATGAGATCGGTGAAATTGTGATCTATCTGCTGATGAAGCTTCAGGTAATTACATCCTGAGATCCTCTGGTCATCGGTGTTTGATAAATACCGTTTAATTCATCTCAAGGTAGATTCTCTAGGTGGTGGAATTGTCCATAAGAGTTGAAGACTTCACTTAGTGGACTCGAAGGAAAATCCAAATCTGTAGATTCTAGAAACGCATTGGCCAGACAATGGAAGTTGCTTCAAGTAGTTACATCCGGCGAACAGCACTTGCTGCAGAATTTTGTGGTGGGTTTAATATTTGTTGGATAAACGTTGACCATTGATGACATTGATGGTGACTGAAGCGAACCATTCTCCAACTTGTATTGAAATTCCACAGCACGACGATACACCAACTTTGGCGAATGAAAAAATGGGAACAGAGAAGTCCAGTCAATATCTATGCAATTTCAGAATCTCTTGCAGTTCAGGGAACACAGTCCATGAGATCTTTGCAATTGTGATCTTTGTAGAATGGATGATGCTTTATGCCCATCTTGAGGTTGTCTGATTATCGACGTTTGATTAATGTCATCAAGTTGACTTTGGGTTAATCCTCTAATGTAGTGGTGTGTCTATATTAAAAAGCTTTCTCTTCGGAAGAGTGAGCGTTGGGCGTCTGTCAAGAAATCAGGAAGTAGGGGGATACAGAACATGCTGAGGGGGAGGATGATGGAGAAAAATCTAAAAACCTTTCGAGTATCGTGGCTTTCAAAGGATACCATCCCTCAACGAAGCGATTCACGCTTTGTCGTAAAAACACAGACATTTTCAATTCCGAAGAGAAAAAAAAATCTTCCCCTCCTATTGGTTCTTCCTGAGTATTCCAGAAAAAAATGGGAGAAATAACGAGGGGTCTCGACGAGGAAGTGTTGGAATGATGGTTTCCAAGGCACTGAGTCACCGTAGGACCCCCCGATAGGACTTCACCCCTCTCGAAGTGAGAGAGTTAGACTACCAATATGTTAATGCCCGTCATAGACTTTGGAAGGGTGGGGGAAAAGGACTAAAAACTAATGGACTAGAGATGTAAGTTGTCCCGCACCCCCGCGCTCTCCTTTCAGAGAACACGCGCACTCCTGAGACGGTCCCTGGGGAAACTCCGCCCCCTAATCTTAGAGGGTCACCCTTAAGCCCGGATATAACTCCTACAAATTGTTATATGTTGTTTCCTCCAGCTCTGGCGGTAATAATCACTTTTCGTCTTTGATCTCTGCTAGTTATTTTTAGTTCAAAACACCCCCCAAACTACGTGTATCTCCACTGACCTGGCTTAGAGTAAAACATATTGGTAAGCATAGCCTGCGTTATTATGTTCGATTCCTACAAAATCCCATTTATAAAGATTATCATAAACAGTTAAGAATATTTTTTTAAACTGGAGAAAATTCTTAATCCAACAAAAAAAATCGACGAAAATCGGCTTAGCATTATAGTAGGTAGAAGGATGATTGATATATCGTCACTAAATCCAAAATTCCGACAACTAATTCAAAATTATCGATGTTTGGTTGACGAAAATCGTGATCGATTAAAAGAGATGATTTTTTTTTTTTTTTTTTTTTTTTTTTTTTAAATAGAGGTTGGTGAAAAATCCATTACTGGACTGACAGTGAGGGGGGTATATCAAGAGATGTGTCCCCCTCACCCTTTGTAACTAAATCTCCATCAACCGACGATGTTCCTCTCGTCTTTTAGGAACTGCTTTTTAATTCGGGACAATTTTTATCGACTCTGGCTCATTCCCAGTCTGTTCACTTCCTTTTCTTTGAGCACCATAGTGATATATGTGACAGACTGTATCATCTTTTCTATTACAGTTTCTGGGCTAAAATCAAATTACTCCTACCAACTCCTGCCTTATCTGCCATTTTGGGCATATAAAGAATGATAATCATCGTCCCCCATCCGGCAGACCTTGCCTCGGGAGTCTTCCCTATTTTCTTTAGGAACGATCGATAATGACCACCACTTCCCCGATCAGACCTGTCCACCTTCCTCGGGTTTCAGCTGCCCATCTCTGTTGCCAAAAGAGATGATGGAAACCGTCAAGACAACGATTTACCAGCAGCACCCCCTTCCATAACTAAATTACAAAGATCTGAAAAATGTTCCCAAGCAAGACAAGTTTTTAATCGAACAACAAAGAATTAAGATAATCAATCGGCAGTATGACCTCGTGCCCCAGGCCATTCCCTGTCCTTAGAGAAAATTCAAACCTCCGGGGTTTGTTGAACAACAAGACCAAAGATACCGTCAAAAGAAAAGTAACTTGAAAAAGTCAATGAAATCAAATTAAAACAATGAATGAATGACAGTAATGATGTGTAGTTTACTGCTATTACACTCTCCATACACCAATTTCATACCGTCCAACCAAACAGACCAAAGATACCGTCAAAAGAAGAGTAACTTGAACAAGTCAATAAAATCAAATTAAAACAATGAATGAATGACAGTAATGATGTGTGGTTTACTACTATTACACTCTCCATACACCAATTTCATAATGAAAATGCAAAGTGCTGAGATACCTTTAAACGCTGAACCAAAATCCGCAGAGGATCCGCAGCCAACTTAGCTGAAAAAAAAATGCATGATTGGGAAAGGTCACGTAGTTTGTCAATCAGAGTCTAGCTTGTCCGGAATTTGAATAAAAAACCAAATTAATCATGAATGCTCAAAAAGAGATACTTTTATTTAGTTCATTAGTACCAAGAAATCAATGCTTTGTGAATACAGTAGATAGCCCCATGATTGACGAGTGCCTGAAGCAATAAATGACGGACAAACAGTCAGACAAACAAGAAGCAAAAAATGGGAGTGGAAATTGTTTTTTAAAGAAAAAATCTTTCATCTGCAGAAAGTGAATACGAGATACGTTAAGCAAGAATAATCAAAACAAAATCATACTTGAACTAGAATTTAAAAAAAAACTAGCCTATAATTATTGATGAACAAAAAAGTTTTTAAATCAATAAAATCGGATGAAATTAGTGAAGACATATCGAGTTATCACTGTTATCTCCTCCGTTCTACATCTTTCTTAATCAAAATTGAATGTCCTGAGATATTTTTGTATAGCAGACCTAAAAAAGAATGACTAGAATTCGTCAAGAATTCTCGCTATTGCGGCGTTTGTAAGGATTGGTTACTACCCACGCTAATCCTCCTCCTGTCGAGGAAAGAGAAATTTTCGAGGTTTCTGCGTGACTAGACTAAAATTTGGATAGAATGGAAGGAGCATCATGAAAATTGGTCGGGAATTGTAGCCCGAGTAGCGTCAACGAAATGAGTCGCGAAAAAAAAGTTGTTTGCACTATTCTCTCCAATTTTTCTCTTCTGCTGTGAAATTCGAAACTTTTAGATTTCCTTCTTTACAGATTCAGTCTTAGAATGGTGTAACATAGATTCCATGAATTTATTTATTATTTTAAATTTTCGTTGGATTGTAACATACCCCTCCCCCTCCATCCCCCTAGTACGATTCTGATAGGCGTCTACTGGCAAAGCCTGGCATCAGAGGGTCGTCCTAATGAACAGAGTCTATGGTAACTTGATCCTTTGATCCTGAAGGAGTAGTTCTAGCTTTGTTCCGAGTTTCAAGTTGGTTTCAAGATCAGTTCGCTCAGCTAAGGAAGCTCTAAATTGAAACAGCCACGTGGACCAACATCCAGACCTGAGAAGAATTCATCATACACCTTTGGTTTACAATATTTATAAACATGTTTCTACTTGACTTTTATTTTCGTTTGCCCTGGTCTTAACGAACACATGTGTCTGAGTGGGGAATTACAGAGATATTTCCTAATCTAAACAAATGATTGTGGGATATAAAAAAGTAACTCTTCCATTGTGACACAACGAATTATTCTTTTCTCATTAGGTCTACAAAAAAATCATGAACCACTCGATGATGAACAAATATGTTTAGGAAACTCGAGATTCGGTTGGAAAATGTAAAAACCCCTTCGGCCAACTTTCCCCCCATCGTGGAAAATGCTAAGACAGCAAATCAATGTACACCACCTTACATTCCTGTGTGTTTATAAAAACTTTACAAACAGCTATACATAATACTCAAAACATTTTCCTGTCTTAATTGCTAATATAACGTATTCATATCTTGTTGGAATAGCATTAAAGACGGTTAATAAATTAAGCCAAACGTTAGTCCGAGATACAGAAATCGATTGAACCTCAAAACATCACAGACATACCATTTATATAAATGGAGTGTGTTAAATATTATGTCTACGATTGTTGATTAAACTAGTCCATTTATTCGTTCAACGGCAACAATGAGTGGTAGAATCGAGAATCAAGACGGATATGGATCGGCCGGTGTAAGTCGATTTCATCAACAAACGGATTGTCAATCAAACTAGTTCCACATCTCAATCAAAAGAATTATAGAGCTACTGTGTAACCCTTAATACAAGGATTAGAAGTCAAGTCAAGAAAGAAAAAGGACTTATCCTGAAGTTCAGAAAATTGGATTGGCTGAACGGTGGATTTTCTTAAAGTTGTAGCTACAATACGCTTGAATCAAATCAAGCCAAATAATCAAGTCTTAAAACTAGTCAGGGACCATAGACACTACCTGGAGGGCAGTACTTACAGCTCATTAATTGAAAAATCATTCGACATTTTTTTTTTAAATTGTTGAATATGTGTATTTAACGCTCTTTGATGCGTGCGTTAAGCGACTTTACTATGAATTTCAAATTAAAACCATCAACAGAGTCATTAAATTTAAACAAGTCATTAAATTAAGGAATAAGCTGTGGCTCACCTTCTAAGATCTCATGTCCAAGCCCCCTTGACCACCGAATTATTTAGCTTGGAGCTATGGCTAAAATTCAGGACACATGTGTGAGAAGCACGTTTGAGATTCATCACAAATGTAGTTATCACTAATAATTATTTCGTTGCCATAGTGATTTGCCCAGCGGCACATAAGATTGTTTACAACCCATTTATAACATTTTATTATGGGACTGTTTTGGTTTATTATTCGATAATAAACCATTGTAATCGCTCTTGAAAAAAAAATTCTAACCCCCCCTGTTTGTTTACGTTTCAAAGGGTGTAGAATCCGAATCTGCAATAAAAATTTTTTTTTTTTTTTTTTATGTAGTGATGTAGTAATGTGGATACTGGAGTGAACTCCAAAAGGCTTTGTAGCCGATACACGTGTTGAAGCATTCTGATAACCATAAAAAACGCTGCAAATTCTTTCACTGGGGTTTATTATTCAATTGGCTTGCGTTCATGATTTTCAGGAGGCACACAAATATGATCAACTGATCAATCCAAATAGGTATTTTGGTTGAGAACAGATTTACGTGCTCTATGCGTATCTCCTGAAATTCAATAATCGCTCTATCACCTGTGAAACACGCACACTCCAAAGCATAGTAGAAATTCAAATCATGAACGCAAGCCAATTGAATAATAAACCCCAGTGAAAGAATTTGCAGCGTTTTTCCTAAATAAATTCGACATAAAAAACAAAGGAGATTGTTCGAGAGCTTTCCAACAAACTGTGAACGATTTCTTTAAGATTGCGTAATATCCATCCCCCTACCAATAGCTCCGTTTTACGCAAAAGTCCTTGTGAGCCACTTTTTTGTGACAAATTTTGAAATGGATTTGTCCATAGAATGGAGTACATGAGTACGAAATTTTCTAATATACAAATTACTATGATTTTAGTTTACGACCAATGTGTTGCTAGGGAACTATAGTTAGATATATAGAGTTAGTTAGATGTATATAGTAAGATATATCTTAGTAATCTTCCATCGTACGGAAATCATTTGAATCTTCTTGGAAAGCCATAAATTTACCACACATGGGATTATCTCTCGTATGACATTATCATAATAATTGTCTATTAACCTGTGATCAGGATTGGCAACAAAACATCTACAAGACCGTGAGTGACACCTGTCATTTTAAATATTGAATGACATTCCAAGATACATTTGATCATTTTTTGTTTCAGAGGGTAGAGGTAATCCTAATAATGTTTTTTGGCAGTTAGGTCTTGGATTTTCCATGTTCTTTGTTACCTTTTTTTGTCCGAAAATGTATTACCTACTTTACAATGTCTTAATACATAGTAGTATCCCATCTTAAAATAATTTAGCGAGAAATGCATGCAAGAAATAACGAAATTTTGCTAGTAATGTCTCATTGCATGTCAGGATCTTTGTGGCGAATATTATGAATTCTTTGCTGCGTAATCAATATGTATGTTTTCATTTTAAGCATAACAGTCTGTAAGAATGGGAATATGGTGATTGTTGCAGTCGATGCTGTGATAAGAAGAGCTGCGGCAACAGGAATGAAACTCCGTCGGACCCAGTGATAATCGACAGGTAAGAGAATCGATTCCCTTCTCCCCTTCGAAACGCCAACAAACCCTCAATTATCTATAGAAAGCTGTCCCGCGTCCCCGCTCCGAATAACCAATAGCCTCGGAGGCATCATATTGACAATGGCGCACAATTAGGAGAACCTGCCAACCTGGTGGGGACGGAGCTTGGTGGTGGTTATGCGGAAACCAACCCTCCTCATTTATTGATATGATGTTTCATTCTGGATTCTAGGAGCCGAGCCGCGCCTCGCTGTCAGACGTCCTGGGCTTACTCCTAACGGTTGGCATTTCCTTGTCAAAGTGCAACCAGCCGTGGCGTAGTGACCTCTTGATGGTGGGCGGGTCGAGATGTGTTACCAGAGCAGCTAATTGCGAAGTGGTCCATTTTGATCGGAGTAGTCAGCTATGGTCTTCCTAATTGTGTTACACCACTCACTCGTTATAAACACAATAATTTTTTATCGAAGATGACTATTTTACTAACCTACACCAGGGGTATCAAATAATACTCGAACACCATTCGTGAAGAATTGTATGCTAAGAAAGTTCTGGAAGGAGAACTTCTGGAAGTCTAACTTACATTTATTGCATGTCAATGTGGTTGTATCTTATCTGAACACATCTAATCTAAACAGTTTAAAAATCTCAAATGTTCTCAAAAGTCATAATCTGGTGAGACATTTAGATTAAATCTAATTCATGAAATTCCTCGTTAGTTCTTTCATTTATTCCCAATTAAATATGACATATTTTCCCCAATTATGGAATCAAATTATTGATTTAGTCCTTGATGTTCATTTGGGTTTGGAGGTGATTGTGGTCCAAATGCTGAACAGTATTCTTTGATGAATACCATATAATAAACTTCCACAATTCAGTATATTTAAGGTGAAAGGTGTTGGTTCTAGTATTTTCCAAATAGCTTCATATCCTTCAGTTCAACGGCTGCTTTGCTTGGTGTGGGATGGTTACATTTATTACTGAGTCACATATAAATAAGTAAGAAATAACTACAAAAACGTCGTCAAACCATCGCTCAAGTTTCTCTTGAGTCTTTACTGACCAATTCTATACTTTGAATATACTTAGTAAAACACCATACATTCCGTACACCACAATCACATTAATTTCCAATAAAATCTGGCTCGATGAATTGGACAAACTCTATAAGCCGATAGGAGTTTGATTCCACATAGAAGCCAGCTGTGAGACCTCACAACTCTTCTAGAATCTTACTTCTTGAGACCCAAACTAAATAGCTAAGTTTTCGACGGTCGATAGATCGCTCACTATTGTTATTATATGCTGCTATGGTCCCAAGTTATGGGGCGAGGTGAGGCCTTCTCCTGGGGCGCCCTTGGGTTCAGGAAGACTCCTGGTTCTAATGGTTATCACTCCCAACAATGATAATCCAAATTTTATTGCTGCATTATCAATTTTATAAACATAGTCTACGCCTCCAAACATCTATGAAAATCAATTCTTCGGTGTACTAAAGTCGGCTGTCGCAGAAAATATTCTGACAGCTCGTTTTTCCAGATTTTCAAGTAGCCAGGTCACTGTTTTGATTGCAAGTAAACCAAATAGGAGCATAAAAACATAAGGACTATTCCTCATCAGCACAGGTCACATTGCTGGAAAAGACATCAAGCATCTGTTGTGTCTAGGAGGGCTTTACACGGATTTGCTCGGATACATTTGAGTGGGAAAGATGGAAACATTGCATGTCAGGGAGGCCAGGGAGGATCCATGGTTAAGAGAATTGTTAATCTTATCGATAAGCTTGAACAGCTCATTCTTGCAGTCTCTTCAGTTAGTCTGGACATATTTTCCTTGCAGACACACCAAATGCAATCTAGTGGAAAAAGATGATAGGTGACTACTCAACGATCATCACCCATAGTTTCAGTTCTTTAGTTGATATTCTCTGGAAAATCAACAAGCATCTGTTATGTCTGTAACAGGTTTACACGTGTTTCCTATGCAACATCTTGATGGAATAGGAAAGTTGCAATTGCAACTTAGCAAACCTCTTTCGGCAATAGTGAAATCGTCTTTGAATCTGAAACTCCTGGATTGAACTCCTAGGACAGAAGTATCCCATGATAGAAAGGATGGATATTCTAGAAGAGTTGAATTCAAGATTGGTGGCTAGAATGGAAACAGATAGCTCCATTTGCGCTGTTCATCAAGACTTCAGCAACGAGTAGTTTATCGAAATTCGGAATGTATAAAGTTGATATTCTAATCGAAGAAGAATTGCATTGTTCCGTCCATAATGCTCTGTTCTTAAATCGTGCAGTAAATTGTTTTGTTGCCATAAACATTTTCTTTTCAAGAGAACTATAGCAGTTCAACGAATAGAAAAGTTGCAAGTGCTTATGATCGCCAACAGTTCAAGCTCGCTTACAACTCTTGGGATTACCACAGTTTTGGCTACCGGAACACCTCTTGAATGAGGTTGGTCTCAGTTTTCTTGCAAACCAAATGCAATCTACTGCCTGAAGCGAAATGATGGCTACATCAAGATCAACAACAGTAGTTTCGGTGCTAAAGTTGATATTCTCTCGAAGAAGAATAGCATCTGTTTTGTCCATAACGGTCTTAAATGCGTTTATAGTCAACATTTGGGTGGAATAGAAACGTTGAAACGTCCTCTCTAATTTGCAACTCTTTTTAGAGTTGTTTTAGGGAGTTTTTTAGAGGAGCTACCACAATGAAAACGGAGTAAAATGGAAAGTTGTCTATATTTCTACGAAAATAATGAGTACACAGTTAAATCGATTTCAACGGTTAGGTCACCATCAGTAACAAACATGAACTATAAGTACATCACGGATAGCACATCTTATATAGGCCCAGGGGAAAGGAGATTGAATCCTATTGGCTCAGGTGTGTGAAAGGGACGAGGAGGGCCAACCAATGCCATTTAACGCTTACAAAGTGAAAGGGGGCACCAACAGTAACATTGTGGAGAAGGGGAGCTCAACCTATTGCAAAATTTAACCTATTAATGGTGAAATATTTTGAGAAATAACTTCGTTTAAATATTTTCCTGACCTATCACTCTTAACAATTTAGAATTTGTGAAGAGTTACCACATTTATGACTAACGAAAAAAGTGTAAAAAATTCCAACTTCTCATTTTTGCTGGCTCTTGAATTAGGCTGGTCTCCGCTTTTTTGTGCAAATAAACCAAAAGCAATCTACTTATAGATGCAACTACTAGCTACATCAGGATCAACAACACTAGTTGCCATGACTTAAGTCAACAAAATAGTGGTAGTGATTGCGGCGTTAAAACGAAGCCTGCTCGGTTAACTCTAAAACGGATTCGGAAAAGGGGTTTTTGACGGAGTCCAGTCTGCGGTGCGGGAATTGGGGTGAGTTCTGCTCGCCGGAAGAGCTTCCCGTGTTTGATGTTAAATTGACTTTGAGTTCCATTACCGGAAAAGGGGGTTTGAAGCCGGGAGGAAAGCGTATAAAAACACCGTCCGGTGCCTCGTTTTCACGGAGGTTTTAACGGCCGGATTAATACTTCAGGGTGTCAATGCGCGGGGCGAAGGGGGAGAAGCTTAATCGGACTACCAGTCGACAAATTGTTTTCATTAAACTGACTCGCTTACTCCCACGAATTTGCGTCGATTGTCCCGCTTTTGGTTGTCACGCGTGACAACCCTCAGCGCTTCCCTAGCAGTAGAATCGAAAGTTTCCCTAGTGAAATTTGTTGATAGCTCCCGAAAGTAGAAACAAATTTTGCTTCCAAGATTATCTATATCTATCGTAAGCTATTTTTTCACTTTCAGGTGGTACAAAAATGTTTTTCTCCATAATCAAAATTTCTACTTGCCATTTTTCGTTGTATACCATTCTGAACAACTTTCGTTTCATGCATGTGGCGGACTATCTTTTTAGGTGTGTCTCATGAGTAGCAAACTTAGCCCTTACAGTTTTGTTTTTGCTGCAATCAAGCATTTGTGTGTTCAAAACTGGAATTCGCCCAGAACATAGATGATGTACTTCATTCACGCGTACTGCATTGTCTTCTAACATTGTTCTACCTAACTTGAACACTGAGAAAGCGGGAAAAACAGTTTATTACAAGGTCTTACGTTTATTTATGCATGTAAAATTAACCCTGATGTCTATGGGAGTTTCAATATTTGCAAACACGATATAGGCTAAGAGAATTTATGTTATGAGGAATCAAAGTTGTAGTTACATGTTACATTTAGTGATTTTGAGTGATGAGCCTGAGTTTTATTATTTACATTATTATGCATTTCTGCTTTTGGTTGGGAGTGACTCCACCAGAACCCACAAATTTGTTATTCCCACAGGATAGGACAGGAGTTTTAAATGTTTTTCTCCATATATAAACTGTATTTTTATGCCGGTTAATAAATAAAAATTCTATTCTGGTCCAATATCCGATTTTGATGAAATTGTCAAGTATTTGCAGCTTTTCGATGTAAAATGGTCTATACGAATTTCATTGCCCAAAAATCAACTACTCCGCGAACTCGCAGATACAAAATTAATTAAGGATAATTTGCTATGGTTGTTGTAATTTTATCTCGCTCAAATTCGGAGGATAGTTGATAAAACACGATTCGAAATTGTCACACGAATTTCAACACAATCCCATTATTAACAGCATCCCTGTAAAAAAAAAACACACTATCTACAGTTGTTATCCAATTTTGATCAAAATCCAATGTTATTTTAGTCCCTTGGCGTTATAACGAGCTTTAATTCTGTATATTCTCAGATTATTTACATTTAAATGACGTATAGATTCTTTATATCAAATCGAGGAAGCTATGAGCTGCACTTCACTTGGCAGAGGTCTGAGAGTGAGAAGGATACAAGATCGTCAACATGATTGTAAATCTCAATTTTGGCATAATTGATGAGAATCAGGCTCGCATGGTTCACTCGTTATAACCGTCCTTGATGCTTGATTATACATTTTGGTATCAACCGATTCTGCCACATCTTCAGAAATGGTCCTACAAACAATTCAAATGAGTTTGAATCAGGATCTCACTCAATTTTCCTCGCCCAACGGATGATAGCCCTCCCCAAATTTCTCGACCAATAAGAATTGACAATATTATTAGTTTGAATACCCTGTTAAACCATTATATTCTCCACTCGAAAATCATGTTTTTTTGCTCAATTTCAATATCAATTTCTGCATACATTCATACTCTAGATCACAAGGGCCTAAGAGCTGTTGGAAAAGTGGAGATTTTCAAGGGTCGACAATTTGTGTTCTTCAAGTCCATTTTCATCCTTTTCGAATACTAAAAAAAAATTGGTTTTTACATCAGGGGACGCGAAATTTAACGATGTTTCAAACGGTATAACCAAAGTTGAAGTTACTCCTTTAATTGAGGAAGTTATGATAATTTTAGTTAGTTAAAGTCGAAAATAAGAAAAACATTTCATAACTGGAATAGCTCAAAAACTAAGCGAGATAACAAATCGTACTGGGCAGTTTTGATAAGTAATAGGTTTTGTTATCGATACCTCGCCGGTATTAGTCACTTAAGAGTAAGATCACAGATCACAGATGCAGGTATTTTCAAGACAGATCAAAATAATAAATGGTTTGTTATTATTGCCTGCTGTATTTACATGGACATCCGCACAATGCATGATGTTTGCTTCACTCGCAGGACCACATAGATAAAGTCGGCGTGGGAGAAGCTAATCCGAACTGGATCTCTCTCTCCCCTTCCTCGAGCAGTGAAAAGCGCTCTTCCTTCATAAATATCAAGTTACCGCGATGCCAGATGTGCACCCAACATAACAGGCTTTCTCAGCTACTATAGAACTAACGTAATGTGAAACACTAGATCCTGGAATGAATAATTCCGGTCCGCAAAGGGGTGACTCTGCCCTCCCTCTTTCGGGCGTTCTACTATCAGATTGAGATGTCGATGACTCCTGAACAAACATTTGGGGCCCGGGGCTGATGTATGATGATGCGTGTCCCGATAAAAATATTGGGAGACTCGAACAACAATGAAAGAATTGGACGGTGTACGCAAACATTCGAATGATGTTTTTTTGTTAGTTTCTCGCCGTGTCGTACAAAGCACAAACAAATTCGATGTCGCAAGGAAAACACCTGCCAACATTTTGGCGCAATGGTTTGTAATCTGAGGGTGTCTTCGAATTATGTCGTCTGGTTGCAAAAACCGGCCATCTTCAAACCGCAAAAATTTTCTGGAGAGCCAATTCCCTGTTGCAGCTAGGGAATTCGAGATAAAGCCAATTCTCTTTTTGTTTATACAACTCTAGGGCAGCAGGTTCTTAAGCACCATAACAGAATCTGCGGGGATGAGCAGGGTATTTCAACATTTAATTTAGGATATGGCCGGTTTTGAAACCCATTTGAAAGTTAGCCGGTTTTCCAACAAACTAAAGGAGAAATAGCGACAAAAATGGCTATCAAATGGGGTTTCAGAGTTGAAAAATCTGCAATGTTTGTTTACTTTAGGTAACTGCTAACTTTATTAAACAATATGAACTTTTTTTATTAAGCTTTGAACATAAAAGAACTGAAATACATTTCGGAATTGCGATAAAGAATAGAAATAAACTTCAATAAATCAGAACTGAAATAAACTTCAAAATGACGATTCAGGATAGAAATGCTGAATAAAGCCGTCAGACCAACGTGGCTACATCCTCCTCCTGATTTTCGCACATGTTGTCATTATCGATCGCCGAGGATTCTTCAACCTCTTCGTCTCCTTCGTGGTGTTGATTGCCTCCAATTTCATCCAAAATGTTTTGGTAAAAAATCAATCGCTCGCCATTATTCCAATCTGGTCCATAATCTTTGTCAGTAAGTTCCTGACATCGCGTACTTTTAGGGGCTTCACCGCAGTACCTGGTGCAACGTCCTCAAGCCTGCTGTTCCTCCTGAATATTCCTGCCACTCTTCACACCGTCTTTCTGGCTACAACCTCGGATCTGTAAAATACCTCTCCTTACACAAATGGAATTTTTTTCTCTTTCCTTATAAAAAACCGTAGGATATTACGTGGTCTGATTAGAGGGAACACTAGCGCTACCTGGCGGATTTGGAGATGGCCGGTTTTGAAAAATAGTGGTGGGTGGATTTGGCCGCCTCTGCAGCACTTCGAAGATTTCCGCCCCCAAAAACGCCATAATTGGGCCGGGTTTGTCATGATTTCTTGTTGATAATAGCTGGAAAAAAACGATTTTTCGAAAACTGAGGAGTTGGTTTTTGCAACCAGACGACACAACTTTCCTATTGACGATTTTGAAAATCACTGTGCAAGCTTTTCTTAACCACAAGGCCCACATACTGATTTATAACGTATGTGATTCGTATATGATTCCAAGTGAATATATTCTGCCATCGAATACTTCATCAATGCATAGCAGTAACTGGAAAACTGGTTGATGAATCAGTGCAGAACTGCTGTCCTGAGGTTGTTGTGAGCTGAGAGAAAACTGGAATCCAGTAAGATTCTTGAATATTATTGATGATTTCCAAATTAAATTCATCCCACCAAATCTTGTGATTTGATTTAAAGTATTGATTGCCCGAATTCACACTAGGGGGTGGATTTCATCACGTGGAAAACACTGCTATTACGTGGATCTTGAACAATCAGATGATTATGATGAAAGGAACCTGTTATCAGCAAATAACAGCAACTGCAGAACTTGTTGATGAATAACAGTTCAGAACTGCCCACCTTTACCAAGAGAAATTTCAGTTGGAAAATACCTGCGATCCGCCGTTTACGAGCGGGATGATCATTTTATTAAAGACGCGACTGTAAAGTTTTCGAAGGCTTCCCTGGCCGTTACTGGAGCTAAAGCACGCGGCATCTGATTCTCCTGCCCAGTTTCACTGCTCGAAAGCTCCCTGAGAGCAAGTTAATTATGCATGATAATTGCAAGTCTCGGCAGCCCCTAACCCCTTTACCTCCCCCTTTATCTGCCCCCTTTACCCTCCACTTTCTGCTAAATATTTATATATTCGCTCGCGGAATTATCTTCGCTAAGTGTTATGGTACAACTTTCTCCGGGGTTTCCAACCTTTAGCGATACCCGCAAGCTCGGGAGGGTCGGGTTTATTCTTATCAACGGGACAACAACTTTATTGCGAATGGGCTTCCTATTGCCGGGACGTCAGTTAGAGCGCTCGAATATTATGCACATACATGCTGACTTTCCCGGTAAAACGAAATCAACGATAATAAACGCGCCCAAAACGGCAAATAAATACAATAAAAGAAAATGATGTTTCATGCATTCAACGTTTTCATATGAGTAGGCTGAAGTATTGATTTGAGACCAAAGAAAGACCCAGGGAACAATCTACCTTCCCAATCCCTGAAAATTTTATAAAAATCAAAGCAACATACTAGAAATCCAGTTAGAACGATCTAATGAAACATGGACAGTGAGAACACGAAATGAAAGCTGTTCAGAATGGGGTACAATCCTAATCGATACCCCCCCCCCCCCCTCCTAAATCGGAGACAATGCTTCAACTGCCTATAGGTCTACAAGTGTAATTGTAACTTGGATGCTTACAGCTCTTCGAAGATCAATTGCAAATTCAAACTGAATGCTAAATAAGACAGTATCACACATAAATGAATATGAACATACATTCTAATATTCAAAACAGAGATATAATTAATGCTTACGATGACGCACATCTCACCATCAATCCATCGGCTTCCACTATTTGAGGTAGATGGGGCACTAATTGAAAATTACCTGATATATTCCATTTCATTAAACTTTAATCAATCCTAGGTACTTAATTAGAATAGGTTTCTTGTTAAGCAACCAATTTCTGGTTTGGGCAGACGCAATTGTTACTGAAACTAATCGCAGTGAGATTCATAGGGCGCTATACCGAAATCCCAAATTTGAGTGAAGTCATATCGTTGAAATCAATGTTTCTGGGAATCAACGTGAATCTGAAGCATTTTTACTTTACGAGAATCCTCCGGGTATTGCAGGCATATCGCCTCAGCGTTTGGAAGGAGCCATTCCATCGTCTACTAGTTAAAAACTGTTATCGGCACAGCAGTAATTCCTCATAGCTTCGCTGAAAACGGAAGGGAAGCCGACGTCATAATAACGGCCACAACTAAAGTGGATGCTGATGGGATATTTCAACGATATCACCGCTTTCAATCCGACAATGAAACTGCGCTCGGCGGACCGGCCGAAAACGAGGCGCAGAAGGGACCCCGGGTGAATAATCGTATGTCGTTAAAAGGGGAAAAACAGAGATACGATCTGACGGTGTCACGTGACTCGTGACGTCACTCGGTTTTCTAATAAGACGAAATGCGCCGGTGATTGGGTAGGAGGGGACGACCCCTCATCGGATAATCAGATAGTGTGTAGATAGGCAGTAACACTCATTTTACACCGAATAAATCTTTAAAGGGACCCCCCTACTATGGAAAGTCGAAAAATATTCAGATTACGGGAATCTGAATATTCTGGTTGATGTTTATATGAACTACACGTCAGTGGTCAGTCTTTAATACGTCCATCCACGAATTCGGTACCAACTGTGCAATACCTGCAAGAGTCGTTGAGTATCATGATTGGTGCTTGCATGAATTGGTCACTCGACCTGGTATGTGCTCTATGACATTTTCTTGTGAAACTTGAACCAAACCAGCCAATAGTGACAATATTTACTTAGATAGGATTTTCAAATGCCTCTCTACATTTTCTCTTCAGCTGTTTTGCATGCCCTTGGGGACGATCCTTACATTCCCCTGGTGTTCCCTCTTCTGCCTGATAAGGAACAAACCACATAAAACGCTTCTCCTTGATTATTAAGGAGAAGTGGTGCAATTTCAAACCAGCTCAAGTGATTGTTGATTTCTAAAATTTCGTCAAGCATTTTGAAATGTATGGCCTTCAGCCAAATCCGATACCAGTTGCACCAAAATCAAAAAGACCTTGGGATGGTTTCCAAATTTTTGGGGCTACTCTTTTTAATGAAAGTCTGCTAAATGTGAATCAGACTCTTTCTCATTATAACTGAGAACCTAATTATGAATACGGTTCCTACAAGTACTTTATCGTGCTGTTAAGTTTATCAAATGTATACTCACCAAGTAATAATCATAATCCATCGGTTTCGAATGAAATTGCAGAGTTTTGACAAGAAACATGTCAAGATGCTTTGCCAACCGATAAGCAATTTGTTCCGGAGAGTCAATCGTTTTGAACAGCGCAGTTGCCATAAACGTTTTCTTTTACCGCAAGAGAATGACAGCAGTTCATTAAATAGGAATACTAAGCAGCTTAGTAGGTTAGCATTTGCCTACCTAAATGCTAACTATCAGAGGCTGCCTTAAATGTACTCAACAAGCAACATGATGTTGCCAACATCCCTGTACTTTTCGCTGCAGAACAAAAATTATATTTTACAGACAGGAGAAGGGGGAAAAACTCCTAAGTTCAGAAGAGAGAAAACATACTGCAGCAAGCTGGCAGGAAACCTAGGTAGCAAATCAACAAAGAGAGGTGAAAGTTTTCATAGCTCATTTTGGTTTATTATTCAATAATAAACCATTGTAATCGCTCTGGAAAAAGAAAATTCTAACCCCCCTGAAAATTTCATGGTTTACGTTTCAAAGGGTGTAGAATCCGAATCTGCAATAAAAAATTTTCCGTCCGTCCGCCGTACGCCGTACGCACGATTTCTCCCAAACGGCTGGAGCAAAAAATCTGAAATTTTCAGGAAAAATCCATCTTGGTCCGACGACGCTCCAATTCTTGAGCCAGCTCTCTCATTCAATTCAAAGTGCCCTTTAAGGGCTGTCAAAGTTTTGTAAAATCCCTAAAAACCTCAAAACAAGTCAAGGCGGCCTAAATGTAAACTTATTTTTAAGAACATACCATTAGGAATCGAATGAGCCCCTCCCCAGGTCCGTAGGTCAAACCATTCCCGATCTATGCCCCGATTTATGGTGCCAACATTTGCGTTTTTTGGTTTATTATTGTTTGTTTGTAACCTAGTGATGTCCGACCGATAGCGTCCAGCTGTAGTGAATGTGGATACTGGAATGATAGCCGATGTGGATACTTGTAGTTTATAGCCGATACACGGGTTGAAGCATTCTGTTGTGCATGAAACGCTGATAATATATAGGTAAATATTATTCAATATTATTACTGGGGTTTATTATTCAATATTATTACTGGGGTAAATAAGTTCTATTCTTTCACTGGGGTTTATTATTCAATTGGCTTGCGTTCATGATTTGAATCTTACTAAGCATCGGAGTGTGCGTGTTTTACAGGTGATAGAGCGATTATTGAATTTCAGGAGATATGCATTAGGGTGTATCGATTTTCAACTTTTTTTTTGTTTTCAAATTCCAAGTTGAAAAAAAGTTGCTACTAGGTACTACAAATTACCACAAAAAATTTTAGATTTTTAAAAAAATGTTTAGGTCTCCCGCACAAGGCCTAAAGCTTAGAAATTTTGCTAAAAAAGTCAATTTTTACCAAAAATTAAAATAACCTAAAACATGCGTTTTTCTAAGTTGCAAGTTGATATTACACTAATAATAACCACGAACAACTATATAAAAATTATCTCAATAATGTAGCACATAATTTAGGTCTCCCGCACAAGGCCTAAGGGCCGTCGTCCACTGGAACCGGCTGCACAGCCGGCAGATCGTCCGACGCGCCGGCCGGCACGCCGGACGAAATTTCGTCCGAAAACGCGAGTCCATTGGAGCCGGTTTTTGTCAGTCCAGTTCGTCAGTTGCTATTGAAATGTTACATGTGCTTTTGTGTCTCGTGACAAAGTAAGCAACATTATAATGGATTTTGATGATGTTATATTGTTTGAAAATAGCACAAAGCTATAGACGTTAATCCAGAAGATGCTGACACAATCATTAAATGCATATGTTTGTTGCATAACATTGTTATTGATAAAGAAGGATCTCAGATTTTACCCTCAGATGTTCCTGCGTCAACACAAACATGTGATCGTTTTGCTACCGTTGGTGAAAATAGATGTGTAAATGCAGCCTATTTCGTACGAGAAAAATTTAAGACATTTTTCATCAATAACACAAGTATTTAGTTTTGGTTTTGAGCTTAAAATAAACCTCCTTCATAACTACCAAAAGTATAATAATTATACTAATTATAATTATAATAATTATTATTACCTATTAGCGTATAACTATTAAGATAAGTCTACTCCGCGTGTTTACAATTTTAAAAATTCAATACTGGCCTTGATTTAAAATGAGCCGAATAAAAAATATTAAATTTTGAATAATATAAACGACATGGTGACTCGACTATGATTAATAATAATAAGCGATCTTTGTCCACAACTTCATTTGAATGTCTCGTCGATGATATCGTTTGTCCCGCATATCCCACAGTGCCACATTATCTTCTACTAAACTAATTAGTCTTTCACAACCCATTTTTAACTTAGGTTCATTATTGAATAATAAACGAAATAAGATATCCGAATAAATAAAAAAGAAAAGGTACTGTGTATACCCAAATGGTAAAAACTAGCAAACCAATGTCTTATTTTGTGCAGAAGCAATATCGGTAACCAATTAAGCCTTTTTTTAGCTGTGATATCAGTCCGATATCAAATTCCTGAGGACGTGAAGATATGACCGTTGTAGGGGCCAACACATTAAGTAAAACCGTTATTTTCAATCTACTTTTCGAGGGAATTATTACCTATAACAAAAGTAGAGCCTATATTTTTCATGAGTAGGACATGGTACTCTGTTTTCAAGATTAATTCAAAGTGTGTTTTGTGAAGTTGCGTCAAAAAGTTCGTGTTCCCGAAGTTTTCGAGCGTCTAAAACTTCGAAAACACGAACTTTCCGGGCCTCGCGGCGACCGCCTATCCCTCCGCCGGCCTGCTCGTATCGGAGAGCGGCCGGCTTCGACCAGTCCTTTCCTGTCCGTCTTCGGGCGGGGCGGCCTCGACCAGTCCTTTCCTGTTCGTCTTCGGGCGTCGAGGCCTCGGCCAGTTCTCTCCGGTCGTTCGGGCGTGGCGGTCTCCGGCAGTCTACTTCGTTCCGTGTTCGCGCGAATACCGTTCTATCTTCATTTTCCATTTATTGGGAACATGAATCTTCATGGATTGATACAATGGAATGCCGGAACATGCAAATACACAGGTAAGTACCAAGTATTTTCCTACTAAATCTCTAATAAAAGACCATATAGGCCGAGATTAGGTAGGTGCCGCATGTTTAGGAAGTCCCACGCAGTGATTGATCAATAGATGGATAATGTATTATCATTGGTCTTGGTGTAAGACCAGCTAAGCCCAAGAGCTGTTGGAAGTGACGGAGAGAACCGCGCGATTTGCTACATCGGGCTAGCTCAACCGAATACCTACGTCCGAAAAATCCCAATTTATTCGGATCTAGAAATCCATCGGCCGTGCACGGCCGATGACGGCCGAATAGCTCTGATGCAGTGGACGCGCGTCAACTGGTTCGCTTGTTGTGGGATCATTCGGTCCTATTCGGCCGTGCACGGCCGATGTGTTTTCGGCCGAAATCGGTGCCAGTGGACGGCCCTACTAAAAGTCGTAGATTTCGGCCGATTTTAGCAATTTTCCATTACTTGGATATCATTATGGTTCATACTTCAAACCTTATATGTAACTAAAACCTGGTTTGGCTTGGTTGGAATTGTTGTAATAAGTGAAAATTTCATTATTTATTTCATTATTTAATAATGAAGAACAGTTTAAGGAAGTTACTTGTATGAAGAATGTGTTGAAATAAACTCTTATGTTATTTGCTGTCACTGTTGTTTATTAAAAAAAAAAATTAATTAAAAAAAGGTTATAACATGTCACAAAGTTTAGTGTAGTTGTTAAAAGTAAAAAATATTGTTGATTTTTCCATATGACATAAGAGCCTTAGCACTGTGAGCAAGCGTTTTATTGTTCTATTGCAAATTTAATGGCTTATATGTATTCCTCCTTTGATCTTCGCTTCAAAACCTGAGACCAAAGTTATACAATGTATATAGTATTTATGCACTGCAGACCTACTGATTTAAAAAAAAAAAATAAATTATGAAATACAGTAAGATAAAGACGTTATTAAAATTCATTGTGTCCACAAAGTAGTCTGTACACTTACTTGAATTGAATTCCTTTACATAGGTTTTGTACTGGCTCTTGGTCTCAAACGTAGGTAGCTGTTTACGGTCTTTCAGTCTGGCACATATGAAACCATGTCTTTCGATCAGCCCACATACTCGCTTTGAAGCTTCGGTGACTTCTTTCACAATTCGTTCCACCGCTTGAGTATGAGAAGGAATTCTAAATTCAACCCTTCCACCTGTGCCAGTTCCCGCAATTGACTTCAACTCTTCTAGGCTTATATCAGTGACAAGAGTCAGTTATGTCAGTTCGGTCACCGAATTGGATAGCCAATCAATCATATCTATATAATGTTCTGGCATCAACATTGATATGAGGGGGTTTAAATATCCTTATCCCTTTCATATCGGTTGCACTAGCTTTCTCGATTCTCTTTGCAAGAAGTCACCGAAGCTTCAAAACGAGTACGTGGGCTTATCGAAAGACATGGTTTCATATGTGCCAGACTGGAAGACCGTAAAGAGCTACCAACGTTTGAGACCAAGAGCCAGCACAAAACGTCTGTAAAGGAATAAAATTCAAGTAAGTGTACAGACTAATTTGTGGATACAATGTTTTTAAATAACGTCTTTATCTTACTGTATTCCATATTAAATTAAAATTTCATCAGGAAATCGTAATAGCTCTCATGATTTTTTTTTAAATTAGTAGGTCTGCAGTGCATAAATACTATATACATTGTATAACTTTGGTTTCAGGTTTTGAAGCGAAGATCAAAGGAGGAATACATATAAGCCATTAAATTTGCAATAGAACAATAAAACGCTTGCTCACAGTGCTAAGGCTCTTATGTCATATGGAAAAATCAACAATATTTTTTACTTTTAACAACTACACTAAACTTTGTGACATGTTATAACCTTTTTTTTAATTTATTTTTTTTAATAAACAACAGTGACAGCAAATAACATAAGAGTTTATTTCAACACATTCTTCATACAAGTAACTTCCTTAAACTGTTCTTCATTATTAAATAATGAAATAAATAATGAAATTTTCACTTATTACAACAATTCCAACCAAGCCAAACCAGGTTTTAGTTACATATAAGGTTTGAAGTATGAACCATAATGATATCCAAGTGATGGAAAATTGCTAAAATCGGCCGAAATCTACGACTTTTAGGCCTTGTGCGGGAGACCTAAATTATGTGCTACATTATTGAGATAATTTTTATATAGTTGTTCGTGGTTATTATTAGTGTAATATCAACTTGCAACTTAGAAAAACGCATGTTTTAGGTTATTTTAATTTTTGGTAAAAATTGACTTTTTTAGCAAAATTTCTAAGCTTTAGGCCTTGTGCGGGAGACCTAAACATTTTTTTTAAAATCTAAAATTTTTTGTGGTAATTTGTAGTACCTAGTAGCAACTTTTTTTCAACTTGGAATTTGAAAACAAAAAAAAAGTTGAAAATCGATACACCCTAATATGCATAGACCACGTAAATCGGTTCTCATCCAAAACACCTGTGGATATTCGGAGATCCGATTTCCAAATTAGGGATTAATCCTGAAGATTTCTATATGTACCTAAGATTAAGAAAGGAATACGGTTGTTCCTCATTCGCAGCAAGATCGATAAAATATAATCACTATTCAAGGAATAACGCATGCACTTGAAATCACAGAAATGTGTTACTGCTTATCCCTGAATTGGTTTAAGTTATTACACCAGCTCGTAGAGCTGCAGCTGAATCGAAATTAATTCACGAATAATTTATTATGCAGGTAGAGGGCTGGGAAGAGGGAAGATGAACGTTAATTATTATTTGGGCACCCCGCCGGTGGGAAGGGAACCTCAGCAACAGACCCTTCCGGATGTTGATGAATGGAAACGAGAGGGTGGAAGGAAGGCGTTAAAAGTTTTTGGGAGACGCTGCCGGCACCTTGGAAACGATTTGTCAAACTAACGTAAACACTGGGTTGTGATGCTTCAGAGACACTTGCGGGAGGGCAACTGTTAAGAGGCCACAAGCTTCCGGGGTGGATAGAGGAGGCGGAACAAAAACTGATGCATACGCGGTTCAAAATAAACTCCACCCTTTAGTATCCACAAAACTAAATCTTCATCGACCTCAGGCCGACAATCGCTTCAACTACTGAAAAGAGTTTGAACGAAATCGACGTCGTAAAGAAACCAAATCTGAGAGCGCACTCGCTTATATTTATCCGACGGCAGTATGATGCACAGAGCTCTTGAGGCACATGCTGCATTTTCACGTCAATTTGGAGGTTTTTCATTTCGAATTAGAGGTTTTTCATTTCGAATTGAAGGTTGATGGAAATGGTTCGTTTCACATTGGTTTTAAACGCCGCAACGATTAACAACATATGCATAATATGGATAATGGATAACGCAGCGATTCACCGAGCTGGACAAGTTACCAGTAAGATGATCGAATTGAGGTTTAACGTGAAATATCTGCCCCCCTGCTCACCTGACTTGAATCCAGTGGAGCACTGCTTTTCAAAAATCAAGTTAACAGTAAGACAAATCCTTAGTGAGCCCCAAACAAACCACAACCTGTGTGACGATAACCCGTAGCGTTGCCTCTGTCACCTCTTCGGACTGCACGGATTACCTGATGAGAATGAGAATAGACCTGACAGCTGCTGCTGCTGGGGGAGACTTTCGTTGAAAATTTTTTTCATTCCGTTCATTTTTTTTTTCTTGTTGATTATTCCTACTTGTTGAATGTTACGTTTCACTCGCTAATATGTTGTTTTTGCTTTCCCAGAATTAAATCGTGTATTTCTGTCATCCACCAAATTTAAATGTAAAACCTCGAATTTGAAATGTAAAACCTCCAAATTGATGTTTAAATGCTAAGATTTGAAATGGAAAACCTCTGATTTGACAAAAAAATTCTATACTTTGAAAATTGTCGCAAAATCGGAAAATCCTAATTTTTAGTTTTGGGTTTACAAATAAATGCCACAAACGGGCACGAAAAGAAATTATTCAGCAAGCGAATAGGGAAAATCTTGTATTTCGGAAGAAGAAAATTTCCTGTGAATCTTGTGTAAATGCATAATTTCCTACATAATTTCTATGAATATGTATTCCTATTCCTTCGAATACATAATTGCTGTGTAGGTCTCCTCATATCACCTTGTTAACAGTTTTGAATGGAGCTTATCCTCTTCCAAATTAGCCCTCGTCATAATCATTGTAAAAAGTGTAATTGTAGTTCAATGAACAACATCTAACATCTTTAAATACCATTACGAATTAGCAAATGTTTAATTTTACGTTTTCGATAAAATTAATCAGAAACTGATGGATCTTGTGAATTTAGTCTTCAATACCCCTCGCACTTCCAACTAAATGAAGTGAAACCAGTTCAAATTTTGCTACCTTTTATATTTGTTTTGCAGTAGCACGAGCGATCCACTTCATATTTCACAATTAGGTTGAAATGCATGTTTTTAGTTTGGGCTGGTACAGACGAATTGGCAATTTTTAAAATTTTTTTTTCAAGGATGAATCTGTGTTGTTACTTTTGAATTTAATGAACTTAGTTGAACCTGAGCCATATTGCAAAAATCATTGTTCCCCCTACTCCTCTTATAGGGCTTTTTTGGAGATGGATTTTTTTAAAGTCTGGACTCACATTGTAGTAGGAGGGTTTTTTGAATTAGAAAAAAAGTATTCAATTTAATTTTTTGTAGAATTTTCCTTCTCTTCATAATCCATCTTTTTATTCGGCAGGAACTTGAACGAAGAGGTGATGGAAAAGATTAGTTTTTCCTTATTTGGGTTAAGGCGTTACACCCGCCATACCCATTGAAAGCCCCTCAAAAGCTTCATTTTCATGCTCAGACTTAGCAGATTCTAGAAAAGGGTATAGGAAACTATCTCTATTCATCACTAACTCCCAAGTCCACCATTTTCTTCTAATCTCTTAGAGAGTCAGACCACACAAGTCCTGATAGAACATGTTCATTCTCGGATCCTCTTCTACCCAATCTAGTATAAAAAGAGGAACTATTTGAGAAAATATAACATAATATTCAATGTTAATCGAAAGAGTGCATTACACAAGTTTACCTGGAATAAAATCGTACTGCTTTCTCCCAAAAAGTGCAATGTCTTTCGGCATGACCATATAAAGGGCAATAACGTTTAAGGAACGATAAAGGTTCATTTCAGGGGAGTGACATTGTGACTGACACTGATAGAGAGAATTCAACGTCAAACCATTCAGCATCTTGAATCACATTAATTTTGCAAGTACGTATGAATAATATTGTTAGTAATAAGGTCATTAAGGAAATGCATATATTCCTACAGATATGTTCTTATGTGAATTTTACTGTAACACTCTATCAACTTGTGGAGTCACATTAAGAAAATTTTAATGCGTTCTCCGCAAGTTCTGTATCGCTTGAGGCAGCTTGAAGTCCCTCGGGGCACTTTCAGCGCATCATCGCTCACAGTGTGAATTCAAAGCTTCGCCTCGCCCATAACTCACCGACCGGGTTTCCCTTTGACCGCGAAAACCGCGTTCGTCTAACTAATTCTAGGATGTGTTCGCGGTTTTCACCTCCAGTTTATTAAAAATATACGCCCGCGGGAACCTGCATCGTGGGAGGTTCTTGGATTCCTCCCCACCCTATCCGAAAACCTGAGTTGTAAATTAGTTGGGGGTTTCGAGAAGGGGTAAGTTTGCTTCTCACCCCCTTTCAACTTTGCAACATTGAAACTGTAACAGATTAAGACTCCTCTTCTGCCTCGCCCGGTTTCTTGATTTGGATATATACAGTCTTCACATGCCCTTCTCCCTCTCCGTCCTTCCAGTTTCATCCCGCTTGTCTTCGCACCTCCTCGGCGAAGTTCTGAGCTTAATTTCATAATCTTTCTCGCACGTTCCCGCTATTTTGGAGATATCCTTCCCCGAAACTTTGGATGATGCGTAATTAAATAAGTAGACCCTCAGCTCCTGGTAGTCATCGAGGAGCCACTCAGACCAAGTTTCGGACTGGGCCGGGTCGCATGAGATTTTCATTGACCCATTCTATTTTTGAATTTACAAACGGAACGTTCCAAAAACATTTCACATTAAACCAAATTGTATGTGCGATTCAAGACAATGGTGCATGAGATTGTAGATAATCTCGTCAAATATTCCCTAGTTATTTACATTGGAACAGCATATATTTGAAGTAGGCTCCTGCTAAAATTTAGTTTATTACAATCTAATACAAGAACCAACCATAGCAATCAACGAACGCTGTTAATCAACTATTTTGTAACGTTGATAGTCTGAAGAATTGAGAGCTTTCAACGATTCGGTTATTGTCTGTTAATCATTCTTAAAGAGTTTCTTATTCGAGTTCCATAGCAAGGCTTCTCTGGTATGTCTTATAGTGAATAGCAACGGACCCTATTCAGTTGATCCTTGGTTGACAGGATGGATCCATGGTTCGGTTCTACTAGCGGAGTAAACGTCAAACATCCAGAGTCACTTGTCAAAAGTCCTGGAATTATTGGTTATTACGCTCTCCCCAGTTGTTTACCCCAGTTCAAATTTCAGTAAAAACCTTTTTTTCTGGGCTTTCAGCGCACATTTTTTTTATTGATGCACTAGCTCCTCTTGGGAAAGGTCAGTCTCGCAGGTTGGGGTCAGCGTTTTGCTATACACACTGAGCGGTGGTAGGCCATTCATTCCAAAACGAAAATAATTAACTCTAAAACTGGCATTGAAAAATGTTAATTATGAACAACATGCAGTATGAGCTATATTTTGATACATTCTGTTTTCATTCAGTAAGGGCTATTAGCGTTTGAAGGAATAGCATTAGAACAGAAAATGATGAACTTTTGTTTTGGAAAATAATAACATATTTTCCCTGAGAAATATGAGAAAGTGGAAAATAGGGTGGTTCGGGTTCATTTGAATTATTTTGATTGTAAATAAATACAAGTTAAGAGTTTTAGGAGGAATATACAGGGTCGAACTGTCTCCGGATTACAGTTTCGGATGAAGACAATGACAAAACCGGAATTGTAATTCTCAACCCAAAATGCATATTCTGGTTTCTGGCATCTCGAGATTTTCTCATAATTAGGAGTGCTGTGACCAACACGTTCTCTGGTGAACCCAACAGTTTAGTGTAGTTAGCTGCTGGCAGTTTCTCCGTGTTTTATTTTGAAGTTCAATATTGCTGTCATCAAAATAGAAATTGATGACGCTACCTCATTTTATAGTAGCCCAGAAACCAAAAATCTTATTTGGGAGAGTATACAGAGATAGATGTATTCCTACATATTACTGAACAATCCTAACATCCTACATATTACTGAACAAATAATCTAAGTTGAGGCCCTGGAAATAAGAGTGACGATGACAACATGCTTTAGCAGCAGTGTGTGTGAGAACTAAACTGCTTGATAAGGAGTAAATATATCTGTTTCTGCGTAACTTCTTTTGAATTGTAACCAATTTATTTCCTGTGTAAGAAAATCATATGAAACGATCCAAGGCAGAATCTGGGATTTTGAGTAGGCGATGGTTGTCATATGCCGTCGTGTAATCATTTGCTGTATTTTCCTCCACCCTTGAATGAGTCAATTTTTACGTGGCGTGCGGAACATTCGGTGAATTACTTACCCCTTCTGCCCACTTACGAGCATTCGATCTACCGAATGACGCACTTTAGCGACATCAAAACGAAAGCAGGAGCTAATTTCATTATAGCCAGGCGTCATCAGCGAATTGAAAAAACGTGTCCGCAGTAATCGGAGAAGGGAAGAGTCACTTGAGTCGAGTGGCCGCGGATGATTGCCGGCGCACGGTAAAGAGCTCTGTATGGTAATGTGCGTGATGCCACCTTTCCGTGCTCGAAACGAGTTGCTTCCAATGGAGTAAAAAAAAAAGAAGAGGATTCTCTAGACCATATGGTCTTCTGAAGGGGATCGACTCATCCCGCCTAATTAGTATGAGGGGACACCCAGTGGGGGGGTTACAGCCGGGTTTAGTCCTAGAGGGTGGTTGTGTGGAAGGAGGAAGATGAAGGACCGCCCGATGGGTCTCGTCGCTCCCGTGGGATTCCGGATCGAGAATGGGCCTTGATGGGTTTCCGGTGAATCTTGACTCGAGCGTCATGTCAAGATGACGAATTCCCTTTGCGGAAGCGTAGTTTCACGCAAACATATAAATACCTGGTTAGAATACTCGATCTTCCTATGTTGTCAAAGTGTGGACGAGGAAATTGGAATTCCTCAGAGCTCGGGACAAGGCTTCGGCAACCTTCGGGTATAATCGAATGGACCCGAACGGCAACTCTCCGGCCATGATAGGTGTAGGATTCCTGAATATCCATTATTGATCACCTTCAGTGAGTGAATCTTAGTTGGTGTTAGTGAGAAGTATTTAAAAATTAATGTTAGTTTTGTGACAGAATTTCAACGATGCGGTTTTACAATCCATCACTGACCACGAAACGGGTCGGAAAGGAACCCGAAATACGACAGGAAAGTGACACAGAAGTACAAACATACCAGATGATCGGGATGACCAAAACACCCATGTCTGCATGTTTACTATTATAACGTGTTACATGTTTTCTGTCTGACAAAAATTTGGAATGACCCCCTAAGCTAAGACGCGTTCATGTCTTTAAATTTGAAGAAAAAGGAAACATTGACCTTTTTATATTTTTTATTCACGTTCTTCAACTGTACGAATACGGGCAATTCTGCATTTACAAATCATCCGAAAGAATCATACTTTTTGATTTGACAGTTAATTGTCGAATTTCTTCATTTTCGTTGAAAGAGAGGCATAAAGCTTGTACAAATCCAGATGAACATATTCCTAAATACAGTTCACTTTGATAGATCCATTTTTGTAACGTCACAATACCAAAACTAGTTTTTTACACCTCTTCTCCCCATCACTTCATCTCATTAGCTACGATCCTCCTTTCACTCTGTTTTTGTGATTGGATGTATCACCTAACACCTACCTTTCTCTTGACCAATCGGATTCAAGCTCTCCTCCTCATTCATATATGAAAAAACGAATTCGGTGTACGTTGTGCACATTCGCGCACGTGCGTGTTACGCAACGGGGTCACACTTCAAATCTTTAGTAAAAACATCCTGATTTTTTTAATTTTTTTATTGCATTTTTCGCCCAATAACAGCGATTTTAGCTGGGGTTATCAACTTTGCTTTAGTGCACTTTTGATCGCTCAATATTTTTTACATTCATTTCTAGCGATTTAAATGAGAGGGACACCTTTTATGCATTCCCTCCTTTCTCATATAGTAGTAACATGTTCTGTCAGGAAGTTGTTTGCTTATGATCATGAGCTAACCGTATTTATAAATCGAATCATCAGTACAACTCATTCATTTCTTGGATTTTAAACATCATTCCTTATTCAGGGGTGCCCACATGGGGGGCTAGACGAAGACTGCGTCATTAAAATTGAAACAGTGCTTAACGTGACATCATTCAAAAATATATGACATCACTAGATAGAACGTAAATAATAATGAACCTATTAATAAATTTAAA
Organism: Creontiades dilutus; assembly: GCA_031894815.1. NCBI lineage: Eukaryota > Metazoa > Arthropoda > Insecta > Hemiptera > Miridae > Creontiades > Creontiades dilutus. Next base: position 1,981,971 of record JAVIWC010005620.1, read on the forward strand.
TATGGTTTGTTTTTCTGTCTGAAAATGTGTGGATGACAATGACAGTGCTCGAATATTGTTTTACATTTTTGTTTTGGGGAGGGGGTACCAACTTAGATGGGGGGGGGGGGGGGCTGGTTCTAAGTTTGGGGGGGGGGGCGTCATGAAGCTTAGAGGGGTGGACACCTCTGCCTTATTTTACCTCCGTTTTCTTCGTTGCTAATTGACAATTACCTGAATTTCTTCAATAATTTGCGGAATTTAAAATGTATCAAGATCGGGGGTTTCAAACTTTGAACATTTCTATTGAAAATTTTTGTTTCCACGCTCCCTCCACCGCTCACACCCGCAATCTTCCATTGTTTGATACTGTAGGGCGGGAAAAAAAGAAACATAAATCATTTCACCCTCTTTCTGCCCTTTACCGGGGGACTTCCCGTCACTGGGAAGAATGGGGGTGTGATTGCACTTGAATCAAAACATTAACAAGTGCGGGTTCTTCTTTAGACCGCCTGCTCTCCTGGTGGCGCTAGATGTAACAGATGCGCTCGTCCTTGTATGTAATAGAGACATATTGGCCTGGCACGGAGGGGTAGGGGAGTCGGACGGGGAAAACATCTCTACGATCCCATTGTATTGCATTACCTTCCCCTTTTAATGCAGTTCGGACAATGCACATGTGTTAACTTATAGGGCGCGTATCTCGGGGCGTTTTCGAGGGCTTCGGAAGGAACATGTGCTAACCGAATTATTTATGTAGTAAGGGGCACTGTCAACAATGGAATCCCTAATTGTTTGGTCGATACGGAAACTTGATGTTCGGGTCGCCTTAATAACCCGCGTTCGAATTCGACATTTCAGTGAATTGTTGTATGGAATAACCGCAACGCTTCGTGAAATTGTTGTAGATACATGACAATTATATTTTAACCTTGAAAAGGTTTTTGCGATGGTACCCCCCGCCGAAAAGCGACAGGAAAAAGTGAGACAAAAGTAGCTCGTGTTTTTATAATGATTTTCACTTACAATTGATCGTTGCTAAGGAAGCCTCTGCTCTTGTTTAGTTGCAAAGAGTTGATCCATTTCACTGACAGTTTCCATTTTGAGGTCCCGATGGAGGTCATAATTTCGTACGTGCCAAGGGGCGTTGACGATACTCCTTAGAATCCTGTTTCGAACTGCTTGGATTATCTTGATGTTCGTGTTTTTTGTACACCCCACAACTGGATTCCATAAATCCATACAGGTTTTAGAGGTGCTTGCAGATAAGCAATTTGTTAATAAGTTGTCAAGATAATTCGGAGCACCTGCCGAGTAACCAATACGTTTTTCTGAACTTGATATTTAATTTATCTTTTTTGTATCAATGGCATAAGGAATGGTTCTTCCATTCAATGTGACTGTAATTGTAGTTATGTGTTTGTTCGTAAAATTGATATGGGCAGATTTCTGCTCACCATGTACTGACTTTGTTAACAGTATCCTGTAATTTTCTGGTTGCTTCCTCAACTGTATCACCCATTGCTAGTAGGGCAGTATCGTTAGCAAAAGTTGCAATTCTAGTGACGTCATCACTGGGTATATCATGGTTATATAGAAGATAGAGCAATGGCCCTAGCACGCTACCTTGCGGGACACCTGCTCTTATTTTTCTGAGACTGGAGTACTCTCCCTCGTGCTTCACTCTGAAGTGTCTTTCAGCGAGATAATATTTCAAGATTAAGTTGTTTCGGCAGATCTCTCTCAAGTTTGCATTCTAACCCTTGATGCCAGACTTTATCAAGAGCTTGGGGGACATCCAAGAATGTGGCTGCGCAGACTTGTTTCATTTCCAAGCAATTTTCAATCACATCAGTGACACGTTGAACTTGATCTATGGTCGAGTGTTTTTCTCTAATGCCAAACTGGTGATAAGGAATTAATCACTCTTCCACAATAACTATATTATGGATGGTATGATATTTAATCCAGGAAAAGATCCAAACGATGAAAAGTCTTACAGACCGATATCTCTGCTACCGGTAATCTCCAAACTCTTTGAGAGATTACTAATAAGAAGATTGAAAGTTGTCGTATATAATGACCCTTACATAGGTGTACATACAAAAAGGCGTTAAAATCAAAGAATTATTGCAAAATGCTCCAAAACGGATTTCAATGAACAGCATATTTGAAATTTTTTATTTCAAAATATTTGAGGTCATTGCATAGCTCTATGTTGTAAGAAAATTCGCTAAAAAGGTATGTTTTAAAGATGCATCAATTTAGGTAACATATTACCTTAGTACAGGTGAGCTCTTAGCTATCTAAGTATTAGTGTTTAGATGAGGTTCGATTTGAGGCGTTTGGGGAGCTCGAAGAAATGCGTAAAGGTTTACCAATCAATTACGTGAATTCTTTTGACCTTCACGGTTGCCCGAAGAGTAATGAGTAACCATTGGAAGTATTCGCGTTGAGAGACCGTGGATGCTATGTAAAACGTCGTAGCGTTCAGTATCCACGATTCGGGCGAGTCAGTTTCACGAGGGTGGCTCAAAGGGGAGAACTCAGGGGGTTGGAAAGGTTGTGGAAGGGACGACAAACTGTAAGATGATGACCAAAAAGGGCAATCTTGGTCGCTAGGCAACCGCCCAAGGGGGTGAGATTGGCGCGGTGGGATCTTGCATCTCTCGAAAGAGGACATCGCTCTCCACTAAACCAGACCTTTCCCATTTTATTCCCGTTTTATGGTTACTTATTCATTACGTCGGGCGGCAGTCGTGGTAGTTCGGACGATACGAGCTGAGGAGGGTAATCGCAGATAGGGAGAGTATTCAAAATTGAGTCTCCACAAACAACCATTCTCAGAGATGAAATTTATACACAAAATGCCTAAATTTCGAATCTATCTTTAGTATGCTGCGCTTGGCAGTGACAAGACCACTCCTTTAGCCTAGCTGTCCCGAAAATGCCATAGTATTGAGAAGGGGAATAAAATGAAAATCGGGGTACCAAAGTTTTCAAAAAAATTTCAACCAAGTGTTTCTAGGGAGTTTACAGTTTTACAAATTTTCCATCTTCCAAAAATTGCCACTAACCGTTGAAGAGCTATGAATATATTGCACACTAGACAACCATTAGATTGCTTTATATCGTAAGTATCACCTATTCAATCAATCAGCCGTGAGCCTCGTCTTAAACGGAAATCATTGATCGTTGATTGCTATCTAAGATCCTATTTACCTCTGATTAAGTATAGACAATCACGATATAAAACAGCTGATGAAGAGGTACCTAAGAATACCGTGAGCGGTAATCCACTTCTTACGTTGCTATCTCCACAGATCTCGGAATCTGCACTATCACAGGTAGTTTGTGAACGGATACAGAGGTCGGAATGATTTCATCACCAACAACCATTTTCAAGGAGATTCGTACACAGAATGCGTGAAAGTCGAACTTGGTTTTGTAATTCCGCTATTAGGTAGGCTGTGACAAGACCATCCCGGTAGCCTAACTCCCTGATAATGCTCCAGTATTGAGCATGGTAGATCAATAATTATTTTTATTTCGAAATTATTCGTCACTTACAGATTGTTGATTTATGAATCAATGAAAAATGGTTTTCCATTTACAGCTATTCAAAAGCTGATTTTGTGCGCAAATTCTGTTTTTGCTAAGGCATTTTGCCCAGTCGATTGCTTTTTACTCTACCTTTAGGTTGCGAAATTTCGTTCTCACTTAGTATGGGAACTTGAAAATTTGTTTTCCACAAAGTCAAAATTTCCACCCGCGTTTTACGTTTTGGACTATTCTAAACTGCTTCCGTTAAATGTCTACCGGTAGCTCTGCCCTTCTGTCCTCGCATTCTTGCTACCAACTCAATTCCTGCAGTGTTAATCAATTTTTGATTAAATTCACGGAGAATGTGAGGAATAAGCTGTTAATGATCCCTTTTGAGTTGGACTGCTCCCAAACCAGTATATCTCTCCGAGTAAGAGTTAGCGTAGAATCCATCAAGCATAGTTTCTATTGGTTTGTAACTGTCCAATCTTGATCAAATTCGGAGTGTAGATCGGGAAGGACGATTTATCTTCTCACTTGAATTTCAATACGATCGTATCGATACTTTCTTCCGCTATAGAATTAGCGATACAACCGTCCAACACACTCAAATAACGGAGTTGGGAAAAAATCCCAGGAATCTTATTAACAATCTTAATTCCCTCATAACGATTAATTAGCTTTTGAGATTGTTTAAAACTTTTTAATGATGCAAACGCAACTGCAACTTGGCAGTGGTTTTTTACGTGACCTAATCACACACATCTTGGAGAAAAAATAATGTTCAAGTTCAAATTAATTCAGACTTGGCAATAATAAGTCCCAGTTGACCAACGCGGAACGGAATGAATTCTTGTGAGGAGCGGAAAAATGTGTTGAGTAAGCAGAAACTGAATTTATTAGAATGGAAATGGTCAATCGCTCGTAGGACTTGATTGCTCCATTCACAAACCTGAAGGGGCCCCAAGAGAAATAACGAGGTACCATTGAAGTCGGTATGGGGCGTTTCCCACTTGAGAGCTTCATACAAGTGAGATACGGCCTAAGATTGCCTTTCGGCAGAACTGACGGTCTACTGTTCACGACATTTAAGTTTAAACATGACCAGGAAAATTTGATTAGTTAAACTAAAACTACAAACGCCTTCAATATTTTTATCATAGCCTGTGGTTGACTTACTGCAGTACTTTAGTACTATGGTAGTGGTTAGAATTGGACTCAAATTGCTGAACTATCTTATAGGGCAGCGCTTCGAAAATATCCTCACCCTAGATCCTTTCAGTTCTTTATTGATATCATCCATCCGGTTGAGACAAATCCGTGAGCATGGATACTGAATTAGCAAAACTCAAGTTATACTGGTATACTAACCCGTGATCTACGAGAGCTTTTTCACAATCAGCTAAAATCAACTCCATCTGTGCCCAAATCATCAAGAGGAGTGGTAGCGACTTGGTGGGCTCCAACAGTTATCGTTGCTATATTAGGGGTCACTTGGGCATAAGGGTAAAAACAAGATGGGTCAACTTGCAGGTTAGGTACATTTACATTAAAAGTTACAGGGGATCCAGCTCCACTATCTACATCTCTTTCGCTGGGTATACACAGTGAGGACGGAGCCTTTACAGCACCCCAAAACTACCAGTTGTAAAAACTGTCCAATCGAGTTGATTTTTGGAGGCTTATCGGCATGCGCACTTCACCTCAACGGAAGTAAAAGTCCAATAGACGGTACAGGCCTTCTTTCCGAAATTTGCGAAGAGTTTTTTATCACCTTTGTCCTTTCTTGTAGGCCTATTGCATTCCCTATTTATATTATTTTTCCTTTTAGTAAAAATTGTCAAACTTACTCCAAACGGTCATAATATTTAAAAGAACTTGGTAAACTGTCACTTTTTTGCCTATTTGGCGCAACTCTAACTTTCCACTGGCCTCAGTGGCTATTCAAACTGTCATATTCATCATGCAGATGTCATTTACGGCCTGTTGACGATTGACCATGGCCTCGAGCAGTTAGAGGCTGTAAGGTACGCGCGACTTGTTACTCTTCCAATGTCTCAATATCCTACTCGCGTCCAGCAGATTTTTCATGTCCCATTCGCAGGCTGGAACCATCGTCCACGTCTATCCAGGTCGTCAAATGGCTATCCATAGAACTAACCAAACCATGAATGTAGAGCTCTTTAGAATGCCCCAACCGATTTCAATGGATTCTGTAATGACTACTTATGGTTGCTGGCAACAGTTAATTAGGAAGGGGTCGCAAATGCCCAAATTGTTCTGTATCAGGAAATGAGAGAATGATGCACGATGGATATTACTTTTGTACCTGCTCAGAACCTACTGGTGTGTTTTGAATGGTTGTGGAATGGGAGTTCATTAGAAACGATTTAAAGCCCAAACCGTCTTTGAAAATTTCATCGAAATCGGATTCGTTAAGAGGAGTGATATTCGCTGCTGCACAGCGCTCATGATCAAAATCATTTGGGGTAGTGGATAGAACGTAAGAAAATCCACAAGGTTTGTCGTAAAAGAACCTCATAATCAATTCTAAGGAAGAAGAATTCTTCTTAAATAATATGTTTCAATATTTTATGATAGAAAATAATATACATTATGAAATTCTCTTTCGAATAAAAATCAGTAGAAGCTAAACTCCAAAAAGTGTTTTAGACTACCGGCATGGGCGAACTGTAAGAATTTTTTGAATTATATTCAAGTATTATTAAATTAGTGAAATTAGAACACAACGTAAGCACAAAATTGGTAAATAAGTATATGTCTTGCTGAAGAACATTTTCCAAATGTTGATCTGCTACGCTAACTAACTTTTACCATTTGTATCGGTTTTTGACATTTGTAAAGTATATTTTTCAGCAAAAATTTGGGAAAAATGTATAATGTTGAAGTTCATAGTTGACAACACTCTTTTGATCTTTCATCCAACCAAGCCTTATGGTTATAAAAGATGTCGAGATTTGAATAATGTCGAAATTTTGAATGGAGACCCCCGTCCCCTCACGCTGTACCTCCTGCGGGGAAAGTTGAGCGACAGTGCGTGAAGTGACAGATGCAGCTTGGTTAGACGTAGGAATCCTATACTAGTTGTGTTAATACCTCTTGGGCAAACACACCGCCCACCGACCAGCGGGAGGGACATGGGACACAATGAGCCGTAAGTCCCCCCTGTCCCCTCTTACCATACCATATACCTCCACATACCACCCTTTTGTGGGGAGATATGCCATTGTCCTCGGCCAATTAGTGTTTGAGGATCCTCGTGGTGATGTTGGTGCGGTTCCGGGTTTCAGGACGCGGATCGTGGCAGGTGGCTGACGGGAACGTGCTGTTTGCTAAGAACCCTTCTGTTTTGGATGTTTTTACTTTCTCAACTCCCCAAGGAAAAAGTCGTATAATTAACCTAGTAGGAGATAGTCGTAGAAATTCGCCCATTTTGGATGGGCAGTCAAGTTTGAATAACTTCTTCACACATTAAACCATGGATGGAAACACAGCGAGAGTGGATAAATCCAGTTGTGTAATTCTGCCCACTTCTGCCCTACCCAGGTATTGCTCCGAGAGTCCATAATCGCAATGGTAACCCCCCGTGGAGGCCATCCTGACTTGGAAGTATTGCAAATGCCCAAAAAAACTGCAAGTTGTTTCAAAAAGGTTTATAATTCCTGTATTAGAATAACCCTTCTACTTGTATCACTGATCTAGGTACATAAAGACGTAGTCAGTGGTACATTATCTAAATACGGTACCTTGCGCTTCCACATCTTGTCTTATCCAATCTAGATTCTATAAAAGTAATATTGGATCGACTAGGAGCGAATTTAGTATACAACGGCCTGATCACAGTTGATTACTGATCTCCATAAGGTGTAATTTACTTCTAGATCTCCAAAGACAGTTGTATGACTTCGTCTGAAAAATATCTCCGTGCTAAATAGAAGATTAGATCAAAACTTATAGCTCAAGAAGCACAGCATGTGTGACGATGGGTCACTCCCCTTTAACATGTTACGTGGGAGAGCTCTCGATTACCTCAAACCATCATACTACCAATTAAGTTTCAGTCATCTATGTTGATTAGTACAGAAAATATCCTCTGGGCTGGTCAGGATCTCATTCCAAAATTAGAACAACCGAAATTCAGAGAGTTAAAATAAGACACCCACCTGTACTTCACTACCATCGCTTTATGTTACATGAGACGTGGAAAATTTGATTTCAAGAGGAACTCTTGAAGCAGTATTCTGCAGCAATTTTATCAGCTGATTCGATCTTCGCACGATACTAGTCAATTTTTACTATGTGAACGTTCACAATCGCATTCGTGTTTACCTTATTTTTTCTTTCATAGTTCTATCCCTTATGGAGAGCGAATTGATTAACGTAAAGCGGTGTGGGTGGAATCATTCGACTCTTTCACGGGACTTGAATCAATGAATAACAGACATGAAAACAATAGCATAATTTCTCACACTACTTACCTATAACATAGGTAACATGTATATTAATAACATGTATATTATTCATGTTTCTAAATTAATTTGCATCTTTCAAGAGCTCGATTATTTTGAAAGTTGCAAACAAAAATGGTTTAGAATCAATATTCGTGTGGAATAGTAGAGTTGGTTATGAAGAAGAAGAAGAAGAAAACATGTTTATTGCAACACACGCATAATAACAAAATAGAATATATATAAACATAATTTTGACATGGCATAACGCCGTCTGTCTAGTTGGCCACAGTGCAGATTAACCACAGTGCAGATTAATTATATATACATATAAATGTGTATATATAATACACGCGTTACATTTTATACGCATTAAGTAAATTAACAGAAAGTGTTTCATTCTCAAATTCAGGATACCAAGGGTTAGAAGAAATTACAACGGGGCACTATAGTCTATCTACACATTAAATCTTAGATTCCCTATAACTAGATGCAGCCTTCACATATTCTATTAGATCCACCCCAATTTACGCGCCCAAATTGATCACTTGCGTCTCAGAAATAATTAAATTCCCTCAGCAGTTCCAACCTATACCTTTGTGTGCTTACAATATAGAGGTGTAGCCCCTGCCAATCCCTGCCATTCAGGACCTCGACGAGTTCCTCATCCGACAAATATGGCTTCTTCAGATACCTGACCCTAAACTCAGCCAACACTGGACATTTTGCCAGATAATGCCTCGTATCCTCAGGCACCTTTAAATTGCATAATGCGCAGTCATATTGTCGGTCCGGCCTATTGGGGATCGTGTTCAAATTGAACAATTCACCCCTTGCTCTCAGAACATTCCCAATCATCCATCCATTCATCGAACTTGTGTATCCAGTGCTTTCGTGATCCAGACTAGCGTACAAACAGTGGTGCTCAGACTCCCTACATTGCTCTCTCACTCTCCTAACCAAAGAGTTGGTTATGTAGGGTATTAAACCGATGATCTCGCTAAGATATTACAAATTATAGTTAATCATCATACTCGTACCAATATAAGCTCAAAGTGGTTAAAAGTCAGGTGGTGTAGAACAGGGGCTGGTTTCCGTTTTCAACCCCCGTTTCCCTCTCAGAAGCACCCCCTTCTCTCCACCCCTCCACTATCTTCTCCAAGGGCGGGTTTTTCTTGCCCTTCGAAGAAACGAGAAAAAAAGTAAAACGAAAAAAAAAAACCTCCTTGAATAAAAGAAGTAGTCCGAATTGGTTGGAACCCCCTCCCCGTCCCGTTTCATCCCCTAGATGCTGGTTTATTGCGGCGTAGAGGGGGCGTGAGAGTCCCCCACTCCGGCTACAAACCCACCCCTAACCCTCACACCCCCCAATTTCCACCCCCGCCTCCTACAACTACCCCAAATTCCACCCTTCTTTTTTTCCCTGAAATACACATCCTCCTCTGTTTTCGCCGACTCTCTTTTTCTCTCGTTCTCATCCTTTTTTTCCCCCTTCCACGGGAAATTAATTTATTTATGAATTAAGGTGTGCAGTTTTCACCCCATTCGTCTGTCCCGCCTGATCTGACTTATTCATCGTGCCTAACATCCCCCACTTCCCTTTTTTTCTATCCCGGAACCCCGAACACGGTTCTCTTCAAGTTCTTTCGATTAATTTAATACCCGTTCGTTCAATTACATAACCCTACCGCTGCCACATTTCACTTTCACAAGATCCGAACTGTTAAAGAGAAGATACGAAACCGAGTGAAAATTTGTTTCTGATATGTTCATGAATACATAATGATGCACACCCACACAAACAAAACAAAATAACACATTCCGACTGCGAGAATTCTTGACTTCGGCATTTATTCCAAACTGTGGATTTATTATTTTGAAAAATTCAACCGTAAATCTGTAAAATTGAGATTCGTAAAACACAAAGATAACAATTCCATGTTTTGAGATAAAGTTTGTTGCTCAACACAACGCTCTTGACGAATCGCATGTAACAACCAGTATCATTGAAATGTTCTTGAGAGGTTAGAAAAATTCCAGCAGTACAACCAATTTCAATTTCGTAAAATTTTTTCGAAATCAGATAATAAATTAAGAATTTTGGGTACAAGGATTTAAGGTTCGCGCATAAGCAGATCTCATGGGGTTGCCTATCAATTTGTCGAATTCCAGGTACTTTCCGAATTTGAGCAGGATCGGACGAATAGGCAATGGAGAATAGGGTTCTGAACGGAGTCCAACTTTCCGTTAAATATTGATTTGTGATTAGTAGAACTGGCCTCTCACTTGGGAAATAACATAAATACGATGAGAACTGCAAAATACCCTTGCAATTTTCAGCAATACAGAAATTACCCTTGTTACGAGAATTGGATGACGCATAGAGCACGAAGCAAACGTTATTTACAGAATAAAATGAATCGTTGAATGGGAGCGGGCATTTTTATTTTAGAGAGAAAAAGCTTTGAACCTCCTGTATGACAAAATTGCTTCTACTACTAGGAAGACTCAGGGGAAATGGTATCGTAACTTGGGGGTTCAAATCAAATCCTATTTTATAATTTTCATATCAATTCGAAAGTAGTGATGTTTCCCTCTTGGCTTCAATTCTTTTAATAATAAAGCTTTGATCAATTATTGATGTCTTTGAATGAGCAGTTTCACCTGTTTTATTCGTCTCTCCGTGTTTAGCTATCACGGAGCTATTTGACAAGGTGCCACTGGAAAAGTATAGGGTGTTTCATACTTTGTCTATTTTATCCAACCCACTTCTGGTTTTGAGCTAAAAATTTGAGGCAGTGGGGTTTTCAAAGGTGCGGATTCCTATTATTGAATCGAAAATATAAAATTCCAGCACTAGAAATTTGCCGTTTTTTCTCTTAATGTTCAGCGCGCTTTCTTAATTCACAGTCTCAATTCCAAGATCAGAGATCGTATGTGGACTTAATGGAAGCACCTCAAAAAATTGTCGAAAAAACTACTTTCTGTAGACTTGAGGCCAACGTGATAGATCTATTGAGATATTGATCTATCTAGCAAGAACTAAGCACTGATGATTTATTTTCAATTTCTTTTCACTTATTAAATTATTCCTTACCGTAATCCTTCTATCGTATAACGAGATATTCTAATTTATTCGCAGCCAATAATACGGCCTCATATTTCAATAGCTTTTGTATTTCCAAAAATCATTATGCTTACCTATTTTCCAAACTTTCTTATTATTACTATTTTGTTCTTCATTCCTAATTTTACTGACTCTCAACTTCTGTAAATTAATACTTGCTTTTGTGTTTCTAATGTATTATCTGTAACCTATACCACATTAGGGCACCTTCTCTATGAATAATTTTAAAAAAAATTGTATTGAATTGTCTTGAGAAATTTTTGTTAAAACTCAAGTCTGAATACTGCAGGGTCTACAGAGAGTTTTATTCTGAGTAATGTGTGTCCTAAAAGAAGAAACCTTTGCCACTTCTTGGAGTGAGTTGCGAAACACATAAAACGAGAAAAAGAAGGGAAAAAATTTCGCCAGTAAAATCGGAAAGAGGTGTTTTCCGCCGGAAGAAAATGATTGATCGGAAAATCCGGTACCAGATACAAATGAATGGATAGGCTTGTTTGACAGTTGGGAATGAAGATAAACACAAGAGTAAAGGCGACGGAAGGAGCACAAAAGCGGGAAAGATAGGGGCAAGGGCGGCGCTCCTCGCGGGGTGTAGCATTGTAACGGCATTATTTACAGCCTCGGCGCCCCAGAATGTGATAGGGATCTGGAGAGGAAACTCTCGGGCGTTTTGGGAGGCGGTGGAGGGGAGAAGAGAGAAGTAAACTCCGGGTTAGGAGGAGAGGGAAAAGGGTAACCTGTAGTTTGGGAAGGTGGTTCGCTTTGATATACCGGTCTGGAGGTGTTGTCGGTTTATTACTTCTGGGGAGGGAGAATTGGTGGAGGGGAGTGACGCTGATAAATTAGGATGTTCTTTGGGCAAAACGCAATGAACGTTTAGTTCATGAATCCATTCAGGAGGGTGTTCAATAGTTTTTGCCCAAGAGGGTTATCGCGTAGACTAAGATAGAACACCTACCTAGTATTTACATCATCAATCAGATGCTGAAATTCAATCAGATCTGCAATATTTTGGCTACGAAAAGTTGAAGGTTGAAAGAGCAATTCCATCTGCAAGGACTTTTATTACTGCAATCAAAAACAGCATTGTTACCTTTGTGTGAATTACACCATTGCTGTCACTGCGGGGGGGTATTGGCACCGGGAGTAATGAGTTTGGACCACAGCGAAGTAGTGTCGAAGCAATGTGTTTGGGCTCTGGGGTCATGATGAGTTTGGCCCGATTAGCTCGACCGTCCGTCGTCCGCTCTGTTGTTTCTGTGTCTGTTCTCAGTCTGAACGTTTATTGAGTCAGTTCTTCGCGATGGATGTCAAAATCCAGAATAAATTTTTCAGTCGACGCGGAAACGTAATGATCACCATAAACAATTTCAAGTTTTCCGAATGTCGCACGCTGGCCGACGGATCGAAATCGTTCGGTTGTTCAACTCGGAAATTCAAGTGTACAGCAAAGATGATAACTGACTCGAGTGTATCGCAGGTGATATTAACTAGTTCTGACCATTCACACGATCCAGAATTGAAAGAAGACATCCAACGGGAATAGGTTCGTTGTTCGCTGGAACGGAAACCTGAGGCTGACTTGTTTATTAAGCCAAACAAGCTGTTTCTGTGGGAGTTGCAGATACAACCTTTTTCCCTGGAGCACTCAAATTTTAAGCAGTTGAAGGAAAGTGTGTATGCAGTACGGCGGAAGGTCCTCCCCACCGTTCCGCATACACGCGAAGATGCCATTGCACAAATGCGCGACATCAGCATTTTGTTACGTGTCTGCAGATGACATGCCTGTTTTTACGACTCCTGTCGAACCTTCAGTTATTAGCGATTTCTCAGCACGTAATTGCGGATGGGACGTTCATTTATACCTGAAATACACTTTTTATGATGTTCTGCTGTTTCCAATGTTAGCTCTAATAAACCATCGTTATGTTGGTTCAAACCCATTTAAGGGACGGGTTCCAAACCCATTGCTTCTCGTTTAAAAACGGGGGCCAAACCCCTTCGCTATTTTGGTCCAAACCCATTGCGTTTTCAGGCGATTGGTCCAAACCCAGACCGCCCTTGGCACCAATGTCAACCAATATAGCCAAATTATTATTTCGGGTTCAAATCGAAGGTGTTGAAATAGAGAGTAGCAAATAACTTGCAATTTGGTAAAGTGTTTTGCATATTGGTCAGAATGCACGTCTAATTCATAGGTAAATTTATTCTGGAGATGATGGTGATGATGATGATGGTTTTTGCTTATGTAATTTCATGTAACAGGTCACATTCCCAGGACAAAACCGCTAGCCTACACTATGACTGTCTCCTTTTGTAAGATTTGCAAGACTACTAACCAATAGATCAAAGCCAAAACTTTTGTTAAACTGAGCAGGGTGTTAGGTAAATAAGTACCTAGTGGTCCACGGTGGGAGTAGAAGCAAATTCCTAGTTAGAGGATGGGAAAAGATAACCTGTAGTTTTGAAGATTTTGCCAGCCTGTGGGTGTTTGTCGGTCATTGCTGCAAGTTAAAGATAATTTTGAAGAGTGAGTGAGTATGGAGATGGGATGGTAAATTAAGATGTTGTTAGGGCAAAACGCTACGAACGTTCAGTTCATGAATTCATGTAGTAGGATGTATATTAATATTTTGTTTTTGCCTATGTGAGTTCTTGCTTGGAATATTCTCCCAGATCTGTTTGTAAAATTCTGGTTTCAACAATTGTACACTTTTTTTCGCTTGTTTTAAAAAGGTTAAACGGTAAGAGATACAAACAGAGAGAAGTATCCTCACAATTAGGGAAGACAAAAGGATATCCTGCAGTTTGGGGAGGTGTTTCGCTTTGAACCCAATGAAATTTTAGTTCATCATTTATACCATCAATACAGGACGTTGTTTGATCAGGTTGCTAACGAGATTATATGAAAGACACTGTTCACTTCTTCTGTCCAAAATCGTAAGCGTACACTATTCCTCTCACCCTCGGAGAGATCAGCAATTTGGCCAAAGGGCCAAAACCAAAACTTACATTAAATTAAGCTGGGGTTGTTCCACGTAGAAGATTGTTTAACAGTTTTTCTTATACTTTGAGTGAACAAATGTTGAAATTTATGTCTTAGTTTATATATAATTAGGTATACCTGGAGTGCTGATAATAAGGAGTAATTACACAGTTTTTGGGTGATCATGTCAAAGCAGTTTTAATTATCATTTCAAAGCAATTTGGCAATTCATTTTTTTACCAGAGCGACCAAGTAACGTAACTGTGGTTTTATTGTTAATTTGTAAGTAATTAAAATAACAGCATATTGTTGAAGTCGAATTAGGATTCTAGGTATAATCCTTGGATTTACGTCGTTTCCCACACTAACTCTCTCATTCAGATTGGAACTTGGAGTGATCACCACCCTTCAGTTGTTTGTCTCGTACATAACACAAGTACATCAGAGACACGAGATGGCTTTCAATGGAATCGATTCGTTTGAGCTCAATTGTACAAAGCGATATCACGCTTCGCAGGTTCACTACAACCAAGTCACAATCTCTGTAGAGGTGGCACAGCTCAAAAAGCCGAGGCCTCGCGACTTCCCCGCCCACCGGCAACTGCCTATCAAAGTCTCTTAACTGGGATGAAAAGGGACGTCGTACATTATTGTTATGTAGGTGATTGTGTTTATACCTATTACGCTCGAAAGGTTGATAAAAGCATTGCGTTTTTCAACGGGAATGGAGGCATTTTCTTTTAAATAGTTCTTTATGGCGTAATCGAGGGGCGTGTGGCAGGTCAAGTTTGTTCTGGCTCGTTCATCAGGGAACGGTGCCGCCCAAACCGCGTGCCGTGGCGGAGAGGAACGCCTTCTCGTTACAGGGAGATCGTCGTAGCGTGAAAGAAAGGCGGGGTTGAGGAATAACGAAGTTATGAGCAGCGGCCGTAGAGGCAGATGGCCTGGATCGGATGCAACCTTGAAAAGATATCCCCTGGGGATGGAAGCTGTGGTCGTACAGTGGGCCCAAATGAGAATGTAGGTGGAAATAACTATTCGATGAGCCATTCTTATTGGAAGCATTGGGCTGATGCTGAATATACCCCATGTAAGCTTAAAAGTAAAATCATTCTTTCACTGTTTTCTTTGAAAAAATTGTTCGACTCTGAGTTTTTGACTTGCAGTTTTACGGTCAAAATATCATGTCAAAAAATTTGTTGTCCTACAAAATTTGTAAAATACAAAATTCTACTTCCACTGGTTGCTGGTTGCAGAAGTTCTAAATCTATCATCAAATATCGAGTTTCCAATGCCTCAAAACAGGGAAAATAGCTTTTTTTCATAAGTTTTTGGGAGTTACTGAAATCACCACTCATCTCATTTGCTCAACTTCATTCAAATATGATCTTTCATGAAGAATGAGATGAATTGGATAGGGTAATGCCGAAAAAACGAATTTTTTATACTTTCAATCGCTACTCAAGCGAGAATTCTTGACCGATTCCTGTTATTATTTTTCTGATCAATTAAGATTTTTTTTTTGATAATTAAACGTATTTCAGCACATTCAATTTTAATTTTGAAAGGGGATGAATAGAGGGGACAATAATGATACATCGTTACCTATTTCTTCACTATTTTCATCTGATTTTATCGACTATTTCAAATAACTTATTTTTTTTAATCCAATTTTCGTTTCGTTGTGCACCAATGTGGGAAATTTTCTGTCATAGGGCGGCGAAAGCGACAATTCATTCAACCGCTGTTCATTCAGCTTATACTGCCTATTTTCTCGCTTCCTTTTTTGTTCGATTAAGTACGTAGGTCTTGTTTGAACCAAATGTCAAATATGGATTGAGAAGCGGTTCTAATAAATCGTTATATCTTCGCGGTCTTCATTTTTTCAACCCAATTTTTGTATAAAAAACCTATTTTTGGCAATAAAACATAGACGTTTTCAATTTGATATTAATTTGATACAAATTCAAGACGTAAGCTTTTCAGATTTCCAAAGTTTCGACTGGTATTGAGGAAATTTAGTTTGATGCTGATATTGGACCTTTTCATTGTGACGGATCTGATATTATCAGTTTTATGGTACAACGTTACATATAGAACGTTAGACGGGATAGGTTGAAACTTTTCGAGGGGACAAATATAAAGTAATTAATAATTGAATTGATGAGTGGATAATGACTTTAGTAATTAATTTTTTGAATGGTTTGACTTTTAATAGAGACATGTGTGACGAAGAACTACCTACGGAAAACAGTGAAAATAACAAATAATGTAGTTTGAATGAATAGTAGTTTAGGAGATTGGTTATGAACACCGTAGGAGATCGGACAAATTATCATGGCTGCATGTTCATGAATTTATATAGGGGTTTCATATTTTCTTCTCAACTGTCATTAGAGGGAGAGTGGATTTTCCTCATGTCAATGAACTTCTTCGTTATGCAGTTATTGGCTTCTGGTTCCTTGTCGATTCGTGAAAAGAGAACGAATCGAGTTTTCCTTGTAATGGATATGAAATTCATGACAGCGAGACTTGTTTACACAACGATCCAAAAACGAGTGGCACCTTTCCATGACGTACTTCAGACCTTATGTATTCGAAAAGTATTCAAATCCGAAGAAACGAAGAACACGTTCTCTTCTTTGAGTTTTGTTCTTTACATCGAGTTATCATCCACCTCTTTTTCGGAACACGGACTTATGGATCGGCACACGACATAATGATCTTCGGCCGCCCGCCCTGGGGCTATCCCGAGGTCGCAGTCGGTAAATAAAGCGAAGCCGCCAGCCCTCTGACACGAGCCGCGATAAGGGAAGCGATGGTTCGCCGGCGGTGGTCCGCAGCGGTAGGAGAGAGGGGGTTAAAAGATAAAATAATAAGCTTGATATATGAAGGGGGTACAACCGGAGGAGTAAGCAGGGGAGAATAAGTTGGGATAAACATGACGGGATCATCGGATCAATTTTATCGGCATAAAAAACCGCTGAAGATGGCCAAAAATTGTTGGTAAGCAAGAGCATATTTTGAAAAAGGTACCAAAAAATGAGAATTGGCTTTTTTAAATATCATACACATACAATAATATCGTGCCCAAATACCACTTTGTCATTTTCTCCTGACGAACCAAAAACCAAATTTTAACCCCCTCCCCCCACTATTTATTGATTTACTTTCAAATCCCGTGGAATCCAAATAACGAATTAACAAAAAAAATTAAAAAACCCATAAGTCCACTGACAGAAGCTTTCATCCAATACTTCCATACCAGATATAATGATACTTTATAAAAAATTACAAATGAGCTAAAATCATCGACTATACATTCGATCAACCCTTAACGTTAAAATCAAAGGGCTGAAATAGCCAAAAATCAAAATGTTGAAAACTCTCCACGTAACTCTAATTCTATATGATCATCATCGATGGATTTTCCTTCAATGAATCTAATGAGTCCACGCGGTGAGCTTCACATTCATCCGTTTGCTTTCCCTAAGGGCCAGAACTTTAACAGAAAAAAAAAATATATATCAGCATGAGTATGAATATAAACGTCTCTGAACATGGACAAAATTTTGACGATGGAATTAGCTGATGTACTCGTTATTCCAACAGCATCGTCTTTTTATGAGTTCCTTTTGAAATGGAGTTCTGCTCAGCTTTATTTATGTGTACAATTGCTGACTAGCGCAGGTAAAAAGATAGGTAGGTTAGTTATTTTATATCGTTTAATTTCAGTCATTCCATAATGGATTTCAACGTCCGCGTTGCTATGCAGTTTGCATCATTCTGGAATACTATCTGTTTACGGAGTTATATCTATCTCAAAGTCACACCGATCTGTTAAAGGACTCTTGTAACTGATTTGTTTCCTAATCAATCCACAATACAGAAATATAACTGGAATGCTTTTTACGGCGTCAATAGTACGATTACAAGGTAAAAACTCTAGGCTCTTATCTTTAATAATTGATGACAGTCTTATTTTAAATGAGATACCGCCTTTTTAGGCAAATGGTGATTTACGCAAAATTTCTCTTGTTGTTTACTCAATCGATGTAATAAATTAGTTGACGTTTACTGAGCAATAGTGAGCAATAGTACGATTACAATGCTCTTATCTTTAATAATTGATGACAGTCAACGTCAAATGAGCATGTATGGTGATTTACTTAGAAAAGTTACCTCATACAGAAATAATAAGTCTTGATGTAATAAATTGGATAGTTTCTAATCTGGAATTGAGAACAAATATGCCAACTTGTTTCTATACAATGATTTGTCACAATCGTCACTGGCCACAGGGTTGGTGAAAGTCTCATTTCTGATTCAAATGAAGCTTTTTGTTGCTATTTCCAAGAGCTGGTATACAAAAACCAAATACCTAATATAGACAAAGAAGGATAAAACAGTTGTCTACGAAGAATCTTAGAAGGTTTACAAATTTGGTGACAGTAGATTGGTTGTCAAGTGGAAAGGATCGCTTTGCCCTTAAAAAAGACGGCTATCCTTTCAAGAAAGTGGATTTTCGGTAGATAATCTGATCATATCAGAAACAGACACTATTTACCATGCGATTCAGCGTGAAAAAAAAAAAACTAAAATATCATGGGCCACTCTGGTACTTTGTCAGCATCTTTGAGCGCTAGCTGTGTGCATTGCCCGCGATCAAAACTTCGATTGAGTTGTCAAATTTTCATGAAATTTAGCTTAGAACGTGGGTTATTAAGACAAAATGAGGTTTTTAATTTGGAAAAACGAAGTTGCGCTCGGTTTAACTATATTGCGAGACGTGCAAAAATGTGGTATTTGAATTCCTAGTAAGAAAGTGTGGGGGGGTAACATTTGAACATTTTTAAAAATATAGGTACCTATAAGAAGAGAATAGGAAGATTGGATTATTTATTAGGAATGTCTATTCCTTCATAAATTTAATTGTACGAGCTGGGAAGAGGACAATGAAAACATAGAAAACACTATGTATCGACAAGTATGATCGCTTTCACTTCGTACACAATAACCACCGGTTTACATAGAAAATGGTGTAAGTATAGACGAAATGATATGAAAGGTACCCTAACTCGCTTGTATCGCCTCCGAGAATCGCGTTCTCAAGGGTAAAGCGTTCCGACTATACCGTCCTTAAAACGAGGCTGAAGGATCAAACGGATTGGCTGATGGGGTGACTGAGGTAAGCAGCGAGCGAAGCAGGGCCGGAGAGGGTGAATTTCCCGTCTGAAGTCCTCCGTAACGCTTGTTTCTCTTTAGAGATCCAGTTGGTGAGGTGAGAGGCGTATAAGAGAAGAACTTACCGATGATGCATTATTTATAAAGGTTTTCGATAAACCCTTTTTGGGTTCTTACGTGAGCTTGAGTACTTGATAAACGAGGCCTTGGTACGTTCTCCTGTATCAGATGAAATTTCATTTCGCGAAATCATGCATCCGTCCAAAAACTCGGAAATCATCATCAAAATTTTATATCTCGACTATTTACTGATCAATTCTAATATAGTGACAAATAAGATGGATTTTGATTATTTATTTTAAATATTAAACTTCTGTATTTGAGCTAGAAAAAATTGTTGATTTACGTTTCAAGATAAGTAGACGTTGAATTTGAAAAATCCGTACGTACGTCGTAAAGTTTTGTTCTCCGAAACAAATGAACCAAACTTAATGAAAACTAGGGTCAAGATTCATAAATAGATTCTAGTTTGTACTAAGATCTAGTCATCAGTTTCGGTCAATCCGAAAAGGTAAAGTCAAAAAGTTGAAATATATAAAATTAGAATTTCAAAAACAACCGAAATGACGTAATATTTCATGTTCATCGTTGATAGACATCACTTCAATGAATGCAATGAGCCCACTCATACCGCTTTAACTTCATCCGTTCGTTCTGCCTAATGGCTAGAACAGAAAGAAAGATCGAAAACACGATTGCGATTGTGAACGTGATTGGACAGTAAACGTGTACTTGTAGTGAAAACCATACCAGTCGAGTTTGCATAAAAAATTAATAGGGAAGACACCTCGATTTCTTGTGTTAGAATTCTCGAAAAATCTCTTTTTTTTCGGTGGGAACTTAAATTCCCGTCAAGTTTAGGGACCACCTGATGATTCATCAATTAAACGAAAGGAACCGAAAAGAAATAGGAATTCATTCGAATCGACGAATTAAATAAAGGGAGGGGAGAAACAGAAGTTGGGAACAGTTGGCTGGTTGGTTGGTCCTCTTCAAAATATTTGCTTAGGCTCGCAGCGTTCTCGGTTAGATGCACTCGAGGCCAGAGAAAGTAAATATACTCAAGGTCGAAGAAAAGAAGAACTGGCGACGTTGTGAGGGGGGGGGGGGGGGGGGAGGTCTCGGTGACGTAGTTCAATTAGCGAGGGTTAAACTCAGCTGTTTCTGAATCATGGGGATTGAGTCAGTATCGGTTTTTCCGTAAAAGGAAAGCGTTACTGATAGATTTTAGACATTTCGGTTTATTATTTTAAATAAAAACAAAATCTTAAAAGCTATTGAAATAACACTGATGTTTTTATGTTCCTTATTAGTAGACAAGGATTCAGATCAGGTATGCAGATCTAATTGAATACAGACAGTAACCAGATGTATATTATGGTGATAGTAACCTCAATGGGTCTTTATTGCGCCTGGAAAGAGGTTGTTAAATAACTGGAATGAGTTATAAATGAGCTATTAACTATGGGGCTGAAAGTAAAGGAATACACTAAGAAGGAGACACTGGCTGTGTAAAATGAAGAAAATCCTTCACCGGATTTAAAGAAGCTTTAATCAGTTCCACCCTCAATATTTGGTACACAAGATCGTAGGTTTCAAATGGTAATTTAGGCTAAAAACTCCAAAAAACTTATTTTTGAACCTCAATTTTCAAAATTTTCCATTAACGTATCTCTAAAGAACTTTTCTTACATTCTACGTCCCGAAAAATATCGATGTACCAAGTTCTGTGGAAATACAAAAGAGAAAAGAGGTTTTCGCCGCTCATCAGGTACCCTGGACCGTAAAGTAGTATTGGGGGTTGTTCTATAGCACCGGATAGATAAAATAAGCTCTGTTCACCATGAGTACATATTGTCCATACAATTACTAACTGAATACCTTAATCTTCTCAAGGCAACGGTAACATTGGTCATGTGTACTGGCAGTTAAGTAGGCTCCCATTAAATGAACCCTTAAGTGCCTGAGGCACTACTCACACAGGGATGTTGCCTCTCAGGTGGGGAGATTCCAGTATCGGAGACTTAGCAACGTCGCTACGCAGAAACTCGGAGGCTCGGCTTGCCAGTCTCCCCGTCCCTCAGTTGCCTAATCGCGATGAACAAGCAAGCTTTCAACATAAAATTTGTCGGGGAAGTAGAGAAATTTCCAGTGTTATACAATTATAAACTCAAAGAATATTCCAGGAAAGATGTTACGGAAAAGGCGTCGAATGAAGTAACCAAGATAGTTAATCTCAATTTATGTTCTTCTGTATGTAGGGGTGTAACCAGATCTTTCTCATTTTCCTTTTGCTGTATCGGTTGTAATAATAATATTGGATGATGATGTCCTCACCAGTACTAGAATCACTAGTCATATTATAAAAAATGAACAACGCTGCAACAACAACAGACCTCTCCTACAGCTTGATGGAAACTGAATACTAGCAACCTGAGTAGCAGCTGTGTGAAGATGAGAGGCAACTGAAGTTTCCCAGTATTAGGGTATCCAAGTCTCTAGAATCCAAATCTCTAGTATCGCAGGATTTCGGTATCCACGTGTGAGCAGTGCCTTACTAGTAGGCCGTAAGTTGATTGGGAAAAAACTTGCCACAAGGGTTGCTCTGCTGTTCAGTACATAAGAACCTATAACACGAATCAACAGCTGATATTTAAGTAACTATGTACAATAGACACAGCATTTCCCTGAGCCCTCAATAGGTTTTCCAGTATTCAGGAATGTATGGAGATGTGGCCACGACGCATATTGCTCTCCAGCATCCCCATTCATAGTCAGGTCTGCAAACCCCGAAACGGCGATTGACGACCAGATCTGACGGATCACGGCGGAATCCGTCAATAATTAAGTGGGTTTTTGAACCCCCAAACAAAGTGGGACAGAAGCGTGTCCAAACAGTGTCAGATGTTTTCTTCGGGAAGGCCCTCGGCTTCGCAAACCCCCGGAGGGTGAGCGGGTTGAAAAGCTTATGACCGCATAACAGATGGGCCCTACACCACCCACCAGAAGGGCTTCAACCCCCTCCGGCCCGCCATTATTTAGCCCACTTCAATTTTTTATTAGCCCTTGTCAGAATTAATGGGCAAGGCCTGATCCGCTTCTTGTAAGTGCCCCTAGAAAGATGAGCCAGATTTGATTTATCCCCCTCTAATGGTTCCGGTGGCAAAAGGGACGTTTTACTGTTCATTTTTTTACGGCGCGATTATGAAAAATCGTTTCGCCATCAACGGCTCGAGCCAGCTGATGCTATTTTGATTCCGCTCCTCCCGTTTTCTACCAAGTCGACATAACACATGGTGACACGTGGGTCCTCTCCCAAATACGTGTGAAATCTCTGCTTGAAGCTTTTAGGATCAAGCTCCAAAATTTCAGATAATCACGTTTTTGCCGTCTCATAAGTTAAGATACAAGGATAAGATCCGTTTTGAGATTACTTTTAAGATCCCACCCTATTTTGAGATACGCAGCATACGTGTTACATGTCAGAAATTTTGTACGGGAATGAGCGATGATCGATGCCGATTCACTCTATTAGCAATTTTTGGAGCTAAGCTGTATAACTCTCTTGTAACAGATTAGTTGACTGAATAAATCACATGACTCCCCGATTTCTTCTACGGAAATGAGCGATGATCGATGCCAACTCACTCTACTAGCAATTTTGGAACTAAACAGTATAACTCTCTAGTTACAGATTGGTTGACAGAATAGATCAGGTGACTCCCCGATTCCTCGTAGATAAGTTCATACTCGAGGAATTTCAGGATCAAAATTGGATGAGAACCATGAGAAATAAGACATCAAAAAGCCGTATCAGTTCCAATAGCAGATAACTCCATGTTTCTCAAGAATCCACTTCAAATTGCGCTCAAAGGCCTCAGTATCCCTACTTCACTAATTAGCTCCCGATTTGTCCTTCATTTGGCTGGATTTCCCTCGCAATTTCCTCCAATAACTTTAATATCCCTTCTATTTCGGAACTCAGGCAGCTTTTCTTTGCTTTAAACCATTAGCTTGAAGAATGGTGTTCGTCTAATCACCTTTACCTAAATCCGTCCAAATGCTCGGTGGTTACTTTCCGTCGCTGTGTAAAACCTGTCATTGCGGACTACGTTCTTGGAGGAGCTCCTCTGAGAAGGGGGGAAGGGGCGTTGGATCTGGGGGTTCTTCTCGACGATCAGTTGAGTTTCTCTCGGCATATCGAGGGGCTCGCAGGAGGAGCCATGCGCGCCCTCGGATCCCTTATCGGTTCCGCGACACATGGGTATCAGGTACCAGAGCGAAATTTCAGATTTTTGTGTTGGCAGTTGGATGTTGAAATAAAGTCATTGGAAACACTGCGTTGAATGTGTGGGAGTTGCTGCCAGGTCATTGTGACGAAAGATATTATTTACTAACCTTTGTTTCTTGGAAATTAACATGTTTAGAATTTCATGAACTACAATTTTTTTAACAAAAAAATGAATAAACAGCCGCATTTAAAAAATATTGTGTTTGGAAGGTCCCCGATTCATGAAAGTTGCTTTCAAAAACTGATTGGGTATCTGGTACCCATGTGTCACTGGGTATCAGGTACCCAATGTGTCACAAGGTCGTTATATACCCACGTGTCACAGTATTGACGAAAATTTCTGGTGTCGCGGAACGGGTTAAAAGGAACACACGTGAATTCACGAGTATACCAGCCATTGTGATGGTCTACATGACATTGGTCCTCCCGGTCCTCGAGTACGCATCGCCGGTCTGGTCTCCTTCTTACGCTGTGCATAAGTACAGGCTTGTACGGGTTCAGGATAAATTTCTCCGGTTTATTGCGTCCAAGCCGGGTATTCCGTCGGCCGATGTTGAGTACAATTTCATTCCGCCAGCAGTGTCACCTGCAGCCCCTTGAGACTAGGCGCGCATCAGCTGATCTTTCTCTTCTTTTCAAACTATTAAACAGCAAGATTGACTGCCCGGCGCTCCTCTCGAAGATTGGCCTTCATGTTCCTCGGCTTGGCTCCCGCTCGCATTGGTTGTTCCACGTCCCTTTCTCTCCGACAAAGTACTTGCGACATAACCCCTTACACAGCATTCCCCGCAGCGCAAACCTCTTCCTGTCTACAAATCCAGATTTTGATTTTTTCAACTCCTCCCTTGCCACATTAAAGTCACTAATTCCCTCCCAGAACAATTATACATACTAGCCTGAAATTTTCAAATATTTTTTGTATTACAAATTGAATGACATAACTTTTTTTTCGATGTTGTATATTGGATACGAACTAAATCACTCGCGATGAAGTTGTGGAAACCCATTTCAAAAAATTAAAACAGAATTTAAAGAAAAAATTGTCTATTTCCACCAAATACTGAGTTACAAAGTTAAATCGATTTCGACTGTTAGGTCATCATCAGTAACAAAATATAACTAAATGTGCAGTTGAGAGAGCTCATCTTATATAGTCTCAGAAGTGAAGGGAGCTTGAATCCTATTGGACAAGAAAAGTGAAAGGGGCGGGAGATACAACCAACGAACAAAGTGAAAGGGACTCAAGCAGATGTAAGGGTAACATTTTCTTGTCCAATAGGATTCAAGCTCCCTTCACTTCTGAGACTATATAAGATGAGCTCTCTCAACTGCACATTTAGTTATATTTTGTTACTGATGATGACCTAACAGTCGAAATCGATTTAACTTTGTAACTCAGTATTTGGTGGAAATAGACAATTTTTTCTTCAAATTCTGTTTTAATTTTTTGTATATTGGACTTGCCCGTAATAAATAAATATATCATAAATGTGGTCCTCTCGAAAGAGTAGGAGAATCCGAGAAAAAAACGAGAAACTGAAACGATTTGTTCCCCGGGCTCGTTTAAACCTGGAACCTTTTTCTTCCATTTATAAGAAAACGAATACCCAATATCGAAAAATCGAAGTTGAAAACATTTTCATAATTCATTCCTTTCAAGTAGGTATATTGTTTAAAAGAGATTTTGATCTAAAATCACTCTGTCCTGTATAATTTAGAATTCAAGCCTTTTACTGTGATAAAAGAGTTTATTTATACTGAAAACTTGTGATTAATGGTTGTTGTGATTGCTTTATTTTCTTGGGTTACCAATCTGAAATGACGTAGTGCTGATACTCCTATTTTTGTACATATCAATGAATGACAAAATCAATCGCTCTATGTTAATTACCTTTTATTTTGTTAATATTTTTGTGTTTATTTATTCATTTAGTATCATAATTATTATTTTATTTTTTTTTTTTATACGAGCATAAAAATTCCCTTGGGAATGTCTGGGTGGGCCTCCATAAGGGAGAAAACGCTAGCGGAGTGAGGCGATAGTCGGGTCAGGGGGACGAGGTCCGCTCTCTGGGGGCCCGACCAGCAGCCGATGGGTCCCCAGGGCTGCGTGACGTCGAAGTCGCTCCCTCCGCCGCCGGGATCTCCTAAGAATCCGTTTACTCGATCTGTGGCAAGCGGAGTTCCACACTATTTTCTTCACGCGTGATCAACCGAAATCAATCTGGAATTTTCGAGAGAAAGGTACTTCTGCGGAACACACCAAACGACTTGCATTTCAAGTCTGTCAGTATTTGCAACAAACTTCACATTACAGGGAGTGGGGGTTTTTTACGATGTAGCTGAAATTTTCTTAAAGGGAAAGTGACTCTACAATCACCCTTTGCGTCAGATTCTCCGTTACAAGCATGCTGACTGAAACACCGTTCCTCACGGCACAACCGCTGGACATTACTTCGGGACAGTTCGATAATACAAAACCCTGGAAAAACTGCTTCAATTTATCATACAGCATCCTTCGAAAACACAGCTCATCAGAAAAGCATGAAACCTTCCAACATTATTGTAGGTTTCAAAAAAGTGGAATATAGGCCACTCCCAGTTGCACCCTTCTATTAGCTTTTTTTCAAGCGTTTTATCTATAAATTAACTAATCACAGATGTACATTGTTATGAAGGTATTTCACAACTTGGCTATTCAGGTCGCACGATTACACTTTTCCACTGAGGTATCAGTCCAGTGACAAGTACCAAAACACATCTTGAAGTTCAAGTCTGAAGCTGGGGGTCAGCATCCAAGATCAAAGAGGTTGATCGTCTTCAAGCAGCAAACTTGCTGAGAGTTATCTAGTAGCTGGAGGCATATTTTTTAAAATCTAATTGACAGTCTCCACCTGAAGTTCTCTATGTAATTCGCCATTTCTCACGTACCATTGAGAACTAACGATTTCACGAAGTACTTTATTTTGGAAGGCTTAGATCATTTTAATGTTTGTTTTCGTCATATTTGAATTGTATAGATCCATACAGGCATCAGCACTGCCTCATAAAGCAGCACTTTGTTATGAATTTTCAGTTGCGAATATCGATCCATCAGACAGTACGTGTGCTTTTATGTGATCATCTCTCTTGTTCTTCCTTTATTTCGGTTTCCTTCATTGTGTATCAGAATTCGAGTGTCGTTTGTGCAGATAGAAGTCCAATTCTAGCTGCCCTTGAGCATGTTAGCAACGACCGTTTCAGGTATTTACTCTCCCATCTACTGATTCGCTTACCAGAGGTGCTCCCATCTCGTGCACACAAAGGAAGTGGGCCTCGAATCATCACCTCTGGCAATTGGCTAATTCTGCTACAGCTGCTTCTCCTATCTTCTTCAGCAATGAGCGGTAGTACCTGCCAGGAATTTGGACTGTCAATACCCTATCTTCCCGTACCCTACACCGGGGCATATCTGCCCTTTTTCCAGCCACTGCCTCACGTTGATTATCAATAAGGACTTCCATCTACCTTTAGGTTCCTGAGTCCATGTTTTCTACCAATTTTGCAGGCTCCGCTCGTGCCCCTTTTTCGTCACTGTGCGTTTTACGTTTATAAATGATAAATCCGAATATAAGCGTCTTTACATCGGCGCTCATCTTCCAGGACGTCTATCGATATGAAGCCGACAATGACCTGAGCTGGAAAAGAAACAAAGAAACAGGGTAGTTTGGATTAAGTAGGTAGTATATAGAATGTCCACTTTTATCATACTTCACTCTGCGCATGCGTAAACAACATTCAAGAACCATAATTTTATCAAGTTCCAGCCATCCGATAACGCTGAAATTAGTGAAAATATTAGGGATCGATGGTTTTGATCGTCCAATACCGGTTTCAACGCAAGCATATCTTTAGTAGCTTCTGTACATGAGCGAATGTGAAATCGCTGTGTAACTAACCCTGTCAACCCCTAACCAGCTCTAGGTGTCCTTGACTTCTAGTAACCTAATATTTCGTCAAACTCAAGAATTATTTCGTCCGTCCTCTCTAGTTCAAATTACTCCTGTTTATTGTGTACGATCAATATAAACCACAATTAAATATTGTATAACCACATGAGAACTCATTTAAAACTATGTTAATGATCAATATTGAGAAGCCAAAGAAACAGAGGATCATCAGAAAAGTTTACAAATAGTCCTTCAAAGATCCAAACATATCTCCGTCCGTCAAGTAAGAAATCTGTAACACCATATTATGGCACGGGAACTGTACGTATTTACGAGTATTCTGTATGCATACGGACACCAATAGCGTATGTCATGGTAATGACATGAACGTGATTTAATATTACGTACCAAACAGTTTGGTGGATTAAGTAGGAAGCTGTTTCTGCTCTTTTGTTTATACTGAGAGAATTTGAAGTCTTCAGTTGCTTTCAAAGTCGTTTGCAAAAATCTAAATAATTTATCAATTTTCCGAGGATGTTTTGAAATGTATTCATTTATTTATATGAACGGGTGAATCCAATTACAAGGAAATAGTAAAATGAAATAAGTTACGTTAAAGATACCATTGCTATACTTTAATAATGTATGAAAAATTCCCTCAGGTTGTCCTTCTAAGCGAGGTCGGTTGAAAGGAGGAAAAAGGAAAGTGTCGCAGTTGTGTAAACATCCGAGAGGGTTAATTTACTGCGGTGCTAATGCCGGTGGCCGGAGGGCGGGGGCTCCACCAACCATCAGCTAACACCTTCTGCCTCCGCCCCCTCGTCGGCTGATTCGCCCTCCGCCACCTCAGGTCTCTTAGCGCTCGGAGACACTTAATTACAGTTAACCGCTACCGGGTTTTCACAGAGGTTTGTGGCAGTGGAGGGATGCACTTCCGGGGTACGAAATCCCGTTTCCTCAGGGTGTTTACGACCTCATCCGAGTTTAGGTAGATAGCCTTTCAAGTGCCTTTGACGCCATAATCCCTGAACTGCATGTACCTGAGGGTGTTCCGCACTTAATGTTTAAAAAAAAATCGTGAAACTACATCGAAAATAGAGCAAAACAGATCCGACCGCACTTTTCTATCTCAACTCGTTTCCAAAATATGATTTTTTGAAGATTTTATATCAAGATCTAGCTCATCAGCTGTCTCCCTTTGTTATCTCAGGTCTCATAGCTCGAATAGACACTTAATTACAGTTAACCGCTTCCGGTTTCCACAGAGGTTTGTGGCGGAAGGGGGATCCACTTCCGGGGTACGAAAACTCCTTTCCCCGAGTATTTTCGGCCTCCTCCAAGTTTAGGCAGATAGTCATCTTCACGAACTTGTGAAGTTCAAATCATCATTCTTCATCTCATTGCAGTGAACTGCACATACAAGGCGTCCACCATTCGATGTAAACTTTTTTATTTTTTTTTTTTTGTGCAACTGCATCGAAAATGGAGCAAAACTCCACCGGGATTTGGTTTTTTAAAAGTTATTTCAATAAAGCCACGTTTTGGGCCATAACAACCCACATTTCTCCACTCCAAAACAACTTTTTTCAACTGTTGACCACATCGTTAAATTTTGCTTTAAAGTTCCTACAATCTTAATGCACTTTCGTAACCAAACACTAATTTCTAAACACCCTAATTACAATTCGAACATTCACCATTAAACAAATATACCTTACAGACATAGACCTGGATGGGTTGGCCTCTCATCATCAGCTGATCCACCCCCAACGATATCAGCTGTCTCATTGACAGCTGATTAACGCTGACACTTAATTACTGTTGAAAATTATCGGGTTTTCACAGACGTACGTGACAGAAGAGGTAGAGGTGGGTAAACCCAGGTCACCTGAGGGAGTAGACGACCTGCAGGTCACTCAGTTCAGAGACAAGGTCAGTGGGAGAAGTTCGCCAGTTCACTCTCTGATTGAATGCGACACCTGCAGTTCACTTCGTTCTCTTTTCGTAGTCATTTTTCGGAGTCCTTATGCAGATTTTCATATAAATACCTACTTATTGAATATAATTGACTCTCTGATGGGTACCTATAGTATCGACCGGTATAGTTTAGTATTGAGTAAATTTGAATGGTATTGACTCTGCGATGAGGGGAGTCCTTCGTTGACTAGAGGAAACCCGAGCTAAAGGCGGATGGGTGGGTCACTTTGTGGAGAACGGTTAGGCAGACCTGCAGGTCTCCGAGTAGTTCAAACGTTGGCCACGGGGAGCCATGCTGTCGCAAACGTCTTGTGATGAACTGCAGGTCTTCCCCCCGCAGGTCATTTGGGACTAGTTCACTTGAAAGAGAAGTTCTTTGAGACAAGGTCACTCACTTACTACCAACCTCTAAGAAGAGGTTGCCACTTCCAGGTTTCGAGAAACCCACTGGCTCCCAGAGGGTGTTTAAAGTCCTTCTAGATGAGGCTGATAGACATCGGCATATACCTTTGAAACCGTAATACCATAATTATTGTGCCACTACTTTCAGAAGATATTTTACGCTGATTCCTAATATTCGAATGTCTCTAAACCTAAAACCTCATCCTAAAAAATTAAATTTTGTTAAACGTAAAACTCGTTTCTACCTAATTTTTCAAATTTCAAACTTTTCTTTCAAATAGCATTTTTTCCTCTACAGCCTAGCAGAAAAATCAAAAATGGAAATGGATTTTTTTTTTCAAGTTTTGGAATCAGGAAAAATGGAATGAGCTGTCGCTTTTTTCGGTTTTGTTTCTTGGTCAGGAGGATATTTTACTCAATTTATGCTTATTATGAATTCCTGTGTTTTTAGTTCTTTGTAAAAACGTAAGTTATTTTGTATCAATATGGCTGATGTTTGCGGGCGATGGCAAAAAGAACGAACAAAGCCATTAACGATGTGAAAGTTTGCCTAATGACGTGGCACTCTCAATTAAAAAGAGCGAACGGAGTTCAAACTATACGCCATGGGGAATGTAAATAGAGCGAATAAGAATACGTAAATCTAAATAAACTGCCTCCAACTTTGTGTAGTGAGTTCTCATCGTAATCAGTTTGTCTTCCAAGAGTCATGCCGAATGTGAGTGAATGTTCAGTTGTGATCTGGAAACAGGGGAACGAAATCATTGTATTCGAAGGATATCGTTTTCGAAAAGGTCGAGAAATGGATTCAGGAGAAGCTAGTTGAAGATTCGTACAACTTATGTTCACCTGAACGTTTCTCAAGTTATGAAATTAATAATTTCTTTAGCAATAAACTATGAACGAATGTCTTACGTTTTAGATGTTGTAAGAATACGTGTTCAGCGTCCTTGAAACCATTGCTCGCCGTAAAAAATCGTTCGCTCTTTTAACATACCTCTGTACCTCTCGTAGGTGAAGTCGCTCGCTCTTTTTACATATACCAGGATGTTGAGTTGTTAACGTTCGCTCTTTTTACACCCTCGCATGCTTGCTATGGCAATATGGATGCTTTAAAACGTTGAATATAGTATATTAAGAAATACATTATATTTATCGATCCACAAAAGAACACTTATAAAACATCAGTGGAGCATTGGTATTTGAACCAAGCTCGGTACTCATTCCAACATCTCAGTTACCATCCGAAAATTGGCTTAAACGGTGACACTAAGTGTCTGTGGTTTGAATTAAGTTAGACCCCTCTGCTGACCCTGCATAATAAAAGATCACCAACAGCTAACCGCTGGTCTCCTAATGAGACGAACCATTAGAAACACAACCCTCGAAACACGAGCCTTTAAAAAAAAACACGAAAAAACCAAGAGCTCCACCCCCTCATTTGTGGTTGATGTAGGGGACACAGCTTTCGGCCCTTCGTTACAGCGAATCAAGAAATGAATTCGTTCTGCAGACGTTAATCTTTTTCCCTTATAGCGCACGCTTCGCAATTATAACCCCCGCCCCCTCCTGGCGGACATTTGCATAAACTCCTTTCTCCCCCTCCCGACTTGAATCAAACCAATAAACCGTAATTCAATTAGCGCCCTAAATCACTTCGATATCAGCGAGAAAGGAGAAGCCGTTCGCTATTGTTTTCGTTGTTTGATATCAGTTTTGTCGGATCTTCGTGCGCCTCTTTCATTTTGTCTGTTTCGTTTCAGGTATGGAAATGAGGCGTCTCTCCGTCAGTGAGTATGACTTGAACGATTTCATTCAAATTAGTTGTCCTACGTTTATAATTCTGTCTTTTTTTCTATTTAAACGCATGTGTAACCCATGAGTGAAAAGTTAATAGCTTAGTTTATTTAGGAATGACTAGTGCTTATAACCGCTACAGAATCAAATTTCTATCAGAAGAACTGAAAATCAATATTTATCAGGCGCTGTTTGAGTCTATCTTACAGTATGCTATTGTAATATGGAGGAGCACTTTCAAGTACCTAATTGATAAAATTCTCAAGATTCAAAACATGACATTAAGGTTATTGTTCAATAATCCCAGGCGCCATTCTAATGACACACTATTTCACGATTTGAATTTGTTAACTGTTCACCAATTGGTATGCTAAAACTAATCCGTAAACACAAAAGTATATATTTTGCTGCGGCAATCAAAATCATACAGACTCAAGTTGCGGAGAGTAAAAATACATTAGCTCAAATGACGACAAAATACAGAGGCATGCAAATAGTCAATAAAGATTTTGAAAAAATTAGAAATCTAATGAAGATAAACAGTGGACAGCTATTCAAAAAAGAAACTTGTAAACTAATAAGAGCCTAAACTAAAATTAATTATATAAAATTAGCAGCTGTATAAATGGCGTGTATACTAAGTAAATCATTCCATGGGAGTGGAATCTAAATTTTAATAGTTAATGTGGTATAGATATAGTGTTATAGGTTGGTACTTTATAAAAATTAGAAGTAAGAACCAACTCCGGGCTGGGCTACAGTGTTACACTATCCAGCTCGGTCATCAGTTATTAATCAATTGAAGAATTTAACATGTAAAATGATGTAAAGTAACTATCTATCTATCAACACTATTACCAAAAAAACGAAAAGCGATCATTTAGGGACACAAATTACCCATGTAACTTCAGATGCATCCAATTACAATACTTACCCTAAAAAGGACTGTCAGAATGAGTTTGATGAAGCATAATGAATGACGACCGTCTGCGGAATCCCACTGGCACTATTTAAAAAACAGAAAAAGCCTGATTATTTAAATCATTCAACGAGATCAGCATAAGACTACAAGCAGCATGACAGATGTCACTCGGTTACCCTTGACATAGTATTATGTCATTTGCTTACTGTAAGGACTGGTTAACCACGTTCAATGTCGGTCTAATTATAGAAGAAAGAATAAGAAGCACAGAAAAATGAGTGCTGGACTAATTTCACTCCACTCCACTGTTTGATAGTACCTTGTTTCAATGGAAGTCATTCGGTTCGATTCAAAATATTCAGGAAGGCATCTTTAGAGGTGTCCCGAAATAAATCAATAGGAACTCAGCACTGGAACTAACTAACTAGCATTCCAAGTAGCTACTAACTGGATTCCCAAGTCGAAGTCTATGGCTGCATACAGGTTGCAGAAGAGCATGTCTCATTATGGGCATCATCACGTGAAATATGATGCCGATAGTGGAGCTTTAGTAGGTCACCCTGAACTCCACGTACCGACGGCAGAAGGTTTCCGCTCTGTGAATCTGTAGATTTAAACATCCATAACCAGGAATATGTACAACCGACCATCAGGAGCATATGCTTCTTCTATCAACTTCAAACCACCATGTTTCCAATATCACCTGAAGCTGCTCCGTTCAAAATAACGCTCAAAGCGATTGCTTGCTGAACAATCATGATGCACAAACGCTTTTCAGAGCATCACCTCTAAACTAATCGGCGAATCGACAATCTTGCTAATCACAGGCATTAGAAGGTGTCAAACGTCCATCATACCGTAACAAAGGGGACCAATGCAAGAACCTTTTCTGAGGCCCCAGCGCTTTGTTTATTCCACTTCTAAATTCACAAGAGCAGTTCTTTTATGAAATCCCATCGCGCAGGTTCAGTTATGTTCTCACAGCGGGGTTTTCGCGAGGAAACCAGCCCCGAGACCAAAATCCGAACTCGTAAGTCAAGGAGGGTTGAGACAGCCGCTGAAAGGGTTTTCCGTCAAGCAACCGACAGAGGAAGGCTGATGGATTTACGACTGACAGCCGAGAGCCTCCGGCCCTCGAGTAAACAGAAGCACGTGGGTTTAGTTTGGTTTCCCTTGAAAAAAAGGACCTGAACCCGTAACATCAGCTGATTGGTGGGAAAAGGAGGTGACTAGGGGTTGTAAACTTCATTCTAATTGATACGAAGGCGCTAAGAAGATGAATTCGGAGGGTTTCTTGAAGAATAGGGTGAAATGATTGCGACAATGAGCTCCGTGATTACTGCCTTAGGTAGCTCATGTGAAGTGACCTTCAACACAACGTAAATTACTTGCAGTTAGTTGGTTTTGTTTTTAAATGAATAGTTCATTGATTGCTAACAGTATTAGTTTGAAACTATTTGAAAATATGTATAATTATTCATAATCAAAGAAGAGTCCTCACTAGTTGAAAATACAATCTGGTATCACATTATTTTATCAAACTAGCCGGTTACTACATGCATTATTGCATTATTTGTTTTCGTTACTTTTGAAGACTACTGTTTTGGTTGACTTTTCTCAACTTTGTGGAAAAGGGTTCACTCCTGCGGTGGAGAAATAGGAAATGGGGACCCTTTTCATCTGAAATACTCTTATAATGTACGGCGACACACTGATCAGCTGAACACCCTTGTGGCTAATTACTTTCCTAATCGATCTGTGGAGCTGCACTATGAATGGAGCTCTTGTTAAGGCATCAAATATATTACAAATGCATTGAACGATTATCAAAAAGATCCCCCGCTCCAATCAACAACACCCTAACATATCGGCACTCAAATTCAAGCCCTTGATCCCCCAAAATTTTCGGGATTATGGCCGCTTAAATAGCAAAACTTTGTCTAGCAACGTGTTACGATCTGTTTGCTCCGCGTCCGAAAAGTCCCGTTTTTCCACTTTAACCATAAAATCCTGGGCATTTTCTGTGAGCTGAATTGCTTTTCAGGCGGAAATGGTCAAAATATCTAATACAGAAATAATGAAGCTTTTTGTAATATTCTGCATCATTTTTTGAATGCTTATATCAGGTTGTTTCCTAAAACTCAAATTTCCACCTGACACCCAATCCGAAAACGTATCGATTTTAAAAATTAATTTAAGACGTTTGGAATTTGAGCCAAATTCACGCCTATTTTATTGAAGGAGACAAGCTTTGTAGATAATGTTACCTATGCACAATCCCTATAAAATGTATGTTGTACTGTTGGCAATTGTATGTTTTTGACGTTTATTTTTCTAAAATGTACTATTTCATGCCTTGAAGAGAATGATGACAAATCAAAATAGAGGGAAGAAGGGCTGAGTTATGCTGTGTTGTTGGTCCCTGTGTGCAGTATAGTAGTTGGGGTTTCATTACAACGCACTATTACGAATCCATCCAGTACGGATTTGAGGTGTAAGTATACGAAATGGAGGGGACATGTCTACGACGCTTCGGGGAGAGTAGGTAAAAAAACGAAGAAATAAAATACAAAGGAATATCCCAGTATCGCCATGTTGTGATGTTCCGTCTCCAAGGCAACGCCCCAGCTTTCCGAGCGGGTGCTGGAAGGGAAAGATCGAGGTTTGAGGAAGTGAACAGGGCAAAAGGGGGAAATCGAATGACTTTTGTTTCGTCTGCCATGGAGAGACCGACCCATCTCCTTACCCCTCACGATACATAAAACTATCGTTTCGGAAAACGTTATCCGATATAGTTGTACGAAACGGGTGGATTTGTTGTAAGAGATAATAATAGTTCGGAATTCAGTTTTTGATAGAGCAAAACACATATTTCTGTTCCTGGATCAGTATAGAATAATATTGCTGCTCGACGATACTCCCTCCTTTGGTTGACATTTACGAATCCCTTGTCCAACTTCTATCCAAAAACCCGTGCTGCGTAACCAAAATGTTTGCGCGGGCTTGTCATACGCTCCATCCATTCACTCCACAAACAATTTTCAGGGGAGGAAAAAAAGATACGCCAATTTGGAGAATCGCGCAAAAAGGATCCATAACAGACAGTTAGTCAACCCATATATGCTAAGCATCAATCGGCCATCACCAAGAACCCAGCACGAAGAAAAGCAAAAGCCCCAGCAACTCCAACCATGGGCTGACTAAACCCAAGCTCACCACAAAAGTTTGTTACGAGGTCCAAAATCAGGACTCTACAGAGTGTAAACTGAAAAAGTTTAATGATTATTTACAAAGTTAAACTACCACCTTCTTACACGGAAAATGCTCACTCGTGGTTTTAGCAGGGTCCTGACGTGAAAAAGTGCAGGATATTTTAACTCCGGATGCTAAAACAGTGATTAATTTCATGTAAATTGTCAACCTGGTCTGAGCATACCTTCACTCAGGAATATGAAACCTAAGATTGATGGAATTATCTTGTAAATCGTTTTTTGAAATCGAATTACTGAAAGAGATTTGTTGGTTGAGGACTTCACTGTTTCAATTAGGTGATTCTAACAGTAGGTAATATTATGAAATGGATTATGAAAATTTTAATTCATTTTATAATGTTATTGTCAGAAGCTGTTCAAATACTTTTCAGTTCGTGCAAGAAACAAGAGATTTCAGATTTTTTCAGTATTTATAAATAGTGAAGTATTATAGAGCTACAATTATTATTATTATTAACTCTTACTATTTTGTAAAGGCGGCATCAGTGCACACAAAACCTAAACATTAACTTCCCTTTCACACTCAAACTGAAAATTTGATCATCCCCTAACCACCGTCATCTGAATCTTCACCCTAAATATATTCTACCTCATTTTTTGGAGAGGCTCTCAGTAATTATTTTTAGTTTTAGGTGTGTGGAACACCTTGAACTCTCTATGCAGGGCATGAGCTTAATTGGTTCTATACATTTCTTCTATTGTTGCTAGTGTTATGTGGAATGACAGACAGGCTTTTATGACATTAGAATCAAAGTATGGCGTTCTCTCTTGGTTCCATACTTCACGAGTCCTGATTCTGGCGACCAATACTTATCTCCCATTTAAATTTTTTAAACTGACTCCAGAGCCGATTTTATGTACAGCCCTAGAGGTAGGAGGACAAGTAACTTACAGGGTCATGCATACAATTGAAAAAAAAAAAAAAAAAATTTGCCACATCCAAAGAACATATCATATTCACTTCCTGCTCATACAGGTATACGTTCCGTATACACCTAAACCATTTTCACCTGGCTGGTAATTAAAGGATCTCAGTTCTGTACAAATTAGTGTGTATGTAATTTAACCACCTTTCCTATTGTATTCTTTTTCGGGCAACTCGGAGATCCGTTCTGACCTAATTGTAATGCATTCTTGATTGTAGTCTAATCTTAATGTCTACGTAATTTGTAATAGGTATATATTTTTGACACCTAACTACCCCGTAACCTCACAGGTTGTTCATGTGGTTATGAGGTGCATTGCAACAGTCTTTATCTTTACCTTCATATTGTTTTATGGAATAACGTTGGTATTCATTCATTCTTCAAATTGCATTTAAGGCCTCCCTTCAAGAGTTTATCGAATCCTTGGGACACGACCAGAAATATGGCTGAGCTACCATGTTTTGTGGAGGGTTTTTGTTTACTTTCAATGTAGAATTTTTTTTTAATAGAGCGTTTATTTGTTAATATATCAACTAGTTACAACTGAGGTAATATACAGGCAACTATCTAGATATTTACTTCACATAAATTCCGCATTATTATACGAGTGTTAGTCCATTGACAATACACCACATTTCAGCTTCACATCAGCATCCAAGGTCCAATGGCTTGGTCCTTTTCAGGCGTCGGTTTACTTGGGAGTTGTCGAGAAGCCTAATGGCTTCTGGGTTGGTATGAGCAAGAAGCCTCTTTTCGTAGTTCCTTGCGTATCTTTTAATGACATCGGTGACTCATTCGATTTGGAGGTCCTTGTGGAGGTCATTACGAATGTACCATGGAGCATTCAAAATACTCCTTAGTACCTTATTTTGGAATGTTTGAATTATTTTCAAGTTACTTTTAGCTGTGCATCCCCATAGCTGAATACCGTAGGTCCAGATAGGCATAAGTACTGTTTTGTATAACAGCAATTTATTGTGCAAACTGAGTTGTGAATTTCGGCCCAACAGCCAATAAAGTTTTCTATACCTGATTGATAGCTCTTCCTTTTTTTTCTTGACATGTTCTTTCCACTTCAGCTTTGCATCTAAGGTCATTCCTAGGTACTTAGCTGAGTTGGAATATGGGACTGTGCACTGATTCAGATACAAAGGAGGGTTTGTAATTTTTTTATTCGTGAAGTTCACATGAGTAGACTTAGTTTCGTTTAGTTTGAGGCGCCATTTTCGAGTCCACTCTCCAATGGCATCTGTAGCTTCTTGTAATTTTTCTGTTGATTCTTCAACCGTGTCTGCTACTGCCAGAATTGCTGTATCGTCCGCGAATGTGGCTATAGTTGTTCCTAGGGTGCAAGGTATATCATTTGTATATAATAAGTAGAGTAGGGGTCCTAGCACGCTTCCCTGCGGTACCCCTGCTTTAATTTTGTTGAGATGTGAGTATTCATCTTCATTTTTAATTCTAAAGTATCTGTTGCTAAGATAAGATTCTAGTATTTGGCAATATTGGTGGGGTAACATCCCTTGCAATTTGTTAATTAACCCAACATGCCACACTTTATCAAAGGCTTGTGACACATCAAGAAATACAGCGCTACACACTTGTTTATTTTCCAGTGCATTTTCGATTACATCCGTTATCCTGTGGACTTGATCAATTGTTGAATGTTTGGTTCTAAATCCAAACTGGTGTGTAGGAATTAGATTCCTTTCTTCTATTATTTGTATGAGTCTTTTTTTTAAATAGTTTCTCTAGTTCTAGTTGGTATATGATGCATAAATATGGGAAATAATAGTTTACAGTGATATGGACGTTTATTAAGGTACCTTGACCTTGAAAATTACCTATTTCATCATTCTGATATCTCAAAGAAAATGGAAGGTGAAGTTAAAAACAAGTTGTTTTGCCTCGCGGAGTTTAAAGGCGATATGCACGGTGAAACACGGATCAAGCGCATTATCTGTTCAGAATGAGCGCACTCGGAATGCGCAGGATCCGATGACGACCACTACATTTGTGATTTTTGTTGTTAGTTTTCTATGTGTACTAACCTACTTGAATAAAATGCTCAACTAACATCTTTTTGGGGACAAAATAACAGTTTTGCAGAGTTTTACGCGAGTGTTTACTGGGGTCCATATTGCCGCACCTAAGCGTCCATATTACCCTCACCAAAAGATCCGATGGCAATTATCAACTTTTTAGAAGAAGTGGTCCTATTGATATATGAATTCGGTCTTGCAGTAATTTCCTCAAAGCGATATTTAGGTAATGAGTCTTCGGAGAGGTTTTTCCAGGAAGTTTAATATTTTATACTCCATGTAACCCAAATACTTAAAAGACCACTAGGGCGTCCATATTTGCACCCACTCCTCTACAATAAACGCCTGGTGTTGAGTTGTTTACTTCGTGTAATGGGAAGGTAGTTGTTGCCATATGATGCAGAAATATGGGAAATGATAGTTTACAGTGATGTGAACGTTTATTAAGGTACCTTGACCTTGAAAATTACCTATTTCATCATTCTGATATCTCAAAGAAAATGGAAGGTGAAGTTTCCTTCCTCGTGAACGCGCACTAAATCTTGACTCTGGTTTTTCTCCTCGGGAAAAGAAGCGCGATCGGAAAGGGGGTGGCAAAGGGGGGATGATGAGGGGAGGGTGGCGGAGACGTGTGCCCAGACCCGCCAAGAAAAGGAGGGAGAACCCGTGTAGGAAGCGGGAGCGAGGGAGAGAGGGAACATGTGGGAAAAGAAGGTGGGTAAAGGGAGGAGGGTTAGGAGTGTGTATTGACTCGGTCCCTTGGGGGGTTACTCAGTCAATATACACTCTCCTTGTTGAAGGGACAGGGCGGGGAAGTACGGGATAGGGTGGGGAGGTATGTCGAGTAGGGAGGGGAGGGGTAGGTGTGCAGGGAAGGACGAGAGCGGGGAGGTGTATCAGGAGGGCGAGGGGGTTCCCGTCCTCCGTACACACCGACACCGACCATTTTCTTCTTTAGTCCACCATCTCCGCCTGCTCGGCCTGACGATGTAACATCGTCCTCCCCGCAACCACTCCCGCTTTCGCCTACGCAGCGACTTTCACCTACACCCATTCATCATCATAATCTACACGACCACACAATATAGAATCAAAACTTCTATAAATCTGAATTTCCTTAATACGCAGAAGTACCACAAGAACAAGAACGAAAAGTCTATAACAGAAAATCTGTAGAAAAAAAGGTCTATAAACCCTAACTGCGCCTAAAATTTCCTCTCTGGCAAAAATGAAATATTAAAAACGTTGCAAATTCTTTCACTGGGGTTTATTATTCAATTGGCTTGCGTTCATGATTTGAATTTATACTAAGCTTTGGAGTGTGCGTGTTTTTTCAGGTGATCGAGCGATTATTGAATTTCAGGAGATATGCATAGAGCACGTAAATCTATTCTCAACCAAAATACCTATTTGGATTGATCAGTTGATCATATTTGTGTGCCTCCTGAAATTCAATAATCGCTCTATCACTTGTGAAACACGCACACTCCAAAGCTTAGTAGAAATTCAAATCATAACGCAATCCAATTGAATAATAAGCCCCAGTGAAAGAATTTGCCGCGTTTCATGCATATCAGAATGCTTTAACCCGTGTATCGGCTACAAAGCCTTTTAGGAGTTCACTCCAGTATCCGTATTACTACATCACTACGTAACTAGGTTACTGCTATCAAAACAAAAACAATTATAAACCGAAACCCCCATGAAAGAAATTGCAGCGTTTCATGCATATCAGAATGCTTCAACCCGCGTATCGGCTACAAAGCCTTTTAGGAGTTCACTCCAGCATCCACATTACTACATCACTACATCACTACGTCACTAGGTTACTGCTATCAAAACAAAAACAATTATAAACCAAAATAACGCAAATGTTGGTCCCATAAATCGGGCGGTACATCGAGAATGGTTTGACCCACCGACCTGGGGAGGGGTTCATTCGATTCCTCGTGGAATGTTCTTTAAAAAGAGTCCAAATTTAGGCAGCTTCGACTTTATTTTGAGGTTTTTTGGGATTTTACAAAACTTTGACAACCCTTAAAGGGCACTTTAAATGAAGTGAGAGAGCTGGCTCAAGAATTGGGGCGTTGTCGGACCAACTGGATTTTTCCTGAAAATTACAGATCTTTTGCTCCAGCCATTTTGGAGATATCGTGCGTACGGCGTAAGGCGGACGGACGGGAAAATTTTTATTGCAGATTCGGATTCTACACCCTTTGAAACGTGAACCAAGAAATTTTCAGGGGGGTTTAGAATTTTTTTTTTATGAGCGATTACAATGGTTTATTATTGAATAATAAACCAAAAATCCTTATTAGCTGCACGGTTTTGCATTTCAAAACATCCCTGGATGGCAAATGTAACAAAAGCATCATAATCATAACAGCTGTGGTGGGAGGGGAGGGGGTAAACTTTACACGTAATGTACACAGAGCTTACACTGTACTCCAACCTACCAACCTAACATGTAACGTACCCACCACTTAACTGACTTAAATCTTAATGGGTAAGGTGCCTCGCCAACACACGGAGGGTATACTGAAGTCCACAAGGACCCCACCTGATTTTTGCAGGATTAACAAGTAACGTACACACCTCTCAAACTGTTCTTACATACACATCAACTTGAGACATTTTTTATACGTCACTGAAACGATACTTACTAACACACACCTAATACGTAACGTACACTTTCACCTACATTTATTCATCATCATAATCTACACAACCACACTATAGAATCAAAAGTTCTACAAATCTGAATTCTTTCAGTACGTAGAAGTACCACAAGATCAAGATACAATACATCTAAACAGGAAATCCGTACAAAAAATATGTATTTACCCTGACTGAGGGAGGAAAAAAATGTCCTCCCAGCCAAAAATGATTGAATGAATGAATTGAAAAATCCTAATTAACCCAACGGTCGTGGGAAGGGGGGGGGGGACTTAACACGTAACGTACACACCACTTTAACTGTACTTAGTTACACACTTCTAAACCACTGAAACTATACTTACGAACACACTAATTAGAATGTACTTGCATACACACCAATGTGTGTTCTTCTTTACTCCACCATCCTCTATCTGATGATGTAACATTACTCCCTCCGACCTACTTAGCGACTACCTACATCCAACCATTGTTTTAATGTAGAAAATTTGCAAGATCCATAAAGTTTGAGTGAGCTCATTTGCTATAATCATTATAATATAATGCTGTTAGAGCATATTATGCTGTTAGAGATGCTATTACATATGGGCTTTTATGTTGAAGTGGTTTCTAAGAGCATTGGGAGCGATCGGGTGTTGTAGTGATGGTCTTACGACTTCAGATACCCTTACCATAAACGTGGAGCTAAAATGAGAAACTGATAATAAAGTGCAGCAGTGACCACCAACTCACGGTGACCGCATTTTGCAGAATGATAGCAGGTGCTTTACCATCCAGTGGCTGGGATGGGGAGAGATAATACATCACATGCCGAGTGACCAAAGCAAGCATATCGTCACCGCCAAGTCTGATGGTTTTGTCATAATCCTGAAAGTCCTGATAGTTAGCGATAATGTAGACATAGAGCAGACCTGGCTGGCATAAGTGCGATAGCAATGGTCGGCGGCATTCCATACCTGATCCAAAAGAGTGGCTCCACTAACATCAAGGTCATGGCCGTCACTCGTGTCTTGACCACGGTCAAGTGCCGATCAAGTGCCTTGTGGTATTTCGAATTCACCCAAAGCATTGTGAGAACCTAAGATTGTAGATTTTTTAGATATGCACATCTTATGTATCTACTGAAAAGAATTTATGCTAATAGGACGACACTGGCAGAAATGGTATTTTTCATTGTCTGAAAAACACCATAAGGGAAAAAAACACCCATAGACGTGATTGCGATGACCCTGGGGTGCGATGTTTCATCACACACTTCACAAAACTGTGGACCCAGCGGCGTTCCGAGGGACGTTACGGCGTCGCATTATGCATCTCCATACACAGGGGCGAAAGCATTTGCGTTATGTATGACGGCAAAAAGGGGAAAAGCGAGCTTATTATCGCGATCATAAAAGTTGGAAAGGCCTCCGTCAGGTGCGGGCCCCGGAGTTGGGCCCACGGGACTGCATTCCCGGGACGGTTTCCACCCTCTACGAGTTTTCCTCGGAGCAGATACGGGCCGGAGGGCGGGAGAGCTTATCTCTTTCCCCGGACCCCGCATAATGCGAAAGGACACAACCGGTTATGACCGGCGTCGTTTTTAATCATGATTCAGTCAGGTGGAATCGAGTATGTCGACTTCTGAACGTTTACAGAAGTGGTACTTGTATAAAGGACATTGCTGAGAAAAAATGCATCATTATACTAGGGTGGTTGCGGGTGAAGTAGTAGATGAGGCAGATTTCGTTCACGTATTTTGCTGCCACTTGTTCCCATAGTTTTGACAGTAAGGCTTTAGAAGGGTGTGGGTGGTGTGTGAAGCATTCATACTATAGATGGATTGCGATTAAACACCAACACTCCAGTAGGCTCTCTGCACAAAACAATTTCTGGGATCAAAATACTTACAATAGCGTATCGGTTTGAATGTTTTTTCTTGTGTCAAACCCTCTAGCCTGTCCTATCCCCATACGCACAGACACCTAAGATGGCCGAAATGTGTTTACAGACAAGGGTAAACTCGACTGTTGTTTCGCTTTATTGAAATTCTTTTATGGGGTTCTGGTAGGCTCATTCGATGCGTTGGAGCAATGTCCATAAGTAACAAACATGAAAACGATAGTGTTTTTCCGAAAGTTTTCGAAAATCTGATTTTTTTTAATGTTTCAGCCACGTGGATTACACCCTTTAGGACTATTTTATTC
The DNA here is from genome assembly GCA_031894815.1 of Creontiades dilutus. Classification (NCBI taxonomy): domain Eukaryota; kingdom Metazoa; phylum Arthropoda; class Insecta; order Hemiptera; family Miridae; genus Creontiades; species Creontiades dilutus. The sequence goes on from JAVIWC010005620.1 coordinate 2,025,739, forward strand.
GATTTTAGGTTCTGAGCATCTTGAAAATTAAGCGAATATTGTAAGAAGTTAAAAACTTTGTTTTTAGTTGATTACGAAGATTCATTATTTAAAATATTAAATCGAAACCTACCTACAGTTCAGTAGTCCGCCAATGTACGAGGCGTATTAAAAAAATACCAGGAATTTCCATTAAAAAAATATTGATTTATTCATCAACATCGACGTTATTCCCTTCAAAGTAATTCCCCACTAGATATTATGCTCTTATGCCAACGCATTATCCAATTCTGAAAACACTTCTGGAACTCGATCTTTGGGTTAGCTTCGAGCTCTTTCAGCGATGAACTTTTAATGCCATCTATAGTTTTACAACGACGAGCCTTTAATTTTTTTTATTTTTGGAAAAAGGAAAAAGTCACAATATGGTTGTTGCGGCATCATTACAGTAGTTTTTTTGCCAAAAAATCACGAGCTAGCAACGATGTGTGAGCAGGTGCATTAGCGTGACGCAAAAGCCATGATTGTTTTGACACAAATCCGGACGTTTATATCTGAATCACGCAAACAGCGTTGAACTTCTAGATAGTACTCTTTATTTGTTGTTTGACCATGTGGTAAGAATTCTAAATGCAATATGTCGTTAAAATCAAAGATTACAGTAAACAGAACCTTGTAGTTCGACCGCACATGTCGAGCCTTTTTCGGTCTTGGGGATCCAAGATACCTCCACTAGGACGATTGAGCCTTCGTTTCGACGTCATATCCATGAACCCATGCTTTGTCACCTGTTATAACTCTTTTGAGCAAATCTGAGTCGACTCAGATTGAGCCGTCAATTTCATTTACTGATTTCTTAGCAACTTCAATTTAAAATCCAACAACTTTAGGACAGATTTTGCTGCCACTTGTTTCATACTCAACTTGCAAAAATGTGCAAAAATGTCATTGCATGAGCCAGTGAATATGAGATCATTAGCGACTTCGCTGATTGTGATCCAGTTATCATTCAAAACCATTGCTTCCACTTTTCCCACGTTTTTAATGGGTGTTGATGTGCTTGGATCTTCACGGCCAAATCGAAACGCTTATACCAATCGTAAACGCTTGTTTATTTATTATTATTATTTTTTTTTTTTTTTAAATATTTTTTATTATTTTTTCAATAACAGACTCATTATAAGCGTTTAGTAACATTTCGCACACTTTATTTCATTTTTTACTGAATACTTAGTACACACATTCACAAACAATCTTTGATCCATTTTTCTTACAATCGAAAGTCGCCGAACTCCTGAAAACACGTCGAATCTTGGTGGCTGCCACAGATAAAGTGAACAATGAATGCAGCTGGACACTGTGTCATACTTCAGGGGCTTATATACCATTGACAACTGAACTCTCCAAACGCCTAAACATTTCGGGTATTTTCTGAACACACCTCGTATCTTAAAAGTTACAATAAACTTCATTTCAAAAGGAACTATGGCAAAAATAATTCCAATGCATACGAGTTTTTACTGACGGAATGTGCGTAATTTACCCCGAAATACCAATGAACGGCGTTCAATTGAGAGCAACTGCAAATTCTTGGGTTTACCAAACCAGGGAATATCCTAATCAAGTAAAACATAATAGCTGTGCATGTTAACGAAGTATTTTCCGATCGAATTGACAAATTGCCACCTCTGATTCTTCGAAATTGCCCCAAGGAAACCATGTGAAACCAGTTGACTGCAAAAGGGCAGTTTGTAAGGAGTAGCCTGGCAACGGGGTCGGTTTCGGTTCAACGCTCCTCCCCCGGTTTGTTATAAAAGGGAAGAAAGTCCGACACTTTCATTTCCCTCGCCCACCCTCCGGATTTCATTTGTTTCTCTGCCCTCCTCCTCCTCCTTCCACCGTTTTTCGTCTCCCTTCTTCCTCTTCTTCATCATCGCCTCTCGCCTCCTCCCCTGTTTCGTATACCCTCTGCAATTTGTTTACATCCTATCTCTCCTCCCGAGCGGCGTCCGAGCTCCGATGCTAATACACGGTCGTTTCTCTCTGCCTTGAGAAGCCGGGGATCCTGACCGCCATCACGCCTCTGCCTCTTGTTTCCTGGGAAATCGGTTTTCCTTCGCTCACAACGCTCTCGTCATCTTTGCTAGAAGTACGTGGGATCAAACTCAATTTTGTCAGCATCACAACGCAAGAATCAAATCTTAGCAGCGGTATTTGACTAACTGTAACCATGTTGAAAAGTAATCCGTGCGGTTATTAAATTATCACGCGTACAAACACAATTATGAATACTTTCACCTAGTTTTTTAAACTGTACCTAATTAGACAAAATAGATTCAAACTGGAATAGCCTTAATTGAACGAAAAAAGCACGACAATTTGGTGAAAATTCAAATGGATCGTACATTTTTGAGGTTTACTGCACCATATAGGTTTGTCAGGCCAAAATGAGGATTTTAAAACCCCGATTATTACCACTACCACCCCTTCCATTTACCCCCTTTCATAATGAAAATTGAATGTGCAGAAGTATGTTTAAATACTACACCAAAATCTTGATTGGACAGCTGGAAGAATGACAGAAACCGGTCTAGAATTCTCCCTTTTACGGCAATTGAAAGGAAACGAGCTAGCTCAAAGAACAATATAGATAAATACAATTAACAGTTTAACATGAATGACGACACGTTTAACAACATGCTATGAATGTGGCGAATAGTGAAAACTCGCGTGCTTGCACATTTTTCACGATTTTAATGATCCGCTTTTGGTTTGAATCAGAAGGTATTTTACTATCGTAATATTAACGTCTTGGTTTTGTGAGAAGCATATAGAATTTGGTTTTTTGTAAATAATGTAAGAAAATAGATGACTTTCCAATTTAAAAGTATCCATTTGGTTAATGTTATAAAAAAGTAAACCAAGTCAACGAAGTTTTTTCTGTTTCGTTTCTTTTTTTAATCACATTGAGTGAAACATCTAACTTAGTTGGTCGAAATAACAACTAGAATAAAACTGGAAAAAAATGAAACAATAGGTGTGGGGTCCAGGGAACCCCTGTTGTCAGATTAAGATGAATGAATAAGGTTATCATTCTAGGGTTAAGAAAAGGATGGAGTCAATGTATGGCAGCAAGATTCCTTGAAAGAACATACAATTATTTTGATAAAAAATTCATTAAAAAGGAGGAGAAAAATTTAAACTTTTGCTTAAGGGTAATTCCTCTGTAAGACAGCAGGTTTTTGATCGTTAAACGAATTCTAGCTTCTCTTGTAAAATCTGATAAATTCTGAAACAACCCATTTCAAATATTTCGAACGCTATGGAAGGGGAAGTTGATGAACAAGCACTACGTCAGTTGTTGTCATCGCTGAATAATTCACAAGCATTTTTTCCCCTGTGCATTATTGAATAACTCGTTGTTTATGGGATACGTTTACGCGGAGGGGTGCAGGAACAAGGGGCCGGTACGTATATAAAAACGGTCGAAAATATTCAAGAAAATGGTTCATCATTTATTAACCCCGTTTTTACAAGAGGGTTCGGTAGCAGCGGATCCGTTTTAGAGAGACGGACTGTGGAAACTTCCGGGGAAAAAAACGATTCGATTGACGGCGGATCTTTCTAACCTTCCAAGAAAAAGAGTTTTCCCGGAAGTTTCAAAGTTCCGGTATAAAGTCCCAAACGATAGAGTTCAAAACTAATTTTTGGTTTGTCGTTTCAATTTGTTTGTTCATTCAATGGATCAATTGGACGTCAAATTCACTCATTAATTGGTATGCGTGTCATGTACAGTGTATTTAATAATGATGGGGCGAGCATTTGAATTTAATTATTTTAAGGGTCTTTTGAAAAACCTAAAGACATTTATTTTCCATGTTTGATTCTGCGTTCAATTTCACCTACAGCGATGGAAAGGAAGGTGAGGTTTTAGTGGGTTTGAATCCTTCATAACCCGAAGAGCGATCCATTCTGGGTATCTTACGAGATCCGATTTCCACCTTAGGATCTTAAAGATCTCCTCACCTGCCAACTAGAAAAAATAATTCTTCGTATCGTTTAAGGACCGATATTTTCAATCCTGGTTCGGAAATTGGTAAAAAAAAAAACAGTAGGTCTCTTGTCCGATTCAACTTAACTAAACGAAAACGTAAGATCAGTCACGAACATTTATAAAACGAAGGTTTGTCAAATTTGATGAAAAGTAAGAGCGGAAAACTCAATGTACTTACCTTCGTCGATGAGTTTTCCATGAATTTGGGGGGGGGTTTGCCTTCTACAGCTTGACGATCGGAGGCATTTTGGCGAATTATTTGCCAATTTGAATCCTCTTTGATCGATAGAGCGACTAGAGATAGGAGGGTGTTCATTTATCACGAAAGAAGTATATTAAATTTGAATTTAATAATTTTGATCATTTATTTGCGAGAGATTAGATTCAGGGAACTATCTTAATCAATCAAAAAACCTACTTCGAAACTTTTTGGGATTTCGAATTTTGAAAGCTCACTTGTTGATCAATTCTGTGATTACTGACCCATTTCGGATCGACCAGGTTATTGAGGAGAAAAGCTTTGGACGGCGGACATACGAATTTTTTTGTATTCGACTTTTAAAATTGACTCATCTTGAGACATAAACCACCAACTTTCGATCGTTAAATTTTTGTTTATTACAAGGATTTAGTTTTGAAAATCGTAAATCAACAAAAATTTAGAACAATAATTTCAAGTTTTTTTTGTTGAAGGAAGTAAAAGGACTTTTCTATTCACCCCACCTGAGAGCTCAGGCCGGCCTACCCCCTCCGTTACCACCCCTTCCGTTTCCACCCCCGCCCTAACCGCTCGACCATCCCCTACCTCAACCCCCGCGCGCTCCAGTCGCCTTGATAAGCTTCCAACCCCTCTCGCCTCGCCCGCCGACTGTAAACCCGATAATGAGGTTCACCCTACTTACATAATTCACCCCCTCTGATACAGTGATTACTAATAGATAAGGCCCTACAGGTAGTAAACCACCCTTCGACCCCTCGCTTCTAACTACCCCGCTACGTAGCCTCATTGATTATGCAGTTAGGGGGCAAAATAGTTATAGATAAATGCGTACCTACTACTGGTGACGCGGCCAACTAACCAAACGTGTTCCGTATACCAATAAGATAAGATAAAACAATTAAATTGTCATTATCGAAATACAGACAGATAATATTAGTAAATTTCATTCGAAAACAAGGCTTTTGTAATGTCTCACAAGTAAATTTTTCTTCTTTTTCCCCAACTTTTTTCTGAACCGATCTGAAACAATTTCTGAACATTGTAACTGTTCGTCATTCAATAGAATAACAAGTAGCTTTTACAGAAGGAACACAAATTTGAATAATAGCAAGATGAATTGAGGTGAATCAAGGGCTTTATAATGTACTATGGTCTCGCGTGCAGATCTTTGTGAGCTATAAGTTTTGATATCAGCTGTTTTGTCGTATATAATATAAATGTCTCGTATATCTATGATGAAGCCATCCAACTAGAAGTCAATTAGGAGGTAAAGAAAACAGTAGTCATCTGATGGTTATTGTGGATAATTTTGTTCCTAATCGATCCATAGAGTTGGAATGTGAAAAGCTTTTTGAATCAGTGAATACGACGGTTTAAATGATGAGCCATGGATCTACCAAATATACATAGATCAGCGATTTACTCACGAGGTTACTTCTGTTACAGAAATAATAGACCTCTCTGTAGTAACTTGCAGCTTCTCTGGATGTATCAGAAAGCTTGTTCGGAACTTGAACACCAAAGTGCCAGTCGAATGTTTCTGTTATTGTTATGGGATGACTCGTGGAACTTCACTGGAACTGGGTTTGGTTTACAGATGTCTGACGATTATTCATTCTCAAACTGAGGGTAGTTGATCTACCAATGTAAAACACAATTGCCTCTGTGCACTTGATGAGTGTGAGTTGGTGCAGACATGCGCCAGCATTCCGGTAAACCTTGGCACTTGTGAGCGTAATTTGTATTGGCAGAGGAGATGTGTGAGCCTCCGTAAACAAATCACATAGCTTACATTTTGCAATTCACATAGCTTACATGAAGGATTCCAAGAAGGACTAGGATTATGATGTTAGTATTAGAACCACTCAATCAACCCTAGAACAGTACACTCTATCAAAAGCCATTATAATGCTGACTCAACTTCGCTAGCTCGACTTTGCACGGTTTCCACCCCACTTTGCTCACGACGAAAATTGATGGTCGGGTAACTTGATGAGCCGGAGGTCATTCATTCGTCCGGTCTGATGTGACAAGAGACATTGATCTGATCAGCTAATCAAATTGTCGCCCTCTGTTATCCCCGGGAAAAGCCTCCCGTATTAGCCATCGGTCGGGAGGTGGGGGAACATCTGTAAATAATGATGCTAGACCTCCCCGCTCTGTTTCGAAAGGAGAAATTGGATTTGAGATCTTCAGCTGCCGATAAGTTCGGTGACCAAATTTCTGAATGTCGGAAGATCCTCAGGGTTGTTTTATTTAAAAAAAAAAAAAAAAAACCTTACTGGTACACAGAACAAATGGGTGTAGATTATTTTTTAAAAACGTTCAATCACGTGTCTAATTGATGAGATTGATTGGACTGAATGCATTAGCCAGGTTGATATGCGACAGCTTTTTCATCTTCTTTCAGACACGTGATTGAGTTAAAATTCCATCGATTCATCGAGCGAATCAATTCCATGGATGTTACTGTTCGCACTAAATTATTCGCTAGTTACTAATATGTGATATTCCAAAAAATTTACCAATAAATGAATTCTAAATCAGTACACAAAGTAAAATGTCAAGAAAATCAGAGCGTGAGGGCTCACTTACCTACCAGGAGCTGCAAGGTACAAATAAATAAGTGAAAATACGAAAAAAAAATGTATTGTTAAACTTGACAATTATTTATTCTAAATTTTAGATGTGATTTAAACAAATCTTTTTTGAGTATGGTACGTAGACCTACATGTACCTGCTTAAATATTGAAGTGAATGATATTTCAATTTATGCCACTGAGAATTTGTTTCGAGAGGTTCCTACAAAATTGAATGATTTTGATATGAAGGGTTTGAGAATGTTGCAGAAGAACTCATCGCTGATACCCCCCCCCCCCTCCAACTATGATTTTCCAAAATTCAGATGCATGATTGACGGGAAAGCACATGGACCAGGAAAAACGATTTTCAGGGTAGGTCCTCTCCCAAATCTATAAGGGTTCTAGGGCAATCGCAGCTTCCAGGGCATTGCAGTACACACCGGATGATGATATGCTAGATTGATCTGGGAACTTTTCACATTTGTGATGGAAGGAAATAGGATCGACAAGTTGAAAATGTTAAATAATTACTTGTACCAGAACTCGTTCTGGGATAGGGTGATGTAAGAAACGTTAATTTGAACATAAATTGTTGGCATATATCTCCATGGCATCACCAGTAAATGTTTCATTGTAAGGATCAACAATAAGGTCAGACTGCTTTTCAATATTCCAAAATCCCTCTTGAAAAGACTCTTTGAACTGAGTGAAAGTTTCAAAAAGATGATTTCCTAGAGGTATACCACATAGTAATAGTTGATTAAAAAAAACGTAGTGAATTTCCACAAAATGAAGAGTTAAACACGTTAAATCGATTTCCATGGTCAAGCCATCATCATTAACAGACCAATAACCTTACTTCATTGTACTATCGTTGTCAATGCATTAACCGTCGAAATCGATTTTGCGTTCTAACTCTATAATTTTGTAGAAAGGGACTACATTTTTTCCAATGGCTCAGTATTTCTCTTGAAATTGGTTCCCACGTTTTTTCACTACTGATTTCCCTTTACTGAAGGTGCGTTGTCGCACGTTTTTTGGAGATGAAGTTAAATTTCAAGTATTTTCGGAAACGCTTTTTTTATGCTAAACGTTTGAAGTGCAATTGAGGTCTGTAAAAGTTGGTTTTTGATTATGAGATGCTCCAGTTGCGTGGGAGTTGGGTGGTAGTAACGATGAAGTTGTTCAAAAATTGCAAAAAATTGTTTCTTTCGGAGAAATTCCATTTTTCCACAACCTTGTGTGCTTTTTCTTGAACCTTACTGTTGCTTTGCGCCGTTATTGATTTTCCATGGCCGACTGTTTTAAGAAGCATGTGAAATGTTTGTTTCAAATGTCAGAGAATATTAAGTTGATTCACGCTCTCAACCCTCTCTGAAACGGACAAAGAAACAATCACTGACTCCACGTAAACGCCGCCGTCCATCGGGAAGGACGGAAGCAGGAAGCACGCGCCCAAGATGGGAACCGTCTTGTCCCTGGAGATCCGACTTGCGGCCAGTATTAAGAGAACAGGCCAGTTGTGGTACAGGAAGGGGGGGTTATACATTTATTAGCAGGACGTGGGATCCGGTTTTGTGGCAGATGTGCTCATAACTGAAGACTTGAAGGGGGGAAATACCTTTTACGTTATTCAACCCTGACGCGTACGTGGAACCTAAAGTGATTTTCGCTACACAATAGGACCTGTCTGTATAGAAGAAAAGGCAAGGAACAACGGCATCGTTAATTTATGGTCATGAGAATGCAGCTCATTGAGAGCACCCGTTAAATAATTGATGATGTTCAATCTCATGATGTTCGTCTTTTTAGCCCTTAGGGATTGCAAACTAATGAAGATACTACAAAATGGGAATCAATCTTTAAGCAATAGTTGTATTCCACAAAAGATATATTTTCTTCTGATTGGGTGCTAGCCATACTCAGGGGGACCCTTTCACGTTACTTTTCTCTGCCTTTCTAATGCTTGAACCAATCAAAAGGCACCTTTCACTTGTTTGTCTGTATACAGCCACCATGCCCAAGCGAGCATCTCCTTCATTCTGTAGTGTACGGACAATGGTGTGAGAACCGAAACCGGTCAACAATTATTCAACTCTTTTTGTAGAAATAGAAGGTGGAATATGCTAGCGTCTCCGTTTAAAGTGAATGTAAGTTAGCTTATGCGTGGAGGTCTCCGGCCTGGCCGTGCGAGTACACCTGTTCCTCCACGTCAGATTCCAAGTTCCAGGCTACCCACCCCTCCCGATTTTCCACCTCTACAATGCATGTGATGTGATGTGCAAGGTTCAACGCTAGGTTTGTTCCATTTATGACGGCTATTAACAGATGTCGACTAATACAAGCGCAGTTGAGATTACTGTTCAAGGTCGTTCGGTCGGCGAACAGCCGCCTTAGCCGGCTGTTCCAGGTTGATGTGTAGTTTGACAACAGTTCAACTGCTGGCGGACAGAAACCGGCAGCTCAAATGAGTGTGGTTGGGAGTTGTCGAACCTAATAACCCTACCCAGTTGAAACCTCTCTCAAACCTCTCTCATTTTGGTGCTCGAAGTGACAAGTTCTCCACTCATTCCCTCCAGCGATTCTCGCGTCCCCTCGCCACTCTCGTAGATACCCTAAAAAAATGTTTATTTTGAATAATGTAACATATTTAAATATGAATATGGACTTTTTTGTTTGGATTATTTTAACGACGTTCCAAGTGAACGTCGATCGATGGATCAACTCCTTGAGTCAACCCTTTTAGACGATGACGATGAATCGTTGGTGCACTTGTTATCAGAATACAACAAAAGGTTTTAAAATTTATAATGAAAAGGAATTCATTTAATTGGAGTCATATTACAATTTAAAATTCAAAATATCCAAAATTTAATTAAAGTTAACTATGTTGAAATTGAGAATATCAAGTTCGAGATCGAGTAATCAGGTTGATTAGAGTCATGTGAATTCAGTTTGTTGACGGCTTGGCGTTCCAGGTATGACGGTTCTTTGTTGGACAGAACTCAACAGCGATTTAAAAGGCATTGGGACAACTGTCAACTTCTGTCGACAGACGCTGTCAAGCCTGGAACAAACCCGCTATTCCCCAACAATATACGACGTCAATCGTTGAAGACTCGTTTAACACGGTGGATCCAACAGAACAGCTGAAGTTTATAGCCTCTGGAACTTGTCGAGGTCGTTAAGTTGTAGTTATAGACAATTTTAAGTTCTACTTCCAGAAATCATTGGCCAACTAAGTTAGTAAACGAAGATGTAGTGAACTCGCAACTGATTGTAGGAATCATTGGGTCTTACTCCAACTATACATTCATCTAATTTTCTTGAAACATTGATATGAAGTATTGACGATTGTCCCTACAACTTGTATATGTCAAATATACAATTTGATTTTAATATTTGATTGAATGGAGAGCTCACACACGTATTACACACGTATTAAGTAACAAGAGAAGGAGCCTTCGCGTGGATACTAGATGAAAGGAGGCGGGAACCTTCAGGTACGAAAATCCTTCAACGGGGACAATCGAGTTCGTTCCCAAATAGAACTAATTCTTCGGTCTTGTCTGTGTCTTTGAAGAATGGATTTCCATTATTTCCCAGTATCTACCTTACGGTTCGTTCCTACAATTTAGAGTTATCTTCGAAATAAAAGGTATCTATGAGGAAGAATTTTGAAACTCCAAACCACTGAATTCAGTAAAAACAGAGCAATGTCAAGCAAGATGAAACTGCATGGTTTCTAACCGTTTTGTATAGGCACCTCCATGTAATTTCATCTCTTTTAGGAACTTCTACGCTGGAATAAGTTTGCGAAGTGTGTCCCGATTTTTATGAGTATATATCCAGAGAAGAATCGCGTAAAGTAACCTCAACGAGGATGTATAGGAAGTGAACACTCTGCCGCTCCAGCAAACATATCCTCGACATACGGCGATGGCCTGAGGGCAAGGTGGTTCCTATTGTCACCTAAACGGATTAGGAGAGTCATACATATAGATGGCCAACCCGCCTCCCTTCGCTACACCGGGCTCCATCTCCCTTCCTACCCCCGAAAAGAGCCGAGGGGAAAGTATAAGTCACTTAGCTCAGCAGGGGGAAGGAGGAGGGACGTTTGGCCTGGAGGGCACACTATTTATATAGGCGGCATACGACGGTAATACCCGACTCCGCCCTGCACCTCATCAACTCGCGGTAACAAACTTATGCGGCGAGCCCGGGATATGCGCATATTAAAATGTCAATGTCCGTTCGAAACTTTGGGACCATGAAGCCGCGTCGTTGTGGAAAGCATCCCACCGTGTGATCGCATTAACACCAGAAGTGGAAGGAAACAACCGCCCATTGTGCACCAATTTTGATAAAATGCGTTCTGATGAATACGAACCAGCATGATGGTAAATCTTCATAAAGGAAACAAGAAAATCCATTCGACTAACTTAAATTTCATTAAACATCTACTTAGTATAATATATTCTTTAATTTTAACCAAATCTTTGTAATCGACCAAGAAAAAACTTGTAAACATCGAATATAGAATTGTTGATGGTTTGCGTTGCAAGAGACCTACCGCAATTCCTAAAATCGATTTAAAAAAAATCCGTCCTTGCGCCGTCTGTAATAGGCCACTCAGGGTCGATAATGTCCGAAAACCCCCAAAATCGAGTATGATCAAATCGATGTTGTGGTAGGTCATTCTCAGAGCTGGTTTCACCAATGTTTGCAATCAACGTTTACTCATTAAATCGGAGATATCTACTGTTGAACAACGATGTTTGGTGTCACCAACTCCGGGAAATGTTGAAAAATTACCTGTCAAAAACGCCAATCTAAGGTGTTTTTGTCGTAAGAATTTCGCGTTTCTTATTTTTGAAATCAGTGCAAATACAGCTTTGAATGACACTTTTTGAACCAAACGCACCACAAACCACTTTGACGTCTACAAACCCCGCCTTAAGGTTGAAAATCGCTTGCTACTGTAACCCTGTCGTTGTGACTTTGAACCGAAATCCCACAGACGCTTCGAGAGCTCTGGAAGGTTGCTGGACTCGCTCGAAATCGCGTGTTTGAGCACGAGCCTTAAAGCCCTGCGGTAGGCGGGGGGGGGTATGAGATACGCAAAAGAGCTAATAACGCAGATGAGGCGGTAATTGCGCCAACTGCGAGCATGAACATTTCTTTTTTATAAAGAGGAAATTGTATATTTAACATCAGTATTAACTAATCTTTAAATTGATTAAATTGTCTGGTCATCGCCGAATCCAGAGATGACCACAGGCTTTGCCACTGGTACCGTTCTTTCCCAGTTTTTTGCATGTTTGGAACGATTCTTCATTATATTTCATTAAAATCGATTTTGTGACGTATCTTAGCAAGATTGTTACTTGAGTCTGTGCGTTGACGTTAGAATTACGAAATTTGAGATTTTTTGGATGCATGATACGAATTTTATTGAGTGTTTTCTATTCAAATTCGTTGTTCTCTGAACTGGGAAACACCATGATAACCCATTCTTCTCCTGCACTCTTCATTTCTGAAAGTGAAAACAATGCACCTTCTACCTTCAGGTTGACTCGGAAGCGAAAAAGAACAAGTATACTAATGGGAACGGGCCGTTCGGCAAAAGCCGTAGATTCAGAAAAAGAGGGGGAGGCTGGGGGAGACCCTGGAAGACAGATAAAGAAGAATAGAGTTCGCTGGGGTGTGGCGCCCAAAAGGGCGGGGAAAGGCGGGGGAGGTCGGAGTCTGCCGACCATGAAATTAATGTTAAATATTAGACATCGGATGTGTCTTTGTCTTGCCTCCTCTATACACATTCTCTCCCTGACTGGGGAGCGTGTAATCACCTGCTGCCACGGTTCGCTGGAAACCCCGAGCTTTAAATTCACCGCGACGCAACCAGCACTTTAATTTTCTTTGAAGGGCTGGCGCTGGAAGGGGGCTGTAGGGGAGGTTCGGAGTTTTAACCCTGCAACCCCGCCGTTTTCCCTTTCGAGCCCATGTTTGCTGTAGACTTAAATGAATAGGTATGGAAACCGAGTGGTTTCAGGGGGGTTCGCCCTCTCAATTTCGAGTCGTTAACTCCGTGATTGTATACATCTTAGTAAGGTTCTCCAATTTCAAACGTCTTGTTTTACAAATTTGCTCTTAAAAACACTGCCCAACTCATGGGTTTATGATTTTCTTTAATGATCCGTGGTTGCTTATCTGATTATGAGGTTTGGGAGTTGGGAGGTTCATTTTCATGATTAAAAATTGTGATTATATGCTATGGGTGAAATTCTGTTGATCCAAAACCTGTTCCACGAGATTTGGAGTCCAAATTTACATGAAAATGACCCCCCACTTGCAAAGTCAGCAAAACCCTCGAAAAACCATGTTTTCGCTCCATAGCATCTACGCTTGTAAGGAGTTTGGGCTCGCCAGGATTCGGGAACAACTGCACCCCAAGTGAAATCCACGTGTTAAAGAAACATCAACTCCAATATTTGCATCAATTCCAAGGCTTTTATGGTCGGATATTGCGGATTAGGAATGTACGCCCCTTGAAACGTAAAAGTACTAATTTTGAGGGAGGAGGATTAAAAATTGTGGTTATTTATTGTAGGTGAAACTCATCGGAAATAAACTCTGTCTCATGTAGATCTTACATAAAAAATTACATGGAAGGGCACCCCACTTGCTAAGTCAGCAAAAATCTCAAAAAACCTCGTTTTTGGCCCATAGCACATTTTCTTGCACGGTGATTTTGATTGTTAGAAGTTAGAACGAACTGGACTTCTAGTGAAATCCAAGTGCGAAAGAAACTATGTTTTACATCAATTCCAAGGTCTTTTCTGTCCGTACGGCGGACGGACACGGCGGACTATTAATATAGGCACCCTGAAACGTAAGAAGACAAATTTTAAGGAGATGATAAATCATGTTTGCTGTATGATTGTAAAGACTTATTACTGAAAACTGTAAACCAAAACGTGGCAAATTATTTCAGACATGTTCATAACTTCCCCCCCCCCCCCATCTTTTCCTGGTTGCAAATTTTCACGAATCCCAAATCTTCAAAACAAATACAAAGATTCCCTGGCGATTCATATTATGATTATTCACACTTGAATTTCAGTTAGGTGAACTATTATGAAATTTACAGATCTAAAACTAGACGATCGAACATTTATATTTGGCCTTATTCGTTAACAGCTTTAAACCTCAAGGGTAAGGGCCATGATATGGTACAGAACGTTACTAGCAAGGGACCGCCTTCCTCTGTAAATTTTCGAAACAATTCAATAGCTAAATTGATGCCGCACACTTGCATACAAAATGTTACGCGTCCTCACGTGCTGCACTGCACACAGCTCAGATCTTCATCGTTATAATGCTAATACCTCAGGGCCAAAAGATCGCCCCTCAGCCCTATAATTCACCCAAAATTTAAGATCTTCATTATTTCCAAGGCTGGTCTTACTTCACCGCTTCCTGATCGTAAATCGTGATACAGAGTAATCCTGTTTGATCTCCTAGGTTCTACGCTCAAAATTCCTTCCAATGCTTGCCGAAATGTAGCACAACTTCTGTCGTAATTCTACGGACTAAAATCTTGAAATGATAGTGATTGATTAATTTATGATTCATGATTGATGTTTGCCAATCGCAGCTTTTACGAGGGGAAACATTATTTTCGTTTCATGTTCAACAAAAAAACATTATTAAATATGAAAGATAGAAGTAGAACGACACGATGTTTAGTGAAGAATGAAACAGGATTTTCTTGGAGTATTAACCGCAGCTAACGAGTCCACGAGTAAATCACTCTTTACAGAAAGGGCACTGCTTCGCTAACAGGTGCTGAAGTTAAGGGCGTTAGATGGCGGTAAAAGGGCCCCAGAGAAGGGCGTTATTTTGATTTAGTGGCTCCGGAGGGCTCCTCGAGTTCCACCTACTTTTCTCGTATTATCCCCCTTCCGCCGACAAGCTGAAGCGAAAATCCTTGGCGCGGTTTGGCGCAGTCCTGCGGAAAAGCATTTCCCACGAAGCCGAGAACGCCGCGACACCAATTCCCCGCCGGAGTGTGTGAGGCGAGTTGGAGTGAACATCCTTTGCCACTCTCGTCTGACAACGAGGGTCATTGTAAATCCTCATACGAGGTCCGCCTGGTGAGACGCACTAAGTAATCAGGTTTACGACGCTCCGCCGCATAACTGCTTAAACGTAGTAAACAATCATTTAAAGCCGCAAATTAGTCTTGAAGACACATCAACCCGATTCCGCTCCTTCTTGACCTTACCCTTGGCAACACTCAAGCTGTATAGAAATGATTCAATAAGCTAAAAAAATGAAATAATCCAAGAAAATCAAGCAAAACATGATTCACAAGATTCATTGCCAAAATCGTTTTTGATATCTAGTTGATTTTGGGTGGAGAAAAATCAATTTCACAATATAAACCCATGTTTTTCCACAATCAAATGTCATTTTCTTCAAAAAATGTCACTTAAAGAAATTTTTCCCCTATATTCCTGGAAAGCTGAGATTCTAGAAAAGTTTTTCCTGACAAGTTACAATGTGCAAGAACGAACAAGAAAAAAGTGTCTTTTTTTTCATGAATTCTCAAAATTTTATCTTCAGACTAATTTTTCAGGTTGTAAGTGAAGTTGAAATTAAAGCTCTTTCCAACGAAATCCTCAAAATTGATTTTAGAGAGACTTTTGAGGGAGCCATGGCCATTTTAGTGACTTTAAGATCAAAAATACTAAAATATGGAAATATCTCGAAAACACACGTCACATCTTACACATCAACCCAATTTCGCTCCTATATTCCCCTTGCCAACACAGAAGATGTATAAAAATCATTCAATAGACCCAAAAAATCAAGCAACTTAAGATTCGTTTATTCTTAGGATTCGTTGCTAAACTCACTTTTTTGTAACACTTTGATTTTGGGTGAAAAACATATAATATAAGTACGTTTATTATATAATATATATTTCAGGGGTGCCCCCCCCCCCCCCAAGCTTCATGATCCCCCCCCCCCCCCAATCAGAAGTATCATGATCCCCCCCCCCCCCCATCAGAAGTAGCCCCCCATGTAAGTTGGTACCCCCTCCTCCCCAATGTAAGAACTACTGGTAACCACCCTTATTTTATCCAAAATTAAAAGAAGATTTATATAGGTATTGAAAAAATTCAACCCCATTTGGCAATAGACAAAACGTGTATATTTTTTGAGGTTCTTTACATAGTATGTAATATATTTTTGAATGTCGTCACGCTAAACACTTTCAATCAACTTTCCCCCCTCCCCCCAAGAATTTCAATGACGCAATCTGCGTCCCCCCCCCCCCCCCATCTGTGGGCACCCCTGTATATTTGTGTATAAACCCAACTGTTTCAGCATTGAAACGCCATTTTCTTCAAAAAAATGTCAAATGAAGAAATTTGTTTCCTTATATAACTGGAAAGCTGAGATTCAGGAAATGTTTTTCTAGATTTTCTCGGAAAGTTACAAAGCTTGTTCATCACTTGTAATAGCAAACATGGAAAAATGTGGGTTTTTCACGAATCCTCAAAATTTGATCTTCAGACTAATTTTTAAGGTTCTAAGTAGTGTTGAAATTCGCTAATTTTGCTGTTGGGAGTTATGAAATTTAAAGCCCTTTCCAACCATGTGCTCAAAATTGATTTTAGAGAGAAGTTTGAGGGAGCCATTTTAGTGACTTAAGATCGAAAATACGATTAAAATTGAAATACCTCTGCTACGAAGCCTCTGAACAGTTTTTGTTGAACATTAGACAGTTTTTGCTGAAAATGACCGGTAGAATCGATCTATGGATTCTTGACTATAGGATTTTTGACAACCTGTTTACTATTGGTTTTCTATGTAGTCGTCACATTATGGTCATGAAGTTGTCAAATCTCTTTATTGGTGTCATTGTCAGTGGTGTGTTCGCTGCCCTTCACTTCTGCTCGTCGTGGTTGTATGTTCTTGCGATCTCTGTTAGGAATATTAAAGCAACGGTCTACACGATTTATTGACATTGAATAACACTAGACTCAACCTATCTTCAGTTCTGAATAATAATATTTATTTTAGCTGCAGCCCTTGGAACAACAAGGAGCATTACGAATTCACGTTCCGCCAAAGGGGTTCCCTGAAAACGTGCAAAAACCCCAGCGACTCGGAAGGGGAAAAAAAACCTCCCGAAGTTTTTAAATTAAAAGTCCGCGCTGTATTTCAACAAATCGAATCCCTGATGAAGGGGAACCGCGACAACGTGCTGATTGGCCTTCGAGTCTCATGCATTTTGATTGCACTTCCGACTCCGTGGAAACGATAGCGGTGACGCCCTCGCGCAACCGACCACTTCATTCCCACTTGTAATCACCGGGGTTGTTTTTCGTGGCCCGAGTCCCCCCATCAGCATATTGACTACTTGAAACAGTTTTCCCGGAGTTTCACTCCCTCTTTCCCCCCCGGCTCGTTGTGAAAGGGGAATTGGAGTTGTCAACTCGAACTAATTTCACCGCTGAGTGGGAAGCGAGGGGGTTCTCCCGTACAAGTTTATTCTGGTAGGGACTCGACGAAACACTCCATCACCGGGGGCGTACCTCCGAAAAACAAGATCGCGTTAATAGAAAAACGAGTTATTACGGCTCTGCCGCGCTAACTGTGCTCCTGAACAATTCAAACGACACCTTTTGTTCAACTCTTTTTTGACAGAAGAACTCAGCGCAATATTTCCAATTTTTCAACTGTACTGCAGTGGGTTACTGTAATATATGATGATTTGTCTTGTCAGTCGTGATTTCTCATGAGGTAGAACATCATTCTGTCATACCATTGATTCCTTTACAACACATCTGAAGCTGATCTGGGATGGGAAATGGCGTGCTCCATCCTGGTCAGCTGAGTGATGTAAATTCTTTCTTATTCTTTTTGAAATTTTGTAAGTACGGTGGAGCATCCTAAGCATCAAGAGATGCATGACACTATTGCCTCCATCCAAATCAGACGAAAAAGTTAAATCGCTTATTGATTATTCTCAATTGTTAACGTGAGAATAACGAGCTGAGAAAACCCAAAACCAGGAAATCCACAAGTAATAAAAACAGAAAATACGATTTTGAGAGCGAAAGTAGATATTATGATAAGAGTGGCGATGGAACTCAGCTAGGTGGGGCGCGGTTTGTAAAAATAACGAATGAAGAATATTCCTCCGACAACGTCAAGACTTTTGTAATTAGTCGTTTGAAAGCTGATGGAAAGCAGAATTACCTTTGAGGTTTGTGAATACCTTTATTGGGGTGAC
The DNA here is from genome assembly GCA_031894815.1 of Creontiades dilutus. Classification (NCBI taxonomy): domain Eukaryota; kingdom Metazoa; phylum Arthropoda; class Insecta; order Hemiptera; family Miridae; genus Creontiades; species Creontiades dilutus. The sequence goes on from JAVIWC010005620.1 coordinate 2,043,885, forward strand.
TTGTACATCAAATGAGTTCAGAACACTATTGGAATCATTTCCGGAGAAATTTTTTTTTTTATTAATACAAAGTAAATTTAGAAAAATCAACATTATGGTTTAGATCACAGCGAAATTATAGTATCTAATTAACATGAAACGTGTATTTCAGGTGCAACCCAGTGGTTGCCCTGTACCATAACGATATTTAATTAAATTGTTACAGTCTGTGCAAGGAGAGCTTCTTGTGGTCGCTTTCTCTTCAGTCTGCGACTAGTTGATGCAGGTTGCTAGTTTGGAGGTAACGGGGTTTGGAGGATTAATCATGCGATTGTGAAGGTCGTTGTAGGACTTCTTAATCAAATCATGTACATATATGATGTGCAGATCGTTGTGGAGTGTTGTGTTGCGGACATACCAAGGAGCCGCAGTGATGAGTCTCAGCACTCGATTTTGTGTCACCTGAATTTTCTTGATGTGTGTTGCCGCAGCTGAACCCCACAACCCGCACGATTGCGACCAGATTGGTTTTATGAGTGACAGGTACATTAGCCGTTTAGTGCCAAGGGAGATGGGTGATTGATCACAAAGTAGTGGCCTTAATTGCCTTATTCTTGCTCGTATTTTTGTCACCAGGTATTTTATGTGATCTACCCATGTAAGTTTGGAGTCCATGTGAAGTCCAAGGTAGCGGACGGTGCGGTCTTGGGACTTTATTGAGGCTTAAGATCATACTTACCTGGTGTAGGGGTCTACCATGATTTGGAGAAAATCAGTGCGGGCTGTTCAATTCACAGTGACCCACATCAAGGAATAACTGAATACGCGTTTAATTTATTACCGTTTCGTCCACATTTTTAGCTCGGGGCAAGTAATTGATTCGCCCTTGGGGAAAAGTGGGAGGGTTGTTGATGCAAAAGGGAATTCAAGAGGTGGAGCGGCGGTTAGGAAGCTTACCCGTTGCCGTGACGACGGTCGAGGGTCGACCTTCCCCACCGTTTCCCGGAGAAATTTCCAAGGCGGTGGAAATAATAACCGACTTCCCTTGAATTTTACTTGACTTGATCAAAGTCAGTTCGATGGTTGTGGGATCTGCGAGATAATTCTACCGGGACAATCACCTACTTGTTTACTTTTCCGATGTATGCCCACGCGTAACACTACTTCCCTCCATTTCAATTCATTTATGCCATTGATATATCAGGGTACGTACAATTTAACCCTAGTTAGGTGGACTTCCAGAATCGCCTATTACAGGGGGACTACGTAAAAAATGACGTAGTGTACTAAAAGTTCTTCTTTCATGGCCATCTCGACTGAATATCCCTTGTAGGACATGGTTTTCCAAGTCTCACATTCACAAAGCACGTATCTGTTACACATTTTTGATTACTTACTTATATAAATAAAAGTTTAGTATTTCCCATTTAATAATAAGACAGGATTATTAGCACAAATTTCCCTTCTTTAACGCACTGTTACTGTGATTTTTAAATTACTACGAATAATCCACTTCTTTCGTTTCATTTTGCTGTTGCAGGTTCTTTCTGAAGTTCTTCCTGAAATGCAACCAGAACTGCTTGAAGAACGCTGGGAACCCACGAGACATGCGAAGGTTTCAGGTAAGAATAATAACATTCGCTAAAAGTTTTCTCATCTAAATGATTAACAGTAGTAAAATCCAGTTCTTAGCGACCGACCCGACAGTAACCCCCCCCCCCCCCCGCTCAACACTCCTTTAACTAACCTTCGGGTTGGCTCCTTCCGCCCTTTGTTATCCCGGCATCACCACTTTTCCGTCCGCCCGAGGGGTTCATTCGTGTACCTGCCACCTTGGTGAGCACTAGCCTCTCTGGTGCTCTGGTTGAATCTACAGATTTTTCCAGGGAGTTGGTTAGGCTTAGTAAGTACCGTTTATGAACACAGAATGCGCTCACGTAAACCCTTGTTAGCCCCCCCCCCTCCCCAGCCGTAGCTTTCATCTCTGTTTACTAGCTCCCCTCCTCTGAGCTAGAATCCCATATTTGTAGGTTGCATAGGCAATTTTTCATCTTCGGTACTTAAATGTGTAAAATTAATCATTTAAATGATCCGGCTGTAGAACCATAGAGGCTACTGTCTCGCTTTTTTTAGTTTTCAAAATTAACATGTGTCACTGGTTTTTTGTTCCTCAATGAAAACTTTATTCTTCCTTCATTAAACATTATTTCTCACACCATGGTCATACACCAAGACAAAATTTAATATCCAAGCTTTTATCCGAAACTACTGAATGGAAGTTTAAGAAATTCGGCTCATGAATCATGTGCCTAGGTGTATATTATGTATCATTGTTGAACAACCGTAAGGAAAAAAATTAGAGAGTTAGAGAAGCCAGATTGTGTTTAAAAAATTAGTTTGATTTAAGAACACCATTTGGAAAATGTGTTTTCCCATAGATTAAATTTTAATACATCTTTCACTCATGTAGTACTCAAATTCAGCAGTGGCGAGTGATAGAAATCGATGAAAACTAATTAAACTCCGGGAAAATCGTTCATGGGCTCATCCTGTACGACTATATAACTAGGATTCGATAGAATGGAGAATTTGCCCCTTACAAGAACTGAGGCGACATGCCTGCAACACCTACAGGATATTCCTGGAGCTAAATAGTTGCAAGTTTATTGTCAGGCTTAGCTGCTTCGAGAAAGCGGAAAATGGAACGAGCGTACCCGCAACAACGGAAAATGTTTAGGTAAGAATTCTTTGAAAGGAACGTTAATATAATTGTTAATGAAACACGCCCTTTCATAATCAAATTAGATAGATGTGAAATATGTTTCAAAAGAAGACCAAAGTTCTTAATCAAACAAAAAAAAAGTAATTTTTTCTTAAAAACTAGAGATGTGATCAAATTGATGTCGTTTTTGCCGTGTCCGGTCCATAGAACGGCGCAGTGAGCTACCATACCCGCACGACCGAGCTGTATTGCGGGTTATTAATAAAGTATCGCTACACCGTACTGACCAAGAGATGTATCTCTTGCTAGTTTATGAACATCGATGCTTTTTAAAGTTCCCCATCGACGTTCAAGATCATCGATGTTTTGGGGATATCTATTTGAAAAATGCTTGCCTATGCCTACTTGTTTAAAATAATAATTATTTTTCAATAAAAATTACTTTCAGTCACTAGGTCACTTCCCTATTCATATTTTGTGGCATAGGTAATATTTATGCTGTTACACACGTAATAACATAGGTAAAGGAAGGAACTAAAATTACGAATTGAAGACGAACCTTGTTTATTCAAACAAACAACATATGTAAGACATCTATGTTGAAAAAATATCGCAATCAAAACACCGATGTTACCAGAAAACATCGATGTCGATGTCGCATCACTATTTCTTACGCACCGATGTAAGTGTGCATGTACTGGGAAACATTACTTTTTCAACGTCAAGTATGTGTCTGATATCAACATCATAACAAAAAACCAACCAGTGAATGAAATACACACAAAAAATTAACTATTACACACAAAAAACACTGTTTTTATAATGTTACATAAAGGTTTATTGTTTTTTGTGTTCCTTATCGTCCCATACTTTTTTTTTTAATAAAATTCACGAATGAACTATATTCGCAACTTTTTTCTGGTTTGATTACAGAGGATTATAATAATTAATAAGGTTTAATAATGATAAACGAATAAATAGTTCCAGGCAAGATGGAATGAAAACTATTATATTCCGTACCTAATGAGAAGCCAAAAAATGAATGAATGAAATGAAATTCCCTATCTTGTGTATCGTGTGGCTTTTGAATACTATCAAAACTCGATATTTTTCATTTTCTTTGATCCTTTCGGTTTGAGAAAAGTAAATAGGATGATTGGATTGTTTTTCTCCTTGTAGTGGATAGTTCTAATTTTGTCGTGGTTGTCTGGAATCAATGGGATTAACCAAAAGTTGCCGGGAGGAATGTTTTCGATATGCTCTGAACCCATGTACCCAGAAAATATTCATTTAACCAGTTCTTTTGGATATGAGATATGATGCATATGAGGCGTTTGTTATCAAAACAAGCTGATTTCGGTTTTGAGAATTTTACAGGAGAGACGAGAAACTTCTCACGTCCACAGTTCTGAAGTTACACCTTTTATTTTTGAATTGTAGGTAGGTATAACCGCCTAGAATATAATCAGTTTTTAATTTCGCCCTAGGTGGATTATGTTGGGAGTAATCACACAAAATAGGTTGGAATGAGCTGGTTTTGATGCAAAAACATGGTTTTTCATGCTTTTTTGTGTTTTTTCGTTCAATAAAGTTGTGGAAAATTGTTTTTTTTTTTTTTTTTTTTCCAGTTTACCAATTGAAATTTGTGTATTTTAATACGTTTTAAATAAATGACATGTAGTAAAATGGAAAACAGGAAGGCATGGCTAGGTTATCTGGCAGAAGATGGCAAAAGCTTGGAATGAGCTGGATTTGATCCAGAAGGCAAACATTTTTGTCTACCTTTGGGTTGGAATGAGCTCGATTTGATCTATGATATAGAAGCATATTATGCCTTCGGCAGGTTATGAAGGTCCCTCCGAACTTTCAAAATATGCGAAAGAGTGGATGTCACAAAAAATGGAATATTTGCATATTTCGTTCCTTGCATTTATGCATATTTGGTTCATTTTATATGTAATAGTTATGCACCTGTCGTACCTGCTATGGGCTAGTTGTTTGGCCGATTAGATAATCTCTTCTTTGATCCTTCAGGCTTTGAGAAAAGTAAATTGGACGAGAGGATTGTGTTGCGCTTAATTTTGTAGTGGTGGCCAACCATGAATGGGATTAACCGAACGTTACCGCGGGTTTTGAACGTAGCGGCGGAAGGGGGACGGGGGGGTAGGGATTGATTAAATAGAACAACGATGTAAGAGGAAGGGATTGTATGGGAGGAGGGAGCGAGGAGTGGGGGGAGCTAGTTTGTTTAAAGGTTTAAAGCTGGTTTGTTGGATGATGTTGACGGATGAGGGGAGCCCAACCTTATTAGCCCCGGTCTACCGTTAAGTGGCATCGAGTTACCTTGAGTTCTCTCTCCTAACCCTGACCGCATGCACAATAGTCGAGTGGACTTTAACCCTCTTTTGTGATTCCCCTCAAGTAATGAGGCCCTACCATCTGGCTACACGAATAACAGAAGAGATCCTTTTTTTTCGAAGATTGATCGGGATTGACTGGAAAATGACTCAATAGAGATTTATATGAGCTAATAAGAAAGAAAATCTACCAAGTTGTTTGCGGCACATTGATTCCTCGTCCCTATCTAATCACAGCCTGGAGAATACTGCAACAAGTGAATAGGCAGTGCTGTGCCCTTTGTCAATCCAACACTCTAATTTGATTTGCAAGTAACATTTTTTTCAAAATGATTTCATTCCGGTACTAAGGAACGTTGTCTACTGTGTGTTGTTGCTAAGAACGTTATCTTCAAACTGATTTTGAATCGATTTTCTCGTGACCAAACAACTAACCAAAACACGAATGGAAGAAAATTCGCCCATGTAAATGTTATTTGCCATTTGATCATTTATTAAGGATTTGTAAGATTGCATAGTGGGCAGGTGAAAATGACCTAACACGCATTAACAGAAATAGGTATATCGTTATTATGTTTGGAAGATAAGTTAACGAAAAAATATTCAACAATTTCAAATCTGATTTTCGAAGAATTGAATGACCAAAGCAGTAAAGCACTCCAGGCATGACATCATTAGACAATAAACATTTAATGAATATTCGTATAACAACCTATAATTACAGGATAATGCATAGTCAGAAGCATCACACAACCAGTGTTCGTAAGAAGAAAATAGGTGAAACTTCAGATCTTCCTGTAAAATTTTTGTACACTTTTTCGGAACCCCACGAATCAAATTTTGATTTGCAAAACTTCAGCTAAGAACAGGCAAAGAACAGATTGGGAATCGATTTTCTCGTACAATAACCTGGAATGAAGAAAATTCCCTAGTTTGTAGAATTTATTAAGGATGTACGTGCAAGCGCTAACACGCATTAAAGAATTCGCTTATCTTTGGAATATATACTGAAATCGATTGGTTATACAGCAGTCAAGCAATGACATCAGTCACAATACAACATGATATTCGTTAATAACCCATTCGGATAATGCTTAAGATCAGGTTCTTAGTACATTTCATTGTCTACTATAAGGCCGATATCGAAGCAAATTAATGACACCATACGATTGATATATAGTTTTGACCTATTTCGGAATAAGGAGAGAGACGAACGGTGGAATGTGGAATCCACACTTGTCATAACCCAAGATGTTAGTTCAACACACACGGCCACATGGGACATGGTGGTAATTGATTCTGAGTTATGATGTGAATAATACGAGGTAACCGTTAAGATAAAAGTGGGATCCGGCTGCACAGTTTAGCCAACTATATGGGGGTTAAACCGCTTTAACCGGAACGTACGGAGTATTTTCCATGTTCCACACTGATTTAAGAAATGTTATTGTACCTACTAACTGTGAGCCCCCTGATGGGGCGGGGGTGTCATGGGGTTGAGATCATATAAGATCCAACAGCAGATAATGGTGATTGTTTAATTTGGATTACTTTCAAAATTAATGTGTCCAACCAATTTGCCCCTCTCGGAATATGTAAGCCTATTAAACTAGACAGTTGTTGGCTAAATAGGTAGCATTTGGAACAAACAGCGCAAGTTTGTCTAACGACAAACACTACATCTTCGTTTCCGACTTCTTGCCGAACTTGCTTGTTTTCCCAGACTAATTTCCCGATTTCACGCGACCGCCCCGAAAAGCCCTGGTGATCTTCAGCTCCCCGACTCCGAGAGGGCGGTTCGCCTGTAATTGCCTTTTTCTCAGAGAAACTCCGTCCAATTTTTCCTTGCGGGATCCTCCTTAACACGCCCCCTTTTCCGCCGACGGCTCCTGTTAATTGCATCTGTAGCCCGACCTTGGAGAGGGTTCAATTCCGATCTACCGCTTCGAAAGAAGGATCGACACAAATCAGGCAGTCTGTTCCAGAAGAGGGGGGTTGTTCAGTAACTTTCTAGACCAGGGGTCTCTGATCAACATCTCTGAACCGGTCAGCCTTGATTTCAGCATCGAACATGCTATAGCTTTGGACTAACTACCCGAAACCGTGCAACGCGGGAGTGTCACATTTTTACTTTCCCAACAGAGTCCATTTTAATGAAAAATTACGTCCATTTCTACTTTCCCTGTACAATTTTACCTTGCAGAGTCGAAAGTAATGTCAATTTTTACTTTACAGAGTGGAACTTAATGTCTATTTTCACTTTCCCAACAGATTGAAAAATAATGTCCATATTTACTTTCCCAACAGAGTCCATTTTCAGTTGAAAGTAATGTCTAACTGAGTTCTCATGATGCAGTCTGGTGGTTTTTGTCTAGGAATGCCCACAACCAGCAGAGACGTTGTCCAACAACCTCATGAACTTCAAAAAGTATTGAAAACTTGAAATCGAGTAGACAGAATCAACTGTTATTTTGAAGGAAGGGTTGATACAAAAATTAATGTTTTCGTCTTTCACGTTTCTCAGTTTTTGAGTTGTGTAAGGGAGGGGATGCTAAAACATATTCCATGTTTCTTGAATTTTAGAGATAGAGATGATTATCGATTGAATTTACTTTACGATCGGTTGGCAAGTTAGTGCTTGTCGATTTCTGGACGTAGGAGGTGCGTTTGACAATACGACCTACCCCAAGGTAAGGGATAAAGGATATGCAATTGAGGTGCTTAATCTCAACAACACATGCCTCCCAGCTGATGAGGGATGCCCACAAGGAAGAGTGCCAAGTATCCGGTACGCTCTAGTTGCTGGCGTTGATGGAACGCCTGCGATAGCCTATCATCAGAGGCTCCAAGGTCATATCAACGATGAAGTTGTGAATTCTGGACGCTTATGATGAATTCAAACGACTGAAAAGACGTTTTCGTCTTGGAGCCTCTGATGATAGGCGATCGCTTGCGTTTTGATCACTCCATTCATTGTAGGAATTCGTATATCGTTGTAGATATGGAGATTGGGCACGCATCGACGAACGTTCGCAGTACTTTGTTCGCAAAACCTCACGACCTGCGGTAGAATGGAGGTGTGGATGGTGGTGTGTTCATCAAAGTTTGTGCGTTCCTACAAATCGTGTTCATTGATGACACTAAACTTGCTTCGATCAATGATTATTCTTCGGTAAATAATTGTTGCCTATAAGTTGCATCACTTGGAGCAAAAATATTATTCTTTTAAACGAATTTCAATGTGAAACATCAGAAAATAACTACTTTGAGCAATTTCGCGTCCAGGGACGTCCAACCTAAACGTGTTTTGCAGTTTTCTTAAAAATTGGAAAAAAAGGCTTTTGGAATGTTTAGAAACCCTGCGCCTCATTTCAATCCGGAAACAGCCAAACCGAAACATGAATCTTTCGCATTTTCGTGAATTTGACAATTATTGAACGAGTTAAAATGAGAATTTGTCGTGATAATGTGACATTCCAGTTCCACCCGACCTTGCCGATTCTCCCATGTATTTATATTCTTTTCCCCATCGTCTCCGTCAAATCCAACGTCGGAAGGGAGCCGGAGATCGTCTGGAAAACAGAGGGGAGACGGCCGGCTAAATAAATAATTACGTTCCATGATTCATCCGATGTCGACTGGTTCTCTTGTGAAATTGCTTTCGTCTGCTTTTGTTCGATCTCTCAACCCACCGCTAGCATCAGCAGGTGCAGACTGAATTCCACCTAATTATATGATTACCTTTATATTATGATTATTTAGTAAATTATAGGAGCTTTTTGAGATTTATTAAAATCACTCCAAATTCATTATCGAAGATTATTTCGGTATCAGATATCCCTCCTTAGCTGATTACTGGGCTGCACATGCAGAAACGCCATATTAAGGTGCCGTAAAACACTTAATGAAAGAAAGATCAATCAAGTTAGGTTGCTGCAGCTATGCTTTTCCAGTATTTCTCTGGTGTACGATTAATAAAAACGGAGGTAGCTATCACGTTCGGTTTGTTCATGTTGGTTTTGGTGGTCCCTTTTTGGTTCAGATATTGGGAAAATCAGCTAAGGGTAAATCATTAAAGATCTCAAACCTATTTCAGTCGATTCTGCGTCTAAATTAACCGGGAAAGTGGTACTCTACTCGCCTATCTCAGCAAAAACCTCGAAGAATAAGTTTTTTGTCAGTTTTTGGTCAATGGTACCTATGCGTTTGAGGCAATCCAGGTGGGTTGTTGTTAGGACCAACTATACCCCTAGTGGAGCAAATGTTTCCAGCAGGATGTCTATCATCTTAACTTCATTCAATGTTGATATCCAAGGATCAAATGAATAACTGGGTTGCCTATAATGCCGAATAAACTAACAATACCCTTAATTCTCGGAAATGACTCTTGACACCGAACTCAAATGAAAAGAGCAACAACATCAATTTTAATAAACTTGAACAATCAGGAATTGAAAAAAAGATCTGAAGATTAAGTTTAGAAGATTTTATTGGTTACTCGGTAAACATTCAGAGAATTCCATTCGTTGGAAGTGGGAAGTTCTAACAAACATTTGACTGCCTCCCCACAAGTAAAATCGGCTAATTCTTGGGAATAACTCTTGACACAGAACTCAAAAGACTAGAGCAGGTCAAGAATTAAAAAAACGCCTGAAGATTAAGTTCAGCAGAAGTTGGAAGTTCTCAAAAAATATGACAGCCTCCCCAAAATTTCAACCAATAAAACTGCTACCAAACTGGGCGTCACTCAGCTAATTCTGAGTGCCTTAGCTATTCTCAGGAAAGGAGTGTTGGGATGAGCAGACAGCAAACTATCAATATGAGAATCAATGAGATCAATCAATATCATGTATTTAGTCGCGTAATTGTATTTTGCAAATAACGAAAATCAACGAATTCTTATCTTAAAAAAAACGCTTTTATTGATGATTGCTGCAGGTCTATAATTTATAATTATTATACACGTAAGAATGTACTGTATTCATGAACTTGAAATTTTGGATTTTTATTACCCCCCCCCCCCCCCCTTCTGGTTAAAGACACAACCCGGATATTGTGATAAAGTTGATCTGGGACACTTGTTTTCACATTAAGCGGGGATTACTATACAAGCAAGTTCTGTAGTTAGTGTGGATATGGTATGTACCATATGGTATGAAACTATATGTACTGCTCTGGGGATGTTCGAAAAATAGTATAATCGTTAGATGGTTCGGAATTTTCAGAATAGTGCTAAAGAGTACCTATATATCCTTAGTGCCCCCTGGTACGTTCCAAACGAGGACCTCTATCGGGACTTTAATTTACAGGCAGTGAGCGTAGTGATAAAGCATCACGACCAAACACACCATAGCCGAACCACACTAGCTAGAAGTGTTTCCAACAATTGACGGCCGTTAAGATCGGGAAATCGCTAAGTTTTGGCAGACAACCCGTTCTCGAGTATCCTATAAAAACTGAAATTACGACGTGACTTTTGTTCGGTGCAGCTCGTTCGGATCGGAAAATTACGATCACGAGTTCGCCTGAGGCTGAGCGAAAACTTCCAATAGCTTCTACTTCTTTCTAGATGGGAGTGTAATAGAGAACAGACCCTGTCCCACACGGAACCGAAAAATTCAAGGAACACTTTCACCCTCGTTCTGCTGGATGATGACTGAAAAAAATGGAGATTCTACAATGGCTCCTAAAATTTTAAAACGATTTCTCGACTCCGCTTTTTCATATTCAAGGTGTCCCACGTTATATTCTACAAAGTTCACATTTTTCAAGTTTTCTTCAACTTATCGGCGACAAAAAGTGACTCCTAAAGTTTTTTTTTTCTTATTTTCATCAACTATAAATCTAGTTGGTCTATAAAAGACTCTAAGTGTTTATGTAAAACATTTGTTAGGTTTTTGAGTTTGGAGTGTTCTCCTACAGTACTTTTTCAAGCTCTTTCCATTGGCACAGTCAGTTTCAGCGCCAAGTCGAAGGAAAACCCCAAAAAACACAGTTTCATGAAGCAACAAGTCACAAACTACGTGAATCTTAACCGAAAAAAGACACTAAAACACATTTGACTAGATGGAGCGCGCCTTTCTCCTGTCAGACGTTGAATAATAAGTATAAAAGAAATATGGAGACTGGAGGATTTGGTGCTTTTCTCAATCCAAAACTGACATTTTCTTGCCACTTCCTTACTAATACCTCATTTAGTTTATAATGAAATAAAAAATGAGAATTCATTTCAACAATTATTGTCATCTAATCAATTTAATTATTATTTTTATTAATCAATTGACTACCCTGTCTATTGGTGTTTTAGTTGGTTTGTTCGTCGTTTTGCTTCCTAGTCTACCAAGGTAGCGGAAGCATTGTTTTCGCTTACGGAATGTGAAAATGTTTTTGTCTCAAAATCAAAAATTCCACTCGCATTTTGCGTTTTAGACCTTTCTGAACAATTTTGGTTTCCTGTGTGTCTGTCTGTCTATCTGTTTGTCTGTCTGTCAGCAAATCCTTGTTACGGGCAAAACTACACGAAGTTATAGTCCGATTTTGATGAAATTCTCAGAGATTGTGCGGGTTGGGGTGTAGATGGTCCCCTATAAGTTTCATGACCCCCGGATCAATAGTAGCCTCTGCGCATGCGCAAACGTGAAATCCTTGTTACGCGCATAACTCCGGAGTTCTTGACCAATTTCGATGAAATTTTCACGGATTGTTCCGTTTGATGTGTAGATGGTCCCATATAAGTTTCATGACCTTCGGATCAATAGTAGCCTCTGCGCATGCGCAAACGTGTAATCCTTGTTACGCGCATAACTCCGGGAGTTCTTGACCAATTTCGATGAAATTTCCAGGGATTGTTCGGTTTGATGTGTAGATGGTCCTCGTGAGTAATAAAGAAATTTAATTATCGATTTTTATTAAGTTCTTTAGTATAATAATTTTCAATGATCTATACAGTCATGTTATGGATACCTATGTGCCATTAACCTACTTGGCAGTTCGTTTTTGTAACATGTGGTGCAACATTTTGTAAAGCATCTTCTTCATGAAATTTACATGCCGATTGGTAGAAATGGATGTCAAATACACAAAACTTCACCCTGAATGACGGATTACACCACTAAAAGCACTCAGTAGGTAGGTATTAATAAACCAAAAACGGCATGGAATGGGGCTCCATTCAAATTTTTAAAAGTATGACAGCATTTATGGCCAAAAAGGCATACTTCCAATCGTAATCAGTAAGTGGCACACGAATGAGATAATCATAGTGAAAAATTGCAGCATTTCGTTATAACGAATTATAGGATATCCGAACAACTAACCTTTCACTACTCCAAGGCTCAATGTATAATTAAAAACGTATTAAGTACTTGAAATTAGGATTAGTGACATGGAGAAGTTAGTAGCATGGAGAAACGCATTAGTCACCGTTCCTTTTGTTGGAACTGGCCTGAAAAGGCACATGATGTTGTTCTTTGAGCGTGCAATGATCACTCTTTCAGAAAAATATGTATTATGAACTATAGCCGGTTATCCAGAATCCAGAAACGTATGACATTCTAGCAGGATTTCAAAGCACCAAAAATTTTTTTCAAATTCGACTGACTCGAAAGCTGACGTTGTAAAATTATTAAAATCCGAGATGCGTATCACAGGCCCCATAAAAAATTTCACATTTCCTCAAAATTTTGACAAATTTCATTTTAAAAGTATAAAAACCATTGAAATAGTTTCATTTTTTTTCAAACATTTGTAAAAACTTGATAAAGCGAATGAGAATAGGTTCTTAACGCTCATTAGATCGTTGTGATTACTAAAATTTTATTAGTGGAAATTAACGTGACTGCAAAATTTACGTTAGTGTAACAGTGGTAATTCCTTCTTGGAGGTTATGGTGAGGTTGCGATACTGGCAGAGTCCTCCCCCGTCTGCAGCACCGCCTTCCCATTAATATTTCATTACATTAGGATAACTCTCGTCCTCCAGGGCATTCGGGAATCGTTTAGAGGCGATTGTGCCTTCGCTCGAACCTTCCCCATCATTTGGCTTCCGATTGTATCCTTGCGAAATTCGATTAGACCACCCCCGTTCACCCTTTCGCCACCCCTCCGCTACCCTCCGTCCCCGATACAAGACCCTCTTTTAACCGGACATGACCGGTGTTTGTTCGAACGGGGAATCTGGAACGAATTCCCGGAGAAGGAGGAAGCGTTTGAACTGGAAATGCCGCAGATGGCGGTCGTTTCGGCCGATTGTCACGGTTGAAATAGAACGAGCTGGTCGGAAATTAACTGTGAAATTGATCGACTCGCTGTCAATGGAAACTCTGTTAACGACATTGTCATGGAATATCCCCGAAATCCGGAGAACATCGTTTAGATCCAGGGTGGCTGTATAAATTCATAAATATGAAATAATTGAAAGGGTGGGGCCTAAGTTAACTATGTGATATACGATCTGTTTGAGTTTTCATTGTGTAGATAATCTATTGTTAAACGATCAACTCGCTGTCATAAAAACTCTTTAACGACGTTGTCAGGGAAAGTCTCCAAAAACATCATTTGGTTCTTGAGGAATTACATAAATGGGGAATTAATGTTAGCAATGTATACGGAAAGTTTCTTATGCTCATGTCATGTTATGTGCTTGGCCATCTGGCACCAAGCGAGGAGGAGCCACTTCTCAATACCTAAGTTCCTAGGGGTTCTTCAGGTTGTTGCAGGCTGATTGCCTCAACCCTTGGGAGAGGTAACTACTCCATTCCTCTTGTAGGCTGCCCATCATGCTTCAGAAAATCAAGATTGGTTGGTTAGAGTTGTAGAAGGTAATCTGAACGATTGGAGAATTAGGAAAAATATGGCTCACCGAACAGTTTAGACCCCTCTCTCTTCCTGCTTTTAGCAATCATTGGAAGTGCGACGGTTTTGGACAGTTCCCCTTTCCAGTTCCTTGCAACTGCTGCTCCTAAACATATGCCTGAATCCCCTGGATACCTCTATCTGTTATTCTCGGTCTGGATATGGACGACCTCTCGTTAGCTGGCTGTTAAGCATCAAATGATCAAATAAGATTAGTTGGTTGAAATAATGGAAGACAACCACTGTACATTTGGACATCTTAAGAAAAAGATAACCACCAGATCTCTCTCTGACCTGGAAGAGCTATGTCTCAGACCTCTCTCCTCCTGCTTTTTGAAGTCCCTGGGTATGCATTGGATGTGAATAGCTAATTTCCAGTTTCTCGGAACCACTGACCCTAAAAATATCCAAAAATCCTTCAAGTGTCCTATCCACTAGGTGATATCCACTGGGTGTGTGGTATCCACTGGGTGATGCAAGTTAATGGCTTCAGCTCTTGAAAAACATAATATCTTGTCCGTCACTCTTTCAAATACAACGTCCAAACGTCACCGAATAGTAGTAAAAGCTCTTGAGAAATGTCCTCATCAAAACCACAGATGTGGACACTTCCTCTTTCCAGTTCCTTGAAACTGCTGCCCCTGAACATATGCCTGAATTCCCTGCATATCTCTGCCTGGTATTCTTTGGATGTTGCTGGATAGTGGCCTCAATCCTTGGAAGGGTCTGGACTTCGACTAGGTTTGGACAAGGATTACTCCATTTCATGACCTCTCGTTAGCTTGCTGCATCAAATGATCAAACAAGATTTGCCTTTGTCCTTTTGCCCAAATCAATAACGGTGACCTAACGGTAGAATATTTTCTGGACTAAGCATGTACCTCACCCATCCTGAGTAGTACAATCAATTTCAGTTTGTTGATGATGCAAGCTCTTCAACTATCTGACCACAGTAGAACAGGCATCTACGCAGATTCCAGATTCATCATTGAGCTTGGTAATTCGTTCAATCCTGTTGACCCAATGCGAGGGACCAGATAAACAGCAAATCACGTCAGCACCTTATTCTCTTGCAGAGTTCTCGGCTTTCCACAAGTTTCCGTCAGGTTCCCACTTTCTCCTCGATGTCCCTTATCGCCGGACTTGCGGGACTTATCTCTCTTTTTTCCTTCGAACTCTCTCCCTTTTTTATTTCAAAGGGTGGGGGAGGGAGAGTTCTGGGATTTTTTTTTTTTTTTTTTTTTTTGCTTTTTTCCGAAAGGGCTCCGAGGATTATGGCCGTCGTAAAATCCGGGCTGACCTTCCGCCGCGGGGGTGTCTTTTCTCAGGAAAGCCTCGAGCGGAATCAATGATCCTGAAGGGTGAAAGGAATTTTACTTTCCCAACAACCCAAACAAAGACAAACCCCCTAATGCAGCAAAATTCTGCTTCCAAGTCTACTAATATAGCAGAAGCATCGTTTTCACTTTCTTTTCATTAAGAGAAACGCCGCCAATCTAACACATAGTTCTATAATTTTTTTAAGAATTGATCGTCATTGTGAGGTTTGAATGAATACTTTTAGGTCCAGAAATTGCGGTTATCAGCTATGGGTGAATTTCTACGAATATGAAACCAATCTCAGTCGATTTTTAGTTAGGAACTACTAGGAAATGACGCCCAAATAGCCTATGTGAACAAAAACCTCGAAAAACCATATTTTCGGCCAGTTTTGGTAAAATAGCATTTTTGCGCGCCAAGCAATCGATCTTTCTGTAAGTTTGGGCCAATTTGACCCCAAGTGTGTCAAAGAACGGATTTTTCGCATATATTGTGAAGCCTTTTATGGACCATTCGGTGAAAGGATATTGCAGATTCGGAACGTAATCACCTTGATACATAAAATGACAAAACTTGAGGGGTTATACAAAATATTTGAAATACGATTTCCAATCATTTGATACGATCATTGGAAATTGTCAACCGAATAAAACGACATTTCAACAAACGATAAAATTTTGAACCCCACTTCGATTTTACTATTTAAACCATTTCAGACATTTGTTGTTATCGAATCTGATAATTGTCTATAAATCTATGTTCCACATATTTCCAATGGTGGCAAACTAGATTTTTCTTTGAAATGTTGTTCAGGTGTGGAATATTTCGACACAGGAGCACTTATTTGTACTCCAAGAAGCCAGTATTTACACTTATTTTAAAAGAATATTTTTTTTTAAACAAATGTATCGTCGTATGATGATTTTTGATAAATTAATAGCGTACATATCTTATATCACAAAGGGCGGTTTAATTGTCCAAGTTTTGAACTCTTTAATTTCTTCAAAAATCAATTTGGAAGTTATTGTTTGACAGTAATAGGTAAACTTGATTTTGAAAGGTAATAAAATGTATTTTTTTGATTTTTGAGTGGCTAGATTTGGTTTTTGTCCCACTGGGCGGCGATCTTTGAATTGTGAGTGGGCTGCGTAATTCAGGGCGGTAAACAATCGGTGAATAACAGGTGAATGAAGAAGAGCCGAAGGGGAGAAGTTACAGTGAGTCACCCCCTTCCCTTTTACACAGTATCATCCATCCTCCGCTCTTCTACACAGCATCGTCCCTCCCCCGCCTCCCCTCTTTTACACAGTAACGTCCCTCCTGTAGCGGCTCCCGGTTCCTCCTCGACTATAAATCCCGACCCCGCGTCGACGGACCCTTCGTATATCGAGAGAGAAGGAGGACGCTGGTGAGGAACGAGTGGGAGGAGGATAGAATGAAATGGTGGGAGGGGGGGGAAGAAGGGGATGTAAGGGGGAAGAGGAAAAAAATAGTGTTCGGGACAAGGTTAGAAATCGAACTAGGGGCGCGGGGGTGGGATTGGTCCCCATGGGAACGGCGGTCCTGCGCTATATTCTCTTGGGAGACGCTACCCCCGAGGGTGAGGTTGTGGCAGAGTGACGAAGAGGGGGGGAAGCGGTATTATCTGTTCCGAAGGGTAGAACCCGGCGGGAAGGGGGTAGAAAATGGTCGTCAGGATCGATCTGGTGAAGGGGGGGTGGTGGAAAGGCTTTTCAGAGATGGGGAAGGTCAGATGATCTCTGATTGCTACTCCGATTATCACTGATCAGAGATGATGAGCGGAGGTTGGAGAGGAGGGGTTTGGTTTCGAGTTCCAGAAGGGGTCAGGTAATCGAGTGTCTGGCTCCCGCTCTCTCATCAGCAGGTAGAGAAGCTTAGCTCGTCATTTTCAAGCTTCGGTCCAACGAGATGTACAATTGCTCGCCTCTCTTCACCGTAATAGACACAATCCATAGCTTCCTGCACATAGTTTCCAATACATAACTTTAAATATATAGCTTTTCCCCAGCCCATTATACATAACTATTTCTCGCTGAAAACCACGAATTGTGAGCCTGGACTAATTTTTGAGTTTCTATCTCGAATTTTTGACACAAATTCTGTAAAACAATATCCGCTATTACGATTTGGAAGAAAGTAACAGAAAATATTGCCACAACGCAGACTCTGCTACCACTCACAATTCTAGTGAGAAATACACCAATATACTCTCGAAAGAGAAGTCAAAATCAAGGATCAAAATGACACAAAACAACTGAAAGGAAAAGAATAATATAATGATGAGAAATAATAAAAGAAAACGCCTGTCCTCGAGGGAAAAAGAGAAAAGAATAGAATCGTGTGCTGAAGCAGCAAAAAGATAAATATAAATAAAAAGAGTTAAACAAACCTGAGCGATCGCTGGAAAAAAATGAAAAAGTCAGAAGAAGAAAGAAATAGAAATAATAATTTGACAAAAGTCGATTGATTGGGTTTTTAAAGATTTTCCGAAGAAAGAAGGAGGGGGTAATTTAACGAGCTACACAAGGTAAGAACGAGAAAAGAACAGTGAGGTTATTTGATTCTGAATTAATAAAGTTACTACTGTGAAAATTTTATGGTATGGATGTTAAATGATTGGGCTATTGAATATGGATCTGATTGAGCATGGACTAACGATTAAGTAACGGGGAGTCACGCTGCCAACGCGTAGTGAGGAAGTGGGCAACGTTACAATTCTAATAAAACCACTCTTCAATTTAGTGCAATCTGAATTCAAATCAAAACGGAGCCAATTGTAACCCTGAATTTATTATTTTTCGAATAATACGTGATTGTTCGTGTCATTTTGAAGTTTTTGGGGGCACGTTTACATTCAGAAATGGGGAACGTTTGCTTTGGATTATTATGCCGGATCTGAAACCTATCCCAGTAGATTTTTCGAGAAAAAAAATTATTGAAAAATGACACAAAACTTGTCAATGTCAGTAAACAGCCCCCGGAAAACCGCGTTTTTGCCCAGTTTGTGAGGTGATTTGGCTGCCTAGAAGTTATGGGTTAAAATATCTCATTGATTTGTTTTTTTGAAAAATATGAAATAGCAACCACAATTTTTAAAAAGAACGAATTAAAAATCAGACTGCTTCTTAGGTTACGTGATACCTGTTAATCTAGCGTCAAATTGTTAAAAGGTTAACAATGACGGTTTTGTTGAGAGAAAAATAAATGGTCATTGGTAGCTGTCTTTGATTAACCGTCAATGATTTCCCTCAAAAGTAAAGATCTTTTCGATATTTCAAGTTGAAATGGAACGTTACAAATTTTACAGGTGGGTTTATCATTTCCACATTTCACTTACACAGAAAGAAGTGTTTCCGGTTTCACAAACCCTTTAGCACAAATTAGGGCTCGCCAACGTAAAATTGACGTCAATTTCACCATTTTGACTAGAAATTTAAAGTTATTGCTATAATGAGAGACTACTCGTTTTTTCAAGAAAAACAATGAATTACTGCAGACGTTTTCGATCGGAAATTAGTTGTACTGTCGATCTTAGCAATTAAAAACGTGAACACCCTATATATATTATGATATATGAGTTTATCCATTACCAGGGGAAAAAATAGTTAACCACCTTCACATTGTGATCAAATAACTATTGGACATGTGTTAATAGTTAAACTCAACAGAAAAAATCATTTTCTCATTCGATAAACGTTAAACCTTGAACCTATTATATAAAGGTTAGAGATTAACCTTTATGGCGGTTTTTTCACTGCCCATAAAAAATATCTGTTATTTCGTAACTGAAAAATAAACTCTTATGGCTTCATTCGATTCAAAATGAAATATGCCCTGCATAATACAAAGGCGACAATTGAACAATTGATCAAATTTTCAGCTTTTGTTGGACATTACCACGAACTCAAGTATTACAACTAAAATTCGTTCAATATATATGAATAAATAAATACATAAGAGTAATGGCTGCAGACTCGTGCACACTAGACCATACAGTGCCAGAGTTCCGTTTGGGTATGTTGACTGAGAAATTTCTGTATCTTTCGTGAGGGTATTCTTAGAGTAAGTGGGTAAAAACTTCTGTTGATTTTAACTATTCCCTCGTTTTGGTAATTTGGTGATTCCGGGGAAAATGAGAACATGTTTCGGTGAGGAGTTAGAAAAATTGAAGGATTCACAAGTATTTATATTAAGGTTCGAATCAGAAGATGGTGAAGCCCCCATTGTTGTGAATTTAAAGGGACATCAAATTTGAACGGATGAAATTTTATTGTTGAGAGGCGAAATTGTGAACATATGAATTTCGAACGGGTGAATTAATTTTGAAGAGTTAAACTTGGGTAGAAAATCGGTATTTGAACATGAGGGAGCAGGTACAATAGTTACGGCCCCAAGAGCTACGAAACTTGTAAATTTAGGGCTAAATTTTAAAAGATCAGAGTAGGCTTAGAACAGAGTGGCGGAATCAAGTGAATCTGAACGAAAACTCTTGGGCTGGTCCGGGCTTGTTTATACGGGTGTTCTGATCCCCGTAAGGGATTTCCGTCCCTTCCACCGTGTCCGGGGAAAACCCATTATCTTCGACTCGTGGATCGTCCTTATTCGTATTACAAAATTGTTGGGGCTTCTTCTAACACACATTATTGAAGGACATAAGGACATAAGTGCGACAAGTAAGTAGTGTGTGTTCTTGGGATTGTAAGAACATAAGTGCTACGAAAATACAACGCGAATGTAATCATTGTAAGGTTGAGTTTCTCATTTGCTAATGTCTCAAATCCTCAAAATTTTACACAGAAACGATTTTACCATCGACCTAACAGTGGAAGTAGCAAATAAGAAGAAGGCACGCATTTAAAAAAAAAAATATTAACATGGAAAATGGAAAATTGAAACCAAAATGGGTGCTCAGTCGTTCAGACCCCTGATTTAGTGCTACAGAAATTCTAATACTCAGAAAATCGACCGTATCGTCATCAAATCAATCCGGATGCTTAATTAATATCATAATTTGTGCATATAAATATGGATTGTATACACACATTTTATTCTGTTCTAACCATTTGGTTCCTTTTGGTTCGCAGGTGGTGATTTCTACGTTGGTGAACGTGGAAGGGCCGCTGCTCGCCGTCTCCGACAACATGTTCGTCCACAACAACTCGAAACACGGGAGGCGAGCGAAACGGATAGACCCCACAGACGGGGAGTCAAGTGAGTATCTAGGTATGATACCTGAAATCACGCACAATTTATATCTCAATATTTGATTCATTGATTGGTATTGTTTACTCAGAACCTACAGGTACAAATGAGTTATGGTACGTGCACAAAACTGTTTCAATCATGAAGCGCAGGAAGGAGGTGATGGGTAGTTACACCTTCCAACCGCTGAGATGTCATCTACACAGATGGTTCCAGAACGGAAGGAAGGTCTGGGGCTGTACATTTGGTGGGTGGCCATACTTAGAGGGATCATTTTCCCTGAGTGAATACACTACAGTGTAAAGGCAGAAGTCTTCGAGATAAGGGAATGCCTGGCAGAGAATCTGAGGCAAGGATTAAGAGGTAGGTAGGTATACTTGCCCTCGCAGATAGCCAGGCAGCTCTTAAAGCTCTAGCAGCTGTTCAAACCAGGTGAAGACTGGTAAAGGAATTCTGGATGTACTGAATACCCTTAGAGAAAACAACAATATCGTGAAGTTGGTACCTGGGCATAATGGAGTGGTAGGCAACGAACGACCAGACATGCTGGCATGAATGGGGACATCATTGCGTTTCGATGGAACGGAACCAGTCTTGGGTATGCCGAAATTCTTGGGAACAGATAATGGAGGAACACAGGCCGCACTGGTAAAACACTCCAAAACGGCAGTATGGACAACTGGTAATGACACACTTATCGCAGAATTACGACCTCTCTTAATTAGGTGGAAAATGAATCCTCTTAGTGGGAATGGTGATGGGACACGGGTGTTTCAGGAAGGATCTAAACAGGATTGTGGCCACGAGTGATCCACTGCGCAGATTCTGCGGAGAGGAGAAAGAAACTGCCATCTTCTCTTTGAATTGTTGTATCACCAATTAGTCTGTGGAAAATGACATTTAACACCACGAAAATCTCAGAAGTAATGGCATATTACCTATAAATCAGTTGTTCAATAAAATACAAGGCACTGAAACGAGAAATGAAATAAGGAAGCGGGCGCACAGCGGGAAGTCGCTTCACTTGCCATTAGGGACGTTGCGATACTTCCGACATATCGTAGTACCGCGATACTCCTCTTCCGATTCCACCGATATTTTCCTTGATTTATTCTTATTTCAATCCAAGTTTCCCACCACAAATCCGAGAAGCCTGCCACAGGATTATGAAGACAGTTTTCCCGAATTTGCACGCAGAAGCATGTAAGATGCTCGTAGTGATGGCAACTTCAGTTCCCTGCGAACGCCTTTTGTCTAAAGCAGGGGCAATTCAATGCCAGTCCCGAAATAATTTGTCCCCAAGATATTATCAAAAACTTCGTTTCCTGGGCAGCATTATAGAGGTCGAGTTTTTTTTTATGTGTGGGTTTTTTTCTATGAACATCGGAGTATTTTTTATAATAAACTAGTTTAATGGCCCTGCTATGCAGGTTAAAAAGAAATAGGTGAATAACACAATGAGGGAGTATAATAACAATATGCAAAGTCAAAAAATCGTATATCCCAAATCCCCGAGGAGAGGACCACGTCTTGCCCTGGGAGACGCTTCCCCCCGCTGGGGCCCCCTTCCTTCACTGGCGGGATCGGGGGGAGGAGGGAGCAGGTCGGTTGCCCTGGGAGACGGGGAGGGAGAATTCCACCCGCCCAGCGTTACCACCCCCTGAAACGCCGATATACTCTGATAAGCTCGTCTTTATATAGTGTGATTATCATAAGATTTAAATATACTTGAGATGCTTTTGAGCCAATATTGGAGAAGTATCGATACGTTTCTTTGGATAAAATGGGGATCGATACTGCTAAAAAAATATCGGATCTTATCGAGTATACTTACGTTGCGTATCGCAACGTCCCTACTTGTCATTGGATGGGGGATCGTTGCGTTGTTTTAGCGAGTTTATTGTCCGGGCCCAACAAAATGACCAATTCTGATGAGTTTTAGCTTGAAATTTCGAACCGAACTCCGTTATATAACCTTCAACATTCCACATCGGGTTCAATCGAGATTTGAGTTAGTGAACGTCGCCAGAAGTGTTTCAAGATTCATCCCTCAAGGTTGTTTCCAATGAAGGTTGGTCAATTTAGGGCTTTCTTTTCTTGACAACCCTTTCAAAGACGATTTTCTCTTGTTTCTTGCATGCGAGTAAGAGTTTCTGCCGATTGTATACAACTTCACCTTGAAGAATTGTTCAACGGAAACTGCAGGTAGGTTCTCGCTTGGTTACTCAATAAAAATATCACATTCTTAAATGTCCTTGTTGGTAATGTGAGATTTTCACAAGCTAGACACAGAATCCGTTTTGATCAGCAAGCTGTGAAACCCAAATAGCAAGTGGAAATTTCGATTTTGGGGACCAACAATTTTTTCTACTCCTTGCACAAACACAAAGCCGTCCATACCTTAAGTAATAAACGAGCAAAAGAAGTACAAAAATAGTAATAAATTCACCGGAAATAACCCGGGGAAAGGCTGAAAATTGCTAAGACGTCATTTTTCTTAAAAAGTGGAAAAAGAGCAAGAAAACTGAACGAGTTCCGCAAGAAACTTACCGAACGGGGAGGAGAAAGAAAGAGCGACAAAAATGATTATATTAAAGGTGGAAAAGGAGGGAGTGCGATGGAGTGGGGGGGGAGGTCTCTACCTTGTAATTCCACTTTACCGCTCGCATAATTAATAGAGGGCGTTCTGGTACCTACAACCTCATTCTTAATTACTATTTCACAAGAAAGTACCCCCAAGGTTGTTCCACAGGAAGGGAAGAAAGGCTGTTAATCTCATTGCCTTCTGAATTAAGACTCTAACCTCCCTCCACTCTTCATCTGCAGATCTCTGTCTTAAAACCGGAATTCCGCCCCTCTTTTCGAAAGGGTGTTTACTCTCCTTTTCCCCTGTCCTTTTTCGCTTTTTGCCACGAAAATGGAACAGGGGGGGGGGGAGAAGTTAGGTAGAAGAGGGGATGCCGAGAACAATCTTTCGAGGGATCCAGTTTTGTTCGCTTTTTCAATTCCCTCCCCGAACCGCCCTTCCAGGGTGAAAAGTTGGGAAAATTTGATTAGAAAAGGCGTTTAATACTTCAACGTTACGGTAAACACTTGGTGAAAAGAGCTAATTCTTTGATGTCACTTAACGTCCGGAGCTTAATTAATTGGAGGCCTTTTCCCCGGGAGTTGCCCCGTTAACGATGTTAACGAAACTGGCGTCGAGTTTGAGGGTGCCTTATGGTTTTAAGTGTCAAATGGTCGACTCGCTCGGAAAATACTACGGTTTCGGTTTTGACTTTCCCAACAATCAAAAGGTATGAAAGCAAGTAATGCAACAAGTTTAGCAATAGTATAGTATAGTTATGTGGTCACGGAAATGAGCGCAATTGGCTTACAGATTGTTTTGGTTTATTATTCAATAATAAACCATTGTAATCGCTATTGAAAACAAAATTTTAACCCTCCCTGAAAATTTCATGGTTTACGTTTCAAAGGGTGTAGAATTCAAATCTGCAATAAAAATTTTTCCGTCCGTCCTCAAAAAAAGTCAAGGCGGCCTAATATGGACTTTTTTTTAAGAACTTTCCATGAGGAATCGAATGAGCCCCTCCCCAGGTCCGTAGCTCAAACCATTCCCGATGTATGGCCCGATTTTCGGTGCCAACATTTGCATCCACATTCACTACATCACTAGGTTACTGCGACCAAAACAATCACAAGATTTTTTTTGTTTTTGTTTTGTTATGATCGCAGTAACCTAGCGATGTAGTGGATGTGGAACTCCTAAAAGGGTTTATAGCCGATACACGGGTTGAAGCATTCTGATCTGCATGCTCCGTCTTACGAAATTTAAAATTTCCAAATAGCTTGTGAAAAAACGCTGCAAATTCTTTCACTGGGGTTTATTATTCAATGATTCATGATTTGAATTTCTACTAAGCTTTGGAGTGTGCGTGTTTCACAGGTGATAGAGCGATTATTGAATTTCAGGGGGCACACAAATAAGATCAACTGATCAATCCAAATAGGTATTTTGGTTGAGAACCGATTTACGTGCTCTATGCATATCTCCTGAAAATCAATAATCGCTCTATCACCTGTGAAACACGCACACTCCAAAGCTTAGTTGAAATTCAAATCATGAATGCAAGCCAAATGAATAAAATTGAATAATATACCCCAGTGAAAGAATTTGCAGCGTTTTTCATATCAAGTCGAATAGCCCAGGTGAGGTAGCCCTCCAGGGAAGAGCAGCTCTGAATATACTCTTGGTAGACAGTGTTATAGGTTGAACTCGAAATCTTTTCACCTCATCAGGATTTTGCGACTTCCAAAGATCTCTATAGCCCAACTCCCACAGGATAGTCTTAAGTTGCGATGCCAAGTTGTACTTTTCCATATCTACCCCTCTCTCAATAGTGGTTAGAAGCTGCTCCTAACAAATCCGCAGGTATCTATTTTTTGGCATTCGCAGGACAGCTTCCCACCAACCCAAGGCCTATCTAGAATCATGACTCCCAAATTGGCCCTACCTGTCTCTGCTCGGAGCATGTAACGAGGCGCACTAAATGGCAATGTTAAGAGACTTTTAATTATTTTTGACTGTACAGTAGAACCTCTTTAATCCGAACTAATTGGTACCAAGGAATAGTTCGGATTACAGAGCATATTGTTTTTTTTTTTTGTTTTTTTACATAACAATAGCTAAAACGTGGCTAAAATGGATCGTGATTGTTACAGGAAAAGTGAAAAATGCTTTATAAAGTATAATACAGTGTTTATTTAATACAGTAGTAGACATAGTGAATAAACAGTACGGTGCATATACATATCAATAAATACAGTATACAATAAAGAACCGTGTACAATAAAGAAGAGGGCCGTGTATCCCGTTCGATGAAGGATCGACGCTCCCGCGGCGGCGTTCGGATTTGTGGAAGTCCGGATTAATGAGGTTCTACTGTTCCATTTCTATGTCTTCAATGGTACCGCAGACCCCATATCTCTGAGCAATAAAACAACACCAATCGAATCAATACGTCGGTAAGTAGCCTACCAACTTACACATTTTCCCTTCGCCAAAATTTCCCGAACACTGCCCCAAGCTCGTAAGCTATTACCCTTAAACTGATCTTTGGCTTTGCAATACGCACTTGAAGAGGAAAAATTCACAATACTATACACTTGTATTCCTTGACAAAATCAATTTGCCCGCTTGATAAATTAACGAAATTTTCCCGCTTCTTATTTTTACCTTTTTGGGTCGTTTCCGGGAACATTTGCGCTTAAAAGGGCGGGGCTCCGTCTTGGGCTCACTGACAACGGTCTGAAAACAGTCAGTCATTTGGCGGTAGGGACGCAGGGAACACGATATTTTGTATCGAATCAATGATATCGATATCGATACAGTATCGAAAGAAAAGTATCGATATGGGTAGTATCGAATGACAAAGTAAACTTAATTGACTCGGAACCTCGGAAGCAAAAAATTCCAGACGAAACCAGACTTTGTGATCACACAAGAGTATAATAATAATAAAATAATACATATAATATATACAGGAAAATAATATAGATAATACAAAAATAAAAAACATAATAGTATAAGTAGGTAATATAAAAAAGGTCTGAATAAAAGATTGATCCTACCTATTGGTTTATTATTCAATAATAAACCATTGTAATCGCTCTGGAAAAAAAAAATTCTAACCCCCCCTGAAAATTTCATGGTTTACGTTTCAAAGGGTGTAGAATCCAAATCTGCAATAAAAATTTTTCCGTCCGTACGCCGTACGCACGATTTCTCCTAAACGGCTGGAGCAAAAAAATCTGAAATTTTCAGGAAAAATCCATCTTGGTCCGACGACGCCTCAATTCTTGAGCCAGCTCTCTCACTCAATTTGAAGTGCCCTTTAAGGGCTGTCAAAGTTTTGTAAAATCCCTAGAAACCTCAAAACAAGTCCAAGCGGCATGAGTGTAAACTTATTTTAAGAACATACCGTCAGGAATCGAATGAGCCCCTCCCCAGGTCCGTAGGTCAAACCATTCCCGATGTATGGCCCGATTTATGGTGCCAACATTTGCGTTTTTTCGTTTATTATTGTTTGTTTGTAACCTAGTGATGTCCGGCCGATAGCGTAGTGAATGTGGATACTGGAGTGATAGCCGATGTGAATACTTGTAGTGTAGTTAGTAGCCGATACACGGGTTGAAGCATTCTGATATGCATGAAACGCTGATATTATATAGGTAAATATTATTCAATATTATTACTGGGGTAAATAAGTATTCTTTCACTGGGGTTTATTATTCAATTGGCTTGCGTTCGTGATTTGAATCTTACTAAGCTTCGGAGTGTGCGTGTTTTACAGGTGATAGAGCGATTATTGAATTTCAGGAGATATGCATAGACCACGTAAATCGGTTCTCATCCAAAACACCTATTTGGATTGATCAGTTGATGATATTTGTGTGCCTCCTCTACATCTGTCTACCTTTGGCTACATCGTTTAAATTTGGATTCGGGGAAGTTTTAACGCAATACGAGTGCTAAAGGACTTGATAAATTATAGATGTTTTTATTTTGGGGGGGGGGGGGGGTATTGTGGCGAAAAAACGCTGCAAATTCTTTCACTGGGGCTTATTATTCAATTGGCTTGCGTTCATGATTTGAATTTCTACTAAGCTTTGGAGTGTGCGTGTTTCACAGGATAGGGCGATTATTGAATTTCAGGAGGCACACAAATATGATCAACTGATCAATTCAAATAGGTATTTTGGTCGAGAACAGATTTACGTGCTCCATGCATATCTCCTGAAATTCAATAATCGCCCTATCCTGTGAAACACGCACACTCCAAAGCTTAGTAGAAATTCAAATCATGAACGCAAGCCAATTGAATAATAAACCCCAGTGAAAGAAATTGCAGCGTTTTTTTGTCCTATGGTTGAGGAACATACAACAGTCAACAATACGATAGCAACATAGTAATAACAATAGCAACATTAATAACGATCGATATAACACTTATCATTGTCGATATCAAACTGATAAACTGACTAGTTCGATTCGACCACACTGGAAACACCTCTACCAATGTTGCGTCTTTTGAAGCAAGACACCCACTAGCCCACTACTTTTCAAAACTGAGAAAGTTTCAAAATTGTTGAAAATTAGATGTTACGAAAATTTAGAATTATGTTCACCAGAAGGAAGTACTTATTCGATACTTATCGATACTGCAAATTTTCTTTCGAATATCGGATGATTCGATACCGATACGATACCTGCAATATCGAAACAAAAGTATCGATACCTACCCATATCGGTAGTATCGGAACGTCCCTAGTTGGCGGCAGTCCTAGTCGTTCATACATCAGTAGTGGCTGAAAGAATCTGACAGATACACCGCACTTATCCAGGTAATATTTTACAAGTTTCTAATTATGTGATTATTTAGGCAATAATATATTTAACAGTGTCCTAAAAGATAGGTCTAGATGATAAAACTACGCAAAGTAACTTTTTTTGCACTAAAAACCAAGATGTATCTATGAGATACCGCGCGTATCCACGGTACTTGCGTTTTCTAAGAAGTTTGTTTTTCTTTTATTCTTACAGGAGAATGGCATCCCATCGCCGGATTGATGCTTCGCTGAAGACCTCAAGGCTGCTCTTTCAGAGAAAAATGAAGACGACGCGCCATAAATTTCTTCGTTTGCAGCGTAGTACCCATGTTGATCTGTGATAAATACCACCGAGAAAATGTATCTATGTTATTTGAAATTTGAATATCTTACCAATATTTTTTCTTTGTGAATTTATATTGTATTTATTTATTGTATTGTTTATATTTGTATTTATAGTGTATTTATTGGAAACATTTACATTATGTTTCCTAGTTTTAGTTGATACAATTCGGTTCTAGTTCGCTACTCCTCATTCCACCGAATGGCAGCTGATTTCGAATGTATTTTCCGAGCCTTTTCATCCTATTTTCACGTGGTACTTAGTTTTGAAAAATAAGTGGATTAATTTCATGTTGAATTATTACTATATTTCGAATTAAAACCTTGGCCGTCATTGTTACATGTTCAAATACATTTTTTCTATTTTAAAACATTTCAATTTTTTATTGAGTACATCACCCGTCATTGCAATACGTTCAATTACGTTTTCTGAACTGACTGGACTGCCCAACATCCTCAGAAATGAGGGCCAGGTGAGTTCTTGTCAAATTCTGCCCTCCTAATCGCTTGAAACTGAAAAAAAAAACTGCAGAATTCCCTTGGAAATGAAGGCGAGGAGAGCTCTTGTCAGATTATGACCTCCTAATACCTTCTGAGGCTTTGAAACTGAAAATACTGGCTAGCCTCTTCAGAAATAAGGGCCAGGCGAGCTCTTGTCAGATTATGACCTCCTAATCGTTCGAAACCGAAAATATTGCACAATTTCCTTGGAAATGAACTCCAGGCGAGCTCTTGTCACATTATGACCTCCTAATCGTTCAAAACCGAAAATATTGCACAATTTCCTTGGAAATGAACTCCAGGCGAGCTCTTGTCACATTATGACCTCCTAATCGTTCAAAACCGAAAATATTGCACAATTTCCTTGGAAATGAAGTCCAGGCGAGCTCTTGTCACATTATGACCTCCTAATCGTTCGAAACCGAAAATATTGCACAATTTCCTTGGAAATGAAGTCCAGGCGAGCTCTTGTCACATTATGACCTCCTAATCGTTCGAAACCGAAAATATTGCACAATTTCCTTGGAAATGAACTCCAGGCGAGCTCTTGTCACATTATGACCTCCTAATCGTTCGAAACCGAAAATATTGCACAATTTCCTTGGAAATGAAGTCCAGGCGAGCTCTTGTCAGATTATGACCTCCTAATCGTTCGAAACCGAAAATATTGCACAATTTCCTTGGAAATGAAGGCGAAGAGAGCTCATGTCAGATTATAAATTCTGTACCTTCTGAGGGCTTGAAACTGAAAATACTGCCCAAATTAATCAGAAATGAGAACCAGGGGAGGTTTTGTTAGTTTCTAGCCTAATTATACCTCCTATCAACCTGGTTGCCTTTGCAATTGACAGGAAGAAAGATAGGGGAATCAATAAAATAATCCAAAAAATACGGGTACGATGTTTTTATTATCAGTTTCTCAAAACAACAATATCAATATGACTGCTTTACATATCGCTTCAAAATTTACAAAGCTTTTTTTCGACGTGTTAAACAAACAGATGACAAAAAAGTTCACATAAATTGATAATAAAAATTAATAATGTAATAACAATAGTTGATCAAAATACTTAGATAACAAGTCAGGATGTTTTTTTAAGGGTTGTAAAGAGTCCTGGAGAGGTTAGATCGAAGTGTTTAACCCATCTAGCGTTTTTTATAACAAAATTGAAAACATATATGAAGTCTGGTCTGTACGTCCGTACTATTTTACGTACAGGAATTTTCCCCAAGTCACTGTCTCATTGGACAATAATTTGGGATCTCCGTGAATGTAAATACGAAGTAATTCAAAGTCATTAAAACACACCATAAAAGCTTAGCACCAAACACAGCCACCACGTTCCTCTTTCCTGTTCCCAGTCTGGCATCTCCTGAGCGAGAATCTCCCTGACTTCCTTCAGTTCGGCCGCGAGGTCTTCTGTGGTGGCAATCACATCGCCAACCCCGTCTTCCGTGTGATCCTTGCAATTGTCGACAGTGTCCTGGAAAACAACATCAAATAATTAGAAAATTCAAAACAACGACATAAATTGCTCAAAGTTCTGGATTCCTCCACAAATATTAAACACATCTTTCTAAAAGTTAAAATAAATTGAGAATATAAATTAAGGGAGTAGTAACTGTCACAGCCAATTCTTACAAATATGTCAAAACAACGTTTCTTCGTTACAGAAACCTAAAGTTGAAATTCTTAATGGGGAAATAAGAAGACTGCAGTTTTTAACTTCTGGCCATCGTTTGGGTGTTAAGTTTGTATCTAGCTTTCTAGTTGGTTAGCCCAGATAATAATGGTAGGTGCTGTTATCGTATGCAGCCTACACCGGTATGCTTACTTGGGGGATTTGTAATTATGTGTGCGAAATTTGTAATTTCTTATAGGTTTTGGTCAACAGCTGAGACCATCATCAGAAGTTAAATTTAGTGATGTGCAGCGTCAACATAGAAAAAGAAATAGTCCGGAGGTCGAAGCACAAAACCCTTTGGAAATTATTTCTGTACCAGATAACCGCGTCAGGTTATTTGATACAATATTGAATTTATGAAGATAATATTGAATTCACACGTTGAGTGTCCAGTTTTCAATATCGCAATGTTCAACTGTAAAGTCACGTTGTGTCTCCCCGTTCGAGCTTCTACTGTTATAGTCTTCCTTGAACATGTAACTTGAGTATGTAAGCGAATTGTGATGCGTGATACCAGATTGAATGCAGTCCATATCATAGCTCAAAAGCTGTACAACCAACTATATCGTGGGATTCACAAAGCTGAATTTGCGTTTTGAACTGCTGCCACTGGCTTGCAAGTGTGTTTCGCGATATGGCAGGTTTTTGGCAGACGACTTGAGTCGCTACTATGCCTCAAAGACTCTCTTTGGAGTTGACAACTTCCATGAGACAAGCGTCGCGTTTGAGGCTGCCTGTGGTTTTAAGTGTCAAATGGCCGACTCGCGCGGAAAATACAACGGGTTTTTGACCTGAAGATCGTTTTTGATATTGATGTCATAGCTGGGAGGCATCCAAATTTGTCATATAACACGTAACGTGGTACACGTGTCGAAAATCAACGATTTGCTAGTTTTTGAATCGTTAGCCGACAAAATTTTGCTAAAAAATCAAAAATCGTATCCAATTCGATACGTGCCAGTCATTTCTGGAACTTGATCATCCATAGGAATCATATTTAACCATAGAACTATTAAAAAATCGAAACCTCAAAATCTTTCGATATAAGGCGGGACATAAGCATCCATATACCAGCAGAATGTCCAGTTTTCAATGAGGCAGTTTGGACCTATGGCAGGTTTTTGGCAGACGACTTGAGTCGCTACTACGCCTCAAAGACTCTCTTTGGAGTTGACAACTTCCATGAGACAAGCGTCGCGTTTGAGGTTGCCTATGGTTTTAAGTGTCAAATGGCCGACTCACGCGGAAAATACTACGGGTTTTTGACCTGAAGATCGTTTTTGACATTGATATTATAGCTGGGAGTCATCCAAATTTGTCATATAACACGTAACGTGGTACACGTGCTTACAATCAACGATTTGCCGGTTTCTGAATCGTCAGCCGACAAAATTTTGCTCAAAAATGCTACATCAATCAGATATGTGCCAGTCATTTCTGCAACTTGATCATCCATAGGAATCATATTTAACCGTACAACTATTAAAAAATCGAAACCTCAAAATCTTTCGATGTAAGGGCATCCATATACCAGCAGAATGTCCAGTTTTCAATGTCGCAGTTTGGACCTGTACAGTCACATTGTGTCTCTGCGCTCGAGCTTCTGCTGTTATAGTCTTCCTTGAACACAAGTTATGATGAGTATGTAAGCGAATTGTGATGCGTGATACCAGATTGAATGCAGTCCACGTATCCTAGCTCAAAAGCTGTGCAACCAACATATCGTCTACATTGTGGGATTCACAAAGCTGAATTGGCGTTTCAAACTGGCTTGTAACCGTGTTTCGTGATATGGCAGGTCTTGGCAGACGACTTGAGTCGCTCCAACGCCTTAAAGACTCCCTTTGGGAATAGTTAGAACCGGTAATAGCACCGGGGACTGAATACATCCTTGAGGCATCTCCCCTTCATTACCCACTTGCTATCTATCCAGTCTTACCGTCCGTACGTGCTTAGCCCCGTTCACGTAATTGGCCCGTGCTGATTAATTCTGACAACGACCGCGGTTCGGGGCGCGCCACCGTCATCCCAAGTGACTCGGGAGCGTCTTGGCCGACGCGACACGCATCCTCGCCACAGATTCACCGCTAAACACACTCCCTTCTCCAGGCCCCTTCTCGGTAAATTGATTTCTGCCGTACATTAATTATCAGGGGCGGCGATGGTTATCTTCGAGCTAATAAACTACCTTATCTCCGAGTCAAATTAGCGCATCAAATTACATCACACATAGTATTATTAGCTATCACGCGAATAATGTTAACGTTAAATCACTCAATTTCACTCCATAAATCTCTTGTTGTGGACTATTAGCTAATAACGCTCCTAAACCATAACGAACACGAGTGATTTGTATGCATATCACACTAAATAATTAACTCATGACGACAAATTCACGTGTAGTTTAATACCTTCATTACGCATCCTCAAAATCCTTGACTCCAGGCTAACGTTGATTTCTCGTTCAAGTTTGTAACGATTCCACGATATGTATGTTTTTTGAGTTCTATCCTGTATAGAATCAAATTTCTATCAGTAGAGCTAAAGACTAATATTTATCAGGCGTTGTTTAAGTCAATTTTACAGTATGCCATTTTAATATGGGGAAGCACTTTCAAGTACTCACCTAATTGATGATTTTTTTTTTTTTTTTTTTTTTTATAGAGAGAAAAAACATTTATTGATCATTAAATGGGGTGGAATGTTGGAATAGTTGGGGTTGTGAGAAGTATAAATTGGTATGCCGAAAGTTGAAATTGAGTCGCCAAAAGTTTAAACTGAGATGCCAAAAATATTAAAATTTTATTTGTGCCAAAGGTTCAAATTACTTTGCCAAAATTTTCAATTTGATAATATGCCAAAAATTCTAATTGATTTTGCCAAACTAATCTGATTTTTTCCCTAACTGTGTGTGTGTGTGTGTGTGTGTGTGTGTGTGTGTGTGTGTGTGTGTGTGTGTGTGTGTGTGTGTGTGTGTGTGTGTGTGTGTGTGTGTGTGATTTCATTCTTCTGGTAGCCAAATTGCTACCGAGATTGCTGCTCCGTCCTCCAGTCCAAGTCCTCGCACGTGTTTCCTCGGGCCCCTTAGCCTCATGGAAACTGCTCGATGAACTGAGAACTGAGTTTTCACTCGTGCCCACATCCTACCTGAGAGTAGGATTTCGACCACTTGTTGGAGAGGCGTAAGATTCAAACAATGACATTAAGGACACTGTTCAAGACGCCACCGACACAGTATTTCATGATTTGAATTAGTGTACATTAGTGTTGTGACGTTTTAGGGAGAACTTAACGATGACGGGCTTAGCTTCATTCTCCATTTTTAACACCAGCGCTCGATTGCGTGCCCATGTTGCTGTTTTTTTTCATGCTATGTAATAAAAGAACTGTAACAGAAATGTAATAGAACCCGCGACCCACAGTGGGTATAGAAAACCCCCACGATTGGAGCAACGTTAAATCCCTATCCGATGTAACCTCGAAAAAAAAAATGAATATTCTCGTCGACGTAGTACAGATAGGTACTTTCTTCTTTCGGAGAAGGATACGATTTAAACGCGGCGCTGAAGGAATAGTGGCGTCGGTGATGCGAGGTGGAGGGAAGGGGTTTGGAGCGGTGAATTTAAGAAGGAATCCCCCGTTCAGCCCATTCCACTGAAGGGATCTCCCAGGCGTTTCCCTCGAGGATCGAAGAATCCACTCTCCCTATCGAGCTTTTTTTCGTTTTTTTTTTTTTTTTTCCTTCTTCTATCCGATCCCCTCCCTCCTTTTCCTTCTCTTCTTCTCTTACATTCACCTTCCTCGCATGTATATTACACCGGGCAACAAACAGCGGCAAATCCGGGACGTTGTAGTACGAACGGATGAAGGTCGCCCGGGATGAACCATTTTGTTGTAGTCACCGCTCCAGAATGGGGACTTTCGCTGATTGATCGAATACCGTCTATTCCCTCCATAACTCACTCTAGCGATCCGTCCATATTCCTGCTGCCCCACATTCTTTGAATACAAGGTAGTCCTTAACGGGCTTAACGCGGAAGGCACCGCACCGGGGCGGAGGCCTGCTGCGTGAAATCCCTTCTCACTTTAGGAATGGGTATCGATACCCGATATTTCAAAACATCGATATTTTTACCATTGATTATCGATACTGGGCCCTCCAATAATATCGAGTATCGATACTTCAATTCCGATATTTCGAAATATCGGCAGTTTTTCTCACTACCTTGAAAAAAATTGGTTTAAATATTTTTCTTTGGTTGGTTTTCTTACTAGTCAAAAAACTAACAAACCAATTCTTTGGACACTTGTAATAGAATCCGGAATGTAAAAGAATATTGGCTTTAATACTAGATGGAAAACAGGAAAAGCAGAAGAAGTAGGGGGGCAGCAGTAGGAGACCATATTACGGCTATAAAACGTACTGTTACTGTTACGTTACCTCTCACAGGTTCAAAAAATCAAAACAAAAATTATCTTCTGGTCTGTCTAAGTAGATACAATTAGATTTTTTCAGTTCAATTTTGAAAACGCTGCAAATTCTTTCACTGGGGTTTATTATTCAATGATTCATGATTTGAATTTCTACTAAGCTTTGGAGTGTGCGTGTTCCACAGGTGATATAGCGATTATTGAATTTCAGGAGATATGCACAGAGCACGTAAATCTGTTCTCAACCAAAATACCTATTTGGATTGCTCAGTTGATCATATTCGTGTGCCTCCTGAAATTCAATAATCGCTCTATCACCTGTGAAACACGCACACTCAAATCTTAGTAGAAATTCAAATCATGAACCATTGAATAATAAACACCAGTGGAGGAATTTGCAGCGTTTTTTTTTTTTTTTTTTTTTTTTTTTTTTTTTTTTTTTTTTTTTTCAAGAGCGATTACAATGGTTAAATGTTATATTTGAAAATTTTAAATTTCGTAAGACGGAGCATGCATATCAGAATGCTTCAACCCGTGTATCGGCTATAAACCCTTTTAGGAGTTCACTCTAGTATCCACATTCACTACATCACTAAGTTACTGCGATCAAAACAAAAAAACAAAAAAAACTTGTGTTTGTTTTGATCGCAGTAACCTAGTGATGTAGTGAATGTGGATGCAAATGTTGGCACCATAAATCGGGCCTTACACCGGGAATGGTTGGAGCTGCGGACCTGGGGAGGGGCTCATTCGATTCCTCATAGAAAGTTCTTCAAAAAAAGTCCAAATTTAGGCCGCCTTGACTTTTTTTTGAGGTTTTTAGGGATTTCACAAAACTTTGTCAACCCTTAAAGGGCACTTTAAATTAAGTGAGAGAGCTCGCTAAAGAATTGGGGCGTTGTCGGACCAAAATTGATTTTTCCTGAAAATTTCAGATTTTTTGCTCCAGCCGTTTGGGAGAAATCGTGCGTACGGCGGACGGACAGAAAAATGTTTATTGCAGATTTGGATTCTACACCCTTTGAGACGTAAACCATGAAATTTTCAGGGGGGGTTAGAATTTTTTTTTTTTTTCAAGAACGATTACAATATAAACCAAAATGGCAAATAAGTCCCAGAAAAATTGGATAATGAACCTTTTTGATATTGTAAATACCTATATTTATTCTCGTTTGTTCAAAATGTGGAATAGCAGGTGAAAAATTTACTTGTGTGTGTGTGGGGAGGTTAGTCAAGTATCCCAGATAGCCCAAAAATATATTTACAAACTAAAAAAATGCATTCTAAATTAATTTGTCGTCACACAGAGCAATAACAGTAGTTATTTGTGTGGGTTAGAATACCTTTGTTCATCCCCACTAACGTTAGACACCACACTGTTGCCATGCTCCAAAAAAATTCATAATCTCCTCCTTATGGATCTAAACATCTTTACATACATTTAGGAAGACATTTATCGAGTTTATAATGAAAACATCACTAAAACTTTTTCCCGTCTGGGGCTAATGTTTTGGTAGTTAATAAAATGATGAATTTTCTTAAGATTCAGTTTTTTTGTTAAATCAATGTATTTGTACTTGAACGTGTTTCAGAACTTTCAATTTTCATTATGACATGAATAGAGGGGGTTGTGGTGACACCGTTATTCGTTATGTACAACCTGACTCTACATGTTCTACAACTCATTTCTGACCAAAAGTGCGTCATAGCAATTTTTTTAAAGTGACCTCGTTTGCGAGTTAATCGCGATTTAAGATTTTTTCGTGTTTTGATCTTATGTCATTAAAATAGCTCCCTCAAATTTGATGACACCGTTCACGTTAAATTTTTCTATTTGATGTCAGAAAACATTTTTACAATTTCACTGAAGATGTGCGATTGCTGCGCGAAATGGCAGTTTTGTCAAAATCTTGAAATCGCCTGTTTTTCATATCGCCTAGCAACCCCATTAATGCTTGACGCAGAACTGTGCAGGCCTGGTAAAACGCGTGCCAAAATGTCACCTTTGAAACGGTGTAGTCGTTTTGGTTTTTAAAAATATTTCTAGTTAAGGAAATGGTGTTTTACTGGTGAAAAACGTGTGTTTTATGTTAAAATGACGAAAAAAGGTTAGAGGCGGGATATACGCAACTTTTCCCGCTGAATCGAATGGTGACCAGACCTCTCAAGTGACGATTTGAGTTAGTTTTGTCGGATGCATGAACCAGTTCGTCAGCGTCTACGGCATTTCTAAGCTGTCCGGCCAAAGTCAAGATGATCCAAGAGCCGAGAAACGGCTGTTGTTTGTGTTCATTAACGATTGATTGTGAGTTGCATTCATCGTTTTGCTGACACCATGGACCCTAATCAAACCAGGCTTCCGCATCATGACCAACTTTTTCCTTTCGCCTCGATTTGTGTAGCAGTCAAGAGGTGGAAAATGCT
Source organism: Creontiades dilutus (assembly GCA_031894815.1). Taxonomy (NCBI): domain Eukaryota; kingdom Metazoa; phylum Arthropoda; class Insecta; order Hemiptera; family Miridae; genus Creontiades; species Creontiades dilutus. The sequence continues at coordinate 2,081,110 of JAVIWC010005620.1, forward strand.
TATGACTTTATCGGAACATGCATCGGGTGACTTAAGGCGGCGGTACTTGGGTGTTGGAGAACTTGGTTGGAAGGCGTTTTTGGCACTAGCAGGGTCCGATAATCACAATTTGTTCAAGTTCTGCTCTTTTGCATGGCAACTACGGTTCAAAGCCATAAATGAATACGGCTGTAATAGATGAGCCTGATTTAATAACCATTAGATATTTCTACCATGACAATGAGTTTTGTATTTTGTTCATTCATTAAGGATTAAGGCAAGCTCTTCATCAGACAGTCATGTTTGGCTATGATTATGCGTGTTTGTAAATATTACTTATGTTAAATTTATTTTTCATAATAAAAGCATGTTTATATGAACACTTTTATCGTCTGATTTTATTGATATTTTTCGACCCCGATTTTGATTTGGTTGTGGAAAGAACGTTGTGCAAAAAACTGACTGATTGTTCGAAAAACGTCTATTCCCTCCACAACTCACTCTATCCTCTACTCTAGAATTGCGATCCGTCCATATTCCTGCCCCACATTCTTTGTATACAGGGTGTTTCTTAATGAAGTATGATGAGGGGTGATTGCTTGAGGTTCAGTTTTTCGTTTAATCAGGGTTTTTATTGTAGATCCCAATTTCAGTTTAGCTGTCCAAAAAACCTTGGAACTTTTGAATTTTCTGTCGAGAGTTGTAATAGACGAAATTGTTAATAATTATTCATTCAACTGCTGATTATAAACATTGTACTGCCAATTTCCTTGATTACGAATTTCGGCTGAGTTTTTAAACTTATTTCAAAACTTTCTAATCGAATTATGGAAGGGCTGAAACGGGGAGGTGATAGTAATAAACCGTTATAGCTCCCCTGTCAAATCAACTGTGTTGAAGCAAGCGAATCGATGACAATCCATATTAACTGATTCGAACCAAAAATAAAGGCCTATAAAAGCATGCATGTTTTTATTTTTTTATTCAATGTCAAAAACACGCCGGGCCAATATGTATCCGTTAATGAGAAGAAAGCCACAAACCACAGAGTTTTGTTAATGGTCAATGGCCCACTATAGAGGATCGCGAATCAATCCTTTGTTAATCCAGGTATCTCTAATTGGTTTATAAGGTATAACTGCAGACTCTCAGATTTGGTATCTTTTAGCCTTCTATGATATTTTTCCTAACTGTATCCTTCTACGGATGGTATTCGGATAACTGAGAGCAATGTCAACCATTAACTCAGGTTTTTTGGCTTTCGCAGGTCTGTACCCGCCTCTCCCTGTGGCGACGCCCTGCATAAAGGCGATTTCTCCCAGCGAGGGCTGGACGAGCGGGGGTTCCACGGTCATCATCATCGGTGACAACTTTTTCGACGGTCTCCAGGTTGTCTTTGGGACGATGCTCGTATGGAGCGAGGTACGTACCACCTAATGCATATTGTAAGAACTTTGCATATCAAGATATTGAAAACGTTTTCTAAGTTGGTGAGCAGTTAGCTTCAATCGCTGTTACACTAATATTGTGCTCTGCTTTAGTGCACGTGCTAATAAACCGTCACCTGTCTCTCTCCCTGCACCTAAGGAAAATGTGGTGTATTTACCATGTACGGCTGCACTCTCTTCATTCTAATCTCATCTGCTAACAATTAAAAATCAATATTTTATCGTAGATTAATTGGAATTTAGATTTGCCGCTAAGCTTAACTAAAGGCTTGTTGAGCAAACTTATTCTTCAAATGTACTCAATTTTCCTCCAAAACCTTCAATTATTTTTGTAAAAGGGCTGCAATCCGAATAATGTTTCTTCAGAAATCGATATTTTTGTTAGCGCGTGCAGTTTACCGTAATTTATCTGTCTCCCATGCCTTTTATCTTTCAACCTTACAATTCACACATATTCGCGTATATGAGAACAACGGTTATATAGCAATTTATGGATTTAATTATAGAAAAAGATAAGATAAGAGTTATAGAGACAAAAATACTAAGTGGGTTCGTTACTTTCCTAACAGCTCATCACCTCGCACGCCATCAGGGTCCAGACGCCTCCGAGGCACATACCTGGGGTGGTGGAGGTCACACTCTCCTACAAGAGCAAGCAGTTCTGCAAAGGGGCGCCCGGGAGATTTGTTTATGTTTGTGAGTACTCATCACATTTATTAGCTTACACATTTTATTTTAATTATGTACGTGTTTTCGAAAAATGGTAGGTTGATAAAAAAAGAAAATACTTTTCCGAATGCTTTGTAGGGAAGTTAGTGAACCTTATATCTGGCTAGTGCAAGACATTGTTATTGTGAAGAGGTAGGGATGAAATTTTACCGACATAAGCGCATGAAATACTTCATGGCTATGTCTTTTAGCTAGGGTATCAACTCGCTCATTGAATGTTCGTGGGAAAAGAATCGGTTAACATGACGCCGGTTAATTAGCATGAACTGAAAGCATTTCAAATTTTAATTTACCAACTAAAAAATGAACATCTTTCGTTAAACTTCTAAACAAATTTTCGCATATTTGGTACGATTTGCCGATTCTACGTCCATTCCTAGATTACCTGTTCAGCTTATATCACGAGAAAATTGACGAGAGACAAGGGCGTCTTTTGAATTAAGAGTTTTAGAGTCGTAGATTTTAGAGTGAAGATCCCGACCTTCTTTGTAGACGTTTCCCTTAACACTGTACGGTTAAATTTCGGAGATATTTGTCATTTTACAGAATTTTGAGTTGAAAACTGGATTCTATGTAGTATACTAAAAAATGTCAAAATTTAAGGAAAAGCTTCTAAATTAAAAAAAAAAAAAAAAAAAAGTATGAAAGCCAGAATCTTCATAACCTTTCCTTAAAACCATTGATAGTACTAACGATAATAACAAACATTATTTAAAAGTTGTTGATTGACATGATAATATAATCGAATTTATGTTTCAATTATATTCGTAATGGTCCGTTTGGTTGTTTCAGCTCTGAACGAACCAACAATTGACTACGGATTCCAGAGGTTGCAGAAACTCATTCCGAGGCACCCTGGTGACCCCGAAAAATTGCCGAAGGTAAGCGTCAGATAGTGACAAGGCGATACGCAGCTTCATGTGTTTTTTGCACGTCCAAAAACCACATTTTGATGGAATCTGTTCAGTATCATTTAGACGAGAAACTAAAATTATGCCCTCTACGATTATATGTCCACTAATTTCAGGCTTTCCTACCCGAGGACTGACAACCAGTTGCAGGATATTTTATCGCCAATAGTTGTTCAACTGTTGTGGAGCGATAAACTTGCCCACAACGTCAATCATTTTTTGGTTGATCATTGAAATACACCAACGAAAAAATACTATGTCGGATTTGTGGTTGCTAGATGTAATATATCTACTAAGACAAATTATTACTTTATAAATGTACATTCAAAGAAAGAGTTTACAACAAATCCCATCTCAATAGAACAAATTCGTCTGAGGTTAATCAAGAACGTACTTTGTGAAAGAATTAGATTTTCCCCTCTTCAAATTTTCTCATTAGTGGTTTTTTCTCAAAATGGGAAAGTTGAGTTCACGCTAAACAATCAAAAGGAGAAAAAATCACCCCCCTCTTCTCAGTTCAACCCTTAAAATCCAGTAATACCTACTAAAATTATAATGCTAAAATTACTAGAATCCTCAGCCGAAAACCCGCTGCTTTTTTTGTTCGATTAAGAATCTAGTCTAGTTTTTTAAAACATTTAGTTAGGTACTTTTTAATCAAGTTTATTAGTGTGATGAAATAAAAATTACACATAGCGGCTTCCCTGTAATGCATGCATTAGGTACTTACCAATATTTTTTTTGGAAGCCCTGGATTCCCCCTCCCGACGTCTTATATCTTCAGGATATCCTCTGGGTATTGCAGGCATATCGCCTCATCCTTTGGAAGGGGCCTTGACCATTTCATAACCTCCTCGTTGCACACGTTTTCTGTATATTACTATACCGTACCGACTCTTCTCCACAGGAAATTATTCTGAAGAGGGCCGCGGACCTGGCGGAAGCTCTGTACTCGATGCCTCGGAACAACCAGCTGACCGGTCCCCGAACGCCGCCTCCGAACAACAACACGACGTTCAACTCCTATTCGGGCCAGTTGGCGGTCACGGTTCACGAAAACAACGGCCAATGGACGGAAGGTACTTCCGAAATTAAAACACCTATCTACCTTCACTTATTCACAATTATATTACATAAGACTTGAAAAACTCGATTTCACAGCCTTTATATCAGCTGAATTGATCCACAGCAATTATAGGTATCAGCTGACATTGTACAATCCGATTTTTAATATCTCCAAGCACGTTCACTAGGGACAGGACGATACTTGAAAGTATCGATACCGATACGATATTTAAAATAACGTCCGGCTGATACAATACTCTCAATATTGATATTTCTCGTAACCGTTCCGATATATTTTTTTTTCTTGATGGTTTCGATTGAGAATCTTTGTCTTTACTTTTTTAAAATGATAAGAATTATGAATAAATATTTCAAATGGATTTGATGTTTGATCTAAATAATGAATTTACACATATGGCAAAATTTCCTGTACAAACCCAAATGCAATTTTTTAAAGTACCTACCAAAAAGACATTTTTTGAATCACCTAAAAAAAAAACATATGATAAATCGAGTCCTACCATAACTTCTTCGGGGGAATCCACTAGATTGCAGGCATTCGGTTGATCGGGTACGGCCTTGCCATGGTCAAAGCAAATCGAACTCGCATCGGCAACCGTTTAGTGAGATTACTATACATACCGACTTTCAAACACAGGATTATTAGGAAGGATCGAAAATTTGAAGCTCTGACTCGATCGGAAACGTACTCGTGACCTATGATTTGGATTTAATCTAAAATAACAAAGTCTCCTCATTCAGACCAGCATTAAAATTTACGAAAACAACGGCCAATGGAACGGAAGTTCCGCTATCTACCTTCAATTCCGTCATATCGGCACACCTATATCAGCTGAATTGATCCACAGCAATTATAGGTATTTTTGACATTGTACAATCCGATTTTTAATATCTCCAAGCACGTTCACTAGGGACAGGACGATACTTGAAAGTATCGATACTTCTTTCGATACGATATTTAAAATAACGTATAGATACTCGATACTCTCCAATATTGATATTTCAAAAGTATCGATACTCCGATATATATATCACTGAAAAATATCGATACCTGCGATACCACCGATATTTAAAATAAAAATTGATTTTTTACAAAACGAACTTTTTAAACATTGGTTGCAAGTGGCTTCTTTTTGGTCGTTGTTGCGGAAATATTTCCAAACACTACTCTTTGGAGGCATTGTGTGAAGTGATGTAAAGAATAAGGGTGGAACGTGAAAAATAAATCGTCTTGAGGAAAGATTCCGATAAACAAAGAGACGAAAGAAGAAAGGTACCCAGGCAGTAGGTTATAGAAGGTATAGGATGATCGATATAGGAGGTATCGATGAAGGCGAGGAGCGATGTGTATTTTGTTTCAATCGACCACAGAACGTGGGTGATCACAAGAAGGGAGTTAGATGAATGTCATTGTGGTTAATTTTTGTTCTTGATGTATACAGTACCTAACTGGTACTTTACTTCGTTGAAAAAGTTCCGATACCGACGATATCGATATCCAAATATCGGTATCGTGCATCGCTAAAAAAATATCGATACAAATATCGGTATCGATATTTAAAAAGTATCGATACTCCGATATATCGGTGGTATCGTCCCGTCCCTAACGTACACATTCAGATTCGTTTTGCTGTTTTTTTTTTCTGTCAAAGTTCTAGCCCAAGGAGAGAGAGCGAACATGAAAACAATGGTGTTATTTATAACATTTTTGTTGACATTTTCACGTCTTCGCATTGGCACATAAACTGAAAAATCGTCACGAAAACTTGCTCACGCGATACCAATAAACAAAAGTTGGTTACTACAGTCCAGTGTTAGTAACTAGGCATTGAGATCTGCCTTGTTATAAATAAAATAAGAAAACACACATGAAAATGTCCCAATGTGTTGCAGACTCGTATGCAAGCATTTGTCAACATCTTGGAAGAAAAGGCTTTTTCACATCAAACCTTTTTCCTAAGTAAATAGATGAAATACGCTAACTGCCAAGACCAAAACTGCATTGGTAAAATTGTCCAAACCACCGGCGCAAGAAGTATACCCGTCATGCAAGACCGGCAAGTCGTGCGGGTTTTAGCATAACCGGTAGAAAATTTTTAATTCTCTTTGTACAACTTCATGAAAAATGATTCCCAAGACCTAAGGATTTTAGGGTTCGATTCCACGTTATTTTTCAAGTTGAATTGAATGGTGACACTTTCGGACCTCTCTGATGGAAAATTAGGATGCTTTCTGGAATTTATCATTAAATTGAAGTATTTTGGATGTAGACTTTTGACGTTTCAGCCCTTTGATTTCACAATTCAGGATTGGCTAAGACCATTGCCAAGAATCCTGTCACAACTAGACCCCAAATGTGATGGTTGACCCAAGTTTCATTAACTTTCGATCGGTAGTTTCGAAGAAAAGTTCAGGACAGCGGACGTATGGATTTGTTTTATTTAATTTGTGGATTCTACACATTTGAAACGTGAAACAACAAAATTTAAGGGGGAGGGGGGATTAAAATTGTTTTTTCTTGGTCGATTACAAATTTTTTTTATAAACCAAAATAGGTACATGACGAAAACAATTATGGATTCGTCACTCTGGGGATCTCTGAGTGTCTGAAAATTCCCAAAAATACTAATATTTGAACGACTTTGATTTTGGAGGTTCTTGGCCTTGTGGGCTTACTTTGTGGGAGGTATCGGCTTCGAAAGGGCTTGTATTATGATCGGGAATCGGGATGGGATTGCAAGTGCGGTGTCATTTTCTAGAAATTTTGGACGCAAAATCTATTGGGATAGTTTTCAGATCTGTACAAATTCACCCATAGCAAATAATCGCAATTTCTAATCTTAGAAGTGAACCCCCAAACCTCAAAATTGCACGAGCAATCATTACCGAGTAATTTTGGTAGCTGGATTGAGATTGATGAGATTGATTAAGATTGGAATTGATTGACCAGCTCATCCGACTTAAAACGGTGGAGATTTTGAAAACGGACGTAAATTTCAATTTTTAAATCCAAATTACTTTCATTTTATGATTTGGTAACTTGGCGGAAGAAAATAAAAAGGGGCGAAGGTATGAGATATTGTCGGAAAATAATGAACCTTTGTGAAATAATTTGCTTTGTTTTTAATTGTCTTTAAGTTAATCCTGGCCTAACCTCGGTTTAATCTTTTCAGAGGAGTACGGACGAGGCCAAGCCGGGAGCGTCTCCCCCAGGGGTTACGGATCGTCGACGTCGACGCCGCACTCGTCCAACGGGGGCTATAACAGCGCGCCCGGGGCACCGCCCTACCCGCCCGTCTCACAGCCGACTTCAGGTACAACCACGATCTTCCATTCCCCTAGTGAGTAGCCCATAGCGAGGTATCCCCTAAAGAATAATTCCGGGCGATCATCCTATAGGCCAGTGATTACACGGCAGTCGGTTAGTAGATCGCAGGGTATCCATTACCAGACTTGGGCGAAATCAATCATCAATGATTAAAATTAAAATCATGATTCCAACCCCAAACAATGTAATAATAATGGATCTCCAGCGGTTGATGAGCCGTAGAACAAGAACCCTGTTGCCAGCTACATCAGCGCTTCTCAAGCCTATGGTTCAGGAAAATGTAGCAAGCAAACTACAGTCTATCCGGGCGAGAAGCAATTATTACTCGAATCGGAGGATGAAAGTACCTCTGGACTACGAAGAAGGGGAAAACGTCCTCTTTAGAGTGGAACGTAGGAATTGGCAGCCTGCTAAAATAATACAGAGAGGACGGAAGATCATTCATAATAGAGGAACAAAATGACAGGCAGTACAGGAGGAACACTTGGTTCTTGAAAAAAACTTCAGAACATCCACAGTTGTGTTCCACGCCCCCCAAAAATAGCCATCTTGTATTAATAAGATCAACCAGGGTAGTGAATCCTCCAAGTATTTATGATCAATTCTCCAATGAAAGGGAGATGACACAATGTAGTACGACTTCATGTCTAGCTACACCTACCTACTACTGGAACAATAACTACAGTTGCCAACCACTTATGTCCTTACTTATGTTACCATACGTTCTCTTGTTTTTACATTCACCTATTCTAGAAAACACAAATTATTCATTCTTGTGAATCGAACCCCGAAACTATTAATAAATATTATCTACAAGTTCTTTAATAATGTTATTTATCGTTTAATACATATCAAGTAATATCTTAAATTGAGAGAGCTAGTATACCAATATAATAACGAGATTTACTCATTAATCGAGGTAAAAAGGCCATTTTCTTAAAAATCGATGTCGAAAATGCGATTTTTAAATCGTGTTGACAATCGCGACTTTTTTCAATTTTCCAAAAAAGTAAATTTTGGCGAATTTTCATAGAAAATGGGAATGGCGATGGCAATAGCAAAAATATATTGTGATCAAAGGCCTTGTGAAACCACAATCTTGCAATGATTTGTGTACTATAAGGAAAGAAGTATGAAGCCCCTCACCAGTTGGGATTTCAGTATTTGAAAATTGAAATTTACCCTCTGTTGGAAAAGTAAACAAGGTCTTTGATCCTAATATATTTTTTAAATTGCCATCGCAATTCCTTTTTTACAAGAAAAATTCGGTAAAATGTTGAATTTTCTTGAAAAATTGGAAAAATTACGTCTTTCAACACGTTTTACTCTCACGACATCGATTTTTTTGTTTAAATTTTGTTGATGTTCGATTAATTAGTAAATCTTTTTGTGTAGCGGCGATTATTATATCACTCGGAATTAAAATCTATTATAACAAAGAAAAAACAATAATTGTGTTCATAAGTGAAGCTTTCAGAGACAAAACCGACTATGTTCAACTGTTCAGTGGCTACACACTGGTTTCTTCTATTTAATGCCTTGGGCATCATGCAACCTAGATTGTTGTCCTACCCTCCTCAGAATCGCTTCCAACCACAATGTATTTCAAGTTTTAAATCAAAATTTAGAATATGTACATCTTAAAACTATTTCCAATTTAGAAATAAACCGTTTTGCTTTTGCACTTCGGAGACTGCAGGTTCTGCTTATTACTCAAATGGAGAGGGCCGGTTTTGATCACCTCGATTCAAAGTTTTTAGGTAAAACGAATGAAAAATCCACGTGAAGATGGGACAAATTGTTAAATTTTGAAAATCTCTCTTTTCGCTGTCGCTTTTAGGTTGCTGCGATAGATTATTCTGGAGAGTGTGAATGTCTGCATCTAATGTAATTTTTGCATGTGAAACAAAAAAGTTTTTAGCCTAATTAAAAAATATTTTATGCCTTGATTCAATTTGATGCGGAAAACTACGGGTTTTTACGTATCATTTCATCATCATCCCTTTTAAACAGGAACTGTATATCTGATTGTTTATATAATTGTGAATTTATTGCTTAATTATATTCCAAATTATAAATTGTGGATTTTTTATTTATTTATCTTTTCTTTTACAGGAGTTGGAGGTTTGGTTTCGTCGCCGTTCGCCACAATGAACCCCTTCGCCCTACCGACGTGCAATTCTCAAAGTTATTCCCCCATCGTTGGCCCGTCATCCAAATAATATCCACTTTAAACACCCCGTTCCTGTTTAATTTAAGTTGCCTCCCGTTTTATTGTCTCTCTGTTACACCGATCCCCCAAAATCTTGTACAGTTCCCAAAATATCACCATTTGTACAGTGTAAACTATTAATATTGTAAAATTTTTAAATGTTTCTTGTATAGGATTTATTATACTGCAAGTTGAATTCTAGTCATATCAGCCCCCCATTTATCAACCACCAACTAAAGTACAAAGTAATATTATCATTGAATTTTTAAAAAAATGTTTAAAACGCAGTAGTTATCACGTAAATAATATAAATGACACTTCAACAAAAAATGTGTAATTCTATTCAGTTTGAGCTTTTAATCAGTGATCTTTTCGTTATTATAATTTTCATATCTTGTTGATTTAATTATTCTATAATTTTGTATAAAATAAGGTCAAAACTGACGTAACCCAGTGTAAATTTTTAGTAAAAAGAAAGCTGTTCATCAAATTTTAATTCGAGTATGTGAAGAACACGTTCATTTCGAGATAATAGTTCACGTCTGATGAAATATGTCATACATTGTTAGAAAAATTCTGTTATAGCGAATTTTTGTATAAAATTAAACCGATGCAATGGAATCAACGAAATGTTGCGATCAACTGATTTACGTATTTACTTTGATCAAAGATGTTTTTAGGAATTCCTCGAATTGCCCAGGAAACGTGGGGTTTTGTGTAATTAATTCCCAGAAAGCTGGAAACGGTTTTATTCTATTAGGTTTTTACGTGAAAAGAGTGTTTTGAAGTTTTCACCAATCGTTCGTGCTGTATGTAAGATACTCGAAAAACCTTGAAAATTTACAACATCAACGAAATAAGGGATCCTGAAAACTCTATTTAGGTTTGCGAAAAGGATAAAAGTATATCGTTTTGAGAAAATTCCAGTTCAACGAAACTTTTTGTTCCATTTTGGACAGAAAATATCGAAACAAATTGAAATAATGTTTTGTTATTCACCATTCGTTTAAAACGGTGTTCATAAATTTATTGTTTGTCTGACTTTCGTGTACATGAACCGAAATCCGTTCATGTGCTTATTTTACATACGCAGTTGATATCGAGAGAAACGAATTACAATTTGTTCAATGTGCGATTTTGGCCACAAGACTTATCAGGATCCTATTAGCACATATTACGTCTTACGTAAATTACCACCAGTTACCCATGGAATGTATTAATGGATTTTCTGTTATATTACTTGATTCAAAAGCGTCTCATGTCTTGTGAAAACTTTTTGTTACTTGGCTCGGGGCAAAATGAGCCACATCTGGGGCAAGATGATCCAGCCAACATTTCAATACAAAATAACATTATTTTCATTTAAAAATAAAGTTGGAGAAATTCTGCATCATTTAGAAATTCTGCATCACTTTGGAAAATACATTTCGAATTTATAGAGGAATAATCGAAGAATGAAGAAATCATCAGACACTACAAAAGAGCTCAAGTAAAAACAACTCGAAAACTTTTACCTAAGTGCGTTAAAATAGGATAATCTGCGTCAAAATCCGAAATGAGTCCCCCCCATTATTGAATGAATCAAATGATCAATCAGAATTGAAAATCAGAATTGTTTTAGAAAGGGGAAAACCAACAGATTACAATGAGAAAAACTCAAACAATATGCACTAAAGTACTGTTTCAAGAAAGAAGACAGGAGCAAAAATCGACTTAGAATTAGGACATTTCAACGGACACTCATGTTATCAAAATTGACATCAAAAGTGAAAGAGCTCCCTTGTTAGTCGTTTTTTAAAAATAATTTCGAACCATCGCTCATATCTGAAATAGATCCTAAAAATTGAGACGAGACATAACGATCAAAGGGGCAAGATGAACCAGGCACACTTTGATTCAAGTAGCCCAGATACGGGTGGTTCTTCTTAACCAACAACCCACTTAGGTTTAAAAAAGTGAAAATCCAGTAACCATTTCTAAGTGCCTAAAATCGGATTTCCATGAACACCTCGGAAAATGTTCATTTTACAATATTTAATTCATTGCAACAATTTATTTTCTTACGAAAATTCGCTAAAACCGTATTTTCTGTTGAACTGATTACTTCTATAGATTAATTTTAACGGAACAGCCGAAAATACATCTAAGGCTGAAAATATGGAGTGTCCATCTAATATTCGATAAATTTGTGATCCGATCGTTTGTCATTGATTAAGCCGATTTGATTTAATTTTACGTATGTTGATCATTCGTGATCTCACTATATCACATAATAGTTTCTGTACAGGAAATTTGTTTTATTACATCCGTTTTTGACTAGATATTCAATAGACGCGATGATTAGCCTTGTATACAATAGTACCTAACCACATGCCCATTGTAAACCTTCCCATTCTCTACTTACGTGTAGTAATTTTTTGGTCAATTAAATTTGTTGATGCCACACTATGTTCCCATTCGTAAAAAAGTGTTTTTAGTTGGTTTTTGTAAAGGAGTTAAGGCTCAAAATTGGCTCCTCTAAAATTGTACAGAATCTAATTTCTATCTATTTTCATGTATGTATCGAGTAAAATAACCAATCCACAACTTTTAACCACAAATTCTTCCTTAAAACATTCAAATGAGATAAAAATATGTAATGTGGTCCCGATTTAAAGTGATCACACTCTAGAGCTAATTTCCAACAAAAATGTGCCTCATTGACTTTTTGCCCCAAGTTGGTTCTTTCCGCTATTACCTAATGTTTTCGTATTTCCGATCTTATGTCACTAAAATGACCATAATGCCTCAAACTACTCTCTAAAATCAATGTTGAGGAAACCGTTGGAAAGAGAGTCAAGTTCTCTATGTCCTTTAGAGCAGAATATGACCTTCCAACATGACTTAATCCAAACACAAATTTTGTGAAATTTTGAAGAAAAAAAAACTAGTTTTTTACATATTTTTTATTCCTCATAAGAAACAAGTATTTGTAACTCCCACTTCAAAAGAAAAACTTTCCCAGAATCTCAGTTTTAAAACGGTGTAAGAAAAAAATTGTTTCGCATGACATTTTTTGAAAAAGTAACGTTTGAATTGGATTTTTACTGGGATATCGACTTTTTTTGGCCAAAATCAAGTTGCAACAAGAAAAAATCACTTCGGGATAGGATTTTAACTACCATATTTTTTCGCTGAATCGAATCCTTTCAGGCCTCCTAGCTCAAAAAATAAGAGATCAACCAACAGTTGAAAATAAAAGTACATAAAAATACATAAAACACCACACAAAACACACTTTTTGTAGAAAGTCGATTTTGGGTGAAATACGTCAATTTTACAGTAAAACCCCCATTTTTACACGTTTAGACGTCATTTTACAAAAAAATGAGGTACTTTGTCAAAAAAAAAAAAAAAAAAAAAAAATAGGAAATCTGAAATTCTGGGCAAGTTTTTCCTAGAATGTGAGAGTTAAACCAGTTTGCAATGAGCAACAGAAAGATAGGAAAAGGACAAAATATATATATATATTTTTTTTTTTTTCATAAATTCTCAAAATTTGATCTTTGCACTAATTTTCCAACTTCCAACTAATTTTCCAAGATTTAAGTCATGTTGACATTTTTGTATTTAGCTCGAGAATCAACCCTCAGAGTTTGATAAGCCTCCCACGTGTTGGAATAATTGTTCTTACGAATTGTAGCTTCCTTTTCATTGATTTATATTGCTATTTAAAATTCACGTCATCGAAAAACCAATTTGCAAATTTAAAAACAACTTTCACTTCAAATGCAATACAACCTAAAACGCGTGCAATTGTTGAGAATAGGAGGCGCCAGTTTTGACCTTCAACACCTCAAAAATTTGTAGAAATCGAGTTGTTAACGATATTTTGTCCTTTGTATATATGAAAGGCGCAACGCAATAAAAATTTTGTCCATACGAATTGTAAATATCGAAATTATACATATCTTTCTTCAGACTGGGCCATCAGGAGCCTACCCTTGTATATTGTTCTTACTTGTACATAAAACGTACATATATAACGGTTTTATTGTTAGTAATTTTCCTGTATTTGTCAAAAAAAAAGAAGAGTAAATAAAATTTCTTTTTTAATGTTATGAAATTTTTATCCAGGTACTCCATCCCTTCCAGGTTCTAAAATGTGACAAAACTAAAAAATCGCTTTAACTAAAGCAACTTACGTAAAGGTTGGGTGGGAATAGCATAAACTTGAAACAGTTAAAGTCATTCGACTTGCAAAAACGGGAAGTTTACTGCCGAATCGTAGTGCACCCAAAGCAAATTTTACAAAAATGATTTTTAATACAGGGTTCTATTATTGGTTTACTATTTTGCAAATTAGGCTATTCATTATTAAATTAAAAACGATTCTAAATAAGTGCTAAGCTAGTATTTTTGCTCAAAAAAACAATCAACGTTTTTCAACTTTTATAACGTTTTTATTGTCAACGGTGAGCTATTAACGACGATTTCATTACAAATCGAGTTGTATTACCGTTGCCACCCAACCAAGCCGTATCTAGGGAAATGAAAGTTGTTCAATTTTCGACGGACAAAAACCGTTCTCCATTCGTTTGAAAGAACTCGATTCATCATGCAGCCCTTTCGTACCTGTTGTTGTTATTTATGTTAATTTTATTTTGTTTACGTTATGAATAGATGTAGTAAACAATGCAACTTGTTATGTTGTCACTCGGTTGGTTAAAATAGACGGTCACCGGAATAGAAAACTACCCACATCGATCTATACCTACTATGAATACGAACGAGGGAAGTGTAAGAAACGGTTTGTTTGTAACCTGGTGTAACTATGACGCGGTGATTACACATTTTATACATGTATTAAGTACCTAGCGAAATTATGTGAAACGCGTGGGGTGAAACACATTCTGTGTCTCAATAATTTCGTCCGAAGTACGTAAATGGAGATAACCGGGGGTCCAGGCTTGTCTCCTGGCGAGACGTCGAGCTTTCTCTTACTTTCTTGTCCAAGTATTTTGCAGTTGCAATTTAGAGATCAGAATTTAGTTTATTTACTTTCCCCCCTATATTTTATCTTTTCATCAACACGGTATGCAGCCGTGTATATTGGCTGATGGTCATATCCACATACACATATTTGAAATACACCTCGTAAATAGGGCTTGGCCCGATTTGGAATAAATAAATAAATGAGGAAGTAAGTGTGGAGGGGACATCTGTTGCATTTTAAATTTTAAAATTATTCACAGACGACAGCTCCTTTGGAATCTCGAGCTTAAAAGAGAAAAACAAATTTTTGCCTCGTGACCGAGTCACTCAGTCGCCGCACGCCAACTGTAAGGAAAAGAAGACGAACCGGAGGTCACAACAGGTTTGGACCGGGAGGGCGTGATGCACCGTCACGTGACACCCCAAGAGTCGCGTGACGAGGTCACGTGCCCCTTGGAGGGCGGCCGGTTGTCACGGGGCAGATTGACATCTGGTTAGCCTAGAAAAGGAAACGAGGGTTTGATTCGAGGGAAGATCAGGCGGATTGATCGGGCATCCCACGATTATTACGCGGATTGGAACTTCGCCATTGAAATAGAAACGGTGGTAATTACAGTAGTGCTGAACAAGGGAGACCCCCTGTCCTGTAAGATTCGTAAGTTGTAATCGTTTTAAGAAGTTTATAATAATAATAAATTTATAATAATAAAATATAATTCTGCACCTTTCGAGATAATCCAGGGGTGCCGGCCCCCCTTCCTACTTAGAGCCAGACCCCCCCCACGTAAGTTGGTACCCTCTCCCCAAAACAAAAATGTTAACAATATTCGATCACAGACATTTTCAGATAGAAAACAAACCATTTTCAAATCAATTGTTAGCATCATTATTATTTACGTTCTATCTAGTGATGTAATATATTTTTGAATTTTGTCACGTTAAATACTGTTTCAATCAACTTTACATCCCCCTCCCAAGTTTATAGGAGAACCCTCCCCCCAGAATTTCACTGACGCACTCTGCTTTATTTCCTCTCCCCCGCTCCTCACGCTGTGGGCACCCCTGGATTATCCAAAACATTTCAACGGTCTAACGATCATGTTACCTGGACAAGGAAGCTATGTACCACACCTATTCTGGCAGAAAGTTTTGTCTTCATATACGGACCACTAACATCTGTCTGTATCCTACAAAATGAAGGCATTTCGTAGAGTATTGGCAATAGTGTGAAGAAGCGAAACCGGTCAACAAGTGTTTAACCCTCATTTGTGGAAATGAACAATTTGGTCGATCTTGTCTTTTTTGTTTAAAGGTGGATTCCCACTATCTCACTGCATCCATCATACGTTATATTATAAGATTCCTGAGAGATTTCTTAGATCCACCCGATTGCCGCCACTACCTCGAATTAGCAGAATTGTGGCCTGTATATCTCAGGTATTTGCTTCACACACTGTGGAAAGGGTGATAACCGATTCCCACAAGTGATTCTGATCTGTCAACTTAAATGTTGGCGTCCGAGCATTCTTATCTGAGCCATTAAGAGAGTACATGTTGAATAAAATGTTGGCCTCAAAAGGCATTTATAAATGCATTTTCAATTGTACAAATATCAATATAGATTTTACTTGATCAGTCCTAACATTCAACATGCAAAAACTCAAAACATCTAGCTCAAAGAGCTAATTTTGCAGATTCGTGCTTTTGACGTGGAGGGTATGTAAGTACTTACTTTGTATTCAAATATACGTATCAATGCAAGGAGTTGAAATGTGAAATTGTATCTTTCAAAATTGAAACTGCCACTTTCTTTTTGCTATTCAGAGCTTCCTCATCGCTCACATTCATCCACGTCTTATTCATAACAACCGAAATAGCCCGAAAGCTGCGTGAAACATGAGGCGCCGAAAGGGTTGGAAACGCTATCTCCATCCATCGACATTTCACACGAAACGGCCTTAGAGCCGCTCGCAAAAAAAATCCCCTCCCAAACAGAGAAACCAAGAAGCGATTGGAAAACCCATCTGCTTCCCGAAGCATTTGGCCACATGATCTCAAAAACGCTAATGTGATTGGGTAGGCGTTGCCTGCACAGATAAAGGTCGCGTGCCTTTCGGCCAGAGGGCTTGAGGATTGTGGAGCGAGGTTCACCCCCTCAATTTGTGAATACTTAGAAAACAAGTACGTCCGCCCTCCGAAGCGGATCCGTGGGAATATTAGTGTTCCCTTGAAGGGACTCCGATCTCTGATGATAACGTTTATACGAATAATCGAGAGGGGATGACGAGTAATTACACGGTTTCGCAAACAGATAAAAAGGGACAATGAGGAGGATGTGTCTGACCTTTGGAGTGGAAACATGATAGTACGTAGTCAGTGTATCAAAGCGTTGGAACAACACGAGAGTCATTCTTATTAAAAGTAAACAACTTTTGAGTCGACAAAAAGTTAGTTTTTAGCTTCTGAATCAAGGCTTCGTCAGTAGATTTGCTCTTATTAGAATTGATGCGGTAAGGGAAAGAGGGAGAGTAACCCAAACATGGGAAAATAAATTACAGAACAAATCCGTTTCAAACAATTCTAGGACAGAATCCGTGACAAAAAAACGATATGCGGGTCATTTCAAAATTTCGGTCACATTTGGGTATTGACTTTCCTAAAAAAAAAAAAAAAAAATTTGAAACTTGATCAATTTTCTTGTTCTTAATCAATAACTGTGGTTCTCTCGACATATTACCCAAGTGAGCACACATAATCTTGAACCGTACTGCTGATACGCCATTTTGAAAAAATGAACTTTTTTAGGGAGTGTGATGTATATACTGCTATTTTTTCCCCTCTTGAGCCTCCAACCTCCCTGGGAACCACCGCCCAATGGAAATGGAATGGAACAGCACAAAGAAGCCTAATTTTAGCTACGATAAATACTAAGGTTTCCATGCCATATTTCGCGAACTTACTACAGCAGATCTCACTCCCTACAATGTATGAAGCTATGGAATTGAAGGGAGTGAAAGAGTAGGGAGTGAGGTTATAGCCTTTTACCGCCTTTACAGGCCACAAATCAATTGAAACTGGTTGTACCAAAATGTTGTCAACAAACTTCCAACAACAACACTAATTGTCAACAAGTGTGATCAAGTTTCACTTAGCACAATCAGAATGTTATTGGAGTAGGGAGTGGGAGTTTAAAAACCCTCACTGCTGCGTCCGGGGGTGGTTTTCCCGGTAGAACTGACTGGGAAGGTCTAGACAAAATCCAACCACTAGCGTTGGGACCATCTTGAATAAGGGATGTCAGAATAACAGAAGCAACTTCATAAGCACCGTTGCCCGCCAGTTGAGGGCTACTTTTCAAAACATTATAGGGATTGAAGAAAAACCCTGTGACACTGAAATAATTTGTTGATAAGGCGACTTGCGTTGATCCAATTTTTTCTGAGGCGGATATCCATTTTAGATGGTATATTCTTTCATAGTGTAAGTGGATATAAAGGCCCCAATAAATATTTCGCTGAGTAGTGATGATGGATGTTGTATACCTCTAGTCAGTGACAGCAGCAGGGAGTGAGAAATCAGCACTTCGGTATTTTTTTCCTAGTTCCTCTAGGCACAACTTTTACATATGTACCTATGGAACATGTACATCCAGATAGGAGAGAAATTTTGAAAATTTACAAAACTGCATTTATTTGGGTTTGACGGCAATACTGACCAGTGACATAAATGAGACCGAAATTTTGAAATTATCCATGTTTGTCTGTGTGTGTGGCGAATTGGTCGACGCTACCCAGAATACAATTCTTGACCGATTTTCTTGGTTATTTGTTTGTTTGATCCAAATCTTATTCTAGTTACGCGACACATTCCGAATTTCACGGCGTTAGAGGGAAGTAGGAGGGGATAACCTTTAAAAAACGTGGTTTATCGTGATAAACTTTGTCGATTCCACTCAGGCTATAATTCTCAACTATATAATTATAGTTGTCACGATTCTTTTATTTTTTGATCCCAATTATACACTAGTTGTGCGAAAAACTTCCGAAATTTAGCTTCCGCTAACAGGACGGAGAATGAAAGGGGCATTAGCCTTTTTCATAGCTGCTCAAGCGAAAATTCTCGGCCGATACATTGTTTTTTCTGGTTGGGATTTTGGTTTAGTATTTAAAAATATTTCAGCACATTTAATCTTAATTATCAAAGATGGTAAATGGAGGGGATAACAGTGATAAACCGTTATTTCTTTACTATTTTCATCTGATTTTATTTATTTCAAATTTTGTTTTTCGACTTCAATAATTTTTTTGTTCATAGAGGGAATGGAGGGGTCATTAGACAATTCATTAAATCACTGCACTTACACCTTATACTGCCGATTTTCTTAATTTTTTCTTGTTAGATTGAGAACACTTGTCCTGTTTTGAACATTTTCGAGATCTTTTTACTTTAATGATGAAAGGGATGAATGGAGGTGGTAATAAAAGTTCTATGGCCCTCAAAATTTGCTGTTTTACTACGAGTAGAATCCGAAAATCCAATTTAAAAAATTCGCCCGTCCGCGGTCTGGAGGTTTTTGCCCAAACTTCGAACGAAAGTTGATGAAACTTTTGTCAGAAATAAAATTTGCGGTGTAGTTAGGACTGAGTTTCCGTCATCGATCTCAGTCAGTCCTAAAGGGTCAAATTTCAAAAACCTTAATATCAAAAACTTTCTGAACACAACTGCTGTTTTTATGTCCGTTATTAAAGACGTTCTTTAAAGGATCGATTGACAACACTCGGCTCTACTTTCATCCGCTCGCTCTCCTTAAGGGCTAAAACTTTAACAGAACGTGAACGTTCTCGGTCATGGTAAAATCGCCTAGTATCATGTGAAATCTCACCAGCTGAGATTTATATTAATTGGGTTATTCCAATCAGAAATAATAAACTTCTTTGTAATCATTTCCAGCGTTTTTCCCCCTAAAAAGTTATTTGAAATTATAATGTCCAGTGGGTTTGAAAAAAAAAGACCAAGATTATTTATAAATTGTTTTTGAATTTTATTTGGGCTGTTCGCAAATTAAGATCCTTACAGCCAGATCAACAGTAAAATTGATATAACCAGTAAGAATAAAACTAGTATTTATTTAAAATTGCTATAATTAAAACTTCTAAATCATATTTTTGAAACTCCTTCATTCAAAAGTGCCTATATTCTAGAGCTCTGTAAAATTTTCAACATTTTTTCAATGACATTCTCTCTGACAGATATGTTAAAGTGAAAAGTTCACAAATTCTTTATTTACCTCTCATCTTTGACGAGAATCGTTCCAGGGGGAATTCAAATGCCTTTTTGTTTCTTTGCACTAGAAGTTATGCTGTCTCTCAGACAAACGTTAGAATGGAGTTCGTGTCTTATTAGGTACGATTTAGAACTAAACGAAGACCTATTGAAAGTGTAAAGTATACATCAACCAAATGCTCTTGTGGAAAATGGCTATTTCTTCCTAAACATCAAATGTTCTACCAAGGCAGAATACGTTTCTTTGGAGCAATTCAAGACTGCATTTACACCAGTGGAGTTGAAATGATATTTTCCTATGAATAGATTTCTAGGGAACTGGTTTCTAAAAATTATCATTTGGAAGTCTGGGCAGCGCATCTCTGACCGGCAGGTGTTCGGCTTAAAATGTATTGAACAAGAAAGTCTTCTATGAAATTCCATAGTGGGAATCATTGTCCAAAACGGCGTAATCCACGGAAATGGATTAATCATCTTCTGATTCACTACTTTTGAGCATGGGTAAAATATTACATTTAATATATCTCTTAGCCATTTCTCTGGGTAGATGAGTGAAAATTCATCACTGACTATGCACAGCTGTAATAGCTGATGTAAGTGCCATTCCAACTTCCTTTCAAACGTTATATGGTCACCAGTACAGAGCATGCAACATCTGTCCTTTTAACTCACACCACACGCAGTCCCTAGTTGAGATGAATGAGTTTGGTGAACCCTCTCTCCTATACGCTGCTTTATTTTATTTCGTTCCTTCCAACAGCACATTTACTTTTTGAAACGATATATACGAGAATCAAAAACTATACGAGTGTCTACTATATGAGTGTTAATTAATATTATTTATTGAAGAAATGAAAGATTAAGCTGAACTTGAAGACTAAAAATTAAGATTGTTTAGCAAAACTGTAAATCAAGGGCGCAGCCAGGGGGGTGCCCTTTCAGCACCCCCCGAAATTCTACCAGAACTAATTAGAACATGTTATTAATTATATCATAATACGTTTTCTGTTCTAATCAATTAAGCGATAATGAAATTGACATTTGTCGTAATTTTGTCTCTTGTTCGCTTTTTTATACCATGAAACTATTACATCCTTATAACCTTCCTGGCTATTTCAGCACCCCCTAAAATAATACCCTAGCTACGCCCTTGCTGTAAATCTCTTTAATGAACTTATCGGAAAATGATTCAACCGTACACGTAGTAGAATTGGGTAAATGTTCGTCCTATTTCTACCGATTTTAGTTAAACCATTCTTTCATATCCTACCCTTGGTTGGTACCAATTCCCATTTCGTAGTTTAGGTCGGTTTGTTGCTCCATTCCCCACCGTGTGGCAGGTGCCTAGTGTAAAGCTGATGTAGTTGCCAACAAATCAGTTTACGTTTTATCACAGGTAGTAATTCCTGAGAAGACGCGACCTGCCCTCTCGGGTTCTCTCCCAGGGGGTTTTGTAATCGGGGTTACTTGGCGAGGCGAAATCCTCAAACATTCCCTTGCTTTTAGCTATGCAGGACCTGATGTTGGAATATCCTCCTCCTGACAGTGAAACCGTGACACCTGAAGTCCGTTTGTTCCCACTTCGACTCGCTCCTGGTTCGGGGGATATGGGACCGACCAGCTCGCAGGCGGATTTCTTCGGCGTCGTGTTTATAGCTGAAAGGCGGTTCCGCATGTTGGACAGTTGAGTTGCTTGGTTTTCGAGGTACCTCGACTTGGGAGAGACATAATTGTTATTGCTGCTCACGCTATGAGACAGAAGCTGGGTGGAGTAGTAGCTCGAAGCGATATTTTGACCATCTGCATAGGACCCAGAACTGCTAAATGATCGGCCATACCTGCAAAAAATTATCAGCTATTATGACTCCGAAAATTTCTGATTCTAACTGACATCGGAAATAAGATCGAGAACTCAAGAGCTCTTCTGTAAAATATTGACTCCTCTCCAAATATATCTGTGTCAACGATCCTATACGATGATTTCCGAATGGATTGTACCTTTCTAAGCAAATCTTACTAATGAGAAAAAACTGACTTTATTATGATATGAAAAAGAAACTGGGCCAACTCTTTTTTCGCTGTCAATGCTCACCTAGCGCGTGGCTGGGCCTCCTCTCTCTTCCGTAACAAGTCTAAATTCAAAGTTGAGCGTCTAACCGGTGATTCAACTTCAGCCAAATCATCACATTCTCCATTTGAAGAATTGCTCACATCGAGATTCGGGCATGATTGAAAAGCTGCTGCGGCTCCTGAAATCCCATTAAAGTTAAGTATCATCTATTGCGTAGCAACTAATGACGATGCATAGACTGCGAATAAAATACAGAATTGATAATACAAGAAAACCAAGTGAGTGATCAAATGAGAAATGACAGTTCAATACAACAATACCTGCGAACAAGGAAAATCAATTTGAGAGCTTTTCAAACCTAAAAGATTCGTCCAATCCGAACTGGGTGCTTTCAAAATACGTCTGAGAGCGTTTCGAACCAAATTCGAAACTTCTCAATCTTGAAAGACTAAGTTCCACACCAATTCACAGACTTTCACAACCCAATTCAGAAAATTCGAAACCAAATAGAGAAGTTACAAAACAATTTCAGAGCTTTTCAAACCAAATGGGAGCTTTCAAAATGAATTTAAGAACTTTTCAAACCAATTTGAGAGCTATACAACACGTAGGTTATACCAAAGAGCTATACCAAAGCATTGGGATGTTATGGCAGTTTCTATTTCAACGAATCAAGTCAACTAAACCTATCCGTACCCAGGTTTTTTGTTTATTCAATGTTTTGGCAAAATTTAAAAGGCATGCGGGTCACACTTGAGAGGGAGGGATGCTATGAACTATTTTGATACTAGTACTCATAATCAATGTAAAATTCTCAGATAATTTTGGTGTTTTTTCCTATAAAGAATTTGGTTTATTTTTAAAAAACGTTAATAATTAAATTAGTTCATTATTTTCAATAATGAATTTTCGTAATCGACTAAGAAATGAAATGTTAACCCCCTTAAATTGTTCTGTTTAAAAATGTGTAGAATCGAAACAACAAATTTTCACAAAAAACCGTCCATCAGACGTCCGCCATCCGCAGCTTTTATCCAAAGCTCCGTTACGAAAGTTATTGAAGCTTGGGTAAAAAGTCACGTTTGGGATTTTGTTAGGACTGAATTCTAGGCATCAGTCTCAGCCAATCTTAAAGGACTGAAATTTAAAAAATCGGAATATCGGAAACTCTAGGGGTGCAACTATTGTTTTCACGTTCGTTATTATAGACGCGCCTTTAAAGAATCGATTGACCCCCACCCGCTTCATGTTCATCCTGTTGCCCTCTCTAAGGACTGGAACTTAGGCGGAAGAGATAACGTAAACATGAATGTAAACGTAAATATGCTTGGGCATAGTCGAAATCGTTCAGTATTGTGTGATATCTGTCTCATCAGGTCTGATATAATTGCAATGGAATTTCGTTTCAACAATACCTTTGTCAAGTCTTGTCAGCTATGATGGATATGGTTAGCTGGCCCTTCCCGATTCTAGAATCCATCGCCTTGGGAGATGAATCACACGTTTTCAAGCGTCTGGATCATCTTCTGAGCGTGGCGGAGCATTACCATCCGCATCCACCTCATGGGAAGGGGCAACAAACAATTCCATCACCTCATACAGCTGATGTCCAATTGTAAACACGTGAAGCGTGGGGGTGTTTTGATTTACCTCGTTTAATTTCAGTAGTTCTACTCGTGGATTTCTATTCGTATTTGTCTATGCCCTGATCATATACAGTATATTGCACCGTTGTTGGTATTGACATTCCAAGTCCTTGCTTTCACCTGGCCCCTTGGGAAATATAAGCTCGTGCGTCCCGAAAAACTGTATTGTCTATTCTCTGTGCTTACCAACCAAGAAATAAATTTAAATGGTAGCAAGATGAGGTAAATCGAGGATTTTCCAATTTTTCATAACATAACTTGCGTAACATGTTAAAGCTTATGAAATGGGCCGTGATATCGAGTCTATAGCTTCGTGAGTTTTGATATCAGCTTATCTTTCGGCCAAAGAGACTAGTAAAGGTTTGTGTTCACGGAGTTATATTTAAGATGAAGTCATTCAACTGTCTTTGGACATCTCGAAGTCAATTACAACGCGCTGAAATATAAATGCGGCTCTTTTTATGGCGTCTAGAGTGGACAAGACTCGAGGCAGATAGCGAGGATGAAAGCACGAGGTGCCGAGTTTACATAATATACCGCAGACTGCGTCAAATATATGTAGATATATACGTTGAAGAGTTGTGCTAATACGGAAACAATAAACGTATGTTCAATAATTTGCAGCGTTTTTTGTGTTCCCCAGTGTAAACGTCAGTTTTGACATTTTCATGTATTTGATGTAGCATATAAACTAAAAAATCGTCACGAAAATTGTTCACGAAAGTTGCCCACATTGTCTCAGCTGTGCGTTACGGTCGCCCTAAATACACAAACAGAAATATCGTCAATAAAAAGCCAACCAATAGTCAACAAAAAACCAATGGTTATTGTGTCAATTAATTAATGTTCATTTGTTATGTATATTTAAAATAAATATCTTTCTTGGTTAAAATTTGAGCTTCCATTATCATTATTCCTAGTCTCTGTGTCCAAGTTTTACGAGTCGGTGGGACATTGTGCTTTATAAGCATACGCCCTTCATGAAAATGTCTCAATGTGTTGCGGATTCGTTCGCAAGCGTTTATCGTGAACTGGATCTAGGTACCTATCTATCTTACTGGTATTTAGTGGGAGTTACAAAACCCTTCTCGTTGTTGGCACCAAAATATTTGCATGTCTGTAATTATATTATGTACCAGTCAATAAAAATTGAATTTGAACGGAGCGGGGAAAACCAAAGTAAATAAATGATTTTAACCTCATCCCCTATTTCAACTAGTCTTGTTCTCCCATCTACGGGTTGTTGTAAATGGAAAATCAAGCCGTAGAAAATCGAGATTTCATCTAAGTAATATTAGAGCTCTCTACTGATAAAAACCGACATTATACTCATGGGCGGATCAACTCAAACTTTTTGGGGGTGCCAGTGCCGGGGGGGGGCCTCCCCCGGGAAATTTTCGGAAAATACAAGCTAAAACCGTGTTTTCAAGCTATTTGATACACATTAAACTTTTACTGGTCAATTATTATTTCATAGAAAATTTTAAAGAAATAGCTTTTTTAATCATCCAAATAAATTAAACAATATGTATTACTACACAATTGTACCAACATCAATCTGACCTCCGTCTCGTCTGTACAGTAGGTCCAAAACCCGCTGTCCGCGGTCCCGTTCTCGGTTTACTTTTTACAACATATGGAAAATCCAGAATATAAAAACGTTGCAAAATCTAGTCCTGAATATAGAAAAGTACAGTTATAGCTACTGTATATTCATAAATACATTAACCTGTCTTGTAAACCCAAAAGATAGCCGACAGCAGACTCACAAACTCCGCAATTGTAGTGAAATCTTAAAAAATCTGGGGGTGCCAGGCACCCCTGGCCTCCCCGGAAAATCTGCCCATGATTATACTAGTGACGCGATGCATGACGTAAAAGTACCTAACGTTTCAAATTAATATGAGTTACGTATAAACATTTTCTTTTGATACGGGAAATTGAAGTTTTTCCAAGCAATATACTGACGGAAACAGCGATTTCCGTTTATAGTTTTCAAAATCGAACCTTAATAATCGACCAAGACAAGTTATTTTCTAAGTTCCCAGAAAATTTGTCATTACGTTCCAATATGCATATAATCCAAAAATTGAATTTGAAACATCCGTCCGTCCGCTCACCGTAGCTCCTTTTGAATCGATAAACCAATCCCATTTCTCCAAAATCTACTTTTTCTATTATTAGCATTATAAGGAACTAATCATTTCTCCTACCAATTTTGCCATCAAATGATTCCTTACGTTTTTAGGTAAGTTGCAATAAATGAGGGAGCCTTTCCAACTTGGCAGATTAAAAATTGAAGGGAAAAAAGGGTTACATAGTCCCTTGATTTGCTTATCTTGTTACTGAAATTTTCTTTTTGTCTTCCCACAAAATCAACATCTTTGTTTACAAAAGCGGCTTACGTTGTTCCTTCTCACGTCGTCGAATAGCTGCAAAGGTGGAGCCCTGCTTCTTGTCGAACAGCCAATTCGAGACGTTATCCGAGAAACACTTGTCGCCTTTTGACTCGCCGACGGTGTTCAAAAAGTTGCCGGTCGCTCGAGCTAGAACGTCGACCAAATTCAAAACATCCTGAACTTCCTGCAACGCACTTTCGACTTCCTGATTCACCAGTCGCCCGCTTTCGAAATTGAACTTGTTTTTCGGCATAACGAAATGACAACGGCCGACACGGCGCGTGGGAGTGCAGATACGTCTATGTCATAAAGGTTTTGTTAGTTATCAGCGAGGCATTATTCTGCCACTTGAGATAAGTGGTTAGGTAATTTTTTTTCCCGTCTTCTCTGCAAAGTAATTTACCTTGTGACGGAGGTTGTTTTGAGCGAATTCCACGAAGATAGAACACAACACGTTTCTCACCTCAAACACCTCGAGAGACAATAAATCGTTCAACAGATCCGTCTTAGCTCTCGGTTTTTACAATGAGGATTAAAAAACATTCACCTTTATTGGCATTTGGTGCACACTCACGACAATAAGTCTGATGGAAGGGAGGAGGGCGGTCATTTTAGAATATTTTCCTCGCAAACATGATCACACAAATGTCAACATTAATTTTTTGAAATATTGTTTAGTGGCATGGAATTTTGGTATCATAAACATGGTTGAATGTGATTTCAATATGTAGATTTTAAAAATTATTTATTATAGTAATGTTGTAAAGATATATGGTATATTTTTTATTGTTATCGTTTGATCTCCTACATACCTTACGTATAAACAACACAACAATCCCCCAGGCTACACGTTCGCTAGCTCGGTGTACACCTCGACAGGTCAATGACATGGGAGGTGCACATAAAACACCTAGTCACTAAAATAAGAACCCGAGTTAGGCAGCTCAAGTCTCTCCTACATGAACGCTCGCCTCTAAGCCTTGCCACAAAGAGACTCCTCTACCTGTCTCTCATCCGCCCAATCTGGGAGTACTCTTCGGGGATGTGCTGCAAAGAGCCACATACATAAAATCCAGGATACGCAGAACCGTGTACTGAGAATGATAACTGGGGCACCCTGGTATATACGAAATTCGTCTCTACACGATGATCTGCACCTACCTACTGTCCAAGAACTGATAAAAAACAATTACAAAGCTCTATACATTCAGATGGTTCACCATGAAAACGAACTAGTCCCAATAATCCCCAAAAACCTCCCACCTCTACCGGAGCGAAGGCGCCTCAAAAGGAAGAGACCTCAGGACTCGCTTATTTAATAAAAACAAAAGACCTGTGATATCTTAGTTGTTTCTACCTGTTAATATATACATAATTGTTCCTATCATGCACTTAATTTATTATAAATGTTACAACTAATAATTGATTGTTATTTCAATGTTATCTATTTATACCTAAGAAGTTTTGTTTCATTATATGATTAATCTTAGCCTAATCGCAAACTGATGAAGGACAGCCAATGGGCTACACCTTATACACGTAACTCATGAATTAGGCTTGGCCTACTATATTATAACTATTCTCAACTGTAATGTCAATACTGACAATAAAGTTTTCAATTGTTTAAAAAAAAAACTTTTGATACAATTAAAGTTTATAAAAGTTCTTTTGTTTGCAATAGTTAAAGTTTATCTTTTGTTTGCCGGTTCTTTGCCGGTTGTGTGTTGTTCTGATATTAACTTTCATCTTATTGTTGGCGGTATTTTCCACACTAGTAATGTTCGTAGTGTCACTGAGGAACACTTCTCAACATTAATTTGATGAAATATTGTATAGTGGCACTCGATTTAAGATTCAAAACTACGATTAAATATGGTTTCAATTTATAGATTTAAAAAATTATTTGAATTTAAATACAAAAATGGTTAAAGTTTATCTTTTGTTTCCCAGTTCTTTGCCGGTTCTTTCTTGTTTTGATGTCAACTACCACCTTATTGCCAGCTGTATTTTCCATACAAATAATGTTAGTAGTGCACTGATGAAGTAAACTCGTGTGAATTGTTTTTCATTGGTAAAGGTGGCGAACCCATTAAACGTTCGTCTTGACCATGATTATTACATGTATTTAAAATTTCGCATATTTTTGTTATGACTTTAAATAAAGCATGTTTTCATTCATTCATGATCACTTTTTTGCCCATTTATTGGCGCGTTTTTATTTAAACTGGCTCAACTGAACATTAAGAGTAGGTATTGCTTCCAAATCTTAATAAGAGTAGAAGGAGCTTTGTTTTTACATTCGGCTGATGCGGTTTATCATTATTTATTATTTATTTTTCTAGCAACAAGTTTTAATAAACCCCCTCGACTTTTGTTACTTCACGTTTTAAAACTCAAAATATTTTCATAGACTCAAAATCTACAATGTCCATTGGATAAAAAGGCTTCGGAATTTAAGTGAAAACGCTGCAAATTCTTTCACTGGGGTTTATTATTCAATTGGCTTCCGTTCATGATTTGAATTCATACTAAGCTTTGGAGTGTACGTGTTTCACAGGTGATAGAGCGATTATTGAATTTCAGGAGATATGCATAGAGCACGTAAATCTGTTCTCAACCAAAATACCTACGGACCTGGGGAGGGGCTCATTCGATTCCTCGTGGAGTGTTCTTCAAAAAGAGTACAATATTTAGGCCGCCTTGACTCCAGTATCCACATTTTTTTTTAGGTTTTTAGGGATTTTACAAAACTTTGACAACCATTTAAAGGCACTTTAAATTAAGTGAGGCACTTTAAATTAAGTGAAAGAGCTGGCTAAAGAACTGGGGCGTCGCCGGACCAACATGGATTTTTCCTGAAAATTTCAGATCTTTTGCTCCAGCCGTTTGGGAGAAATCGTGCGTACGACGTACGGCGGACGGACGGAAAAATTGTTATTGCAGATTCGGATTCTACACCCTTTGAAACGTGAACCATGAAATTTTCAGGGGGTTAGAATTTTTTTCCAAGAGCGATTAAAATGGTTTATTATTGAATAATAAACCAAAATCCGTTCTTTCACAAATGGACTCCGCCTAGTGTCTAGTTGAACCCAACTTCCTCCAGCCTGATTGCCTCACTCGCTTAGAAGCTAGAGAGCAAAAACTGATCAAAAAGTGCCAAAAACCAGTTTTTTCGGTTTTTTGACTGACCCATACAATTAGGGTGTCATTTTCCGATAACTGTGTACGAAAAACCGACTTGGATAGATTTCAGATCCGTAGGGATTCACTCATAGCAAACAATTACGATTTCATGAACCTAAAAGTGACCCTACAAACCTCACTATGACACAAATAATCACGCAATAATCAAAAGTATAATCAACTCATTTTTTTCAATTGTCAGCATTTTATAGATTAATTGAGGCCAGGTCTAAATAATTGACACTAGAACTCATTATGTCCTGATCAATTTGCTGAAATTCCAAATGGAGCTTCTTTGGAGACCGATATAAACGTACAGCGGCCCAAATGGCCTTCTTCGATTGATTGATGAAATGTACATCCATAAAGAATATTGCGTTTTTTCGACAGTTTTCGATATTCTGCTTTTTGAATATTTCAACTCTTTGATTGGTCAAGGTTGATGCTGATAATCAGGACCATCCTTTGGCAATTTTTGATCTTTTATATAATCTTTTTTTTAACAGTTGATGAAAACTGGACATTGTAAAAAAGAGCAGATATAGAAAAAGGTTATTTTGGTCCAGTGTATTCGGGAAAACGCGGATGGAGAAAGGGCTTTCTTTAAATTCGATTTTTGGATTCTATCCATTGTTTCTTGGTCGATTGGAAATAATAAATCAAAATCGGTAGCATATAAATCAACAACTTTCGGATTCGTTAAACAATTTTTAAAATTTCATGGGGAGTTTCAGATGGAGTATTAAAAATGAAATTCGAATCCGACTATCTCGAACTGAATTCGAGGTACCTCTGTCCATTCTTTTCCATTCGACTTTTCGTATAAATATTAAATGTCTGGGAATAATTACTGTTTCCACGACATTGTTTTCGTTTGCGGTGCTCATAGGTACTTACTACTGCGAACGGAAATGGCCGATTCTGTGGTAATTTATGATAATTCATTTCCAGTAGGATGTGTGACTCATGACCAAACATTTTAACTCATTTACCAGTCGATGCTGGCCTTGCCGATGGGTAGGTAAGTGTTTATCCTGACTGACAAGCTAAAACGGAATTTCGGATTTGAGTTAAGGCGATTTCGGTCCTAATATTGATTGAAATTTGTTTTCGAAAGGTAAACGCTTTTGAAAGTCACCCAAGTGCAACAATCAGTACATCATTTACCTTCCCACCCATAAACGCAGAACCAATGGAAGCCCCATTTTCAAAAAATAATAAAACACAAAAAATTAAGTCATTGAAAGAGTAGAATTTTGCAACCAAAATTACTTACATGAAAAACTTATCTCAAAATAGACTTTTTTCAATCAATTTATCACTGTACTATTTTTTCAACATCATAACCTCCAGTATCAAAATCAGTTGGATCAAAGCAAATTATTGCATTAAATGCTGACTAAATTTTAGTCGTTGAATTAATGAATAACTGGAACTGAGGTCACATCATTTGAACTTACAAGGGAATCGTATATTTATGTATGTAGGCTCCACTGAAGTAAAAGTAAAAGTAGCACCTTCTTCATACGTGACACCTACAAAAGTCAACGTTAGGGCTAGTTTTTGGCACGCTTATGGCCAGGGGCGTAACGTACACCCCCGCAAACCCCGCGATGCGGGGGGGCCCGGCCTACAAGGGGGCCCGGAGACAAGGCCGCTATAGCAAAATTCATTTTTTATTATTATTATTATTTTTTTTTTTTTTTAAAGAATAAAGCGGAACTAACGATACACAGAAAAATTCCATTATGAAACATCGAGTTTATAAACATCAACGGTAATGTAGGTTCATTGATCAATCATCTTTTGGTTTTATTTATAACCAGGTGAGGAAGGGTGTAAAGTAGCTAAGGTGTCAGAGTTGCGAAGGCGCGTACTAAGGATGGGACATCGACATCGATTTTATCGAAACATCGATGTTTTGCTTCGATATTACGATGTTTTGCCATCGATGCCACATGTTCGATGATATCAATATATCGATGTGTTGTCTCCGATAACATCGATTTGGTTTACTCTTTGGTTCACAGAAACAATGCCATCTAGTTTGCTTGCTACCTAACGTGGAAAAAGAGAAATATTAAAAATTCTTTCAACTATCGTAGTATTAGCGAATTTTCGAAGAAAAAGAAACCACCTACTTATTGTTCTCGGACTAAAATATTTGCATCAAGATCCGTTTTAAAGCATTCTAAGTCCACTGTCAGACACCAAAAACACATTCCAGACGATAACTCGCGATAAAATTAAGATTAAGACTCAAATTTGCACAAAAATCTACCTAGGCTTTCAAAAGGCTATGTTTGAAGATGAGCACAATCGCTTCACTCTAAGGGGAGATTTGGGGCATTCCAAATGGGGGAAAGTTAGCCGAAAACCCCCAAGCAGGTGACTTTCTTTCATAAAGGTTTTTTCACGCTGAACACCACGGTGAACTCGGATTGGAAATATTTCAATCCGTTCAAAATAGAGCAGTTTGAAGATTATAAAACAAGGTAGATTGGCAAAATTCGCCAAAAAAAAAATAAATAAAAAATTCTTCAGCTTTCAAAAATTTTGAAATTAAAATGAAATATGGGGATCACAATTCAGAAAATAGAATTGTCGGTTTTGCGTAATTCTTCCTCCTGCAAAACTAGTTACTTTGAAAATTTGCTCATTCCGTCATGCTGCATCTGGCAGACTTGGCGTTGGTCTTTTAAAACGCCACCGCTTACTTGGAGACATCTTTATGGAATATTCACACACTCACAAACGCTGAACGAACGAACGAACAAAATCCTCAGAATACTAGCAAGAAGCGATCGGTAGTAGCGTGTATTGAGGATACTATTAACTAATAAGGACACCGATATCGAAAATATCGATAGTATCGATAGAAGTCTCGAGTTTGTAAACTTTACGACGTTAAGGTAGGTTCAATTGTTATATTATATTATGTATTTTTAGTTAGGTTATCGTAGCGTATTGTAGGATGACCGTTGAAAAAGTGCAAGCGTCGCAAAAAAAAAAAAAAAAAAAAAAAACACTATGGGGAGGGTCCCCGAAAATATTTTGCGGGGGGGGCCCCGCTGAAAAACGTTACGCCACTGCATGGGACTTCCTAAACATGCGTCACCTACCTAATCTCGTCCTATACGAGTTATTATTAGAGATTTTGTAGGGAAATACGTGGTACTTACCGGTGTATTTGCACGTCCCCGCGTTCCGTCGTATCAATCCTTGAAGATTCACGTTTCCGAATAGATTTTTTTACGCGAACACGGAGCGTAGTAGACTGCCGGAGACCCGCCACGCCCGAACGACCGGAGAAGACTGGTCGAGACGGGCCCGCTCTCTCGGATTCGAGCCGCTCGGCGGAGGGACACACAGCGGCCGCCGCCACGCCCAAATAGTTCCTCGTTTTCGAAGCTTTAGGCCCCCGAAAACTTCGAAAACCCGAACTTTCGTCGCAACTTCACGATACACACTTTTAATTAAACCTGAAAACCGAGTACCATGCCCTAAGCGTTCAAAATAGGCACTTTCGGTGGAATAGGTAATGATTCCCTCGAAAAATGGATTTAAAATAACGATTTTTTTTATAAAGGATGGTCCTATTCGGACCACTACAACCTGAAGGTCATGGTAGGTATGAATTAGGGATGGGACATCGAGACAAAACATCGATATTGGTACATGATTGGCTTCGATGGCTTTCGTAGTTCGCTTTCTGAAGAAGAAATCAGATTATTTCGATGCATTCGTTGAATATAAAAATTTGGTCGAAAAGCAAACTCGTCAGAAGATGAAGACGCTGAGAACCAGGGGCGTAACGTACACCCCCGCAAACCCCGCGATGCGGGGGGGGGGGGGGGTCCTACAAGGGGGCCCGGAGACAGGGCCGCTATAGCATAATTCATTTTTTTTCAATTTTAAAGAATAAAGCGGAACTAACGATACACAGAAAAATTCCATTATGTAGCATCGAGTTTATAAACATCAACGGTAATGTAGGTTCGTTGATCAATCATCTTTTGGTTTTATTTATAACCAGGTGAGGAAGGGTGTGAAGTAGGGTAAAGGGTGTCAGTGTCAGAACTTTGGAGATTTTGAGGTTAGTGCGGATTGCGGGAGTTTAATGTTTTTCATCATGTTGTTGATTCGGATCGTTATAATATATATTGTAGACCATATTGATATTTAAAAATTACTGAAGGAACTGATGTGTGGCTGGGAAAAAGTTGACTTTTATAACACTCGGTCATACAAAAGTTTGCTACGTAGACTAGAAGTCTCGAGTTCGTTAAGGTAGGTTAAATTGTTATATTATATTATGTATTTTTAGTTAGGTTATCGTAGCGTATTGTACGATGACCGTAAAAAAAAACTTCGCAAAAAAAAAAAACAAAAAAAAAAAAACATTATTTTGCTATAAAAACACATTAAAAAACATCGAGAGGGGCCCTAAAAATATTTTGCGGGGGGGCCCCGCGGAAAAACGTTACGCCACTGCTTATGGCAGGTGGGTTGGTCAAGCTAGACCCTCCTAGGTATCTATCTAGGTATCTAGGTAGGTTTATAGCAAGGAGGTGATAGAATGGATTGGAATCTTCAAAATCAGAGGCGATAAGCTTGGAACTCTCAGAGATTGGATGAGAGGCTAGCAATGGGCAGGGTAGTAAAAATAGCATTTTTACGGGGATTCTTGCCATTTTGGCGAAAGGGAGTAGTGCAAAGGAAAGGAGTGTCAGTACAATCAATGTAAGAAGGTGAGTGGCCGTTACCGGTTATGCTGAAATATAATAAAGAAGTGATGAATTGGACAACTTACCCTTTTCAAGCCTGCAACACTCAGTGGATATAAGGAGCTTGTTGTTGTATCCCTCTCAGTCAGCATAGCACCAGACCCATCGGCGCTGCGGATCTTGTGGCTGAGGTCAGAGTTAGGTATATTCCGAATCACCTCTCCTGAAACACAGGAATTATATTCGACTTTACTATACATAGTTCTTAGTGTACACCCACACACTGTAGTCACAAGGACTGTCACATAGATAAATTCTTTAATTTAAAAAACGCTGCAAATTCTTCCACTGGGGTTTATTATTCAATTGGCTTGCGTTCACGATTTGAATTTCTTGAATTTTTGAAAATGAACGACAGCGTTTTTTATGGTTATCAGAATGCTTCAACCCGTGTATCGGCTACAAAGCCTTTCAGGAGTTCACTCCAATTTCCACATTACTACGTCACTAGATTACTGACATCAACACAAAAGCAATACAAAACCAAAATAACGCGAATGTTGGCACCATAAATCGGGCCATAGATCGGGAATGGTTTGACCTACGGAGGGGCTCATTCGATTCATCGTGGAGTGTTCTTCAAAAAGAGTACAAATTTAGGTCCGCCTTGACTTTTTTTGAGGTTTTTAGGGATTTTACAAAACTTTGACAACCCTTAAAGGGCACTTTAAATTAAGTGAGAGAGCTGGTTCAAGAATCGGGGCGTCGCCGGACCAACATGGATTTTTCTTGAAAATTTCAGCTTTTTCGCTTCAGCCGTTTGGGAGAAATCGTGCGTACGGCGGACGGACGGAAAAATTGTTATTGCAGATTCGGATTCTACACCCTTTGAAACGTAAACCATGAAATTTTCAGGGGGGGCCGGGGATTTTTTTTTTGTTTTATTATTGATTTCGGATTTACACCCTTTGAAACGTGGATTCAAACCATGAAATTTTCACGTTTGGGTTAGAATTTGTTTTTTTTTTTCAGAGCGATTACAATGGTTTATTATTGAATAATAAACCAAAACATTGAATTTCCTAGTGGTTATTCCAAACAGTTGAATAAATTTTTCTTCATGAGAAGTGGCATTCTCACAGTGCGGTTCTACGTGGTCGTCACTACGCTGGTTGTTTCCATTGCTGTCAAGAATGTCTTTGTAATACCGAAGTATAAATAGTAGGTACCATTGCATCCATCGGTATGGTACATCCGACTATGTTACAAATAAATGGGGAAAATATGTAAACCTAGGTACCTTTGAAGTTTCTCTCTCTCGGTTATCCAATCGTGACGATTCACAGGCCTTTTCTTGGGCCTTTCAGTGCTGTCTTCTGGATATTTGACAAATATTATTTGTCCATTTTATATCAGATCCACAAGAACACGTGTAATGATAACAACGAAAAATGTGATACACAGGAACGCGGATCCCCGCGGGAAGGTCTCAGTTGAAGTGGAAGGACAACTGCGCACCTAGCGGCTGCTCCAGTAAGTATGGAATGAGCTGGGTCTGCTACGAACTCGGTTTTTGAAGTCATTTTTCTCTGGAAAGGAGCTGGATTTGGTGGTTAATCGCTCGGGGAGATTGTAGAATGTGCCTAGGACTTTGCAAAGAGCAAAAAAAGTGATTTTCGGAAACTCGCGGATCGAGCTGGTATTAATACTAACCGCCTCACTTATTGTATAGGTGCCTAAACAAATAAATTCTGTTAAAAAATATAATGCTGATGATTGGTTGGATAGTTGATGGAATAATGCCTCCGGTAATTGATAGTTTAATTTTTTTAGATGAAAACGTGCCCGCGATATTTTCATGCTTTGACACTCGAAGTTGAAAATGTTCCAAAGCATTATCATGTTTATATCCGAAACATGGAGAAAGATACGATGTCAACGCTCAACGAAAGCAAAACTTCTAACCTTCAAACCAAGCCCTCTTCCAACGCCTCTGCCTCACCCATGAAGTCATCAGCACTGTTTGTCGAAATCGTCCATAAACATGGAATTTAGAATTCGTAGAAATTTCGCAGCCTGTGATATGATAAATTTTTGTTACTTCTTAAGGGAATAGTTTCATAAGCAACGAACTTTTACGCGAAATAAAAAAGGGAAGAGGATCAGGCTCGCCAACCTACCTGAAAAAGACTTGCAGTTGAGTGGATGGGTCTACCCTTTTTCTTGTTGCCCCTCGAAAAGGTTACTGAGCAACACTGCTTAATCACTAATTTCAGTTATCACAGTGTAAACTAACCTGAAAATGGTTTATCAGTGGTTGAATAAACACAAAAGTAGTATAATTTATGGGTAGGTTTGGGACTCCTTTATTTTCTGTTATTTTCAAAAGTCGGACCCCCGCAAGTGGCAATGTGCTGTGGATTTCGTTTTATTCCTTATGACCGGCTGACTCGCACATCAACCCTTTTCCAGCGTATCGTGAACATTCCAAATTTTATTTTCTAGTCAAAACTAAACGTACTTACAGTAACCACGATAGAACTAAATCAAATTTAGTAGGGAGGCTCAAACTGGGTCGTCTTTTAGATTCGTAAAGGTGCAAGGCAAAGCTGGATGCACCGAAGGGATGAGACTGTTTGAATTCTATCAGGTGAGTGCACAATTTGACATTCAAGTACGTAAGTAGGTAATTGTATTTACTTGGTATCTGAATTGGTTGACATTCGGAGTATCGCATCAGGCAATGATTGAGAAAATCGAATACCATGCACCGAGCCTCTTGCCCTTGGTTCGTGGACACAGGAATGTTATATTTATCTTCCCCTCTCTGACTATCGTAAGTTGTCCTCCCACAATCTCGCATAGCTGCGAAATCAACGAAAATGGACCATTAGTGTCATAAGTGTTATCTTAGGAATGACTTGTTCCGTTGATCGTGGTCATCAGCTTTTCACTCCCATAATAATACGGATGTTGTGATTTAATAAACTCTACGATTTGAGTAGATTTCCTCCTAGAGGGTATCTCCACTTAAGTTATAATCAATCCCAAATTAATCATAGTTTCGGTGATTCCATTTCATTTTATAATGCTGTCATTTATAGCTGAATAAAGCCTTATTATTATTTCAAAAGGTTTACTATTCATATCAGGGTATCTCCACTTTGGTGAACTAGAGTATGTACCTGATCTTTCGTTACTTACCGTAGTAATTACTAATCCATTATCGCTTTGATTAACGACCAATAGATGGGATTGCCTTCGCACATAAGTGCGTGACAACTATCAAACCATGCCCATAAGTTCGTTCTTATTTGTAACCATATAGGGAGAGAAATGTAATATTTCGCCAAAGTGGGTGTGGCGCTTAGCTTCCTCGTATTGGTAAAATGAATTTGTAGATCGTTGAAATGTTTGAAATGATCTTGGAAGATTTAGAAATTGAGCTAGCTCAAAACCCATGGTCGGAAGCTATGGAGCTTCTTGATTGACATTGGTTACATTCAGTGAAATGCGAGACATGACTTCCTCCTTTTCACATACTCCTGGGAGTCTGTCCGCCTGTTGCATTCTACACCAACGAAGACTCGTTTGCTCCCAGCGAGACTGCCTCAGTAACGTAATTCAACTGTGGGATGAGATTGATAGAATGGACTTGAGTCTATTTGCCCAGCATCCCATCTCGACCGTATGACTTATCAGAAAGTGTGACTTTGCTCAATTCTGACTACCACAAGCTATTCGAATGACAAAATACATCCATAAAATAACCAAAATTCAATTATTTCCATTTTGTGATGTGCGATTTTGCTTCCCTCCATCTGACATGTTGATAAATTATTAAACACACCTTGAAATTTATAATTTTTAGCAGAATAATAGGTACGTACTTGAATAAAGAGAACCAACTATGAACTACCATTTGACTTGACTAGGAATTATTGCAGTTTGAAATTCTGAAAGTACAGCAATACTTATTAATAAAAACGTACAATTTATCCCAATGTTAGATTCAGTTTCCAGAGACATAGTAGCCGAGATTTTAGAGGAGAATGCTTCTCAGGAAAGAAGGGGTATTGAGGTGCCTTCGGTTTTCTTCTTAGAAGAGGTGAATGATACATCTCAACCTAAAGTCAAACGAGAACACTGCAAGTAGAAGAATGTACCTTATTGATTATGACGTAAACGCCAATCACTTTTTGTGGGGAAGCGCTAATATAGATCAGTATCCCAGGTGGTCTTAGGCCCAGTAGGTCTTAAATAAGGAAGCCGAACCCATTTTTGTCTCTAGGACTAGGAAAGAGATAATTGACTTCAATCTTGTGGCAGATTTCATCACTAACTGGCATTTATCAAAGGAGATTCAGGTACATCATGTTCAACCTTGAATTTTACCGCCAAATTACAGAAATGTACGGTATCCTAAAGAATACTGACTGCATACAATTTCGAGAGATCTGAACAGTAAGGACTCAACTTGGAAATGTGCACGCTCGAGGAACTTCAAACCCACACAAGACAGATGCAAGTGACAATTATAAAAGCAAGTGAGGAAAGCTGCCCGCTTGAATCAACAGGAGTACTCGAGTTGCTCCATGGTGGAATAGTGCGCTAAACAAACTTTGTTCCTTAGCGAACAGAGGAAAGAAACAACGGCAAAGGCGCTTGATGTATCTTGGCGAGGCGGGGATTGATTGGATATCGATACCTGATATGGTTTCCAGAGACCTAACAGCAGTGATTTTAAAGGGGAATACCCTCACTTACTCTTATGGCAGGTTTCATCACGAACTGCCGTGTATCAAACGAGATTCCCCTACCTGATCCACCATGAACCCATGTTCAATCTTGAATTATCCCGGCGAATTACAGAAACGTACTGTATCCTGAAGAATACTGACTGGATACTATTTCAAGGGGTCTACACCCGTGAACTGGAAAAAGTCTCGCTTGAGGAACTTCAACCCCTCACTAGGCA
Organism: Creontiades dilutus; assembly: GCA_031894815.1. Classification (NCBI taxonomy): domain Eukaryota; kingdom Metazoa; phylum Arthropoda; class Insecta; order Hemiptera; family Miridae; genus Creontiades; species Creontiades dilutus. The sequence goes on from JAVIWC010005620.1 coordinate 2,120,067, forward strand.
AACGCAGGCTGCAATAATAAAAGCATATGAGGATAGCTGTCCGCTTGAATCAAGAGCAGTAATCGAGACTCGTAGAGGAGGTTCCTCATCAAGGTGTATCTTCAACAAGGTGTGTATGAGGATGTTTGGTGTATCCTGGCTTGACGGGGATTAATTGGATGTTGGTACCCACGAGAAAAACATACATGGCTAGAGACTACATTAGGAAGTTGAAAGTCGCCAATAAAATTTTTAGAAAGCTGATTCAAGACTGTGATGTAGTTGTAGATATTAATCAAGCTATCTGGATTCTGAATTTTTGTTTATTTCAGCTTGTGTTAACTTGTTTTTGTCAATTTAAATTTGTTTTGTTGCAGGATTGAAATATGGTGGGGTTTTTTCGAGTCAAGAAATACGCGCTGTTACTAATAGCAACGTTGTTGATCCTCATCATCGTCTACTTTTCCGATGAGGATTCCCTTGACTTGGCTTGGTTGATACAACCGGGAGAAGCTCCAGAGGCCCATTTGATAAAATGCTACAACGATCCCTCAACGTCGGCTCTCAACTACGAGTCTGTACAGAAGAACAAATCCATATTTTTCTTCGAGACGAGTTGCCACCACAACGGCACGTTCATACTAAACCGCCGACAGGCGTGCGCAGTGGAATCTTCCGCTTTGCTCAACCCGGATAAACAGGTTTTGGTCCTCGTTCCATCGCCTTTTGAGAAGATCTCGACTCAAAGTCATATGAGAGCTTTACAAAGCTATCCTAATGTGAGGATAGAGCATATTGACATGAACTCGTATTTCATTGGAACACCATTAGAGGAATGGTGAGTGTAACTGCCGGAATTTATTTTGAATAAACTTATTGGTTGTTTGAGCGTTGGTCGAAATTAGCTATATTTTGTCTCAGATTTGAGCATACCGATCAAAAACAACTTTATATCCTTCTGGAATCACCTTGTCTCATGAAGTAGGTACCTAACAACCAATTGGACAAATATTGCATTTTGTAACACATTAGAATACTTTGTGTCCAAGTAACTATGCTCTTGTTTTTCTTTAATTTCCGGTCAAAAAATCTTGAAAAACAGCATTTTTCATAATTTTGCTCGTATTTCAAAAACAACAAAATTGAGAATAAATTACCTCCAAGATTTTGTTCGGATATTTCTCAAAATGCTCTCCATCTCGAAATTTAAGAGGGTAGTTGTAAGTGGCCTCAGGCCTGACTTTGTGATGTAATGGAATGGTATAGTTGCCCCTTCCGAGGAGGTGGATGCATTAGTAATGCTCCGCCACGCCTAGAGGATGACCCAGTCGCTTGCAGGCGTCCAATTCATCTTCCAAGGCGACAGATTCTAAAATCGGGAAGGGGTCAACTAACCATACCCAAATTTGAGAAAAGCCGGGGGGAGGGGGAAGAAGGGCATGAATGTAATATTGATTCTCATTCGGGGGGGGTGGGGCACGCTATTTTTAAATTGATCATATTTAAGGGCATACAGCCACAGGGGGGATTCGAGTGAATAGGGGCAGCAGGAATCAGGACAATCAACAATGAAAGGGTCAATGGACGTGCTCTGCTACCATGTAAGGTGATGGAATGGTATAGTTGCCCCTTCCAAGGAGGTGGATGCATTAATAATGCTCTGCCAACGCTTAGAAGATGACCCAGACGCTTGCAGGAGTCCGATTCATCTCCCAAGGCGACAGATTCTAAAATTGGGAAGGGGCCAACTAACCATACCCATCACAACTTCAAAGGGAATCTTTCTGCCATTGAACCCATAACCTTTACGCTGCATACTGTACGTTCTAATATCATGCTCATCAAGCATATGAGTTTTTTTTTCGGTACTTACATCAAGCATCCTCAGGTCTTTATATAGTTGGCTTCCAATTATGCTAACGTATCCCTACCAAAAATCAGTAAAACATGATGCAGCTCTGCATTATGTTCTTATGTTTTATCCAAGACCTGTCACAATGAGGAGATATGGTCCATTGTTGAACCAAGTTGATATTCACTGCAGAAACAGCAGAGCAATTCCTCTATAGTTTGTCACAATCTGTTTTAGTCCCTTTCTCGAATGTTTGACAAATGACAGCCGTAATCGAACGTACCTCCTACATTCTAATGTAATTTTTTACTCTTGGATACTATCCGGACCAAACCAAACACCCCTGACCTAGGATGGTCTATGATCTGAACCTATGCTAATGGATTGATTTCAACGGTATTTTGTTCAAGTATCTTGTATGTTATTATTAATGTCCGTAATAAATGTTATAGGTATACCCTTGGACGATTGAAAACAAGTAGGTGGCCCACCTCCCATACCAGTGATGTCCTCCGCTACACCACATTGTGGAAATTCGGGGGCTATTATGTGGACCTCGATGTAATTATTCTGAAGTGAGTTGTCGATTCTGCCTAATTTTAAATGTTTGGTTTCTGCTGAACCTGTTGTGCAATAAAACAGGATGAGTTATTTTTTGCTTGGAGTGTTGGTTGGGTGCTTGGTTATTTATTTACTAAAAACATATTTCATTTGCTTTAAGGTCGTTTGACGGCTTAATGAATTTCGTGGGTGCTGAAGATGAAGAAGATGTGGCAGCAGGTTTTTTAGCTTTCAACTACGGTCATCCCATAGTTCATTTGGCCATGTTGGATCTTAAATACAGATTCAAAGGCTGGATTTGGGGTAACAACGGTCCGGGAGTCATCACTCGAGCTCTCAAAAGATACTGTAGAGTTCAAGAGGTGAGTTCATTATCTCCATGTAAATCGTTAATTTGTGGTTTGAATGTGGCTTGCCATAAGTTAGTGGGGAAGTAGGAATCGGCAATGCACTTCAGTAGGCCTGCAAATGTATTCTCTGTACTGTTGTAAAGGACTTAGGGTGCATAGAAATAACTTTGCCTACGTAAGGGGAATGGAAGAGGTGCTTTTCTTAGCCAACTACAAATTTTAACCATATGCAAAAAATCAGGGTGACTTTCTCCTTTTCAATACAGAAGTTGCACAATAGACATGAAAAATGTTCCCTAATGGAATTTGAAAAACGTACAGAAGAAGACGAATACAGAATTGAAAACATACTGAACGGAAAAGGGAGGGGGCTGTGAACAATACCCTGATATTGGCAATGGAAACAACATAAAACCAACTTTGACTAATGATAGGTAAGCAGCCCTCTGCGGCGGAGCAAAGAGTAATGTCCTTCTTTGATTTGCCAATCTCACATTCCTGCTTCAATTCGAACTAGTAACCCTCCATCTGGATCAGAGAGTACCACAAGGAGTGTATGGACCCTGAATGACATAAGCACTGCATCTTTTGACTCTCGGTCTGATAATTTTCTATCAGTTCTTTTGTCGTTGCCCTTTGAGAAGCGCTGTTTGTACGTAATGTACCATCCACTACGTTTAATATACAAAAGTCAGTTATTTACATTGAAGGATTATTGTAATACACTAATAATTAACATCCGTGTTTTGCATTACTTGAAGCGCTGTGCGCCACCGTTTGACCAGAGGGGAATCCTGGTTTATTATCCAGATTCATATGTTTAGCTGCGACGTTAAGTGGTGTGTTGACATAATTTCTTCAACTTGTCCCTACGAAAAACTTATTCCTTCGCCACTGTTACTCACCTTGTGTTTACAGGTAAGTAAAATGACGAAGAAACGATGTGGAGGTGTGGATGTAATGCCTCCATCAGCTTTCTACGCCATACCCTGGCGGGAGTGGAAGGACTTTTTCGCCGTCAGACAGTCTGACGTTGATCGAGTTATGGCAACAATCAACCAGAGCATCGCCATCCACGTGTGGAATTTCCACAGCGCTGCCCATGCTGCTACAGTTGGCTCGAATCAACCATACGTGCTCCTTGCTTCCAGGTTCTGCCCTAAGGTTTACTCAACTCAGTCTACTGTTTTTTAAACGTTGACGCGTTATAAAGGTGCTCATATTAGAGAGTTCTTGCTTCACACAGTCAGTAGGCACTGAGACCATAAATCTAGGAAAACTTGAAGCGATGCTGACTTAGTGCAGTGTTCACTGTCAGCTTACTGTGGTGCCATGTGACCACCCTTATCACTTAACAAACCACAAGTAGATGGCTCAATATCGAAGGACACGTCCACAGTAAACTCATGGTGGCGAAACCCATCACCAAAATTACTGACTGGCTACTAGGCATAAACCGTAGGGAATTAAAAACAATGGTCGGCCTCATAACCGGCTTTGTACCCCTAAGGTTCCACCTACACCGCATTGGGGTCACACAAAGTACAACCCTGTGCAGGCTGTGAGGAGACTGACGAAACGGCATCCCACATAATATTTGAGTGCCCAGCACTCGCATCTCGCAGATTTGAACTTTGGGGCACAAACCCCAATGAGGTCCATTCAGAGCGAACAACTAATCAAGGGTCTCAAACCCCTCACCAAGGGGCTGAATCTCCTTGATTAGAAGCAAAACTCCCAGGAAAGTACAATAAGCCAACAGGCTTCCGTGCTGGGGGCTCCCAAACCCCCACCCTGAGAGTTTTAGCTATCATCTACATCTCTCTCTACCCTTATCACTCTTTCATAACCTGACAGCCAACTCTCGTTTATTTCTTCCCAACAAAGCAATTCAACAAGATCAACATGGTAGAAAACCTAGCGAATAATTATCAGTGAAGCGTTCATGCTGTTACTCCTTAACTCCGTAGTGGTAAAGGTGGTCCGTGTTAGGGGTTCTTAGCACAGTTCGTTAGCACTGCAGTAATTGCTAGCCATTCGGGCACCTTCAGATCTCATGACAACACCATGAACCGACCACATGAAGCAAGAACTCTCTATTGAATGAGTATCACTGGTGGATCGTAAACATGCGTTTAATATTTTTGAATGAAAGTAGAGTTCGTGCAGAGTCATTTGATACCGTACTCACATGCGTTCAAAGAGTAGCTCGCTTTTTTACGATTTTTCTAACTGTCACACTTGGCGTTAGATGGATAAATGACCTAGTATTTTGCTGAGACGTAGAAACTTGAAGAAATAAAGTAATACTTCTCTTCTTGTCGTAAAAGAGTATTTTCAGTTTCCGAAATTCTAGAATTTTCATTTCTAATTTTTCCACCTACGCCTACTTCTATTCAAAAATATAAAATCGAATGTGAGGGTATTCCTCGTTGTCGACTGTATTCAGACGTAGGGGAGACTGGGCGAGTTGACACAGTTTTTCGTTTTCGAATTTTCCAATTTTTTGGATAATACTTGGAGAGATTTTGGTTAATGATGGTGGAAGTACAACAGCTTGGCTAAAAGATCGCCTATTAGTCATTAATTAAAATTAGGGCCGCATAGGTGGTCTACCAAAGGCTTGTGAGTATTCCAACGAACGATTCAAGAAAATAAATTCAATTGAATGTATGTATGATATTAGCAAAAAATTTCTTTTAGAAAAACACATCCATTTGAGAAAAAGACGAATTTATCCGGAATAAATTTATGTATGCAATCCATGACAAATGCAGGGATTGAGGTAACTTGAACCGGTAGCTGTAATTCTTGTATTCTGGTAAGGAATCACGTTTTCTTCCTGTGCCCAGATGACTTCTACAAACCTTTTGCAATACCACTGCTAAAATAATGAACTTGGTATCGACATTCAATTTCTACTACGAGAAAATATTTTAAACTCAATCAATATGGTATGGGGATAGTTACCATAGCCCTTAAAGGTATGCCAACTGACCCCACCATCGCCTATGCCAACTAGCCCCACACGCATTTTCAAAACAATATGGCTAACTGTGATCTGTAAACTAGCAAAAAAATCAATTCGGCTGTGTGAATCCTTTGATAATTAAGCACTCCATCGAAATCCATCTCAAAAAGCTGCTCTAATTCAATTATCACGTGTGGTAAATATTAAATAGTTCAGGTAGAAAAAATTTACTCAGTAGTTGGAAAAACGTAATTTTGCACACTAACGCCCTGTAGTTGGAAGAGAGACACTGAAACTTTTTTTGGGAGATGAGGCAGGACGACCTCTCCACACTGCTGCGACAACACTCTCGCTCAACCACCACCAGGATTAAAAGCTGGGTCCCAACTCGCCCCTAAAGCCAACACATTCCGGTCTCCCTTACAGTCTACCACTGATCTTGACAGCTGTGGATTATTTCTTGAACTGCTGGTCCTCCTCTTGTGCCCTCAATACTCCAACATTTTTAGCCTGTCTATACCTTCTTTCTCTGCTGTTAGATCTGTCTTCATTTTCCCCTCAATTATGTAAATTGTCGATTCTTTCTATTTTATCCCAAGGTTTATGTTTACATATTTGTTTGCTATTTATTTCATGTTTGTTTTTACTACGGTTAGGAAGACGTGGAGTGATCCTCAGTGATATTCAAGCTTACAGTAACGATTGCTTCATTTTGCTACTAAGATCCAAGATATTGTAGGTAGTGAAAGTTCAGTAAATTAATTTAGAGGTTAACTTTGGGTTAGAATAAGTTCCTGCCACGCTAACCAACAAGGAACCAGGAAGGTTTTTCATCCCAAATCTGTTAACTAGCAGGTTTGGGCAAACAAAATCCTGGATTCAACTTAAAAGCCATCTTCTTTTTCCTACCGTACAACTTTTAACCAGCTAATGCTAGCCCAAAAAATAATCGACCTTGGCAGAACCCGAACGTTTAGTTTTTCCTGGGAGAAAAGCAAACCATCTAGCAATCCATCTAAACCAATTCTCTGGTCTGATGACAAGGTTTAGGTGAGAACTCGGTCGCTGCCCCACTGATAAATATCATAGTCATGATCAAGTGAAGAGGTTAATTTGTTGAGGTTTTGTGATGTTTCCAGTTAGGCTCAAAAGTAACTTACCGTGCTGGCCCATAATTATTGATAACTTGGTAGAGTTCGAATTCCTAGCTTTTTCTGATCTTGTGGGACCTTAAGACCAGTCAAACCTCTTCAATAATCAGAATTTCTCTGCATAAAATAAAATATCTACCTACCTTCAGTGCACCTCAAGGACAAGTACTGTAATATTACGTGACGTCTTGGGATGGCTTGGACTATTAAAAGAGATGTAGGCAATCACAGACTGGCTCAAGTTTGTAAGTGTGCATTAGTCTTCCCCTAAGAAAAATGATGACCCTTCAGGGATTCGAACCCCTAGAAATCCGTAGAGAGTCGAGCAGTTTAATCACTACAATAACAAGCTATCATTTGAATTGTTTTGGTTAAAAAAGCAGATGTGTGCCGTCTCAACTTAGTGAATAGGTCAACAAATTGATTTATTCTCCCACTTCAAAATCCCTTCTTAAGAATTTTAACAACAACCACACCCTTCAACGATTAGTGAATTATTCCAAGATTCGAAAAAGCTTCAAATCATTACTACACCTCTGGAGCTCTGTTCTAGATCTCGGTAACCGAGTGGTTAAAGGTGGAAGTCTACCTGGACTAGAGGTGTGTAAACCCAGGTCACCTGAGGGAGTAGACTCCCTGCAGGTCACTCAGTCCAAAGACAAGGTCAGTGAGAGAAGTTCACCAGTTCACTCCGTGAATGAATGTGACCTGCATTTCACTCCGTGGATGAATACGACCTGCATTTTACTCTGCAATTCTCTTTGTAAATGAATGGGACCTCTATTATCTCCGTGAACAATCAGGGTTCAGTAGATGACAGACGTCTACTGTACTCCACACATGAGTACCTCTGAGTAGAACAATGATAGGTACCAAAACGAGGTCATTTTCCGAGTCCTCATGAATAAATTCTATTTGAATAGTAGAATCTGCTGTAATGGAACGGCGACCTGCCCAGGTTGATAGGTGGGGAGAGTGAACGGTTATCTTGAGCCAAGACTCCTCAGCAAGTGACGTTTGCGACCTGCAAGTCTCTTGCGACCTGCAGGTCTCGAACTTCACTTGCCACGAAAAGTTCGCAACCGTCTGAGTAGTTCGAATGTCGGCCACGGGGAGACATCCTGTCGCAAAAGTCTTGTGGTGAACTGCAGGTCTTCCTTCCGTAGGTCATTTGGGACAAGTTCACTTGAAAGAGAAGTTCTTTGAGACAAGGTCACCGACTACCCACCTCTAATCTGGACCTTCCTCAGGAAAAAGGTGTGAGTTCGGATCTGCCAAGGCACCTATAATTTTTGGGCTGGAACAGATTGTCGTAAACATTGTTGTGTTTATCTCTTTTTTGTCGTTCATTTTAGTATTATCCTAACCGTCGACCTGCAGTTCCTAAACTCACTCTCAAGAATTATTATTTCATCGTAAACCGGTAGTCTGAAATTCTTTATTTAGGTACTTACATTTTATTTATTTACTCGTTGCTGTTCCATACTAGATTTACTGACTAATACGTACTGCGTCCCCAGCCCACTAGTGAATAGAGTAAATTACCCAGTGCTCATAATTTGTATATTTTGATAATGAAATAACTATGCATTTTACACTTTCGGCTTTATAAAAGTTCAATATTACCTGATGTAATAGTTTAATAGAATTATTATTTAATTTAAAAAACTCAATAATTACTTGATAGTGGTGTCTTCTCTTGTAACTTGTGTATTTCTTCACAAATAATCATAATTTTTCAGTTGGGTTTTGTTGTTCAGTGTTGAATTTCAGAAGGAATTTTTAGGTGGTAAAATAGTTCTAGGAGCCGTACAGAATAGCACTACATGAGTAATACTTTCGGTGAACTGAGCAATGTGTTACTGATTTTCGTGCCTTTTAACCCATTTAACCCTGGTGACATCATAAGATGTCAAGGCAGAATCTAGCTGCTCGATGGCATCATATGATGTCCTGGTTTATAGCTCAACACTGGCTTTCCAAAACTCTGGGAAAACCTGGGAAAAAGTGCTGTGACCTGGGCCTGGCTGTTTTCCCCATAAGGACCCTTTGCTCACGACAAGTTGGATTGTAAGAATCACCTGTTTTTCACATATATTCGCCAGTGTGTTGTTTGATCAATGGTGAGATTACTATGTCCTTGCGTTTGTTCATTTTTTCCGCCGTTTCAAACCGTCAATTTTTAATAATTTGCGTAAGATTGTGCCAGTAATCGAAAACAATGAGAAAGGAGTGGATATCGCTCTCGGGCTAAGTAATCCTTGCAGCTCTATAACATCTTACAATCTCATAAAAAATGCAAGAAAACTCCTTTTTTCGTTTAGTATAACCAACGAAACATCCTTACAAGGAGGAAAAATTAATCTCATCTGCCTTTGTTTTGCGGAATTTCTTGTGAATTGTAGAAGTTGTTTTCTGTTAATCAAATACTTCATCATTTCAGAGATAGATAGAACTACCGGTGAATTGGTAAGGCATCATTAACCTGAACCTCCTTATCAATCATATCTGCTCCTTCTAATTTAGTTCAACTGTACAGCTTTAATCCCTGATTTTAACCTTGAATTAAATAATTATTAAATTAAATTATCTGGTGTAAATTATAGTATTAACTTTAGTTCATATGTAATTATGTTAATTAGTTACCTAAGCACCTATGTATTATTTTTGGAAGTTAATTATCAATTTCATACTATGAATCCATCCAATTCTAAATTAAATGTGATCATTTATTTATTTAAGATTTTTTTTTAGTTTTTACATGACATGAAATAACGATAATTCAAGATTGGAATGATGAAGAGTTTTATCAAAAACTGCAACCAGTTACGGTGACCAAACTTCTCTAAACGTGAGTTCTTATTGAATGCAATGCATGTCATGATACTGGAAATGTGGACCATGTCCTGATGGTTAGTAAAATCTGATTGGACACTGTCAGACCATACAATTTTTTATGACATGAAATTGACAGATGAACTTGTCATATATCTCTGTCATTCGAGAGTCAAACTCAGAAGACAGATAATAGATATTTTTAATCGTACTAAATACAATATTTAGCTCAATTTTCAAGATGGAAGAGAACGTTGTTGTACAATTAAAATTTATAGTATAGCTTCAAGAGGCTAAATGATCTGAAGTTATGGCTGGCTTGGGTTCGGCCATGTTGCTTCCCCTACTGCAGACATTTTTTGACTGTCAAAGAAGCACCTTTTCATTTAAAAAATAAAAATAAAAAAAGAGACTCAAGGTGGTTGGATCCAGGCTTGCCAGATGAGGGGACTATTTGCTTGTGTCACATCTCAAAATCAGTTATGAATACTGTTTAGTATCGCGGCCATCTAAATCACCAAAATTTCAATAACAGACACATTTCCTCTACATTTCTCGGTACAAGACATTATTAACTCCATACGCGATTCCCATAATTATCCTCTTAGTTCTGAAACTTCTTCATAATGTGCAGATCCAATAAATGTGTTTTAAAAAAAGGGAACATTCTAACAACCCATTTAACTGCAATGTCTTGTATTTTACCTTCGTTCGAAGGTAGAAATCGATGTTTGCGAACCATCACTTGGGTCCACCACCCAGCATCTGACATTTGATACATTACTCATCCGAAATTATCTTCTATCAGTAGCGCATTGTCATTTTCTCCTCACTTTTTCATTGTGATTAGTTGATTGTCTTTTGGACTTGTTTAGATATTGGAAAAATCTAGCAGCGTCTAGAGAGGGTTAGGGATGGTCATGGAATCAGGCTAATTCACTCCCAATCACTACCCATCCCTAAATGTTCCTAGTAATGTTTTCTCAATGTACAACGAACCCAAAAAAACATTGACTGCCTGCAATCGTATAGGCCTAACCTACTCTGGGGCAGTATAAAAAACTAAAATTAAGTGATTGAACCCAGAACCAATACTTCACGAATGAGCCTTGCCGATGCTTGTCAACTGATAGTCAACAATGGGCTCAGAACACATTGATAACATTATCTTAACAACAAACTCCTACAATGCCCATCATGCAGGAGGAGCTTGTTAGTCCGTTAGGCCAGGCATGCTAAGCCGATGGGGCACGTTTGGGCCGCCACAACGCCACATGGGAACAAAGCTGACTGGGTTAATTCTACCTTATTTCATTATTATTCTAGTTACAAAACAACAAGACTGGTGAACTTCGTTGAAGAGTACTTTTTAGATGTTTTTTACGAGTGTTTTCAAAACTGAGTATGACGTCGCTATGTCAGCCATGGCTGTGGTGATACTCGCTTTAAATCAGCCTCCAAAAATACGTCAAAGAGATTTTGGATTCGCCCAAGCCTTGCTCACTTGCTCGTCACTCCACTCCATTAATTAACTTTGAACAATAAAAAAAACCTGCGTAAACAAAGTGAGTCAAAAATAAATTAATCCGTCTAGTTTGACCGGAGGTTTAATTGTAACTGAAGCCACTAGGGACGTCCCCGCTATATTTTTGTTCGGCTCGGCTCGGCTTCCTTTGATCTTTACAGACTTTAAGTGGGGTTGGGATCAGCATGACCAGGGCCCGGATTTTCTAACTCAGCAAGGCCACCGGGGTGTCTACATCAACGCGGCTTTGCCCGCCTGGCCTACCACGGCATAGTGTGGACCCTGCTTTAGAGGCCATTGTCTAGTCCAGCAAGGTGGTGGACTGAAGTGATAGTTCACAAATGTCTTGTGTAAATGTAAATCTCATATTGAAATGTGTGTTGTGTGTATGGGAGAAACGAATTACAATACTTGATTGACTTTGACTATGCAGATTTATCATGCATTCACGTAGTTCAGTTTTTGTACACATGTATGATATACTTCACCATCAAGCATATTGTTCGATGAGAATTATTCCTGGATATTGTAAAATTTGGCGCTGTGTAGAGCTAACAATCTCTCAATTTTCTTTCAAAGCAATACACAATGCCCCTTAGACATTACCCAAATTTTTCTGTTATGCACAAAGTCTCATCTGGCTAACCTGTAAAGATGAGTCGGTCAAATCTAATTTATTGTCTTGTCTTATTTATTGTCTCGATTATTTGTTTATTTGATCGTTTACACTGTTTCTTTAGCCATTACCAGTGCCTTACCTCTATGATTTAGCTGAGAAGAACTGCTTTCTATTGACTTCCATTGATTTCACTTCACTCAGGTTATGTTGGAAGAGAGCAGTATTTGAGGTTATCCCCTCAACGACATTTTGCCCTGTCATTATATTCCTCTGCTTTTTGAATGTAAAATACTCCCTTTTCTACATTTTGTTCTACTGATTGTTGATGTGATTATTGCAATTTTTCTTGTTTGTAAAACATTTTTGACGTCTTTGTCTAGAAGACTACTAACATCCTGGTGTAAGCCAATTTTAACAGCTCAGTCAAACTTCTATTTTAGTTCAAAATGCATTTTGATAATGAATTATTTTTATTATCTGCTTCATTATTTTCAAACTTGTCCATCACTTCTCACAAGTTCTAGTTCCTGACAGCTATCTCATTACTCATACCTAATTATGGCATTCTCATGTCAAAAGAAATCTGTTAGCAACATATTGAAATTATCATTTCAAACAAATTAGTATAGGAAAGTAGTTAAGTGTTTCTGTGATTTATTGTGTACATTCCCAGTTGATACTATGGTAGATACCAAGTAGCAAAGCTCTAATTCTTGTGTCTCTTCGGCTAACTTGCTTTAAAGGGTCTAACGATCTTTTTGATAATTGATCCACTAACTTTGTAATACGAATTACCTGCTACAAGAAGTTTAATACTTGTATTAGTATGTAACACTTGATTATATTTTTTGTGTAATTCGTACTTTACTGAAATGTGTTGGTTTTCTCTTCTCAAGATTGATATAAATACAATTATCAGGAGTTGTTGCGAGTCAAAATAATAAACTTATATATTTCTACTCAACTCTGAAGAGTGCATTTTATTCCCTATAAATAATAATTATAACCCAAGAAGCGAATACTTGATTGAAGCGAAAATTTGAGGAATATAAAAGTTCTGATGTAGTTTTTGGTAAGAATTTCGATGAAATCAACTATTTATTTTAATCATTTACTTCCAAACAAGTGAATGAATTAAAAATCAACGTTTGTGGGTGGTCTAATGGTGTCTGAATGCTTAGCATTGCGGAGTTAATTAAGATGAAATTCCACTTATGATAGATTCCTCTACATTTGAAGACCTGAAGTCGTTAAAAATTGCAGGAAAGTTGAAAAATGAAATGAAATTGTTCGCCCGTGAATCTAATTGCAATCGAATCAAACAATAGCTGCTGTTCAGTTTCAGAAGCTAGATTTCATATTTGATGAAATTGGTATTAATGGAGTTGAGTCGACCTAGCACCATTTGTTAAGTGTACTTGCTCGTCATTTGGCGACAATTGTAAAATGGACTCCACGAATACAATTTTTGAGGAAAAATAGGTATCTCCCGTGAATATTCAAAGAACTATCTTGTAGTTTGAAAGAGTTCGCTCCCCTTTACAATATTTTGATGATTCGAATACTCTAGACTAGAATCCACTTCTACACTGAACTAACACTAGTTATTCTAATGGGTTTTTGTAAACAACAGGTATACCATTGTCGTAAAATTCCAATAAATGAATTGTTAGCAGGGCTCGTACAGAGACCACAACCTAAAACGCTACAAATTATAACATAGGTTTATTATTTCTGTGTTAAGACAGCCTTTCTACGTAAATCGCTCACCTATTCTGTGGTGCATTATCTCAACTCAACCCTTCTCGCCTCCATATCTGGTAATTGCACTCAGGATTAAAATAGATGGGCTGCCACCAGCTACGCGGTCTATATATTGAACAGGTTCTGCAGCCCAATCCCCCATCATTTTCCTATCTTAATTAAACAAAAAAAAAGATCCACTTACATCAAAAACTTTTTGAGATTTTGATCAATTTTTTTCTTGCTCAATTACAAAGGTTCATTATTGACAATGATAAACCAAAAACAATTACTGTCTGATTTTCTGGTATCAATAGCAGCTTCTGCTAGAAAAACTATTTTGGGTGCCGATTCGATGAACTTCCCCAAAGTGCGTTAATTATAGTGGATGGGCAGGTAGTTTTATAACACTATTTTATTTCGGAGATGGGTAACTATCAATATATCAATTTGCAAACGGTTAAACAATGTATTCGTTTTTAATCTTTGATTAAATTGGAAAAAACGTACCTTCGCAGGTACCATTCAAGTTCCATGTAACGTTTTTTACTTCTATCTTAATAGTTTATAGGTACTTTAAATTCGTTATTTGGTATGGAAATCATCCGTAATACTTGGGCATTGTACCTACCTACGTAGTTTAATAGGTACCTAACAAGCAAATCATGCAGCTGACTTACAAATCCGAATTTCAGTAGACATTGACGATGAAACTCGTACATACCAGGCATAGATTCTACCATTACAAATAACAACCATATATTATTCATCTTATTGTGCATCATGTGATTTTTTAAACAACCTTTAAAAACATACATATAAATAACCATTCTTGACTCGTATGTTAACAAATGCATGTATAAAACCATTCTTGACTCTTATACTGAGTAGCAAGAAGAGTTTTGCCTTACGTTTGTGCGGTATCCATACATTCTACAAGTAGGCATAAAATTACACAAGCGAGATCTTAAGTAGATATCTAGTATTTTACATAAATTACAATAAAAAACAACATAAAACAGTTCAATAACAAGACTATTCCGAAATTTTTCATATATTAATCTATGAGTTAATTTACCCAAGCTCTGTAGGTAACAAAATAGTATGCGTTTTTACGCTAGTTATATACGTATTGTAAAATTATAATGAAACCTTCAAGTTTCGAACTTGAAAATTGTTTCAATTCTATTAAATTTGAGTTATTTTAAAAATCAAATCACAAGGCACATTAATTTCAATCGATTGAATTCGCATGCATCAATGTAGAAATTGTTTCACAGTGCGAAAAATAGGTACAACTTGGCAGGAGTAGGTGAAAAGGCACAACACCCTGGTACTTTCATGCATTAGAAATACTTTTGAATTTCTTCTCTTTTAACGAATCAATTTAAGTCAATTTGATCAATTATTAAAATTTTCAGATCTAGAAGCGAAGTAGGTACCATTGATCAGTTGGAATTGTTAGTTTTAGGAGAATATATTAGACTTTGTCCCTTCATACAGTAGACATTCTTTTCAACCAGCGTGAAGAGGAATAAGGAATTATTTTACCTTGTAATGTCAAGGGGCCTCAATACTAGACGAAAAATTTTCCTTTTAATTAGAATTGAAATAATTGAATATTAGATTGAAAGGTATATCTGATATATTCAGATATATCTGAACTCAAGTTTATCAGGACGGAAATTCCCATTGAGGGCCCAATTTTTCCGGAAAATACCTTCCCTATAAATGAGAGTGTATGGCAAAGACAGCGCTGATCAGGATGTTGTCGGTTGAAATTTTAAAAAGTTTAATTTGCCGAAAATCGCAGTACCTCGAAATTACTCTAAATATTTCTAAATGTGTACATTGAAACCATCCAAAGCACAAAGCTTCTCTTAGCCTTCAGTTGTATCTACCTCTCCTACCTTCCCAGGAATTTCACCCTCCTAACAAATAACACGATAATCCCAAAGATTTGACTCTCTGTAATAGTCAAACTGTAATCCCTTCTGTTGGTAATTTGATTTCATGCTGTGGGTTAAAAAACATGTCTTACCTATGAGTCTGAATGGCTTCTAATGTAGATTGTTCTTCACTCACAATAGACAAAATGTATGCATCTTTTCAGCATTATACAAATTAGTATGACATTGTCATTGGAATTAATTGGTCGGAGAAGTTGGAAATGAATTATCTAAATGACTTGAAAGTACGTCTACTTCATTGTTAGCCTTTAGATCGTTCTAATGCAAACAAAGTTTTCGTACTATAATTCTAATGCGACATTGTAAGTAGGCGACATCGCTTAGATAGGGTACCTATCTTGATTAGATTTGAATCTAACACCAACAACAATCCTATATTTATGCATTTACACAGCCAATTACAGACCTACGCTGTAATATTTGACAAAAGCCGGTCGTTTTGACTATAAGATTATTATGTGCACCTAGCTCTCATAATTTCCATTAAACAACCTATGATGAGTGAACTTTTACTTTTAGTTTAAATGCACGTTCGGGGACGACTTCTGTTGTTAATGAAGTAAATTAGAATTGTCTTTAGTACATGACTAGGCATTCAAAACTAGGATACATTTTTAAAACCAATCGAAATGAGTAATTTATCATTTACCTATCTGTCCCTACAAATCTGGAAGTCTACTTTTGGTAAATATCTTCTTTTATACTTCTTCGCTAGGTACTTACTATGACTCTAACGCCTTTCAGAGGGCACCGCATCCTCTTGGTAGAATTGAGCACAATCTCACATATGTCACCTAGTTTTTCTGGGAAATTGTCGCGACTGGTATCACCTTTTTTCTCTGTTCACTCGTATTTTTCGATGATTTCTGATAAAGACGTCAGCGTGCCCGAAACCATCGCAATCACTGTGACAAGGATGAGAGTAAGGTTCTTCCACATCATGAGGCTGGTCAATCCCACTTCGTCCCACCTTTGAACCGTTTCGCAGATCGCCGGGTAGAAGAATCCGCACATGGAGAACCCTATGGCTCCTATCAGAGAGATTACTGGAGATAGATTCGGAACAGCTATAGCCAGAATGACTGAAACATACAATGAAAGCACTTGAAGTACTCCACTCACTCCACACCTCTTGCCCTTGAAGAAATTCATTCCTAAGACAGCAGCATCATGCTTAAAGCCACTCATCAATCCCTTCAAAAATATTGAAAAATTGTAAATGTTTCTTTCTATTTGGATCTTACCCGTTCCCAATATCATGACAGATCTAACGATGTAGTAGCCGCGCTCATTTTCTTTGGAGAAACGGTGCTCAACCCTTTTCCAAATGACATCCATTGACGCTGCTAATTGGAGACCATAGGAAAAGAGGATTGCCAATGCTACCAGACCCTTCACAGTTTCTGCTAACCTAGAGAGGAGAAATAGATGAACAAATACATACTTTGTAAAATGAAAAAAGCGTTCAGATACCTTCCTAGTAAAAATGTTTTTTTAAATGTTACTTTTATCAAGTACTATCATTAATCCTGGCATGAAATTAAAGAGCGAGTTGCCGAAAAAATCCCATCATCTTCATTCTTATGCGTTGTAATTGCCAAAATTTGTAGTAGTTAAGGTGCATCAATACGTACTAGAAAATCGATGAAAACGGCAACAATTCGTTTGATTAGTAGGATATTAGTTGGAACAAATTTTCTTTTTCCATAAAAATTTACAATTTTGGACAGAAAAATATGGTAAAAATGTGCTAAAATAGCTAAAACGAGCAAAAAGTTACAAAAACTTCCAATACTGCAGCATTTCCTCGGGCAGTCGAAGTCTTATTTTCTTTCATTGGTTTAAATTAAATCAAGTTTGGTTGCCAAGTTGTAGGGCATTTGTCAATAATTCATTCAAATATTACATGTGACTGAACTTCTTGTAAATTTTGGGTGGTTATAAGATGAATGCCCTTAATTTAAGGGTGATCATTGTCAGTTTCAAAAATCAAATTCATTGAAAAATCAAGGAGTTTTGAAGCCCCCTTGTAGAAATACAAGTCCTTTGTGCCAATGATACGTTTCCGTCGCCTTGTTGCAGATAGGATCTACTTGCAATGATCTTTACTTCAAACGACGAGCATTTGTGTCAATGAGACGTTTAAACTGCTGAACTATTAAAACTCCTAATAGATAGACAATGAAAAAAAACTGCTGATGCGACAACGAAAAGAGCAATAGGATAAAATGAGCTATGTTAAACCCAATTGTAACTGGTTGGTTATATCCGGCTTTAAAATGGAATATAGAAAGAACTTACGCATCCTGTGGAAGGTTCAGGGTAATGCTCCCTCTAGTCTCGTCGCCAAACTTGAGGTAACCAAAGAAACCGAGCAACAGGAAGAGCGTGACGACGACGCTCATTGCGATGTTCAGAACACCCGGGCATCCTAGGAAGTGCCTTGGTGTTTTCATCGAGTTTTCGATGGGCAGCATCTGAAAATTGTCGATATTGAATTTCAGAGTTTTTCTTATTTTATTATCACTTTCCCAGGAACCCCAAGAATCCTAAGACACTGTGCCAACCCTACCTGAATGTAAATTTTAACATTTAGGTACCTTTCATATGCAAATAAGCATAATTTTTCGGCCAGTATTCTGTAAAGTTATCCACTTCTTCATGAATTTCCATTAACATTTTAAAAAGACACTTTGGATTTGGTAAAACTCTGGTATCCTACAGAAAACACCACTATCTTGGAACTTATAAGGATCCATAACTTCGAACCATTGGAAATTAGGGGAATTTAGACGGATATGTTTCTCAACAGGTGCTCAGAGACTTCAATAACTTTTCAATTATCTGCATCGTTGCATCAAAGAAACTGCTTTCAAGAGTTTCGTGAGCTGGTCACAATTACACCTTCCATCGTCCCTTGACTAGACATCTATCTAGATATCTTCATGGGCCTGCAGGAGCTCATCTTTCTCGCGTCAATCTGGTCTTTGCTTAGGTCAGCACTCCACAGCTATTGGCAACTTTCACGGGGCCTCTACCTCTACACAACCATGTTCCTTACATCCCACTTTTTATCATCTCAAAGCCCTAACTGATTTTTATGGTGTAGTGGTGTAGTTCTCGCTTGTGGACAGTTAGTGTTTAAGCGGCTCAATATCCTGTCACTTCATTGGATATGCTATTGATTTTGGTATCAAGTGTGTTAGCAGCTGATGTCTCATACTGTTTTTTGTTCATTACCCCGTCCATGTAACTGAATATTTGAACTTGTGCCGTTTTGTAAATTAAAGTTCTAACAGATTAAGTATTAGGTGAAATGACAATAAATGCTGCTCACAGTTCCAATGCCTTCCATCCCAAACAGGACCGTGGAGAAAAAGAGAGGAAGTTTGGAGATGGGTGCAGCTGCAGGGCGCGAATCAATGGGCGGAAGGTCCTGAGCCATGTAGTAGAACGTGAGGCAGAGGCCGAAGAAAAGAAGGACGTTAGCTAGAGCGGAGAACGGCACCAAGTACTTCATGTTTCGAACAATCCCGACAAGATAAATAGGGATGGCCACCAACAGGATGTATATCCGAATGTCCCAGTTGAGATGTAAATGGTTCTCCGTTACCTAAGAACAAAAAACATTTGAAGTTTAAAAATGCGAATGTCTGGGAACATGAATAATATGCAGTCAAATCATATCAACATAGTTTCGATCAGTCACAGTTTCTCTGAGGCCATCGAGGTTATGGGAGTGTTCCGGATGTCCTGTCCAAGTTTCATTAATTTTCTTTTTTTTCCAATTTCATTAAAAATTTGCTAATATAACAGGAGTTTTTAAACACCTAGTGGAAATAATAATGGGTGTAGCCATGTAAATACACTAACCTCTTGAAGGGACTCGGCAACCAAAATTATGTAGACAGTGTTCACTCCGTAGTATGTGAAGAACATGAATCCTTCAACGCTTTTCCTGTTCGAAAATAAAATCGAAGAGTAAGCTCTAGTATTCCATTACTATACCAATACTACCGTTCTGATAATAGCACATTCAGCAGCGTAATGGAGATCTAACTTGGCATTATAAATTAACAATTTGATCATAATCACGTTATCTTAATAGAAACGTACTTGATGAATCCAGCGTATTTGCTGAATTTTTTATTGGCACAATGAAGCATCGTCACTTCTACAGTTTCTGTGTAGCCTAGGAAAGGTTTGTTGAGCTGTTTACACATCTCCTGCGAACACTTGACCTGGAATGACGGCATAAAAAGAATAGTCAAAAATTTAATTTTAGTGGAGGTATATTACATCGGAGGGATTTCCTCTTCTCGAGAATAGAATTATGAAATTTGTTTTTGCCACATTCAGCAATAAAGCGAAGGGGAGCTACTGGTCGGAACACATGCGTGTGTGCTAACCCAGCCAATGAATCAAAGAAATAAAGTTAGTTTGTCCTGTGCTGTTTTCTGCGTCTGTGTTTCCAAAGTTATTTATGGCTGTTAGGTGCAATTTACATTTAAAAGTGTCTATCTGCCTGCAACTCAGGCACTTATCATCATCCCAATTGCCATATGTGTCGTATCCCAATTTGGGATCATTGGTCTTAAATTTTTCTAGGAGAATAACCGTTCCGTGAGGGTTACAGCACAACATTATGTTTTCATGATAGAACATTTTTTTCAACCTCGATGTCAGGAGGGACGGGACCAACCTGGGGGCCATTTGGTTTCAGCAAGACGGCGCTACTGCGCATACCGCATACGGCATTTGTATGGAAAAATTGAGAGAAATGTCCGGCCGTTTTGTCTTTCTCAGGGGAGATGTGGGGTGGCCCGCACGCTCGCCCGATTTGAGCATTGGGGACGGCGCTTGTCCCCACACCATTGAAGAGCTAAAGACCCGAATTATTGAGGAGGTGGACACGATTTCACTTGAAATGTGCTAAAAAAACTGAACCAAGTTTCGAAATCGACTGCAACAGTGTATCACCGCTGAAGGCCGCCTTTTGGATATAATTTTCAAAACTTCATTTTAAAAAACTGTAATAATAAACGAATTCAATTGAAAAAAAAAAATCATCTTAAGTCAAGTAGTTCCATTTTTATTGCTACCTAAACAAAAAAAAAAACCTTGTTTGTTTTGACCAGTAACCCTGTATGTAGTGAAGCCGATTTAAACCATCTTCCACTGCGGGAATGGTTTGAGCTCGAACGTGAAGCTCATTTGATTCCTAGGAAAGTTCTTCAAAAAGAGTCCAAATTTACTTCTTTTTTTGAGGTTTTTAGTGCCTTTGAATTATGGCTGATTTTGGTTTTTCCTGAAAATTTCAGATATTTTGCCCTATCCTACCCATTATTTGATTTTGCCCGATTGACCTTAAAGTCAAGACAACAATATCATGGCCACGTCAACACCAACAAAAAGTGTAGTCAGGTAACAACATACTAAACTTTTACCAATGCTAACTGTGTTTGTACTCTAACTATATGTATGGAGCTAGTTATCTGTTTCCACTGGGCGATCCCTGTGGCAGTATGCCGTATAAAGGTTGTTAGTATCTTCAATATTATAAGCCGACAGCACAACGTCCTTTTGATATCCCCACAAGACACCCTTAACTCGCGAGAATTGTTAGGACTTTTGAATTGACAGTGATCTACGTACAAATCTACCTCCTCCACATCTTAGATTAAGTGATTCGCCAATCGGCGGAAGCGCTGCCCACAATTGCTCGCCCGGAAGTAATCACACGGTTGAATGCCGCGGGATTCCAACGACCACCGCAACATCCAAACTCCAACCAAATATTCTGGGTACATTGATAGATATATGTATTATCTAAATGAGACCCTAGTCCAAATAAACACCTTAATAATTACACTGTACTTGCCTACATAAAGCAGGCTCAGCTTGATAGGATGCTCAAAACGTCAAAATCAAGATTGGAAATTCCTTTCCAAGAAAAATAATTCAGTTGAACAATTCCAAAAAAAAAATTGGACAAATAATTTAGTAAATGACTTGCATTTTACTTTTTATCAAATTAATTCCAATTTAAAACTATTTTTTAATCCCACATCTTTAGTTTACGGTTCAAGATGTTCAGAAACTAGCAACTACAATATCAAAAAACCCTTCCATCTGCCGTCCAAAGCATAATTCTCATAAACTGCCTACTGTACCAAACTTTGATCAAAAACCAGTTGAGACATGATTTTGAAGTCCTCGTCATCATTTTCCATCAAAAGGAAGAGCTGAAAGGTTGAAATTGGAGAATCATAATCTGCAAAACTTCCGAAATAAGAATAGAGATTTGTTTTAATGTTTATTTACTTATTGATATTAAATATCAAATTTTGATTGATGGATCATTAATGAATCGCATTGGCTAGATCGGATCGCATCACTTTCACTCGTTTTCTCTGCTTAAACTCTAACATGAGTAGGAATGAATTATATTGCAATGATACATTTTCTAAATAATATTCTGCTAGAGGTTTTAAGAGACTAGCCGATTTTAAGGATTTTCAGTATATTTCATAGTTTTACGTAAAATTTCAGAATGCTTTACTTAACAGTTGATCGGTAGGTATCATATATAAATGTGTACCATACTATATCCTAGGGACTATACATGTAATTTTTAAAAATATTCCCGGAAAAAAAATTGTTAAATTGAGTTCAGAAATTGCCCGTTAACGAAATCATCCTTCATTTCGGAAAGCTCGATTTTTTGGGGAAAGAAAGAACTTACATTTGAATTTTACTAGTAGTAATTGAGATCGGAATGACTCTTACATGTATTTTTAAAAAACGAAAAAGCAATTTAAAATCCACGAATTTTTCAGAATGTTTCATAACGGATTTCCATTAAAAAACATTTTGAGAAACTGTTCTTGCAACTTCATTTTCCACGAAAATTAGTTGATCGATAGGAGTAAATTGTCTATGAGGCTGTGTGTGGAAAAAAGCAATTTAAAATCCACGAATTTTTCAGAATGTTTCGGTTTTAGCTTCTTGGTATCCTGTTGAGTGTTGCAAAAATTTAGTCAACCGTTCTGAGTGGTACCTAATTAGTAATTCACCGCATCACCTCTTTGTTACCCTTTCACAATGCTGTTTTTGCCATTTCCAATCACGGTTGCCAACTTTTTTCAGAAAACCCCCTGAGCGGGAAATAAAAATCCTTAAAAAAAAAATCCATTTAGAAAATCCCTAGAAAAACCCCGAAGGCATACGTACCTCTTTGTATCATCATAGCCTGGATTGAGGAGCAGTGCGAATTTGGCGGAATATCAGAACAGGAGAATTAATGCACTACATTACATCGTGCTGAACGTATTTTGTTTTAATGAGCAAAAACTACAGATAAAACCAGGTATCCACTCCATACTACAACCTACTTCTAATCTAAAATACTAGTACCTAATCTAAAATAGTACAATAGTATAACGAGATCATTATTTGAAGAATGAGATCATGCGAAGGTATATGGTTTCAAGAGCAAAAACTACAGATATAACTAGGTGTCAACTCCATACTACAACCTACCTACTTCAAATCTAAAATACTATTACCTGCACCTACCTTCTACTAAAAAGTGAAATATATATTTTAAACCACAGTCCAAAAAATAAAACAAATTCAAAAATCGTGCTGTCCATTTCGCTATTGATGTCAATCGTACAACTGTTCATTGAACAACGAGATCATCTCATCCGTGGGTACAAAATTAACGCAAGAGATCCCCTCATTTCGGAGAAAATATCTCACCATCAGAATGCTCTGTATAACATCAACAGAGAGCCTGTTCCTTAACTTGTTTTTGATATTGTTATAAATGGAAAAACATCTCTCAACGAACGCATTGGAAATTGGTAAGGACATGAGGGAAAGTGCGAATGACGATGTATGTCTGATTCGGGGGTTGTTGTCGCTATCAACTCTCGATGCTGTTGTTGGGATGCACTTTCAGCGACCATTGTCTTTGTATCATCGGCTGATGGCCAACTGAGACGAAAACATTGGTCAGATAAAATCCCTTAATTCCCCCTGACTAGCAAAAAAAGACCCTAAAAAAACCCTAAACATTTCTCCCCCCTAAAAAAACCCTTTCAAGAAAAAAACCCCTAAATTTAGGGGGAAAACCCCCAACTTGGCAACCGTGTTTCCAATCATCCGTTACCGTTTATATTGCACAATTTTGGAAAGCTCTCTTCCTGACCCTTCACTTAATGGAATCAAATGGGCAAATTCGCAACATTAATGATTATTGCTTACCATGACGTATGTGCAGTGAGCGCATAATATGCCGACTATGATTGTGCCGACGAGGCCTACGACCATTCCGGCGTTCTTGAAACCATCCGCAATTGCCAAGACCCCGGTGCCCAAACTGCTTTTGACGACGTGCAGGAAGGCGTCCATGTTTCTGAAAATATACCGTCATTCAATAACTGGGGAACGAATATGGTTCGGTTTCTAAGATAAGCAAATGACCAGTAAAATGAGCCACAAGAATGATCATAAAGAGGTTTTCATTATGATAAAATATGACACGTTTTGATATGGCCGTAGTCAATTTTTGATTATTAATTCGTAAATTTTTAACGTTTTCCTTTCCCCCTAAAACCCCTTAAGAATCAGACGAGGGGCGAATCGCGAAATATTCGTGGAGGGGAGGCCGAAAATTGGAAGTAATTTCATAAATAAGTTAAAGATTTAAATGTAAAAATTTAGTTCATTCTGAGTGACTAAATCTTCGGCTGCCATTTCAAAATCAGTGAACTACAGTATAGAGTTTTCAAAAAGATGGTTTAAATATCACATTTTAAATGTTTCTCCGATTATTCCCAAGCCGTGAAAGCTACAATACTTGCTAAGCTAAGCAGTGAAAGTTAAATGCACATAAGTATACATGTTGTAGAGCATAGAATCGGTTCAGAACAAGTTCTGCGATATACCAAACAAAAAAGTCATTTCTGAAATTTGAAGATAAAATGACCTGCCAACTAAATTGCTGAGTACAAAAAACTTCCTCTTTGTTATTTGATCACAAGCGAAATATTGAAATTTCCCATTTCAGAATGATCCAATACTGATATACATGGTACATCGACCCAGTGTGACAAATAAATTTGGGGTGAAAGCACTTGTGAAATGAAAAAGAAAGCCACCAACCGCAACTTTTTATCTCAATCCGTTCCCAAGATTTAATTTAATTTTTTTTTTTTTTTTTTTTAAAGAAAACCACGTTTTTGGCTATAAAATCCACGTTCATGAATTTTGAAGCAACTTTTGACCAGATTTTTGTGATCTGCGTTGAATTTTCTATACATTCAAAAACGAACTTATAAGGGCTGAAATTGCAGTTCAAGCTTTGGAAGTTTTAAGAAAATTAAGTTTCTGAAAATATTTGTGTGTTGACTGCATTTTCAATAAACGCCCTGAAAGCTGTAAAATTTCAGGAAAACTTGAAAATGTAATCAGCTTTCTAATGATATTGTCAACTTTTCGTTTTCTTATCGATTTCAGGGAGAATCCATCCATTATTTTGTGTACTGCGATTCAATGAAAAACATCCTCACATTTTTAACAAGAATTTCATTTCGCCCTAATATCCTTGACATATTTAATCTAAACAATATTACTTCAACGGTAAAAACATGAAATTTTAATGGTGATGCATTTGTTAATTTTCAGGTATGCACTCATATTTGTGTAGGGACCTACTGTTTTTTCCCACTCGAACTCGAATTTCTCCTCGAAATCGTTAAGGAATCACAATGCTGGTCCGTTAAAGCTGATTAAAGCTTTCCTGATGTTTGATAGCTTCCACAGTTTTTCGGAAATGCAGTTAACGTACAAGTATCATCAGAAACCGATTGTTTTTACGTTGTTTGAAAAGCAATGGCTTAGGAGTTCGCTTTTGTTTGTGTATATGCAATAGGCCTATAAAAAATTTAACGCGGAATCTGAAAAAAGTGATTAACAAAATTGTAAAAAGTTGTTTCAAATAGAAGAATTTGTGGTTTTATGACCAAAAAAAATAAATAAAATCATATTATGGGATGCTTACGAGGTGGGGTGCACTTTTTCCGGATGAGCATCTTGTCGTTGGCTCTCTAGCTCCTTTTCTTTCGATACGCTGCATTTCACCAATTCTATGCTGGAACAAGAAATACAATAGAATTTTTTTTGATAAGGTAAGTTAAACATTCTAACAGAAAATGCGCTCAGCAGCTACTATTTTGATACAATGGTGATGAAATTTGTAAGATTTTACATTGTATTTTCCAGTCCAACCTCCTAATTCGAGTAAGGTCGTACGGCTGCCTTGAGAAAAGTATGCCTGATGGGTCTCATTTTTCGCATGCGCACTGTGGTTTATTGATTTGTGAACATTGAAACTGTTAGTACTACAGCCTAACCCACACGTTTTCTGAAAACGTCGCCAAAATCTAATGGAAATTGAGCTCGTTGCAAGGATTTGCAGATAGACGGAGAGACTGTCACAGAACAAAAGTTGATCATAATAGTCAAAAAGGTAAAGTGCCAGTGGAAATTTCAATTTTGAGGAAAATATGTGCTCATTTCCAAAAACAGGGAAAAATGTGTATCCATAGACCCGGAAGATGGTGCCATCCATTCTAGGCTTCGATGGTTTGTTACCTTCCCAGAAGATGCTGTGCAGAGATGCTCCCATAATACGATTGCGACATTTTCCGAAGAAGACTGGCTCCAAAATTCCCAAAATCACATGGAATTTAGTTATTGCAAGGAATCAGATATATACGAGTAGAAACGCTAGTTTTCAAGAGTAGACTGTGAATCCCAGCGAAAATGTAGTTAAAGCGCAGTTCCAAACGGTAGCAGCTGTTGTCGAAAAAGCTGTCACCGAACTGAGCCACGGGAGCGACAGATGTGATCTCACGCGAACGCTAAGCAAACACGCGTCAACACCGAGGAAATTAACGACAGCAGTGTTGTGTCAACCAGAGGTAGATAAACCTACGATTTGTTTGAAAAACCTTTCCCCCTAAACGTTTTCTGGCTGTTTGAACGGGCTTTCGGAAAATTTCTTCGCTGTTTATCGGTCAAGCCATATTTCTGACCGGGGAGTGTGCCGCGAGGTCGTAACGGCAGTGCAAATTCCAGAGTTGAGATTATCACATTGGAGTGATAGGTGCCAGATAACTTGACGTGTGAGATAATCTACAAGCGTGGTAACGGCGTTTATCCTCTTATCGACTCGTGTGTCCCCAAAGACGATAGATATTTATGCTTATTACATTAGGTATTTGAAGTGATTGTGTAGTAACCAACTCTTCTTCAAGAAGGACATTTTTCAATGGCCATTCCTTCTTGTAAAACGATAATTGTAAAACGTTGTAATATTTGTAAAACGTTCTTTGTAGTTTATAATCATATTAGTTCATTATTTGAATAACGAACCTTTGGAATCAAGTAGGTACAGCATGTCTAACCCCCCAAGACTTGCAGGTTCCAAAAATCGAATGTGAACAAATAAAACACTGCAAATCTTTGCACACAAAAAGATTTATATTTCTCTATTCGGTAACCCTATAACGCGGATTGCCGGACTACCACCAACTGGTTCGTACATCCTGAGATAATGGTTCCTCGGTACACTCAGAAACATCCTTAGAAATCTAATTGAAATTTACAATATAAAATAAAGATGCAGGCAACAAGAATGCTTCCTCTTGTTCGCTTCAACCAAATTGAAGCTTGGGAGATGGCATTATGGGGAGTACTCTCGTACAGAATTAACCATCCTACTTCGGCTTGCGGAGCTACGTGGTAGCTCAGACCTCCCGTTGAAGTTTAAGGCTGCAGCCCGACCGTCAGCTTTGTCGATTTTTTTATGATGAGCGTACTGATGATCGTACAGAATTCACGTAGTCTCATTTGATTCAAGGAACTAATTTCTGTCTGAATCAAACCAAAAAACTATCCTCTAACATTAAATGTTTTTGAGGTTTCGATTTTTTGACGGATTAATCTTCAAATATAATCCCTTAGGGCTGATTGATCAAGGTGCCAAGATTACAGGCACATTCCGGATCAATGTTGGAGTTTTGAGCAGAATTTTGTAAACTTCGGCCCAGTAGTTTTGGAAAAAAGCTTCGGACAGCAGACAAGTAGATTTTTTATTCGATTTTTGAAATCTACGGGGCTTGAAACGTAAACTAACAATTTGTAGGGGGGGGCTTGGACTTGGAATTTCTTTTAAATCCAGTGATAATTGAATGTACTGAGTTATGTTTAAATACTAAACTTAAATCTTGACTATAAAAAATAATGACATGAATCTATTGTCTGTTACAACCTCCATTTTCTATCCTGTCAGCAAAACCAAAACTTCCTAGGTTCGTTGCACAACTAGACTGAAATTGGGACGAACAAACTAAGAATCATGAAAATGGGCCCGAGTAGAGTTGACAAAATTTGTCACACGCACATTTCTCACAGATTTGGTGTGATTTATGATCACATTGATAGATTGACTGATGATTGATAACTGATTTGTAATCAGTTATTTTTTGCCCCATTGGGTTGTCCACTTCTCTTTGGATTGATTGTAATAGGGTTCCCTGTATTGACGAACCCTCGCTTCAGAGGGACGTCCTAAAAATGAATAGACAGCGAGTAGGACCACACAACTAACGACCCTAAAGGAAATGCTTTGTTAGTCCGGATCCATATTTAACACCTCATTGAAAAGCACTACGAAGCCCCGTGCTCGATGTTCCTTTACCCGTCTCGCCTAATTATATATTTTTCCCATAGTTCATTTGGTTGCGTAACAGCGTCAAATACATCACAACGCGTTGTCTTTCAAAGGAACCCTCGTCTCTCTCAGTATTGTGATGATATCAAAGGCGGGCTCGACCTTGGCGTTTCCTGGCGATCCCTAACAAAGGTAAATAGCTCATTTCCCTTCATTCCTCATCTGAGCTACACAAAAAAAGGAAAAAGTCTTCGCGTGCGGGACTGATTATATCCTATTTCGACTGAATTTTTCGCGACAGGCAATCCTCTCTAGAGCTAGGGACGAAAGAAGCGTCTGGACCACTTCCTAAATCCAGGATTCAGACTGTTAAGCGTGCAAATTCCCAACAATGTTCCAATTCGAGGCAAGAGAGCCGGGGAGAGATTTGTAATTCAGCACAATATTGTAAAGGACAACTTGTGCCGAGAAAAACTCCTTAATAGCTAGCTCTCTGTACATTCAACACCTTCATCAGGCCTTAAGGATGCTACCATATCAGCATAGCAGCCACTGTCAGAAGTTATGGATTGCTTCAGATTATAACTGGGTGGTAGGTAAATTGCGGGAGGAAAAACAGAAGGCTAAGCAAAGAGACAAACCGAAAAATCTTACTAACAACCAAATAAAATTGTTAAAAAGTTTACTACTCATTGAAGCTATAAAAATCCAATTTCTTTGATTACGGAGACGAGATATCACTGATATGTTAGGAAAAACACTTTCTTGTTCATTTACTTTACTTTAATCGATCGACAACGATGATCCTATGATGCCCTTTTAACTGGATGTTGTGCAGGTGGATGTCTTTTTATAAGGAAAAAAAAAAATATATATATACTTATAAAGAAACGCGATGCCCGATATTGAGAAAACTCATTTTCAACTTTTCAAATTTGGTTGGTGATGTAAATCATAATATTCATTTAAAACACCATGGCGATTCTAACACATGGGTTCATTATTTTTCCAATAAGGCATGATTGCTCTTGTCATTGTGGTCTTCGGGTTTTAGGTTCAAAAATGGCGAGAAATTGCTGTAGTTGAATTTATACGGATCTGAAATATCTCGGTCGATTTTGCGTCCAAAATGACCAGGAAAATGATACCTCGCTAGCATATGTCAGCAAAATCCTCGAAAAACCACGTTTTTGATTAGTTTTTGGCTCGTATGACCTATGAACGTGATATGTTCGGGCTAATTAGATGTTAGGGCCAACTATATCCCTGGTAGAACGATCGGATTTTTGAGATCAATTATCAGGCCTTTTATTGCCCGTACGGCGTTGGAATCTATGAAACCTTGAAACGTAAAATGGGAAAATTATAGAGGTTTTAAAAAGAAATCGTACTGTACGATTGCAAAGGCTTATTGTTGGAAATAGTAGACCAAATAGGTTACACACATAAGAATTGATTTCCAAAACGCTGGCGGTTTGATGGTTTTGGAGGTGGAATAAAGGCGGTAGCCTACACCTATTTTGCAAACTGGCTGCCTGTGGATAGGCAAGGATTAGACGAATCAGCATGAAAATTTATGGAAATTTTTTCCTTTTCCAGTGGCAAATACACTAAAAAATGGTGGATTTTCACTCTCCTATCACTTGGTAAGGTTCTGTGAACATGAATTTTAAACCCAAAATGGGAAACCCTCTTTGTGATCTGTCATTGAATTCACGGTTCTTCAAACAAATGATGTACAGTTGAGGGTCCTAATTACGTACAAACAAACGTGCATCAATAGAGACGTACCTCGGTCTGACATAGACAATACTATGGTCTGGAGTATCGGTGTTAGTCGGCTTCGTGGCACCCATAGTTTTAGTTGTGATGGACCCCCAGTTATTGCATGAGACTACACTTTGGATGAAACTCAATCTTCCTCGAATTGCAGCCACAATTATACGATCAGCCCACTCATCTACCCACTTGATATTTCAATTTATCGGACAATAAAATGCCGAAAAGACGTGTGTTAACAAGTGTGTTAGACGAAATCAATCGAACTAGAGTTCGAGTACTTACTAATTAAATGTGATATGGTGTACATCACGTTGATAATTGTTCGAGCAGCTTCTCTACCAGAAGGGTCATTGTGAGCGATGTAAAATAGGTTACTGGAACGTGACCGATTCCAAACTACAAGTAAATAGCTTAAAGCAGAAGCAACCAACCCCAATCAGCCCTTTGAATTCACATTTTGGGATTGAGAATGATGCCGATGTTCTGTCAAACCTATTTCCCCAATCTGATTTCAACTCAACTTCATCGATTTTGGTTGAGTACTTTCAGAATGAAGAAGTATTTTTTATATGTGGTTCACACCATGAGAAACCATTAGAAGCCTCATAATTTGCTTTATTTAAACAAACTATTTGGAGAATACAGAGAAAATGGTTAATTTTTTAATTCAAGAAAATACCGATTAAATTTTACTTTTTTTTAACCTAAACTGATTAACTTAAGCTGATTTTTTGAAACATATCGTCGGGTTCCGGGTAAAAGTGACCAAGTAACATTTTTTTCAAAATGAGCTTTTTTTGTCATTCCGGTACTAAGGAACGTTGTCTACTGTGTGTTGTTGCTAAGAACGTTATCTTCAAACTAATGTGCAAGAAATACTTTAAAATAAATTTTACCTGCCTGACCCAAAGAGTTTTATGTGACCAAATGGCATTTGAACTCAACCACAAAACACGAGATGGATTATAAATGTACTCTCGCTGGTGCATGTAAATGTTATCAATTGCCATTTGATCACTTTTACTGTGTAAGATTTGTAAGATTGCATAGTGGGCAGGTGAAAATGACCAATTACAGTGATAGGTAATGGATGGATAACCTTCTCTAACAGAAATAGGTATATCATTGTTATTAGATGCTTGGCAACACGATAAATTAACGAAAAAACTATTCAATCCCTCAATTTCATGTAACCATGCGACAGATTTTCGAAGAATTGAATTGACCAAATGAGTAAGCTTGAAACTCCAGGCAGGTAAAAATGATCAAATAGAGTTTTCCGGAAAACAGCTTTTATTTAATCTGAAGTGAATTTTGAAGCACGATATCATAGGCGGGCACTAGCTAACTACCTACAGGATAAAGAAAAATCGAAACATAGTCGGATGAGACATCACATAACCAGTGTTCGTAAGAAGAAAATAGGTGAAACTTCAGATCGCTCCCCTGTAAAATTTTGCAAATGTTACTTGGTCACTTTTACTCGGAACCCCACGATATATTTCCTTAAAAAGCTCCCTCCACTTTACATAATGCCATTTTAACCCACTTTTACTATATCTATGGAACCAGTATCATCTGATACCCTTGAAAAATAAAAATTAAATCCTCTCAAATGAAATTTCGGGTCTTTAACATTGAGAATTGGTTATTGCATACCTAACTGATTTTCTAGAGTGACCCATTAATACAATGACCATCTAAGAGATAAAAGGCTTTTATTACCACTCCTGCGTGGAGGTTATGATTGCCGTAATGCTTAACATACTTATTTTTTATACTTATTGTAATGAATAGTATTATTTATATAACTACCTATGAACACAACTAAGCTGTATTAATTCAGTTTCCAAAAGTGAGTTTAGATCAGGGATACATTTCCGTTTGTTCTGTTTGAACCACGTTCTTCTAGGCAGAAAAAATCTATTTTCGATGGAATCGGGAAAAAAGCTACACCAAGCTTAGCTGGGCGAGTAGAATTATAGTAATATGTGCCTTTTGGAGACGTCTTTCAGATTTCATCGACGTTATCCGCTAAATAGGCTGAGGGTCCACATTGGGAGTCACTAATATTTGTGCGTCAAACATCATTCTGATTCGTACTTTTCAACAAAGGAGCTGTTAAATGCCAATAAATGCGCGTCCAATGTGCGTACTGACCCTTACGTTGAGAGCTACATAAATAGGATTTCTCAGTTTACCGCCGTCTCTTCGGCAGTTTAGTTCAGCAACCGACGAACTTTTTCAATGGGAAAGATGGAAATATTGTAGTTTTTCCTTATAGTGTTTTGTGAGACAGTGGCGTATATTTGTGATATTTTCGGGGAGGGCGATAATAAGGGGGGGGTGGAAATTCTCCGGGGAAAATTTTTCAAATCAAGTGTCTAAAATCACATGTTCAACTATTCTAGCACTAAAAAAAAACTGATAGAAAAGAGGTTCTTTTCCCAGGGAAAGCATATGTTAGGCCTAAATAATATTCAGTTAAACCGAAAAATACAATATTAATTTATATTTTCCAAATTTCGGGGGGGGGGGGGGGGGCCCCCCCCCCCCCCCTTATATACGCCCCTGTTGTGAGATATACTGATTCGGCCAGTGTGGACCCTTAAACAAGGATTAAGGGATGAGTAAATCCATAAAGATGAGGACAAGCTGGGCGAGGTAACGTACGATGTTACTACAAGAAATCTCCCCTAATGGATGAAGCTTTACAATCACTTTTGTAAATTAATGATTCTAATAACGATGATTTTTTAATATAATTTTTTATCAACAACTTTCGACGTAATAGGGTAATTTTGTGTTTGATTCAGATTACAGATATGGAAGAGCGAGATGCTAAATTTAGATTGGTAATGTACCGCATACTACATCCAATTTTATTATTCAATAATAAACCATTGTAATCGCTCTTGAAAAAAAAAAAAAATCTAACCCCCCTGAAAATTTCATGGTTTACGTTTCAAAGGGTGTAGTCCGAATCTGCAATAACAAATTTTTCCGTCCGTCCGCCGTACGCCGTACGGCGTACGCACGATTTCTCCGGAACGGCTGGAGCAAAAAATCTGAAATTTTCAGGAAAAATCCATCTTGGTCCGACGACGCCCCAATTCTTGAGCCAGCTCTCTCACTCAATTTAAAGTGCCCTTTAAGGGCTGTCAAAGTTTTGTAAAATCCCTAGAAACCTCAAAACAAGTCCAAGCGGCATGAATGTAAACTTATTAATAAGCCCCTCCCCAGGTCCGTAGGTCAAACCATTCCCGATGTATTGCCCGATTTATGGTGCCAACATTTGCGTTTTTTGGTTTATTATTGTTTGTTTGTAACCTAGTGATGTCCGGCCGATATCGTCGAGTTGTTGTGAATGTGGATACTGGAGTGACAGCCGATGTGAATACTTGTAGTGTAGTTAGTAGCCGATACACGGGTTGAAGCATTCTGATTTGCATGAAACGCTGATAATATATAGGTAAATATTATTCAATATCATTACTGGGGTTTATTATTCAATATTATTACTGGGGTAAATAAGAATTCTTTCACTGGGGTTTATT
The DNA here is from genome assembly GCA_031894815.1 of Creontiades dilutus. NCBI lineage: Eukaryota > Metazoa > Arthropoda > Insecta > Hemiptera > Miridae > Creontiades > Creontiades dilutus. Next base: position 2,153,707 of record JAVIWC010005620.1, read on the forward strand.
ATTCAGTTGGCTTGCGTTCATGTTTTTAATCTTACTAAGCTTCGGAGTGTGCATGTTTTACAGGTTATAGAGCGATTATTGAATTTCAGGAGATATGCATAGACCACGTAAATCGGTTCTCATCCAAAGCACCTATTTGGATTGATCAGTTGATGATATTTCTGTGCCTCCTCTACATCTGTCTACCTTTGGCTACATCGTTTTAAATTTGGATTTGGGGAAGTCTTAACGCAATACGAGTGCTAAAGGACTTGATAAATTATAGATGTTTTTATTTTGGGGGGGTATTGTGGGGAATAAAAAACGCTGCAAATTCATTCACTGGGGTTTATTATTCAATTGGCTTGCGTTCATGATTTGAATTTTTACTAAGCTTTGGAGTCTGCGTGTTTCACAGGATAAGGCAATTATTGAATTTCAGGAGGCACACAAATATGATCAACTGATCAATCCAAATAGGTATTTTGGTCGAGAACAGATTTACGTGCTCCATGCATATCTCCTGAAATTCAATAATCGCCCTATCCTGTGAAACACGCACACTCCAAAGCTTAGTAGAAATTCAAATCATGAACGCAAGCCAATTGAATTTAAACCCAAGTGAAAGAATTTGCAGCGTTTTTCGTAAATAATGACCCGAATTGTTTTCAAAACTGTTCCTTCGATCGAGGTTTCAAAACAGGTCTCTCGCTGTTTAGAGTTGCAAACTTCTGTTGAAGTAAGGAAAACTAATATTAAATTGATTTGTGTAACCCTTCATTTTTTGCTATCAAATTTTAAACAAATAAATAGTGGAAGCATCCATTCATTGGGTGATTGGACTCATTAATTGAATCACTTATAATCTCTTCTGATTCAGAACCGTAAATTATGTTAATTTTCGTACATTATACGTTTTGGGTGAAAATCAGCACTTTTGCACTATTGGACAAAGTACGGCGGACGGACAGATTTTTAAAATTTGATTTTAGGATTCTGCATACGTATCTTGAAATTCATTATGCTTAAATTTTGAGGATGGGGGGGTTATATTTTTTTCTTGGTCGATTGTAATGTTTCATTACTAAAAAATAATGGACCAAAATCCACCAAACGAAAATTTTAGTGGCTCATTGAATTGTACGCAATCGATTCAAATATGTTCGATTCCTTCCTCGACGAAACTCAACGTGCAAATATAGCAGAACTACGCTCAGCGTCACGAGTTGGACAAAGGTGACGACGTCATTTCGCCTGTCTTCCTTCTCATTTGAGCCGGTTAACGCGCCTCATCCTGCGCTCCTTGTCAAATTGAAACTGGCTCCTCTAAATTGATGGGTTCGACCCTAATCAGATAATGAGCCTTCCTCGAACTTGCGGGTTCGAACGAGGCTACAGGGCTGGCCCTGGATGGTGTTTGGTACCTACCTTCCACCATCGGTACGAAGGTCGTTTACCAAATCCGCCCCGCTAATTGAAGACTCGTGCATATCTCAGTGGTTTTTCCCTAAATGGCGCGAACGTGTTTCAGTTTCCAAATGAATCTCATGTAGCGTAGAACACTAAAATATCTGCAGCCATGGTCAATGCCGTGAAGTGGAAATCATGGCCAGAAAATCCTGACTCCCCATACTTTTGTAGACTTTCTGATTCCTCTTGCATGAGTGGGTTTCTCTTGACGTCACAGACAATCGATACACTCCCAATAATTGAACCCGTCATGAGTGCCATGTTAAATCACAATTCTTTGAGTTTACGTCAAATTATTGATCTATCATTTTAATGCAGTTCAATTTTCTATCAAGCGTTTGAAATTTCGATTATCCGTGAATAGAGCCGGTACAATACAAAACGCGGCACATTATCACTAAGAGGTTTATTGTTTCTGTATTAGAATGACCATTCTACGTAAATCTCTGATTTACTCATATTGGAAGCAGTTATTGCTACATTACGTCAACTTCATTATCTGAATTTGTTCACTCCATATATCGACTTGTTCACCCTAATAACGAAATTACTTGTATCTTCAGCTGATTCATGATCTCCGTACCTCGTAAATGACCTATTGGGGCATTGATGATCACTCCAATGAGGTGTTGGCTACGCCCAATGAAGGAATGGATCCGCTTCATGGAATACAGTGCCTGGGTGACGACCCAGGTCTGTGTGGAGTCCTTTAGGACTAGTGTTTCATATTGGCCTTTTCGTAAACATGTCATCTTCGACTCTGACACGTAATTATAATAACTCCCGAATTAATCTGCCCCTTGTCAACGCGGAGTTCTACAAGAGAAGCTCTTATGTTGCGGGGCTCAAATTCCTTTATCAAAATGAGATTAATATTTATTCTTTTAATAAGTTTTCCAAATTCAAGGAATTATTAAATAGCCGTTTGTAATTAGTTTTTTATTTTATTTTCGGAAACCGGTATGTTTAATTATTTATTTTGACGGTACATAAGTTATTAGTTTGATTTTTACCTTTTTTCTTTTGCTTTGAACCGGCACCTGTTGTGTTATTTTTCGTTTTGAACTCCTCCGAAGAGCACAAGTTTTTGAAACTTATTCTTCGGGGAGCAATTTTTCAGTTCAATTGTGCCTATTTACTTTCTCTGATAATTATCTTCATTTTCTGGCTGATTTTCTTTTTAAGGCTTACCTACTTGTACATATTTCGATTGCTAATACAAATCATTCATTCATTCATTCATTCGTGACCCAATTTTCAAGGAGGGACCGAAATTATGGTTAATCTGGTAGTTGCTGTCCATACACACGTTACCCACGGGCTCCTGCTTAGTGCAGCAGCTGGTGACGCTGTGTGTGGAAGGCACGGAGTAATTTATCCATCAACCACTTTTTGGAGAATTGCTCAGCCCTTACGGACTTTTGAGTCGGTTAAAATCCCCTCAATGGGTTGATATTCATTTTGTGCTATTCTTTCTGGATGTTTAACTGAGAAACTGCAAGCTGTACTACGAATTATGTCATCTCTGGCCTACAACACATTTATACGAATGCATAATGATAATAATAAACTTAGATGAGCAGTCTGTATGTGTACACAAACATCAGAATTCAGGAATCATTTCAGAATGCCTCTAAACGGTTTTGAAAGAAATTATTTCAATATTTACGTAGCGATTGCCATAATTATATTGTGTACTTGCAATAATTTTCCACCGAATTTCCAGGGAAACCATAGGTGATTTACAGCATAGTAATCCTCAAATTATGCGAAATCTATCTGAGGACTAGTGATTTCAGGAGAAGGGGTCTCTAATACCGAAATGCCATTTTATTAGGATTTGCAGGTACTCATTTAATCACATGAATGAGGTAGCGAACAAATAAAGACGTATAACTTTTCCTAACATGTGAAAAAATATTGATTTCCTGATTTGAATATTTTTTTCTAAGCACCGCATCAAATAATTACTTGAGGTTAGAATCTGACACGATCAGTTGCTTCACAACGAATTACAATACTGGTTAGGCTAAAACCGCAAGACTCCCAGGTCTTGAAGGAGAGGAAAATCCGCCTTGAGTCAACAGCCCTGTTGGTTTTTAGCGACCTTTATGTCGGCCCGATCGACTTCGCATGTTGCTCACTCAACTTTATGTTAAATATCGACAGTTTAGAGCATTTGCAAACTGAATTAAACTTTTGGCAAATAGAATGGACCCTTTCAAAATGAAAATGAAACCTATCGCAAATTGAATTAAACCTTCCGCAATGAGAATCAAACTTTTCGTGAATTACACGTTTATTAAAAGCTAGTGAATTTTTTCCTTAATTCATTGCTTCGGATGTACCAATATTACTTATATTATTATGTCAATACAGTTTATAATAAAGATAAATAAACAAATTTGACATTATTATATGAATTGCAGAAACTCGAATGATCGAAAGTAAATTATGAGTATCACATGATTTAATTTCTCAAGAAAGGGGAAGTTCATTTGGGGGATTGTTCACATTTCCATGCCGTAGTTTGTACATTTATGAACGCTTACAGTGGATCCGCTCCTTGAGCCAGACTCACCCCTGACTTATTTCTGTTTTTGAAAATGCTTTCCCAACAGGACTGAGCATAGTTGAGTAAAAAAGCAAGAACTGATTCAGATATAAACTGGTTTACTCGCAGCTCACTAACCCATCGAACGATGTTTAGTACGGAGGATTAGTAAGGATTAGTAAGGCCGTCTTAGTTTAATGGAAGGTTCACTTGTAATTGCGAAACATTCAATTCTAATGTGGAAAGGTTAATTCAGTTTACTAATAGTATTTAAATCGATCAAGTTTCTGGCCAGATCCTTTTTCTTCTTCTAACAGCCTAAAGTGCAGCATCTGTGAGCTTGATTATATAAAACCACCAACAATTATGATTCATGCCGTTAGAGTTTAACCTAAGCTGATTTGATCCGAATTTGGGGAAGCATTTATCCCAGAGTCAAATGAGCTTAGGCCTTGAGATGGATGTGAATAGTTTTCTTTTCTCGTTTCTGGAAACTGCTACGCTTTAGAATAAACCTGAAGCTTTCAGTGTTTCAGGGTTCAGGGGTATTCTCTGGATATTGCTGGGATATCTCTGCAGCTCATGGAAGGGGCAACTGGTCCATTCTATCACCCCCTGGTTGTAAATGGTCAATCCATTTCTGGGGAAGTATTTAAACGCTGAGTCAAATGAGCTCAGGTACAATTCAAACGAAATAATTTTCAGGTCACCAGTTCATGGGGTCAGCTCGTGCGAGGTGCTCACGTGAGAAAGGACTGGACGTAGTAATTTTTTGAAACTTGGACCAATCGTAGAACAAGAAATTCATCTTAGGGGAGCGTTCTCCGAATGAGATGCAGCTTTATTTAACAACAAGGAAAAGTTTAACTTTTCGAACCCTATTCATTAGCAAGATCATAACTTTTGTTTATGGCTAACACATTATATAATCACTTATGATTTAATCCGTTTTTCCTCAACTTTAGGAATCTAACCGAGTTGGCAGCTAAAATACCTCCTTATATAGATATGCCATCTCTAAAAGGATAGCGACAGGAGCTAAATTCTGTAGCCAACGAGGTGAGGGGGGGAGTCCCCGAAGTAGTCCGCTCAAATTGCATTGAAGAACCAGAAGAAGAGATGCAAATCATTACTCAAAGGCATACCATGTCTTGTTAGATGAGCTAAATATATATACTTGGTGCACACGAAACGGGTTGTCATACATAATTTGGACAACTTTTCCTATCACAAAACTTTTTTTTTGTTTTTTTACTCAATACCTATTTTTTATGATATTGACCTTACGTCATTAAATCGGTCATAACGCCTTTAAGTTAACATGTAAATTCAAAATTTAAGAATCACGTGAAAAAAACATTACATTTCCTGTTTTATAGATGACGGACCTTTATTTATAATTAAAGTTTCCCACATGAAAAGACAATTTGTATAACCAAGTTTACCCAATTTGGAAAACTCTTGAAAGAAAACTAAATAGCAACTATTTCAGCTGTGCTATCCTCAAATGATACTAGGCGATGTCCACTATGTTCAAGCACGTTCACATTCACATTCGAGTTGACGTTCGTTTGTCTGTCAAAGCTCTCAGGAAGAGCGAACTAATGAACGTAAACCGGTTTGGGTTGGCTCATTCGATTCTTTGAAGACGAAAACAGTAATTTCAATAACAAAAACAGTAATTCTATTTCGAAAGTTATCGGTATTCAGATTTTTGAAATATGAGCCCTTCGGTTTTTTTTTTCTTGGTTGATTACAAAAGTTCATTGTTGAAATAAATCAACTTCATCTCTTTTGTTTATGGTAAAAACATTATAGAATTAGTCATGGTTCAATCCGTTTTTTAATAAACTTCACGGAATTTAACCGAATTGATTCGACATTCCAGGAGAGGATAAAATACCTCATATTAGTTACATGCATAGTGAAAGAATAAAGACTTGCGAGCATACAGTTCATTTCAAATGCTTGACATTCTCTCTAGGACATTATCTAGCCGACCATGTATTTCATTTCTCAGGGAGGTATATCATCTGTTAGAGGAAAGCGGCAGGCGCTTTGACTCGGGGAAAATCCTAATCGATTCTGAACATTCGATTTTCACCATCCCGTTAAATTCTGAGGCCATCGACGAGAGCCTGGGGAGTCCCCGAAGCAGTCCTCTCAACCCACCTTGGAGAACCATGAGAAAAAGAGATGCAAATCAACACTGAAAGGAATAATATTTCTTCATTAGATGAGCTATATATATATATATATTGAAAGCTGTAGTTGGAAAAACGACTTAACTTTTCCTGAAACCCGTTTTTGTGTGTTTCCCTAGCTTATATCTGCTAGTGGGTCGGGTGAATGGAATTTCAACACCTAAGATGGTGCAATATACTGTATATGGGACGACGTAGAAATAGACTTTAACGAGGTAAAATAAAACACCTACCACAACTTCTCCACAACTTGAAAAACTCGATTTCAAAAGGAACTCTTGGAACAAAATTCTGCCGCAATTATATTAGCTGATACGACCCTTACATGACACTAGGCGATTTTTACCGTGTCCAAGCAAGTTAAGATAATAATAGACCGTTGTCTTATTACGGAATTTTTGACATTTTCATGTCTTTGCTTTGACACATAAACTGAAAAATCGTCACGAAAACTTGCTCTCGAGATACCAATAATAAGACATTTTGTTTTAGTATATTAGTTTCAACCATTTCCGAACTTCTTCCACTTCAAATCGATCAGAAATAAGAAAACACACATGAAAATGCCCCAATGCGTTGCAGACTCGTATGCAAGCATTTGTCAACATCATGGAAGAAAAGGCTCCTTTCTGTTCCTATTGAGATTTCTCTTAAAGGTGCACTCCAACCGGCATAAAGAACGCCTCAAACCAGTGACACAGTGCTGTTATCGATAAGGTCAGTTTAGTAAATATTGTTTAAAAGGCAACGGAAGGGAGAACGCAACGCCTCGAACGTCAAGTAGCCAGTAGCCGAACGAGTGATTACTCACCAACTAGGCGTTTGTTATATGCGTAGACAGGTTCATCTATACCGTCACCGTTGAAGTTGACGGAGAACAATGAACCGAAATTCGCAATGTCAAATCACCACCGTCATTACGTCCTGGGAATTCTTCTCGAGTGTCCCCACACGTCAAGCAGTTAGTTGACTAGATACCTTCATTTCCACGGAACGAATTAAACGCCGACAACTGTTCAACGGTTATGAAATATTTCCTTGAGAAGATGATCAAAACCCGTCAAGGTGATTTCCATATGAATTCGAACAGCAACAGCCAGGGTCGGTCACGAAAAATGCCTTGAAAAAGTTATAAACTCAAGTAAAAACATTCCACCTAGAACTCAACTGCAAATAATAATATTTGATCCAATCCTCTGATGATGATTGTTGATGATGGAAACTGGCTTCTGTCGATAGGAAATTTAATGCTGATTTCAAAATGTGGTCAAAAGTGGTCAAAATCTAAACAATATTGAAGATAATTGAGAAGAGCGTTTTTTTCTAAAAGAATTCGTCGATTTTTGTTGTGCGCAAAAAGTGAAATAACTCTGAAACAAAGTCTCTAAACAAATTTTTCAACGATGCATTTTATCTTTCAAATTCAACGTAGAATCGAAAACTGAAATAAAAAATGCGGGCCAAGAGGTAACCTCAAGTTTCAATCAAAGATTTGAGGCACTAAAACATCGAAAAATGAAAAACGGGTTTCCACCACCTTCAAGCAGAGTGAAAATACTATAGAAAAGGTCCGGTTCAATTTTTTGATAGCTCGCACCGTATGGTTGTAATTTCTTAACGGGCCCATATAGATGGGACACCCTGTACATTATGATAGCTATATATTATGACAGTTATTAATTATGTCAGCTGCCATGATCCTCACATGATACGAGGCAATTTTTACCCTGTCCAAGCGCGTTCACATCCACATTCGTGTTGATATTCTTTTTGGACGTCCTTCTGAAGCAAGGGTTCGTCAGCATGAAAATTATGCTTTCAAAACCAAAAGAAATGAAGAAAAACATTAAATAGCGTACTAACAAGTCAGACAAGTTGACCCAGACCACATTTTCTATTACTATTTTCAATTTTGACTAGGTGACTCGCCTCTGAAACCAGATAGACTTCGTTAACATCCACACTAGTACTGGGATTGACAGCTACCCAGGGCCCCAAGCCCCTCCAACTGCTCGCTGGCAACTAATGAGCGTTACCCCCTCCCCTTGAGTCATTTTGACCCATACTCTGTCTCCAGATGGTTATTATTGAAAGAATTTACCAAAATGGGAGTCAAATGAAGATCGTTGTTTATCTCACCAAATGCACTAGTTATGATGTCGAATCGATTTCGACGGTTAGGCCATTTATCAGTAACAAACAAGTCATTTTTTGTTTAGGTCCTAAAATTTCAATTTTTTCAAATACCAGAATATTTTGTCAGTGTATCTATCGAATTTCATTTCAACGAATAGAACACAGCGGCAATGGTAGCGAACGCTGTTTTGCACCGAATAGTTTCAAACGTCAATATAATGAGCCTTTTGACCGACAAATATTTGCATAATGAAAAAAATAACTCAAAGCTATCTTGCTCTTCGGCTCTAGCTAAAGTTGTAACTCAATTTGAATACACGGTTTTGAGAGTTGATCAAGTTTTTGCTTCCGAGACTACTAAGGTAGCGGAAGCATTGTTTTCACTTTCGGAATGTGAAAATTTTTTTGTCTCCAAAATCAAAAATTCCACTCGCATTTTGCGTTTTAGACCTTTCTGAACAATTTTGGTTTTGTGTGTCTGTCTGTGTGTCTGTCTGTCTATCTGTCAGCAAATCCTTGTTACGCTCAAAACTACACGAAGTTATAGTGCGATTTTGATGAAATTTTCAGGGATATAGGTTTCATGCCGGATCAATAGGCCTCTGCGCATGCGCAAACGTGAAATCCTTGTTACGCGCATAACTCCGGGAGTTCTTGATCAATTTCGATGAAATTTTCAGGCATTGTTCGGTTTGATGTATAGATGGTCCCTACAAGTTTCATGACCCCCGGATAAATAGTAGTCTCTGCGCACCGAAATACGCGCAATAGTAGTCTCTGCGCATGGGCAAACGTGAAATCCTTGCCACGCGCATAACACCGGGAGTTCTTGGCCGATTTCGATGAAATTTTCAGGGATTGTTCGGACTTATTAGGTATATTTTATAGTTTGTTGAATTTACGTTTATTTTCTCAAGATATGCTCCTGCATAACAATAAATTTACCCAAATTCAATATTTACTTCGCCTAATTGAACGAAGTTCTTTAGTCAATAACAATTTTCAATGATCTATACAGTCATGTTAAGGATACGAGGAAGCTATGTGCCACACCCACTTGTTTTTAGTTCGTTCTTGTTTTGAGTCATTAATTTTTCAATGCAGGTATTCGTTTGAATGTCAAAAAAAACTAGTAGTCCCCATAAAATGTGTTTGTTGGTTTTTTCGTTCATGTTGCCTTGGTTTTGACCAATATTAACGAAATTTATATAGCAAACCACATATTGGCACAGTACTATGTGAGTTTTATAAGCTCATCCTTGAGAGACACTAGGAAGATGGGAAATTCAACGCTCTTCCTAACAATATCCTCTGATTTTGATTTAAGGGAGTGTAGTTAATTTAAGGAAAGTTTAAGGGAGTAAACACTAAAAACAATCTTTCAAGTAAACCAGAAAGGATGCCAAAAAAAGCTGTCTAATATGAACTTTTTGTTGAAAATTAGTTGCAGAATCGAATCCTGAAGTTTGGCGGTCCACGATGTCCCCACCCTGTATAAATAGATTCTTATATTGTATTCATGTAGATTGAATCATTGTGAAACTTACGTGGATGACGTATTGTTGATATCGAGGCTCCTGTTGGATCCAGGATCCATGCCGATCTTGTTGGTTGACATTGCCGACGGAGTTCGTCCTTCAGGTTCCTTCCATTCAGCTACACCATCCCCAAGTTATTCCTGCAATATGACAAAGAAAAATATCAGTTTTTGCAATGCTCGTCTTTCAATGGCAGGTGTGGAAACTTGAAAACTCAGAAAAATACAGTCTAATCTTGACAGTTAACGAGATGTGAGCACTTTTGTAGATCTGGCTTGTTGACTTTTGAGAAAATCTAATAACCTGATTTAAATAAAGCGTAACAGAGAGTTTAGAAGTTCCCTTAATCCAATGAGGCCACTCACTAGTTTAAGATCACCATTTGAAAAAAGGGTAGGACAGGAGAGCGGGCTGCAGAAGTCTACTAGCGGCTGCTGAAGTATTTTCATCTTGAATGCAATTACAAGATGTGAAGGCGCACCACAGTATACGACTAATATGCAAAGATCAGTGATTTAAGTATAAGTGATATCCAATACAGAAATAATAAACATCTGTGTACTAATTTGCCGAGTTTTTAGTATTTGGATTGATGGCAATTTACTGGACTCATAACTCCCTTTTTTATCGCCTTCAGACTTGGATGAAATTTACAGGAGATCGGCAGATTGAGTCTTATGGAATATTCCACTACTGCTTCAAATCTTCAAGCTGAATGATTCAAACAGTTTCGATGACATTTTCAAGAATTTTACAGGCTAGCTTGCAGAAGTTATCTCATTAATCCCGTCGAGCTTTCAGCAGTAGGCACTTTAGATAAGTCAATAGTGAGATTAAAGTAAATACCCTAATTTTGCACGATCCCTGTTGGTAAAATTGATTTCCCAAACGGTAATACAACAAAAAAATATTTAATTTCAACCATTTCCATGAATACTAGGTCAAACCTGATTTTGTCGAAATTGAGATTTCTTCTGAAAAATGTTTTTAGTAACCCATGATATTGGCAAATTCAACGTTAATTTGTCCTCCCAACTAAATGAAAAATGTGTTTCCTACACCAAAGACCCATAACCCTTTCAATGAAGGGCCTGTATGCAGAATCGCAATTCGTTACGTGTAGATATAAATAAATAGCGGCTAATTCGGGTCCACAATTTAGTATGTAATCTACCAACCACGTAATCTTAAAACCACCCCATAGCTGTTAAAGCAAGTTGTATAATTAGAATCGCGTAAAGATGTTTTTTCCAATGAATAATATTTGAGTTGGGATAATGTGGTTGTCCCATTTCATTCCGTAACTGCTGTGTGCATTGGGTTTTACGGACGTGACCCTGAGTTATAATCGCACTCCCTCTGAAAATCAACTACAAGTCAGTAAGGTGGTAAGCCGAGGAGTCTTATCATCAGCTTAGGGAACTATCTAAGGAATGTTTTCCATATGTTGAATGATTATGATACTATCTTCCATTATCGCACAGTTATAGTCATGTTGACGTACCTTCACCTTCTTTGTATGTGGTTAACAAGCAATTTATAGCTTAGATATACTATCACTAAGAAAAAACGATGCAAATGATTACTTATTAGAGGTTCATTATTTCTGTATTAGATAAAAATTCTACGTGAATCATTGACGTATGTTTTTTAGACGTAGTCTTGGGTACAAAAAATCGTCGCTTCCATCTTGCAAAAGTTCAATTTAACAAGATAAAATGAAACAGTTACCTACGCTTCAAATGGCTGCAGATTCATTGAGAGGATGCCTATCAATAACTAACATGGAAACATTTGTGTTATTTGAAAAGTTTTCAATATCATGATTTTTTTTAGATTTCGGCCATCTGATTCCATCCTCCAGGATGGACAAAACATAGAACTCAGTTCCAACTAGAACCTTCTTGTGATCTTTGTCTCCTAAATTTCATCAAGTTTGGTCCTGCAGTTTCGAAGAAAAGCTCCGGAAGTCCAATAATAATCCAAGGATTTGATTCAAGAAGAATATTTATCAATCAATTTAATATAAATATATCTGGGCTTGGGCATTGATCTTCTCGTTTCTTGAGACTGCGAAGACTGAGCTTAAATCTGAAGCCTTACAGGCCTACCCTCTGGATGTTGCTGGTATATCGCCTTAGCCCTAAGAAGTCCATTTCATCTCCTCCAAGTTATAACTTAAAATATAAATTCTCTGTGAAGAGAGGGTAAAGGGGGGTGTACCAAGAGTTCCAGTTTTAGCATTTCCGTCTGGGTCGTTATGAATGTTAATTCTTCCCTATAAATAAGCTATTAATGAGTGTTTTCCCACGAGGGATTCTATGCTGTTAAGAATGAGTGGTGATTCATGAAGAATGAGCAATTCTTTGTATCTTCTAGTATCTCTGAGGTGTAGTGGGGTTGATCTTCCACAATTAATAATAACTGACACACTGTCACGATTCTTTGATTGATAATTTAACACCTTCCGCAAAAGTTTTGACATGAATGTGTCCTATGGCTGGGTGTCACCCTACAAAATTCTTCACGTAATGCGTTGCATCAAATATTCTATGATCCGCAGGCCAGAACTGGGAGAGCTTTCAAGCTTTTCAGGCTGGCGTCGATTTTCACGTGTGATTCAGTCGCAATTCGGGAAGCTTTAAATTACGCCGGAACTGTCGAGGCTATTCAGGTTGTCGTTGTGGCGGACTGCCTCAGCGTTTTAGAAAAATTAGCAAATTTCAAGGTGATAAACAGCTTTAATCATATAGTTACGGAGGTTTTAGAGAAGTTGCACAAGTGCCCATGAGGGTGTGGTTGGAAATGAAATTGGCGATGCCCTGTCGAACTCTTTCCGTCAGAATGGGGAAATTATGGAAATAAACGTTCCCTACACTGACATTGATGCTCAAGTATACACACAATTAAGACGCGAATGGCAGTACTATGGATCAACCTTAGGAAACCACTTTCGTGAAATGTACCCTAATATTTCAAAGAAACCATGGTTTGTACGAGTTTAGCCAAGTAGAGCCGACACACGAATAGTTGCACGGTTACGGTCTAATCATGGATTGTGTCAAGCTTCAAGACATAAAAAATCACTTCCCCCATCTGTGAATATTGCGCTGGTGGAGCACATTTTCATTTTGTGTCCAAAATACGCTTCAGCTCTAAATAGCTCCAGCACCTTGAGTATCCAATAAACTATGACCGAATATTAAATTGTACATCCCTGCCAATTCACAAAACAATTTGTTCATTTGTCCAACAAGTGAGCTCAAAAATTTTAATTTTTTTAAACTCCGAGTTTTATGTAATTTATTTGTAAAATGCCTCTTGTTCTGTAAATTTCTATAAATAATTTTTCAATAAAATACTTCATGGCTATGGCTTCTGGCTGATGTCAATTGAAGGAAAAAAAGTGTTTATAACTGGGATCATACTAAATCGGACATGGGGATGTCCCTAGAATGCTTATCTAAACATTTTTTCTTTGTTCCTTAGGTTTTGGTAGCGCATCAAGCACTTTTGATTCCAAAAAATATCTATTTTCTATTATTTACCAAACCGTCTGGGTAGAAACTTCAATATACCATACGGAAAAGGCGTCACTTGTTTTGAAACGGTTCGAGATTCACACCATTTACCCCGCATTCGCCGTAAATTCTCAAGGATGACGAATTGCAATTAGACGTTCGCCCGAACAGTCACAAGCCACGTTATTCAAGTGTGAAACGGCATTTGAATATTTATGAGAAAAAATAAACCTGAAATAGTCGGCTAGGTATCGTATTTTTCTAAGGTATCCGCATATTATGCAATGTGACACCAAAAGTAATGATAACTCATTGTCGTTTTGGACGGACGGAATGTTCCACGGTCTTTAATGGTTGAAAACGACATTGATTTTCGGCAAGATGACAGTTCGCGTCCTTTTAAAATTCGTTCTAAACTGACGTCGTAATTGTTTGACTTTTAAGTTGGGAATACGGTGACCGATTGTTGACTTTACATTATGTATGAAACGTGACCGCCTTTTGAAATTGTAAACAGAGTCTATTTCGTGATCGTTGCATCATTTCCCAGGTCAAACAGAAAATTGCGGAAGGTATTACAGTATTTTACATTTTTGTTAAGTCTTTTTCGCATTCATTTAACATTTCCTACTTTTTAAACGTGTTTTATTAAAACTTTTTTGGCTTTGTTTTATGACGATGAATCGTTGAAAGAGAATTAGGGTGAAAAATTGACTCACACTTTTATTCACTTTTAGAACATTAAAGAAGTCTTCGTCAGCAGAGAAACGTGTAGTACAATTGAGGAGCTTACTCTCAAACAGGCACATATCCATTCCGACAAAATGTTCAGGAAGTGAAAATTACGATTTGCAGATTAGTGGAGATGTTTTTCTGCAGTTTCTCATCGGAGTAATGTGTGAGAAGGCACAGATAAAGATGCCTCAGAATATGAATCAATTTTCTCCAAAACACGAGGCTGTATGTCCATTTTCACTTTGGAAATGTGCCCTTTTGATCAAAACTCATGGATTTGTGCCTTTTTGAAAAAGAAAGAATTCATTCTCCATTCTGTAGGTTTTATTGAAAACTTTACCTGACTCCATATTCATTTATCTATTCATCTATCGAGTCTCGTGTAAATATTCAACGTCAAGACGAAGGCGCAATGCTTCTTTTTGGATATGTCCCTTTTTGAAAACCCACGACTTATCGCCTGACGAAATTCGGAGGATATGTGCCATTTCGATTGCAAGGCACTGAAAAAAAATGTAGGGGACGGATTTGTTACCTTTTGATGCAAACACATAGCTTTAGCCCCGGAATTGAAGTGGATGTGTTCTGTTTTGTTCGGAAATGATAGGGGGATCTGATTCAACTCATATTCAGAGATAGAAAATTGAGAAAAAAACGTTTTCTCCCAGATTTGGATATGTGCCTTTTTGAAAGTAAGCTCTTCGAGTGATCTAGGGGGGTATGGAACACCCAAATATGAGAGAAAAAACTGAATACAAGTCCGTTCCTGAAAGAGATTCCGCGAAAAAACCTACAAGTTCATGTGTGAGGAATTTTTTCGAAGTTTTCGACGAGCAAAAGAAATTGGGTAGGGCAGCGCTGAAAAGACGAGTTTTTTGGTAAAACATTTTGTCGACGTTACTAAGGCTACAAATGTTAACCGATTTTCATGATTCTTATTTTACTCCATCCCAATTTCAGTTTAGTTGTGCAACAAACCTCAGTAAGCCACAACAGACATGAAATTTGTTCAATATGCAGGACTCGCGCGAAACCATAGACTGTGTGACATTTACAAGCATCGTTATCGACTTAGATAAAATTCCATCTGTCACGAATGCAACATCAAGGCTGGTGATTTAGAACATCTCATTTTGAAATGTCATAACTTCTCTAACCAAAGAGAATGTTCAAAGAAATGTCGCAAGACATGGTTTTGCCTTTTAATTTTGTGCAAATGTTCCGTACGACTTATATTTTTGGTCGTTTACGTAAATTCTTAGAAGAAATTCGGGGATTCGTTTAATTTTTTTGAAAGCATTAGGTATGTTAAATAATTTTGTTATATTATCATTTTGTAAGCGATATTTAAATTTTAGATCTGTATGTCTGTACGTACCTCGTACAATACCAAATTTTAAAAAAAACCTCGGAAATTTTGCTTTTCCTGGCAGGAGGGTTTTTGGCTAAGGGGGTTTTTGCCAATCCTTACAATCGCTGCTCAAGCGAGAGTTCTCCATCGGTTCATGTCATTATTGCTTCCGAGTCTACCAAGGTAGCGGAAGCATTGTTTTCACTTTCGGAATGTGAAAATTTTTTTGTCTCCAAAATCAAAAATTCCACTCGCATTTTGCGTTTTAGACCTTTCTGAACAATTTTGGTTCCGTGTTTGTCTGTGTGTCTGTCTGTCAGCAAATCCTTGTTAAGGGCAAAACTACACGAAGTTATCGTCCGATTTTGATGAAATTTTCAGGGATTGTGCGGGTTGGGGTGTACATGATTCCCTATAGGTTTCATAAGCCCCGGATCAATAGTAACCTCTGCGCATGCGCAAACGTGAAATCTTTGTTACGCGCATAACTCCGGGAGTTCTTGACCAATTTCGATGAAATTTTCAGGAATTGTTTGGTTTGATGTATAGATGGTCCCCTATAAGTTTCATGACCCCCGGACCAATAGTAGTCTCTGCGCATGCGCAAACGAAATCCTTGTTACGCGCATAACTCTGGGAGTTCTTGACCAAATTCTTCTTTGCCTAATTGAACGAAGTTCTTTAGTCAATAATAGTTTTCAGTGATCTATACAGTCATATTATGGATACGAGGAAGCTATATGCCACACCCACTTGGCAGACTTTTTTTTTGTTCGGCTAAGATTTTGAATTCGCATTTAAACATATTTCAGCACATTCAATTTTCATTATAGAAAGGAGTAGTAGCGACGATTCACCATTTTCATCTGATTTTATTGGCTATTTGAAGAAACAATTTTTTTTTCATCAATTTTGCTCAAAAACGAGAGATTTTAGCGAGATACTCAGAAAATCGGTAATTTTGAATTTTCTTCTAGGAGGGGAAATAAAGGGGATAGCAGACAATCCATTAAGAGCTGGTCTTATACCTGCTGTTTAAACTGCCAATTTTCTTGTTTTTTCTCTAATCAAGGTGAATAGAAGCGGAAGGTGGGGGTGGGATTGATCTACTATTATTTAAGTTTTATAAATCGTTATATTCTCACTATTTTCTTTTTTTTATTCTCATTTTCGTCTAACAAATCGCTTTTTAAATAAACCTCAGAAATTTTGAATTTGATGCTAGATGGGGATGGAGGGGGTAATGGTTTATATTCAAGCGTTGCTTGATGCCTACTAGAATTCTCAGCCGATTTTCTTTTTTCAACTAGTGATTTGGTCGTTTTTAAAAATATTTGTAAGTGTTGATTATCATTTTGGTTTATTATTTTCAATCATGGCCATAAAAAAAATTTGTTGGTGTACGTTTTAAGATACTTAGATTTCCGTCCGTCCGCCATCCACCTTCGGAAGCGAACTAACCAAAATTTAGGAAATTTGGCTCAAAAATCCAACATTGATCCGGGATGTGCCAGTAAACTCGGCATCTTGATCAATCAGCTCTAAGGGATTATGTTAAAGGGTTAATCTATCAAAAAATTAAATGTCAAAACGTTTGATATACGAGGGTAGTTTTTTGTTGGATAAACACTTTCATCGGCGTGACCGTCGAGCCGGCGAATCACCCCCTGAGGGGTGGTTTTAAGATGGAAGATAGTTCCCTCAATCGAATGAGACCACTCGGGTCGCAGTACAATCACCAATTCGCTAATCATTTGAAAAACCCCATCTTCGAATAATGAAAATCGATCGTCCAAGGTTAGGTATACGGTTCACAAGGAGAGCCGTGATACATAACCCGTTCGACGGTAGGTAGAATATATGGACCAATAATCAAAGAGTTATGTTGGTTATGAAAATTGGATCAATTCAGGGCAAGTGGTACATTTCAATCTTCTGACGATATCACTTGAGTTAAGGAGTTAGACAGCTTCCTCGTTAACGTGAGATCTTAGCCGATGGAGGTGTCTCACATCTTGCCAGTTTAAATCATCGTTTATTGTTTCGACCCGATGCTCGCGATGGAGACGTTCGTTTCGAAACCACCAAGGTGCTTGGACAATATTTCTTAATTTATTGTTCTGGAATCTTTGAATGATATCTCGATTTGATTGAACAGTGAAGCCCTATAGTTGAGGCTTATACGTCCAAACTGGGTTAAGGATCTGGTTATGCAGAGTGAGCTTGTTCTGGATTATAAGCTACCACCGTCTCCCTAGCTTTTACACATTTCTTGGTTTAAGAATGAGATTTTCATTATTTTTCTTGACTTTAATTTTCCAACTGTACATGAAGTCAGCGTCAACGTATTTGGCTTCATTGGCATAGGAAATGAACGAGAACGTAGAATGTATTCTTTTGATGATGGCATGCCAGGGGCAAAAACTCTCACCTAGGGAATTTTCCCAAAAACCCAAAATAATATGCCGTTAGCAAGTACTTAATTTTGGTTCCTACGCTTTTAGATAAGGATTGAGATTGCTAACTTTGAAACAAAGAAATTTCGGGACAAATCGATTTTTTTAAAAAAATCTGAAAAATTGTTAGTAACAAAAACTTACATATCTTTTGAAACAATCTGCACACTCTCGAAAGACGGAGAATGTAAGCTTGCAACAACTATCCACGGAAAATAAATGCCGCAGACATGAACGCCTTCAAACTATCAATCGACGTGTATTGCGGGTCTGTCGCGCTCAATATATTCTATTCTAATGTAAAAAGGATGGAATAATGGAAAGCTCGATTTGACGGTAATATGAGATCATTACATCTGTGCTACCTTCGAAATTTAAGTAAGATCGTAGATTAGAAAGTTGTGAAATAATGGTTGACGATTTGTGCGTTTGCGTATGCGTAGAGTGATGTATTGATATGTGAATGATGAAACTCATGGGGGATCATCTACATTCTAATCCGCACACAACCCGCAAATTTGACCAAAATCGAATGAAAACTGTGCGAATTGGGCGTGTTACAAGGATTTCTCTTCGAGCATGCTCATTAGCTACTTACGACTCGAATGTCGCACACCATGCTTCCCCGACTACCTTGACAGTTCAAGCGCGATCAGACCACTGCAACCTGAGAAAATTCTGATGGTAGATTTTTCTGAATAGAGTGATGATTAGGGAGCAATGAAGCTTAAAGGGGATCATCTATATTCTACGCGACTGCTTCTTTTGGATGGTTGGTATTTTCTCTTGGTAGTATAAAAATCCTCATAAAACATCGATTCGTCAAGATAAGATTAGTAGATTTACCCAACTGTCTATTTGCAGAAATATTTTCTCCAATCAAATCGTGTTTACTTTTGTATTCTAATGATGTGGCCAGACCACTTTCCGACGAATTGGAATTGGAATTGGAGGATTGACCGAGGGTGCTTACAAATTTAATGACTGATTGTAAATTGACGCGTGTACTTACTGCGTAAAACGGTGTTTCGGTAGGTACTGACCTAGCAGAGTGCGACGTAGATTCTGAATTAACTTGTTTACTATGGCGATAGAGCCACGAAAACCTGACCTGTCCCATTGAGAGAAAACCTTAACCCCACAACCACATTAATGGTTTTCACACTTCCCGTGAAGGAAGTCAAGTAATTGGATTGAAAAACGTCTGCCTCGCTGGAAGGGCAGTATAGCTTCTTCATTTACTATAATACAAAGGTGTAAAATTAAACAGGTATTGATCGATATATGTGCGATGTTGGAATAGTAAAAAGAACCCGCGTTGAGTAAGAGAAATAGCGATACAATATGCAGAACCACCCTGATCATCAGTAGCGAATGGGTTCTTCATCTCTAACACGAATTATTCAAAAAATAATGAAAACTGTCAGCATTTCATTCATAAATAAGAATGAGAATGAAATTCAAGAATTGGAAAAAACCAATAACTAATCGAATGCGGATATGAGTAAAAAATTAAATAATTAATCACTTTTTTGTCAATTTACGGAAATTCAAAATTTTCGACCCCTTCAAAATCCCGATTTCACAATAAATTTTAATAAAACTCATGTTTTTTTAACCTGAATTATAATAAAATTCATCCATTTTTGAGAATTTTTCTGGAATTCACATTTTTGTGTGAATTTTTGTACAATGAACTTTTTTGTGAGTTTTTCCTGCAATACCATCTCGAAGGCAAATTTACTCGTTATTTAAATCGTCCGTTTTCTTTATCAAATACAAATTGTATCTACTTCACGTTAAAAACTTGAATTTCACTCGAATTTAACGTAAAATCAGGAAATTTAAGTAACTTCTTCAGGAAATTCCTTCACTGGATTCAATTGCGTTCATGATTTGAATTTATACTAAGCTTTGGAGTGTAATGTAGTGATGTAGTAATGCGGATACTGGAGTGGACTCCTAAAAGGCTTTGTAGCCGATACACGGGTCGAAGCATTCCCGTAAATGTTGGTAAAACGCTGCAAATTCTTTCACTTTATTATTCAATTTCATTAATTAGGCTTGCATTCATAATTTGAATTTCTACTAAGCTTTGGAGTGTGCGTGGTTCACAGGTGATAGAGCGATTATTAAATTTTAGGAGAAATGCATAGACCACGTAAATCTGTTCTCAACCAACTAATGATCTATTGGATACTGAACTCTTAAAAGGGTTTATAGCCGATTGAGTTGAAGCATTCTGATATGCATTTTTTGTCTTCATAAAATTTGTGTGCCTCGTTGAAATTCTTTCACATTATTCAAATTCGCTCTATCACATTTCCAAAGTGAAAATGGATTACAGCCTCGTGTTTTGGAGTTGCATTCATGATTTGAATTTCTACTAAGCTTTGGATCTGTGCGTGTTTCACACATAGAGCGATTAGAAATTTGCAGAAAAATGCATCTCCACTTAAATCGTTTGTTCTCAACCAAAATACCTATTTGGATTGATCAGTTGATCATATTTGTGTTCCTGAAATTCAATAATCGCTCTATCACTTGTGAAACACGTACACTCTAAAGCGTAGTGGAAATTCAAATTATGAATGCAAGACAAATGAATGAAATTGAATAATAAACCCCAGTAAAAGAATTTGCAGCGATATTTTTGTATAATTTTTTTATTCGTGTTCATATTTGTGTTCGTATTCTTATTCACATTTTCCAATTTATAAATTTCAGTCGAATCCCTATTTATGAATATGAATATCCCTACCCCTGGTTTTAGTTTTAAAATCGTCGTCTAACGACGTGAGATCTTACCTTGTTCTTTGAGTTTCTTGTCACAGTGCAGAAAATTTGTATTCGTACGAGCAACAGTGACAGGTAGGTGACTTGGGGGAGGACGTGCGTTGTCAAAGTCGTAGGGAAACCGACGGTTTCGCCCCTTCGATCCGACTGGGGGGGCAACTCGTTATCCGACGTCTCGCGAGTTGGAAGACCCGACCGCGGAATGAATTCGGAGCGAGCGGTGATTCGCGCGGGAAAAGTCCTTGGTAAACACTGTCTCCCTCTCCAACACCGCTCCTCCCACCGCCGCAAGGACGGCGAAATAATTTCCTTTCAACAATGAACGAATTTCGGTGGCGAGGGGAAGGGTGAAGAGGCCCTTCCTGTAACTATGGAAACCATTTCGGATAATCGGATGTGTTAGGTTCAGAATCATTCATCTGCTGATATCGCGCACATACCAAATTTAAAACTCTGCCAATTCTAACACATGGGCGTTATCACAATTAATTGTATGTCACATATATTCTGTCCAGTAGGTAAAAAGTTTGGGAGAACCGGTTATTAAACGATTCCGGGGTAAATCATAAAAATCCCCCCAAAACTTGAAAGTTGAGGTAGGTAGATAGACCCTGTTTAATCAACAATTGAATTTAATAAACCCAAAATAGCTTCACAGCTTAGGCAGCTGACCAGTGGATTAATATTACCTACTGTTATCTAGCTGTTTCAAAGAAGCTCGGTTTCTAATTTCAGCTAACCGATCAAAACGTAAATTAGTTTCATTAACAAACCTATTAACCAGGTCTAAACTAATTTAAAAACGCAGCCAATTTAAACAGTTGGACTAATTATGTTTTGAATAAAGCGTGACTGTTCGTTTCGTAGTGAAGTTTGTGTGGTCACTCTTTGGTTCAGAAAGTGCGATTATTTGCTATGGGAATCTCGACAGATCTACCTATGCCAGACGATTTTTCGTCCAAATTACTAGAAAATGACACCCCGTTCAGTTTCATTATAAATTCAGAAAACAACTCTTTTAACTAGTTTTTGGTCCATAGCATCTGTGTAACGCGATCGGGCCGACCACCAGTTGCAACCACCCAGTCCCCAAGTGGAGTCCATGTGCGAAAGAACGGATTTTGGTTTATTATTTTCAATAATGAATTTTTGTAATCGACCAACAAAACAGAAAGTTTAACCCGTCAAAACTTGTTGGTTTACGTTTCAAGATCCGAAGATTTCAAAAATCTAATTAAAAAGAATCCGTCCGTCCGTCGTACGACGTCCGCCCGCCTTTTCTCCACAACTGCTTGGCCAAGGTTTACGAAATCTGGCGCAACAATTGATCCGTGATGTGCCAGTGATCTTGGATTCTTGATCCATAAGTTACTATAAAATCATTTCAAACACTTTCGATGCAAGACGGTAGACCACGTGGCTGGCGGTAGCCCAAGTATTTTAATCTTGATTGCAATCACAAGATGTGGAGGGGAGAGGTGCAAAGATTTGATGATGTACTACAGACTGCGCATGACGTACATAGACAAATAGAGCGATTTACGTTGAAGGGCTATCTTACACAGAAATGATAAATCTCTGTTTTAAAATTTGCAGCGTTTCCCAATGGTAAGCAAACGGTGATCGTACAGCAACCCGAGTTGTCAATGAAATAATTTCTATCTCGATCGATGTTGGATTTTTCTACAAGTTTTAATTTTTTTTGAGACTTTTTCTTCAATACGATAAGTTGTATTGAAAAAATCGACTGTTTCCATAACATTGACAGAAAAACAAGTAAATTGTACACAATCCACTCAAAAAATGTGAATTGCAGAATAATTCAAAAAAAAATATGAATTTTGAGAAAATTCACACAAAAAAGAATGAATTTTAAAGTAATTCAAGTTATGAAAATTGAATTTCACTCGAATTTATGGTAAAATCCGGAAAGATAAGTAAAAACTCGCCGCAACTAAGGTAAATTTCACAGAAATTCACAAAAATGAGTGCGTTTTTGTGAAATTAACAGAAAAATGGGCTCAAGCCTCCATTTACATCAGTAACCTGACTCATAATCTCCAATTCATGAACATCGTTCGTATTGTAATTTGTAAAAATGAATTTGCCCATTTTTGGATATCAGGATTTGTGAAGTTTAGGTGTTTCATTTAATTTTATTCAAGTAAAAATAGGGATATCTATATGACATTTTCATCTCTTTAGTTGTCCAAGCCTATGTAGTAGTTGTGTTAAGGAGCAATTACTTCGTTTTTAAAGTTATGTTTGGTTGTAAAGAGAAAATTTCCAGTAACTACAGAGTTCTGTACAAGTTCATCTGTGTGTCGTGTCACTTAACAAATGTTGTTGAGATCGAATGTTACCTACTAACAAATAATTGGATTCTACGTTTGAACGTGAGTCAACAATATTTCAGGATTCATTTTGATTTCCCGATGGGTTTTGCACTCGAAATCTGAGGTCGAGCTGCCTTGAACAACTAATTTTCTTTGCTCCTCAAGCTAGTGTCTATGCTTTTTTACACTCCGAGGCTGTAATGTGCTGAGGACTATTACCTGACGATGCATAGACCCCAGAAAAGCGAAAGGATCTTAAACCTCATTTCTAAGCCGTTACACGGTCAAGTTGCAATTTCGTAAGTATTCTCCTTACGATCTTTACAAGACGATGCTTAGGACCTGGATCAGCTGAAATGTCCCTAAAGCTCATTTCTACGATATTTATACTCTCAGAATACAATTTCGTATGTAGACTTCGAAGGAATTCTACCGTACAATGCTCAGGACCACGGAACACCTGAAAGGCTCCTAAAACAATTTTCTTAGCCGTTGACACGCTTAAGCTGCAATTTTGGATGTAGACTCCTTAGGACCTTTACCTGGCAATGCTTAGGACCCGGATCAGCTTAGAAGCTCCTGAAGCTCATTTCTAAAATATTAGCACAGCCTTGTGTAGCAATCCACCACCATAAGTTTATCCGTGGTAATTGCCATACTATCTTCAATATCAGCTAGGCAAAATATGATCACACTTACCTACTTTTTAACGTTTTTCAACGATGTCTGTTAAGTACGTAGTGGGTATGTAACCAGATGATTGTTTAAAATGTATTGGGACTTGGAATTTAGAATAGGTTATAGGTAGATATGGTTAGTTAGCCCTTCCCAATTCTTGAATCTGTCGCCTTGGGAGAAAAATCAGACGCCTTCAAGCGTCTGGGACATCCTCCGAGCGTGGCGGACCATTAATCCGCATTCAAATCAATGGAAGGGGCAACTATACCATTCCATCACCTCAAGGTGTTCCCTTGTTACCAGGTACTGGTGCATAATAAGTAGACTACACTATTTTGATATCGTACACATTATCCACTTTACCTTCCTCAAGATTCCTTGATGAGTGTCCAATAACTGCCTTTTAATATTGATAATGGTGAAATAATCGTTCAGAACTGGGACGTGACCGATTTCAAATCTAGTCTTCCGACTCTCGCAAGTTCGGTGAAAACGTTCTTCAACAGTCACAAAACAATAATTCCGGTCCTAATACCTACCACCAGTCTTGACCACTTTCATCCAATTATCCGTTTTTCCTCAATTGTCGAATGGAAGGCACGATTCACTGACGACCGAGCAAATGGAAGTTTTCCTCTCCTGACAAAAAACGTTAATCTGCGGCAATGAAAAAGAAACAAAAGACGAGTTGGTCAACAACCTCAGCAATTAGGATTATGGAGTATTTACAAATGAGGTAAGCCAGTATAAAGAACACCATTACGACAACCGCTCAACAGAACGAATTAGTCAAAAGTAAATAATTATTAGGCGTCCAATCTTGGTCATCCATTGGACTGAGATTTGAAGAGAGATGTCATAGCTCAATTCAGTGTATTTACATTCGTCACTAATGAGGAAAGGAACGTTTAAACGATTTCAAACTTTTATACCGCTGCTTGAACGTGCGAGGTTGTGATTCTTACGACTTACTTTTCCCCTTATAGTCAGGAGTTCACATAGCAAACATCTACTGATCGATGGAAATTGATGTCATATTTGGAAAATGACATCAAGTGACCTTTCGTAAGTGAGTTGATCTTTGTCAGCCATCTTAAAGCATACGGAATCACTGCCAGAAATTGCTAAAAATGGGTGTATTCGTAAATTTTTATTTTATTCTCTGATAACTCCTACTCGTAGAAATTGATAGATGAACTGATCATTTTTTGAAAAGCATGAACAATTTTGTTTAGATTTTAGTTGTTTGTGAGATATCTACTCATTTTCTAAATGTTCATAAAATGTCGTCTTAAAGGGGTGCGAACAGATGCACGTCCTACCCGAGTGGACCAATTTAATATGCAGCAATCATGTTGTCAAGTTCAGCGAAGAAGATCCTATTTTGAAAGTCGTAGTGTTCTGCATTTTTAAAATTTTAACTTGAAATTTCACCTCTTGGAATTCAGTGAAAATTTTGCCAGGCTAATGAGACTGCAGGAAAATTTCGGATGAATGATTTCTTAGCCGGGTTTTATAAACCTTCCGGGAAACAGATATGTTTTCTCGGTCGATTGTAAAGTTTTGCTATTGAAAATACAAAATCAAGGCAATAATTTTTGGAGGGAACAAGCGCAGTAAACATTTCGACCACCGGACTGCAGTTTCGTCTTTATAAGACTCAGTTGCACTCCAAAATCTCAAGCTGATTTTGTCGACGGGGGCGAGAAAATGAGTTGTTTGTTTTCCACGTTTCCCTGTGATATTTAATTATTCCAATAATGGTTTGAGCTATTTTCGAACTAAAACTTGGAGCAATGAACCTAATTGTTTAGCTTACATTCTTCAATCAAAACCCCCATTTTCACTTGATGATGACAAGGCAAACCCACGCGCCATAAAAGGGGCGAATTTCAGTAGGCGTGGACTTGTCACGTGTGAAAAGTTGCGTTTGAGGCGATTCAAACAACGGTCTGAAGAAACTTGCCAAAATTTTTAGCGTAAAGACACTCAAATTTTGGTTTATTATTCAATAGTAAACCAATGTAATCGCTCTTGAAAAAGAAATGTTAACCCCCCTGAACATTTCATGGTTTACATTTCAAAGGGCGTAGAATCCAAATCTGCAATAAAAAATTTTCCGTCCGTCCGCCGTAATCACGATTTCTCCTAAACGGCTGGAGCAAAAAATCTGAAATTTTCAGGAAAAATTAATATTGGTCCGACAACGCCCCAATTCTTTAGCCAGCACTCTCACTTAATTTAAAGTGCCCTTTAAGGGTTGTCAAAGTTTTGTAAAATCCCTAAAAACCTCAAAAAAAGTCAAGGCGGCCTAAATTTGGACTTTTTTTGAGGAACTTTCCATGAGGAATCGAATGAGCCCCTCCCCAGGTCCGTAGCTCAAACCATTCCCGATGTATGGCCCGATTTGTGGTGCCAACATTTGCATCCACATTCACTACATCACTAGGTTACTGCAATCAAAACAAACACAAGAGTTTTTTTTTTTTTTTAATCGCAGTAACCTAGTGATGTAGTGAATGTGGATACTGGCATGAACTCTTAAAAGGGTTTATAGCCGATACACGGGTTGAAGCATGCTGATATGCATTTTCCGTCTTACGAAATTTAAAATTT
Organism: Creontiades dilutus; assembly: GCA_031894815.1. Taxonomy (NCBI): domain Eukaryota; kingdom Metazoa; phylum Arthropoda; class Insecta; order Hemiptera; family Miridae; genus Creontiades; species Creontiades dilutus. The sequence continues at coordinate 2,180,077 of JAVIWC010005620.1, forward strand.
TCAAGTAGAATATTTTTCCATTGTAATCGCTCTTGAAAAAACGCTGCAAATTCTTTCACTGGGGTTTATTATTCAATGATTCATGATTTGAATTTCTACTAAGCTTTGGAGTGTGCGTGTTTCACAGGTGATAGAGCGATTATTGAATTTCAGGAGATATGCATAGAGCACTTAAATCGGTTCTCAATCAAAACACCTATTTGGATTGATCAGTTGATCATATTTGTGTGCCTCCTGAAATTCGATAATCGCTCTATCACCTGTGAAACACGCACACTCCAAAGCTTAGTAGAAATTCAAATCATGAACGCAAGCCATTGAATAATAAACCCCAGTGAAGGAATTTGCAGCGTTTTTTCGAACTAAAACTTGAATTCTCAAGTATCGATTGGTTCAATCTGGTTCCCATTGTTTTGGACGTATAACCAAATTTCAGGCTGATGGATCTCGTACCAAAATTCAGCAGTTTGAGTTATTCCTCTCCTTAGAACATTTAAAAACAAAAAAATGTAGGTATTTGCCTCCACCTACCCCATAGGGCTTAAAACCAATTCAACCTTTGATTGATTTTATGCTAAGTATCAAAATTTGATTTTATAGATCAAACATTTAATTGTATTCTGCTTAGTCCAGGAGTGAGTATTGGTAGGCTGGTATATTTACCAGTAGGTAGGCACTTAACGATGAAAAGGAGGAAAGTGTAACGACCTGGGGCAAACCAATATCTGCCGCCCTCCATAAAGAAGTTCGAGGTCGCGGTTCCCTCCACGCCAATCACCTCTTTCACGGTGTCAAGTTCACGAGTTATTTACTGCTACGGAGGAAAGAAACGACGCCCGACTATTATAGTCTCGTTTAAAATAGGTAACCTACACCTGCTACGAATATACGACCTACGCATAACTTGCCTCACAAAGTTGCAATGAGTAAAAGATTGAAGAGACAGCTCGAATTTACTCTTTTACCATAACACACGAATGAATGCTAAATAATGGACAAAAGTTCATTATTGTTAGGTGGTATACATAAAGTAGAGCAAAAGCTCAATCTCATTATTTTGTGAGCGAAAGCTCGGATTGGTAAGCATAAAGTTAGATTAATCTTCATCTATTGAGATTCATCTGAAGCGATTGAGATAAATCTCAGCCTTAACATCAAGGGTGGGGGGGCTCGATATTTACCTCCATTTCTTATGCATAAAGTTGAGGTAAAGCTGTGACTTGTGAGCTTCAGCTCAGGAAAAAGTGAGGCAGCCATGGACGAAACTCAACTTTAACAGTTCGTGGCTCGATGGCAGAGTTTATGAACCTTCAACGACTAACTAAAGTTTTCAGCTACGGGGGGGACACTCAGGATGAAGATTACAGAACTGTACCTTTTAACCGGAGGATTGATGAGTGGTGGTCGAAACATTTCCTTGGAGAAGATTCTGGAGAAAGAGAGGTGGAGGTCTGAGCAACCAACAAAGAATGCGACCGTTTCTGAGTTATGTTGGAGACCCAGGGTTCCAAAGGGGTGTAGGCGAAGACATCGGTATACACCAGTCTACAGTATGGCGAACAGTTGCAAGTGTCATGTTTAGCATCCTCAGTAAAGCTCATCTGTGGATAAAATTTTCGACTTCTGAACGAGAGCTACAGATTGCGCAACAAAATTGGCAAGTAAAAATACAACTTTGTAAATCCCATTGGAGCCATGGAACAGATTTTGGATTGTTTTAAAATTCATATTGTAGTAATAATATTTTTGGATCTAATTTTTTATATTACAATAAACTTTTTTAACAAGTTAGACTCGAATCAAAACCCTATTTTTTGAACATAATGCGTGCGCGTGCGTGCAACTACCTGTCACTGTAGGCCCATTCGCTCAAGTGTCTAATACCTGAGTTAAGTATTAGCTCAACAACACATGGGTTGCGTGAAATAGATCTCTAAACCTTTTACTCTACTTATGCATACGAAAACCGAGAATGATCTCACGCTCGGAGATCTCTCACAATCGATAAGACTGATCACTGTGCTTTTGTTCTACTTTACGCATTCACTTCACAATAAATTGCTTATTTACAAACAGATTTTACGCCCTATTTGGACATACGGGATTCAACTGTGGGCTGTGCCAAAAAGACTAACGTAAAGAAAATACAAACTTGTCAGAACAAAATCCTGAGAAGCATAGTTGGTGCCCCCTGGTATATGCGAAATGATGACATTCATCGTGACCTAAGACTGGAAACAGTTAACGAAATCATCATGAAATACGCCCAGAAGCACGAAAAACGCCTCCATCAGCACAAGAACCCGGAGATGCTCAACGTTCTGGACAACGAAGGAGAACTGCGGCGCCTCAAGCGTAACAAGCCACTGGACCTGTTTGTGCTGTGCAAGTAAGTTATAGTGAAGTGTGTTCCAGTTAACAGTGTGTTACTCTGAAGAGTTGGTTTGTTGAAATCTCACCCTGTACATCGTGTCCATTTATGAGATAAAATATTGCTGGATGATGTATCCTACAATCAGTTGCAATAAATAAAATCACGAAAAAAAACTTTACGCATACCGCCCACTGTAATAAACATCCCCTCTAGCAGATCACGGTAGGTTTACCTACGTATTACGTAAGTCAGTATTAGTAAGGCCTATAGCAAGACTTTTACAGTATTATTCATCATGTTTCACCAATTTCAGCAGTTTTTATTACATTTTTGTGGGCCATTTGCAATAACTCACGTATAGATCTCGACTTTTCTAGTGTTCTCCTTTCTTTTTTGAAGCAAACTCATATTTACACACTCTCATCGCGCAGAGGAAGGTAATCATCTACGCCGGTTATCCTTGTATATTATTATTCCTATTTTACATTATTTTTATTATATTATTATTATTTAATAATGTCCAAGTATGTAAACTTCTAAAATTGTATTTACCGGCCCAGCTAAAACCCCCACTACCCCTTTCAAGTATTAACACGTGCACCGGCAAAATAATGATCAACATTATTTGCCTTTCGATCATGATAAACTGCACTGAAACCTAATAAATCAACGGGAAAGACACGAAAGCAGTTTCTTTTTGGTCGCAAAATCCTGTTTATTGACTGTTTTGTAGTTAAGTCGCCTGTGAAGATTAACCATTTGAAGAAAAATACGAAATTTGTAAAAGATGAAATAGACCGCCGAGCTTATGATATCAAGAGCTCAGGTACGGCGGGGCGAGATTATTTCAAGATTATCCGCCTTAATTAACGAATTCCCAGTCGCGTAGTAATAAATTCACGAGTCAGAAATGTGTGTATTTTTACACATTTTTAGTGGCTATTTATTTTTTAAATTTGCCCACTTCGTAACCAAAATGTAATGAAATGTGTAAAATGTAGGTAATAAATGAATTTTGAAACTCTGAAAAATAATTTTGACATTTCAACTTTACATTTAGGATGGATGAGAGCGTTTGTAAATTCTTACGACTAATCTGAGCATGTTAAAACTTCCAGGCCAGAGAGCGAATGTCGAAGAGAAATTTCTCTTCTCGTCAATTCATCCGGTTTTTATTATGTCCCTCTGAAACAAGGACTGTCAGTAAAAGAACATATTAGAAATCCTTTCCTGTCCAGGGGGGTGCAAGACAACTCAACAATAGAAACAAACCCGACCCGACCCGATAACTTGATAGGTACGAATCCGTTTCAGATCATTAAACGACATTTCTGTGGGTGTTATACAGCCTTCCTGCGTAAACCACTGGCCAATCGTCACATCCTTTATCATATGAGCTAAATTGAATCAAAATTGTGAAAGTTATACCTGTTTAAAAAATGAATGTCACGTTAGCGCATGCGCAGATCGTACCGCTGATTATACTGAGATGCAATTCGTATCTGACTTCAAGAGGCCTTATCCGCATATTCCCTCAAAATATGAACTAAATTCATCAAAAAATGTAGAAATTAGGGCTGTTTCAAGAATTTCACGTTAGCGCATGCGCAGAGCGTACCGCTGATTATATCAGGGGTGCCCACAGGAGGGGGGGGGGGGCTGTGACGTAGACTGGTTTTTGAAATTCTGGGGGGGGGGGGTTCCAAAAAAATTGGGGGGGGGGGGGCTAAAGTTGATTGAAACAGTGTTTAACGTGACGACATTCAAAACTATTTTACATCACTAGATAGAACGTAGATAATAATGAACCTAGTAATTCATTTAAATATGGTTTGTTTTTCTATCTGAAAATGTACAAATGACAATGACAGTGCTTGAATATTGTCCGTGATCACCCTAGTGTTCCAGTTTATGGCCTAATTCCTCCCAAAAAGCAGACAGCAGCCATTAACTCAGGAAAAAGCAAACGCAATCCAGAAGAAAGGGACTTCAACGCAAAGTCTGAGAGTGAAAGTGAAGATTTCCCAGAGCAAATGGAGAGTTTTGGATGACTAAAGGATTTTTCAAACCTTACTGATGTTGGATGAATTTTTCTAGCTTTTGTGCTCTGCAAGTGGTTTACACAATTTTACTCTCCTTAGCAATTTCTAGTTGTTCAGCGGAAAGAGCATTGAGTCGGGTTAAAATTATCAAAAACAGACTCGTATCAGCTATGGGAGACTCATGGTTGTCCAATCTAATGATTGTAGCAGCAGAAAAAGATGTTCTTGAGTCTATTTCTAATGAGGAAATAATCGAAAGATTTTCGGTTTCCTCATGCCAAAGAGAAGTTGCTTTGTAGGGCTGAAAGAGTTATGTTTAACGATCTTAGAAGATGCTGGATAACTTGTAGATGGTCTCAGACTACAAATTTAAAATGTTTCCCTACAAACTGTCAAAGTTTTTATGTATTTTACGATACTATTAATATACGTTTTTCACCTTTTTGAATGTTACCTTCGAGAATACGATGTTACCCATGTAAAGAAGATGTACTCAAGAAATATACACATTTCGTCTACTGCCGGCTGGGTTTGAATTTTTCCAATACCAATGTAAATCTTCTTTTAGTTTTAGATAAAATAAGGGGTGCTTCGAGTATTTTTTACATTTTTGTTTTGGGGAGGGGGTACCAACTTACACGGGGGGGAGGGCCTGGTTCTAAGTTGGGGGTTGCGTCATGAAGCTTGGGGGGGGGGGGGGCACCCCTGATTATATTGACGTGAAATTCGTATGGGACTTCAAGATGCCTTGTCCGCGTAATCCCTCAAAATTAGAGCTAAATTTATTCAAAATTGTGGAAGTTATGGCTGTAACAAGGACAGAGGGGCAGACCGACAGACACGGAACCAAATTGTTCAGTAGGCTATGAAACGCGAGTGGAAATTTCGATTTCGGACAACAAAAATTGTTTGGCTCCTGAAAGTGAACACAAGGCTTCCGCTGCTTCGCAGACTCGGAAGCATAAGAGGCGAGAAGAGAAAAAATTCTCAATCGAGAATTTTCGACCGATTCAAGCCATTCTGTTTTGTTCAATTAAGATTTTGGTTTAGTATTTAAACATATTTCAGAACATCTAACATGAAAGGGAGTATATGGAGGGGCAATAATACTGATAAATCATCATATCTTCACTATTTTCATCTGATTTCATTCGTCTTTTCTTTTCTCTTTGTTTTTGTTCGACCCCAATCATAATCTAACTCTGCTACGAAGCTTGGAAATCTTGAATTTTCCGTTTTGAGGGTTTATTATAATGTCCATACTTCCTAGAACGCTCCCTACCGTTGGAAATTCATACCTTCGATTGTTTCACTCGAAAACTTGAAATGTATGAACAAAATATTTGTAGGAGGTTTTTTTTTAAATTACGCCTATGCTGTCCGTATAGGATGTTGGGGTATATTCTTAATCAGATTCCTTCCACAAAAATTCATATCAGAATTGTCTATAATATTTATATTACGCTTGAAAACTCCTTGCAACGGGTCTGGTTGCTGGTTATAGTATATTTTATTTGTGTAGGGACGGACAAAGGCAGCCAGTTATTGGACGAGCTCCCGCTGTCGCGTTGAGCGGGAGGCACAAAAGCGCGGAATTAGAGTCAACTCAACAGATGAATGGTCCCGGACAATGGATCAACCTTGCGAGTCTGCGGCATTGTAGGTAACCTTCTTTTTAGCAGTTATAGTGGGATAGCTCGTCCCGTTTTATTCTTCCAAATAGAGTGGGACGTTACGTATCCCGTTGACCAAGGTGGCCAAACCGTCCTGCTACTGGAAGGACAATTCTGATTTTCAGGACGTCCTTCTGAAGAAAAGCTTTGCCAGTAGAGGGTTGCCTATTAGAATTGATCCAGGGGTTATGGGACAACCCAAATATTAGAAAAAACTATACAAATTATTACACAAAGGTTTAATATTTCTATATTGGCCCATCTACGTCTTATCTATGTACATCATCTAAACTTGACAGTGTCAAGTTGACACCTTCCGCCTCCACACCTTGTAATTGCATTCAAGATGAAAATACTTGAGCTTCCTCCACCCACGCGGTCCAACCCAGGCCGCGTGCGGCTTGGCCCTCCAGCTCAACCGTCTATCTAACAGAAGACGACCCTTTTTCATCACCCGAAGATGAGGTTTTTCAAATGGTGAGATAATACAGCAACCCTAGTGGCTTCATTCGAATAACGGAACTAATCCCGCCCACGCGACATCATTAGCACCATTAATAATTAATTATTGCGGATCGAAAACTATTGATATGCGTGATCAAAAACAGTAGATTCTTGGAACACACCCCTCCGTTATTTAAGAAAACTAACATTCTTAATATAACAAACTTAATAAAGCTTAGTGCGATAAAACAGTTTTTGAAAGTAAAATCATATATTTTCCCCCATTTATGTGCGACCCGTTTACAAGAGCAGGGACTTATGGAAATTCCGCTTTTAAAGACTACTGCAGCACAAAATCATTATAAATATGTTGCTATCAAACAATTTAATATTCTTCCAAGTATGGTTAAATTCCAACTACTCAACTATCCTAAAAAAATTAATAATGTTCTAAAGAAACATCTTATTGATGCATGACCAGTGTCGTTTAATTGTGCAATATGTGCTTATTATTTTTTTTTTTTAATTCAGTAACGAAGTTTTTGTTTCTCTTCTTTTATTCCTAGAAAATTGGTAAGCATTACTATGTGTTTTGGAGATTAATCTGTAGGAACGCTATTAGTAAAATTGTTTTGATGTCCAAGTTGTCAGTGGCAGCGTGGACATGGAGCAGACCTGGAGGGCTAAGATAAGTAAATATGATAGGAACGACCTGCGGCAAGCGGTATCTGAGCTAGAAGGAGTGGCGCCTAACAACATCAAGGTTATGGCTGCGACCGTGTCATGGCGCGGAGTGTGGTGTGGGAAAAGTGCCACGGAGTTACTTGAGCTAGGCATCTTATCAGGAGTACTTCGTGGTATCACCACCCGCGTCATCCGGGGCTCGTACTTAAATTGTTGGTCATTTTATAGTGGCACTTCCTTGCATCCCTCCCTTCCTCCTCCATCATCCCAACTTCCCATATCCCAAGGGCCGGCGTCGGGTAAACCTGGGCGTCCTCCCCACTTTTATTTCATTTAGTTTTTTCGTTTTTATTTAAGGGCGTGCCCCCTCCGTCTTTGAGGGGAGATTATTTTTAAAAAAATGTGTACACATGGATGGAGGAATGGTATAGGAGCCTGTCTGGAGCCCGTATGAGATGCTACTGTTCTCCCTAACAGCTGGTGCTGGTGCCCACTAGGGGAAAAGTTTCTGTTTTGAGTTGTATTATCTGTCTGTTGTATTATTTTTCATCATCCTTTCATGTATTCCTACCTGAATCAAACTAAAATAATACTCCCTTACATCGAAAGTTTTTGAGATTTCAATTTTAAAAAGTTTAATCCTTCATTATAATCCCTTAGGGTTGATTGTTCAAGTTGCTGATATTACGACCACATACCAGAACAATGTTGTATTTTTGAGAAAATTTTTGTAAAATTTGGTCCTCTAGTTTTGGACAAAAGCTCGGACAGCGGAAAGACTGGATTTTTTAAATTTTTATTCGGTTTTTGAAATCTTATGTATCTTGAAACCTAAACCAACAACTTTTTGGGGGGTTAAAAAATTGATTTTTTCGTGCTCTATTACAAAGATTTATTATTAAAAATAATGAACCGATAACTGAATACAAATCCATTTTAGACCATTTGGTAACCGAATCCCTGGAGGTGTATGTCTGCGTGTTTGGTGTATGTGAACAATTTTGTCGATAGCCTGTAACTCTTAACGGATTTCCATTATTTATTTTTTTGTTCGATCCTTATTTTAGTCTAGCTGTGCTACAAACCTCGGAAATTTTCCTCTTGCTCACAGGAGGGGGGAATAGAGGGGTTATCAGCGATAAATCATTGTTTTTTATTAATCCTTTGTTTTTCTAAGAAACTTCTGAATTTGATGTCGGAAAGGGGATTACTGTTTTCTCCATTTGAATCCTAATTCGTTCAGCCTACTTTTTGCACCAAGGCAAAGGATAGTGATTAATTTCAATAATAACAATAACTCCCGTTTCCAATAAGATAGATAAGGCACCACCATTTCGACTCTTCGAAACTAGCTTGGTTGATAATTCAAATTGATCACTCCTTCCAATATATCCCTTTTCATTCGGCAAACTTACAGTGGCGTAATTTTAGAATGGGCAGCGTTAGCAGAGACACCCCTATGAACGCAGAAGATGCAGAAGTTCATCTTGAAACAGAAGCTGTGTGGAAAAATTGATAATGTTACGTTACTAAAGTCACCATCAATAAACCTCAATCGGAGGATGCAATCCGCAAAGCAAGCCTGATATGCGGGTCTGGTTACGAAGCAACTTAGAAAGCTATAATTGCAATACTCCTTTTGAGGGAGGGGCAAACGCTATGGATATTATAATCGCCCCATGAACGGGCTGAAATTACCGGAATGAACAGTCAGTAAGGTGGATAGGTACTATAGCATTAAACCTTAGTAAAACTGATTAATTTCCCCACTTCTTTTTGGGCTAGCCCATCGTAGTTATTGGCGTGAAAAGAGCCGAAGTCAAGAGCCATCGTAAACCCCTCACTCACTTCCCCTCCTTCCACCACATCTCCCAATCTTCCGGCTTAATCGATCGAAAAAATACAGTAGTATCAATAGAACCTTTTTTAGAACCATTATGTTTTTCTAACTCATAAAAGTCTTAATTGTTTCCAGATTTTGTTTTTGAGCCTTAGGAGGAAAAATCACACTATATAAAGACGAGCTTATCAGAGTATATCGACGTTTCAGGGGGTGGTAACGCTGGAAAAATGGTAAAATAAAATTAATCCCAGGGATTTCAAGACGTGGTCCTCTCCTCGGGGATTTGGGATATAAGATTTTTTGAAGCATATTGTTATTATACTCCCTCATTGTGTTATTCACCTACAAAACATTAAACTAGTGGTAAAATAAAATTAATAGACTCTTAAGCTGACAAAACATCAGTGTTGAATCATCAACCAAGTGATTGAAACCAATTGGAATAATTGAATCGAAAGACTAATACCCTGAATATTTAAGATTTCAACCTCGTAGCCAGCTTTGTTTACCTTTTGAGATGTCTGTTGTCGGTGATTTCAAGTCCTGGAATAGCTTCACCAGCCGCCAAAAGCTCTTAAGAACTCAGTAGGTTGGTGGACAGAAGAAAGAATTCTTATGAGATTAGTGTCATTTATATTTCCTTTCTGTAAATAAATTGATATTTTATTCTATTCTGTAATTTTGTTTCACGTAAAAAAGTGTGCTGCTTGAAAGTCATCGTGATTGGAGGAAAATTGAATGCTGAAGTAACGAGTAATGCAGAAAGATAATTGGAAGGGGTAAGCCAATGACCAGCGCTCTACAGTTCATTTGAATATTTTCAATATTAAAAATAAAAATAGTTAGGATGAAGGATGTCCTTTAAGTGGGTACCAAGAGAAAATGCAATTAATTGTCTTAATTCATAGATTCCTGCAAAAATAGTACATTTTAGCTGCTCTTACTTGAAATTTACTTTGATAGGAACTTATTCATCTACAAATAGATATGATTATGTTCATTTTATATCTTTACACTTTTCAACAATGAACCTTTCCGGATCGGGTGACATATTTCTCCTTAGCTAAATCAGCTGGTTAAAAACACCGATTGCCACTTGACCAAGGCGTGTCGGGATAAACAGTATTGTTTAATATTGCACCACATATGAGCATCATATCGTCCTACTTCTATGTAATGACATCTACTATATCTATACAACGGTTAGCACATATAATGCATGCAACTAACATTATATAATGATCTTTGAAAGCAATTGCAATCTTATCGTTCCCATAAGTGCCCTGAAGCTAAGAGATGGTTTTCCTATTCTAGTAGATAATGAAGGCCTCCTTCAAACTTGAATAAAAGCCCCAAAAGCAACTTTGAAGAAATCTTCAGGATGTCTGTTGATCCATCAAACACTATCAAGCTGTCACATCACCATTAATGCCACTGGAGGCAGACCAGGATCATGGATCTTTACCTACGCCGCCACCCAAGTTTCCACGACTAGTGAAACTCCTCGTTCCTCTGGACAGAGATTCACCGTTGAAACAAGATCAACTCCAGCTTTGCAAGGGAAAAGTGATCCAAAAACTGCGTCTTAAAAGCTGTCATGTGATTTTAACCACTCCAGAAAAAAAAGGCAACAAATTGATAGGACTTCCAAATATCGATGCGTGGCTCTCAAATACTCAAAACATTATGTTTTACCGGCTAAGTAATTCACTACTGAGTAAATAAAGAATTGGGAATCCACATTTGGAATATTATCATATTTCTAGGTACGTACCTGACCTCATTCCAAAATAACCTGTTCTTTCTTAAATATTCAATCTATATTTCGAAGACTTTTTATTGTTTTCCTGCTGCAAGGTTTCCAAAATTTGCCACCTGTGTAGATCGGAAATTTTGAAATTCATTTTCTTGATCTCGAATCAGTAATTTCTGTGGGTAGACAAATTACCACGATGTACACATCGAATTTTTGTTTCATGTTGTTTCGTCCAATATATGAGACTGGCTGTTCAAATTGAAGTAATTCAAGTTTAGAATGGGAGTAATAAAAATGATTTCATCTTGTTCTATTATTCTTGCTCTGATTTAACTTCAGTATGTATAGCAGAAATCATTCTGTCACTTGGTAAACTTAAAATTGTTGAGCGAAAAAATTAAATATATTTGTTTTTTCTCCAATTAATGTTTTTGCCTTCAATAGTTTACGTTCAATAGTTATGGTTCAAGATGTTATACGAAAAAATAGTTCAAAAAAGGGCTGAACGTGAACGTGGGAGTTAAATTTACAGCTAACGTAACAGTCCTTGTAGGCACTCAAACGTTATTACGATCTTTCCCAGCAAATAGCGATTTTTTAGCACTTCTTCATTATATACCCAAGGTAATTGTAGGACATGGACTTTCAATTCAAATTACACCAAATAATTTCCATTCGAATAATTTTGTAAGCTGAAATTTGAACAGTACACGTTATTTAAACCTACTAAGCGTCGCCTCTCAAACCTCAGTTAAGCTGCCCTTATTTAATGTCTATTCCACTGTCAATTCCCATCTTGTTTCTTTCTTGTGACTAACTAAACAGAATGCAAGAAGTATTGATGCAACCAATGAGCATTCATATAACTTTAGGTTAATGATGAAGAGACGAAGGATTTTCTAGATGAAACAAAACTTTCGATAAAAATAATATATTATTAATGCAAAAATAAAAAATGGTATACTTTCAAAGCGAAATAGATAGAGATTTTTCTGTGATGTCTAAAATTAATGAGTTACTTTTGTCAGTCCTTATCAACTGAAGGTTGAGGTAGAATAGTTGATGTACCTGTCACTCTTCATTTGCAACGAGAGAGTGGAAGAAGTCGTTCACAGCAACCTGGACACATGGGTGTTCAGATTGAGACAGCTGGGCAACCAAAACTTTAAGCTCAGGTAAATCTATTTCATCACATGAAACTCGCTTTCTCAAGATTTCTGTAGCAACAAGATGTAGCATGGGGTCTGATTTAGGATCGGAGAGCAGCTCCGTGATCAATTCCAAGCAATAGTTAGAAGGAACATGTTCCAGAAGGACGGACACTAAGCTGTAACCGTAATTTTTCCCTAATTTTTCAATGTAAGAGTTGTATATTTGAGCAACTCCCTTAGCAAAAGAGGCGGTTTCAGCCAGAGATAAATGCTGTAGATAATGAAGTGCCAGATCAATTTCCAGCGTTTCATGCAGCAAATCCGGACTTTTTATGACCGATTGAAGAAACTTCTTCAAGTTAGTTAACACCTGAATAGGACTCACGAAGAAAGATTTTTGCTTGGATAAGTGGCAAATTGAGAATGTGATGTCTCTAATAATTGAGCGAATCGGAAAAACTTTACCACTACCATAGGCTGGTACATCCCAGAGGTTAACTATCAGGGGCCGTAAAATAGCCATCACCTTGTCGAATCTAGCTGTCTGAACTTCATACGAAGACGCCCATAGTAAATACATAGGTAACAAATGTGAAGGAGTCGTCCGCGGGAGTTTTGTTGTCAACTCATAAGTCATGAGTGTGTCACAAAACCCGTCATTTAGTACCACCAACACGTGTTGATCAACCAAATTCAAAATCTGAGATTTGCCATCTTTAATAACAGTGTCCCAGTCAGAATCTACCAACTTCCACATGAGTTCCAGGTATGGAGAAATATAATCGTTTTCCATACCTTCAATATCAATCAACAGTTTCAACGCTTCTTCATCATCAACATCGAGTTGGCAAATAATAGACTTGAACATGGAATAAGTGTCATCCCCCGGCAATTCAATAAAAGAGTTACGAAGGATCTTGAATAGTACCAATCGAAGGGAAATATTTGTCTCTGCCTTGAAGCTATTAACAAATGTTTCCACACGGTAATCAGTAGGAGCTATGTCATAGGTCAACCTTAATAAATGTTTTTTGAGGGACACTGGGCAATTCATCCATTCTTTCAATAACGGTAATATCTTAGTTTCAGGTATTTTACGACAAGTGCTGACCAGAGATCCAACAACCAGTTTAAGGAAGTCTCCAACAGTGAATTGACGGACAAACGGAAGAACTTGAAGAGGAGCAGATACATCCACAAGCGACTTACACACAGCTACCTGAATATCGTACAGAGTTTTGATTTCGTTTGAGAACTCTTCTACCTTTTTTTCTTTTGGTACATACTGTGAAACTAGCTTCAGGTAGTCAGCAGGCTGTAGCAGCAATGCGATTACTCTAACAGCGTTCGGTTGTATGATAGTAGAATCATCCAACTTCTTCAAATCAGTAATCGCCAAAATCTGTTGGCAACGATTAATCATCTCTGATGTGATCCCGAATAAATCATACATCCTGCATTTCTTGTAGAAAGAACTGTACGTTCCGTAATGTGTATTCAATGCCTTGTTTAACACTTCCTCAATGTGGAGAAGAACTGTGTGAGGCTCACTTCTCAACAAACGGCAGACCATTCGTTCGTCCATGACTTCGGGGAACACCTTTTCAATGACGTACCTCTGTAATCTAGGAATTGGGTAGATTTTGACAGCCTTCAAGAGTAATTCCCTATTCCAAGCATAACGACAGTCCCCACTGATAAGTTTTAATTCAATCATGTCCAAAAACCACTCAGGAATCTCAATTGGGTCTGCATTGGACTTATTGTAGTGACAAATGGATGAGAACAAGGAACAAATAAACGTATCCTTTTGAGAAACGTCAGTCCATTCCGTTTTGGGAAATTCTCGAGTTATCAATTCAAGGTATAATTTTCTGTATGGTGTTTCGGAACAAAGTTCCATCACTTCACAAGGCAAATCAGTGGAGTCACATTTTACGAATTCCAGATAGCTCTTAAAGACAAACTCCACATCGCATTTCCCGGCGAAAGCGCACTGAAGTTGGTAATCGAAAACTTTATTCAAGGGGTATATAAAACTAGAGGCTTCGCTATTCAGTTTGACAATGTTGATAAGGTCGTTGATGGGAGACCAATCATCTGTGTGAAGGTCAAGAAACAGATTTTCGAACTCGATCATCTCGTGAATGATATCATAACGAAATTGGCGTACTTCATTGCGAAATCGCTTTACCAAATAAGCAAATAAACCACGGATTGCCGAGGACTCTTGATTAATGTGAATAGTGCCCACCATGTGCTTAACAATTTGGGAACGAACAGCTGGATCCGACTGTGATTCAATAATTTTTTTCAACCTAGGCATGCAATTGCTGACCGGCAATTCTTTCAAGTAACGAGCTTGATCAGTCACCTGCACCGACTCCGAAATTTTATTTTCCAGCCATTTATGCTTCGCTTCGATTGGAAGGTAACCAATCCACATGTAATCCAATTTGAAAAGAACGCCCTCAGACCACATTTCAACGTTATACTTTTCTTTGAAAGCTGACAAAATCAAACTCGAATGAAGATTTGATTTGACAAACCTCAATGCTCGAATTATCTCTCTAGCACCACTACAGAAATCGGAGACTCTTTCTGGAAAGAGTGAGCACACGAATAACTTCTTGATCTGCGCAAGGGAGAGACGGCTCAAAAAGATTTTATCACTCAAGATTTTACAATATTTTCTATAGTCTACTAAAACTTTGTCAGTTTCAGTTTTCAGTAATTTTTTGGTTGGTCTCCTCCCCAACTGCATACCAGGCGTGTTAATATTTTCTGCCTCATACAAATTTAAAAACGACTGAAGATTTTTTTGTGATAGTTTGACAAAAGTGCTTTCGTAAGTATGCATATCTAAATGCTGTCTTTTGCGTATTGTCCCATCTGCTAAGTATTTTATATATTCAGTAGCGAGTGAGGGGTATTTCTTATAAAGAGCTAGCGTAATGTTGGGAGGTAGTGGTTTTTTCACGTTGGGTAACTCGTTCCTGACGAAATTTTCACTGCAAGACACCAACAAAGGTAAGGCCGTTTTGAGGCCGTACCGAGTCTTCATTTCGTGGTAAACAACATCGCAAGCCTTTACGTTCTTGAGGTGGGATCCGTATTTATTGATGACTTTCATTCTAGTCACCAAAGAAAGAGTAGGAACGATTTTCGAGACGAAACCTGCAGCGTCATCAATGTCCTCGAAGTACCACGAGCATTTCAACGCTTGAGCAGTGTAAAGCGTGTCATCACCTTGCAGAAGTTTAAGAACGTACGCGCCCACTTTGTACCGGTCAATTAACCGGACCTTGAGGAGCTTACCAACGTTTGCAACCGGATGAAATTTTTCCAAAATCTCGTTGATGTCTCGACTTATTTCTTCATCTTTGCTCTTCACGAAAAAGTTGAAGTCCTTGAACGTTTCTGAAGGCTTCAATTTCTTCTCTGAGTAAAGTTGGTGAAGTTGAGACACCAAGTCTGTTTCCATTTTATCTCCCATCTGAAAAACCGAAAATACAAAACCTTAGTTAAATAATATGATTTCTGCTACGCTCATTACACGCCTATATTCCTTTGTATTCATTTCTTCAATACGTACTGGATATTTAAAATTTAGGAAAAACCAAATAACCATAATAGTCTTGGAACTTCTTTCATTTTGCTATTTCCGGCCATATATTAAAGTATATTGCAATTCCTATTAGTACTTATTTTCACCACTTCATAATCTGATGCCTCAAAAATTATTTTTGTAGAATTGAACATTTTCGTTTCGGATGATTGATTTCAATGATGAAACTTAGAAATTACTATGAAAATAACTTGAAAATCAATTAATTCACTATATTTGTCAATTAAATCATTCAAGGAATACCTTAAAATCTAATTTAAAAACTAAACTAAACCATCTGTTTCCGTGCAGAAATTTTCGGAGCCTATTTTATGAAACTGCAATTTAAAAAAACAGCCATGGTCCAAGAAACGGTGATGAACTCGTGGAATTACTATCAACCCCAAAGGGTAAAATTTAAGAATTGAAATGTGAATAAGTCAATGTTTGAAAATCTTTCGAAATAAGAACGGTTAACTCCTACGTTTTGATAGCTTCAATTTCAAATAATTCAAAATACCTCCCGAATTGATGTATCCCTCTCACTCTGGGAAACCAACGACTGGAAAAATAACATCGGCATATGAATGAGAACACTTGCTACTAGGCGTGAATACAGTAAAAATCCACTTTCGCCAATGCAGCAGTGGTCACGTTTCAGTGTTTCACGTTCATAGCATAGCATAAATCAACAGTACATGGGCAGCCTTACTTCAAAGACAACGACGCAGTGGGACATTTTAGTAAACTCTTATCAGTGAAACCTCCAAGGAAATATACTACCAAGTTTCCAAGAAACGTACCACCTTGGACTAATAAGGCCCTATTAATTCCAAAGGTTTAAGGTTCTCCCAATACACCATTCTCGTTGACTGCAATGATCGAATCAACTGACATAATTACGGGCGACCATAGATATTTACTGGTGAAAGGTCCTGCATGAGGGAATCATATCAGGATATCATCCCGTTGTCGATGGGCCTCACGTATAGTATTCCTTTGAAATATGAACGTGCTACCATCGATATCTTCCAGCCAATCAAATCAGAACGACAGAACGCGTTCCGATGGCCGACGGTAGTGTTGATCATTGGATTTGTTCAGGGAATAAACAATTTAAATGTACAGCGTTGGGAGGCAAGTTGTAGAAACAGTTGGCGTACACAAACGCAACGTAAATAAACAACAGCAGGAATTGTCTCATCTCAGAGCGGGCGTAAAAAGAAAAGCTCAAGCGGGTATTTAAAATTTTCGCACTATCCTTAAATGACATTTGGAGGCAAAGTGTTGCGTCGTGGACTACGAACTGGCCATTCACAATGCCATTCGGAAAACCTGTTGGAAACTTAATGAGAGAATGATGAAAGCCTACAGGTTCAAGAACATCAACAAGTTAGGTCTCGCAGAGAGAGAAAAAAAAGGATTTATTAAACTTACTTACGTTTATGGAAAATTTAGGCAAGTCCGGTGATATCAGGCTTTTCGAATAATTGTTTCCAACTTCTTACAGTACGTATCTGCCTGCAATGAAGAGCATATTCAGAGTTGCAACAATAACAAAACATGACAATAATTACGAAAAACAGCAACGATTAAATAACCATTACACCATATGAGCAATCAATTATTTACCGAGCTTCCTTTTTTAGAGTTCATTATTTGTAACAGACCGAAAAATTAATACTTTTGAATGCACAGAACTCCAATAGGAATTTAAATATAATATTAATAATAATAATAATGGTTCTATGCTTATGAAACTTTGATCGAATTACAAAGCGGGTCTAGTTGGTCGTGAGCATCACTCTCAATCTACAATCATTTCCAACCCTCAATTAAACAGAATTTAAGGGTAGAAATGAGAAAAAATACAGGCTCTACAACCTATTGTTTCGGTTTAGTATTTCAAACAATGAACCTAAGTTATCTGTCAAAAACGAATTTGCAAAATATTACAAAACGGTTCAATATTTATTCTCTTCACGTTGGATCTATTCATTAGAGGTAGTTTGAGGCTAATTGCTTAAACTCGGCGATGATAGACAAACCTTATGATTGCATTCTACATGCCTTGAAAAGCTCTGCATTTACACTTCACTTACATCGAAGAGGAAACAAATTATTCACATGGACCCTTCAGGTGTTCAGTAGGTATCCTATAATTATAGATAAATCAAACATAACAGGAAGATTTCGTTTTAATACTGAAAAGATAAGCCAGCTGTTTTTCCTTAAACGCTGAACTAGCCATTCATTGCGTAACATGAGCTGATATTTAAATACCAGCAATGGTGCACATAGTGCGGATAGTAGGTATATAACGACGTGGAAGTTGAAACTCACGAGTGGAACGACTAAAACTCGACGAGATAAAGTAAAACACCTGCCTACACTTCACTTTCAGAAAATACATAACACATGTTATGAAGAACTGAATTTCAAAAGGAACTCTTGAAATCAGAATTCCATTGCAATTACATCAGCTGATTCTTTAGTCGAAATTTACTAGGGGATTATTATTATGCACAAGGACATTCGGATTCACATTCGTGTTGACGTTCTTTTTTTTCTCTGTCAAAGTTCTAGCCTTTAAGGAGAGGGAACGGATGAGCGTGAAGTATCCAATGAGGGCTCATTCGATTCATTGAAGGGATGTACGTCAACAGCAAAACATAAATAGTGTTATCCCGAATGTTTTAGGGGTTTTAAGATTATTTTTTCTTGACCCATTACTGAAAGTACTAAACCGAAAAATCTGTACATCCAGTCCACAGGGTTTCCCTGAAACTACAGGACCAAAGTTGATATGAGACTTGGGCCGAAAATCACATCCTAAAAGGTGTAATCAAAGGGCTGATTTAAAAGAATCAGAACATCAAAAAGTATCGAAATAACACAAACGATTTCATGTTCACTGTTCATAGACAACAGTAAACCCTACAATGAATCGAATGAGCCCACTTAACGTTGATCCGTTCTAGAACAGGATTGCCCAACTGGCGGTTCGCGTAGGTTTTACCTAAATCATAAATTTTCTTAATTTTGCCTGCAACTTGCAGAAGAATTTAAAGAGGGACATAATATGGAGTTTTAAGAGGGACATATTATGGAGTTTTCACTTTGCAGTTCACAGATCCAACAAATTATTGATGAATTCAACCGTACATTCGAAGATATTGAAAGTCTGAAAAGCAGTGTACTGCTTTAAAATAATCCTCTTGGAGCATCCGTTGAAGATCAACCTGCAGAATTTTAACTTGAGTTATGTGACCCTCAAGCTGACATAATCCTAATCACCAGACAGAAAAAGGGACCTGAATTTTTCAACTTGCTATTCGATGAGAAATAACCGAACCTGCGAGATTTTGGAATGAAAATGGCGTCATGTTCGGAAGCACATATGTGTGTGAAAGCGCCTTTGCTTCCATGAAACACATGAAGAACCACAACATGACTGGCTGTGGACATTTCGTCATTGTTGGACGAAGCCGATCGACAACAGTCCTCATATTAGATAAGATTGTTCAGTGTTCATGTGATGAAATCTTTAGGGCTTAGGTGTATCTAGTTTATTCATACATAAAACTGTGGTTGTTGAGCAATAAATTAAATAATGGTACTCTTGGTTTTAATCATTGTTACACCTCAAATTTTTTATAGTTACTTAAAAAATACTATATGGCCCACAACCTCATTGGCTCTTGAGGCCTTACAAGTTGGACACCCCTGGGCTAGAACATGAGAAAAAGAGAACGTCAACACAAATGTGAATCTGAACGTCCTTGCACATAGTAAAAATCACCAAGTAAATGGGAACGAAAAAATCTATACTTGCAAGCAAATTTTGTTTTCAACAGTTCCATTTGAAATTGAATTTTTCATAACGTTGGTTGTATATCTGTGGAGAACTGAAGCATAGGTAGGTGATTCGTTTTATCTCGCTAAATTTCAGGGATTCCATTCGTGAGCAGTTCATGTCGATATGCGGTATATTGCACCATTGAAGGTATTTAGATATCAGCTTATCTAAATACCTGATAAAGTTTTGGTGTTTAAGGAGTTTTATTTAAGACGAATTCATCCTATTATCTATGATATATCTGAAAGTCAATTACCAGCGGAGAATACACACTGATCTGAAGAACAATTGAGACTAATCTGTTAAATAATTATTTATCGATTATAATCGATCTATGGGAGTAAAGAACAGATGGAGCTCTTTTTTAGGCATCAAGAACAATCACAAGATATGTAACCACCCCGTTCAGATAATGTACCACAGATTACGTCTCATAAACAGATAAGTGATTTACGTAGAAGGGAATACATCAATTATAAACCTTTGTGTAAACGAAACTTTCGATTAATTTTCATTAGGTATATCTCGTAGTGCGGAAAATTCAAACACAACTCCGAGATATTATTCTTTCTTATATTAAACGGTTTAACCCTCGTTTAACCAAAAGCCTCGTTTTTTTCATTAATTAATTAAATAATTTGGCCACTACTGCTACTAATATTTTCATTAATTTGGCCACTACTGCTATATGCCTAACGATGTTTCAAGTTCTTGATAAGTTCTAACTCTTCACAGATTAACTATTTCCAAATGAATGACGCTATTCACGGATTATGACTGTTTTAGAAAACTAAAACAGCAAATTAACGCAGCCATTACCTTTCAACGCATACGAACACAACATTCTAATTCTTAATAAAAAGTAACATACCGGCCTCGGAAGAGACAGCAGACTGCGGTTAGTTGATCACAGAAACGTGGAAATGAACGAAAACTGTTTCAATCCGAAGCAACAAGAAGAAATGTACGGTGACACGTACTCATTTGTATATCAATAGTGTTTGTCAAGAACAAATAGCCGGAGTTTGAAAAGCGTCAAAAGATGAACGCTCGTCACTAGGTCACTGTGAATCATACGAACAAGTGTGCATGATGAATATGTTAAGGCACAATCGAAGATGAACTGATGTTACTAATGTTTCTAATATTGCACAATGTTGGAAGGGTGGGCGGATCGTAATCTCCCTGGGTAAGGCACTTGGGACGGGAAAAAATGTTTACGTTTTTGTTTGAGAGAAAAAAAAACCTAAAAAAAAAGGAGTTTCATCATCTTCTTCTTCTTCCTAATTCTACTGTCCGTGGTCAAACAAAGTAGACAACTTTTACATTGTGGGTGGTTAAAGTCAAGTTTCATGGACCGAGGCGCTACAACGTACACTAGCGCTTATTATCGCAGGCGGACGAAACCCAAACTAATGATAACGTGGGGAGTGTCAAGCTGTAGTAGGAGCATGGATCGCGAGAAAATCCATCTTTCATTGCTCACCTTCCAGTACTGATGGCAAAAATTTTCAACATATCGATTTCCGATATATCGAATGGAACATATAGATGGCGCAGATATATCGGCCAAAAAACATCGATATTTCCGATAAATTGGTGCCATCGATATATCTTATTTTTAAGTAGGAAATATTATTTAAAACAATTGGTTAGCCAATTGCTTTACAGATATTAAGTTCAATAAGCTATACAAAAAAAAAAAAAAAAGCGGGACAGTAGTCCTATATGGTTCTACAGCCAGATCATTTAAATGATTAATTTTACACATTTAAGAAAAGATGAAAAATTGCCTATGCAACCTACAAATATGGGATTGTAGCTCAGAGGAGGGGAGCTAGTAAACAGAGATGAAAGCTACGGCTGGGGGGGGGTTTCTAACAAGGGTTTACGTGAGCGCATTCTGTGTTCATAAATGGTACTTACTAAGCCTAACCAACTCCCTGGAAAAATCTGTAGATTCAACCAGAGCACCAGAGAGTCTAGTGCTTACCAAGGTGGCAGGTACACGAATGATCCCGTCGGGCGGACGGAAAAGTGGTGATGCCGTGATAACAAAGGGCGGAAGGAGCCCACCCAAAGGTTAGTTGAAGGAGTGTTGAGCGGGGGGGGGGAGGGGACTGTTGGGTCGGTTGCTAAGAACTGGATCGTACTCCTGTTAATCATTTAAATTATAAAAGGTACTTAAATCATAGCTTAGTAGGCAAAGTCTACTATATTACTGACGTTAGTGAAATGACATTAAAATAAAATGAAAAGGTTATTAGGTTATAACGATTTTAATACTATCCCCTGATCCAACGATATATCGGACCAAAAATCTCGATTGTGCCGACATATCCTTGTTGAGATATCGATATCAATATGTAACAAAACTATTGATATTTCCGATATATCGATATATCGTTGCCATCCCTACCTTCGAGCCATCTGTAGAATGACGATTTCCGAGTTGCTGTTACATTGTGCTGTTCTCAGTTCTGTGACGTTAGTCTGATGTAAACTTCAGTTTCACTATTTGGCATTGTGCATGTTTTGTGAGTAAACAGTTTTCTGTGTATTAAGTATGGTGATTTGCAGTTACAATATACAGTGGTACGCCCTCAACTCGGATGCACGGATAGAGACTCTCGGGTGGTGACATCATGACATCTACGCCCGTAGAGGTAAATACATCAACAGTAGTGTTTGTGTTGGGATGAGTTACATTCGAAACTTGATAAAGAACTAACGTTTAATAGCTGGCGTTTCTCAAAAGTCATTACCTTTTCAAATTCCACGATCTACACTCTTTCGAATCCCATCGTTGGTTATGATGAATGAGTATTGATCTTCCCTTGACCTCTCTCATTCTTCAATAAGTTATCTAGGCTTTTTGTATTGTCTATAACTATGTACCTGCTCACATGCCGTCTGCCATACAGCGATCTTGCCTTTTGCTATTCTATTTCAACATCAAAAGAGAGTTGAAATGTCAGTTCACGACAAACAAGTATGACTTATGTTTCTCTGTGATAAAGCTGATATTTTCCTGCTGATCTTCCGTTGGTAGTTATTTTTTCCATTTTGCACTCAAGTAATTATGAATTATATCGTTAAATAAAGTGTTCAAAACGCTATAATACGCATTAACTACCGCTTTGCTTTCTCTTGCCAAATATTCTGAAGGTCCCAGGGTATTTCACTTGGCGCAGAAATACCTCCAAGGTCGTTTCCTCCCTTTCCAACAAATTGCAGTGATTTTTTCTGAGTAGATGGGGAATTAAACATTTAATTATATTGCTTATTAATCGTGTTTTTGTTTGGAAGAATTTCTAGTGAACTGTGTTGATCAACATCAGACGAGTGATGTTTCTTATTTCAAATACGTGTCTGAGAGATTATTTCAATTATCTAATGCTTATCACCAGTTATGAGTGAGTATCCCAAAATATGTATCATCACTGCTGCTTCTACTTCCGGAAATTCCTTGTGTCATCTCCTGGCTTAGAATAGAATTAATTTATTTGGCTATAGCTCGAGTAATTAAACAAGTTGACAAACAGATGGGTATGTGTCTAAATTACAACATGAAACATTCCATAACAGAATTCTTGTCCAGTCGATGTAAAAATAATTTGTTCCTAAAGTGGGTGAGAGGAGCGTTAACGTGTCTGATTAGAGGTTGAGGACAAAATTATCCTGTGAATTGTCAAGTGAATCGCCGCTTGAGACTGACCTCTCTCAAACTGCTGAAGTCAGTGTTTTGGAAGTTACAGAGGTTTTGGTTACGTGCGTCGTGTTTGTAAATCAAAACATCTCTTAGGCACGTGCAGGATTGTGTCGAGCACTAAGATACATGACGGAGTTTAAATACCCCTAGCCATAAAGCTCACCATGAAGATAATGGAGGTACTTCAATAATAATTCTTGACACTCTCGTATATAGCTTGAAGATCACGTCCATATTCTTCCGGTTGCCCCACAAATGAATTCCTTATGTGCCCTGGGGAGAAGCAAACTAACATAAGTACACATTTATAGCTTGCCTACCTTCCCCTATGCTAAGTATGAGTAGGGTGTTGTAGAATCTAGTTCGGACACCATGTCAAGCTCCAGTTTGCTTGAATTGAGCGAGTACCTACTGTCGATAATGAGATGTACTTTTCTGGGAAGCATGAATGTCCTGACAAGAAAACATGTAGGTTTCATGCAGCGTTGAATATCATTCGTCATCCCTTCTTAAAACCACAACTCTTTTTACAGGGATACTGTAGTTTTGGTAGATTTTAGTATGAGTTGTATCCGAATTAAATCAGAAAAAAATACCTTCTTTCAATTTTTAATTAAATCAAAAACACTAACTATTTCCACAAAAGGTACTAGTTTCAAATCGTAGGACCGTTCTTTAAGGTGATTGCATTTGTAAGGACCTGAGGTACATCGCACTTCTCTTTGCATTATCATAGAACACATACAAACAGTTTGAGTTGTAGCTTTAAGTTCTAAAATTATTAGGTGTGGTATATTCAAACATAAAATTCACATTGTTGAAAAAGTCATGGTTAACTATCGTGCATTGAAATTTGTAAACGTGTTCAATGATATTCAATCACATTTCAATAAATTATATCTGTTAGAAGGGGGTGAGGTTTGTTCTTTCCAAGGTAGGTACTGCTCTGCTCTAGCAGAGGTCGGTGATCCTTCCAATTTTCCTTTAAATTTCCGTCTAGGGCTCATTCACCTTGTTCGGAAGTTTATTGAAGAGACGGTATACCGAGAAAAGTACTGGAGGGAAGGAAGGGATGACTACTCTACTGGGAACCATACCTTTGCTTAATAGACTAAAATTTACATTGCCGCTTATGGTGTTCACCTATTAAATAATTAACTCTACATGTAGTAACGTCTACAGGCTATATGTCTCAGAGGGGAATGGATAGTTGAACACGCCCTTGGTTTATTATCAGAGAGTGGTAGATTGCCAGTTTTAAAGTAAAAGATCACAGCTTTCCTGGACTCTTAAAATGTTACTATAAACATATTTAGCGTACGAACTTCAAGTATTCCCTTTGTATGACTTGCAGTCCATCCAAGTCAAGCGTTGACAAAATAAATTGGTAACACAAATTTAAAAAAGTCTTCTCCCTTTCTAAATTACCAACCAAGTATACTGTAGTTGATAATATTCATTTGACCACACAATCTTTACACTAATTGAACGATTTCTATTGTTAATGTAATTTTGTTTCAGGAGCGTATGGATCTAAAGGAATAGTATACAGTAGTAGTATCAGTGATGATGATGAATAAGTCCAAGAGCAAGAGAGCTGTCACAGGAGGAGCAGTTCTGCGGAGCTTGGGATCCCATGAGCACGATTCTCCCTCTGTACACGATTCAAGTTTCAAATCTGAAGTTGCAGGAGATGTGGGTCTGCCTCCTGTTCTCAGGTGAAACCCTAAACGACATTTCAAGTACCTACTAGCAAGCGTGCAAAATATCTCAGTTATTGAATGGGTCTATGAATATCCTAGTGACCTCATGAAGATCAGAATATAATAGTATGTAGAATAGTTCGGATTTTGGTTTTGTCTAGGAGGGTTGCCACGTTCTGGATGAGATATCAAACTGCTAGAATTAGTCGATTGTTTCTATTTACTTTGCCGAGACCACAATGGAGGGCATTTTGAACTATTTTTGTAACTGTCCTATGGGGGAACGGTATTTTCTCCCATACTGACCCGAGTAAATTCAAATTTGAGGATACCGTTGGAAATCTGAGCTTACTGGCCAACATTTTAAGCAACGGTACAAAATGTTCATGCAAGAGAATCAAGTTTTACAGGTGATTGAAAAAACACTGCAAATTCTTTCACTGGGGTTTATTATTCAATCGGCTTGCATTCATGACTTGAATTTCTACTAAGCTTTGGAGTCTGCGTGTTTCACAGGATAGGGCGATTATTGAATTTCAGGAGATATACATGGAGCACGTGAATCTGTTCTCGACCAAAATACCTATTTGGATTGATCAGTTGATCATATTTGTGTGCCTCCTGAAATTCAATAATCGCCCTATCCTGTGAAACACGCAGACTCCAAAGCTTAGTAGAAATTCAAATCATGAAGGCAAGCCGATTGAATAATAAACCCCAGTGAAAGAATTTGCAGCGGTTTTTTTTTTTTATTGAACCTCAATACCCCCTCACAATAAAAACATCCATAATTTATCAAGTCCTTTGGCACTCGTATTGCGTTAAAACTTCCCCAAATCCAAATTTAAACGATGTAGCCAAAGGTAGACAGATGTAGAGGGGGCACACAAATATCATCAACTGATCAATCCAAATAGGTGTTTTGGAAGATAACCGATTTACGTGGTCTATGCATATCTCCTGAAATTCAATAATCGCTCTATCACCTGTAAAACACGCACACTCCGAAGCTTAGTAAGATACAAATCATGAACGCAAGCCAATTGAATAATAAACCCCAGTGAAAGAATACTTATTTTCCCCCGTAATAATATTGAATAATAAACCCCAGTAACAATATTGAATAATATTTACCTATATATTATCAGAATGCTTCAACCCGTGTATCGGCTACTAACTACACTACAAGTATTCACATCGGCTATCACTCCAGTATCGACATTCACTACAACTCGATGCTATCGGCCGGACATCACTAGGTTACAAAGAAACAATAGTAAACGAAAAAACGCAAATGTTCACACCATAAATCGGGCCATACATCGGGAATGGTTTGACCTACGGACGTGGGGAAGGGCTCATTCGATTCCTAATGGTATGTTCTTCAAATAGGAAAATATTTAGGCCGATTCGACTAGTTTTGAGGTTTTCAGGGATTTTACAAAACTTTTGCAGCCCTTAAAGGGCACCTTAAATTGAGTGAGGGAGCTGGCTCAAGAATTGGGGCGTCGTCGGACCAAGATGGATTTTTCCTGAAAATTTCAGATTTTTTGCTCCAGCCGTTTCGGAGATATCGTGCGTACGGCGGACGGACGGAAAATTTTTTATTGCAGATTCGGATTGTACACCCTTTCAAACGTAAACCATGAAATTTTCAGGGGGGGTTATAATTTTTTTTCCAGAGCGATTACAATGGTTTATTATTGAATAATAAACCAAAAAAAAAAAAAACACGGTAATTTCCGATTTAGCACATTTGTCACTTTAAGCCAGTTTTGTACTCATTAAACCTATTCAAAAAACATTTGTTTGACATCAGAAATATAGATAATTTAATTCTCTTTCGAACAGTATCCTCAGATTTGAGATTTGTTCAAAAATGAGGAAGTTATGGCTGTTTTTGTGACAGAAAGTCAAAAACACTAAAACAATCTTAAACCGTCAATTGCTCGGAACCCAAAAGCTTCCCAAAAATATTTCTAAGAGTGGCTTTTCTCACAAATTAGAATCCACCCCTAAAGTAAGTGGTTCAGCCTGAATAAGTTATAAACCCTGGATAAGCGAAATGTCACTCTTTTTTGTTTTCAGCGAGTTTGGTCATTCGTATAGCATGTTCCCGCTAATGAGCATTTTCGACACGTTCCCTAAAACACAGCGTTTTCTGACAACTGATCGAACCCGAAGTTCCTCGAAAAATACACACCGCCCATCCTACTTGGATTACGGTTTTTCGCTCTGCTCGATTCGGGATGAATATTCCACGATTAGATTGTTACGCGAGTAGCAGTTGTAGTTTACACAGGATTACGTAAATCCATTGTTACAGGAAATTCTCAGTCCGAATTGCCTACCATTATAAATGTACCGCGATGTGGGGGGAAAACGCTTGACGCTCGACTCTTATTACGATTTGTCGTCTCAAAGAATCGTGTCTTTGGATACGCCGAACTATGTTTGTATATATTTTACTTTAGTATTTTCTTTTCTTCTTTTACTTACTATTGTTTGTTCACTCCGAGGGTAGGGATCAGTAATGTTGAATGGGATAATAACCAGTGTTATTGTTGGTCTAGTTCGATAGTTTGGAATGAAATCTATCGATAATCACAACATTCTTCATTTCCACTATTCTTGATATCCATTCTTCCACTTTTCGACCTTTTAAAGTTTAAAAATGTTAAAATTTTCGTTTTAAAGTTTGTAGAAACTATAAGCGATGCAGCGAATTCAAGATCATCCTCAGCCCTTTGGTGATTTTTGACCCGGGTTTCATAAACTTGTTGTTCTATCTATTAGTTTGGGAGAAAAGTTAACATCTAACGGAATGTGTTTCAATCCATTCATTAAATTGTATGCATCTTGACATGTAACTAAACAAATTTTGAGTAGGGGGCTTACACTTCGATTTTAAACATTATTTTTGCTTGATGACAAAGGTTGGTTAAGGGAGTGGATCGGTAATGATAAAACAAAATGAACACGACTGTTTTTGGTTATTAAAATAGAACTGCCTCATTTAAGTAGGTACTTACAGATATCGGTATTTCCTTGGTGTTTTCTTATAAATTTCCTCTGAAATTGCAAAAAATGAATAATTATCATCAAAATACTATCCAAATCCTGTTACGTGTAACTCAAATCTCGAATCATTCCCTAAAGTTATAAGTACTGAACAATTAGCATATGTTTTAATGGTTATCAAACTGTTTTGTTTTCCAGGTCGAAACTCCAAGATCTTTTCTCACAAATCGAGAAGGAATTTGAACTGCTATATAATGAAAATTTGCATTGTAAGAACACACTTTATGTCTGGGATTTCTTGTTCTTCCCTAATCTAGTTTTATATTTGCCTTTTATTAACTCTCGACAATTTAACTATTTCTTTTTCTGATGTCAGTTTGCTATCTAATGTTACGATTTATTGAATGTTCATCGATATTAATAAAGATTTAATTGTGATATTTTATGTAGTGCAAGACAAAGTGGATGCCCTCAATGAAAAACTGGAGAGGGACCAATACATAATAGACTGTAACGTCCTTGGTGACAAACACGATTCACTTGATGCGGATAAAGACGCTACTCCAGTCACTAAGTCAAAGCATAAACGTAAGTGTCATAACTCATATTTATATGTCAAAAACAATTATTTAATAATTGAAACTCATTTTTCAACCGTGAACTTATTGGATAAATGACAAATAAATGGGTATTTTTGTTCACCACGCGCTATTTTTATGTGTTTGTTCGGAACTTCTATCCATAAAGAATTGGCGGATTTTGTTGATTGCAATATTAACTGAGTCTTCCAAGGGTAGAAACATTATCCACCAATCCTTACGCCGAACAAGCTAGGTTAACGTGGCTGTCATAGGATACATGCCACGTTTAATAATTATACGCGAACCAATCATATGCACAGAAGGTCTGTCTAATACAAAAATAAAAAACCTCTGTTCCACTAATGGTCATTTTTGATTGAGAAGTGGCATTAGTACTTTTTTGTGCAAGAACATGGACCCAGTAGCGGTTTTTATCAGGTAATTAGATCGTTGTGCTTCGTTTCTGAGCCGAAACCTCAATTACATCAGTATTTTATCCGTTGCCTTCTCACTTGTAGTATTGTAACCATCATAGTCAAATTTCTGAATTTATTCTGATTAACAAAATTTGGTCAATCTTTCCTGTTATTAGAAATATATTTGAGTTTTCACGGTGTGTAGTTAATCGTCATTAAGCATTTGTGGATATAACTACTCCCAAATTTTGTTACGATTTTGGATAACATAATTTTTAAATGATAATGAAGAATGGCTTTATCGATATTAGTAACCATCATAGTCAAATTTCTGAATTTATTCTGATTAACAAAATTTTTTTTTTCTTAGGATAGTTTCCGATCCTATTTTTATTGTTTCAGTCGGGGGATCATCTCAGAAGTTGAAGACGGCTCACAAACTCAAAGCCCAAACCTCAAAGATCGTTTCGAGTTTCAAAACTCCCTCCGTTTGCTGTTGCGTTGTTAAGGAACTGCGGGGACATCGCGATGGTGTTTGGGATGTAGACGTTGCGAGGGCAGGTGTTCCTCTCATAGGCACTGCATCAGCCGGTAAGCTTTTCTTGGCAAGTTATATTTAAGAAAAACGTTGATTGACGATCCTGAATATCTAGCTTGAGCCTATATTATAAGTTAAAGGCTGGACTCTTTCCTATGTTCATACAATAAACCATCGTTCCGCCAGGCCCGCCCGGTCTCATCCGGCGCCGTTATCGTTCCGCCACTTCTAAAATGGCATTGTTGATATCAGAGGTCATATCTGTCGGTCATGTTTTTGGAGTCATCTTTGCCTATCGAAATTGGAGGTCAGTTGTGTTTCAGTTCGTCTGTTCCCCATTAAAAATGATTTTCCTGTCTTTGTATGACGCCGTGAAAACGAAGGAGGGTGCCGTTCGGTTTCTGCAAGATAGAAAGATTTTGCCTCAAAACGTGACGCGCTCAGGAGGAAACATAATATCTTACTGGATTGAGAGACCGGTGGCAGTGCAATAAACGTGGATGCTGCAGAGCTGCAAGGGCACTAAGGAGCAAAACTTACCTGACTGTTTCGAAACTCCCTTTGACAGATATTGTGCTGTTCATATATCCTTGGGTTACTGCAGTGGGGTACTCGCCGAAGCCTCCTAGATTCCTACCTCTGCGAATTTATGTGGCGCCAGACCCTTAAAGCCGACAAGTGGACCTCTTCGACGAAATTCCCGACGAGATTGCCATCTTTTGGCCTCCCAGTGAAGAATTCTGAATGGCAACTTCTAATAATAATTGACGAAAATTCGACACAATTTTATCCTATTATGTGAGTAAAATGAACCTTTACGTATTCTAAACCTAAACCTAAACGTATTCTCTTCTTTCGTTTATTATATACGGTACAATAACATTATCAAGGCGGAACGATGACGGCAGAAGGGGAAGCAGGCGGGCGGCCGAGAGGCCTGGCGGAACGATAACGGAAAAGGTCCAATCATCTAACTTTCAAATTATTTTTATTTAAAAATTCCCGAAAAATAATATTGTTATATTCTGTTGACCTTCCATAGATCGAACGGCTTGCATTTGGTTGGTGGAAGCTGGTAAAATCGTACTTCGCTACGTTGGACACACAGGGTCAGTCAACTCCATCAAGTTTCACCCTTCTAGAGATCTTGTGTTGACAGCTTCTGGGGATCAAACTGCTCACATTTGGCATGCAGCATTCAATGTTGACGTCGCCGGTGGTCAGCATCCAGTAAGCACATTGTATTCTATTTCTCAAGGCTGGTTTCACCAAGAATCCCTTCACCATTGTTAAAGTAGATCGTTGTTCTATTGAATCAGAGATTTGAAGGTTGATTTAAACCAAACGGGTTTCATCAATGTAAGCCATGGTTATATCGTTTCCGTGAAACGCCAATTTAGAGTTTAAACGTTGATTTAGACGATTTCAAGGAGGCATTTGCCCGCGAAATGAGAGTGATAAAGATGACAGTGATAATGTAACCAACAATCGTTTCTATTTTCGCTCTTCTCCCGTTTTTGTTCGATTACTCCTTTTTTTCCATTTTCGTCAAGTGTCGTTTACGTGCGTAGTCCCAAATCCTTACCTGTCACGTAATATTCGACCAAACTTTCAATTTGTTAGAGGACCGACGGAACAATAGTTCCTGGAACTTGATACCTTGATGCGAAATAAATATTGTCCAGCTTGAAATCCCCCGTACTCTCCTAATCAATCGTGGATAGCGAATAGTGAAATCTGCGTCAACCATCATCCTGTACCAATGCTAATTGTTTTTAACACAAATTAGACAAAATAACCAATTGCAAAAATAGCCCAATAATTAGGAAACCACTGACAAGATGTAAAACTAACAGAAAACAATAACAGGAATTAGCACAATGAACAGTAACAACATTGGTAAACGTTGATTAAAATCTCATGTTAAACCTACCGGGTCTCAGTCTCTTCATTGTCATTAGATAGATCAACTAGGTATTAGGGCTGTAGTTGTTTTAGATTCATTCTGTTTGCATAGAATTATGAAGGGAATTGGTTATGCATATCACGGTTCTATTGTGAAGTGAATGAATAATTAGTTCTTCTCTCAGCCTTGGATGTGAAGTCGGACAACTCATACATTGGTTGGTCCTGATAGGTATTCTGTGGTACCCCTGGCACTATGAGTGCGGGACTGATGGAAATGTTTGCCAACTTCATGTTATAAGCATAAACACTCACTACAAACCGAAAGACAACCCATCCTCGTAATCCTGCCGCCAGTTTTTACTGTGGGTGGTTTCCTTAATTGGATCAGAAGTTCATTCTTGGCCGCTGCCACCTAAGATAACTTTTTTTTGTCTTTTTAAACAGTAGAATGGTAGCTAGTATTAGGAAGGATTGAGGTAATGACTTCAGCCTAACCGCTCTCCATCTCCAAGGACGATTATTATGAGGTATTCATCCTTACTAATCCTAGCTTAATCTCCTTCACCAAACAATTATCCGCTTCAAAAGTCGCTTTACTGCAGTACTCAGTAAGAAGTGGATAAAACTGCATTCACAAATGGCAGGATGATTACGTAATATACTCGTAATGATTCAGCTTTCAATAATAATAGCAGTTTCGATATTAATGAAATGCTGCAGGCGATCCGTTTCCTATTTGATACCCGAAAGAAACCTCTAGGGATCATTTCATTAGAAGATCATTCATCAATTAAATCTAACAGCAAAAATACATCACCCGAACAGCAATACTCGTGTAGCTATCTTACCGATTGGTTATTAATTTTCCAATTTTTTATGTTATTGATATTCAATCAATAATTTGACGAATTTAATGCAGATTAGACAATGTTGTACTAAAAATCGAAATACATGTCCTTAAAGTCGTTGAGGTGTGTTGTGTTTTATTTCTTTTGACCTTAACTTTAAACCATTATTGGAATCATGTTTTGGAGGTATATTTAAACCGTAGTTTCACTGTACTTCTAATTGTGCCAACTTTACTGTGATCTTTTGATAACTGATATCCGTGAGAGAAATATTTCGTATTAAAAATTGTCTACTTTTATTTCTGATGTTATACAGAAAACGACTTGCTCCTCTGACGAAGACATAGATGGAGGAGGAGATGCGGAGGCTGAAGCGGAGTTGGAAGGATCGGTCGTTTCGTCTACACTCAGAACTCCAATGGCAGAGCTGGTCGGTCATTGCGGTGTGGTAGCTCATGCCGATTGGATGCCTGGTGGGGAGCAGGTGGTGACGGCTTCGTGGGATCGCACTGCTGCTCTTTACGACGTGGAAACCAGAGAACTTATCCACTCCCTATCAGGTAGACTAACTTCCTTCTTCAGAGTTCCAGTTTCATTTCATAATTTATTTTGAATAATTGAAGCATGTTGTACAGTAGTGCTCGGGAAACACACGCAGTAGATATTGTTGGGAGGTACTCCATTAAAATTCCTAAGTGGGTGATACTGAATTTGAGATGGAAAGTCTGAAGAAATGTTTTTAGGTTCAATTTACAAAGGGTTCTTGTGATCTGTATGGAATAGGAAGTGAACCAGCTAATTATCAATATAGGCAGGTCTTATCTGTCATCTGAATGTCTGGAGTTGCCATCTGATACTTAACTACCAAAGAAGAAAGATGAAATTGGAGCATTTCTCTGCCTAAGCATATGACATGCAGGAGGCCTCAGAGTTTTACCTGCAACTGTGTGTCTAGTAGGATTGCTGCGCTAACTTAGCTTCTTAACACACTAAACTTCTCACTAGGACTTCATAGGTATTACGTCCACTTAACAGTGTTAAACTAGTGGAATGTTTTACCCTTACTTCATTCCCCTATCTCCACTGGACTTATCCGTAATATCTGCTCTTTTATCTTTCCTAAGTACCGTTTATCTCTTAAAAAAAAAAAAAAAAAAAAAAAAAAACAGTAACACTCCTTAACGATGGTTGAAGTTAAGTCTTTAAAAATATAATTGAAGGAATCATGCAACGCTCTAAACTTTTATCTTGCAGGTCATGATCAAGAGTTGACTCATACGTGCGCTCATCATTCCCAACGTTTGGTCGTCACTTCGTCCCAGGACACCACTTTCAGACTCTGGGACTTTCGAGAACCTATCCATTCCGTTTCAGTCTTCCAAGGCCACACCGAGTAAGACGAGCTACCTGTTGATTAACTTTCGATTCGACCATTTTGTGTGGCAGCGATTTACATTGCCTTGGACAATTGAGTTCCTACTCCCATCCTATAAGTATTCGCGGTTTTATAATGATTATAAAGCATGCACCTTAAAAACTATTAAAAATTCGAAGAAACACTCTATTTTACTACGTATGCTGATATATTTCTTGAGCCGTAAACCATTATCCATTCCTACATCTTTATTTATTTCAAATCTCCTCTATCAATGATTCCCTGATCGTAATAAAAGGTACAATGGATTTTATAACCACATTGATTTGATGAGGTGTTTGTTTCTGTATTTCAGTTCCGTGACATCTGCTGTTTTTACAAAGCGTGAAGACAAAGTCATATCTGGTTCTGACGACAGAACCGTCAAGGTAAGCCAATTGCATTTAATTCACATAATTTTCTTCCACTAGTTGTATTTATTGAACACGTAGCAATTGACCATCGTTCGAGCAATTGGAAAACTATGCGACGTGGGGAATGATGACTGCACAGATAAGAGGACTCGCCCAAGTCCATGCGGGTATATTAGAAGAAGGGGCATATAAAAAGGTCGCAGCCAAGAATAACTCCTCGCCCAGGGATTTGGAAACTCTTCAGACACGTTCGTAAGGAGTAAAAGCTACTTATAGAAGCTGAGGGTATGTGGAGAAGGTATGGAAATATGCCTTGTATTGGAAGCGAATCATTACTGCTCAGACAAGATACCTTGAGGATTCTGGAGGTCAATTTCATTGTAATAAAGGAAGAGTCTATTGGTCCGTACACTGCCCAAGATTCTCACCTGATCACCTCTGAAATTATGGACACTGTTGTGATCTGCTAAGTGAACTGAATTCTGTCATGTTTCCATGACAAATTGATAATGGTTACTTATATATTACGAAACGGTCAGCGTCATCAGCCTAGACTTGAAAAAGCTCTCTCGTGGTTGCTGACTGTCTGCGATAAGTCTCTTTCAGTGGGTTTCTTCTTTTTCATCAAGAAAATAGCTCTTATAATTCCTCTGCAATGTAAACTCACGCCCTGTACTTGATGATACTCGTTTTTACTACTTCTTTCCTTGATAAATAATTCTATTTTTATTATTTTAATTCAGGTGTGGGATTTGAGAAACATGAGGTCACCTCTTGCTACGATAAGGGCAGACTCAGCCGTAAATAAACTGGCTGTTTCCAATAATGGGCTTATCGCAGTGCCCCATGACAACCGCCAAGTCCGCCTCTACGATCTCGCGGGACAACGAATTGCACGGCACCGACAAGTCAGTAATTTGTTATTAAATATTTGTCAAACGTATATGAAAATTCATTTTAGAGTAAGACTTCCCGGATCTATTAGATTAAATTCATTTTCTTGTTGTGCTGTTTCTTGGTGTTTTCTTTTAAGCAACTTTTTGAAGAGAATTGAGCTACTGTAATGGCTTCGCGAATTTGAAATTTTCTCCGTGGAGATCTGTTAATGGGCTATCTGAAACGATTCATGGGGTTTAATGCTTGGCATAATTATATATTTCTGTGTGTGGTCCATTCCTGATGACATTTCTCATAAGAATAGAAGAATAGAACTCGAAAGATTATCGTAAAATAATGAATCGTTATAGAAACTCTATTGTGGGAAATCAGATTGGAGTATAACACCTGCAGTAGCGGCATCAAGAGACGCTAATAGCTAGGTACGCACAATCAATCAATCCAAGTATCAACTCTTTCTATTCCTTACACGATATGGCTTCAATCATGGAATTTTGTTGTATCGATGAAGGGCTAACTCACGAGTTAAGGTACTGCTCACCATGCATTATTTAATGCTTCAACTGAGGCTGTTTCTGGTGCCAGCACGTGTATCATATGACTAATCCAAACAAGTGGAACTATTGCTGCAAAGTTTGAAATTCGAAAGAAATTCTGCGTAGTTCTTGAAAGTACTGATAACAATTTGTATATACCACTAAAAACAAAACCAATAGTTAGAGAAACTGCAGATGTAGTTTCACAATCTTTATGTGTTAAGTATGTTCTCTTTCATTCTTTCACAAAGTTGCATTCTAGGGTCAATTCTTTAGGCACTTTGAATGTTTCCTGTTACCTGAATCTAATCGGACTAAAGACTAGCGTAGTTTTAAGCTTGAATAGGAGTTGCCTAATAAAGGCGCGGCACCCAAAAGCAGTTACCTTTGGCAGTGAGAAAGCAAAATGAAAACCCTTTGATATCGTAGATATCACCGTTTCATTGTACGGTAATTTGAGTTATTCACGTGTCTATAACAAATATTCTATTTCTCATTGATGAAGTTAGGGTTGTTAAAATTCCGTTATAGTAAAGTAATTGTAATACTTGTAGCTACTAATTGTTGCCATCGACCACACCGCAACGTATTTAATCTTTGTTCCCCTGCCATTCTATAACTGCGT
This sequence comes from Creontiades dilutus, assembly GCA_031894815.1. Lineage (NCBI taxonomy): Eukaryota > Metazoa > Arthropoda > Insecta > Hemiptera > Miridae > Creontiades > Creontiades dilutus. The sequence goes on from JAVIWC010005620.1 coordinate 2,216,083, forward strand.
ATAAATCTGAAAATAATGATTGGAATTTCGCTTGGCAATTAATTTTTAGACGTTTGACAATTTATAAATAATTTCTTCTTGACGATTACCAGTATTGGCTTTCGTTGTAGGCTGTTCTCCTATTTTCTGTGCTCCATCCAAACATGCCTCCACTTACTGTCGTAATCAACTGTTCTTTTGAAATCTATGTCTTGTGTTTTTTCTGATATCTTCGTTTCTTTTTTTTTTCAACAACTTCTAATACCATTCCTTTGTCCTCATACCTGAATATTACGGAAAGTGCAGGAGGTAAATATGTGTAATCCACAAAATTCGCTTATGTTGTTCATTAGCCAATTATTAATACCCACTGTGAAACATTAAACCTACTTAGTTTATTATATGTCGCCTATTCCTTCACATGAAAAAATCATATTCATTGTCTGATGTTTTGTTTATTTGTTTCCAAATTTTTGCCTTTTACTTAAAATCCTCTATCAACACATTCTTATCAAGCTATTGGTCATTAAGAAAATTTAAGATGAATTAAAAATGATCATTTACAACATTCGAATCACCTTGGTTCTGTAAACAGTGGATATCCTTCATCGAATCGTACTGTCCTTAATGATTTTGCCCAACACCTATTTTCAGATTTCCAAAAGTTTTGTCAATGCGTACTTCCATTTTCACGATCGTCTATTAGTAAGTGGAAAGTATAGCCAGCTTTGATTATTTCATCCTTTTTATCAATTTACCATAATAGGGGAAAACTATTGTTTTCAATAGCCACCAATGAGACCTCCTTTTAAAGTGGATTTTGGGCTATTTTGTTAATTGCTTTTTCGTTTTTTATCATTTTTGTATTGAAGATCCCAACTTGAAATGAGATTCAAGCGTTATGACCTTAGTTTTTCTTTTATTTTTTGTTTCAAACACCATCGCTCACTCATCATTTTTACCGCCTGTCATTTTTCGAAATCACCCTAACCTTCCTTTTCACATGAAGCGCTTTGGTTTTTTCCCGTACTCCACACCATCCAGAAAAAGTGTGTTTGATGTATTTGTTCAAATTTTGGGCAGAGTTTAAAGCGTTGAATTTTGATTTACCAGTTATTTATCAACAATGCATCGTAGTGTAGGCCGTACTTGGTGTATGATCTGACATAAAGATTGAGGCAGTTTCATAGATGAGGCTTGTGATTGAAAGGGGACATCCAATATACAGATGGAAACGATGGGATCAAACCAGTATTATAAAACAAAGTACAGTTTACTATAGAAAAATTATAAATTCGAAAACACTTTAGTTGCCCATTGGGAAATTGGATAATCATGTCGTATGTCTCTTGTATGGGCAACTTTAGTGTAGTGGAATTTCACATATTCGGATCGAGAATTGGATTCTGAACCCTTAAAAATCCCTGACTGTAAACTTCAACAAACATATTGGTAGGCGATCCATGCATTACAGGGACGTGGCTGTGTCCGGTTTATTTTTGATCATACCCATAGACACTTGGAAACATGTTTAAAAACTAGACAGAATTCTTAATCGAACAAACGAAAAGGATGAAAATTGGCTCAGAATTGTAGTAGGTATGAGCAGCGCTTGAATGGATCGGCCATTATCCCCCCCCCCCCCTTTCTCGAAATCAAATTCAAAATTTCTGTGGTTTATTGCACAAAAGAGGTAATGTTGGACAAAAATTGGGATCGAACCAAAAAGTTTCGTGAAAACCTGCAGTATAAGCTGCATGAGATCATCTGTTACTCCTCATATTACACCTTTTTGGAAAGCTCGTCAGGAGCTTTTATCTGATAGAATAAAATAGCTGAAATTGCCCAATGAAAGATATCATTGATATCATTTTACGGCCCCACACAGCTTATAAAGAAAACTTCTCCATTCAACATCAATATTATATTGAATTCAATTTATTACGGCTGTTTATTTAGGTACATCTATTCATTAATCTACACTTCTTGAAAATAACTCGGTCCTTTTTATTGATTTTATTGAGAGTCAAATGCCTGGTTGGTCGATTCATTTAAGAATAAAATATACTGATATCGTTGGTTTTTCAAAATTCTTCATTTTTAAACTCTGCTTACAATTTTGAATTCGGAGAATGTATGTTTTTAGCTAAAATAAACTTTTAGTAATCAAGATTTTCCTTGTAATGGAAAAGTAAAAATGCTCTGTACCGCTCAACTAACCTCATTGCAACATGTAATGACACGAATGCTCTCTAACATTGATGTGCTTGTTGACCTTTTATTTTATTGATCATTTACCAAGTTTTGTGGAACGCGATCAAATTATGCTTTATGTGGCGTGTTGTTCGGCATCCACGGCTTGTCTTAATAGAAAATTATTAGAAAGCTGAGTATTGCTTGTTCTCGTTAAGAAACTCTTTGGATCCAAGTAATAGCTAGTAAACACTATTTATTAGTTTTAACAAGTGCAAAACGATGAAATTTGGTGTAATTCTAAATTTCAGCTGCAAATTAAACTAATGGAATTGTATCTCTTATACCACAAATGAAATAACTTTAAGTTCATTTTTCGAAATCAATCCTCAGAAATGTAATTATTATCCTCGTAGAGTAGTTTTTAAAACCTACTCATCATTATGGGGTACTAGAAATGAATGATTTTATTACAAAATTGTTTTCTTTTGAATTTCATAGTACAAAAAGATGAAGCGTGGTTACTCCTTGACTATAAAATCCACCTTGTCTACCATCAGCCAGGATAGCTTTACTAATTCCAATTGCCCAGTTAGTTAGTAAATTCTGTTAGTAAATTTTTTCAAGGTACTGCAGAATAGATCTCAAATTTTAGACAACTACTGCCCAGTAACGCTGTCCAATGAGCATTTCTTGGATACTTTTCTAATTTTTTTGTTTGAAAGATGAGATTGTATTGAGATTTTTCAAAACATGTACCACGGAAATTCTTAAAAGTCAATGCCGTCACCTCTATACTTGGATGGATACCCGAAGTTTTTATCCTCGAGTTGGTTAAGACAATGAGACAAGCAGGGACTTTAATGAGTAATCCTCCACCATAAGTTGCGTATACAGAAACATAACTATTCTGATAAGCTTCCATTATGTTTTCAACTGTGAACAACACAGTTTCATAATATTTCCTACTCATTCACGTTCGGTTTTGTCATGTAATGATTCAAGGCGGAATGGTATAGTTGCCCCTTCTAAGGGCTGAGGCAATTAATACCCACAACACCCAGACGCTAGAAGGCCTATCCATATCCATCACAGGTCTTGCTGATTGTGTTTGCCATATTTTGAAATAGATAACAGTTCTCGAATGGGGTTTTATAGATGATCACTAGGTAGAAAACTGGTGATTTAAAAAATTGCAGAGCGGAGTAGTCAGTGATACTATAAAATTGAAGTTGGTGGTCATCTTTCATGGAGTTGTTGTTCGAGGAGATTGACGGCTCGTACTGTTACGTAACCAGTGTGCAACTGCCAAATTTAATGGTTCTAAACATAGTCAAACTTACTAAACTTTTCCTATTCCGGAATGTGGGGAAAAAATAAGAAGAATTCAGGTCTATGGGTAGAGCTACTACGTCTTTCAGACATAAGGATTTCAAAAGCCTTCATAGATAGAGGTTTCTGTGCTCAGTTAATGATTCATCTGTGATAAGTTTTAAACTAAACTTTTCCCATCCAATAAGAAACCCCAAAAACTAGTGGAGAAAACATTAAACTAGTGCAGGTACTAGGGTAAAGTACCATCTTCCATATATGGAAATTTGATGTTGATTCAGGGATGCCTTGGCTCTGAGGTACCTATGCGCGTGAGATTGTAGGGCTCCAAGCTGACTGTGAGAGGTGTGGCGCAACCATGACCGTAACAGATGAACATTCAATGCAATTATTGCAAGAAGGGTAGTCTTGTGAAGAACGGACATGACCATGCTCTCGTCCTTGTTATGGGAAAGGATCACTACGGAGCCAGTTATGAGAGAAGCAACTGAAAATCGCTAGCGCATACCTGAACGATCAGGGTATTTGGGACAGTGTGTTGGTCGATTTTGTTGATACTCGCATTATCAATGTCGGCCCCCTTCATACTGCACCCTGGACTGGACATCCGTTGCGAACCAAGCTGCCCAGCAGAATCCCATTAAATATGGTAGGGGAGCAAAAGACTCTAGACATCCATCCTTTAACCCTCTCGTAGTTTTTCATGAAACTGTTTTGCACAAGTCATACGAGGTTTACACAAAAAGGTTGGCTGCTGCTCTCACAGAAAAATGTTTTAGACTCTTCTCGTTTCTTGCAATGTGAAGGTGGAAATCTAATCGTCCGACAATCTAGCGATTTCCATGCGATTTTGGAGCTTGGGACTGGAAGATGACCCTATGTTGCCTTCTCTACAGGAAGTATGAACGAAGAAACAACCTAAAGAACATCGCTCCCAAAAGTTTTCATTCTCACCTCTTCTCAAACCTTCTCCAGATATCTGTAGAATATTGAAAAATTCAATTGCTGCGTGTTAAAAAAAAGTATTAATAGCCGTTTGATAGTTAGAGGATCACTGCTTCTGCGCTTCGTTTGTTATTCTTCTATGATTAATTTTAAAACTTATTAAAATTTACTAAAATTTTCCCATCCGTTATGAACACCAACAAGGAAACTGGGGAAGAAATAAGATGATTTCAGATCCATGGGTAAAGCTTCATCATCTTTCGTTAATGGGAATTTTCGTAGCTATCGTAGTTAGAGATCAATGATTCTTTTGTGATTAGTTTTGAAACTTAGTAAAACTTACTAAAATTTTCCAACCAGTTATCAACATCAAAAACGAAACGGGAAAAGATGGGATGCATTGAGATCCATGGATTTAGCCTCATAATGTTTCGTGCATGGGGATTTTATTAGCCTCTGTAGTTAGACGATCTTTGTTTCTATGTGATTGCAAAAGAAAAGGATTATCTGTTCTCGTAAGTAAATAGGTGTATTCAATAAGTGTTTGTATTGAATTAAAAGAAAACAATTGGTGGTAGGATTGAAATACGGATTGATATTGTTTGGTGATAGAAATTGCAAATGAAATTCATTGAGAAATTATGGGGAAACGGACATTTTAAGTAATACTACCGGTTAAGACCCAAAAAAGGGGGAGGCAACATTCTTTTTTACCTCCATCATGATGTTTGGTGACTCAGAATATTGAATAATTATTCTTCATTCAAAGTTATCTGAATGTGCACAACATTTGTCTTGAGAGTTGGCCATTTATTCTGCCTCCTCCAGTACAAGTTACCAATTATTTATCGTTTTGTGGCTCTATGACTTTCTTTCAGGGTCACCAACGGATGGTGTGCAGCGTGGCTTGGGCCGATGAGCACAACTTCAGCTCCCATTTCTTCACGTGCGGTTTCGATCGGCTCACGCTCGGTTGGAACATCCAGAACATCAAAGATCTCTAATCTTCTAGTCGCTGATTTCACCAGCTAAAAACAGGGTTTTCCACGTTCGAATTACTGTATGTAGTGAAGGAGAACACTACAGATATTTAGATCTCTGCACTATCTCCCGTACGAAATGTTGCTGTAGGTCACTATTCTAGTACGCTCAAAGCGGGGTCGTGGTTCTCTCTGTAATTCAAATCGCAAACGAACTCACATTGTGAAATTGTGTGAATAGATAACATATTTATTAGTATTTAGAGAAATTGTCCAACAAAACCACTTGGACCCCACTTTATATTCATATTCTCCTTGAACCCCTATTAAACACTGGGAGTGTTCATTATGGCACCTGCCAAGTCTGATATTAGTTGGTTTCCTCACTAATTTGTATTTTATGTATATTTTTACCATGTGCATCGATTCGTTTATGAATGATGATATTCTGGTCTTACCCATAGCCTTTCAGTTGATGGATTTGTTTAAGATTGTTTATTTTCGTATGGATACTAATGTGAAAAGCTGGAGTGGCGTTTTATGGTTTTTATTACTGTCAAACATCCTAAATATTTAAAAGGGCATTGATAATATATTCGACAAGGCTTGATGGGGTGTTTATTATTTAACTGGTTTGTGGCGTAGGAAACCACACGTTGATTTTTATGGTACTCGGGCAGCAACTAGGTGAATTGGGTTATATACTTTCATCAACTAGTTTATTAATCACCTATAGATATAATCTATCGATTGAATTTGAATTACTGATTACCTGTGGCACCCATCAATTCATACCATGGACATCATGCAGATACATTGTAATCTATACATTTATACTGAAGTTTAACCTCCTTATGTAAGTTCATTCTATCTTGTACTACTTATTTCAGCTGATTATGAGAATCCCAGTTTAGTGGACATGTAGTTTCCAAACTAGTTTTATGGTTAATTTGTTTGGTATGTAGGTACAATTTGAAATTATAAGTTTGACAAAGTAAAAACCTTTGTATACATATCCGTGGTTGTGGGCAAAGAGGAGTGAGTATGGTACAGGTTAGGTTTGTCTGAAGCTGCACCTCCTTCGTCTCTAAGCTAATGTATGAATAAGTCAGTGAAGGGCTTACTGTGGGACAGCAACGTAATATTGCGCCTTAATGTTTGATCTGCCTTTAGCTGAGACTGGCTTCCTATCAGATGACCCAAGTGCCTATGTCCTGGGCGTTGTGCTGAATGAGGAATGTTTGGCATTTTACATCTGTCCATAATCATCTCACTGCACTATGAACTTGATATTCAATGCTCAACTTTATCATAGTTTGCTTGTTGGGCAGACGAAAGAGTTCAAAAACTCAGTTGTCTCGAGTTTCTTTCCTAATTTTTTTCAATTGTTATATCAGCCTTTTTTCTCTAGTGATCAGGGGAATGTCATTAGTTCCCACGAACCTTCCTCAACTAGAAACTAATGAATTTCAGAAAGGTAATATGAGGTTATCTATCCCGTGTGATTTTTCTTGAATTTCAAGATTAGATTTGGATTGGACAAGTTCGTGACTCAGTGATACTGCTGGATCAAAATTACACCAGTTCGACATTCAACCTAGGGTTTTAAAATAAACATCATTGGAACAGTATCAAGTTCATACAAAACGGGTTTATAGAATTACAAACCCTTAACGTCTAAACTTAATTTAGTCATTGGTATTTTGCTCAATTTATCGTTGGATCCCTTTTTATTTTAGCGTGCTCTGTAGTATAACTGTTCCATATACTTGTAGATTTTCTTTGTGGAACGTTTTCAAATACCTATTTTGACCTTTGGAAAGAATGGGTGCTACTACTTGGCCCCATGTATCTTTTCTTGTTGAAAATGGATTGAATTATGGGTAGTCTATTTCTAGTTGTTACGGGGATAGTATTCACCCTGTTGCACATTGGCTCACCTTGTGTGATGAAGCCAGCTTACAAATTTTTTAGAGTAACCAAACAAATTAAATGTGACGTTATATTCAGTTTCCAATAATGTAAATTATGAAAGTATTATTTCTAAATTAGGTGTTATTTTATATATCTACAAACTTGTCTAAAGAACAATTTAATTTCCATCTGTGATGTAACCAGAGTTTACGTAGTAGGTACTATTATAGATAGCACATGTTATGTACAGTTTTCAATGTCACCTTCAATGCATAATTTGTTGAGTAAGTCGCCTACCTACTGCTTCCTGGTTCTATTCCTAAAATTATGCTATTTTTTATTTTGTAAGCAAATGTTTTATTTTTATATATTTTCCTTTTTCTTTTCATACTGCCGATCTGTGCTCTTCGACGTTCTTATTTGGCGTAATGAATTATAGCAAGCCAAGCATAAGAATTGAATGTAGGTGGCACAATGTAAATTAGAATACAGTAATTGGCATGTTATGTATGTTTGATAGAGCCACATACTGAAATGAAATAAATTAATGGAGTGATTCCACTAAAGCTTTTGGTATTTTTCAATTTCCTTCCTTCATAATCGTGATACAATTCGTTGCAGTTTCTAAGAACATTTATGTTGGAAAACCAAATTTACTGAAGTAAAGGAATTAGCATAGTTCATGCATTAGACTGTGCAACCAAAACTACCAAAAAACGTTAGAATGAATGTATTGTGGGGGTGACTACATCTTAATTACATCATGGCAACGGAGGCCCCTCCTAAGAGAACAATCGCCCCTAACCCTGGCCACAGAACGACTGATTTACCTACTGGTCATCAGAGTAATTTGGCAGTCAGATTTGGGGCAAGGCATCCGACTCCCAATTGAAGAGGTTGCAAACATTCCAGAACCGTGTATTAAGAGTGATTACTGGGGCTCCCTGGTTCGTCAGGAACTCCAACCTTCGTAAGGACATGGACATACCCACCATCAATGAACTCCTTCAACTAACCTATGCCCACTTTTTGAGTATCCAACATCACACCAACCCGCTATTAGCGGTCATCCCTGAATCAGCACCCCCTGACTGGCCCACCCGCGGGTTAAAAAGAAAACGTCACACAGATCTACTGCTGCAAAATCGTCCGTAAACACGTGCACTTGTTACGAACACCCACCATTCGGTTGTATGAACTATCATATTGTGTTACGATTGTATTACCATAAGTGTTAATAACTCACTGAGGGAGAATGCCATCGGGCTTGCACTTCCATTCATATGCCACGTTATTTGTCACCAAATGTTACCTCTAACTGTAATGCTTCTTAAGCAATAAAGTTTTCTTGGGTCATTCTAAAAAAAATAAAATAATTTTGACGTCAGTCTGTTATAGCGGAGCTTAATTTCCCAATAGATTGGAGAATAAGCTTTCAAGCTTTCTCTGGCAAATATGGAGGTTGATTATGAGCATGAAGTCTATTAGTACCGAATTTCAATTAAATATTTCAATCCTGTAGCTGATTTTATTTTCCCCAACTTAGGGGACAGTAATGTCCATTTTCACTTTTGCAGCGGAATGAATAGTTGTCTTACAAGCTTCCTATGTTGAATGTTGAAACTGATTTTGAAGATGGAGTCTATTATTACATAATTTCCACTAAATATATTTCTTAGCCGTTCAGCTATAACTATTTTACTTTCCCAACAGAGTGGAAAAAAGTCTACTGCCGATTACTGTTATCAGCAGAAATGTGATTGTAAACTAGGTATTTGCATTACCCCAGAATACTCCCAATTATATTTTATATGCGGAAAGTGGAGTAGAACCACTAGAATTCTATTTTATGAAGTTGCAGATAGACTATGTGGTTCGGGCATTAAAACTCCCCAAGCATAGGTACCCGCGTGTCATAGCTGAAGCAGTTATACAAGGGGAGGTGTCCTCGTTCCAGGCGTATCGGGAACGAGCCGAGGAATGTGGGTTGTCCCTTCCTGGTGAAATTGGGCAGGTTCGGGATTGGGAACAGAACTTGAGGAATATAAGGGAGAAGTTGATGGATGCATGGAGAACGAATCTGAACCAAGCTGTAATTGAATCACAGCACCACACGCTGTACACCCACTTGGATAGGACTCCGAGGGGGGAGGAAGTATCTGAGGAACACATCCCTGCGTATCACGCGTGCTATTTTTCGAGCGAGATCGGAGATGTTAAACGTAAACTTCAAATGGTGGAGAGAGGGAATGGTGAATTTGTGTTCTATGTGCAATCTGCAGGAGTAAGAAACCACATTTCACTTTTTGGCGACTTGACCAGTATTAAGCGAGTTTCGTGTGGAGTTCCTCAGAAGTCCGAGGTTGTCAAGACAAGAGATCATTGCAATTTTGAATGGGAATGAGCTGTTGGAAGCAATGGTGCATTACACATCGAAAAAGCTGGAAAATATAGGCAATTTATGATAGAGGAATTTAATTACACGGAAGAGGAATGATATATTTAATAAATAAATTGAAATGAAATTAATGAATGACTATGTAATGTTGAATGTAATGAATACGTGTATGTTTATTGTTTGGATTTATGTATATTCTTGTTTGTTGTTTATATTTATATATATTCCTGTTTGTTGTTATATATCAGTGACTGTCACCCATGATAGAAAGTTGTTATTATGGAAAATATTTATGCTGATTGTAGGTTATTAAAAACATAACCGAGCAAACTTACCTGCGTCAATCATATGATTATGCAGTATAAGCGTTTCGTCGTTTCATGTAATGTAGATGAATTTTGTTTTATGTTGCAATAAACTTCTTCTATCTATCTATGTGATTGTAAACTACTGCCGCAGTATTTAGATACCACCCATAACTACTGCATGAAAAGTAAGATTTCAACAAAATCCATCAGTTTTATTAAATTGAAGTGATCTTATAGAGATATTTACAAATAGCTAATCATAGCTTCCTTTAGAAAACCTGATCCTGTTCAGATTACCATATGGAACGAAATGTACGGAGGCTGAACTATGAAAAGGCAATAACTGAAGTAAGAAAAACAGTTATGTAGCATAAATTTCATACTCAATACGGCTATGCTGCTGGAAGAATGGAGAAAAGAAAACATTCGCACTGTCTGAGGTGTAACGGGTCAAACTGCGAAGATGAAACGCCACCACCACCTACTATATAACCATTACTTCTCTTCCACGAATGAGTAACCTGCTTTTCTTATTGTCATTTTCATTAAACATTTTTATATTGATTCATATTTTGATATAACTATCTAAATTCATGTTTTATTGAAATTGTATTACCCCCTAAACCATCAATGTCAGCGCCCGTTGTAACAGGGGTGTCGCCGAAGGAAGGTCCACCCGGAACCCGAGTTACGATCCGTGGGGAGAACCTGGGCACCAAACAAAATGACATCCTTGGTAAGACGAAAGAATCTTATTAACTCGAGTATTAATGAAATTATTGTAGATATGAATTGCCACCAAATCAAGTTATCTCTAGTACATACGCAGGGGTGATAAGAAGTAGTGTGGGCCACGATCACACAAGTGAATTTATAAGTGCATAATTGCATATTGAGGGAATACTCAAGTTAGAATATATACGTATAATCAGGGAACTATTTTCGATATGTTGGCTGTTTCGAAGTGTTACTTGCGTGTGTTCGACTAAGGATAATCGTTAAACTCACAGGTAGCATGTTTCTACGTTGTGGGAATAGTCTAGTTGGAATTTATACGTATAATCAGGGAACTATTTTTGATATGCTGCCCGTTCCGAAGTGTTATGAGTGTGTGTTCAACTTCGGATAATCGTTAAGCTCATGGGTAGTGTAAGCTACAATCACGCTAGCGAAATTACGCGTGCATAATAAAACTTTAAGAACCGAGATGGTTCGAGAAAAATAGTACTATCAAACTATAGAAAAACCTTCGGTTTTTTTCCACGAATTTGGTCTGAGAAAGCTTAGTTAGTCTATTATCCTTCTATTGATCAATCATTGCATGGGACTTCCTAAACATGCGGCACCTACCTAATCTCGTCCTATACGATATTTTATTGAAGATTTTGTAGGAAAGTACTTGAAAGAGGTACTTACCAATGTATTTGCGTGTTCCCGCATTCCATTGTATCAATCCGAATAGATGGAAGATGAAGATCGAACGATTTTTGCGCGAACACGAAACGAACGAAGACTGCCGGAGACGGCCACGCCCGAACACAGGAGAGAACTGGTCGAGGCCTGCCGCTCTCCGCTACGAGCCGGCCGGCGGAGGGATACCTGGGCGTTGGCCACGGAGCTCGGAAAGTTCGTGTTTTCGAAGTTTTAGGCGCCCAAAAACTTCGATAAAACGAACTTGTTGGCGCGACTTCGCAAAATACACTTGAAAATAAACGTGAAAACAGAGTACCACGTCCTACTCATCAAAAATATAGGAACTACTTTTTTTTACAGGTAATAATTCCCTCGAAAAATGGATTAAACGTTACGTTTTTGCTAAATGTGCTGCCCCTTATGAACGATTACCGGGGAACAATGATGCTGATCATATTCCTAAAGACATCAAGTGGTTTACATAGTGTGTACTGTAAAAATGTGATCCTATTGAAATTGATTTGATAGTCTTAAACCGTTCAATCTCGACTACCCTCCAAATCGGTGCAAAATCGGACCACTAGAACTCGGAGGAATGATTCTATATGGATTTTACGTTCGCACAATGGTTTCATTGGGTACCAGATGGTACACATGTGTACAGAGATGGGCGTTAATCGATTAACGAATACTTTTGCGATTACAAATGTAATCGTTGAAAGTATTCGTGAATAACGATTACTTTTGAAGTAATCGTTATTCGTTGGCGAAACGATTAACGATTACAAAAGTATTCGTGATTAACGAATACTTTTCAGCGAATACTTTTAAAGTAATCGTGATTAACGAATACTTTTCTGCGATTACAAATACGAATAACGAATAACGATTACTTTATTTTTCTAAGTCTCGGAAGTGAGAATCTTCGAAGAATCCAAGAATCTTCGTTGTTGAGTGAAATTAAGAAGAAAGTTATGTTTTTCGTTGTCGTAATAATTATTGCTTCCGAGTCTACTAAAGTAGCGGAAGCATTGTTTTCACTTTCGGAATGTGAAAATTTTTTTGTCTCCAAAATCAAAAATTCCACTCACATTTTGCGTTTTAGACCTTTCAGAACAATTTTGGTTCCGTGTCTGTCTGTGTGTCTGTCGGTCTGTCTGTCTGTGTGTCTGTCAGCAAATCCTTGTTACGGGCAAAACTACACGAAGTTATACTCCGATTTTGATGAAATTTTCAGGGATTGTGCGGGTTGGGGTGTAGATGGTCCCCTATAGGTTTCATGACCCCCGGATCAATAGTAGCCTCTGCGCATGTGCAAACGTGAAATCCTTGTTACGCGCATAACTCTGGGAGTTCTTGACCAATTTCGATGAAATTTTCAGGGATTGTTCGGTTTGATGTGTAGATGGTCCCCTATGAGTTTCATGACCCCCGAATCAATAGTAGACTCTCCGCATGCGCAAACGTGAAATCCTTGCCACAGCATGCGGGAGTTCTTGACCAATTTCGATGAAAGGGATTGTTCCTAGATGGTCCCCTATGAGTTTCATGACCCCCGGATCAATAGTACTCTGCGCATGCTCAAACGTGAAATCCTTGCCACAAGCATAACTTAGGGAGTTCTTGACCGATTTCAGGGATTGTTCGGACTTATTAGGTATATTTTATAATTTGTTCAATAGTTGAACATGGCCTACCTTTATTTTCTCAAGTTATGCTCCTGCATAACAATAAATTTACGCTAATTCAATATTTACTTCACCTAATTGAACGAAGTTCTTTAGTCAATAATAATTTTCAATGATCTATACAGTCATGTTATGGATACGAGGAGGCTATGTGCCACACCCACTTGGCAGAGGTTTTTTTTTGTTGCCATAACTCCCCTGCCGTGGGAATGAGAAAAGTAAATTTTCACAGTTTAACCATACTTCGCTCTTGAAATTGGAATGTCCAATCCAGGACACATTCCAATCAATCAAGCGTCCAAATTTACAACATGCATCGAAAACGATACCCCTTACAACTTTGTTCTCAAAATCCCAATTTTTGCGCCCATTTTTCACTTCGAAACTTTGACAAAACCGTAAGTTTCCGTAATCATTATTCTTAATGTTATGTATAACTATAACCGCTATGCCTTTCAAGTACGCCCGCTTGCATAACAGACAATTTTATGAGCCTAAAGTTTTTTCAATTACCAAAAATTTGGAAAATGCAGAAATACCTACCAATCTCTTCGAAATTGTAACCTTATGGCACACCACACTTTTCCATTAGGCTAGAATGGTCAAACTTCACAAGTTGCCATTTGGGTCGATTTCACAAAGAAAAACTACTACTAGGTATGCCCACACGATTATCGAAAAGAGTTTCAGTTCTCCTAATTCTTCCAATACTTTTCTTTTCTTTAATATCTTCTTTTTTTCTTGCGAATTCGCTAAACCGAACGTTCTACGTTCATTAATGTATTTTCCCATAGGTAGTCGGTTGAGATAACATAGCAAATTGAAAATTCAATAATAATGGTACCACTTGTGATCACATAAAATTGGAACCAAAAGTACCGACTAATTTAAAACCAAGAAGTTAAATTTTGGAAACATCGTTAGATTTCAAATCTTAATTTGTGCTAATCTAAAAATTTAATTTTTCATAAAATTATTGTCTGTTTTATTCTTCATTTATTAGCTATGCCAGCTTCTGACTTTGTGTAATATGCAGATTTTTTTCAGGGTTTATTATAAAAGTCAATTTTTTTATTATATGCTCTTCTTGAACTTGCTTTCTCAATTGTTAGTTAGTTCAGACTGTGAGTTACTCTTGATTTAAGAGTAATTAAGATTAACCGAAACTTTTACTGGTTACTTATCAGTTCTCATCCAATTATGGTTGGTTTTTACAGGAGTGGAAATCTGCGGTTGCGATTGCACTCTTTCAACAGAATGGAAGTCCCCCAACAAGATAGTGGCTAGGTCGGGCCCAGGGAAAGGCCGAGGACAGATCATCATCACTACGGCGTCTGGCGGTAGAGGAACTTGTACGGTGGAGTTCAGAGGTTACTTCGAAAGGATCGGCCCTCTCAAAGAATCTGCCGTCTGGGTGGAAGAAGCGAGTCCTATAGGACCGGGCCCTTGGTCGAAAGGAACTACCTTTCACATAGAAGACCCTCTTGGACTTAGTGTAGAAGCTGACGAGTAAGTTTTTTTGTGAACTAAGTCGTATAAGAAATAAAGAGAATGAAAACCACAATTGAAATTGATTGCCTATTTCAAATATGATTGTGGTAGTTTGCCATTCTTTTAAATCGAAGGTTGGGGTTGTATTACTTTAAGGTCTGTCCACATTATTGCCTCATGTGAAATGCCACTCGACTAGGGTATTATACGGAGGACAGTGTTCTGTTTAGTTTGGTGGTTTAGGTGCTCGCTATACTCGCATCTCAAAAATGATAAGTTTCCCTGAATCAATCCGTTCTGTCATCTATAGATCAGTCGGACAAATAGTGAGAACGAGTGGCCTTCGTGTATAATACCCAGAACGTTCTATGGAAATTGAGGTATTGATCATGGGGGCAGTTGTGTGTGCCCATCGTTGAGTGGGAATTGAGGGTTAGGCCATTTGCATCTCAAAGTTGTTTAATATTACGCTGAGTTCTTTCGCCGTTTCAGATTTTTGTAAAGTAGGTCCTTTTCTTTGCCAATATCATTAGTCATCTTAGAAAGAGATTTGCGGTAAACATGCTTGTTTTATGACAAATACTAACCTGATAGTATCATAATGTGCTCTACTGAAACCTACGCCTTATTTTTCAATCTAAGAATAAATAATTCATTACAATTAATATAAACCTAAAGGAACCCTGAAAAAACTACTAAACATTAGCGAACGGTAGTATAGTGAAAGAATCTCTCTTCAAGATGAATAATGGCGTTGGCAAAGAAAAGGGCGTACTTTATAGGTAAAGAGGCCCAACAAAGTTTTGAAGTTTCATTTGAAAAGCGGAAAACAGTTAATTATGGAGAACGATCACTGATAAACGTAGGTACATATCATCAGAATTTAGATTGAAAATGTTTTCTTCGAAAGTAGCCCTAAAACGTAGTAGTACATTCATAATTCAGGTGGAAACCCTGGGACAATTTTCAAGATGATTGGGGTGAGGAAGCTGCTGTAATTAACAGAAAAATAGGTACTGTTTTCTCCCCTGTTGAGCAATCGAAAAGGATGATGTCAATATTTAGATTATTTTCTTCTTAAGGTTATCATGGAGGTTGGTAGACTGAGTTTTCAACAATTTCAGAATATTTTATCGTTTTCGTCTATAATAGTATAAAAAGGATATTTTGATGTAAAAATAAATTACATGGAAATCCATTATCTATTGGAAAACCATCAAGGCCTATCACAGATTATGCTCAACAACAGCAAACCTTATTCTTCTGTTTCTGAATTTCGAGATTCCTGAACGTTAAAATGTCGTAATCAAGGTTGATTTTAATTAATTTTTCATATTGAAAAGTGGAGTTTATTATTATTTGCTGTGGTCTATCCAACAATAACGAGATCCCAGTGGAATCGGACGAATTCTGCGTAGGTAATTCTACGCTAATGATGTTTGCTTAGTTCCTTTTGTAGTTTCCTGTTTGATTATTGAGCATATCCTAATCTTTAATTCTAGCACAAAAAAACTGCCGGAAGACGACCTCCAAGAACTTTTTCCTGGATGCAACGGCGATTTGTCGTCCGAACAATTTTCCCCGGGCTGGTTCCTTTTACAGCATCATCAGTCCACGACATTCGACGATCTCCGAGTCGGATTGGCCTACCTCAAAAGGAAAGTGGACGGCCACAAAGAGGGGCAACTAACTTTCCTCAAAGTACGTTTCGTGTTATAGTTATCGTTGGTTCTATTTATGTGAGTGAATGTATCATATTCATTTTATCAATTCACATATTTTTTGTATCAAAATTTAATAAAATAAATAGCTGACGAATTATCTTTTAAAGTAGCAAAGCTATGGTGTTTCATAACTTGAACTACTAGCTAGGTGCTTTAAATTTTCAACGACTCCAAGTCTCTAGCTTTCTTCTGAGCCACTTACCCCTCCTAGAATTATCACAATTACACATGCATACTGAGTATCAAATTGATTTTATTAATCTAATTTACCTTTACTGTTTTGTAAATTCAACTTGGAACGGCCTATACTTGGCATAGTTGAGTAATCGTTGCTCTTAATGGTTTCCAGGGCAATGTGTCTTCAGTGATGGAACAACTTGAAGTACTTGAAGCTCTTCAAGCAACCTTTCAAAGAGATGTAGAGCAATTTGGAAATGAGAGAACTGCGAAAATTGTAGATGCTATCATGAGTAAGTTGTTATTATTAATGTATTCGGATGTTATGGTAAATTTATGTTATGTTATATAAACGCATTCTATAAAGATCAAACTACTTCATTTAAAATAGGCCGTTACCCAGTTCACTCAGTGATCCACAAGATGAAGTATATTCCTACTTTTTTAATCCGAATTAGATGAAATATTCAGAGAATTTGTTCGTTAGGCTGCAAATGGTTCCCTATGTTTCACCGCTCTAAATTCCTACTTCATTCTACGTATGCACAATCGAAAAATCTTCAAGTTTAATTTTCTGTAACTGTTGTGGTCCAATGTGGTTCATTTTTGAGGTTAGTGGGGGGTTTTGAGTTTCAACATGATCGTTTCATTAGTAAGTGCCTCACATGCATGGAGGTAAAATCCTTGCAGCAAGCTTTTCTAAAGTAGTGTTTATCCCATTTTGATGATATTTTCAGGGAATATGCGGGTTAGGTTCTAGATGGTTCCCGATGAATTTTGTGATGGATATGGTTAGTTGGTCCTTCCCAATTTTTGAATCCGTCGCCTTGGGAGATGAATCAGACGTTTTCAAGCGTCTGGGTCATCCTCTGAGCGTGGCGGAGCACTATTACCGCATCCACCTCATGGAAGGGGCAACTACACCATTCCATCACCTCACAATTTCACCGCACACAAATCAATACTCCAATCTGTGCATAAGCAAATTCGTCAAGCATCATTTGCGCAGATTCTAGTGGTCCAATCTTGCTAAAATTTGGAGGGTAGAAAGGGAAAGCCGATTTGATCATCTCAAATCCATTTCAACTTGATTTCATCATTATTGTATCTGGAATAGAAATAGTGTGACAGAACTGCGATACGTATTGCGTTCGTGTCAACTCTCTCAAATTAAAGCGTTGATGTAATCATCGTTCTTCCCGAGAATCGTATCAAGTATTAAGAGTCTTCTAAATTTATTTACATTTCAATGATCTATTTATCGATGTGACCAATACGAGGAAGCCATGTTCCTCTCCCAAGTTGGCTGGCGTTTTTGTAGTTATATGATTATAATGTATTCATATGATTCTGGAGATAAATGGTATCACTGCTGCTTATAGTGGATGCTCACGTATTGGTTCATGTTTTAGAGAGTAAACAAGAGGGGAAAGTTTTGTTCGACGGAGTTCTCAAAGGTAAAGAAAAGGCTGACAGAACACGGAACGCTCTTGGCGTTCTCCAACGGTTCAGATTCCTCTTTACGCTCCCTGCTGCTATAGATCGAAGCATGCAACGTGCCGATTACGATGCTATCATCAGTGACTATTCCAGAGCTAACAATCTATTCGGGAAGACTGAAGTTGGCGTGAGTACCTATTTCATTTCACTAAATACCAAACAATAAGTTATTATTAATTGGTGGATGTCGGATTGGAGTGTTTATGAAGTCTAATTGTAGATAAATGTTGATAAACTGTGATACCTACAGGTAGGGGTTGCTTGACCCTTATCTTACCCGAACTCTTACAAGAATCGAACTATTTTCCCCTTTTAAGAATCATGGAAGTCTTTGAATTGACGATAGTTTTTGTCATTCCGAGATATTAATTTATCAATCCATCAGGAATTTAACTAATATTAGGTTGGCCTTGTCACCTATATAAGCTTCGTTGTTGCTCTACTAGTCTTCAAATTTTCTATTTATGTTCTTTCTTATTTCACAGCTTTTTAAGAAAGTTCTGTCTGAAGTCAAATTGAAAGTTGTTGACATCAAAAATGTGCTGAAAACTAAACTTCATACTATGCCTACAACTTTGGAAGCTCAGAAAAAAATCATAAGGTAAGTAAGTCAATGAGTCTTATTAGACTTAAGTAAATTTTGAAATTTCCAAGTTCTTGCATCCATTTTATTTTTATTTCTAATTCTACCTGTGGTTGTCTCTTGAAGAGGTTTATTCACTAAAGTAATTTCTGTTTCAGAAATTTAGTTCAACTCGAGTATGATGGCGACCCGGGATGGGAAGCTATTAACGTTCACGTGAAATACATCAACGGTCAGCTGAACGAGTGTTACAAGTTCCACATGGCCAACCTTGAGAAATTCAACTCCCCAGGTATATGCGAATGACCCCTTTGTAATACAGGTTTTTAAAATACATATTCATTAGATATTAGTAATTGTACCATGATGTCAATTAACATGTACTTCAAGCATCAAACATCCATAATATAGGCTAAGAAAAAAAGCTCTGAAACCAACTCAAATTCAAATTTAATTTTGATTTTATGATGAACTATCCATTTTAATTAATATTTAAAATACCCTAAGACCCTAATTAATATTTAAAATATGGAGTTCAGCCAATTTAAATTAGGATACGTAATTTTTTTGTATTTTTTCATTCTTTGTTAGTTTATCCTATATTAATGGACTTTTTGTTGTATTCCAGATTCGAAATCCAAAAATAGTAAACGGGATAAAAACCTTGAAAAACAGGTTGGTAAACTTTTTAGTGTGAAGTCTCCTTTTTACCAAGTACACTGACTTATTTCAATAGGGTCTTCCATAGTACATTTAAGAATTTAATCCATTTTAATCGAATATATGGTGGATTCTGATTACAGAATAGTATAACTGAGAGGGTTGATTGCATTGAGGATTTGTGCGACATCATATCACTTCTACTGCCTGAGCTTTGGTCTCTCGGGCAGTCCTACTTTAGCGGTGACCTTTACATGAAGCCTGATCAAAACAAACTGGCCGAATTCAAGGTTCGTAAACTGATTCTATTTCGTATCAACTCAGTGGCATATTCCCGTTTTGTACACTATTACCTTTTCTTTTTGAAGCTCGCATTGAAACTTGAAAAGATCGGCATATGATCCACAATAACCATTGGTAATCAGCTGCATCAGCACAATCAAGTATTCAATCCAGTTTGGGTGAATAGGGCGGAGTTTTAGGGCCACTGGCCATTCAACATTTTCGTAACTGCACTTCGATGTATAGCCAACGCGCAATGGTACCTCTAAAATGAGGCACTATACTATGAACTTCAAATGGACAGTGTGGAGGAGCTGATCAAAAACCGAGTAATGGCTCATATTTCCAGACTAAAAGATCATGAGACTGAGGATGATACGCTAGTCTAACTCGGCCCATTTATTGTCTGAAATTGCATGTGCTTATGTGCAGTTATGCGTCTTTGGTCCTGAAAAATTTATTGTAGTTATATAAGTCCGATTTATATAGTTACTTACTCGGTGCAGTAAAAGTTTTAACAAAATCTTTCAATCATAACCTATTACAGGTGTCCCTGATATTTATTGCGGTGTTTCTATTTCAGAGCAACACGCTGGCTTGTATATCAGAAATGTGCCGTCTTGTTCGAACAAGCGTTGGACAAGGGAAGTCTCCGCTGGTTGGCTGGTTCCCCCACTGCCTTCAATGTCTCAGATCTGTCGCTGCACAGCTGTCTCAAATCCCACACGACCCTCTCACCGCTTTAATTCACCATTTCAGGTAAGATCTTGTTACTACCACTGCGAAAAATTAATTTTTTTGCTACAATCTTTGCTCTCTTTTAGAAATTTAAGACTCCACAAGAAAGTTGAAGTAGTTACTATGGAACGAATTTTTATAATTGCTTCTAAGGTAGAATAGGTAGTAGAAGTTCTTTTTCACTTTCTAGAGAAGTTTTTTTTTTTCAAAATCAAAAGTTCCACTCGCATGTTACTTTTTAGTTCGTTCTAAACAACCTTTGTTTCATCTGTCTGTCCGGACCTCCTTGTAACGAGTTTTCATCCGATTTTGATGAAATTTTCATATAGTGTGCGGATTAGGCTGTTGATAGTACATGGCTCTCAAATCAATACATATCGGTCTGCGCATGCGCAAAAGTAACATCAACTCAGCATTATTTCCTCAAGTTCTATTGGTCCGATCTTATATTGTAACTAGCCTGTAGTCGGCAAGTTTCAAGTTTATTTACAACCGTTGTCCACAAAACCATGACTGATACGAGGAAACAATGTGCCACGCTCCACTTGGTAGATGTTCTTTCGTTCATTTGTCACTTATACGCTTGTAAATTTTCCGGAAATTTGAGCATATTTTGAGCACATTTAGGGGCATCAAATTTACGATAAAACAATTATTTTAAAATAATATTCAGGTATAAAACAATTTTATGATTTATAAATTTTTTACCAGTTCCTAAGTTGATTTTTTTGCCTCATTCTAATAGAATGAGAACCCATTTTGTGCTCACATTTCTAAATATTTATGTTCGTAGTCGGTAGATTTATTTTTAGTGACGGTATATTAAATATGAATACAACAATATTTGGATGGTTTTGGCGTTTTAGAGGTTTTTTAGCACATTCTTTCATTTGGATATCGGTAGACAGTTGTTTTCTGTAGACTAAACTTGCTTTAGCTAGTAATTATGCTGTTAGTACAATATGCGTTTGTTATAAATTGTGATGACATTTGCAGAATGGAATGTGTGAAGAGTGTTCTTATGAACGCCGCCGAACAAGTCAAGGAATTATCCATCAAGGAGAACTGGAACCAAATTCACGAGCCAAATTACGGCCTAATCACGCATTTGGTAAGTATCAGATACAGGTTTATTTAAGATTTTATAAGTTTTGCCTTTTGAACGCTGCTTACCAAATGGCGATTTGGTTTTTTCGAGGTTCTACCTCAAAATCAAAAACCCAGAGGTTAATTTCGATTTAGGAAAGTACTAGATCGCTGTCATATTTTATTTGGAAGTTCAATTTTCAAGTATGTACCAATCGTTGACACAATGGCAGGGTGTCCCTCAGTTCTACTGGTTTTATTTCGCAGCCTGGAACGTTCAAAACAACTGTGGAGACTGCTGTTACGACTTTGAAAGGCTCGGCTCTTCAGAAAGAAGCCAAAGAGGCCGACCTGTTCGACAGTGAACCTCTGCAAAAAGAAGCTGGCCAACTCGTACTAGTCATATTCAACAATTACATTCAAGTGAGTCAGTTTCTGTGACATTAACTTGCTGTTAGTAATACAGTTGTCTACATAAGTTTCTTCGAACCTCTATACTCCATTTTCTTCGAACCTCTATACTCCATTAGATATATCTGAGTGCTTCAATGAAAGTGAACCTTCAACATTGGACGGCCTTCCATGCCAGTGTTGCTGCGTGCAGAGATATTTTGCTGACCCAAAAGGGTATTGTCATTCGAGCACAAAGTCACCAACCACAGTAGTATAATTTCGTTTATAGCAAACGGTTGAGATAAATTTGAAGTTGATAAGAACAAACCACTCATTACAGGAAGAGACACTTACAGCTGCGTTCACTGTAAGAATGAGGCAGTTGTGTTAGCACAGATTTTTGTTCATGTTGGGTTGGGGTCACTGGCCGCCACTCCGGTACTGTAGATTGGTCCGTCCTATCCACACAGAAATATCTGATGGAGAATAATGAAGTTCACCAAATTGCAGGATTGCTCTCATCGTTGTTCATTGTGTGATAACTGTGGTACATACCACTTTGGTTTCTCGTAGAAGCAGCATTATGATAATTAGTAGCACTTAATGAATTGAATAAGTATTGTGTATCTGTACCGTACTGATTTCTTTACTTATCTGTTCACTGTTTAGGTGATAGACCAACTGTCAGCTAATGGGGAGGAGGAACAGTCTTTCACTGTCTCCCAAATGGGCGCCTCCACTTACCGACACAGTCAAACAACTCTTGTAAGTGTTAACCCCATTCATACCACACACAGTTAAACTTCTTTGTTCATTGTATATTGTGGAAAATTTTACTCAATATTATCCACATAAATATTTTTACATCCGAAGTATGGTAGCAGACTCATCATTGTCTGTTTTGAATGGTGAAGAAAATGTCTTCGCTCCATGTATAACTCCCAATTGCATTCTACATTGTAAACGTTTTGTTTCTTGCTTGTAAGCCTGCAAGTTCGTAAATACCTACATCAGGGATTATATGACATCTTTTTGCCTGATTATGATTGAAATGTTGATGGATTGTGTGAGCAGAGCTTAGAAGTTTAACAATGCTCGGATGAAGACAGTTTCTGTGCATGTGCACACCTTAATTTCTTGTAAAAAACATAACCTCTATTTTTTACATTCTGTCATATTTCATGCTAATCTAGTTCGACATATTTTGTCTACTCTGGCCTTCCTAACTAGAAAATTTGTATTTATATAAATATATCTTAAAAAATTAAACGTTTTAATTTTGATTAACAAACTATTATAGGTGTTCTAGTGTTGTATTATTGTTATCGATAGATATATAATACAGTTTCATTTTATTAAACTTCATTTTATGATTTTTTGTAAGATTTCACATACTCTCCAGCTTCAACACTTCACGTTCACTATTTACTAAGCGTTAGGAATTAATCTTTGTTATTTTTTCATTTCGTTTGTAGAGTTGGGAAGAGAAATTATTGAGCTGCATCTGTAACGTCAAGTACTCCTGTGAAGTCGTCTTGCCTGATATCTGTAAATCAGCGGCAGCAGCGGGTCTCCCACCACTCGAGTGGGTGCTTAGAGATGCGGCAGGATCTTTAGGTTACTACTTTTTGTGTATAATTGTTATGAAATCAAGTTAGAGGTCGCAATTTGATCACATAACACACTTTGAAAAAGCAAAAATGCTAAATTATTCAAAATTTGTTTCTTTGTTGTAGCATCATTCGCCAAGACTTCGATTTTATCAGTCTTTGTTCATGTATACTGGCCAACATTTACTGACCCTGACTAACGAAATAACCTTGAACGTTGAATAAGAGACCTAGATTTCCAAATTCCCCCTAACAAATCAACAATACTATGAATAATTAAGTTCCTAGGATTGTGTTTTTGGATCTCAATAAAACATATTAACCAAATATTTAATGTCGATTGGAAATTCGCTGACATTTCTAAATTCAATGCAGTGGTAGCTTTTCATTATTCATCCTACGTTTCTTTACTCTCTACAGTAGCTACCATATCAATTTACGTCTTTGTGATTTCAGGTGGTCTTAGATCTCGAATGGAATACATGTATATTGAGGCGAAGAGCGACCCTCTTGTGGGTACTATCGAACCTTCCATGTACATTGGACATTTTGACTGGGACACGGACCTGCCACCCCGGGGAGTCAGACCTTACGCAAACGAAATCATTGCCAATCTCATCGCAGTGCATGCACAGGTTCGTGTAATTGTTGTGTACTTACTTGTCTATAAGATGCAGGCATGTACATGAATCCCCATTTTCATGCCAAAACCGCAAGCTTATTGTGTCTCTGAGGTGTATAGGTTGCTTTTATGATGTGATCATATGTGCTGTCTGTAAGGTAAAGGAAAACTTCCACAGTCGAAGAGGTTTAATTGGTTAACTTGACTAAATACAAAAAGCACGTGTCTCGTGTGGGGCACGACTTCTCTAATGTTACAAGTCACGTGTCTACTGGTCTGATGTCTCGTGTCTAACCACTGTGAAAGCCGCTTAAAAGTTTGTTTATTACTACAGCTCATGATTATTTTAACGTGGAAAACTGTATACTGAATGTAGAAACTCCGTTTACAGTCTTATTGGAAAAGCCCATGTCCATTTTCAGGAAACTGTGGATCATATCTAATGGTTCACTTCAGTTTGATTGCTTTAATTTTCAACCTTATATAATCGCACTGTGACAATTGTCACATTGATAATTCTCCTAGAACTATAAGGTTCATTCATTCATAAAGATTCTCTTTTCTCAAGGAGTATAGAAAGGAACTGTGGTTAGTACGTTCGATTATTGTTAACTCCCTATCTTTCATTTACGTTTTCAATTAGTGTGCTTTTATATTTTCAGCTGGAAAGGTGTTGCAATTGGATGAAAGATACAGCATTAACCCAGATTGTGGAAACTGTCACTGAAGAAGTCTCTCGCTTGATACTTTGCGCCGCCCGTATGTCAAACCAGGGAGCAATGCAAGCTAATCTTGACATAGCTGCACTCCAGTTTGCCCTGGCTCGATACACCAGCCCCCACGCTCAGTAAGTTTCATTCGTGATCACCCACGTTGTACTTTTACCTTCAAAAACGAACAATTTTCTTGTGTCCTAAATCATATCTGTAATCCTGAAATCAGATCCACTAGACCAAAAGTTGGTGACAGCAGAAGTACAGGCTGCGAGGCAGTCAATTTTTTATAGCTATTATCCGTCTTACAAATGCATTATTTCAGAATAAAAAGGGTTGGGATTGAATATTTATAGTGAAATCACCAGTAAACGAGTATTTACACCTATAGATAGAACTATTTAGTAAACTGTGGATTCTTCGGGTGTCAAATTGATGATACGATTTTCAGAGGCTCCCCTCAAAACAAATTCAGAGGCCTAGATTTCACCTGTTGTATCACGCCAGTTGTGGATACCATACTGAAAGAGAATGACGTCAAAGTTGTTGGTAATTCAGATAATCGTTGTTTCCAGAAATGAAATGAAAAAATAATTTATTCCTTTCATATTAATTAATTAATTCATAATAATTAATTACCTTAAGGAGTTACCCCACACAAAGAAAGTAACTACGAGGTATGTGGGGAAGTATGCTTTGTAATTATCAAAATTATTTTCCAAGCATTTGAACATTGGGATTGGTACTGTAGCATTGCAGAGAAGAGATTTATGATAAATTTGGTTATTTGTTTTAAAAAGTCGGGAGCGGGGGCTGATTGTGCGGGCAAGCTATATTGGCGAGTAGCTACATAGAGTGATTGCGGACTTGCGGTCCCAGAAGGCTGAACCAGTGTGCTTGTGGTAGAAAATCACATTGGATTTTGTATACAACCGTTTCAGAGAAAAGACCTTGGTGGTATTAAATAGATCGATTGAAGGGTAGGGTTTGTTACGTTGTGATATCATTTTGAGGATAACATTTCATATAGAGATGCGATATGATGGGTAGGAGATGACTGGAAATGGGTTAAATGCTATGTCAATGGCGTTTACCAAACATCAACTAACCAAACTTTGTCTGTCGGTTTTTGTTACCTAATGTATGGACTGTTAATAGGTGCTGTTAGATTATGCTGTAGAATACGGAAAGCCGCAGTGGTCAAGAGTAAATTCGAATGAACGACCCATAATCACTATTAGTTGCATCCGTTTTTTGTATACATGCAAGCTGAGGGTGCCTGGAAATAGATTGCACCAGTGAGATGAGAGAATTCATTATTGTCATGCTGGTACCACTGTTTTCCCTCTATTAATCTCCCTTTGGCTTTTAGTTAGAGATTGTAGGACAGCTCACTGTCAATTATAGTTATTCTCATATTAGTTACTGGGAGATTTGACACACTGACACTAAGTCATATGAAACCTAACCAAATATTGTTCAATCATCTCTTAATTGTGTTTACTTTTTACGTAATGAGTATGCATTCCTCTTCATAGTTATTTGACACCTGTTATCAACAAATTAAAAAGGCACCATTAATTATTTCTAGAAGATTCTTCGGTGAAGCTCTTGAAGCAGTACCCCCTCTCAGTAATGCCAACGAGAAGTAAGCTCCCATAATCAACTACCATTATCCTGAAATGAACTTACTTATCTCTTTTGAATAAAACTATTTCGAGAATCTCCAAAAGTTTTCTGCAGTTTGCATTAAGGATTTGCTCTTTTATTTCCAGGATTGTCGAAGAGCTTTTGGACAGCTACAAAACAAGAATGCATCTGCAACTATACGCCTTCAGCGCCAAATCCAAATGATTGATTGGCTAATGTGTCACGCTTGAAATGGTGGAGTAAAAGGCTGTACCCATTATGTTGTTAGTGAGCCTCAACAAACGTAATGGGTGTTTCGAAAAACACTGTCAATGAGGGAATACGTACCTTTTCAAATAATGGCCTCATGAGTGTGAGTTGTAAAGTGTATCATCTGTGAGTAGGTATTCCAATGCTTTCTTCAGCATTCACCCCTATTGGTATAGCGCTTCTTGATCCTGTGAGATTTTGAAGTAGAATGCTAAATATGTGTAACCTAACTGAAACAGTAACTAACTATTTAATATTTATAATCAACTTCTGCATTACTTCTCCTGTTTATGAGATGAAAATTTCTCCATTGTTTTCTTAAGAACTAGATCAATTTAGTTCTTTTTTCTAGTTTCTTATATATTTTTTAAATCATTTCTTCAAATAATTTGTATTAAAAGAGGATGTAATGAATCATTTGGCTATGCAAATGTGATCACGTGTTTTGATTCCAAACGCAACATGTTTTTTTGCGAGATGGTACATCGAACAGTGTGGCTCAATTCCACATGAATCAATCATTCCATACTGGAAATTCATGATGGCTCAATGCTGTGCTTGAAGTTGAATCCGAAAGAACTGAGCTATCCAAGAATGTAGAGCCCTTGCAGAGATTGTAAAGGTTTAGTGCAAACGCTGTGAACAACAAATGAAGTGAACCTGTAGCCAGAAAAACTGTCAGTCTGGGTTATCTACCAACCATATGCAGTGATTCCTTTGAGGGAGTAATGGTTCTATTGCTTGAAGGCAAATTTGAAAAGAGCTTCTGCATGGTATCTTTGGATAGTTGGCCAACTCAGGTAGTTGCGATTCTTGTGGTCGATATTGTCATTCAAATGCTGTTAGTTGACTGTACAACTATTTCTTCTTCTGTAGAAGAACTGGTTTTAAACTCTCCATGATCAAAGTTTCCTGGTGGCTAAATAATTTATTCAAGCGAACAAATCAGCCTAATTACCATTACTTTCCCCAAAATTATACTTCTGACGCAACATTACTTAGGTACTTGAGGAAGTTTTTCTTTTAAACTGGAAGTACTCTGTTATTATAATCCATAAATATTTGTCTACTACGTCTATGTGATGCATTAGCCTAGTGATTGTGTTAGGTATGTGATGTACCAATTGAAGTATACTGTGATGTTCTTATCCAGAGCCTAAATGAAGTATTCCATCTTATTTCCCTGAATGTAATGAAATGATCTTGACGAGATGATTCAATATTGTAAAATTTGATGGTTATCCATGAATTGAAAGTAGAGTTTTGTTTAAACCTATTTGTAGATACCTGAATCTTCATCCCCACTCCCGCCAATACTGAGATCATGGCAGATCCTTTGTTATAGATAGATATGCAGTCGCTACCTACCCTATCATCTCAATCAGGTTCTCCGATCCTCTCATTAAAGTTATAACTGTTGGGGTCCTACCCAAATCCTTACAAGTGCAATAACAATGTTTTTACGTATTTGTTCTCTAATCTCAGATTCTTCTATGTTTTGAAATAAACCTGTGAGATTTTCATTTCTTATTACGCCCCGAATAAGTAAGTTATAAAATACTTATTTATGGAATACTCACAGTCGAACATTATCATTCTATTCAACCTAGCATATAAATATGCCTAAAATAACTTTGTTTCTAAATGTTCTTCTATTTTAGTTGAATTCCCTTGGAGAAACTCTTTGTTAAACTATTGTAACTCAAAGGTGCGATCTTTTTTGTACTGAATTATTTATTGATTACAGAACTATTGATGTATTGAACATATTATTTCGCTCAAGACATTGACTGCACATCATTCAATTTGTTATGAATGTATCAACTAAAAAAATATATATTTAGTTATGAAATTATTTTTATGCTGCTGCAAGTACCTCGTTCTTTGATGACATCTCTATTCTGATCACTCACTGTTCGGTCACTTTTAATGTTACGATTACCCGATTACGGTCGACCCGTAGAGGAAGGATTGTTTTTACTTTTGGAAGGTGAAGCCTTTTTTTCAAAATCCAAATTTTTACTAATTTCATCGAATTTCTATAGAAAATGAAACTATTACTAGGGTTTAAAAAATGTAAGAATCAAAATTTTCTACATGGAAATTGATTTTGACGATTTTAACACTGATTTACATGTACAATCTAGTACTGCTAAACATACAATCCAGACGATAACTCTCCTTAGGAATGAAGATTGAATTAGTACAATTCTTTTTTCGTACTACGGGGAATTGTCACTGGCTCGTATCAAACATGCGCTGTATGCTTCAATCCAGACGATAACTCTCCTTAGAAAACAGGATTGTGTCAGTAATTAATACAGTTATTGTACAATGAGACGTGATTGTAACTGTGGCATTCATTCGGGAGTTTCCAGTCGTGGCAGTTCAATAACAAGCAGCTTCATGGAACAATCCGCTGATAGTGGCGAATAGAGGTTTTCAACGTTGATTGCCCAAAAAGTGTGATTAGGGAAATATGAGGACGCAAGAGCTAACACCTACGATAAATAAACGCCAAAGAACTGTTGCTAAATAGCGAAGAACGTAGACAGAAAGATGATTTAGGCAAGGATAGTCAATGAGGCTAAACTTAAGTGGCAAAATATATGCTTGATTCATTTATCAATAAAAACAATATTTAGGGGTTAACTTCAAGATTCTTGTTTTGGGAAAAAAAACGATACCCATAAGACGTAGATATTTGGTTCTAATATTTTATTTTAGTACACCATAAGGAACTAAAACATGAATCATAAATCAAATTCATGAAAAGATGATTAGTAGTAACTTGGTGAACCAAAGATCATCACACTTTGATAAATATCAACAAAATAAATAGTTTAATGATAAATGTTTACTTCTGGTAAACAAAGGAACATAACATCATTACTACAATACTTTTCAATTTCTTTTTTTATTACTACGTTATTTTATGTCGGTAATACGCAATTTTAAAATGCATAAGTATTTATAAACTTAAGGCTAATTTAAAAACAACGGAGGACTTAAATAAAGGTAACTTTAGTCATGTCTCATTATAAATCGTAAGAAATTCTCTAAAAACCATTACTATGTTGAAATAGTATTCTATCAATCTTCACGAAATGTATTCACAAATAATACGATTATAAAACTCCTAAATGAAGTAGTAATCACTAATTATGTCTAAAGGGCTACGTAACTCTTAAACATAGTTATTGCAATATAACTGAGAGGAAATGCACGCGTTCGGTAGGTCGTAGAAGGTTCACCTACTTGTGAAGAAGATCTAAGTATTTCCGTAGTATAATGAGCTCCTGGTTTTTGATGTCTGCTCCTTTCGTAGAGAATTCGTTGCTGAACCTGTGAACGTGGACGGTGGCACCGGACACAACTATTCCCTGGAAAATTGATTTGTACTGTTATGAATCGAATTGATTTGGGAAACTTAGTTTCTGTTTGGAGGCAAACTAATTCATCTCGTCTTACTCGATAATTGGAATCATGGAAGAAGTACATTAGCTGTTATCTTTCATGTTTTGTTATTTTGAAGATAATTGACAGCATTATATCAGGAAACAACTGTTTGAAGTAGGTAAAAAACCGATTCAGGTTGGGGTTTTTGTCCGACAGTGTAGATATCATGGATATAATCAGCTGAACTACAAAGGGAGGATCAGAGGTCTGATGATTTTGCCTAAACCTATTCATTGCTTTGCTCCTTGAGTAGAGGGGATGTTGTCATACAGAAGCGTGAAAACTTCTCGTTTGGGGGAACCTTACCGTGCAATTACTCATTCCAAGTACTCAACATGCTACATACCGTTAGACAACGTTGGTTATACCTATCGGTTAATTGAAACAGCATCTTGCAACGAATAAAACAGCTTTCAGGGTATTAGTAGGGGTGTCGAAAAATATAGAGGACAGACAATGTCAGCAGATGAAAAAAACTGTTAGCTGCCCCACAACATCTACCTGGTAACTGATACCTGCCATATGCTCTTCCCATCTAATGACATCGTATCTTGTTTAACATTCGCCACAACTGCTGATTCTCTAACTACAGTAGCTGCAGGCAGCATTGAGGGCAGAGTTATCGAATGTCCTGTCAAATCTCTCGACAACTAATGCGAGAACCAACGTAGTCGATTGGCATCTCCTAAGGTAGGCCATTAGCTGATTGAAGTTTGGTGCAGGAAGAACAGTAACCATCCGAAAAAAGTTGAATTTCAACAGATCAATGAGGTAACCTCTCTATTCATTGCAATGTTGCAGGTATTATACCTATTTAAGTGGGTACTTAGGTACCTATTTATAAAGCGATGAATCGCATCGCAAAACTAGCCAGAGTCAGTCGGTCGTACATTCAAGGAAACTCATTGCAGATACGATTGATTCAAGAAGGCGAAATAAGCAGTGGACGCCAGTGAAAAACGGTGGAAACCTTTGACTTAGCCAGGAATACCTGATACCCTGGAACTACAGGATGCTGTCGCCTTATTCCACATCGAAACGGGGCACCTCCAATATATTTACACCGCTTCAAGGGAAGGATATAGGATCTGTTAGAAGATATGGTCCCATTAAGGTGCCAAGACGGGACAACTCATGACCTGTGGCAGGCGTTTTCAGAAAATTTAACAAAAAGTTATCTGGGAATGAGTGAAAGTCCTCGATTTTCCCTTAGATTTTGAAGCTTTCGAATTGCTCCATGAAACAAAAACCCCTTTTAAACGTAATGTGGAGTTGTACGGCACAATGAATCCCTCAAAACTCAGTAGGTTGTAGAACAGAAAACAATTCGGAATCGAGAATGCTTTGACGCTGTGGAAAATCCTCGAGCCCTGAAGTTGATTTTAAATTCAATTCGACAGTCTGAAATACTTTGGACTTAGGCTAGGTTCCTCACCTATTTTCTGGTTTATGGCCAATTTATCATCTACTGGGGGTTCGTTCAAACTCACCAAATAAGGCAGTCTGATATCTCTCGATAGATCCATTCTGGAGACGCGAGGTCCAGCCCGAAGTTCAGCAGCTGGGAGCATGAATTTGACAACTTTCTCCAGGCGGTCAGGAGGCACAGCACTAGAAGTCAGTGCCCTTTTCAGGACTTCGTTTCGTTCGTCTGTTGCCACCTTGAAGGACATTTTCACTACTGGTTGAAGATCGCTTTGGCATAGATTCCAAACCAAGAGGCTGGAAAGAAAGAAAATCGTGTAGGAAATTGGAATCACATATTGAAAAATGGATTTGACAATGGATAGAAATATATACGGAAATTGTTAAAACGATAACAATTGTAATATTTTTGTAAGGGTTTCTGGTGCAATTCCAAAAAGATATTGTTTAATTAGAACGCCAATGAGTTATAATAATTCCTGTAAAGTTACATTGGTAACTAGCTGATGCTATTCCGCTAAACTTATCTTAAATTGAGCCCAATCTGTTTTTTTCTTAAGTAGTAAACTTTTATAATAATTTCAGTTATTCGATAGAAGCTACTGCAACCCGTACCAACTGATTGACAACCTGAACGTGCACATTTTCTCTTCTTTTCACACCTAATTATTTATTGTTACTGTATTTCTCCTGAAAGCAACCTTTTTACCTAAGCTGGAGCTGTAACTAGCTTTTTTCTTCGCCAAAATGATTCTGGATTCCACCAAGCCCCTAAGTAACGATTGGGCATTAAAAAAATTAAATAAATTAACAAAATAAAGTTTGTAGAATTCGTTCACGTTTGTCCAAAAAGAAGTGTTCTGAATGTCCTAGAACATTTTGAAATAATTAAAAGCGATATAGCTGATTAATGTTTGGAGGAGGATATTGCTGGGTACATTCCCTCATTAATAGGTTCATTCCTTAAGTGGTTTAGCCCTACCATTTTTCTATTTTATTGAATTACCTTAATCTTCTTTTCCTAAAATCAATATTGTTCGATCTTTCCACCATTTCACCTTCCTTACCAATACAACACATGATGAGGACTTAACAGTCGAAATCGATTTAACGTTTATAACTCTTTAATTTTATGAAAATAGGCTAAATTGTTTTAAAAACCTTTCTGCTTTTCTTGACGTGGGTTTCCAAAAATTATTGCATTAGTAAATTCCGAGTTCCACTTACTTGGACTCGTTGTCTAGAGTGACGATAAGACCGGGTTTGAAATTCGACCATTTGATGGAAGCGATGCCGCTGGCCATCAAGTTGGAGACGGTGAACACTTTGAGCGGGCGACTTGTCAGCTCCGTGTGGAGTCTGAGAGATCCATCACTGACACCCACCTGTACTCAACATGGGAAGGGCATGTTAACATGAGTGCAACTACAAGCACAAGCTATAACAAGCTACCAAGATGATGAATCCACGAAATTTCACTTTCCCTGCCCCTAAAAGGAAGGTAATTAACTTGAAATTGATTTCTGGGACTCCTACAATACTAATTTTTGAACTCTAACTGAAAATATACATTTAAAATTCACAAATCAATAACCATCTATACTTGATCCGATCTGTAGAGGTGAAAAATAGCCAGACCCCAAAATAATGACAAAAGAAGTTCCTATAAAGAGGTTAGGTTCTATTCTTAACAATTTAGCACAACTTTCGATTGTCTTTGTTTTTGAATTGTCTTTGTTTGAGATGAACCATTGTTTTTGCCATTCGTGAGATGACAAGAAAGATTTTTGCAATCCGAAGTAAAAACTTTTAACACCATTTTTCACGTACATATTGAACCTTGATGATTAATTTTGGTTCCCTGTTTCTTTGAACCATTTTATTGTCTCTTGATTCTTGCTACATCCAAATTCTTAGGATTCGGTCTACTAGGCTTTAGATTGTTCGAAGAGAATAATCAGGCTCACTGATTGACAGGAGGCCTCAACACGCCAATTTCCGATTTTGTTTGTATTTGTATTCATCATTTTCAGATCAACAATAGCTTCTGTCTAATAAGGTTGGGTACCATTCATTTATTATAATCATATAATATT
This sequence comes from Creontiades dilutus, assembly GCA_031894815.1. Classification (NCBI taxonomy): domain Eukaryota; kingdom Metazoa; phylum Arthropoda; class Insecta; order Hemiptera; family Miridae; genus Creontiades; species Creontiades dilutus. Next base: position 2,249,691 of record JAVIWC010005620.1, read on the forward strand.
AAAAAGTAGTAGGAAGTGATGTGGTACTTTTGTGGTGTTTGCGATCATTTTGGGAGGAGGTTGAAAAACGGAGTGTCCTACAATCAATTTCAAATAGATGTCATGTTAATAGCGTGTATACCTAGCGTATAAGTCATTTCTTAAATAGAAATTAAGCCGAATTCATGCAAAATCGGAAGTTAGTTGAAGGATGGTTTGTAAGTTATTGCTCGTGAATTTCATGGAGCGTGACAGCCAATCATTAAATCTGGTAGCATTGAATCTCTGTTGAAAATCACTACCAAAGATTAAGCCTGACAAGAACTATCTACGTGTTGGAAAAACTTAATCAAGCCTCCACCTGAATTCTTGATAATGAATATGATGAATGAATGATGGCACAGGACAGTACTTAAAATTAGAAAGAGATTTGACAATACAACAACCTAAAAAAGAAAAGTCAAAGCTGAAGTCTTTGGAAGGTACCTACTCACCAAAAAGCACCTGGAATCATGCGGGCATAACTCGATGTCCGTGATATGTAAAGAAGAGTCTGAAATTAAACAAATTCAGTGTGTAAAAGGAAGAATTTTATTTATAGGCGTACTAAACACATATATTGAGGTTTATTTTCTCAATTATTAAGGAATTACTTACTTGTTTGACCAAATCGAGGAGTGAGAGTTTTGAATTTCGATAGGGGATACTGTAAAACGAATCCCATATTTGTTCCAAGAAGAAGACTCGTGTTCATTTGCTTCACTTCCATGCATAAGAAATCTACATTTTCCCGCACCTCTCTAAAAAGTATTTAATAATTAAATTATTGCATTTACCAATCATAGTCATGGCAATAAGTGAATTAGTGATGATGCTTTGTGCCCATACCACTTGATAATGCGAAAGGATTCAACAATACAGATAAGCATTACTTCTGACACATCTTCAGACACACTATCATCTATTCAACCAGTGTGATCACACGAAGTAAGTACAAAGCCCCTCCTAACTGAGCAGTTTATGAACGAATTGAGATATAAAGGTTTTTTAGTCAAACCCTGTATATTCAAGAGTATGCGTATTGAATAGAATGACTGTAATGAATGGATTATACCTCGGGATGATTTCGGAGGGTTGATGGACCGATACCAGAGCAAGGCGAATGCGTCCCCACGGCGATACACGGATGTCAACTTTCTTCTGATGAACCGAATTGTCTGGAATCCGTATGACAGTCCAAACTAACAGCTTCCCGTCTTCGCTCAAAGAGTACAACTAAGTACAGAACAAGGAAACATGTACCTAATAGAGAGTAACTACACAACAGAAATAGCATATAAGATATGAACACGACGTATAATTAACTACCTATCTGCATACAGGACCTTACGTTATTTCAGGAGCAGTTTCTAAAACTCATTTCAAATCGAAAGACTTTCACTTCAATTCACCTTTTGAGGTATTTGAGAATGAAGACAAAGAAAAAGTACTTCAGTCACAATCCAACATTAAGTGGAGCTGTAAATGCATCATATTTTAGGATAAGAAACTTGGTTGCCCCTCACCGTTGTAGGTGTCACCACTTCATCTTCTGAAAGTTTCCTTGTTCTGCTGCTTGTACTCTTTAAACTGATCACTCGACTTGTGTGGATTTCTTTGGTGTCCATCCCATTTGAAACTACAAAAGAATACAACATTATATTACTGTTGAGATACTCACATCTGAACATACCTTCACTTCAACCATCTGACCATATGAAATAAGCGGAAAACAAAAATCAATCTTCTTATTTTTTAATTTCAAGTCAAAAGCATCTGATGTATATACTTTGATTGATTTCTTGAGGCTGATGCTGAAAATCAATAACAGTAAAATTGATGATCTGCGTTTTTTGAACTTATATATCCCCCTATCCATAATTAATAAACATCCTTCAGAAAAATTTTGAATCTTAATGACACCTTGTTAGTAAAATTCACCTCAAGAGAGATATTATCAACTATAATGTGTAAGACAAGTTTTCAACATGAAACAGGAAAGAAATAGCATTGTAAATTAAACTTACGAGAGCAGAACGTTGGGGTGCGCAAAATTATGTCAAAATTAGGCCTCCGACAACGATCGTGTTCCATATCTGGTTCACTCAGGTCCCATAGGCATATAATTCTGGCAAAAGTAAATGAATTATAAGGTGGTTATGTGACTGTCGAAATCGTTCAGGTGATGGAATAAATTGGAATAGGTGGAATGGTCAGTAACAATTTTAACTAAGCAGGTTAACTAGATTTATACCAATAATTAAAGCAGAATATTGTGTCACAATTTGAATAGCTGTTAAATAAAAGATTCTCAAAATAGACGGTAATAAACTTCCTCAGCGATACAAGCTCAATGGATATTCTATCTAATGGGTTGTGTATAAATAAGAAATCGTAGCTCACCCATCAGACAATCCTGCGTATAGTAAGTCCGAGTACAGACAATCGAACACGAGACACTCAACCGGAGAGGAGGCAATGAGGATTTTCAATGGCTGGGACACGGCAATCATGTCCCACAAACAGATTAACCATCTGTGAATAAAAACAATAATATTGACTAAGCTAAGCAGGTATTTGAAAATATGTCTGGATAGCAGGGGCAGCTGCTGATAGGAGCATGTGTACCCCCAAATCAAAAAGATTAAAAAAATCTGTCCATTGAAGCTAGTGAAACAAGCCTGCACTTAACCTATTTGAACCAACGCACGAAACATACCCGCAGGGCTCTGGAAGGCACTTCAGACCAACCAAATGAAGCTGAGTACATGCTCCAACGTCACCCAATATAGAATAGAATAGAATAGAATACGAGGAGGAATTTTGGGGCATTTCAAGTTTGGATTGTGAGGGGCATAGGCGATTGAACAATCAGGGAGCTCGAAAAAACCAAAACCAGGTCACAGTCAGTTTTGCTACCCACTTAGGGCACCCCAGGCATATCTCATCATTTCATTATGACCATTCAGTGAATCCATTTTCGAAGTTATAAATGTGTGGGCTGTTTACACCATATGAGCATTATTCGCGAGCACTGTTTTGAAACAATCATCAGCAAGATACTCGGTGCAGTGTAAACTGTCCTGGGGCCAAACACAATTAGCGAACAATGTTCACAAACGTTCTTGAATGTGCCAGTGCTTTCAGCCACATGTTGGTAAACCTACCTGGATTTTTTCCTCTGTGCAATAAATAGACGAATCGTCGAAGGGTCTCGTGTTCTTCAAGCATCCATTGTAAATGGCATATCAGCGAGATAATGATTGGCCAGGGGTAACTGTTGCGTTTTATAGGAGTTTTCAAGGTAAGTCGGAGTCTTTTTTATTTGTGCCTTTATGTTTTCATAAAGTTTTAAATGGAGTGGGACAAAGAGAAATAGACAAGTTGAAATCGTTACTTGGCTAAGAAAAGCATCTCCTTCTTCCCCTTTGCGGAAGCCCCAAAAGATCTCAGTGTGTCCCCAGAGTTTCACGGGAGTTCCACTACTGGTAATAGTATCTCTACCCGTTGAATAACAACACGATTATGTCTCAGTAATTGCTTGATAACGGAGCAGTTGAATTTTGAAATCTGAAGTATGAGAAAGTTGGGGTGTGATATGTGTAAATAGGTGTAGCCAAATGATGGCAGCTTGAATAACAAGAGCTTAGGTTACATCAGGTAAAATATTTTACATTGAAAACTTTACAACTTGGATTCTTTCAGTACGGTCAAATTGAAACTAACTGCTTTACCTGTTCATGATCTCCACAGGTAAATATTCCTCCGGCTGGGTAGATCTGTCGTAACATGTCACCACGATGTTAGAGAAGTGGGGAGAGAAACAAACTTGGGTTACTTTTCTGTCCTTAAGAAAATCAATGTCATCACAGTAGATGGGAACGTATCCATCGCTGAATCCCAGATTCGCGTCGGATTGTTGAAGGGAAAGGGTGTTTTTGAAGCCATGAGCCTCTTCTTCCAGTATTACAGTGATCACCTAAAAATCAGTGAATCATATAATATTACTTTTCTACAGCACTCAAGGCGTTATTCATAAAATTATACAACTAAATACAAGCCTAAGATGCCCACGCAAACTTGCACATTTTTTGAGGGTGAACCCTAGCAATACAGTGGGTACATATGCAGTACAGTAGAATACGATATTGGAATATACATCCGTTCTGATTTGTTAGTTAAATTCTTAAAGTTTTTGTCTCCCAAGTTCAACTTTTACTGAATGAATAGAAGAGTTACCTAATTCTGATTAGTTCAAACAAGAATAAAAAATAGGTAGGTTTCCAAATGTTATCACACTCATTCCCCTTTTACTTGGGGATGACGTTAGATGCAAAGTTGTGATGGAAACTGCACTTAAAGACTAAAAAACAGAACTGACTTTCAATCTTGGAAATATGTCACGGTAGGTGATCACAATTTTCCGTTAAAAAACGCCCCTGGACAATCAAGTCACATAGTCTCTACTGGCTTACAAAGCGCAGCTGTGAGACTGCAAAGCTCTGAGCATTCGGAAGCTTATCCAAATTTTTCAAAACGATCTGTTAAAGGACTTAACTGATACGTCAGTTACGATATTTTGACAGAATACGTTCTGTATCTATTTTGGATTGTATAACAAGTAAATAAGATCAAAATGTATCTATGTGGATAATAGATAGTAAACTTGGTCTAACAAATATTTTCAAAACAATTACGAGGTTTTAGAAAACACAGGTAGACACATTGAAATGCTGGCTTATTGGGACTACGAAGCTTAAGGAAGCTTCCTAAAGTTAACCTTAAAGATTGGTCAACTAGATACCTCCCTAGATAGACTGCCTCAAGGCATCTGCATTAGGCTGTAAGATGGATATGAACAGTTCTACCTTCTCGATTCTTGAAACTGTTACTCTGAGCATAAACCTGAAGCCTTTCATCTTTGGGGATAACCTCTGAGTATTGTGGGCTTAATCACCCCATCCTTTGTAAGGGGTAACTAGACTCCATTCCATCATCGTCTTGTTACAATTGACACGGGTTTAGTAGTAACCGTAGAATTTCATTAGGTCATGACTGGAACTTACATAAATATAATAACATGATAATACTCATCGATAATTTTAAACTCACCTGAGCAGCAGAAGAAACGAAATTTTGCAACCGCTTCGCATTGTAATTAGTAGCGAAAAACTGTTTAGAATCCAGTGGTGGTACATAGTCACTTCCATATCCTCTTTTGTCCTAAGAAATATCAAACAAATATTATTATTACACACAGCCCAATTTTTCCAAATCACGATAAAAATGTTGGTGCGACCCCTCCACAACTCTGTAAAAGTGTTCATCCCCTTGAGAAAATGCAAAAGAAAATATTTGAATGAAAAACCTTTTCACGATTTCTTAAACTTTTCACTCGTTTCACATACCCATCCAGAATCAACTGGCATTTTGACAGACATTGATATCCCATTTGCTATTGAGTATTTGCTATATCGGAATCTATTTAAATTCTATATATACTATACTTACTTCCAAATAAGTCGGCCAGTCAATTTCTATTCCGGCCCAATTATGATAGGATACGGGACATTGGGTCCACTTGTTTTCCACTTCAATCACATCGGTTTGGGTCTCCTCCCATAAGTCATCATCCCCAGTTTGAGTTTCGACCTTTAAAATATAAAACAAACAATTTTTATGTATGTTTATACACTGTGCGTTGAGACGCACTTTAAAAACTGTAAAAATAGAAATGAACTTTGATGTTACCAGAGTATTACTAATTTCAGTTACTCAACGTATTATACAGAAGGGAAAAATTTTTAAGTAACAAAATAGTAACCTGAGTATTATTTGAGTTTCCTTTGAGTTTCATGTAGGCTTCGTAGGCCATGGGCTGCATCTCAAAAATATCAAAGCTCATCTCGTGAAGCTTGATCATACTCAAGAGAATCTTTCCTCGACCAGGAATCCGTTTAACGGCCTAAATAACAAAAATAATAGATATAATAATAGTTTGAAATGAATCTTTTATTTTTTGGAAACCAGGAAAGAGGTAACCAAACCATGATGAAATAATGAAATCCCACGACCTTTATAGATACAAAACAAGTTGGAGAGTAATGATTCCATAAAAATACTTCTGTTGAGATTCTTAGTAGAACTTCATATTGTAAGGTGCAAGAGTTGAATTGAAAACTTACACTTCTGCGAGACTGAACGCCAGTTTTATCAATTGCCGCTTTGAAGTCCATTATTTGAACCGGAGGAGGGGAAGGTGACTTTTCGACCGGCATCCTGCAAAATGAAGCGCCATCATTTTCCCAAGAAAGGGCTGAACTAGTTGTAGCAGCTATCATGTACATTAACCACGCTGTCAATGTATACAGGTTACTAATTACATATTCGAAGAAAAAAACTGCCAATACATATGGTACATCTGAGACAAGACACGAACAATACACAACAATATTCCTAAGCAGAGACAAGCCAAGCACTTCTCAACTATCTCAAGGAAACGCGCAAAAGCCCTATTGCCACCGAGGCACAAAGACCTCCTCAAACGTAGGGGGCTCCTCACTGGTCACTGTACCCTAAGGTACCACCATAACAAAATATATAAGGCCAAGACAATAAAATGCCAGCTCTGCTTCAAAAAGGCGGAAACAGCAGAACATATCCTCCGTGACTGTCCTGCTGCTTCATCAATAACATTCTGACATTTCAGGAAAGGTAGCCAATCCCTTCGATATTGCCAAAGAAACGCACGAAAACCTTCATTTTGCGAAAAAAGAGGTTACTACAAATTTCTAGGACGTTTCAAACACTTCAACAGTCCCATTTTCATAGGGAACCCAATTTATAAGTCAGAAGCATGGCGTGAACAAGGCAATGATGGCATGCAGTGATTAGGCAATCAAATTGATGATGCAAATTTTAAAGCCAGCCATTCACGGCTGGTCCAATGAGCCAAATACAGCACTGTCACTTCAAAACTGATTGTGAATGGAGAAACGTGGTGGCATGGTTGGCGGAGCCGAATATTTAACCTGCCAAAATCCTTCCGCTCCGCACCAAATGGAATGACTTGGAGTGATTGTGATATAGGAACAGTGGAGTGGAGCAATGCACTGTCTTTTAAGAAAGTCTTGGATTTGGATGTTAGGTCTCTTCGATGTCACCAGCTTTGAGATTGACTGGCTGGTTTGAACTTTGTTCATACTCCCCTGTCCAATTTCTTATCTCCATACCGTTTCACCCGTCTTCTTGAATGGTGGTGGGGGAGGGGGGTCAGGTCAGTACACTACTGCGCAATGCTAGGAATGGCTGGTTCTGCGTGGTGTTCAAGGGAGAGGCTTGGAGTGACAACCTTGGTACGCTCATGAATGACCTCAGAACGGGAAGGTTGAAAAAATTCAAAAGTCGAATGGAGAGACTTAGAGTGTGCTTCATTTGGAGCAATCGTGAATGGCTGGCTTTACGACGTGTTAGATCACTTGACCTCCTCACAATGCATTCCGTTCTGACTTTGTGGGAATGAAACCTCTCATTTTCGATTCCATTTCAACTCAATCCCCCATATATTTCTAAGCAACAAGAAGTCATCCCTGACAACAGCGTCGAACGAGTTAATTCATGTGGGTTCTTGAAGACGACACAAGAAACTACGGATCTGAAATTAGATCTAGTACCATTCCAAGATGTTCCCTGCTGAGAACCCGTAGATAAAATTTTGAGACATTGAAATAAGGAATCAAGCCCAGCATTAAAGCGCTCAAATTTGAATATTGAAGAATTTGTGTTGGACGAAGACAATATATGACACATTGATTTTAAACATGCCAAAAACAGAGCTTCTGCAACTTACCCATCCTTGAACATGGTATTTTCCCGGGAAATGGCTTCCTTGATGTAATTCAGTTGACTCTGTTTGATGATGTCACTCCTCATTATGGTCGTTTTGAGGTCGTAATTCCCAGAATCGAGTTTTTTCTCTTCTTCGACGACTTTTACTTTGAGCCCAGCAGCTTTTGCGACTCCGACTTCATCGTCAGAAGAGGTTTCAGTAGAAGAAGCGGATTCGGAAGTTTCATTTGAGCTTGTGAAACCGGATTCCGTATCTTCTTCGAAGTCCGAAGAATAGTCCTTGAAATCATGTATGGGAGAATGAAAGGACAAATTGAACGCTACATTAAATTACAAATACAATTAAGCAGGGTCCTAGGTACTTAATACTTCTTGAAATAAGATCAATAAGAGTTCAGATACCCAAGTACCATAATCTTTTGACCAACATTTTAAAAATGTTCATGAGAGCATAGGACACTAAAAATAATAACCCAGATAGCCTTAGATTAAAATTGCATGAATCAAATAGGTAGTAGACTGCTCGAATAGATTCCTAGTTAGGTACTTACTTCAAAATCGTCTTCGTAATCATAATCGTTGCCAGTATCGAGGGCTGTTGCTTCCTCGGGAATAGTACTAGTTTTTGGTCCAACGGATTTTGCTGAAGAGGGTGCAGATTCTACATTATCATCAGCTGCATTTCCTGGGAAGAAACCCAAATGATATAATACGTTCCTCGTCAGTTTTGTTTTTTCCTTTTTTTTCAAAATACTTTATTACCTAATGTACACTTTTAAAAGGTGAACTTACCACCTGGGTTATTGGCGAGTTGTTTCTTAATCAATGTATCTTTGTTCGCAGACTTTTTAGCACTGGGAACTTGAGGACCCCCTTTTGAAGCTGTCGACAAGCTTGATTCTGTGGAACTTGATTCAGTTTCTGAGGCTTCTTCTTCAAAATCGGATTCGTAGTCCTAAACGGAAGGTTATGAATATCAATATTTAAGCCATTATGCAAAAATCACCGAGCAAAATATGTTTGCAGTTACTCAACATCCCGTTTTTTTGCAAATAATCGCTGGTGAACAAATGAAATTAATAACAGATTTAAAATCTGGAATCGTTAAAAAATGAGAAAGAATAAATTTTCTAACCTCAAAATCATCCTCTTCGTACTGGCTAGTTCCTGTCCCTTGGGAGATGTCCAACTCGTCCGGGGCCACGATGTGAGGCAGCGAGCTTTTGATGTCCTCGTCTTCCTCATCTTTAACAAAAGTTCTCTGTTTTACGAGAGGCGGTGGGCCAGGAAATTTATCATCTACAGGTAACTGTCCTTCAGCGGTAGCTTTTCCGATCACATGAGGCTTTTCAACTTTGGCAGGCTCCAACGTGATATCGAACGAAAGCCCGCTTTTACCCAAAACTTTAAAAAAACAAAAGAAAAAAGTAGGGGAAATCTATATAAAACGGCAAAACATCTTCCAGAATTGTTTTGATTCATTCCAGACTGTTGTTATCCTGTTTTGCAGTGGTTAGGTATCTAATGATCTTGTGTTCTGTTGAATGAAAGGCGGGTAATGAAGAATTTGGAAGCTCCTAGTGTACTGAAGGTAGAACGTGAACCGTACGTTTATATTTAGAGATTCCTACCAAAATCTTGTATTACATATTTAAATTTGTTATAATATTTGTTATTGCGTAGACGATGTTGAGGATCAGTCAGTAAAAGATTATTGTCCTGACGTTTCAAAGGTTTACTCCTTCATTTTCAAGGGCTCCGTACCTCAATTGGATCGCTGGCTTATAAACTGAAGGATGGGCTTAAAAAAGTAATCAATTTACATAAATCTAGAATTTGTAACAGGGTATTATTTTGTGTGTGAATGTGGAGTACTGTGAAATTACAGGATGAGTGAAATCAACATTTCACTCAAAGGGTTGATCAGCTCTAAGATATCGAATGCCACTTAGTCATTTCCCTGTGAGTTAAGTAACTGGATTAAGCTTTTAAGTAATAATTAAGTTATTGGACTTAGTTGGATAAAATTATAAGGGCAAACACATCCACGTCAAGAATAAATGCTCCTAAAAAAGGTAAATGTAGAAAACAGGATACATGACATACTTTTCGACTACACATGACGAAAATTCTCCAGCTAGAAACACACAGAACCATTTTAAAAGTTTTCATAGGAATGGTAATTGTCAAACATATTAGGAGTAGTAAAAAATTGTTATCAATGCTTCAAAAAGTGAAATAATCCTAACTATTTCAAACACTAGTTTTAATCCAATTCTTCAATTAATAAGCCAGTAATCTAATTGCTATCTCTGTTTGTATCCCTCGAAAATGAAGAAGTAAACCTTAGAAACGAAGGGACAAAAATATTTTATTGAATGAATCTAACATAATTTAAAGCTGTATATGAACGGTCAACAACCCAGAACCATTTGCATCTGTTTAACATGCATATTGAGATTACGAATGGCGCAATACGTTATTTAAAAATATATGTTTCTCCACGAAAATGTGAAATGGTATTTGTTCTGTTTTCAGTGAAACACAGTATGCTGCGTCAGACTCTTGAGTACCTATCTGAACTGTTAACACATAATAGGAATATAATGTAGGGGGTTAACACAATATGTAATACTAGATATTCTAGAAATATATAAATAAAGGCACATATTATAATCCGATTCCGTTACCTTTTGTGACATGTTGAGGATGTTCTTCTGGCTTTACACTGGGCACAGTCTTCAATGGTGCAGTCTTGCCAACTCCTGCTTTGTTAAGGGGAGTAGATGATACTTTAGATTTGGGTTTCTGACTTCCTGCCAATACAGGACGCTTATTAGCAGCAGGTGGTCCTTGTTGAACTGGTTTCTTAGCACCAACAGCACCAGTTGTACCACCAACCTTAGGTTTCACGTCTTGTTTGGGTGTGGAAGTTGGTTTAGTCCCTAAGCCTGGTTTCACAGTACTCTTGGCTTCCTTGGATACAGGTACAGTCTTCACCACTTTGTTAGTCTTGGGAGCAACGTTGACAGACCTTGAGGATGGCTTTTGACCAGGGGGTGCTTCTCTCTTGACCGTAGAAGGCGCAGTGTTGGTCTTGCCTTCAGTTTTTGACTTGCCGGACTCTTGTTTGGATGTTGTTCGCCCTTTAACAGCAGGTGTAGAATTTACAGACGTTGAAGATTGAGCTTTGACTGGTGTTGATTTACTAACAGTTCCACTAGAACCAACATTCGGTGTCGATTTGGAAGCAGATATTTCTTTTGATCGAGATGAAACACTAGTTTTGCTATCCGAAGCTTTAGGCGCCACAGTTTTTGTACTTGTGGGTGTTGTTTTAGGTTTCACAACAGTTTTGCTTTTGCCATCCACCCTTTTGACCCCTTCAGATACAACCACCTTTTTGGCTGGATTTGATTCAGAAGCTTTGACCGGTTTGACATCTTTGTTTCCTGTACCAGTTTTAGACAAATTACCAGCCTTCTGAACTGCAGTAGGCTTACTTTTAGGTTTCGGTTTATCTTCAGTGACCTGCAATTAATTAAAGTAGTTAAAATCCTAATTTACACCATCAGAATTATCACCGAATGTGAAATAACGTGGTAACAGTAGATTTTACAAATCGAAACATAGTCATTGTAAACAGACTTTTGAGAGGCAATATCTATGCAAGAACCAATTTTAAAGTTGTAATGTCCGATTTATAATTTAATTTAGTTGAATCCTGACCCCAATCACATAATTAGATCGAAATGGCGCCTTTCCATTTTAAATTACATTTGCCGTTTCAAATAACCATTATTTAGCTCTGTACTTGAAGCTCAATTAAGTAATGAAGTGGATCATTTAAAGAATAAATATCCTTGAAAACGTATTTCAGCATACCCATTTCCGTATTTTAAACGAAGTCAACCACTCGACTTTCCTCAATATCACATTTCGGAATTTAATCGCATTTTACGAATTGAGGTTAGTCCCACGTCCCTTAAACATTGCATCGCCGTCATAACAATCCTTTCTTTTATATCAATGGCATAACTTTCCATTAAACCCTTGGTGATGAGAACGTATACTTGGAACTATCAATAATAATGCAAGGAAACCACGCTGACCATTGATTTCACAGCATCAAAGAGGTCAAGCAATCGTGTCAATACCCTGACCTATTAACCCCGTACCCCAACTTATCTTATTCCTTCATTACTCCCATTGCCTTCTCTTTTCACTTATTTCGCTATCAAAGTTAAGTTCTAGGTGGTTCTCCTGTTATTCTCTGCCAGACAGGCTCTAGAAATCCCCAACATAGACAATGGTGTTCTGTTTACTCCATTCCCACTTATTGAACACCGACAAATTTAAGTACAAAATTAAAGTATTGTGATGGGCTCATTAGTTCTTAGATTCGACTACCTACCTAATTGATTGTGTTTTTGTCCGACAATATTTACCTACCTAGCTAACCATCCATCTTAATGGCAATGAAACGACAAAAGATTCATCTTGCTACCAGCAAGCAGGAACGAAATCCTCTTTTGCATCAAGCCTTTTGTTCTTTCGCATGTGATGTTGATAACAAAACTACTAACATATGAAATGAATCGATGGAATGATCAAAGATTATGTCATAATATGATATCTACAAACTATATGAACTTCATTAGAGCCAGATCAATGATAGCGTATGAACTTGGGCCAAGGGTTTCCTTGATACAATCACGATCAAATATCAAGAAACTCTATCAACGAACAGTACCTACTTGATAGTTGGGATTAGGGTGTAGATGGTACCTTGATTTATTCTCTTCAATTTTTGAGACCATTCCCTGCGTCTGCGCAAACGTTAGATTCTAATAACAAGCGTAACTTCTACAGTTGATCCGATTTCAATGAAATATTCAGAAGTGCGGAATTTAAAAGTTCCCCTTCTGTTCGTTAAATTACCTACCTTCTATTGTTCGTATGCATAGGTAAACCATGAATAGTCAACTATGATCTTGTAGGTCCATAAAGAATAATAGTAATCGAAAGACTCACTGCTATGAAGCCATTGATTTCTGAGGCACCCGTACTCTTTTTAGCCATAATTTCCACATCTGACGAAGATTAACAAGGTCGCCCAAGAACACGAAAGGGATCCTCGCCGAGTACGACGCACCTTCATGTCACGGCCAGCCTGACCCTCCTAATTCTTCCAGACGGCAGTTTACCTACGTCAAATCCATCTATACTACAATTAGAACTAGAATCTCATCAATATATGTAAACAAAATTGCAGGAAAAAACAGTTTAGTAAAAAAACACAGTTTTGCAAGGGAAATGTAGGTAACGCTAGACCACCATCCAGAAACCTCCACTTTAGGCTTGTTGTTGCAACGCGTCGTCTTGGAAACGCTTCGGCCAATGATATTGCAGATGCGAGCGTCAGAGCCCGTTTCGCAAGGTTACACACTTTGATGAGCAACATCAATAAGGAATAAAATATCGAGCAATCCATTACTCTCACAACTGTCATAAGTTTGTGTTTTGATAAATTATGTTTGTAATATAACACCATTAGTTATTGGCGTATTTCTTAGAAATTCATGGGATAGTAAGCGTTTGATTTATTGAACATAGTGATTTCGAGATTGATGGTCCAAGATTTGAATTTGTCTTGGCAACAACTCCTAGCAACGTACCTACTGTATGTAGGTGTCAACAATCTCTGTAATATGAGAGGGTTGTGGAGTGAAACGTTTTTGATTTATTATTTTAAATTATTAAATAAATAATATTAATTAAATAATTAGTTATTTTAATTTTTAAAATTTACCTACGTATTCATTAAGGAAAACAAAATTTTGTCAAGGTATGTTCTTCCTATCGAAAGGTAGGTATTGAGTAGGCAGGTGGTTACTTTTTTTACGTTCATTTTGTAACGGTTTTTTAACGAGGGTTCATTATTTTAACTACTGGGCTGATGAATGATCTACACAGGAAGATTCAGGTCAAACGACGGCTTATTCTTCTTTGGTAAGCACTTTTATTGTTGGAAAGTCGAGATGTTCCTCAGCAAATATTTGTATTTCACAGTAGGCAGTGTTCACGTTTATGTTACAAAAAATGAATCCCATGAGACTGATGGTAAGGTGCGCAAGCGCCATATTTCGATAAAACAGGAATGCAGTTACTTACTGTTCTACTTTTTATTCAATTATTTTTGTTCTTTACTACTTGTATACGTTCATGTTGCTTGTTAGGAGGGGATCAACAATATCCTACTATTCCACTCGGCCCATTCATCGTGGCAACTAATCTTTTGCTGAAGGCCATTTATAGATGTAATCTGTCCGAATTATACATGGACCTATTCATTCACCTGTATAGTGAATGCTATATACTGAAAGACCATGGCTACCCTCGCGGTGAGGGCCTCACCCGCTAGCTTTGATCCTGTAGGTACCTATATGGGTGCTTGCGCTCTAAACAAGAAGGAATCCTTGCAAAAGGGGGTTCCTAATTTTCCAGGCAAACTTCAAAACATGCAGCAAACCACAAAGAGATTTGAAAAATCTGGTCAATTCGGATAACAACTTGGGAGGACGAGTTCATAATCTCTAATAGAACAAATTGGTACAAAATGTCTTCCGTAACGGTAGGTTTTGAAGCTCAAAATCACTTCTTTTTTTTCAACAATTTTCCGAGTTTTTCTCAAATTTTATTTCATGAAATGTTGAGGTCGTACTCCCGGATGTCAATCCGAGTTGTCTAGAGGCTGGCCACAACTGTTTCTGGTTGACTGCAGACTTTAAAACTTGAAATTTTATCATATTGTTGGTTTTCCAACAATGTTCAGGATTTTCCCCTTGTTTTTCTCATGAAATGTCGAGGTATCAAGCCGAATAGTAATACCGGATCACTGCAAGTTTTCCGCTTCCCTTGCTGGTTGACTACGGGTGTCAAAGTTGAAAACCCCCGTTTTTGGGGGTTTTCTTTTTTTTTTTTTTTTTTTTAAATCAAATTCTGATAATGAAATTCTTTAAATGAAACGATTCCTTCTGAATTTCTTTCGTGACGGTAGGTTTTTTTCCAACAATTTTTCGAACTTTTCTCAACTTTGTCTCTCATGTTATGTTGAGCTCGTTCTCCCAAATACCAATCCGATTCGACTGCAAATTTTGAAATTTTATTTGAAGATTAGGTAGACTCCCACACAAAACCTGTTCATACGTGAATGAAAGCACTACATCGTAGTTATGTTAATATTCTATTCGATGTAGAATGGAATATTATTATTTCTATTCAAGGGTGATGATTCTTAAAGAACACTAGAATTGGGACTTATGTTGCACGTATCCTATTTATCCTAATAGAAGCAGTTGATGTCACGGAGTCGTTGATATTTAAAAGCCCATAAATCTTCGAAGAGGATACGTTTCATTTCTTGAACTAAAAAGAAAAAAAGCGGAGCTGAATTCCCCCAAGTGAGGCCCTGGAGGCTGAATTTCTAGGAGAGATGGGAATGGGGGGGGGGGGCTATGCCCCCTTGCCCACCCCCTTCGGAACGAAAGGGCGGTAAATTTAAGGGGCAGAATGAAAAAAGAGTGGACTGAAAGGTAAAAGATAGGAAGAGAAGGGTTGAAAAAAAGGAAGAAGGCCGGGGAGGGGCAGGTTGGAAATGCAAACATACGAGGCAGGTCTGTAACGTGGGAGGGGTGGAAAAAAGGAGTCGGGGTGGGGGGGATATCCCCTGGGCAGGTGAGACGTGAGATGAGGAGGGGAAGGAGGGCCAGGAGCATCCCTTGGGCCACCTAGGGACAAATTCAGATTTATATCAGGAACGCTTTCCCCCTCTCTGTTTTCTCTTTCTTCGCCGTCCACTTTCTCTCTCTCTTCGCCTATTCCGTATCCCTTCGTGAATACCTTGCGAAGGTAAAGCGGAACAGAAGGGATATTCGTGAACGTCCATTTATTTCGCGTCCTGGATCGAAGACGAAATGGGGGGTGAGTTGTTACTACATCAAATCGCCTTCAGCCAGATGGGCAAAGAAAAATACGCTTGGGCGCAGCGATGGGGATCCGAATAGGGCAGTAGACACTACACATACCTGTATACATACCTACCTACTTCTTAGAACTCTCATATTTCAAAAAATTTAAAATTTGGGAGTAATCATAATCATGAATAAAATCATTTGGACTTTCATGATTATGGTCATGAATATAATATCATATTCATATTGTCAAACTGAACATGATTTCATCGATACACACCATTTTTTGTATTTTTAGCAAAAATCACATTGTTGTTGTGATTTTCTAGGAAATTATCAGTTTCTTTTTGTTGTTTTGTTTTGTGTTGTTACTACAACAAATCGTCTTCAGTTAGATGAGCGAAAGAATTTTCTCCTGTATTACTACTCTCTAGAAAAATCTTATAATTTTTTCAAAATCACTAGAAAAATTTTGATTCTTGATTTTTAGTACAAAAAGCATGGATATGACAGTAAGGTGGCAATCTCAAGAAAAGTTAGTGATTTAGAGTAATAAGATCACGAATAGGACTGTTGGGGAGTACTAAAGGAAAAAACGGAAAAACATTGTAATTTTGATTTTAATTATTTTAGAGAGTTGGTGTTTCGAACTGTCTCAACTTGGATCGCTATTGAATTTCAGCTTCCCTTAATTCGCTAATTTTGGTAGTTTGGCAATGTCGCCCTCTCATTGAACGGGTAGCGCGCTGTCAAAAAATTGATTGAAGTCAAATTTTTATAAAATTAGCTTAGAATCCGAATCGTCATTGAACAACTGGGGTTCTCATTTGAAGAAACAATGTTGGTGAGCGTTGAGAAAATTTGTACACGAACGGGATGCGAAACGTGCACATATTTGGATTCCTGCCGAAAAACGTGCAGATTCAAAATGCAATTGTTTCTCACTACAAAAATTACGTTTTTGAGTTGTATCGTGGCACACCCTGTATGGCGAACAAAGATATAATGCTGATTTAATGTTAAAAGTACCTAAATAACAATATGTTCCACTGTAGACAGGGATTTGTATTTAACTAAGTGAACGATAACGAGGAGGATTCTCTGAAGAAGCTTTATTGACTACACCACAATTGGCTGAAATAATGAGGTGCATATTGTCAGAGTAAAATGAAGGGTAGAACAGCAGGCAACAATATCGTATTTCCGACTGAGGTACTTATGTACTTAAGGAGATGAAAATATCTGATAACCAATAAAACTGTAGATATTCGTGAATTCTGCGTAGTTCCCCGGATCAACCCTTCGAACCCCGTTTTTGACTGGTTGTCAGCCCGTTTCGCGATGTAGGTACTCCTTCGAAAAGGGTTTTGATGGGCGAGTTTAGGTTGGAAGAGGGGTTACACCCTCCTCCACCCTTCGATTGTTCTACCCTGAATAACCCACGTCAGTCCGCCGAAACGTCAAGGGATCGCATCCCCAAAAGGCGGGAAACATTTCGGAGGGAAAGACCTGACAGACCGTCCGGCGTGAGCGCTGTCCGTCGATCAGAAGTTGAGGGATCGGTAATGTGAGAGGGAAGCGAACCCCTGGTGTTTTCCCGGTAAAAATATTTGATATACGGCATTGTATTCAGAATTATATCATTGCTTCAAAAGGATACGAAACACCTGCCAGCTGGGCACGGGTTCAGCTGCCACACTCCCGTAAATGTTCTTCAGCAAATTAAAATGAGTAAATATTCTAATATGTAGATCCAACATAAACAAGGTTCAACTTAGAAGGTTGAACCTCTAATATTATGCAGGTATAGAATGTGACTGCCATAATACACAAATTATTATTATTGCTCAACCCTGTCCATTACTTTTGAAAAGCTCCAAGCCTCCCAAAGAGTGGACTCCAGGACCCCTGGTATATGACACCTTGAACATTGTAACATGGGAGGTGATGGTATAGTAGCCCCTTCCGAGGGCCTAGGCGATTAATGACCGCAACATCCGGAGTATATCCCAAAGGCATTAGGTTTACTTCAGAGGCAGTGGATTCAAAATCAGTAAGCAGGAGCATTCCATTTCTATCACAGCTTAGGCTAAATATTGGGGAACATGGAACTTGCCTAGTTAATTATTAGTGGAACTGAATAGTTCTGCAAATATACCTAATGAACACGGTCTTATATGAAACGCATGGGGGGGGGGGGGGGGGGGTAGGTTTTACTATTTATTGGGAAAGTAAAAACAAATAAAGGGTTGAGAGATACATTGAGCACGTTTGAGACACTAATGGGCTCATTATAACCAATGAATTTTCGTTTTCATCCAAGATGCAAAAGAAGTAGACATCACTTTTCACTCTGTTGGGGAAGTAAAATCGGCTAACTGCTTACGAATATATTTAATTGAAATTCAGCCATCATGGACTCTGGATCCATAATCAGTCTCAATATGTTAGTATAGTTGTAAAAAACCATGGCAATAAATCAAAATTATTTTGAATTTTTCGTCTGGAGGGGTAAAAGACAATCCATTCAAGCGTTGCTCATACAGTCCTGTTTTTGAAAATATTTATAAATCTTTAAAATTATGTGTGTAAGTGTGATTACCATATCAAAACCGGACATAGATGCGTCCATTTACCGGTATTACCATTATGTTTGTGAACCATAATGCATTGTTCAACATGTAAGTACCCGAAAAGTTGTTCGGAAAGTAAAAATGGGCTCTGTGAAGTAGTCGTATCGTCGAACAATTGAACCTTATCCGCTCACCGGTTCTGGTCTGCTGACCGCACCTGCTTTCATGCATTAGTTATCTCTGATGATAAACTCAGCCAGAGGTAGCTAACTGGAAGTATAGTTCACATACACCTTCGTCTCCATAACATAATTTACCTACGTCCAACTCGGTTCAATGACTGAATAACGCCTCTCGGTTGGAACAGCTCCCGGTCGTTTACAGGACGAAGGGTGGTCAGTTTGAGGATTTGTGTTTGAGGGGTCATGGTTGTAACTACCTACCGATCGATTAGAGATTGCTGAAATTTATTTTATAATTAATTCGGGTCCATCCTTACTCACTTTATTCCAAATGAACAACTTTAACTAATGGGGAAGTTTAATGAAGTTGTGGAAGGCATGTGCCAATTTTTTTGTTAACAATAAAATCTTCTCTTTCTTTTCCTCAAATCTCAAATGTTCCCTGGCTGTAAGCTCAAAACAGTAGGAGAGGGTGTGGTAGGAGTACGTCCAGTTTGCTATACGGATGGAGAAGCGCGTGCAGTGCATTGAAATGACAGAAAAGACAATGCTTGCGGCAACAAGGAAGCAGCCCAACATCAGCCTGACAACAACGATGCCCTAAGATCACTGGTCCAAAAGCAAGGCACCCTCCAGGGGAGGATCAGGAAATTGAGTGCGAATTGGTTCCCGATAAAAAAAGAAAAGGAGTAACTCACAAGAGCCTAGAAATCAGCGGGAATGGCAGACACAGGTGATGATGGAGCTGACGTGCTGACCGTCTCAATAGCTGCCTCAATCAAAAGTCATATGGCGAGTGCCAAGGTCTCTTAGCTCGGGGACTCAGGTGAAAAAGACAGGTGCTATTGCTAGAAATCAGGAGACGGAGTCTTAAAAGGCCAGGAAGAAGGAGGGAGAATTGATGAGATGCTCATGGGAACCGATGATTGGAGTGCTATCTGTCCATGCGTCAATTCTTATGTACGAATAGTTGCAGTTGCCAGTTCGTTGACAGAATCTATTAACCTTCAAATCTGTGGTATGATGTAATGACTAAGTCCTAGTTTCGGGTACAAGAAACACGTGTAAGTTCAGCTCATTCAATTCCGAGTCACGATATGGGTTGAGAAGAAAATCACTGGAAGTAGTTGAATTTTTGGATTCTTTGAAATCTATAGGTACAACCTAACATGGACATTCTTACAGGTTGTTTACGATAAAATCCTGCTATGATTCCCACACAGGATATCCCACGGATACCGAAACCGACTCCGGAACTCATCTGATGCGTGAGATTAGTTGTTTTCACCGACCGGACAATATATGGATTTTTTTGTTGTATTTCCTCTCCCCCCCGATGACCGGATATTTCGAAGGCCGGATCCGATGGGCTGGTTTGTGCAGGGGGAATGGAAAAGATACAAGAAAAAAGAAAAAACCGGAAGCTGTTGAACGGGACGTCATTTACCTGGCCTCTCCTCGCTCCACTTCCGGTCTTCCGGAAGTCAATTCAGGAGCGAGGAACTATGGGTTTGCTCTACTGTAGTTGACTCAATGAAAACGAAAGAGCAGATCTATTGGAAATGCTCAGTGGCATCCAAGCGATTGAGTTTCCCTAAACAGTTCTTTTTTTGCTTCCGAGTCAAGCAAGGTTGATTCAAGAGAATAAATTTGTCTTCCGGAATCTTGTGTCTCAGGGCTATCTGAAAATATCTGGTCTCATATCAATCTTTCTACGAGCCCTCAATCTTTGCAACACTGCAACCTACCTCAATTTTAAAATTATTTTGAAAACAATGGCAACTATGAATGGATTTCTTGCCTCGCAACTATTTGTAACTACCAAGTACTTTACCTTTCCACTCTAGGTAAATCTTTTCTTTCCCAAATCGATGTTTCGAGGAATTCATATTTCGCTTTCAACTCTATCGATAATCCAAGGCATAGGTTCACTTATCAGAAGTGGATATTATTGTTTCATTTATTACGTTTGTAATCGAAGTCAGTTCTTGTTGGGCACATTGTACCAGAAGCTTCTAGCACAACAATAAATACCTGCTCCATTTTATGTCCTACGATTGGCGTTCCCAAACTTTTTCATGATGTGCCAAAAGGGAATTGGGAATTGCAGAAAACGTACCGAAAGCTTAACTGTAATAAACTAAGTGGTAAAGCGAATTGAATCAGATTCAAGTTGTAATAAAAACATGCAATGAGCACTATTAATTAATAAAGTGCAGTTGTTGATGAGAAGTTTGGAAATGTGATCAATTTCATGTGTTCAATAAATGCAGTCCAACGAACTTATCCTTTGTGATGGAATTTTTTATTTTTCGGCGAGGAAACACATCTTTTGTCTCAATCCTATGGAGATATGAAAAAAGAACGCGAATCTGGGAATCGTTTCCTGACATTTCCGCCTTAAAATTTCCGTGACAGAGATTGGAAAAGGAAGTGATTAGGGCACCTTACGATTTGGTGTAGGATTTTGGCAAATGGCTATAAAACCATAAAAATTGAATAGAAATCAACCTTATGCAAATAACACAGTGTTGTTTGCACTAAGTTCAAAACGTTATTCAGACCTTTTAAGACACTATAGGCGCCTGACTTACGGAACACCTACAATTTGATTTTAATCCCAAGTACCTATTATTTTAAAATGAGTTAACTCCGCTAGACGTTAATTTCCGGGACAGCGCTACCACACCGACCTCCGCGGCGCTATACCTGTATCTTGGTAGCTATACCATCACCTGCCTACCACCATCACCTTATCTTTTCCCTGCTGTTTTCCTACTCTCTTTCTGCACTGCTGTGTACTGTTTCGTAAATCAGATCAATCAATCAACTGTTTCCTTTGATGGTGTGATTATCATTAGTAGTTACTTTCCTACTAACCTACCTGTGATCTAACGTTCCGCTAATATCCAGAATTATTATGTTGACCAGGGGCCTTTTCATTCGAATTTTCTTTCCTCTATTGTAACGGATCTCGCTCATTTATTCATGAAGGCTGAGTTACCCACCTAAATACTTACTAATAAATTAAGTTACCTGAAGGTTTTACTCATTAACCTGTTAACTATGTCTGATAGTAACTATATTTTTTAGCGTGGGTATCCTTATATAATATATAAAAATGTTATTTTATAAGACTAGGACTAAATGTTCAGTAAATTCGGTGCTCAGATAGTGATTTTGAACTCAAGAAATACTGTTTTTACACACCTTTTACTAAGATTACTAAGAGATTAGTTGAGGGTTCGAATAAGTATTGACATTAGCTGCATAAAATATCTCCCTTTCTTCCCTTCACTAGGAAATCTTGATATTCAACCACTCACACTGGCAAACTGAGTGTTGTGTTAGTTTTCAACCCTTACTTGTTTCTAACTAGTATCCTGGAATTTGTGCTAAGATACTGTAACCCGAATCCTTGGTTCTTAAAGAATTTTGTTCCTGAAAACTAAAAGTTTTCTTCTTCCTTTCCCCAAATTCTACTAGTTTGGGTGGATAAAACTGAATGGAATATTACTATTGCAGGACGTAGTAGGCATAACTAGGATTCTAGGGCAAACTGACGAAGTAATTGCAATAAATCGTATGATGAGCAGTCGTATACACATTTAATGAAGAGCATTTACGAACACGTATGATTGAAACAGTTTGTTGATTATAGTAGAACTACCAGATATATTCAATCAACTAGTAGGTACTAACATCAAAGACAAATTATGAGCGAGAAACTGATGGATTGAAACTCACCAAAATTAGGAGATCTGGGAGAACTAGAAAGCCAATGCCTATAGCAGTTAGAGTAGTATAAACACGTAAACTTTCTAGGCTCAACTAAAGGGTTGTAAACGACCTACCTGATGCGAGACTCCAACTGGGATTGCCACTGACAGACCAGTTGCCTATGACGTTAGCTGTTTTGGTAGGATGTCTCCGGGCCCGGGCTTCGTAAGAAGAGCCTGATTTTCTTGAGATTTTTTTTTTTTGTAAAAAAAGGGGAAGGAAAGGAGGGCTTAATTTTTCTCTCTCTCAAAATGGCTTACAATTTATTACGGTACAACATTACAGTAGTTCATGGACTTTTTTTAAAACGGGCCCAAAATTTCGGCCCCGACCTCGGATTTTCTCTCCTCTGCCCTGGGTATAATAATTTTCCATGGAACCCGTAACTCCATAACCCATTAGGGAGCTATAGCGGTATAGTATCATTGCGAAGATTCTAATAACTACTCTGTGACTGCGATCGAAATGATCGTAAGAATAAACTTCTTCCGGAAACCGCGTTTGAGCGAAGTGAGAGCTCTCATTTCATCGGTTATTACTAAAACTGATAGTTTAGTCGCGTAAATACTTCACTAGAAGAGCGCTCTTCGATCTTATACAGCTCCGGGGTTCAAATGGTGATTTTGAATTCAAGAACTACTGCTTCATCACAACGGTAAGATTACTAAGGGGTTAGTTGAATGTTCGAATAAGTATTAACATTAGCTGCACAAAATATCTCCTTTTCACCCCATCACTAGCAAATCTTGATGTTCTATTTAGTCACTCCCTCAAACTGACTGTTGTGTTAGTTTTCAACCCTTACTTGTTTCTAACTGTAATCCTGGGATTTGTGCTAAGATACTATAACCCGAACCATTGCATCTTCAAGAATTGGGTTCCCGAAAATTAAACGTTTTCTTCTTCTTTTTCCCAAACTCTACTAGTTCGGGTGGATAAAATTGAATAGAATATTGCAGGACACACTAGGCATAACTAGGATTCTAGGACAAACTGACGAGGTAATTGCAATAAATCGTATGAAGCAGTCATACACACATTTAATGAAGAGTATTTACGAACACACGTATGAATGAAACACTTTTGTTGAGTATAGTGTATGTACTAGATATAGTGAATCAACAAGTTTGTACTAACATCAAATACAAATTATGAGCTAGAAACTGATGGAGGGAAACTCAAATCAGTTTGTCTAGGGACCTGGGAGAACTAGAAAGCCAATGCCTGTAGCAGCGAGAGTAGTATAAACACGTAAACTTCCTATGCTCAACAAAAGGGTCGTAAACGACCTACCTGACAGAAGATTCTAACTGGGATTGTCACTGACAGACCAGCTGCTACTGATAGCTGTATTGGTATGATCAGGACCTAAGAGACAGAATCCGGGCCCAGGGGCAAAATTCATCTGGGATCCCTAAAAGAAAGAAAGCAACATAAAAATCTACGAACTACTGTAACCATATTGATACCGTAATCAATTATAAGGCAATTTCGAGAGAGAGGAAAATTAAGGGAGGAATACCGATTGTGAAGAATTAAGAATGATCGCATTTTGACTCTCTTCCCCCCTTTTTTACAAAAATAAAAAATGAAATAAATAAACAAATAATAATTTCTCAAAAAAATCCGGCCCCCCTTACAAAGGCCAGGCCCTGGGACACCCGGTCCAGTGCCTCCCCCCTCCCCTGCCTCAATGGTAGGTGGAAACCGTTACCCTATAATCCATTACGGAGTAATGGTGCCACAATATCATTGCGAAGGTTCTAATAACTACTGTGTGATTGCGAAAGGAATGCTCATTCGTAGGTATGAACTTTTTCCGGAATCCGCGTTTGAGCGAAGTGAGATCTCTCATCCGTTATTCGGTCAAAACTAATAGTTTAATTGCGTAAATGCTTCACTAGAAGAGGACTTCTCTTCAATCTTGTGGGGCTCCGGAGCTCAGATGGTGATTTTGAATTCAAGAACTACTGTTCATAAGGTAAGATTACTGTGAGGTTAGTTGAATGTTCGAATAAGTATTAACATTAGCCGCATAAAATATCTCCCTCATTCACAAAGTATTTTGAGCCTATGGGTTTAGGTGGAAAAAGTTCAAAAACACTCCGAGAAGTCTGCAATTTCTACATTATTGTCCTTATACCTCAAGAGTGCGGGGTGTTTTGGGACCCGCATCTCTTCAACGATGGGTGCTATGGGGAAAATGGGTACGCAAATAGGGGACATACGCCCTTACGGACCTCACACCCATGTACGTTATGGTTGGAAAATTGGCGTGATTCATTCGAATAATCTCAGTTGTTAACCAAAGTTTACAAATTTTACAATTCTTGAAACATCAACATATACTTACATACTCCATTGAAAATGATGTTTAATTATTATCAATATTTTGCTTTCTTTCGTGTACCTGTTCCTTGGTGAACTCTTATAGTAACCATAGCTTCATCCTCCCCTAGTTCTTACACAGGGTACGGCCTTGATTATATGCAAGTAACCCCTTCTGGCGCCTCAAGTGAGACAATGTCAGGGCGAGGGATTGTCAAATCGTGGTTTTCCTCTTTTTTCGACTTGAATGCTTCACTAGGAGATGACTTCTGTGTAATCTTGTGGGGCTCCGTAGCTCAGATGGAGATTTTGAACTCAAGGGACTAACGTTTTCATAACAACGGTGAGATTACTAAGAGGTATGATGGATATGGTTTGTCGGTCCTTCCCGATTTCAGAATCCTTCGCCTTGGGAGATGAATCAGACGTTTTCAAGGGTCCGGGTCATCCTCTGGGTGTGGCGGAGTATTATTACCGCATCCAGCTAATTGGTAAAGGCAACTATACCATTCCATCACCTCACAAGTTCAAAAGTTTAATAAAAATCGAGCATCATAATGATTTCCATCAACCTTTTACAGTTTTTATAGCTAATAACAGTGATGTTTGCACTAAGTTCAAAGTTTTATTCAGGCCTTTTAAGGCACTACAGACGCTTGCTTAACCAAACATCTATATTTTGATTTGAATCTTAAGAATTATTTTAAAAAGGAGTTAACTCCATGAAGTTTCTAAAAAGAATGAATGAATAATTTATACTACTAACAATTATACTGCTATGACCAACCTGTCAAGATGTTCATAACTATGACTGTGAGAGGGACTAGTAAATTAATGTCCGAAATAAATAAAATTAAAAAAATTGAATAAAATTTGACGTAGGTAGCCCCTGCAGACATTATAGTCAAATGTTTCACCCCGATAAAAGGACCTCACGTTGACAGTTACCTCATGGGTTCTGGTGTTGCACCGGTTTGGAGGTAATATGTTTACAGAGTATTAAGTCATCCCGTACGTAGACTGAGAAGAGTAAACTTATATTCACATAAGAACTTACTGACGAGTAATGCATGAGTTACAGTGCCCTTTGTCCGGTTTTTATATGATCACATTTAATAAACAAAGACAAAACACAAACAAAATTTTTGCAAAAAAAAAAAAAAAACATGTTTTCTCGGCATACCCCCTCCAAATTCTCTCTCCAGTCATGGGACGTCGAAATTTCCAAAGTTTGTTGCACTACTTAAATAAAAGTGCGATCGAACATAAAAAGAATAAAAGAATCGGGTGAGAACTGCATTCTGAGCATCGTCGAAAAAATTTAGACCACGCACACAACACACACACATTTACACACAAACATCTATCGTTTTTACACTGGTTCAGTCAGACTGACCTGAAACGGATTTGTACGTAGTTACTTTTTTCTCATGTTCGGGTTGTCTCACAACCTCTAGATCAATTCTGATAGGGTCCCTCTGCTGGCGTAGCCTTGCTTCCGAGAGACGTCCTAAAATCATAGCAGCAGAATTCTCAGGAAAATGAACAGTCCTGCATTCAGGCGCTCCTCACACCTACCTACTAGAATTCTCAGCCCATTTTCGCTCTTTTTTGTTCGATTAAGAATTTGGTCTCGTTGGTATTTGTACCTTAAGATGGTTAACTCCATAGATGTAATTATGGGATGAAATTTTTATAAAAAATTTTCGGGCTAATTACTATAGCTGCATTTTCTGAAGAGATCTATAAATGACTTTGAGCTGAAGTTCTGGATCTGCAATTGAGTAATGAGATCGAATCAGAATAAAACGCCCTACCCTCTCATTATCCCTCATAATAAATGCTCTACCCCATTGAACAGATCCTTTGAGCTGAAGTTCTGGATCTGCAATAGAGTAATGAGATCGAATCAGAATAAAACGCCCTACCCTCTCATTATCCCTCATAATAAATGCTCTACCCCATTTCGGATGCTCGGAAAGAAAACTCATTCCGTCGGAAATTGGTATTCCCCGAGCAATTAAAAGGTTTAGGGAGCGGCGCCGTTACGTTCGGATGAGGCTGAGGAGAACGACCTGGGTCGCCGCAAGTCGCTGCCGCTCGTTTTTTTCAACTGTCATGCTTTGTTTACCTCATTGTCTCGACGCGTATCTGAAAATGGCTACGGACTCGCACTCGCGTTAGGTTTCCTTTTATCTTCAGGCTTTGTTGGCAGGATCTTTCTGGATCTGCTTTTACGTCCGTACACGCCGCGGGTAACGGAAACTTGGTCCAGAGTGATTTCCGACTTGATTATACTCTTAAGTTATTAAAACCATGTGATTAACTCCTAGAAGGCTCCGTTTCATGTGTCAGCGAATGCAAGAACTCAGTAGCATCTAGGGAATACCCCCAGATCGGTGTAGCTAGTAGATAAACCATCGCAAGAACTTGGTGGCCATTTCAATTTGGGTAGCAGCTGCAGAGGTAGCCGTGTATCACAGAAACTGACATAGCCATTGTTTTATAATGTAAAAATTTGTTAAGAAACAAAATCAGTCGATAATACACTTTTTTCCGGCTTTCATCCCTCAAATCTCTCTTTTTCTTCGTGAAAACCGATTGTACCAAGGTTTGTGATGCAACTGGGCTTCAATTGGGATAGAACAAGATAAGAATGAGAATCGGTAGGGAATGGTAGTCTGGGCAGCTTCTACAAGGTTTGTTGTTTGTTGGAAAAAATCAGCTAAAGAAACGCCTCTTTCGGCTTTAATCCCTCAAATCTCCCTTTTTCTTCTTTAAGATCGCCATTTTCAAGTCTTGCGAAACAACTAGACTGATTTTTAGATAGAAGAAAATAATCATGAAAATCGTGTGAGAATTTTAGTCTGAGCAGCTTCAACAGGGTTTGATGGGGAAAAAATCAGTCAAAGAAACACTTTTTTCGGCTTTACTCTCTCAAATCTGCGACTTGCTTAATGAAGTTCTACATTCTTAAGGGTCGTGACTCAATTAGACTCTAATTGGGATCGATTATGAATATATTATATTTATCACTTCAATGGAGTGTATGTGGTAAGTGTGGCAAAAACGCTGCAAATTCTTTCACTGGGGTTTATTATTCAATTGGCTTGCGTTCATAATTTGAATTTCTACTAAGCTTGGAGTGTGCGTGTTTCACAGGTGATAGAGCGATTTTTGAATTTCAGGAGATATGCATAGAGCACGTAAATCTTTTTTCAACCGAAATACCTATTTGGATTGATCAGTTGATCATATTTGTGTGCCTCCTGAAATTCAATAATCGCTCTATCACTTGTGAAACACTCACACTCCAAACCTTAGTAGAAATTCAAATCATGAACGCAAGCCAATTGAATAATAAACCCAGTGAAAGAATTTACAGCGTTTCATGCACATCAGAATGCTTCAACCCGTGTATCGGCTACAAAGCCTCTTAGGAGTTTACTCCAGTATCCACATTACTACATCACTAGGTTACTGCTATCAAAACAAAAACAATAATAAACCCAAATAACGCAAAATTTGGCACCATAAATCGGGCCATGCATCGGGAATGGTTTGAGCTACGGACCTGGGAAAGGGCTCATTCGATTCCTCATGGAAAGTTCTTCAAAAAGAGTCCAAATTTAGGCCGCTTCGACTTTTGTTGAGGTTTTTAGGGATTTTACAAAACTTTGACAACCCTTAAAGGGCACTAAGCTTAAGTGAGGTTGCTGGCTAAAGAATTGGGGCGTTGTCTGACCAATATTGATTTTTCGTGGAAATTTCAGATATTTTGCTCCAGCCGTTTGGGAGAAATCGTGCGTACGGCGTTCGAATTTTTTATCGCAGGTTCGGATTCTACACCCTTTGAAACGTAAACCATGAAATTTTCAGGGGGGGTTAGCATTTTTTTTTCCAAGAGCGATTACATTGGTTTATTATTGAACAATAAACCAAAATTCAAGTTTTCCCTGTGGAATCTCTTTCAAAAACGTAAAATACTAGTTTTTATCCATTTAAAACGAGTTTTAATCCCTACAGGAAACCAGAGGGGATTTGAGAATACGAGAATCGGAGGCAAGATAGCGTGATGCAGAGATGAAGAAGTGCTCAATGGTTCATATTCCTCACAAATGGTACGTAGTTATTTCTTCAGTAACGCAGAAATATTCTTTTGCAAGATTGAGGCAAAATTCTAAAAAATCGGTCTATAAAGATTTGGCTACTGTGGAGAGATCCTTGTATCTAGTTTCTGTTCTTAACATTGAACGTATATGCCCTAAATGAATTGAGGGGTCGTAAAATCGTCGTATACACATTCAAGAACCAGCAAACGTGGAGGACTTGATGTTCCTTGATTTTTTGAAATCGATATGACTCATCCATGTTTCATCAGACGACTTCAAACACAATTCAACCAACGAATTAACTCCAACAAGCATTACTTATTCCGTAAGAGTGAATATATTGAAACCACAGAAAAAACATCAGGTTACAGTTTATTTGAAGGGCTATTTGGGTCTTGTCATCTTCTGTTTACTTTTCGTTTGCCGAGGGCTTCAGAGAGTTTTTGGTCTCACGATACCACTCAGAAAAACTGATGTTTCGAGAGAGGAATCCACGTCAGCCATTTTGATATGACATTAGTGTTGATGGAAACAAGAAAAACAAAAAGGGGGTCGGTAGAAAGGGGTGCTATGGTTTCCCTTTTTTTCGAGCAGTTTGCGTGTTTAGTTGGAATCGAACCCGCTGGTTGTCACGCGATGCTCGTTCCAAACTATGTCACAGGCTGCCTGGCGCCTTCATGGGACTCAACTGAAAACTACTTTTCTGTAATGTGTTTTTGAAGGGGTTTATAATGGTGGAATAACGAGGATTTATAAACAGGAATGAATGAACAATGGTTTAGTTAAAGTAGATTTCGAGTTATTCTGCTTTTAAACTACCCACAAGAAAGATTACCTAATGTTAGTACTGTATAAAATGATTCAATATCATGATATTGGATTTTGCCTTGTGTTGCGGACATCATACTTTATGTAAAATAGGTATAGGCACTTCAATACTATGATTTATTTTGTCTGTAGATTGTTTCCATATCGTTTAAATTGACCTCTAGTTTCTCCCAAATACTTTGGGTCATAAATCACCTACCCCTACTACTACTCCTCCCTTACGAATCAAAGGCTGACAGCGCGCTTTAATTCAGTCGCGACGAAATTGTGTAAATACACGTCAAGAAAAACACAGAGTGTAAAAGAAACTTAGGTATTTCCACAAAATTTAACACGTTACATCGGTTTGGATGATTAGGTCATCATCAGTAACAAAACAACAACTTATTTGACCTAACCTTCGAAATCTTTCAAATCTCTTCAATTTTGTGGAAATACCTAAGTTTCTTCTACAAACTCTGTGTTTTCTTGGTTGAAACCAGATATCTACGATGCATCGCGATGGTGCAGTACTCTGCTTATCGGTACAGACACAGAAACCTACGAATAGGAAAGCTGTAATTTAACGAGATAGAATTAAACACCTACCTACTTTCACAAGTTTGGGAATATTTAACGAAAATTATACGAAAATCGATTTTAAAATCAAATTTTGAAAAAATGATGCCATTACACCACCCGATTCGATTGCCACAATGTGCTAGGCACATTTGTCTAAGTTGGTCCAACATTGTTGAGAGCCAAGGGTATTATCAATCGTGCTGGCATTCTTTTTCCTGTCAAAGTTCTAGTCTCTAGCTCCCCATTCACAATCCTGCAGCGCGAAGTGGGGGGAGCCGAAAAGTTCCAAGTCTGTGCACGAGCGGCATATAGGAAGTGTATGGAGGCCTTCCTGTTGCAGCTGTCCTGCAAAGCTTGTACGATGGATTTCTCATCTAACCTGCAGACTTACCCCACCCTATCAACTACCAACTTTTTAACGTGTGTGAAGCTGCCAAACG
Source organism: Creontiades dilutus (assembly GCA_031894815.1). NCBI lineage: Eukaryota > Metazoa > Arthropoda > Insecta > Hemiptera > Miridae > Creontiades > Creontiades dilutus. The sequence goes on from JAVIWC010005620.1 coordinate 2,280,334, forward strand.
AGCCTCTTTGTTCTTGTCACATCCCAAGACAGATAATATCTCACCTCATCTCTTCTCTCCGTTACCAATGTATTTAATGAAAATTCTGTATTTAGTGAATAGTCACCCCCTGGATTAGGGTTTAGTGCCATTTTGATTTATCAAAACCAAAAAATCAGGAAAATTATTTGTTTCATCAATTTGGTATATGAAATGTCATTTGAAAGTATTTGTTCACGCTGAATTGAAGGGTACTGGTCCCAGATTCGCACGATGTGTTACTTGTGAGAAATCTACTAAATTATAGTAAAAACATCGGGAAAAATGCATTTCTGAAGGGCTTCTGGAGTGCCATTTACGTAGTACCAACCTCCTTTTTACAATCAAATACAACTAGTACCAGATCTTAGGGTTGTTTCGTTTTTTGAGAAATTTACTGGTGTCCTGATACTGTTATTGTTGCACAAAAGCATTTAAATCGGGCATTTTCCTTCTTGTTTTGACCTTAATGCACTTCAAACGTGTTAGCCAATGTTCTACGATTATGATTTAACTTTCTCCTAGAGAACATTCAAAGAGAATTTGCTCATTACACACGGCTTCCTTGAAATATCGGCGGAAAGCTCTGATTCGGGATTGGAAAGCATCGTTTGAGGCAAGTTATTTAAGAAGGGGAACTTCATTGCAGTTCCCACTTCCTGCCGCTGAATCGTGAATGGGACCCACCGGGGAGAGCGTAAGGATGAACTTAGGGGATATCTATCAGTGACGAACATGAAAAAATTACTGTTATTTAGAAAGTTTTCACTATTTTGATTATTAAATATTTCAGCCCTTTGATTGACAGAAAAATGCCGATGATTCAGACTCCAAATGTGATTTATAACTCAAGTTTGGTTAATTTTGATCTGATAGTTTCAGAGAAAAGCTTCGGACGACGGGCAAACGAATTTTTTTCTAATTAAATTTTTTGATTCTACTCATCTTGAATAGTAAAACAATATATTTTGAAAGAGAGTTTGAAATTTTTTTCTTGGTCATTTACAATGGCAAGAAGAAAGTGTGAGCTTCTGTTTCCTTTTAAGTTTAAAGCACAAGCCCTGGTTTCATGCTCATGGTGTGTTCAATCTTAAGTCTCTTTCAATGCATTAAATGCCCACCTCGGCATATTGTCGATCGTGGATCTGCTGGTCTTCTCAGGAACCGCATTTCACCTTCCAGGATCCGTTGATAGTCCACCGTTCACATCCATCATTCATTTCATATCCCTAAAACAGAGGGGTAGGCATGCCTTTGAGCTCGGCTCCTTCCTCACTATCCTGCCGACAGACCTGTGAACCAATCATTTGGAATTAGTCAAGCTTCTGGGATGTATCAATCCTCTTTATCAAACTGGAAATCGAATATTTGTTATAGTTTGGCTCGTATCAGAGTTAGCTTAAAATGGGTTATCTAACATTGCCCTTTTGAGACAACTTTTATTTTGGTGGAGCTGACAGAACAGGTGGTTGTCGCCTAGTAGCAAACTATTTAGTTGTCCTTCAGCACCATTGCCAATTGGCGAACGGCAGTAATTTTGAAGTGATGATAGTGTATAAAAGTGTATTATAATTTCTGCTTAAAAATCCATCATCTAATGGTGTATTAAACTGATCCTTTACTATGGAAGAATTTATACTGACAGCTTCGGTTATTAAAGTTTCTCTTAACAATAAAATGATTCTGTTTCTTTATTTTCTTTTTACTAACGCAATTATTGCTATTGAAAAATCTTTAATTGTTGAAACTACCAGCATCCAACAACTCAAAAAATTCGAAACCCACAAAAAAATTGAGTGAGGGTATTTTTGTGGTCATTATAAGTAGTGCACTTGGCAATCTAAAACTTTCAACACGTTTGGAACAATAGATTTTTCCGCTCTCCTGTAAAATTTGGTAAATATAAATAGATTGTTTAAAAAATCAGCGATTTAATCGTGAAGATCATTAAAACTTTCAACAAAATCTCACGCTCGAATGAGATCAATCCAATGAGATCCAATGAATCACGACCCTAATCTTGAAAGGAATTTTCACCGCCGCTTGTTTGTTGCTGCAAAGGAACTGGAATTCGGAAAGATGAATGTTGTACAAAATTGGACGTTTTTCAACTTCCCCAACCAGCAAGAGGTTGACTTTGGTCACTCATCCTGGAAATCGTAAAGAAACTGCAAACTCAAATCACTAGGCGACGCGACATGTCAGTCTCCAGGCGACTAGTTACCAACCGATTTCTGTGACAGACGAATCCGTAATCAGTAGGGGCTACCATTACGCCTCCATTTGATAACACAGCAAGTGACTCAAAACGGACTGGTTGGTAATTCGCACCGCTAATCAGTTTCTTTACAGTAGCTCCGTGTGTAGACGGCCTAAGAGTTAGGCGGGAATCAAAACTACATTGAAACAGAAGAGAATCAATGGAGTTATTGAGTAAATCCTTTTTCAGCAAATAAAACTGTACGTAGTGGAGAAAAGCACTGAAGATGTCGCAAATACGTTGTATCGGATACATTCGCCGCCGTCATATCCGAGTTGGTTTCAAACTCTCGACCAGTACGGGGCGCAGGTGTCCAAAACGTCTCTCTCTAAACGAAGAAACAATCAAATAAACAACGGAGAAGATTCTCCAACACAAACAACAAGAAAAGCGAGGAAATTTGTAGCTCGGAGGAAACTGTGCAGTCGGAGTTGGACATCTGGCCTCCTTCAGGACGCCCAAGGAAAATCCTCAGTGAATTATTGAAGTGCCCCTCGCGCCCTCTCCATCCCCGGCCATCCCTTCTTCAGCACATCTTCCTTCCTCATTACAACTCCCACCCTTATATTTTAGTCATCCGGGGACTTCTCACTTGCGTTTCCTTCTATTTCTCCGTTTTTTCTTCTCTCCTCTTTCGCCTTAAGTTGCCGCGGGAACGGAAAGAATGTTTTCTCGACGAGGGATATCTTTTTCATGTCCCTGTCTCGGCTCAAGAAGAGGGGTTTTTGTTTTAGTTTTTCCGTCCAACTGGAAACAAGCATTTTTTTCTTTTTTTGCGGTAAGTTTGAACGTAGGGGATCACGATATTTACAATTTCCCGAAAAGTGGCATTTCAGGAGGATCAAACGGACTAGTGAACCACGTCAATTCTCCACAAATGCCTCATTCAAGTCCGTATATTGCAGCAGTATGTGCGTAAAGTTTTGCGTAAAAAAATGAAATAAAGTGTAACAAAGGCCTACGGTAAACCTGCTACGAAAAAACAAGTGTTCGCGAGTCGTATAAGCTTTTCTAAATTAGCCGTGAAGATGTTGAAGAAGACAACGCTCCGGACGCCCCAGCATATCAGGAACCGACGGAAAAGTGTAAACAATGGGTGATCGCGGAATCACAAACAGAGAAGTCGCTGAAGACGTTGGCATATCGATTGACTCTTGACATGGCGTTTTTGCGGGCGTTTTGGGTAATTTTGGTTGGCAGCAAAATTTGTCCCAAAATCATTAAATTTTGAACAGAAATAGCGGCGAATTGAAGTTGTTCAGGGATCACTAAATTAAGTAAACGTCGACTCAGATTCGTTCAAAAGTGTTACAACAGGTGGGGAAACATGAATTTACGGATAAGACCTCGAAACGACGGCTCAATCGTCCCAGTGGAGGCATTCTGGCTCTCCGAGACCGGAAAAGGCTCGGCAAGTGCGGTCTAACGTTTAAAACATAGTGCATAATGAATTCTTGCCATAAGTCCAAACCATGAATAAAGAGTACTATCTACAAGTCTAACGCCGTTTTGCGTAAAACACTCCTAGAAAAACTTCCGGATTTGTGGCAAAACAGTTCTAGGCTTTCGCGTGACGATAATGCACCTTCTAACCCGTCGTTGATCGTTCGTTATTTTTGGGAAAGAATAACACTGTAATGATGCCCCAACCTCCATATTCGCCAGAATTGGCCCCTGGTAACTTCCTCCTCTATCCAAAAATAAAAAAATAAATCAATAAAAAACCTTATGGAGTGGTCGTTTCACAAACATAGATGACATTAAAAGTGCCTCAGTGAATGAGTTCAAAGCTATCCGAGAGATCGAGTTCCAGAAGTGTTTTGAGAGTAGGAAAATGCGTTTGCGTGAGTACATAACATTTAGTGTGGACTACTTTGAAAAAAACAACATCGATGTAGAAGAATAAATAAATTTTTTTTTTTCTTCAAAAAACGATAACTCAAGGTATTCTCTGAAAACACTTCGTACATTCATTCAAGTATAGGCTTATTACTCTCGATAATGAATCTCTGTAATCGATCAAGGGAAACCATTTTCAAACCCACCTCAAAAATTTGTTTACATCGATCAGTACCTCATTCGGCGCTCAGCACGTGAAAACGTAAAATCCACCAAAAAGCATTATTATTAATAAAAAGTAACCAAAAATCTAGATATGTATAGGAAGAATAGAAAACCAATCTCTGGTCTATCCGATGCGAATAGGGGAAATTGTGGAGATGAAAGGTCGTACACCGACAGAAATTGGCGTTCTCATTATCATGAGTATGAATAACATTATTATGTAGAATTTCGTGATTATGATTATGAATATGGTCATGAATCAATTAAACACAATTCTATCGGAATTCAAAAATGTTTTTCGTATGTGATTTATACAAAAATCAGTTTCTTTGTCGTGATTTTACAAAAAATCAATTTATTTTTCGTGATTTTGCCAAAAATTAATTTCTTTGTCGTGATTTTACCAAAAATCAAATTTAGGGACTGAGATTTTCAAGAAAATCTCTTTTCTTTAGTTGTGATTTTTCAGAAAATCATACATTTTTCAAATGATTTTCATTCATTTTTCCTTTTTCCTTCGGTACTGCTCAACTGTTCCAACCTCGATGTTTATACCGAAAATCAACAACTTTTCTTGCAATTTCTCTATAAATTTGAAAATCTATAGAAAATCATAGTTTTTTAAAATGATTTTCATCCCAAATTATAACTTTTTGTCACTTTCTAAGTTAGTATTGCTCTACTGTCCCATCCGTGATGTTTATACTTAAAATCACAAACTTTTCTTGTAATTTTTGGATAAATTATAATTTCCATCGAAAATTATAGTTTAAAAAAAATGAATCTCAGCCCAAATTACCATTTTTTGTCGCTTTCTCCTTTAGTACTGCCTTACTGTTCCATCCTTTTTTACTGTTCATATCGTTTATCACAAAAAAATTTTTTGTGATTTCTAAAATTTATGGTTCCCTAAAGAATAAGGCAGTACTAAAGGCGAAAAACAAAAAATGGTAATTTTGCCTGAAAATCGTGATAGACATCGTTTATAATGATAGATGACTGGTCTATTTTTTTCCAAATAGTGTTTGATTTTGGGAATTTAAGCGAGTAATTCTTAACAAAAACTACAAATTTCGTAGAGACGTGGCCTACTTTTTTGGTTGATTGTTTATGTAGTAAACTGCCATGGAATCTCAGAAATATTAATTCCCGAAAGAAGAATTTGAAACAGAAATGTATAATACCGAGATAAAAAAACGTTTGCCAAGGTCGAATGTCACTCTAGACGCTGCGGAAAAGTTCTTTATACCTACAATGCGGTCAATCCCTGAGTCAGGTCGCCCCGAAAAATAAATTTTCTTTACAACGGGCCCCACGCGAAAAAGTATCAAAATGAAAACTCCGCGACCGCCCTAAAAAGGGAGATTTCCAACACGGAAACGCCATTATTTCATACGGCAATCGTGCATAATAGATCGCGCGAAAACCCGATTAAAGTTCAACGGACATGCGAAACACTTTGCCCTGACGTGACTTGGGTTTGATTAGCATATTTGGGGTGAGTTATTATATTCGAATGGAAATTATTCAATGCGGAGCTCTCCGCCGTGGTGCTAACAAACTCCGGTTGATCTCTCGTATCGATATTGACTTTCGGAGAAAAGCGAATGGCGAATGCGCATCTAGCGACAGCGTTTGAGTTTTGACGTGTCAGTTCGAGCTGGAAATCTGAATTTCATGTAAAGCCCTAATAGAATATTTTCTTTAGAACACGCCAACTTGATATTCAATTTTTAATGGGATTCGACCAATTTGACGTATTATGTAAAGAGGTGAGGCCCGCATCACCAAATATGACGGATACATGTGACCGTCTATGTGAGGTCCTTTTAGACTTTAAGAATTAGTATGTCTCCTTGTTCTGACGAACTGTTGTTCAGATGTTGCGACGAAGTCAGAACAGGGTCGGACAGGTGTCGTGATTTCCTGTGCCTTTAGAAATGATAGCATACCGTTAGAATCTGGCACCGCCACGTGGTCCATCACGTGGCACACTTCTGCAGAGTAGCAAACGGGGGACATTAGGGCTCCTATTGCTGTATTGTCGAGAAGAATGAGGAACGAACCCACTAAATCCCCAATAAAGAGATTGATCCAGAACTGCAAAGATTGTTTCGGGCCTGAATGGCCCGAAATGCAATCCATCATAGAAAATGGATACTTTTTTGTTTTTGTTTTACGTAATCAGGTGAGGAAATTTCAACTGTTTTCAAAGGTTTGAACACGAATTATATCAAAATTATTAAAGATCCCATACTTGAGCTTTAAAGATGAAACGAATGACAGATGAAACATATTTTTGGACATTCATCAGTGCTTCAGATTGAACCAAGGAAATATCATTCAATTCAAAATTAGGATTGCTTACATGCAAACCGATGCATGCATCAGCAAACTGATATTCAATATCACAATTATTCAGGATTATATATTCAAAATATTGTCAGAATTACCTTCTGTAATATAAATTGATAACACATTCCTACAGCTTTGAACCATCTGAACTGACAGAAAGCGTGCACCAATGCCAGATCGTGTTCATGTCCGAAAATATCAGTCATAACAAAAATGCTATCATCTTGCGATCCCAAGGGATGGTAGAAATGTATGTGGGTATGTACAAAAAGTACATGGGTGAATTTTATCTGATTCGGGGTTTGATTAATGTCCAATAAATCGGTATTTTTATGATAAATCAAATGTAAGACGATATATTTTCATATGTCGACATTTTTTCAAATATCACCATTAATATTTAGGAACAGTTCATATTAGAGAATGAAGGAGGAGATTTCTACTCCCTTAGATAGTGCGAACCCTCCCCCCCCCCCCCATAGGGATGGGACATCGACATCGATATTATCGAAATATCGATGTTTTGCTTCGATATTACGATGTTTTGCCATCCATAATCTTTGGCTCCAAAAATATTGGTTTGGTTAACTCTTCACACACAGAAAAAAATCTATCTAGTTTGCTTGCTACCCAACATGAAAAAAAGGACTATCAACAATTCTTTCAACTGTTGTAGTATTAGCTAATTTTCAAAGAAAAAGAAACTATTGTTCTTAAAAAAATATTTGCATCAAAATCCGTTTCAAAGCATTCTAAATCCACTGTCAAAAGACACCAGAAACACATTCCAGAATAACTCTCGATGGAATTGAGATTAGAAGCTCAAATTTGCACAAAAAATCTATCTAGGCATACAAAAGGCTAAGTTTGAAGATGGGCACAATCGCCTCACTTTAAGAGGAGATTTGGGTCATTACAAATGGGAGGAAATCACCCGAAAACCCCCAGCAGGTGACCCTCTTTCATTAAGGTGTTTTCACGCTGAACACGATGGTGAAATCGGATTGGATATATCTCAATCCGTGCCAACTGTAGCAGTTTGAAGAAAATAAAATGAAGCAGATAGGCAAAATTTGCGGAAAAAAATGATGAGATTCTTCAGCTTTCACAAATTTTTAAATTTAAACGAGATATCACAAGTCTGAGAATAAAATTGTTGATTTTTGCACAGTTTATCCTGATGCAAAACTAGTTTCTTTGAAAATTTGCTCATTTCATCATGCTGTTTGACTGGAACTTTTTTACCATCTTTTTCAGCGTTGAAAAACCTTTAAAATGAGATATCGTTTGTCACAAAATGAAATTGTTGATTTTGCGTCAATATTCTTCGTAAAAACCATCCTAGAGAAGTATTTAAGATAGCCCTAAATTTTGAGAGATGTTCCGCATTTCAAAATTCTTTAACAAACAGTTTTGAAGAGGTTTCTTTGAAAGGAGAGTGAGTGATCTCTCTCCTTTCTCAGTTTCCCCATTATTTTTCAAATCGGACGTCTGCTTTATCGATTTTCTGCTGAGCACTTGATACAGAGAACCAGCAATTTTGAAAAGTTTGACAATGGCTTAATGCTCCACAAGGTTGAAAGCGTTGGTTATGTCAGGTCCCTAAGCTTTATGACGCACCTATCCCCCCCCCCCCTCAACTTAAAACCAGACGCCCCCCCCCCCATGTAAGTATCCCCTCCCCAAAACAAAAATGTAAAAAATATTCGTAAGCACCCCTTATTTTATCTAAAACTAATCACGGACAATATTCGAGCACTGTCATTGTCATTTATACATTTTCAGATAGGAAAACAAACCATATTTAAACGAATTACTAAGTTCAATTATTATTTACGTTCTATCTAATGATGTAATATATTTTTGAATGTCGTCACGTTAAACACTGTTTCAATCAACATTACCCCCCCCCCCCTCCCCCCCCCCCCCCCCTGTGGAATTTTACCCCTGTGTTAACTGATACTGTCACCGATATCGAAAATATTGATATTTCCACCCGATATTGGAGAATATATCGATGCCACTCTCAATCATCGTCTGTTTTGTCTCGATGTTCCCAAGTCCCCATTACTTGTAGGTACGTTAGGTCACATATCTTCGTCGATTGGTATCCCTGTCTTGTGAATATAAGGGAGTTACGTCGCCATATCCTTTTTATTAATTCTCTATCAAATAACAGAATAGAAGGATCGAAATCAATTTCTTCGCTCCGGAAAAGGAAAGAAAAAATTGGTACCCCGGATGATTTGTTTCCCTGGCCCTATATAACGTATTTCCCTCGAGAGGCGGGAACTGGACTCGAAAACAGTAGAGATACCTTCTCTATGCGACGCGGATCTACCCATCTTGTGTCACTATATAATTCACGAAGTCCGCAGCTAGCCTTATCCCTTATGGGAGGCGGCGTGAGCCCAAGTTAGCGTCCCTCAGGTGCCATAACCATCGCCCCAAGTTATTATAACACCACTATAACCTTCCCAGGACCGACCTTTTATTAGTTTATTTACGCTTTACCTCATCCCCTCACATTCATTTACGGAGGATTCATCGGGACCTTATACAGGTTTTTTGTTGCTTTTTTTCTCTACCGTTAACCTGTGAAAACAAATAGCCTATATAACCCCCCAAGTCGTAAAGTCTTACATTTTTATATTTATTATATTCACTGAGAAAGTATTACGGCCTCTCACTATTATCTCGTTGAATGAAAATTAACTTTGGTCATAGTGATAAAACTAGATAGCCTATTCGACAGGTACCTTGGGCTACCAATCTTTTTTTACTGCAAATTCGAACTGTTCACAACATATGTCCACATATCCCCAAACAAATGAAATACTCAATAAGAAAATTTCTTATGAGGTAGGTATCTCATTCTCAACTATTATTATTTTACTTTTAACTATTTCTAAGATAAATTTACAGCTATCCTGAACAAATCACATTCGGTATTAAATCTTCGTCATCGGAGATCAAAAACTTCATAACCACTTCTCACTTCTTCCTGAAAATGTGTTGCATTATATTGCATTTTCATATAGATCAGGCAATCTTTGACATGATATGGGTCAAACTTTAACGTGCAAAAAATTTCGCGGGCCACGTTCAAAATGAGTGGTCATAATTTTTCATACTTGAAATCAAACATGAAACAGTACTACAGCGTTATTGTAATTTATTAAAATACTTTACAAAAGGAAATTTAAAAAAATAGGTTCACCATTATAATCAAATCGTTAAATTTGGAACAAATCAATTGAGATTTCTTCCTCGTTTTCTGTTAAGTTTTTAAGCTTATTCAAACATACCTTCCAGTTTGTTAATTTTAAGTGATTAAAAACCGTCAAGTGAAGTGATTAAATATGAATTAAACTGAGTCTTTAGGTAAGGACTTGGCTATGGTTTGATAAAAAATGTATTACATTTTCTAACAATGAACCCCCCCCCCCCCCCCCCAAATGTAAGCCTAGGACCGCCACTGGAATTAGGGAAGCTAATTCGTCGAGTTTTGGATTAATTCCACTGAAACGAAGACGTAAAGAATTTTCCAAATTATCGTCAGCCAGCCTTATAACTTGTTTTGTTCATTAGGTACTCCTACTGGGCCGTCCTCCTACTTTTATAGGCAAAATGAAGGAATGATATTGAGTCGTCTAGTGTGGAATAATCTTTTAATGCTCTTACCCTTAGATGATCACCCCACTCGGCTTGATCGCTCATTTGATTCCATAAGTACGAGTAAGTAGTGTATTGTTTTAAATTTCAATTGGGGTTTTCAAAATGTTTTGCAGGCCGCATCAAATCTGACAGTTGGACGTATCCGGACATGTGATATGGATGTATGATGTGCAGTCAAATTTCGATCCCTCAGACAGATCTGAAGCCTCACTCGACCTCTTCGACCAACAGTAAGAACGTAAGTAGTAATTAGCTTCCAATATTGTCAGTGGAACCAATTCTCATTATAATAAAAGAAAGAGTAACAGCCTATCCATAAGTACAGTAGTAGTTAAGGCTGCCATATTATCAGTTGGATAAAAGCGCACTCAGAAATAACTCTATTTCAAGACGTCGCACGACTTTGGCAGTAAAAATAACAGGAGTTCATTTCGTTCAGCATATTGTGTTCAGAATGCAGAAATAGTGTTCACGTTTACTCTTCAATTCTATCCATCCAATTGGAGTTGGACCATCGATATCTCGGGTCGGACGGATCGCCCGAGCGGCAGGACGACCCACAAACTTCTTCGTGAATAACAGATAGGTAACAGCCGGTGGAATCAATACCATCGCATGATCTGGGACAATCAGTCTATCAAACCCCCGTCGCCGTCTCCGTCCGACAGAAGTTTCGGCTCGCTGGAAACTATGGACGTGCCGGCCAATTTATGCGACAACGTAGATGTCCTATATCACCTCGATGAATACCGACTCACAATACCACATACACTACATGCGAAACAAGCAGCATGGTGCAATGGTTTTGAGGTCCAAGTTGAGGATAAAAACTTGTGACAATTTGGGTGTAGCACACAGCTCCCTCGAATAGATAACATGAATGTGTAGATCACTAAAATGTTTTAAATAATCTCGAAAGATGTAAAATATAAGCTTCTTACACCAATTCACGGGTCAAAAATGCCGCGGGACATCAACAGAAGTTGACAGCAAAACTTATAACTCACAAAGCTCTGCACGCGAGAGCATGGGATATTCCATATCCTTTAACATGTTACGTTGGAAAGCTCTTGATTTACTTCAAATCATCATGCCACCATACACATTTCAGCTTTTTGGTTTATTACGGCAGAGAATAGCCCTTGGGATCACTCAGCTGATGAGGACCGCTCTCGTGCGAGTTCAGACATCTTGGAAAACTTACCATTTAAATTTTAGCTTTCCGGGTTGATAAGAACTGCTGTAGGAATTCTTAGAAGGATCCGCTGACACGTAGACAAACACAGAGATAGACACGTAACACAGTAAAAGGAATGTTGGTTTGATAGAATGTTCTAACTCATCAAATGGGAGAGGGAATTTTGAACATTTGAGAATTTAAAGAATACTTGAGGTAACCCAAAATGCACCATAAGTTTGAAGTGGCCCGGATTCGTTTGAATGATGGGCTGCAGGAAGACAGAGTTTGTTAACGTCATTTTATATCAATATCTTGTTCTGCAACAACCTTCCGCCTTGGGAATGAAAACGTACCGAGTGATGAGCTTTTGATAATAATAAAACGATGCGAATTATTACACAAACTTGGATTTTTTCCGTTAGTGTCTCTTACTACGTTATTGTAACTCTTCTTAATGATCCACTATTTTCACATTTTGTTTTACGTGTTTTGACTCTACTTCAAAAATGGCTATGAATCCTGTATTTTGCCCCAAACATTCAAATCTGAGGACACCATTAGAGAGCGTTGAATTTCCTGTCTCATCCATCCCTCACCAACGTTTTTCATGGAAAATTGAGGCATGGAAACAGAATTCAAAAAATAAATTTTGACCAAATTAAAAATTCAGTTACCTATTTTTCATACGCTCGGTAACCCTACTAGTTTTTGTGGCAGGATTGTGGGTGTCCGCTAAAAACTCTAATGGACTAATTATTTGAATGTTGCTATTGAATTTCTAACAGAAATGAGGTTTGCTGGAAATAGTGGGTCCTTACGATAAAAATGGCGTTTTTCTCCCAAAATCAACATCATTAAAATGAGTATGGCATCGGATTTTATGTATGTTGATTCCACTGAATCGATTGATGAGTCTCACAGGGCCCTCCTGGTAGGAAGGGATGAATTACAAGTTCGAAGCAAATAGTCAAAAAATTAGACATTCTTAACTGTTGGTTCTGCGAGGAGAGAATTAGAGAGTCACCATTCAATTCAACAATCAAAATATACATGATACAGCAAAAACTATACATGACAAATTTTTTTTAAGGAAGTCGGTTTTGCACACTTTAGTTCAGTAGTTTTGGAAAAATGCATCGGACAGTGGAGGATGAATTTTTTAAAATTCGATGTTTGAAATTCACCTAGCTTGAGATATAAATCAACAAATGTGAATGGGAGGGGGGGGGGGAGGTTGTTGAATTGTACCAAAATGTCTGCTCTTATCTTATGAAATGGGAGAAGTCTGAAAAAAACATTCCTTCCCTCCTTTCTGAGTTGGAAACATAGAAAGTTCAATGTTTTGCCCAAAACTGTACCTTAGGAACCATCGATAATTCAAAAAACCACCTCGTGGTAAGTTTGTTTTACGTTCCAATATCACCTGTTATAATTAATGGCTTATATACTGGTAACAGTAAAACCACACAAATGTCAGGGGACGAAGGTACCTATGTTATGAATGACCCCTTGAACTAATAGCCCGAAGCCGGTCAAACTTTATCGACCACTAAAATCAATTTCGCTGTTTTATTCAAATTATGAGGAACAACGGCTCGTCCTTATCGTACTCCGCAAACCGATTGAAGGTTGTAAAGCTTTTCTCTTTCCCCTGAGAGGAAACAACTCAACTTTGTAACGATTATTCGTCGTTAAACATTAAACAGACGTCTATCAATAAAGATTGTAAAAAAAACATGAGCGTTATGTCGGAAGTTTTCGGTATACAGATTTTTTAAAAATATTTCTGCTTTGGTTTCACACTTTAGATTGACTGAGAGCGGTGCCGAGAATTTAGTAATAACTACATCCCGAATGTGATTTTTAAGCAATTATGGGACCCAAGTTTCAATAACTTCCGTTCAGTCCTTCCGGCGAAAAGCTCCGGGCGGCGGACTGACGGATTTTTTACATTCTTAGTTCTATAAATTTCAATTTTTAGATTCTACTCATCTTGAATCAAATTTTGAAGGGTGGTTAAAATTTTGTTTTCTTGGTCAATGACAAAGGTTCATTAATAGAAATAGTAAAGGGAAAACGCGGCAAGTTACTACACAAAGTTCAATATTTCTCTACCAGATCTATGTTTCATCGATCGATCCACGGATATATCACTGATTTATGTTCATTAGACCTATAAAGTCGTTTTACATCGTCTAAACTCCATTTATATTTTTTAGATTCACTATAAAAAATCACGCAATTTGCAATAATGAATCTAAAAAAAAAGTGAATCCTTCCTCAAAAGCTGCTGGCTTACGTTTCAAGAAACATAGATTTCAAAAATCGAATTAAAAAATAAAAAGTTCGTCCGTCCGCCATCCGAACCTTTTGTCAGAAACAACTTGGCGAAGGTGTATGAAGCTTGGCTCAAAAGTCCTACTTAGATCCGGGATGTTTTACTGTATTCATGACTTTATTTATCCTTAAATTTTTTTTGGGAGAAAAAAAAACATTTATTGAACATTATATGGGGTGGAACGTTTTACTAATCTCGGCGTCTTGATCAATCAGCCCCAAGCGATTATATTTAAAGATTTATCTATCGAAAAACTTTCGAATTTTCGGTTCGATTCAGGTAGAAATTTGTTAGAAGGAGAGCATTCCGGTTGCTGTACGATCACAAAGCGCGGGTTTGTCATTAAATGGGTGGATGCGAAAACCTGTTGCAAAGTAGATGCTATATCGTCTCATTTCGCTGTCTCCGATCGACTTTTTCATAATTTATTTATATATTTACGAATAAGGGAAGAGTCGATGGTCTAGTCGATGAGTCTAGTTAGATTTCAGTTGTTCTATTCGTAGATTTCTAACACGTGCCGATATATAGTATGTTACACCATTCTAAGTATTCGGATACCAGCTTTTGCTTGATTTCCTTCCTTCCTTCCTTTTCTCGGTGTAACTATAAAGCATTGTCTCTTTCTATACAGCCAAGTTCTGGTAGTCCGGCGATCTTCTTCATAACTGTTATAATTTAAATTCTGGGAAGGGGTTTCAAAAAAATTTTTGGGGGAGGTAAAGTTGATTGATATAGGTAGGTAGTGATTAACGTGACGACATTCAAGAATATATTACATCGCTAGATAGAACGTAAATAATTATGAACCTAGTAATTAATTTGCATATGGTTTGTTTTTCTATCTGAAATGTATAAATGACAATGACGGTGCTTGTATATTGTCCGTTTTGTCTATTGCTGACTGGGTTTTAATTTTTTCAATACCTATATAAATCTTCATTTAGTTTTAGATAAAATAAGGGGTGCTTGCGAGTATTTTTACATTTTTGTTTTGTGGAAGGAGACCAACTTACTTGGGGAGGCTGGTTCTAAGGGTGGGAAGGGGGTGCGTGATGAAGCCTAGGGCGTTATATATTTGCAAACAAGCGAAGTTTAGGTTAGTGATATATAATATCACGTTTAATTTCAATTGCTCCATACGTGAGTTTCAACGTCTGATGAATATTCCGAATTTCTCACCATTGTTGGCATTTATAAATCAATTTTAATTTTGCAATGAAAGGCTAGTAAAGTTTTTCTGTTCAGAAGATATGTTTATGAAGGGGTGTTCCCATCTTTGAAACAAATAGAAGTCAATTAAACGCTGTGGCGGTACAAAGATCAGCTGAATGACTCCTGTGGATGATTTCCACGGAGATTAAATCTAAATGGAGATAATTAAATGCATATATAATACATCACGAGTCTATATAACGTACCATAGACCTCATCTACTAATCATGAATTAGTGATTCACGTAGAAGGGTTCCAATACAGAAATGATGATGTCTTAATTTATAGTGTTATTTGTTTGTTTGTTCTGAAATTGAATCAATTAGTTTGCTCTTTACTTTCAAGTATCACGTTTACATGTTGGAATTATGTTACGTGTGAAACCCTGCGCCAAATATGTTTTCTAATTGAAAAAATAAATAAATACAAAACCGAGAAGCGATAAAAACCATAGGTAGATGTTTCATTGTGTTTTGCGAGCGTGCGGGTTAAATATTTAACGAACCGCAAGCTGTTAGCCAAGTGAGAGAGGATAAAAATTAATACAAAAATTCAACATGTTTCTGCTGTTTGAACAGAAAGTGTAAAGCTGTATGGTTTCGTTGCTCTATTGTTTTCAAAAGGTTTATCGCGTCCGTCCAGAAAAAAATTAAAAACAAAAAGAATTTTTTTTTCGCTGAGAGGTTGAGAGGAGAACCTACGTCCTCTCCCGCTACCCCTCATTATAAAAGCATAGAGTAGAGATACAGAGAGGAAGGGATACCTTACCAGTGGTAGGGAAGTGAGAGCATTGTTCCGGGCTATCCTTCCGTAACGTTCTTAATTAACTTTGTTTTTTATTTTTATTATTTTTTTTTCTTCCAAGATTGTTAGCCGTCTTATAGAAGAAGTGGAAGGAAAAGGCGGCGGAGGAGGTTGCAGTCTCAGCAATGTACTAATTACTACTTCAAACTTAACGCGGATGATGGTAAGGTGGAAGGGAGTGGAAGTTGTGATGGTAAAGTGGTAGCGTGGTGGGGAGCTTCAAGCTGAACATCCCCCGAACGCCCGAGGCTCTCGTTTCGCTCAGCTTCGTTTTCTTTGGGGAACCCGCACTCAAGATACCAAAGGAAGTTTCTGTAATTTTACTTGACTTCGGTGATACAGCCTCCGTCCACTCGAAGGGTAAACTTAAACGTCAAGCCGTTGCTACAGGTCTTTACCGATCTTTGAAATCCAGTTTTAGATTCAAATACAGCAATATCTTCTCCACTGATGCTCATTTCCTACAAAAAAGAGTTGTGTACAAAAATTTCAATAATTAATTTGTTTGGGGAAGTTTCAACACATCTAAGATTTGATTTTCGAATCATTGTAACCAGATCAAAGAGAGTGGACCTGGGTCGTCGGGCTGCAGCACCTGATTTACCGTTGGAAACCAATCACCTACTTCACACTAGGGATGGGACATCGACATCGATGTTTGGCTTCGATATTACGATGTTTTGCCATCGATACCACACATTCGATAATACTGATATCGATGTTTTGGCTCCGATAACATCGGTTTGGTTTACTCTTCACTCACTGAGAAAATTCCACCTGGTGTGCTTGCTACCTAACGTAAAAAAAAAAAAGAAATATTAAAAATTCTTTCAACTGCTGTAGTATTAGCGAATTTTCGAAGAAAAAAAAACTATTGTTCTCGGTCGAAAATATTTTCAAAAAATGTTTGCACCAAAATCCGTCTCAAAGCATTCTAAATCCACTGTCAAAAGGCACCAAAACTCATTCCAGACGATAACTATCGATAGAATTGAGAGAGAAAGCTCAAATTTGCACAAATAAATTCATCGAAGCTTTCAAAAGGCTAAGTTTGAAGATGGGCACAATCGCTTCACTCGAAGGGGAGATTTGGGGCATTTCAAATGGGGGAAAATTACCCGAAAACCCCCAAGTAGGTGACTCTCTTTTATATAGGTTTTGTGAACTATCACACGATGGTGAAATCGGATTGGAGATATCTCAATCCGTTCTAACTAGAGCAGTTTGAAGATGATAAAACAAGGTAGATGGACAAAATTGGAAAACAAATTATGAGATTCTTCAGCTTTCAAAAATTTCCAAATTAAAATGAGGTATCACAAGTCACAAAATAAAATTGTTTTTTGCGTAATTTTTTTTTCACGCAAAACTAATTTGCTCATTTCTTCATTCTACATCACTGGAGATTTTTACCATCTTCTTCAGCGTTGAAATACCTTTAAAATGAGATATCATTTGTCACAAAATAAAACTGTTGATTTTGCATCAATATTCCTCATCAAAACCGTGTGATAAGGATGCTGTTAACTGATAAGGACACCGATATCGAAAATATCGATGTTTTCACCCGATATTGGACGACATATCGATGCCAACACTCAATCATCGACATCGATATAAATGTCGATGTTTTGTCTCGATGTCCCATCCCTACTTCACACTACTAAAAATCCACCAAAATCCAAATTTTAACTTGAATTTAAGGTTTTAGACCGTTGTGCAAAATTTTGGATTCATACCTGTTTATGTGTATTGCCTAATCCGCGAAACAAGAAAAACCACACTGGGTTACCAATTACTACTCTGTGTCCAGATTGATAACAGCTTGTATCACTTTATTAAAATCTACTTCTATATTGTCGTTCTTGATAGTCGTAAGTGTTTAACTAGTTTCATTAAACACTGATATTTATTCTTCTTACGTTCGGGAACAAGGAGGTTTCTGTAATTTTACTTGACTTCGGTGATGCAGCCTTCGTCTACTCGAAGGGTAAACTGGAACGTCAAGCCGTCGCTACAGGTCTTTACCGATCTTATAAATCCAGTTTAGATTCATATACAGTGATTTCTTCTCCACTGAAGTTCATTTACGACAAAAAAGAGTTGTGTACAAAAATTTCAATAATTAATTTGTTTGGGGAAGTTTTAACACATTTCAGATTTAGTTTTCGAATCATTCTCACCAGATAAAAGAGAGTGGACCTGGATGGTCGGGCTGTAGCACTTGATTTACCGTTGGAAACCAATCGCCTATTGCACGCTACTAAAAATTCAACAAAATCCAAATTTTCACTTGAAATTCAAGTTTTGGACCGTTTTGCAAAATTTTAGATTTATACAAGTCTATGTGTATCACTTAATCCGGGTAACGAGAGAAACTACACTGTGTTACCAATTACTACTTTGTGTTCAGCTGGATAACGGAGATGTATCACTTCATAAAAATTCAGTTCTATATGGTCGTTCTTGATAGTTGTAAGTGTTTAACTAGTTTTATGGATTACTGATATTTATTCTTCTCCTACTTGGGAACAAATAGCTTCCAGTAGCTTAGAAGCACTGAATGTACGAATAAGTTCAGTGATTTGAGCATTTTTCGTTGTGTTCCAATATCAAGGTAAGTACGGGTAGGTTCTCATGAGTTCAGTGATGATACTAGGATTTCATGATCTTGATAGGCCTTTGGGGCGACCTTTCTTAAGGTCTTCGGACTAGAGTTAGGATATATATTGTTTGAAGGATTAAAAAAACATTTAGTTCTTAAGGAAAATCCAGCCCACACACACACTTCTTCGTAATAGTTTACTGTACCCCTTAAAGCTGAATGAAGTTGCTATCGGTCTTAACCGAGTTAGGAATTAAGTTTTTCAAGTAAATCAGGGTTGCCCAAGGGGGGTAAAGTTGATTGAAACAGTGTTTAGCGTGACGACATTCAAAAATATATTACATGGTATGTAAAGGACCTCAAAAAATATACACGTTTTGTCTATAGCCGACTGGGTTTGAATTTTTTCAATACCTATATAATCTCTTTAAATTTTGGATGAAATAAGGGTGCATACCAGTAATTTTTACATTGGGGGGGGGGGGTTCTAATTTAGGGTTGTGGGCACCCCTGAGTAAATATAGCAATTCCTACTGCCAAGTAAGAGTTGTGTAAGACAATTTCAATTATCCATTGGTTTTGGGAAGTTTTGTCAAATTCAATCATTTTTGCCCGAATCATTCACACCAGAGAAATTAATATTAGGTGAGGTGGACGGAAGGAAGTGGAGTTAGATAGTGGGAGATGCAGTCACACTTGGCTTACCACTGGAAATCAACTGACAACTTCACACATGCCAAAATCTAAATTTCCTCTTGAATTTCTAGAAACTCCAACTTGATAACAGAGACGTAACACTTCTTAAAGCCCATTTGTATGGTAAATAAGTCCCGGTCTTGTTATTTGTAAGAGTATAACTGGTAATGAATGATAATGAAAGACTGTTACTTATTCTTCCCACGCTTAGAAACAAGTATCCCTGCCAGCCAGCTGCAGTAGTGGTAGCTCAGAAGCACTAAATTAATGAATTGGCTCACTGATTTGAGCGCTTTTCGTTTTTCAAGTTTCAAGGTTAAAATAGTCGTATGAGTTCAGTGGGGGACCTTATCTTATCTCTCAGTATTAAAGTTTGGATACAGTTTGAGTAAAAGGATTGGAAACCGTTCAGTTTTCAAGGAAAATCCAACCATCATCTGGGATACACTTCTTCGTTGTAGTTTACTCTCGTAGACCTCGAAGCTGAACGTCGTCGCTATGGGCATTATCTGGCGTTTGGAATAATGTTTTCAAGTAAATTTAGCAATATCTACAGCCCTGGAGAAAGTTTTCCACAAGAAAGAGTTGTGTAAGACAATTTCAATCATCCATTTGTTTTAGGAAGTTTTGTAATATTTTTTAATTTGTTTCAGAATCCTTCTCACCAGAGAAATGAATAATTGAGCCACAATCAAAAAAGAAATAGCGGACTCTGATGAAGGGGGAAGCGGTCGGGCCAATCATTCGCCAATTTCACACAGGTAAAATCCACCAAAATTTAAAATTTCCACTTGAATTTCAATTCTTGGGCAATTTTGCAGAATTTCGGTTGGCAGTCTGTATCTGTTTGACCTCGTAAGTGGCAAAAACAACTTTTCAGGGTTAGAGCTGAACTTGATAACAGACATGTAGAACCTTCCTAAAATCACTAGTCGCTGACGTACTGATTACCTTCAGATTCTGAGTGGCATGATGTTATCAGAAAATTATTGATATGTCAAGCCAGTCCTTGCTGGTCAAGACACCACGTTGCGATCTGCTGTGCTAAGGTGTTCAAGGACTAAGCAGGTTTCTTGCCATGGCAATAGGACTGACCATTATTATGTCTCTGTTTGGAAATGGATAACAAAAGAGCCAATAATGATGTCACACAAGGAACATTTAAATTTATTATTTCTGAAAATAACAAACCATTCTTGATCGAATAGAAGAATTCAGGCCCGTCCTTGGTATGCAAGTCAGTTGATTGATTTCCAAGCATCTCAGGGTCAGCATTTTGAGGCTTCGAAATTGTAGCATTCAAAGCAAAGAACATTTTCCAGATCTTTACTTTGTTCGATTGGTCACAAACTTCGGACTCGCTGGCTCCAACAGTCACCCCCACCGATTATAGAAGTTAACAGTCATAGGAAGGTTAAACGACTACCAAAAAGCATTACATTACCCTTAATAGGCCTCGGAGCCAACCCTAATAGCACTTTTGTTTAACACAATGGAACCTCCCTAATAGGGATTCCAGTCCCTACCCCCGCTATACCCATCAAGGCCACAAATCCGACCAACTGCAGTTGGTCACGCTCGGGCAATAAGTGTGTAGCGCCTTCCTATCGATCTTCCGTCTTTTTCCCCCTAACGTGATCCCCAATGGCGGTCGAATAAATCTTGAAAGCCCGATGCATATTATGGAAAACTTTGGGAACAGTTAGGTCTATTTAAATGGAATATTGAACGGTCGTTATAAAACTGTATTAACTTGGGCAAATATGTATTCCTATCGAGCACGAAACCGATTTGGAGATTAGAAGAGTTTCTTTCTGCCCGGAAGTCCTTCCTTCGAAAAATGTAAATGTCAGATATCATTAACCAAAGTTGTTTAATGCATTTTCTACAAAATAAAATTCAATAGCACAGTTATGAGGGAAACTTATTTTTGGTCACTTATTTCCAATAAGACACCTAAAGTCACCACATTCCATGAAAATGTCATCAAATTCTATAAAAATTTAGATTCTTATTCACGCATCTAGGATCATGGAGTCAGGAATGGGTGGAAGATTGGTTTGAGATGGGTACATCCAGGCTCATGATGGGACAGCAGGTCTTTGTGCTGAAGAAGCGACTTTGAGAGGGAATCTCCAATTCGGTCATGCCAGTTGCCATGGAAAGTGATGCACGATTGCAAAGCCCTAGTTATTTTGGCAAGAGATCAACTGTGTTTTACCTCAATCTTGGAGATGTACACTTCAACTGGCTGCATATGAAAGAATTAAAGTTTATGTGCATCGGTTCCATCAGCAGAAATCCTACATGCTCATGTTCTGACAGAGTCTTTGCCCACCTTTTCGATGTTCACATCGAACATCTGTAGGTAGGTCTTCAAGAAAGAAGCATACTTTAGGGTAGTAAGAAGGCAATCTACCAAAGGAGCTACTCCTGAAAAATGACTAGAAAGATACTTCAGCCCATGTACTTTTAAAAGTGAAATACTTGAAGGGGAAATGATTAAGTTGCCATTGGCATAGTGAATATCCACTGAATCACCTATTCCAGAACGAGTCAAAATGGTTTTCCGCAAAACATGGGAATACGCTTATATGCGAAATGGTGCTAGTTCCTGTTTGTACCTACATCCTCGCACCCTACCAACAATCCAATAGCCTTCAGAATCTTAGGAATACAAGAGATAGTAAAATAGCTAACAGGTACGATCTCTGAAAGTGTCATTAAAATCCGACCAAACCTTACTATAAGCTGTTTTGGGTGTGATGAGGATGTACCAGAGAGAGATACGGTCAGAAATAGTTCGTGCCAAGGAAGAAGTTTCTGCAGCCAAATTTGCAAAGAATATGGCTTGGGAATGTTTAATGATCAATTCGAAAGCACCTTTGAATTCTAGATTGTACGTTTTCATGGCAGTGGTCCTATCGATATTGTGTTATGAGGCTTAGGAGTAGGGGTACAGGAACTTTGAGGAGATTGAAAGAATGCAAATGTATTTTCTAGGAAAAGTATTCTGGGTACCTTGCAAAACTCCTCACTACATGGGGACTCAATATTTTCCCAGTATAAAGTTGCATCTTGATTATTCAAAATTTTCACGTTGGGTCTAGAAACATTACCATGTATTGTCGCCATGTCGTCGGCTAACGGGAACGTTGGAGGTTTTGCACACCTCCGAAAATTACAAGATGGATTCGGTTTTAGTCAGGTTGGATTCCTCGAAAATTGAATTAATTGGTAAATGAGGAGAGGGCTACAAAAGCCAGTATAAGGATAGAGCAGCAAGCTCTACTCATTATTTGTAGTGGGTATAGTCAATTAGATCTGTCGATTTCGATCCTATCAGAACATCGGAATTTGCCCGTTGCGTACTGAAACCATGAACTGAACTGTGAACTCACTGTGAAACACAAATGGTGGATTGATTTTGGACATTTTATTCAGTTTCATTTGAGAAAACAGTACTTCCGCTATCCATTGGTTCCATGATTGAATCCCAAATCCCTCCGACCAATTCGATTATTTTCACGGCAGCATGGCTTCAACGTCAAACGCTTTGATGAAATCAATATGTGGCTGCTGTAAGTTGGTAAGAACGTTGATGTACGGAATTCATTAGCGCTTTTACGAGAATCACCGGTGGAAAAGTATTCTATATAAAACCCTAACGCGCTTTGCAAAGCTCGTCGCAATCAATTGATTGGCCAGCCCCACTAATGACCAACGGCAGTCAAAGTGTCGTTTTCAGCGTTTTCCCGGAGTTTTTTCTTTCTTTTTTCTCATCAGCCTCTCTCTTTCCTTCCTCCTCCTCCGTCTCTTTGGACCCCGTTTTCTCGCTTGAGTCTCGCGTTCCACACTCGTGTACACGAGGTTATCAGTAAAAGTTTTCCAATTAAAGGGAAAAGCCCTTTTTCCAGCCAGTTGACGGCGGTTGGCAACTTTCCTGGGGGTCGACACAATATCTGCGGTATCGCGTCCCGCAGGGAGTCATTGGGCCGGTGAGGGACGTCTTTTGAATTATTCAGCGTTTATTTTCATTTTTCTAGAGGAAAAATAATGTTTTTTTACTGTCCTCCGCATCACTTCTGCATTCTGAACAACCCAAATGGTGGTGTAAGAAAATAGAACAACGTTCTTAAACGTTTTCCTTAAACTAATCCAACACGTTGGTAAATGTAACCAATGGTAGCAGGTAAATGTTACTCAGGATGGCAGGGTTTTAATTTTTGTTCCCATGTTGATCATCTGTCACAAAATGGATTAGATTATGGACTAAACGGCAGATTGGAGAGGGTGGAAAAATTATTATAACGCACTCTGCCACAAGGGATCTAGGTGTGTTATTTCTGTATTAGATCGGTTGGTATCATTACAGTAATGGAATTGGAAGTGCGCTGAGGGGGGAACTAAAGAGCATACAGATAGTACCGTAATATCCATAGCAGGGGTGAGCGCTACTTTCAGATCGGAGAGGGTGGGAAATAATTACAACGCACCCTGCCACAAGGGAGAAAGGTGTGTTACTTCCGTATTAGATTGGTAGGTATCATCAAATCATTACAGAAGTAACATCAGAAATGCGCTAAAGGGAGAAATAAATAGCATACAGATAGTACCGGGTTGCTGGAGCCAACAGAAGGGCTGCTATAGCTGTAGCAGGGATGAGCACTAGTTTCAAATCGGTGAGGATGGAAAATAATATAACGCACCCTGCCATAAGGGAGTTATTTCCGTATTTGGTCGATTGGCAACATTACATCAGAAGACCGCTGAAGGGAAAACTAATTAGCATACAGATAGTTGCGGGTTGGTGGAGCCATCAGAAGGGCTGCTTTATCTACAGCAGGGATGAGCTCCAGTTTCTAACTGAATCAAACAAAAAACCAGCCTACCACAATGATAGTTTCGAAATTTAGATTTTTGTAAAGCTTAACAATTAATTAGAATCCCTTAGGGTTGATTGATCGAGACGCCGAGATTACTAGCACATTCCAGATCGATGTTGGATTTGATTTTTGAGACAAATCAAGTATCCAATTTTGGTCTAGTAGAAGAAAAATTGAAGGACGGGGCACTTTTTTTTCATTCAATTTTGGAAATTTACATATTTTGAAATGACAAACAATAATTTTTAAGGAGGGTCAAAAATTATTTTTTCTTGGTCGATTACTAATGTTTATTATTGAAAATGATAAACCAAAAACCAGGGTATCAACCGAACAAACTGTCATATCTTTACAAAAATTTTAACTGTAATAGAAGAGAACCACAGATATTCATGATCATGAATATGAATAAAATCACAAAGTGGAATTTTGTGATTTTGAATAGGTACGGCCATGAATACGAATATAATTATAATTTATTGAGATTTTGCCGAAGATAACATTTTTGTATTCTTTATGTTTTTTAATAGGAATCACCTTTTTTGGGGTTTTTGCCTTCAGTAAGACCCTACTGCAGTTTGTTCTCAAAATCACAAATGTTTCTTCAAAATTTTGAAAACATTACAATTTTAAGAAAAATTTATATTTTTAAATAATTTTTGTACGAACTACCAGAAACATTTGTGATTTTTATTATAAACAATGGGGTGTTATTTCCATTAAAACATGTTAATTTTGACGGAAAATCATAAAAACCGTTTATGATTTTCGAGAAGATCACAAAAAATTGGGCATACCGATCAAATCGCATTCATTTCGTGAATATAGTTGTAATCATATTCATAATTATGACCGTACTTGTAACCTTAATCACTAAATTGGGAATTATTAATTTGTTCATATTCGTTTTCATGATTGTACCCATCTTTGAAGAGAACAAGACGGATCAATGTCCGCATTTTCCCCAAACAGGAACTATTTACACTAAGAGTGTAATGTTCGTTCGATAAACGGTTAATAGGTGTTCTATAAATTCGACTCATTTGGTTGCCCCAGACTTTTCTTGCATTGGTGTCCTCATAGATTTAACCTGCTCTTCCGTATTTAAGCTTGTAAATTACCATAAAAACGTGAACTTTCCACAGCAACAATGCAATGTCTCTCAGTTGGTTCCATAAGCGGTTAATAGGAGTAAATTCGGTCTGCCGTCCTCCCACACTTCTTGACTGATGGGTCAGAAAATTCCTCTCTCCGGCTCTTAACACGAGACTAACCGAGTTTTCGCCGGTTTCCCTTGAAACATTAAAGGGCCGAGGGGAGCCGGCGTTGGACCTCATTTTGACGCCGGATTTCATTATTTACCGACAAGCCGGCAAATTGACTGCGTGAGGCCGGCGCTCGCACGTTTCGCCCCCGAGTCATCACCTTTTCAACTTCGTACCGGGGAAAAGTTCGGTCGACCCTCGTCGTCGGCACGACCCTACGACATGACGGCTTAGGGCTGTCATCCAGAGCCAAATTCGCAACAACGTAAATTATTATGGGTCGTGCAGCCATTTTCCGCGAGAACGTATTTTTTGGCCTTGATTAAAAGGGAAATTATACGTATCACGAGTTTAATGTTCAGTAAACCACCTCCACGCTTATTGTAACAAGGAAGGACACAATTATTTTAGAGCCAAATTAATGAAAAGAGGATGAGTCAAAATGTTTGAATGCAAAACAGTAACACAGTAATATATGAGAGGTTAATCATTTCTGTATAAGATAACCCTTGTAACATGGGGAGGTGAGGTGATGGAATTGTATAGATCCCCTTCCATTGAGCTGAATACGGATTAATACTCGGCCATGAACAGAGAATGACCCAGACTTTTGAAGGGTCTGATTTATCTCCCAAGGCGACGGATTCAAGAATCGTGAAAGGCCAACTATCCATATCCATCACACCATTCTCCATAGATCACTAATCTATGTATATAAGTCGCAGTCAGTAATACATTATCTAAACTTGAATTCTCGAGCCTCTATAACTCGTTTTGTCCAGTTTGGATGTCATGAAAACATACCATGAGCCGTTCCATATCCTTCAACATGTTACGTTGGAAAGCCCTCAATTTACCTCGAATCATCATGTTACCATTCAAATTTCAGGTTTGTAGATTGATCTGGAAAAAATATAGCCATAACATTTATTTGTTAACCACAAGGTTATTCCCATGGGCGGGGCCGAGGAGAGAGAAACCAGGCCCAGGGTCGACGTTCAAACCAAATTAAAATTAAACGAGGGAGCACCTAAAATTTCAAAGGAACTTAAAACTAGCAAATGCCTTTAAATGAGTGCACATACAAGAATATTCAGGCACTCCACTGAACTGCATATTCAGCTCCGACTTGATGACATTAGATTTTGTTAAATTGACAAGAGTAAAAACTAGATAGGTTCATAACGGCCAGAAATATTTACCGAACTATCAACTTAAAAACTTGGTATCACAGGCACTGATGCCCACATTATATTCAGCGTTCAGCTTTCAGCTCAGAGTCAAGTCGGAAAATGATAGCTAATTGGGGGAATAGAATTGGTGGGTTTAGCTGTAAAAGTAGCACTTTCTTTGGAGCATTCGTTCATATTTTTGTTGGCTTAGGGCTGCATTCATTGCCAGGTCAGTATTTGGATTTATAACATGGACCTCACAAGACTTGGACTGTAGCAGTGTGGATTGAAGGTTCACTGATAGAGCTTTACCATCTTCCGTCGTCAGAGTTCTGTCTTCTTGAATCTTGCCTCTTTGAGTTGAACAACCCTCTGATAAATGCGTCTTGGGTGTATAGTTCTTGAATGTGATTGTTCTTCTGCTAGAACAGCAGTAAACTCAGCAGTTGTTTAATAACTAGAATCGGTCGGAGTCCACCCTCAACTATTTTCGATTTAAGTACGTCCAGTTCAGAAAGGAAAGATTGATCTGTCCCTTTTCCCTCTCCTCCCCCTTGAATAAAAATTGTCAAGAAAATTCTGGCTCCCTTACGAAGGCTGGGTCCGGGGGCATCGGGTCCAGTGCTTCCACCTCACCCTCTATAAGGGGCTGGAAGTGGGTCCAGTATTTTTTTTCTGGGTCGATTAAAGAGGTTCATTATTGAAAATAATGAGAAATTATGTTTATTTTATCAGATATGGAGGAATGAACGTGTCTGTTCATTTCAATGGGACTTCGTGAAACAGCAAATGGTTCGGTTTTCAGTGCCACTTGAATAATGCAGCTATGCAGGTATCACACGTCGTACGATAACGTTGGAATTGACTATGGCACCTTCAGTTTGACGGTTTGACACCCAAACGTCAGCGGAAGGTGGCGGCTGACACTCCCGACATCACCGTTTAGTTAATCAGGCTGATGGGCTCCTGCATCGAGGCCGTCCAACGGATTACTCGACGGCGAGTCAGGTAGACGGTTTCGGATCCCATTGACAGCTGGCGACCTCGGCCGGCATGTGTTGATGGCGGCATATGCCGTCCTCACCTGCCGCTTCCCGCCGGCCACCTGATCCCCCCTGGTCTACACGGTACCCGCCTCCTCAATGGGGGACCTCCTCGTCGCGTTTCTTTTAATCGGATATTGTGTCGGAATAAAGCGTTTACACGACAAATTGGAGGTTTTGCACGTCCAATAAACCATTTCAAAGGCCTTCAGAAAACAGGCAGTTCCTTATCACTGTTATCAGAAGTATCTATGCCGCTACCAATTTTCGAACAGTTTAATTTAAGCAACAATTCCGTACCTACAAAGATTTCTGATATACCGGGACACAGTTGTCTTCCTGTATTCAAGGCACGGCTTTGGAAAACGGAAGAACCTGACACTTCTAGTAGTCAGATCTTCCTGGTCTGCATTCAACTGCCAAAAACACAGTAACGAATAGCTCCCTGCATTAGTATAGAGCAAATTTTCTGCGAAAAAAAGGCATATGATTGTAAAAACGAACTGAAATAAGTATTTTGCCCGTACAGAACTATCTTATGGGCGTCCAGTGGATAAAAAAATGACATGGCTAAAAAGGTGCCATTTAATAAATGAAGGTTTTTGAGGTTTTTACTGATTTACGCGGGTAAGGTCATATTCTAGTAACTTCGGACGCAAAATCGACTGGGACCAGTTTCAAACCCAAACATAGCAAACAGTCGCAATTTCGGAACCTAAAAGTGATACCACAAACCTCACAGTGGCATGAACCCGTTGTACGAAAACTAAATAAATGAATAAAATAAATAATAAATAAGGATTTTTATATTGAACTGAATATACCCATAGAGAATGTGAATTATCAAACGCTTGCTATAAAATTAAACAGCATGAAAATAATAGTGGCTAATTGATTTTGTAGAAACATAGCCAAACGATTTCGAATAAGGCTATTTTGATTACCAACCCATCGATGGAAGTGATCGAACATGGCGGACTGTTGGCGGGTTCGATTATTTGGGCCATATCAATTCGGGACCTTGGAAAAAAAGGGCGAACCTAAAAAATCGATTTAAAAAAATAAATAATTTCTGCATGTGACAGGTCTGAGCGGCACGTAGGTGCCCGGTTTTCCCTGTTCCGCCCTTAGTCTGCCAATAAAATCAAGGTGAATTGAGAGGTATCATCGTCTATGAAGAACTCGTAGTCTGATTTTCCTAGAGGAGCTAGGGCAAACCCGACGTCTGAAACTACGTCCCCACCCCCTTGGTTTACGCCAGAAATCACTCGTATTCGCCCTCGCTCTTCTGAAAAATCTCTCAACATGATCGAAAATGAAGCTTCTGCTCCTTTTTCGTGCCTACTCATCTCCAATAATTTGTTATTCATTTCAGTTCCATTCGTGTAGTTCCATTTGTAGTTAACACGCTAACGATAAATCCTTGTAACAAATCTGATTTTCAGTTTTCATCGAATTTTCATTATATTGTCAAGAAATGTGCGAATTAGGCAGCAGACGAGAACGCACAGACTGACAGACTGACTTATGAGCAATGAAACTCCTAGGGGACCAACTTCCTGCGCAGGGCATCCCTTGAAAACTTCATCACAATGAAAATTAGACTTGTTACAAGGATTCTACGTTCGCGTATGGCAGAAGGTACTAATGATATTATCGTGTCGAAATAGACATGAGATCATAAAACCAGTAGTTCCTGACTATCCTACCAATTTGAACGAAATGGGCCCACTAGCGCCTGAGAAAAAGATGCCGAGGGGAAGACTTACTTATGAGTAATTAAACTCTTAGGACAACCTAAATTTCTCCTCCAGTCTCCAACTATCAGGAGAAATGTTTACTGTGCGTTCCATCATGTTCCCGAATAATTTCCAAACTGGACTTCCATCCGTTCTTTGTACTTCACTAAACAATGAATTCGTAACTGCAATTTGAAGATAAAATTTTCCGTGATTTTCTCTCCCTTAAAATAACATTTTATTATTAGTGTGACAAAT
Source organism: Creontiades dilutus (assembly GCA_031894815.1). Taxonomy (NCBI): domain Eukaryota; kingdom Metazoa; phylum Arthropoda; class Insecta; order Hemiptera; family Miridae; genus Creontiades; species Creontiades dilutus. Next base: position 2,309,910 of record JAVIWC010005620.1, read on the forward strand.
GTTATTGTAGGATAACCTAATTCACTTATTTGGATCTCTTGAAATGGAATAAATGGGTTAGAAATATTCGACCTCCACAAGATTCACGCACCAGATTAATAGAATGAAGCTATCTTGCCACCTTGCTATCTCGAAGTCATTGCAAATCTTTTAGTTCGGTTTCCCAACACCCTAATTTCGGGATTCTCACTTTGTCTTCCATGGTCCTGAATTGTCTGTGACGTCACGAGAATCCCACCCATACTTTTTCCGGGGTTGAGGCAACCTGAGGGGAAATACATTTTCTCCAGAGAAAATTTTCCCGATCTTCAAATGTAATACCTGCGTTACTTTCCAGTAAATGAATAGTGCCACTTTTTTGTGTAGTTGTGAAATAATAAATCTTTATTCAAGTTTTGGCGTATTTCATTTCTTGTATTGGAAAGTTTATTATTGAAATTAACGAACCAACGACGAAATTTTCGCCCGTACGGTCATCTAGTACGGTAGTTTTTAAAAGTCGTTTAAAACCATTCGGCCATCGTCTTCCTCAAACCGCGCCAACAGAACATTTTTACGTTCTATTGTTCTGACCATTTTAACGGCCCCGGTTCCCTCAACTCCCGAATGAACTCAGCGTTGACGAATAAAAGAGTAATTTTTCAACATTTCTCCCCACCACCCCGCGGTTATCATTGTCTTTAACGGTCGATCGTTTTTTTTATTAACCGCCGCGGACGTTCTTTCCAGAGTTTTATCGTTGGAATTTTTTCGCTTCGACGAAACCCCTCCGTAGTGTTGATTCTGTGTTCCAACATTTCCGATCGAAATCGGATTTAGTCGTTCGTCTCATCATGGATACGCTTTCTGTCACGCTCTTGTAAGTTTCGCTTTGTTCATATTTTTTATCGTCCGTTATGTAAATAGGAATTCTATAAACTTCATCGGGTTCGTTGTAAACGGGGAAAAAAGTAAACGCCCATAAATCATGTAGTGACGTTTATTATTTGTCTGGTAAAGTTCAACAGCTCCTCTGAAACGTATATTGCCGTATGAATTTGTGATTTTTTATGTAATATTCGGAACTCCGAGAATTTGTGTGAATCATTGATTCCCGAATTAGAGCTTCATTTGACTTTACAGCAATTTCGATTTATTATTTTCAATACCGAATGAACCATTGTATCGTCCGGGATGAACGCCGTCTTATCACTTGGTGTGCCGATCATGGTCTTCCCCTTAACTTATCCGAATGGCTGACTATGACTTTTAATCGGAACCTGTCGCCTATTTTTCATACCTACATGATTGGAGAAGCAATACTTGGGTACCCACGTGATTTGAGAGTGATCCTCGACACCCAGCTTACCTCTGACCATATCATGCATGGCTATGAGCTTGTTGGGCTTCGTCTAGCGGGACCCACGTGAATTCACGCATGTACCAGCTTTAGTTGTCCTGTATAAAGCTCTTGTCCTTCCTGGAATAGAATATGCATCTGTTGTTTAGAGTCCCTACTATAGACATTGATCAGATTGAAAGGGATCACCGCAGGTTTCTGAGATATGTGGCCTATAAAACTTCATATTCCCCCAGACTCAGTAAATTATGATGCACTTGTCGTGGCTGTGGGATGCTGGACCCTGGCGATCGTAGACGCCTCTCGGATATGTCTTTCTTCTGGAGACTAATGCATAGGCAGGTCGACTCCCCTTCGCTCCTGAGCAACATGAATCTTGCTGTTAATCGAGCTTGCTCCCGTAATCAAATCATCGTCACCGCTCCTTTTTCATCCACAAATATTTCGTACAACCGCCCACTATGCAGATTACCTAGAGAAGCTAACCTCCTAATTAACCAATCCTCATCTACAGACTTTTTTTCAATTTTCAAAATTCTGTTCGTCCTTGCCTTCTTAGTAGTTTGAAAAGTTGCATCTTGTTTCAACTGCATTTTTTTTCTTCATGATCACCTGTGTTACAGTTCACTTTATTATTTTTTACTTTGTATTCATATACTTTATTAATTTCGGTGTTTTGGGCTTGACCGTATTATTAAATAAATAAATAAAAACTCATATTTGAGTCCCTTCCCCCCAAAAATCTATTTTTTTGCATTCCAAGATTCGTAGAATCAAAAATTCTTATGAACACGCTACGAATTATTGCACAAAGGTTTATAATTATTGTAATAAATAAGCCCTTGTATGTCAATCACAGATCTTTGTTTATTAGACGTAGTCTGTGTTACATAATCTAAATTGAAACACCAAAACAGTACTAGCCCCTCAGTTACTTACAAAAGCTGTTATTACCTGCCATGGCGCAATGTGTTGTTTATTGGCAAAGACGTAGTAACCGAATACAACACCTGAAATTTATGGAGATAGAATAAAACACCGACCTACGCTTCACTTGTCGTCAAATATACAGGTATTTAGTACGTAGCTTGAATTTCGGGCAATCTCTCCCTCTCTAACCCACTAATCATGCCGAGAGGCCCAACTCCAGAAGATTCATGGCACTTTTCCCGCACCACATCCCATGCCTTGACACTGACGCGGACTTGAACTTGATGGTGTCACTCCTTGGAACTCAGATACCACTTACCTCAGGTGGAGGTCTGTTCCATCTCCACGCTGCCACTGACAACCTGGACATCCAGGATTATTGCAGACCCATCAGCCTTCGGTGCTTCGATCTTTGGATTCTCACCCTGGTAGCTTGGCTTACGGTAGAGTGATTCTTTCGACACATTACAGCCGCAGGAACCCCCTGAGTTTAGACACCGCCGATCCACTAGATGCAGGTTTTAATTTTTACCCCGACAGTCACGTCAAAGGTTATCTACTGTCCACTACCATCTGTAGAGCACCTCACCACTGCTGCTAATGTACTCATCCTGAAAGCATGGAAAAGTCGCTGCCCCAAATTCCCTCTAAAGCCCATTCGACCCATTGGAAGGAGACGGGGGATTCAAAGTACTGTCCGAGTTCTGTAAAATCCACTGAATCATGCAGAGCATCATCGAACTCGGTAGATGAGCTGAGTTTTCCTGCAATTGGAGTTGCTGTGTGCACCACAACAGCTGCTGCCCGACAAATGAAGATCAGCATCAGTGATAGCGACTTCCCAGCAAGAGCGAGGATGTGCTGGCGGCTAGAGACAGACAATACCAAGCCCACCGGCCTTGACCAGTGCATGAACATAGGCGCTTGGGACAACAGGTGGAAAGCCTGGCTAAAGGCGCACTGTAGATCAAACTCTCTCTTTAAAAAAAAAATCTCCTCTCATAAGTGACATACCATTAAATAGAAACAAAAAAACTAAACAGAATAAAAACGGGGAAGACGATCAGGGACGCTAGCACTTGTGATTTGGGAAATATACGATGATGGAGTAGGGAGGGAGGGTAAAGGAAGTGCTCCTATAGAATGACCATCAGTTTAAGTAGGATGACTCGGATGGTGATGATACCACGAAGTACTCCTGACGAGATGCCCAGCTCGAGTAACTCCGCATCACATATACACTCACACATGAACACACTGACATACACCTACCTATCTTTTAGTCCTAATATGGTCTGAAAATTCGTACGCAGTTATTTTTATCTTACGTTTAGGTTGTTCCACACTCCCCCATCCCCCCCAGGGTGAACTCTAATAGGCCTCTCTCAACTGATGAAGCCTTGCCTCCTAAGGGAATAAACCGATCATGAAAACAGTAGTGTTATTTCGAAAGTTCTAGAAATTCACATTTTTCAATATTTCGGCCCTTTGGTTCCACCCTTTTGGATTGACTGAGACTTATGAGTGGAGCTCTGGACGATGCTCGTCTGACGAATTTATTTTATTCAATGTTCGGTCTTAAGCATCTTGAAACGCAAAACAACCAGTTTCGAGGGTGCTGAACGTTTTTGTTTCTTGGTCAACAACAAAGGTTCATCATTGAAAATACTAAACCAGAAAGAAAGATTTTCCTACAGCGACCCTGAAAAGATAATTCCCAAGTGCTTTCCAGCGAACATTTTGGAGCGGCATAAAACGCATTCATCCCAGTCGATGTCAAAACCATTCGGTCTCGATTGTTATCGCTCTGGGCACCCATTCAAACCGCTCAGCCGTGGCAGACGGATTGCAATTAAAGTTTCGTCGATTGTAGTCGTTTTCAACGACGTCTTTAACCTTCGGATTAATTATAACCGCTTAGAAACGCAATCTGACATCTATGGGAAGGTTTGAGCCCCACACCCTGATCAGCTTCAGGAAATTAACTTGGACAACGAATTATCTGTAACGGCGGATTAGAATTTTACTTCCGACAATTATTCTTCAGGGTTTTTCAATTTTTTTCTCGCAGAAAAACCTCCCAAAATACTCCAGAAGCGTAGTAACAATGTTAAATTCTGTTTTTAAGGTTCCGTTCGGTCGCTTGTTGATCCGAACAATTTGCCAGTCCGATTACTGTGGATCCATACATGTGAATCTGTGTACGAGAAATGAGTTTTCGGTTTTTTTAAAAATATTTCCAATAATGAACCGTCGTCATGAACCAAGAATTAAAAAGTTCTAACCTCCTCAAAATTTGCTGTTTTATGCTTCAAAATGTCTGGAATACGAGCCCCAAATTATAAAAAAAAATCACCCTTGGTCTAGTCAAGACTGAATTTTCAGCATCGATCTCAGTCAATCGTAAAGAGTGAAATCGAAGGGCTGGGATTTCGAAAATCTGAATATCAAAAACATCTATGTTTTAAATAGTTTAAAAGTTGTAATATACAACTGGATATTTCTCACACGATTATAATATTTGGGGTTTGTTGAGAAAAATCAATAAACCAGCTAAGAAACCACTTTCAAAATCTATATTAACCCTAGAATGCTAACATGATAGCATGCTGAACCGAACGGAATATGCCAACAAGGAGTATTTTTTACTCCAGCCTGGTAATTTGTTTCTTATGGATGGGAATATAATGAAAAGCAAGCTATGAAAGAAATTTTCCGGTGTAATTAACTGTTAAAATCGTTGGTTCAATAAAACAATAGTAATTGAGCACAGTAAAACAAGTGTAATGCTATTTTTAATTCGTACCTTCGTGATGAATAAATTTAAAAAAAAAAAATTGTTTAATTATCATTCCGAACAATACGTAAGTCAATCAATTCTGGTTCAGGAGCCATTAGAGTAAATTTGACTTTATCTAATGAATCTTATTGATAACAAGGAGTATTTCTCAATCCCATTACTTGCGGAAACCAAACGCAGAAAGTGGTTTAAATGAATTGACCCCTCGTTGGGTCACAAATCCAGAATGAATAGCTGGATTGGCAGCGCTGTAGCTTTCGACGAAACGCTCTTTACATCATAGAAGTATAATTCATTCCATATTGGCATTCTAGGGCTAAGCAATCTCTCAAGGAACAATTTTATTTGTACGTGGTTAACCAAACCAGACCTGAATATACCATAACTGAATATAGATAGAGTCTAAAAAACAAACGATCGCAACCAAACGCCAATAATTCAGAATTTAGGTGCTAGAACCAACAATTTATTTCCTTTATTTGGTCGATTCTTGCTTCCTTTACATTACGACATCACTTGCTTTACTTCTTGTCTTCTGTTGTCAGTACTAATGTCATTTATGTTTACAGTTCGTTAGTTAATATTGTTGTTGTTATAAAACGCCTAGTCATGGATGGGGAAGCGGTGGCTCAGCCTAAGCGAAAACCTGTACCGAAATTCGAGTTTTACAAAAGAGAAATACTAGTGAATCTTGTAAAGAATGAATTTTCTGCCTCCTGTATATCTTGTGGGGTTCTGCTATGAAGAAACTGATATTTGAGGTAGCTTCATTCGCCCCGACTTTCTGTTTTGTCACTTTATCAACTATTTTGTAACTAAAACTACAGAAAGTGAACATTACAATGGGGGCTTAGAATATGCTTTGTAACCAAATCAATATCGTTGAGCTTGAAATTCGAATAGTAAAATCTGCATCATCCTTGTTCAAGTAGTCCCCAAGTACCAATGCCTTAATCAAGGGTAAGGGTCCGTGGCTCATATTTTAGCTCGAATTTGCCCAAATAACTAATAACACGAATACACAAGTAGGTAGGAACATATAACCAAAATATTTAACTAACGAAAAACAATAACACAAAGAAACAGATATACGACAATGAACAGTAACGCAGCAAAACGGAGTTTCGGTTTGCTAAGATAGCAAAAATAACTGGTATTAATAGTTGTTTATTATGATAACCATCCTAATTCGGATTTTCGATCGTTTGTTTTGATCGCCAATTTAGCCCGTTTGATCGTGGGTTTATCTTGAAAGGAGTTGGTGAAACCGAAAATCGTTGTTCAAAAGCTGAAATCTCAGTTTTAAAGAGTAAAATTTGATTGAAAACTTTGATGAAATGAGTCATATTGAAAATTTTCTTATTTTACCAAACGTGATTTAAGCGATGATTACAAACTAACGAATTGTGATGTGGACAGTTAATCAGTTGTCAGATTCGATCGCTTCGCTGTGCTAGCGAAGATATTGTACCTTCTTCACTCATTGAACTACACAGTACTTCCAGACATATTTATAGATCGCTACACCTTACTTCACGATATCTCAGAGTTGATGTAATATGATGAGATGTGTCTGATAGGGATAGGCACTGGATGCTTTCGCCATATACCGTATATCAAGTTTAGCTGAAATCACTGATCTTGTACATAGTACCATAAATAATGTTATTTTAAATATTATCTCGTTGTGTTTACTGAATGAAAGAGATATGGCAATATAAAATTGCAGGATTTTTACAAAAATCGTTATTACATCCCCGACGTAGTGTTGAACTCTTATTAATTCTAAAAGATGTAGTACCTCCTGTAATAATGGAAATTTTGTAAAATTTGTGAAATGAAAGTGAAACTTTATTCATATAATTTTGTTACCTGTCAATGAGATATAAACATATTTCATTTCATCGCTAATCATAGCTTAAATCATGTTTCAAATGGTTTCGTAGCGGGGGGTGGTGTTCCCAGGTTGTTGGTATTTATTGTATGCCAATTATCGCTTAAATCATGGCTGCCGTAGTTGTGGTTATGTACGACTTTTCATTTTAGCCTCTAATCTGAACGGTTCTCTTCCAACGCAGCCTGTCGAGCAGTTTGGAAACAGCTGCCGTGTAATAGCCCCGTTGTTCGGAGTGGTAGTGGGAAAACCTATCCTCCAGCCTTCTAGTCGAATTTGTACGCTAATTATCGCTTAAATCATAGGTGCTATGGTTATGATTGTGTACGACTTTTCATATTGGCATCGAATTTGAACAATAAATGTAATGTAAAACGGACTGTTGTTTTCAAAAGGGGATTATGGAGCAGTTGATAAATAGTAGCTGTGTAACAGTCCCGGTTTTCGTAGCGGCGGGAAAACGTGTGTCCAGCTTGTTAGTTGTCATTGTTAGCCAATTATCACTTAAAACACTGATGCTATGGTTACGATTGTAAACAACTTTTCATTTTGGCATCGAATTTGGATAGTTCTCCTCAAATGGAGAGTGTCGAGCGGTTAATAAACAGACGTCGCGAAACAGTCCCGGTTTTCGTAGCGACGGCGGGAAAGCGGGCGCTCTCCAGCCCCGCGGGAAAGGTGGGAAAAATCATCGTGCAATTCCGCGGGTTCCCCACCCGTAGCGCCGGCGGGCAGGTACGGATCGATCGGGCGAGCGCCTGCGCGCCGCTCGAAACACCTTAGCGGCGCTCGGGGAGGGGGAAGGGGGTTCGGCGGCGCTGGGGGTGGGGGGGCTCGCGGGGGCGGCGCGAGCGAGAGGGGAACAGCCGCTCCTCCCTGGGCCCCTTATCCACCGAGAGAGACGGAGACATCCCCCACCCCCCTTCGCCCGACACTCACACTACCGCTCACCGACGAGCCCGCACGCACACGCCCCCGACCCCGGCCGTACCCACGTGACCATACCCCAGTCCCGTCTGAAATCGAGAGACGGTCACACCACTTGAAGACTATGTTAGTTTGACCGCGAAAAAAAAACCAAAACAACTTTTTTCCTAACACAATTTTTTCCCTAATTTCTTCGTTCTCTCCCCATTTCATCCAACGAACCTCCGCCAGCCGACAAAAATTTGAAACCGCCCCGAAAAACTCCGGTATTTTGGTTTGTTTTGGTTTTTTGACAACTGTTTCGTCCGACAAATTGAAACATTTCGTTCAAAGTGGTTCAATTGAAACAGTGTCGAAGTTCATTTCGGTCCTTGAGTTCGCCGGAGTTTTATTTGAGTTCCCGAAGTTTCCGTCGGTGCGTTTAAAAACGAGAGAAATTCCGTTTTTTTGGTTCAGAACGGGATTTTTGGTTGTTCGCATAACGTGTGTTGTTGTTTGAGTTTATCGTACGGTCTCATATTTTTTAATCAAAACAAAAAAAAACACGAGTTTAGACTACATTTGAGATCGAACTATCAATTTAGCGTCCTAATCGTGGATCCTTTCAGTTCTACCGGGCAGAAGAGGGTCCGACCGTCAATTGGAGGACTGCCAGCTGAGTCGCCGGCTCTGCTCAAGAGGTCGAGGATCGACGGGTCTCCAGGCAACATGAACCCAAGCGCCCAGGAACAGCAGCTCGCCCTCTGCCCCGTCGACGGAGTCAACAACCCCGCGTCTGAAGAAGAGGTAGGAACCGAAAAACATTCACTTTTACACGTACTTTTACAATTGTTTCAACACCCTAGTAATAAGGAAGCGATCGGTTGAGGTGATAAGGACTGATAAGGAAGGAGATGATAAGGGATGCCCATGTCTGTTATCATGATGGTTGTCCAATGGATTGTAGTTTTGTGGCTTACTTACATACCTGAACGATGTACCACGTACCATCCACCACACATAATATAAGGTGAACCTTAAAAACACGTGAATTTCGAGGTATTTTGAACGATAACTATGGGAGACGTATGTATTTAGAACTCATAGGCGTAAGTGAAGTAGGAACCAAAAAAGATTCACTATTGTGTATTTCTACTATTGTGTTCAAACCTTAATAACAGGAAAGCGATCGGTTTAGGTGATAAGGAGTGATAAGGATGTGACTGATAAGGGATGTCCACATCTCCTATCACTTTGTTATCAGGCAGGTTAAAATGTGATGTGAAAAGTGATTTTTGGTCATTCTACCCCAGGTAGTTTTGTTGTGTAGGTAACCAAATGATATACCATGTATTAGCAACAATAATGCGGACCCTTAATCCGAAAAATTGGGTTCTATTACATTTTAGAACGTTGTATTGTATATAAGCTCACAAATCTTCGAGTGGATTACAAAAAATACGACAAGTGTCGTTAAATTCAACATATTTTGACGATAGGTGTGGGATAAATATAAAGAATCCTTAGGTGAGATACATGAAAAGCGTTAAGATTAAGGTGGAGGTGATAAGGAGTGATAAGGGAAGGGCTGATAGGGAATTATCACTTTGTTATGATTGGTTATAACGAGGTTCAACTTGAATCGGCCCGGAAGTCCTTGAATTGAATAAAAGTCCAAAAATATGGATTAAGATACAACGGGTTCCGTGAAATTCAAGATATTTTGGCCGGTAGGTACGTAAGAGACTGAGCTCATACATGTATTTGATAACGTAAAGGCCAAGGTGATAAGGAAGGGGTGATAAGGGATGTCCGCGGCTGTTATCACGATGGTTATCCACTCGATTTAGTTTTGTGGCTACGTACATACCTGAATGATATATCATGTACCTATTAGCTACACACATGATATGAAGCGACATTGCTTTAATCCCAAAAACCTTACATAGGTGCACACCAAGTTCGATTTGATTTCGAGGTGTTTTGAACGATAACAATGGGAGAAGCATTGTAAAACTCAGCAGCGTAAAACCGAAAAGAACCCTCTCCAATTGCTTCAATTCCTAAGTTATGGTTGAGGTGATAAGGATGTGCCTGATAAAGGATGTCCACGTTGGATTGATTTAATGATTTTTGGTCATATTGCGTGTATTTTACTCCATGTACTTCAACTGTACAGGTTCCTAAATGATAAACCATGTACCTTCGATTTGCTACATAGATAATATTAGGGACTTAACTCGTAAAGTCAGGTTTTATGGAATTTTAGAGCGTTGTATTCCGACGTGTATCTACGTGTGTAAGTACGTGTATCTTCAACTGCGTTATTAAAAATACCACAGATGTCGAGAAATTCAACGACGGACGATAGGTGTGGGAGAAATATAACGAATTCTTTGGTAATATACATAAAAGCGTCAAGATGGGTGGAGGTGATATGGAAAGGGGTGATAAGGAATGCCCAAATCCATTATCACTTTGTTATGATTATTTATGACGAGGTCCAACTTTCATCGGTCTAGAAGTCCTTGGATTGAATAAAAGTCAAATAATGTTCAAAAGGATTATTTTAAATACACTAGGTTTCGTGAATGAGAGGTTCGGTGGAGGCTGAGCTCATACATGTTAAGGTTGCGGTGATAAGGAAGGTGTGATAAGGGATGTCCGCGGCTGTTATCACATTGTTATCAGGCAGGTTGAATTGTAGTGTGATTTTTGGTAATATTGCCTGTATTATACTCCAGGTAGGTTAACTGTGTTGGTACCTCTATGATAAACCAAGTATATTTCATCAACTAGATATTATTAGTTTCAGTGGAATTTTAGAACGTTGAATTCTCGATCGCATGCTACGGTACCCCTTAACCCGAAAATTGGAGCGTATTTACGTGTTAAAGCTATCATGTTTTGCACAGAATGTATAGCGTTATGTACGCAGATTTGATCCACCCAATCGTATTAAAACTTACATCTAATGCGAAATTACAGAAGATCATATTAAAATTCTGATGAAATGCATTTACCGCGAAACGGGCACAACATAACGTAATGTGAGAGCTTATCGATTAGAGGTGATGTAAAATGATAAGCGAAGATCACGTCTCTTATCACGGACGTGCACATTCTCATCTGAAACAAACACTTCTTGTGGTCAGATAGCTTGAAACCTCAGCTGCCTACAATGGTAAACAGTTTAGGTGTCTGAAATATTTCACGCAGCATTTTACACGATATTTATGCAGCCCCTACATCATTTGAGTTGCATTCTATCAAATTGAGTTGTAGAAATAATCTTGATCTTTACTATGAAAGTCCAGAACTTCACATCAGGTTGCAGATAAAATTCCAAAAATTCTCTGTTAAGTTCCACTAATTTTTGAAGGCAGCCACAGCTGGATCAAAATTTTGATAGTGTCATAAATTTGATGGATACCATCCGTCAAATTCTGACTTGCTGGTTGGTGTTATTTCATTGAATGGGTTACTAATAACTCAGAATAATGTAATATCGGTCCGCATTTTCCACAAACGATTTTCCTCCAGATACAGAAATACCTGTCTACCTGACTAACTAGGTAAACCTGGAAAATCTTCGATTAAGTAATTGTTAACATCAAATATTTTCGTGGGCGAATTGATGCCCTCTCAAACTGATGTGAGGGATCATTAATTTTTAATATTGTGCAGTGATTTATAAAAGGGAATTAAACATGTGGTAATGATAGGTTTATAAGTGAAGGTTGATGAATAGGACTCTTATGACAGTACACTATCTCTTATCGTACTAACTGTCATTTGCTTCTGTGAGTGGGCTTGCATAGCATTGGTGTCAGATAGATCATAACTTTAACTAATCTGCCTTGTCTGAGTGTAGACAATATTTATTGAATCCGAACCATTAGTATATAATTGGTTGACAGGTAATTATTTAACTCATGTAACTCTTTTCATGATTGGATTTGATCTCATACTACAACCTTTGCCTGAAAATATCTAGCGTTTTGTTTATCACATCGATAAATCCTGAAGATGCCTCAAGTTATTCCTGAACATACGATGGAGCCGGATTGTAGGTTAGCTACCTTGATGTGGAAACACTACAAATAATTTGTTGCCAATCAAACTTGAGACCGCCTATTTAGCAGGCATTCCGCTCTTCATTCGAAATGAACGCCGTTGAAACGCGTTAGAAGTCAATTTTAGCGGTAACGTCAACGTTCAAACGGGCGTCATGGGGCTACAATCTCTGGAAACAGAGAAGCACTTGTTCTCTCTGCTCGTCTCCTTAGGATTAATGAAAGCTGCCAGCTCCCCGCCACCCACCATCTTCACCTCTTATGGCGTTTCTGGTATCAATTTCCTAGGGGCCTCACAGCTGGACTACTGGACAACCTAAACCCCATGCTACCGCGAATCAAATCTTTAAAAATGAAAATAGCAGCAAATGATCATGGATTATTGATAGTTTAGGGCAAGCTGCTTACGCCGCCACCAATCAATACTCGAGCAGATTCGAAAGTGTATTGTTAGTAATGTTTGATAGCCAAAATTTTCAACAACACCAAAAATTGATGAATTCAATGTATAGGACTCATAAATAACTCAGAGCCCTAGCTACCAATCATACTTCAGTCCCACTCCAACCCATAACACTCCCTAACATTGTACAGTGGGTTCTCTGCTAGAAGTATTTTTATATGCAATGAGAACTTGTGTTCAGTCATTGATCTATTATTTTCTGGTCGATGAACGAGGTATTTCAGTACAAAGTCGGAAGTATGGCGTATTCAGATTGCCTCAGTGTCGGGTTTTATAGAAATGAACGTCCGAACATTGCTCAAATGAGTAGGCGTTCCTCTAAGTGTGCATAAGTACAGTAAACTGTAAATGTTTCCAACTTATTAAATATTGGTTTAGCTGAGGACGCACAAGGTTCCTTCGCAATAACCCTCATAGCCTGCTTCTGAAGTTTGAAAATGTGTACAACGCTTGAGGTTCCATCCCAAATAAGAATTCCACATGACATGACTGAGGAAAACAACCCTTGATATGTTTTAAGAAGTACAGTTCGGAACGGTCATTCCGGTTAATAGCGGGATATTATCTTCTTTTTACGCTGAAGCGTGACATCTTAGGAGAAACTGATTTCTTGAAAGTTCAGAATGAACCTGGTCCATATAAACATTCCAACGCACTTGGGAGTCAATGTGAAAGCCAAGAAGTATCTCAGGCTGATTCACCACGTTGGACTTGCTATTACTCACTATTACACTCTATCTTCGTAGGGTTCACATTTAAACTATTAGATGTAAACCTTAGTTCCGATCTGCCAACTTATGCTTCCGATTTCTATTCTAATTTACATAGATCAATATCCGGACTTACAAAAGCTGAATCATCGGCTTATATAAAGGATCCATTACCAACAAAGCTACTGAGATCGTTTAAAATTATTTTGTAGGGTAGAGGTCCGAGAATAGGACTCTATGGTGGGTCGTAGGGAACTTTATAAACTCTAGATTAGACACCATACAAATCCACAAATTGTGATCGGTTAAATGAGTAAGATTCAAGGAGACCCAACCAAACCGCGAACCTCTTACCCCATAATACTCGAGCTTCAGGATAAGTAAATGATGAGGAGCCAGCACAAAAGCCTTTGAGAGGTCGCTCATACTTAACTTCAATGATTTACTTACCGGCTCCTTATCCTTCTGTAATCCGTTCAATAACAGTTACGAGTGTCAGAAGGGTATTGATAGAGGAAGATTGACGAATTTGATTATGTAACAGCAATGATGGGCATTTATAAAGCAATAGTAATTCCAATTTTGAATTAGGTATGTCTTGGTTGGCTGGCACCCTTTTACCAATCCCGCAGTAAAGAAATTTGTGTCAACAAGATCGCACCAAACTATCTGACATCAACGCATGTTGTTCTATAACGCGTATCTATTTATTATTATTATTATGAAATACTTCCTAAGAAAACAAAGTGGTTGCCAAGTTACTGCCTCCAAGTAGGTGTATTAGGGTGAACGGTATCAGTACAAGTTGGCTCTGTGTCAAAGCGGCCACCTTCATGAAGCCAGCGGCGTTTTTACGATCACTTATTGACTCGAGGCGTCCGCTTTATGGTTCGCACAATGCGATGAGGTGGTTCGCTCATTCCCGACGCAGAACGTTCCATTATTTCATCGGTGACTGCGCGTGCGGATCATCTTGTCGATTTGCGTATGAAAGACTTCCACGAAACCGTGATGTGAAACCGCGTAGCCAAAACGTCTAATTGAGCACAGGAGTGATGTTCATTCGCGTTGCTGCAATAATATGAATATTATTAGGAAGCAAGTGCTGACTCAAAGCTGACAGATGAAATTACAACAAATAACCTGACACGGTTCGAATTTCAGGTCATACTACTCAAAATTGCTCCAAAAATGTCCTCCATGGTAAATACCTATATGTATATAAAGTAGAGCCACTACATAGTTTTTGTTCAAATTATTTAGTTCAAATACGCGTTGAATCGAATAATGGTGATATTCCCTATCCTTATCCATTCAAATCGTTTGATAATTATGTTCGAATGTGATCAAATTCGCTTTAAATTATTCGGATCGGACTTTTCGTCTAATTGTTACCACGGGTATCAAACATCTTGAAAAAAAAAAACTGTTTCAATTTGAAAAAACTGCCCTACATTTAGTAGTAGAGATACTTATCAACGTTTAGGTCAACTATTGACTTTTGAATTTGCAAATCAATCTTAAAAAGGCAGAAAAGCATAAGGTACCATACACATCGTAAACTGATCAGTGAGATGAAATAAAATGAATTCATTTCCTCCTCTTGATACATAAATACAACTTTCATCTAATGATATTTTAATTTTAATTTATATCTATTAAAAAAGCAACAAATATGTTGCTACAATAACTAAAATTGATACACCTATAGAGATAAAAAATAATTATTTATATTTACTCGTTTAGAAGGATAATGTATGTCTAAAAAGTAAGCTTGCGCTGGCATACATGAGCTAAATTCAGCAATCCTAATCAAGGCCGTGCCATAAGTACATAATCTTTCCTATGAAAATGGAAAAAAAAAAACAATATTTTGTTGTTAGTTTAGATTTTGTTTTAAGTAGGGGAGAGTATGGACACTTTCAAGGTTTTCACCTTGTATCTGCCCAGGAATATTCCTCATTACCTTCAAACTTTGGCTGAAGTTAGTCTAACATGTCATCACTTTGGGAATTGATAAAAAATGCCTAGTAGTTAACTATTTTGTGTGATCAGTGAAAGTGTCCCACCTTAGCCCGCTAGAAGGATAAAGCGGGACAGCGATCGGGTGAAGTGGGACACAGATGAAAAGTCTCAATACTTTTATATTCTTGCAATGCAAACAAAGTAAATCACGTACGGATTCTCATGCTATTTAATTCTTTGAACAATCCAAGAGTTGGATGCACTAAAAGGCTCCGGTCCCAAAGTATGACTTTTTGTCTATTTTGTATGACTTCATTCATACCGCAGTTCCCACAATCATTTTATTCGAAATTGCAGCTTTCTTTACTTCACCTTTTATAATTCACCTCATCTCCCTTAAAAGAAACCAAAAACTTATTTGCTACATTAAATAAAGCTGTTCCTTCCGAACCTCGTAAATTTCGTATTTCAGCGGAGGAACGTCTCTAATTCCGTAAAGCCCTTCAAATCCGTCAATCAAAAGAGCTTCCCATACACGCAGAACTAATACGAGATCCGCCGATATTGAAAATAATGATTTCATATCGTATAGTCGGCTTAATGAAAGTCGAGAACCTTCGAGCAGACTTTTAACTCCCCTTTTCACTGAAGGGAGAATTTCCATCGTATTAGATTCGAGAGATAAACAGAGAAAACGTGGAACAGGATGAAAATGTATTTCGAAAGTCGGTATTTCGGATGGGATTGAACAAGATGCAATCAGCCCTGACGAGGTTTCCTTTACGAAAATGATGTTCATTTTTTTGTTTTTTATTGATGCTAGAATCATCATCATCATGGATCATGAAAAACCATACAAATAACGATAATTTGATACATCATACTATAGTTAGGAGGCTCCAGTAGTATCCAAGGCTCCAAAGCATGAAAAAAATCGATTAGGCCTCTTAAACTTGCAATGGACATGTACAGTTCCGGTTCTTTTCTTAATTGTCAACTGCGAATTCTGAGCATAAACCTGAAGATTTAGCTTCCAGGGTATCCTCTTGGTGTTGCAGGTATATCGCGCCTCCCTTGGAAGGGGTAACTAGTCAATTCCACGGTCTCCTAGATATAAACTCCAAAACTAGGTAAGATACGAACATTTGAAAAATCGGGCTTTTTTTGGGTTGGGTTGGTTATGACTGCATTTACTTATGATCATTCTTTAAAGGTCAAACGCTTTTCAAGATTTGTATCGAGATTGTTCCCCCTTCCACACCCTTTCTCATTGGTGTTGAGCATAATTTACTGTTTCTTTCACGAAAATGTTGCAAAATCGGGATTTGGTTCTGTAAGGCATTAAGAGTGGGTCGGAGGTGGAATACGAACGATGATTTTGAAGAGCAAAAGTCTCTGTATGAAGACGAGAGGACTCACCGAAAATAAACCCGGTTTCCGATTGCCTCAAACACCCTTAATTTAGAAGGTTTGGGGGTCAAACAGTTTTATTGTGGTCATCTTTGGAGCCTTAGAGAATGTCCGTAGGGTTACGTGTCGAAATTACAGAAGAAGCAGTTTGTTTATGGTCAGGAGGAACAGTTTCAAGAAACGGAAAGTAGGAACTATCCATGTCTATCGTCGCAGTATGGATTTTAATATATATAATCTCTGTATAATGTATCTAGACGTCCCGGCCGCACATTCCATTGCCAGGACGATTTTAGCGCTTCACTTTCCCTTGAGAGATTAATTCCTTTCCCACAATAAGGCCTACCTTATTGACTGTACTTTCAATCTTTTCTGAGCAGCAATTACTTTCCAGAACGGCCTTAATCCGTGATCCTTTTCCCAATGTCTGCTTATGAGGAGTCGGCTTTAGTGATTCCTTCCACCTTCTCCATAGAAGTGGTTGGGTGAATATTTTGAGACTGCCGTTACTCGATTAAGGATTTGAAATTTGACTCCAAGAAGGCAAGCTGTGGGAAGATGACCAGATCAGCTATGGCGGGTTTTGCCTTTTTCATTGCACCATCATCTTCCAGCTCGTTCACAACAGTTTGAAAACCTTGAACAAGTTTTGCATACATAAATGCTAACCACAATAAGTTGCCCACCTAGGAGCGTAAGAAGGAAAGGCACGCTAGGCAAATGTTTGTGAATTGCTCGACCCTCTTTGGCGTCTTCAGAAATACTGGCTCCCCAGAGGACTTGATTTAATTCGCTTTGAGATTTTCTTCTCGTCGTACGGTCTCCGTAACACGATGGAGTCCATGTTTTGCTCTGGGCAGATGCGTTATCCCCTCACTCAGCTCAAGAATTTTGGTATCTTTTAGTTACAGGCAGAATGGGCTCTCAAAACATCTTTGTTGCACTAATAGGTACTTTGTATCCTTCCACCTCAGGTTGTTTCGTTTGGTGTCCATAAATTTCTTTAGGTCGCACGATATGACATCCCACGACGGACGTTGTTTGTTTCGATCTACCCAAGTCCCACGGCACCGCCGTTCTTCTCCTGACTAGAATAATTTTCAAACCGCCACCCCCTAGGGACGCCACGAAAGCGTTTGAAAAAAACTGAAAACGCTCTCGGTGTATGTAGGTAGCTAATTCCATTGTGTCGAACGGACGTACTTTCGCACGCGGGGTTCGCCTGTGGGAATGGGCTCGGTCCGCTGAGACCAGCCAAGGTTGCTCGACCCAGACTTACAGACTTCCAACTTGGAGAACGTGCGTTCATTGCTATAATCACCTAATAGCAGGCAATCAAAGGCCATATGCTGAGCGATAATACAGACGCCCGAAAAACTCTGACTAGCATGTCACAAAGGTTCATTATTTCGCCATTTCAGACAGCCACAATTTTAAAGGGAAGTTGCATATCGCTTCCGATTCTTCCTCAAGTAGAGGAAACATAATTTTTCGGTTTCGAGTCTGACTGTGCCTTTGAGTATTTTCCAGGTGACCGCTATTCTTGAAACGAACTTAACTTCTGGTTTTGATGAAATTTTTAGGAATATGTGGGTTAAAATGTAGATGTAGCACGATCCTTAACTTTCGTGCGTGTGCAATCGTAATACCAGGTACGAAAAACAGACAGAAATATGTAACAAACAGAATGGACTAAGAGTGGATGGAAAAGACTAGTTGCCCCTTCTAAGGATTGGGGTGGTATGCCCGCAGCACACTAAGGATACACCAGAAGCTAAGCAGTTTCGGGAATAGGGAACTATCCATCTCCGACGTGAATACAACAATCAAGAAAACAGTTGTACATGAACATATGGATTCATTTAATTGTATGTGCTCCCAATAGGAGTGTTGTCAAGCAATACTGCGCCCTCAATGTTGTTCAAGCATGTTAAAAGTTCGCAACATGTTTCCTTCCCACGCCAAAACATTCCATCAATGCCGAGTTCAAAAGACTGTATGGGAAGAAAGATTTTCAAAAAGAAGAGTCAAAATAGCGGAAACGTCAGTCGGAGCGAGACCACCGTCAAAGTTATAGGCGAAGGAATATTCCTTCTGAGTGAAGCAAAAAAGGAAACCCCTCAGCTGTCTCGAGAAGCCCATTCGCAAACGCTTTGATCCATAAATACCCTTACCCTCCGTTTTCTCGAACGGAATATTCGCCGATATACAACAATGAATTAAGTTCTCTCTCTTTTTTTGCCGCTTTAACCACAAAAGGGGCGTAATTTACAAGGGTCTTTCACGGGGTCGAATCCGATTAAATTCGAGGGTGGAACCGGATGAAGATTTTCGATGTTGGGAAATCGGTATTAATGACCAACGGGAATGTCCGAAACGGCAGTAGACTTGTGGAAGAAGGAGTAATGACTTTGTTAATTAACGTTCACCAATCACTATTGGTGGTTGGGTATTGGGAAATAATGTGGGGGAATGGCTACAGGAAGAGATGAAATGTGGTAGCAGCAGCAAGAAACTTTGCATTCTTCGATAATCGTAGAAATCAATTTTTCACCCCAACTGTTCAACATTTCTATTTGGATAATAATACTAACATTATGAAGATGGTTTTGCAATAGTACTAATAGCACCATTATAATGATTGACCAGTCACTTTAAGGACCATGCTGCTGAGTCCATCCAGAAAGCATTTGAACAGGGGTGTGGGATCTGACCCTGGACATCTTGGGTGGGGACAGGCCCGAGTCTGTCCCTGAGTTCGTGGACGGAGGATAATGCAACCTTTGACTTTGCCATCAGAAGGCTTTCTTTTCCCCATTTTATTTTTGAGAGTCCAGCTCCAGGCCCTGCGACGCCAACTCAGCCATCCTAGCGGGGAGTAGTCGTCCTAAACACTGACCATATGAACGCTCCTTTTGCTAGGACCCTGGTGGTCATCCATCTTTTGACTAATGGACTCCAACTTTGGACAAATAGATTTCAACTTCAAGCGGAATGAAGAAAGAAATAGGAAGATTAACCAAATCACAAAATTAACTAGTTATGAAAACAGGTACTGGAACAGTTTTTTTGTGTTAAGGAGGCCACACTTTGCAATATAACGTCCACCAGTTGATGTTTCCCTCCACCGCCCAAAATGTCTCTGGCTTTGCTCTTCATCTTCGAGAATGCTTTCTCACATGCTTTCAACATTGGAGAATATGGTGGTAAGACATTAATTTCATTCAGGATGAACGCAGAAACTCTTGAACTTGTGTAGCCCCATGGATTGCAGCATTATCCAAGTAGGCAGTTTGCTGTCAAGCTCTTGAAGAAATTCACGAAACTATGAGGCCCTCGTGGTACCAGAGGTTATAATTTTGGTATGTACGACTCCCATGCAGTTGAGCTTCAAACCCCTGCCCGCAGGCACAGCGAATCTGTCAATAGTTGAAATCTATTCGTCGAAAGTTGAAATTTATTCGTCGAAGGTTTAAATTTATCTGTCAAATGTTTAAATATATTAGTCAAAAGTTTAACTTAATGTGTCAATACTATATGAGTGGGAAATACTTTTAACCATAAAAGAGGGTTCGAGATTAATTTTTTGTTTATGACTTATGATAACGTTAGTCTCGAACCATCACAATAATTTGTCTCTCGTTTACCTGAGTTCATGTTATGTAAAAACCTTTGAACATTATTATACTGCTCGAATAGGGCTCCTGGTCAGAAACGTCGCAGGTAAAAAAAAAAAAAAAAAACATAAACCCCAGACTAGATTGGTCATTTTTCCAACTCTATAATAAAAATATACAAACATATGTGTCTATGTAATGTATGCAATTGGTTTCAACAAGAACCTATGAGGTTAATTCAATTCAGCTTTGAATATTGTGTTATGTCGGTTTATAAATTTCGCTTGCAGCTGATAGAAGTTTTACCGGCCTCCCTCTCTCGTTGCCCGAGGGAATCTCGGTTCCTGCATCCCCTCAAGTGGGCACTCAAACAAGATCAATATTATATTCTTGTCGTACCGACTCCACTTGGAGCGTCAATCCGAGGGACCGTAAGATTTCCGAGTAAACTGTGACTAATACCGTCAATATTCCGACGGCCAAAAAGCGGCGGTGCGGTGAAATGTCAACGTTGGAATGGATGAGCCCACTCGACAACTAGATATCGACTTTTGTATTATTAATTCGACTGTTTTCGATGGAGGGTGTTTGATTTATTCAACACTTCGACCTAAGTAAGAAAGGTGCCAGGTGTGAATTACTCAGATCGGTAGGAATGAGTCATAATGTCAATATATGTATATTTTTTCCGATAAGGGATTGGATGAATCCCTTGGTCACTGAGAACACTTGAATGTATTGTGTCACTATCTCATTTCAATTCGTAACCTTTATAACAACTTGTTCATTCACAAACTAAATGACAATTAAGATTGGAAGCGGGGTAAGAATGGGGGCGTTTCCTTGGCAATATTCGCAAGAATTAGGGCTTCTTTGCAGGACAGTCATAGAGCTTGCAGGACAGTCATAGAGACGATGTGTTCCGCTATTTCCATCGTTCCTTAATAGAGCTAACATTTTACTGTTGTGGCCAACATCCTGCTGCGCTGGTCTGGATTATGATGAAATGAAATGAAAAATAAGTTTATTCTAATAATAAGAACAAGATCAACAAAAGAAAAGGTAACCTGTTGTTTTGTATCAAATAAAGGTAATTTCCATTCAAATACATTATCCGAACACCCCACTCTTTGGAACGCAGTTCCTTGCTAAGTGGGGGAGTAAGCCTAAGCATGTTGACAATTACCCATGCACCAACCTCCGCTTGGTCCGAATTAAAAACTGTTGCAACTTAACTGCTATGTACTACCATTACAATTTAACTGCACGCATTTTACCAATCTAAACCTAAACACAAATACTCGTACACAATTTTCCGAATTCTTCATGTCCCTTCGAAATTAGGAAGCTGAAAACACTTTTTTTATATTTCGAACGAGTAAAAGTAGATAGGTCAGTGAGGTTATTGGGCAAATATCTGAGGAGGATTGGCAAACTGAAATACAAATGGCGAGAGGTACAGATCAGTCTACTGGACGGGACTGGGAGAACGCACTGAGTAGTCGTACGAAACACGTTAGGAGACACAACTCGATTGTAGCTGAAGTCGCAAGAATGTTTGTGGTAGTACATGAGTAACGACTTAATATATAACTGACTGATTGAAAACACAGGAACTACCGAAAAAAGCTCATAGTAGAAAATACATACATTAAGGGGCAATGGACAGTGAGGAGCAGCTGGAGTTTATTAATTTATCAGGGCTTGAGCCAATTTCGGAGCTATTATGTTACATCAAATAGGCACATTAAGAAATAGAAGTAAAATCACCATCAGGTAAATGAGCAAATCTATGAGAAAAAATTGCAAACAAAAAAAGGTAAATAACAATAGGTAATCAATACTTGACTTAAGGAAAGAGGAATTCAAACAATCGAATAATTACAAATATAATGAGGGGGTAGTGAAATTAAAAAGAGAATACCTCATGGATAGAGGTGGAATTTTGACGAATACTGGGGTATGATGAAGAAATTTATTATTGCTTGCACTTGAGAAAGCATTGGTCTCACGATGTAGGCGATAGAGCGGACGGCTGTCTAAATATTCGAAGACTGAGAAATGAAAAAGAGCATATTGGAGCTAGTTTCATATTGTATTTATCACTGAAAATAATTATGGACGGTCTAATGAGGAGACGCCTTTGGAAAAATGACAGATCAGCCACGAGTCTAGGGGGAATCCCACTTTGGGGAAATTATCAGAAAAAACTATGACATTGGGAGGAATAATGGTGACTTTGGGGAAAGGATCTAGGGAGAGAATAACGACTTTGGGGAAAACGGGGAAAAGACGAAACTGCGTGGATCTTAGCGAAGAGCCGAGTACAATACAACACTATTCGTTCATGTCTGAGTTTTAGCGGTTCCTCACGGCTGTTCGGTAGTTCTACTCATTTTTGTTCCACAGTTCTTTCAGTGCTTCTTTCTTGTCCCAAGTCGACCTCATCTCTACAATAGTGTTCCCAGAAAACAATTTTTAAAAAATCATCGTGGTGAGGGCTGATAGGTGTTTTAATCAGTTTCATCCACACAAATATGGCGAGTGTTGCCTTTTTTTAGGCTCGAGATCTTAAAATAGGATTCCCCTTGGACGTCTTGTAGTGTGGAGATGGAGAGATGATAATTGACCAAGTGATTTATGCTATTTGCCACACGCAATCTCGTTAATTTCCCCAAAGTCGTTATCCTCCGACTCAACTGCTGTCCAGAGGAAGCACCCGATACACAAAGCCCAACCTGGAAAAATTCAGATACGTAATTGGAAGGTATACCCAGTTTGTATGTCAGTAACTGCCTCATAGCCAGCTTTGCACCCCTAAGGTTTCATCTACCGCATTTGGGTCACATCAAGTTCAACCTTATTCAGGTAATGTGAGGAGACTGACGAAACGGCATCCCACACAAATTTGAGTGCACAGTACTCACCTTTTGTAGATTTGATCTCTTTGCTGCACATACCTCAATGAGGTCTACTCAAAGCGGACAACTAATCCGCCTCAAACCCCTTACCAAGGGGCTGAATCCTTGATTAAATGCAAAACTCTCAGGAAAGTACAATAAGCCAACAGGGTTCCGTGCTGGGGACCCAAACCCCCTCCCTAACACTTTTAGTCCACATCTACATCTACATGCAAGTAACCATAAAAATCTCGGTTCTTTTGCCAGCTGATCCTTACAGAGATTATAGAATGGAGGCCACACAACAGGACCATATTCAAGGATCGACAATGCAGTGGATTTGGCATTTGAAAAGTCATGGGTATTTCACTTTACAAAGCCTAAAACCCGACAGGCCAAGCAATCGCGTAAATAAGTTCAAAAAATGTTACATCAGTTTGCAAAGACCCTTGCACGTTTCCTAGATATGGTGAAGGACTGTTGAGCTTGTCTTTGCTTAGGATATTGTACCAATGATCCGTGTTGCCACCCCATTTTCGGACCTGTTGAATTATAAAACTCTTAGTTACCTCAAGGAAAATTTAATATTTAAAAATGTTGCAAATCCAATCTTTATAATTTCCATATATACAATATACTTATTGTCACAAGTACGGACCAGGATGGTGTTACTGAACTTCGGGCAAAAACAAAGATGAAAAAAACTGTCCAACAAAACATTTTTTTATACCTCGCGTCATATTGGTTTGTTATGAACTACTAGGAAGTCTCTAGTGGAACATCTAGTCATGAAACAACAAGCAAATACTCTCCTCTATATCTATTTGAAAACGCCTTCCAGTCTTTTTATAGTGTGGAACATCAAAACCGTTGATAAGGATATTGTTCAATTGACGTAGCCGACAATTCAAGCGTTCCTATATGTATTCTAACAGCCTTCCTTATTTTTATATGGTCCATTAAAAAAACAAACGACGTTACCGGTTAACGTAGTCAAAGCCTTCAATTACCAATAAACTCGGCCCTTAAGGGTCGGAAGGCCGACAGACCCGATATAACGACAGGGAGCCAACATTTTACGAGACAACATATTCAATTCTGAGAAAGGTTGGATGTAACTACGAACCTAAAGAGAAAAAACCCCTGCAATTGTTACATGAAGGTTTATTTCTGTATCAGATAACTCTTCGAATAAATCACTGATCTATGTTCATTAGATAAAGTCTGTGGTAAATCATCTAAACTCTTCGCTTATACTAAATATTATTTAGTAATTGTAAAATCACTAAACCATTGGCGACACAATTTTGGAAGCCCATCTGAAGAAAGAGTTTGTTGGGAAAACGTAGTCTATGGCCACTCAATTTAAAGTGAATAGCTCTTAAATGTTATTGAAAAACAGTAGGTACGTATTTTCTACAAAGGGTGTTTTTTCTTATTCTAGGAGCCTTAAACTGTCTATTAACGGTATTCTAGGAGCAATTAAGAGGGCTGAATTTATATTTCTTCTCTGCAGGTGTCTTAGAAAAATTATCCACAGGGTCCTTCAGCTGATCAGTGTCTTCATACCTTGTAATTGACTTTTGGAAGTCCTAAAGCCGAAAGGAGGACTTCGTCATAAACATACCATCGTTAACACTAAAACTTCACTAGTCAATCAATGCGACAAAATCTGATAGCTAGATGCCTTGCCCCAAGAAAGTTGGAAATCACACCCCTGTGAAACGGTTGTTCCTCTTTTGTCCTTCAACTTACATGCGCACGAGAAATTCGAGGATAACAGTACAGCTAAACAGAGATTCCAAAGCACAGAAAATCATGTTTTGACCTACTTTACATGGATTTTTTTCAGAAAGCTCAATGCTAACTTTTGTTCCTTTTTTAGGAACAGTCTAGACGTAGCCCCCCCCCCCCCCCCCCCCCCAACAGAGCTGGAGGATAGGTTTATTAAGATAAAACCTAGGGGGGAAATCGGGCAAAACTCTCATTTCGAAATGTTTTGGTCTAAATGCCATGATTACCAACATAGCAGAACTGAAAGAATGCAAAAATAAAACAAAACTCTCGTCGTTTACCTTGAGCTGCATTAATAGATCCTGAGGAAAAAATCCAATTTTGTCTCGAAACACACATTTTTTGGGTTTAGAAAAGTTCGAAATGTAAAGTAGGTAAAACCTGTTTTGTTTTTTTAATTTCTGTTTAATGAGTTTCTTATGACCATGGAAGTTTAAACAAAAAAGAGGTTGAAACGTGTCCTGAAACGTTTTTGGGGCTCTTTATCCACAACAGTGCAATACTCGTACACTGTACAACGTCACGGACTTTGAAACCTGTGGTGGATATGGTTGGTAGCCTCTTCCCGATCCTTGAATTCGCTCTCTCGCGGAGACCTACCAGACGCCTTCTAGCGTCTGATGTATCCTGTGGGTGTTGCGGGGATTATCAGCATTCAGTATTTGGAAGGGGATCAAAACCTTCCCATGTTACAGGTTACCATGAGCGTGGTTATGAAATTGGTTCCATATAATTGACTGTCCTGACACTCCCCTACCCTCGCACTGCCCCCATAGACAAAATGCCTTTAGAATAAAAATCCCCTTTGAATAAAAAGTGTTATGGACGTTGGAAAGCGTCTCTTTGACGTGTTATTATTATCCGCATTCAGCTGTTGGAAGGGCCAATTATACTATTCCACCACCGCCCATTGTTACAAACCCACCAACGAAAGATACGCAATTTAACGAAGCAAAACACCTACCAACGCTTCACTAGTCAAAGATAAAATCCATCACAAATACAGAACCCAAGTTATGAAATGATATATTCCAAGATCGTAACGGTTCGATACAATGGCACCCCCTGTAGTATTATTGCAACCTTAAGTTGAGCGCGAATTCAAAGTCCATCCAATGGATAAATAACTAAAGAAATTCAAGAATGCAAAATAACTCTAGTTCATAAATATGCAAAGGGCCGGGCGATTACCAGATACCAATGTGCGTGAGTTGGGAGCGAAGAGTGTCCTGCCTTCAATGATATGTGGGGGTGGCAGATAAGGCACTCGACCAAAGCTATGGTGCGAATAAATATGATTCGCTTGTAAGCCGCAATGCCTCGACGCATAATACTACGTTTTATTACAGTTTTGATATCGAAATACTGGATAAATCGAGCCTAAAAGAAAAAATAATACGTCTTCATTCAGAAAAGGCTCATTCTTATGTTTTAGAATGATCCTCGAGGGTTGAATATCAGGCATTACCTGAATGAATTTTAAAAAACGACTGCCAGGAAGGACACATAACGTGATAATGCCTTTTGAAATGTTTTAGATAATCTCGAATGATGTATGATGTAGGTTTGTTACTTCGAATCAAGGGACAGAAATGCCACGAAACTTGTTCCAACATACATTTGCGCCTTCAACAGGTTAGTCGACGTTTATTGCGTCTGTCATGCTAAGGATAGAATGATGATACTTATGGTGATGATTATAAGACCCAAGATTTGCAACCCTAATTGCACCCCTTCAGACGTGTCGGTGTTAAGCTAAACATCAGCTGATTCTGAAGCAAAATCCGTTTAGTACAGTCTGTCAGCAGGAAACTTTTGCATCAACTTTATTTTGCAATTCAATTTCGTCCGAGTTGTATTACCTGGATACAAGCGAATCGAACCTTTTTTCGATAATATAAAAATGACGTAACCCTCACGGTCCAATGAAACTGCGGTTATGATAATGTATCGTGTTGTGCAATGTTGAAGATATTGTTCCCGTAATAGCGGTTGACAGGCGTGCGTGTGACTTGGTGAATTGGATGATTGGTCCCTGGAAACGGCTCACGGCTATTTGCCCATTCAGCTTATGATAACCGCCATTAGTCGGTAGACGGGGGCTCAAAAATAGATCGACCTTTCTTTTCAATTCTACCTAGAGCGCAAATAGGGGTTTTATGGGGTTTCCGTGAACTTGGGCTTCGTAATTGTTATTGGTGTAATGGCATGACGAATTACTGACGATATTTGACATTTTGACGGGTGATGAGTGATGGTTTTGTTCACCATTAATGGTACAACTTAAGGTTCTATCGGGGATTGCCTTCCTCGATATTGAGTTAGGGGTCTCACAATCGCTTTTGGTTTATTATTCAATATTAAACCATTGTAATCGCTCTGGAAAAAAAGTCTAACCCCCCTGAAATTTTCGTGGTTTAAGTTTCAAAGGGTGTAGAATCCGAATCTGTAATAACAATTTTTCCGAACGATAACGCCGTACGCACGATATCTCCCAAACGGCTGGAGCAAAAGATTTGAAATTTTCAGGAAAAATCCATATTGGTCCGACGACGCCCCAATTCTTGAGCCAGCTCTCTCACTCAATCTAAAGTGCCCTTTAAGGGCTGTCAAAGTTTTGTAAAATCCCTAAAAACCTCAAAACAAGTCGAAGCGGCCTAAATTTTTCTCTATTCTGAAGAACATACCATGAGGAATCGAATGAGCCCTTCCCCACGTCCGTAGGTCAAACCATTCTCGATGTATGGCCCCATTTATGGTGACAACATTTGGGTTTTTTGGTTTATTATTGTTTGTTTGTAACCTAGTGATGCCGATAGCGTCGAGTTGTACTGAATGTGGTTACTGGAGTGATAGCCGATGTGGATACTTGTAGTTTATAGCCGATACACGGGTTGAAGCATTCTGATATGTATGAAACGCTGATAATATATAGGTAAATATTATTACTGGGGATTATTATTCAATATTATTACTGGGGTAAATAAGTAGTCTTTCACTGGGGTTTATTATTCAATTGGCTTGCGTTCATAATTTGAATTTCTACTAAGCTTTGGAGTGCGCGCGTTTCACAGGATAGTTTATTGAATTTCAGGAGGTATGCATGGAGCACGTAAATCTGTTCTCAACCAAAATACCTATTTGGATTGATCAGTTGATCATATTTGTGTGCCTCCTGAAATTCAATAATTTGCAGCGTTTTCCGAATGAACGAGAAGAAAGTGTTTGACACTACAATAAGTCGTACGTAGACGAACTCTCTCAGCTCGGACCTTCTCATCTGTATTTAGAAAGATATTCGTGTTCACACTGACCATAATCAGTGAGATGGTCTATTCGGCCTCACGCGACGATACAATGTAGGTTTGTGATGGATCTAGTCACAACCGGGTTGATTGCGAGACCCTAAAAAAATGTACCATCCAGTTGATTATAATCAGTAAAAACACAAATTGTAATGCTCGCTCATAACGGAGAAATGTATTGGGTGAAATGTGGCATGATAAATGGGGAATATCAAATATTGGTCTTCTTCCTTTAGCATGTTAGTTAATGGATAGTTCCTCCGTCCCATTTCTTGAAACTTCCAAGCCTAAGCATAAACCTAAAAGGGTATCCTCTGTATGTTGCAGGCGTAACGCCTCAACCCTTGCAAGGAGCAATTTGTCCATTCCATCAACTCCTTGTTTTACAATCCACGTGTAACTCCAAGAATTCTCTCTATTCTAATCAACAGAATAGAAAAGATATCGTTTATATCCCGATGTCTACACTGCAGGGTAACCATAACAAAAACTTCTTGAATTCGATTTCCTTGAAGAACGTACTCAAACAAACTTCCCTTCATGTCTTGGAGTTCATCGACGGATCCGAGCAAACAATATCCAAATAAATTCTCCCGCGAACTGATTCAGCGTCCCTTTCTCCCTTTGTATTTTTTTATTTTATTTATTTATTTTCGTATTACTCCAAAAAAGGAAAAAAAACTTCATGAAGAAGTAAAGTGAAAACAAATTTAGCCCCTCCGCCCCGCGTTTGAAGACACCAAGTTAAACTACTTAGAGAAGAAAGGTTGCTGCAGCCAGAGTTGGTTGGTTCTTCGAACTTTGGAGGGACCACTTGAATAAACTTATTCAGGAGGGTTCTTTTTTGTTCGCATTTTTCGTATTTTTTTTTCTGTCTTCTAACTCTTCTCACCGCCATTTTTTTTTTTGAGGGAAAGGGAAAATTTTTTTTTCTTAAATCAATGAGAGGGAGTGCCGAGGTTTTCTTTATTTTTTTTGTTCTCTTTCGAGGGCGGTTCATAACGAAATAAGTCCGTCGGAGGCTGGTCACGTAACGAGCAAGTCGAGCGAATAAATGTGAACCGTCTTAAAAAGCCAGCAAAACGGCTGATTTATCCGAGTATTTTGGGATGCTCTCTTGAACTGTGGGCCGCTGCCTCTTGAGAAATTGATAGTTGAGATAATGATGAACGCAGGGGGGATTCAAAAATCGAATTTTTTTTTTAAATAATTTTTTTCTTCAATTTATCGGATTGAATTTAAAAAGTTGACTGACAACAACCATAGTTGTAGTTTGGAGAGTACAAGGAGAACAAATCGTTACTTACTTAGTATATCAACTGGAAAAAATCAATTTATATCGATAGTTACATAGGTACATCGACCTTAAGAGTATTGTATACCCTCTCATTATAAAAACTCAGTATTCCAGTGGATTCAGAAGTAATTAACTTGTCTTTATCAGAAGTTGATACTCTTGATAAATGTATCAATTGTAAGCTCTTGATCACATACTTATGTAATCGAAAAAAAACTTATTCGTTAGGTACATCAAGTCTACGGAATAAAATCAATTTATATCGATAGTTACATAGGTACATCGACCTCAAGAGTGCTGAATAAAGTCTCGCGGATTCAAAATTTGGCGGTATTTAATAGCGTTTCGCTCACGCGACAAATAACTAATCGAACTGATTCGTTCAACAGTCTACAACATCTCCTTTCACTCAGAAGGATCCATTTTCAAAAGTCCATGCTTTTATAGGCGAGTTTGCATAATGGACAAAAGTTAGGATCTCTTATGGCATAGGCTGATTAATCTATAAGGCTGTAATTTCAACGTAGCCGTTTGATATAAGTTTAGTAGTGTTTAGTGTACGTAAATACAATAAATGAGTATACAATTAGTTATTAATGATGAATCATTATACCCATTATACCATTATAGTTAGCCATCCCACCTCTGAGACCATTTATTGTTTTGTGGATTAGTTAGGGCTAAATGAACTACATCACTTATGAAAGGCACTCTGTTTAATCATAGATACTTGAAAAGAACGACAAATACAAATCGTTACATACATATGTATATCAAAGTGAACAATCATATCATGTCGATAGGTACATTCGATCACTGAGTGTAGAATAAAGAAAAGTCTCACGGTATCAAATACCGCTGCACCTACGATTAGCGCTCAGGCGACGAAGTAATAAACTAACCGAACCGATTCGATCAACAGCCTACTAAAATGTGTAGATCCTTGAATACCCACAAAAATTATAATATAAATATGTTTTTTTTTTCTTTTTTGCAGGTAAGTTGGGAATTTCACACCGCAAGAAATACAAGTAAGATAATAATTTATTATGAAATTTAACCCCAAATGCACGGTTTTACTAATATATCTAATCATGTTTCATGACTTTGATAGCTGCTACAGTTTTCGTTCGATTTGTGTGACATTCTCTTCGAGTTGAATCCCAGATTTTTGAAAAGTGGTTTTGAAAGACGATTCGTTTTTTCATCTCATGATTGATGAAAACTTAACACCTGCAACTAGTCTTCCTTAATCAATCAATCAATCAATCCTGGAGGAGCAACGATTTATTTAATTTAGACCGAATCATTTTCACACTTTTCCAGTACATCAAACTTCACACTTCTACGTCATAAAAACGTCAACCTGCCAATCACACTTGACTCATCGCAGCGTTGGCATTTGCTTTGAGTCAGTATTCACCTGACACTACCCCTTTTGTCGCTTTTAATCCCTTCAAAACAATAGCATGGAGCTAAAAATCTCCTCCAAGTTGTTGTGTTATTCAACTGAATTCCGAATCATCACCGTCTTACACCATTGTATTACCAAAATATTATTGCGAAAAAACTGCCATTAAATTATGGATCATATTCTCACTTTCCCCACGTATGCACGACACAATGGGTCGGTTGAACAACATTTTCTCAGTGGATGCAGCTCGGGTAGGCTACACGGACCGGCAGTTGGCGTCAGGTGCGATTCCAAACACCTGGTCCTTGTAAACGGATTCCCACGCCTCCAAACTGCTACTGCGAGCTATGAAATGTGCATGCATTCTCTGTATTCCACATCGACTTGATACCATTTTCAAAAATTCATGAAAGTAATTAGTCCAATTGGCAATTTATCTGAAATAAAACATGATTTGCTATATCCTACTGCCTTTCTGATCAAGAAACTGTTGAATGGTGTTTACTTGTGTGTTTTAGCTTGTAATTCCTGCTCAATACTCGTTGTTGACAGTCCCCGAAATGTAGGCTTAGAAGTGAACTGTCAGAAAGTTGATGATATTGTATTGTCTTTTAATCGGATGTGTAATAACCCATATTTCTGTGACACTCATCAAAATCGTAGTCGTGGATTCATGGTCATTGTGAGAGTAAGTACTGACGAGGCGCTTGCTGTAAAGAAATAATATTCCCATATAGTTTCCGAGTTATTCCGCTTTCAAGATTCGCGTTTTACTCCTTACGTCACTAAAATGGCCGCGACTGCCGTGCATTACTCTCTATACTCAATTTTGAGGACACACCCTTAGGCAAAATAAGAACATTTCAACATGCATAGATGTTATGGACCAGAAACGTGGTTTAACAGGTTTTTACAGACATAAGCAAGTGGGATGTCATTTCCAAGTTATTTTGGACGGCAAGTCGTTCGAGATGCGTCCCAGACTAGTCCGAGTTCGTCTGACTTAGAAAAACTCATTGTTAAGGGTAAGCATTTTGATAACGGGTGTCAACTTCATTTTTTCAACCTGTTTTTCCATTTGTCGCCATGTTTTCTCTTGCTCATAATAAACAGGCTTTGTTTCAATTCAATTTTTCTTGAAAAAATTTAAAAAAAAAATTGATTGATTACCCGACTGAAAAGTTTGAGAGTCACAAAGGTTCATTATTTAAAATAATAAACCAAACTAAATAGGCACTAGCTGTGGGTATTGGAATCCAGCTTGGAAGCTGTGCTTCGACTGTTTCCAGGATTCTTCTTTTTCCCCCCAAAAACTTCTGGGATACTTCCCGCCGTTACGAGGACCTGTTGATACGTGCACGTACGTTTAGCGGCAACACCTTTCTCCTTCCGCACACTCAGTTTGCTCTCGGCATTACATGAATCCGCCTTCATCCATAATCCGAACTGTTATTGGAGTAGTTGTTTTCTCCCCTGTGTAGTATGAAACGTGTACCGATGTATTTTACTTTTCCAACGCCCATTTCGGTTAAAGGAGCCGAGAGCTCCCCTTTGGATCGAGTGTTCTGATTACGTTAACCGACGAACGAAAAAAAAGTATGTTCTCTGTTTTGCCATCATAAAAACGCATTTTACTGATCAACAATTATCTTATTTCAACATAGGAAACTGTATTGTTTGAAAATACAACATAACAATAATTATAAGACTATAGTAAAAATACCGGAAAATCAAAATTATGGGTAGATACATTAAATGTGTCAGTAATCTGGACATCATTTACACTCAACTGTAAGAGATGAAATTTCAGAGTTCAATTCAAAAAAGTTCCAATCATGCATCATGGTTGTATGATCAAATCGTCCAAAATGAAGCACTTTATTTGCAAAAGAATTGCAAAACAAATTGTGCTTAGTTTACAAGCTAATAGCCTCCTATGAAGCCCTGTGAGCATTACACAAGAACAGATTTGACCAATGGCTCGAAAACAATGTTTAGATTCCACAGTTTTTCAAAAACATATTTTCCGGACTTTTGGTTTGTTTCAGTTATTTGAAACTCTCATTTCATCAATTAATTAAGTTACTCCTAAATAAATAATATGAGTCACATTCGATAGTTCTGGGAAGGTGGTGCACCAAGAAACTTCACATGCCAATTTCTGAACCCTTAACAGGAAATTCTCTGATTGGGTTGACTTTGTTAGACCAAAAGTTATATAATTCCTCTTTTGCCAATCTAGAGTTAATTTATCCCACAACAACAATTCCGTCATCCTACAATAAAAGGCTTGTATGAAATACTGTATCATCAGCGCACACTATAAGGGAACCAGAAAGGCTGTTGGCTATATCATTTATGTATATTATGAATAATAGTGGCCCAACACTGTACCCTGTGGGATTCTGTATTTACCCATGTACGTTTTCTAATTCTCGCACTGGAAGGTCATTTTCTTCATGGGTGCCCACAGGGGGGGGGGGGGGGTCATGATGCAGACTGCGTCATTGAAATTCTTGGGGGGGGGGGGGTTAAAGTTGATTGAAACAGTGTTTAACGTGACGACATTCAAAAATATATTACATCACTAAAACGTAAATAATAATGAACCTAGGTAGTAATTAATTTAAATATGGTTTGTTTTTCTATCTGAAAATGTATAAATGACAATGACAGTGCTCGAACATTGTGATTTTGACGCCGGTGGCATGGTTTTCAATACCTACATAAATCTTCTTTTAGTTTTAGATAAAATCAGGGGTGCTTACGAGTATTTTTTACATTTTTGTTTTGGAAAGGGGGTACCAACTTACATGGGGGAGCTGGTTCCAAGTTTATTAGGGGGGGGGGGGGGGTTGCGTCATGACTCTTAGGGGGGGTGGGCAACCCTGTTTTCCTTACGTAGTTATTTGAAAACAGATTCTAGTAACTTAGTGCCATGGTTGGAAGTGTGCTAAAGGTTTTTTAGCCGTCAACCTCACATTAATTGTGAAAGGTTAGATGTTACTGTAACGATTTGCAGTGTTTTGTTCTTATTTTTGAAAAAGAAGGCGAAGCCTCGCATCGGATGAGTTTTTCCTTCGGTTGAAAATCGAGGCTGCCTTCTCCGTTTCCTACAGATCCGAAAATCGTCTCCGAGGAGGGCTTCCCTCCTTGGAGTGATAAATCGTCCCTTTCTCCGAAAAACCAGAGGTTCTCTCTCCCCTGGATCCCTCAGAGTTCAGTTCTTGAGGGGTTTCTCTCTCTCGGAGTTTGTCGTGTATTTCACTCCATCCCCTTCCCGTGTCCCTCACTCCCCTGTTAACTCTCACTCCCTCGGATCCTCCCGCCGAACCTCGACCTTCCCAGGTGGCGAAATAAATGGAGATGGGTGGGCTTAGATGGGTTGACAAGAGCTAAAGGACAAAGGGAAAGACGGCGGCAACTTAGAGGGATGAAAATGGAGGGAGGTCAGAAGAAGAGATGGAGGAGAGCAAGAAATTGTTTATGTTCGCCGTGTTCCGGCCGTTTTGGCTCAACTAACTTCGTATAATTCCACCGCATCAGTCACCAATTAAGGATGCCCACCTGCCTACAGACGCAAGGGAAAGAATATTATTCAGAATAATTATTCATGTCTTGTTTCCTTGAGCAATCATCAGCTGCATTTGTTTAGTTCACTATACGTTTATCAAGCCTTGTGTGTAAACTATTGGCTCAACAACTTCAATTATTAGCTACTGGAACGTTAACTTTTGTATGTTGGAATGTCAGGTTTTGGTTTAAGTATTGTTTTCAGTGGTGAACTTCGCTACCCGCCAAGACAGAAAAATAAGCCCCTTAAGACCCTTCATCAAAATGTTGTGTTCCACGTTTCGAGGTTTCGGGTTTCGGAAATTGAATACAAATTTTTTGGTAAATAATGGATGCGTTTCTAGGTCCTCCCTAAGGCCAGTTTTTAATGACTGCATCATTGCAATAATTGTAGCTCCATCCCGCTTCACGTCAGCAATAACAAGCGACGTGTCTGGGCACTCTCCGGTTGCTGGCAGCAATTTTAAATAGGCTATGTTACATTCGTTTATTCAACGTTTATGCATTGCCCATTTTGTTATGGTGGTACCTTAGGGGGCAGTGGCCAGTAAGAAGACCTAAAAGTTTGCGAAGGTCTTTGTGCCTCAATGATAGATGGGCGTTTGCGCGTTTCCTTGAAATAAAGAGGAACCGCTTGGTTTGCCTCTGCTTAGGAGTGTTGTGCCAGTATTCTGTACGTGTTTTTTCCTCCCATATCTGAACCTGTTGAGTTACATAACTCTTGGTAACCCATAGTTAGGGTTCAGGTCCAATTGAGTTGGACAACGATCCCTTTTCAGCAAGGCGAAATCATCTTCCTCGTTGCCCTCTATTTCCTCAAGACCCGGTACCCATAGCAGCATCAGTTTGTTGCCCTGGGCCGCAGCCTTAAGGGAGTTTAGGCTACTCCAAGTCAGCATTGAAGTTACTGAAAAGGCAGAAATAGCTTTTAGTGCTGCTCTGGCTTTGGCTGTCAGATAGAATGTATATTGTTGCACCTTTGAGTCGTTTCCGGGCAATCTCGCGTGCACACATTTCTATAGCAGGGTTTCCGCTTGATATAAGGTTGCAGTCGAACCCAGAGGCTTGGCCAGGTTGAAATTGGGGCCCTGCATCCCCAGGCCAGCCGCCCCATTCATAACGGACCCATCTGTGTACCACACGAGTGAGCCTGGTTTAAGTTGAGGCATGCCTTTTTCCCAAAACTCACGATCATTTATGATTACTTTAAAAGGTAGATCAAAGTTCATCTTTTGTAACATTCCGTCTGAGATGGAAATAGTCAATGGATCTGTATCTAATTTGTCCAGTATTTCCAAGTGACTATCTTTTTGTAGGGAGGGCCTTATTTTTCCCATTATCTGCATTCTGATGGCCCCCAGGTAGGGTGTTCTCTGCACATGAATGTGCAGATGGGTGAGGTCTAATAGAACCTCTAGTGCTGCTGTGGGAGTGGTGTTCATGGCCCCTGTGTTCTATATATTACAATTTCTTAGATCAGTACAAGGTTGAAGTAGGTCTCATAGGTGATTGGACAATTCACTATTGTTGCTATTGATTGTACAGGCTCAAGTTGCTTTGGGTTGAGCTTAGTGTATTTTGTGTAAAGCGTAGATTGAGGTGCAACTGCAGTATGGTTTTTTAATATTATTTTAATTGAAATATCTATGACCTCTTTATTGAATAAGCTATCAGCCATATCATTGGGTGTGATTTGAAAACCATTTGTTCCATCTCTGGTGATAGGTCTTTATTTATTAACATCATTTAGAATATTGAAAACATGTCAATGTTTCTACACATTCACGTTAGGGTTACGAAGAAGTATGTTCTACACACAATTTAGCACACGAATTTATCGTCTACATCTAACTTCATTAACTGTAATTGGCCTTGCCTATATAAACGCAATAATTATTCGATTACAATAAAATAACCTCGCTCGAAAACGATAAACGATGTGAAAAACTCACATGAACGCAATCAGAAGCTCTGAAAGCGGTTCTCATAACCTCGTTTTCCCCATTTCTTAAACTCCAACAAGATTTTTATGAGATTCGCAACGTAATACATCCTACGACCACTCTTAAAAAATAAGGCACTGCGTCACATTTGAATCGTCCCTTTACCGTGAAAAACATTTGAGTTTCCCTCGAGTTTGAATTGTAAGTGAGAGACAAGGCTCTCACTGACTCTCGTATTTTTAATGTAATTTTTCCAACATTATCCCCACCATTTTTTCCTTTACCTTTCAAGGCTCTTTCTCTGAAAAGAAGGGACCTCCCCTTCCCCCAACGCAAATTACAAAACCTTTCTCAACTCTTTCTTTCAACCGTCGCGCCGAGAGGCTATACTTATAGCATTCTTATTTCATTCGATTCTTTTCTCGCCGGCAACTCCGGTTCTCTTTGTTTTTCATCATCCCACAGAACATGTATCATTTCGGGAGATGTTTCCATAGTGTACGACAAACGTTCCTACATATTTCTTGTTCCAAATAATTCATATTACAAATAGGTTTTCAACAAATATTTCGAACAACCCGATATGAGTTCCATCACAATGGTAGCTGCTGCTCAAGCGCGAACTCTATTTCTTGCAGAAATAGTGAATTTTACAGTTTTTATCCAATTTTTATAATTTCAGGGAGCTTGCTTAGATTGTAGACGGTCTCCAGCGAGTTTCATGCCCTTGCAAATCAATATTTTACTTTAAAGCACATGTGAAATCCATTAATTTGCTCAAGTTAATCATCCGATCTCGTACATTTTTGGCGGGTAGTCGGGGAAAGACAGTTTAATTTTATAATAATCAACACGATAGTTTTATGTTATGGGTAGCCACAGTTACCATATCACAGGCCGTCCTCCATATATTGGATAGGTGGAGTGTCGAATATGGAGGAAACTTCCTTAAAATTGAATGTATTTCCAAAACACTAGGAAATAAAAATAATTATGTTGAAGTTTCCTAGGCAAAATCTTTGTAGCGAACGAGATATTAACAAAATATCCAAGCGTATAGTGGTGAATATGTCTCCTCAAATTGTTCATCTCCAATTTATTTTTAAAGAGGACAAGTTCCCCACGATAACAAATAAAAACGGTTCCCAACTGACAACAAAGAAATGCGGAACATCTAGTACTTCCGTAAGAATGTCAATAATTGACAATTATTGTTCCATCAATCAATTTCCTAACGTTTGTTAATATTAACGACAAACCAATAATTTATTATTAGGTTTTATAAGTAACGTTCAGAGTGAGGTGTACCTCATAATATACCTACTTCATAAATTTTGGTTTATTTTTCACCAATCGCACC
This sequence comes from Creontiades dilutus, assembly GCA_031894815.1. Taxonomy (NCBI): domain Eukaryota; kingdom Metazoa; phylum Arthropoda; class Insecta; order Hemiptera; family Miridae; genus Creontiades; species Creontiades dilutus. Next base: position 2,347,606 of record JAVIWC010005620.1, read on the forward strand.
TTATTACGTTGTGTCAGTTAGGTGGATTGTTGACAGTTGGGTATTTGAAGAGTGGTTGTGATGGGTGTAAGATATTAAGAAGGTGTTTGAAAGAGGTTGATGTTGGTAACGTATTTGAAGAGTTCAGTAGGTCGTTTGGAGAATTGTGTGTAACGTTTGAAACTTCGATGTTTGGTTGGTAATGTGCGTGGAGAGTTAAGCGTTAGTTACATTCGGAGTTTCTGATGTTATTGTAGTAGATGTTTAGGTTACGTTGGGCTTTTAGAGTATTGAATGAGAGTGGGTCTTCATTTCTAAATTTCGATATCAATCTCCTCTACAATCAGCAGACTCAAAGTTATGATTTCCCAAATTTTGGGTATCTAGTGACGTCTTTCCACATCGCAATACTCCACCTCACTGAGCATTAGTGGCCCAAATTAATGTAACATCAAACTCTCTAACTACCATAACACCAGTATATACACATATGTGGCTATTTTCACATGGATTACTCTCATTCCTTTTTTAGACTGCACACTACCTAATTGCACACTGCTCTCAATTGATAAGTATTTCGTTGGGACTAGCAGCAGCTATCATACCGTTTACAATAGTGAAGACGTGTAGTGTCTTTATTATGTGCCTGCTTTGTGTAGGTGCGAATAGCTTTGCGTAGTAAGTTGGCCATCAGTCTCTTGTGAGCATGAAACGTGTAGGTCTTATCGCAGTTTGTAGCGATCATGGTGAAGTCCCTATTGTTATAGGGGAAGGTACAAATTGCCGGCCGTTCGAGGAAATGACGGGGGAAAGTTGTTCTATGACGCGATAAGAGGTCGTTGCTTCGACCGCGGTTAGAGTGAAGTAACCCCAGGGCTCTTTACAGCTGCGGCGGGCTTCAAGAGTTACCTATTCCGCACCCCCGTCCCTCCCTCCCATCACCGACCTTTTCATGCTGAGAACAAAATAAAAGTCTGCCAAGCTGGGTTGGCAGTATAGTTTCCTCACTTACTACAACAGGGGGTACGGAATTGGTTTAAAAAACAGAACATGTAAATCGGTCGAAATACAACAGTTATAGAACATATGATGTATATGGATCATACATTCCCTTTCTGAAAAGTGCTATGTCTGAGCGTAAACCTGAATAGTTTAGCTTCAGGGGTATCCTCTAGGTGTTGTAGGGTTATCGTCTCAGTTCTTGGAAGGAGCACCTAGTCGCTTTGTATACGGACTCCGCACAATCTTCAAACAATACACCAGTCATCATTTCTAAGGTAGATAGGTAAATAGATGATACCACCAAAAGCTAACCAGCACAATCTATAGCAATTTATTCTGCATCTACGTATTAGTTTCGATATTCGCTTCTTCAACCAATGTTATAGATAAAACTGAACCAATTCCTGCTACCTTGCACGTCTTTTCCGTTTTATCGCAGATATAAATGATGCCATAAAACATTTATGCTGTTCTTCAATAGGTACACCAAGACTTTCCTCACGGGTCATAGACAGGTTCTTTCAACAAATGTTGGTATGGTCTCTCTTGCTCCTATCAGGGGTCCAATAACCAATGTTGCTGAAGGTGAATTTATCCTTGTAGTACAAAGTGGTTGGGTTGTAAATAGCTTTTTGTCTCTATCCATCTGGAGCAAAGATTAATTTTAATTTGACAGAGTTGCGAAGGAAAGTTCTCGTACCTACCAACTCGTCGTTCCCACCGAAATTCTGCTGTATTATTGTGAACCCAAAGCCACCCCATGTCCAGGGAAGGTTGCACAACTTCGCTTTGTGTTTCATCTCGCTTTCGCGTTTATTATCAATTCACGACCGGGTCATAAATCCCCTCGCTTGACGTTGAGAGTCCTGCATTTCTTATAGATTTCACTATCGGCTACTACTCGCTTCCACGTCAATTCAACCGGGTTTCGTATCGGCTCCCTGAATTTCCGCGGGGAGCGTAGGAAAATCATGGAATCGACAATGGCAAGAAGGCGAGCTCAGTTGGTGGGTTCGGCAAAGGTCTTTCAAACCTAGAAATAACGAATGACGAAGTTCACGACCGGACCTCGGCGTAAAATAGCGGATTTACGAGCAGCTTCTGAATGAGTTAGAAGAGGCACGGCCAAGACTTTCAAGGTCTTCAAACTACTTCACAACCGAAACTAAAGCGCAGTGGCTGAACTCAAAGTAGGGCTAAGGGAAGAATGGACCAGTTAAAGGGAGTTTTTACAATGCAGTCTTGTAAGTCAAATCAAACAAGTTTTTATTTGTAAAAGGCCTCGCTATTTTATACGAATTACATCATAAATGAATATAGTATAAATTAAATGAGAAGAGACTAGACAAAATTGCGCCAAAAATCGACGTTTCTAAGCTACCCACTCTAAACCCATCCCTCCCCAAATCGAGAATTTCGTTTGAATCAACAGTTTTCAGTTTTGCAAATCAAATTCAAGTTCCAGAGGTGGGAATGTCCATGAATACCAAACCTACAGACGCTTGAATCCACTTACTGAGTCTTGCTGTACAACTTTGACTTCGTGTGTTTGTTTATGAGTAATCATGTACCCGGAGTACAAGGATTATCATCCTTGTCATAATATTAATTCCTCAAGTTTCTAACAAACTTTAATGAGATATCATGTGAGGAGGGGTCGGATGGTTTCCTATGAACTTTATCGCTCCCAACTCTTCGGTTGCTTTCACGCATGCGCAAACATAGCATCTATTTAACTGTTCGATGGTGATGTAGCTCCAAACGAATCGACAAAAGCGAGTCTTATTTGAAACATTTTAAAGTACATTTATGTTACGAATATGGGGAACTATGAACCACATCCAAATTAGTATACTCACCAAGTGTGCGTGTATACTTTTCCTTATTCTTACCACTAAAAATAGAAGTACTACTGCATAAATAAAACAGATATGCACCCACTACACAATCAAAATAATCCACGATTTTCGCTACTGGACAATTTAATATTTAAACTATATTTAGATGATTTATGCAGCCGTTGTGGGTCGTTATGCTAGTTGAGCTGTGAAGATCAATAAACCGATCGGCAGAGACAACACTGTGTATTATTGGATTTGTTGAAGTAAATATTTGAAAATCTTAATCCAGGATAATTGAACTTGGCGACAAGTTCCAACTAAACAATCCTCGGTGTTACTTGGAGGCGGGCTCACATTTACAAGGTAGAAATACATAAGCCTTGTAGACCTGCAAGAGTATCTATATCGTTTGTTTGCTTAAAACCTTGATTTGATTTTGCATGGGGAGTAATATTTTATATTCCTCCATGATTGCGAACGTTATTCTTCTCTGGTTTCTGTGAAGGAAATAATCCTTGTTCAACGAGCTGAGGGATGGCCAATGCATTCTGATGCATTTTCGGTAAACCAAGTTAGGAACAATGTAGAAACAGGCTATTAAATGTTTTCCTCCAATAGTATTGTAGAGGAAAAGATTATGGGGTTTCTACAAACACGGTGAATTGAATGCTTCAATTGCGGAAGTTCAAAATTTAGTGTGTTCTTGCTTGTTTTTCACAAACAGCATTCCTACCACTGTGTTTTCATGGAGGACCTACTCACCTATTTGATCGATCAACGTTGCTACAGGTTATTTTGCGAAAATCTAAGCGTTGAATATTGTAGTATGAAACACTTTCGTTAGCTGATCTCTTCTTTTCATGATGTTCACAACCAGTGGATTAGAAACTCGTCCGAAGTTGAGATATTTTATTCTATTATAATCTATCCAGAACTGTATATCTGCTATGAGTTAAGCAGCTCGATTTTGAGGTTTGGGTGTAAATTTAATAGGAAATTCAACATAAAATCCAAATGTGCTTCAATACTTGTGACCCTTTACAGCGCATTAAAGCTGGAAATAGAAGGAACTCCAAACTAGGAGAGGAAACACCTTGGACATGAAATGTTGCACGCTCATGTTACAATTCCACGAGTTCCATTCAAACAATACAGAAATATACAGAACTGTCGGTTGACGCCTAAAATTTTGGTTGCAATAAATATTCTATATGCTAATTGATTAAAGTGTTTCTTCAAAAGTAAATAGATAGGAAATCAAATTCATTGAGCAATTTATGACTGTGGGTGCTAAAAAAGGAAAAATTGACCCAAAAATATTTATACAACTGACCGATTCCGAACTGGTGTCCTTCACTACTATGGGGAAATTTCCTTTTAGCTGCAACGCTGTAATGGGTTGATACAAGAGGCTGGTTCAATCAAACCTCTTCGACTGCGGGTTGTTCTCCCTGAACATAATACACGTGGAGAGTTGGTGTCACCAATGATTTCTGTAGGCTTTAAAAAAAGTGATTTTATTTATTTAAGAATAGTAATTTTGTTATTAAGGTACTTTGTCAATAATCGGAGGTTAGTTGGTGTTAAACAATGCATATAGTGATATTTTTGTAACAATTTAGGCATCTGAAGAGAGGAAATGTTATTTTTGTCCCACCTCTTACAATGACCCCACAATCAGGCGCGAATGTCAATACCGCCAATGACCCTTGTTGCATTCATGTTTCTAAACTTTAAAGACAAATGAATGTTAATACAGCACAGTATTGTTGGTCAAGTTTTAGTAAATATTTAGAAGCCCACTCCCAAGATTGAACTTGGCGACGAATTTCAACGAAACAATATCCACGCAATTAGTTGGCTGGGATTTACGAGGTACAAACGGGTTAAGGGCAGAACTTAGCCACTTTTCAAAGCTCCCTCCAGCCTTCAGAGCTACTGCAAAGATTAAAGCAGCGGCGGGCGGCGCTCGGAGCTAAAGTGGTCGGATTGTTGTCGGTGGGACGGGGAGGTTTTCAGCTGTTTCGATCCCTCTGCCCCCTTGCTCCCGTTTCACTCGGTGGTGTAATGCAATTAACTTTGCAGGCTAACCGGATTACAGTCAGTTGGCCACTACAGACACCCGTCCAGGGGATATGGCTTCGCCTAGAGCGCTCTGGCCCCGACAAAAGGTATGGAACCGGGGTTCTTTGGACCAAAGAAATGGGACCAAGTTGAGCTGTTTGAGGGAGCTTTTCGCGAAATCCAAAGGGTCAAAGGAACGTCAAACGCAATCAGCATGGTAGATGATTTATAATCACACCGTATTTCTGTACCTTTGATTGTAAACTTACGTGATGGTAAAGGTGCCGACCAACTTCAAGGCATTAAAAAATATTGTCTTCGTATCCATGTTTCACCAAAATATTGAATAAAATTAATTTTATATATCAAGTAATCCTAACATTCAGATTGTCGTAAAAGTAACCCGTCCAGGGTCCCTATATTTCCAGGGTAGCCTATTTGAATCGTCTAGAAACAAAACCAGCAGTCTCCAATCAACCTAAATTTACAGTACGGGCAGTTTCCCAGTATTTTATGCCCCGGAAATCATTCATCCTTGATCTTTGTTAATCTATCCTCTGGAAAATCGCTTAGGACCACGGTGTTTGGAAGTTTTAAACTAAAAGTTTGAATATGTATGTAATGGTAACGATTTCGAATTTGTAGAGAATCGGGGTTTCTCCTGAAACTTGGAGATTGGCGATTGTCTGGGTGGTTTTTGCTTCCCACATTCTACAATATAATAATATTTTCCCTTAATTCAAGTTTTTTCGCATTGAATATGAGTCTTTTGCTTTCAAGTGTAGCCTTTTCTTACAGTGAATTTCGATTGAGAAATGGTTGAATTGAATGCGAAAAACGATGCTATCTTTAACACACTGGTTTGTTACTCTCAGATAGCCCTGACCTGTTGTTAATTATTAAACAGAGTGTTGGTCATTATCTAAATATAAGGTAATACGTACCCATCTACAATGGAATGGGCACAAACGTACTATCTAAACTCGTCACCTCGCGGCCTCCATGTTGTGTCTTGACCACTCTAGATACCATAAAAAGAGCCCCATACTTCAGCTAGTTAGATCGATTATGAACGAAATTAGCCATAAGAGCCTTTAGCTAATGACTGATCTCCATACTTTGTAACTGACTTCCGATGACAGTTGGGTGTCCTTTTCTTAAATGTAACGCCGTGAACACCAATGGTTACTTTTCCTTTTGTACGAAACAGAAGCTGATGTCAAAACTTATAGCTTACGAAGTGCTGCACGCGAGACCATGGGTATTCCTTAGCGTTGAACATTGCCCTTAATTTACCTCAAACTATCATGTTAAGAATAACATTTCAGAAAGTTGATTAGGGCAGAACATGGCTCTTGCGATGACTCAGCTGATCAACAGTTCAGATGTCTGACTCCCACAGGAGCTACCGTTTTAGCTTTCTAGATTGATAGAAGAGAAAATAGTCATTCGGTTTTGATTTTAGATGCTGTTTTTAGCATTCCTGAAAAAGGCAACGTAAGTAAGAAACAATCAGTCCAAAAAAATGTCATTACACATTTTCATAAAACGAATAGATTTAACTAAAAAACGCATATTAGAGTCTTAGGTGTACTTAAAATACGTTTATATTACAAAACGATTGTTCTGGGGCTTCTTAAACAGCAATAAAATAAGTCGAAAGTGGTACGTAATTCAAAACCATACCAGAATGAAGACTTCTATGGCATTACCAGTTCAACAGTTACGTATTTGAAAAATATGCTTACTAAAAAACTGCACATTTACCGACCTAAATCTGACCTCTTCCTAACAAAGTTGGAAATTTCTTGAATCAACTTGAACGTACACCGAATCATATCTAGCGTTTTTAAATTCCACGTTTACCGAATCAAATTCGGACATTTCCAGAACCAAATTCGACATTTTTCAAGCAAAATGCATAAATTTTCATATCTAGTTCTAAGTTTCTCAAGCCAAACTGGGAATGACCGAACCAAATCCGACATTTGCCAATCAAAATTAAGCGATGTTCAAGTAAGTATATTTTATATAAAAATGCGTACTTGCTGAACATTAAGCGTAAAATTTGATTATATTTCATTAATATGTGCTAGTAAGAATCATAAAAACGTAATAATTTATAAAACTTCAAAATTATTGATTCGTTGGCGGAATTTTATTTAGAAAAATATTATTATGTTATTTTTGCCATCAAGTTAACAATTTCCTTGCCCTTAACAACTGGTGAAAAATTCTTACATACGATCATATTGCATGACTGGAAGTTTTGTGTGCTGTTTCGTTTTAGATGTATTCTCATTTACTCGAAGCATTTAAATTACTATTGTATTAGTCAATTGATAGTTATCACTGCCTCCTCAACTGTAATACTAGTTCATCCAAGATATCCACTCTACAATCGAATGAAAACTACCGTCTTCTTCCTTCAATTTCAAGTCAATTACAGTCGGGTATTTCGATGTAAATATATTAGAGAACGAGCCCGCGAAGAGCGGAAACGCGACGGCCGTAGCGTGGAGGAAGTTACGCGGAGTCTGACCCAGTTGGGATAATTCATATTGCACCACTAACGATCCTTGTCGTAGAGGCTACCGGTGTTGAAAACTCCCAGCCAGCGAGAACGTCTTCAACGGAATCACACTGTTCTTATAAATTCGAACCTGATTACGGGCCAAACAGAAATAACTTTAGTTTAAGATGATTCTACTACGTTGTTTTCTAAGGATCGTTAGTGCTTAAAACTTGCCTTTTATAGAGCTTTTATTGCACCGAGTAAACTCATTAACAATATAAATCTGACTTATTATTACAATCCATTTTACAGAATAAAAAATCCATAACTATTTTTCTTATTTCCTTAATAGCTTTTGCAACAGTTGATCTTTTTTAACCTGTTGAAAGTTTTAATTGCATTTTTTTTCATTATTAGCATTAATATATTTGGTTCTTTTGTTTGTATTGGGCTTGGCAGTATTAATAAATAAATCTCGAACATAAGATGGTATTATTACATTCACTTCCTACACAAGTGTTTCAGCCCAAAAATATGGGTACCTCTGACTGCGTTCGAACTCTTGTCTTAACTAACAAGGGGAAATTTCCGTTTAGTTGCAACACTTTAACGGGTGTTCTGTTCGGTTATGGGGCTATGAGGCTGTGGGTTATTCTCTTCGAACATAACGTTTCCCCAGAGTCAAATACCACCGTCTCTGCTTGTTTGGGGTCGGATGAAATGACGAAGTGAAACTGCAGGCTGACTCTGCTGATGGTCACTGGAAGAAGTTAAGCAGTCGAGGGATGTCAATGTCACTGTTTGTGTTTAGACTCTACTGAGTTACGAAGTTGAAGATGTCAGGGATGTTTACGGTCTTTTAGATAGAGAGGGATTTGATTTATTATTGTTTCATATTATTTCAAGTCCCTTTGACTGCGCCAACTGTTACAGCCCGAAAAAATACATCCCGGAACTTCCGAGTGAGCTCTTGTCTGGTCCTTACTACTAAGGGGAATTTTCCGTTTAGTTGCAACGCTCTGACGGTTTGAGCTACGGTTAGATCTTAGGCATCCAGCAGCTTTACAGCTTCCTCATTCACATGATCTGTTAGCCTGGCAATATGAGCCGTTGCTCGCTTTTTTCTCATCCCATCCACATTGTCCACTTGAATTTCGCGGTGGAGTGCCTCGATTCTGAATTTACTCGATGCATCGCTGACAACGTTGTTCAGAGTTCTGGAAACATCAAATTATCTCTCTGTTGGTTAGAGCTGTACAGACTCACAACTGCGCTCCATACATCCATGTCGGCTCGAATACTTGATTGTTGAGAAGCCGCAAGTCACCAATGGTCATGGTAACATGGGGTCACGGTCATGGTGGATCGTCACCCGGTAAACCAGTACATCCTTTCAAGTTTCGTAGTTGCTTAACATTAGTACCTTCCACCAGCGTGCTTTAAGGGTACATATTCATATTCCAGCGAAATTAGACATTAAAAGACAAATTTAAGAGAAAATCCGAAAGCATTGATACATAGTGAATTCTCGTTGATAATGATACTAGTAGGATAATGATAATTAGATCCAAACATGATTGATAAAACGTTTTCAACAATATTCACCCGGAAATCCGTTTGGGGCATTATAAACAGTTCCAGGATCTTACAGCTTTTCGGTATAATATAATAATTTCCCGACAATTGGACGGTCTAGATGAAGATGGGGTTTTGTCAATAAGTGACGGATATGGTTAGTTCTCTGTTCAGTCTAAATCCAATCATATACCTCAATCGTTTTAGCTTCAGTGGTCCTCAGGGTGTGGCAGGCTAATCGCCTCATCTCTCAGAAGGGACAACTAGTCCATACCGTCACTTTCTCGTTTGTAGATTTTAGTCAAAGTAGTGATTCTATTATGTTTGATTATCTTTTTATTTCGGAGAATACGTTTGGAGTTCAAAGAATTTTGTTACAAGATGTTGGCGTCAGAAAACTGTGGTAGAGAGGGAAGACAATATAGTTTCTTCGCTATCATGAGTTTCTGAGCAAGAAACAACTTGGTAAAGCAGAAACAGTTGGAGTGGATGTGTTTATTCTTTATACTGGTGTTGAATGTGGTGTATAAAGTATCCTTTTTTCTTTTTCTGGAATTGCACTGATGAACAATGAAACAACTAGACGATAATTCATGTATTCAATAGCATGTGAAGTACTGGAGAGTTATCTGTCACATTGCGAATTACTGCTTCAAACTCCGTACCTGGCTATCCCCAAATGCCTTTCAAGATCCCCAAAGTTGAACAAAGCTACTAGCGAAACTCTAAAACCAATTCCCACCGAGTGATCGTAGGTAGCTCCCGAGTTGGGGTACCCCCCTCACAGACGGTCGCCTCTCCAGAAGTTACCTTGTCAGCTCAGACTTTTGCGGTTTCGGCGGTCCACTTGTTACCAAACCGCACTACATCCCCACCGCCATCCAGTAGGTTTACCTTCTCTTACGTCTGTAGAACATTACCTTCCCTCTCCTTCCTCCATCTTCTTCCCACTCTGCCGAGTTTGCAACAACCTAACTCCTATGGCCCCCCAACTGCGGTTCGATCTCTACCTATCTACTGGTTTCTCTATCGAGTAAAACCATCGCTTTTGCAATAAACAGCACAGAATATTGAATATGCGTCTATCTATTTTATATTTCAAACGACTGGCACAATTCGATGAAATTGTACTTATATCGGTACTTAGAATTGGGCTATATTATTCAAATTTTCTGAGCACAAAGTGCAGATATCGAGTTAACTTTCGCCGAGGATTAAGCTTCCTACAATAGGAAGGATTGAAGCTATCACGTGTGCAATGAAGATAAAACGTTGTACTTTAAATCAGTACATTGCATTCCAACGCACCACAACATCTCCTCATAGCGGATTGCTATTCCGTCTTGCAATGATCTGAAACGGATTTGTGATCAGTTATTATTTTCCCAAGTTTGGTTTGTCTCATATCCCCTTGATCAATTCTAATAGGCGTCTCTCTATTGACGAAGGCTTGCTCCAGAGAGACGACCTAAAAACATTCTGAATGCTAAAAGACAGACTAGGAACCTTTTGTCGTACCCGTGGGGACTTTTTTCCGGAGTCCTTCCTCAACGTTGGCCTATCCACATATCGGATTCGGGTGTAATTTTCGGTCAGTCTTTTTCTTTTCTAAACATTCATTAGTCATCTATAGTATGCTAAAATGAATCTTTCATGAATCGTTGGAATGAATGATGAATCAGATAGCATATCTGCGTACGATATATCGTTGTTGTTTGTATGACAATTGTTTAAAAGGGTGCCTACTAAAGCACAATAAAGTTCTGTAGAGCTAGTCCTTGATTTCATAGACTTGAAATATTTTCTATCTATCACAGTCACCGTCCACATTTCTAGTCGTCTCGTCGATGAGTAACAAAGCGGAACGAACAAAACAAAGTATTTCCTTTGCGTCTTTCAATTCCGGCGAAGAGGGAAATAACGAAACGTGAGGTAGAGGTCAAACGTCACGTTCCAAAAAAATAAAAGTTTCAAACTTTGAATGAAAATGAGCAGTGAATTATGAAAAGAGGGTTCGGAGTGGAGTAGGTACTGCCTTGTCACGGCCGATTCAACTCGACTGGACTCAGACTTGGAGAAGGGAAACGTAAAGGGAAGGTCGATCTGACAAACGACGAACCTCGGAGTGAAGTCGAAGGCTGTTTTATATCAAAAGATTTTCGGTAGGTACCTAGTTAGCCTTTGTTGAACTGGAAATAATAATAAAGGACAAAAATAAAAAGGCGTTATTTTTTCGTTTATTTAAGTTTTCTCGAGTTCCAGTTTAGGAAGCTCGAATCAATAATGGGCTAGGAGGAGTGGCTTTATTTGAGCATTGATGGAAACGGGGTCGGTAATTGTTGTATAAGGAAAACGAATTTCTTTGTTCGGATTGACTTTATTGTTAAATTTGACGGCTACTGATTCTTAACGCTTAGAGTGGATACAGAAATAACGAAAGAAGGATGTACAACACTTTCCAGCCTTTACAACGAAGTACTCCTGACGAGATGCTCAGCTCGGGTAATTCCATGGCACTTTTCCCTCACCACACTCCGCGCTACGGCACAGTTGCAGCCTTAACCTCGATGTTATTAGGGGCCTCACCTTTTAGGTCAGATACCGCTTGCTACCTATTATATTTACTTTTCTTAGACCTCCTGTTCTGCTCCATGTCCTCGCTGCCACTAACAACTTGGGCATCCAGGATTATGGCAGACCCATTGGGCTTAATGGCAACGATATCTGGCTTCTTGCCCCGGTCACTCATGATGCAGGCATACGATGCCCTCTCTCTCTTTCCACATCTCAGCCAATGGCTGACACTGCACCTGATTTTTGCTTGACAACTTCATCCTGACGGAGAACGCGGCCGTTGTGAGTTTATGGTCGTTGATGGGGAGCTCTACCCCGACATTCACGGCAGAGTTTTTCTGCTACACCACGAACACCTCTGGATCACTACCATGAAAATGTCTCGGTTGTAGGACCCCAAAGCCCTCTGAAGGCCACTCCACCCATTGAGAAGAAACGGAGGATCCAGATCACTTTCGGAGCTGTTTACGATCCATTGAATCACACAGGGCGCCAGCAAACTCAGCAGATGAGCTGGGTTTTGCAGCAGGTCCACAACCCCACACATTCTCTGACAAATTCTGGGTTTGCGAACACATGTCAGACACTGGCACTCTCTCACATACCTCACACAAAAACACGAAAGGAAAGTGGTTCAAAATGGCCTAGAACGCAAAATGAGAGTAAAAACTTTGATTTTTATAAAAAAAATTTCATTTCTCCAAAATGAAAACAATGTTACCTGACGGCTGGTGGACTCTAAAGCAATATCGTCAAATCACAAAAATTGACCTCATAACTGCATGAATGAAATTGTATTTTTCTACACGCTGAAATTTGTTCAGATATGTTCGGTGCGATTTAATTTGATCAAGACCGTTTTGCTAATTTCGGCGGAGGAGAAACACGCTTATTCAGCTCTCATGGCAATGGCATCCAGGAGAGAAATTTTAATAATTTCCCCTCCTCTCTCGCTACCCCTCAATCCACACACATAGCTGGCATTCAGCGTACAAACTCAGCCCGTCATAACGAACCAAACTCAATTAAAGTTGGGACCTCCCTCTCCCCACTACCCCTGTGCTCCATCAGTCTTCCCCTCCGAATTTCCCCGCCAACCCCTCCTCTCCGTCTTCCTGATTAACCCGCTGACTTGTCTTGTCCCGTAACTGATTTGCGTTAACGTCGTCGTTGGGGAAAACTAAATTACTTCACTCCATTGTGTAACTTAACCGGTCGACCGTGCGAGAGACCTCCCTATCTCCTCAGAGGGTTAAATGTGCTCGACGTCGAAATCTTCTACCCGACCCTATCCATTCCGCGGGAACGAAGATTTATTGAGGGCCATTATATGCAATACCCAGCACGAGCTAAGGTATAATGAAAACGTTATGAATATGTCAGGTTGAAATTTAGTTTCAAGGTTTTAATAGACGTATCTCAACAGTACCATTAATTCATCGAAACTTCAAAAAGATTCTGAATAACCGCAAGTGATGTGGAAAAAAGAATGATCGAATTCCCGATAATCAATAAATAATGAGAAATGAAGATAATGAGTACGAAAAATGATTTTGTCCACAAACTACCTACTACAGCCTTACGACATATCTAAATAACCTTAAAATACCCTCATAAATATTCTTAAACCGAAATGGCGTGGTAGAAGATTGTAAGGTTTGGCATAGGTTTGAAATATTATTTTTCAGAGTTATAAAATGTGTTGTTCATGGGAACGTGTCAGGTCATTAAGCACCTAGAAGATTATCAATAAAATAGGAGTTGGTTTCCAACAGATTCTTAAACTGAAATAAAGTGGTACTCGAGTGTAGAGTTTGTATGGATCGGAACTATTACTTCTGACATGGAAAACGAGTTTTTAACATCATAACCAGTCCAAAAATGAGACAAAGGTATATTATTGTTAGGAAATTACAGCCTCTGTCACGGATGATTCAACGCAGAAAGCTGAAATTTGAGAGGGCAGGTCAAGTGGGAATACTGAAAGCGCCTGAGTGATCATTGATCAGCTGAGTGATCTTCTCGATTTTCTCTCCTCATGGCAGAAAGCTGAAAGTTGAAAGGCCGGATCAAGGGGGAATGCTGAACACGCCTGGAATGATTACTGAGTGATCTCCCAAGCGATTTTCTCTTCTACTCATTTCAGAAAGCTGAAATTTGAGATGGGGTGTCAAGGGGGATTGGTGAAGACGCCTGAATTGATTGCTGATCACCTGAGTGATCTCCTAAGCGATGTCCTCTCACATTAATCAGGGGAACTCTGAAATTTGGGTGAGTGGGCCAAGAGAAAATGCTGATGAAGGTGTAGAGACGATGAATGGGTTACAGACCAGCAGAATTGCTTGCATTTATTAAAGCAAATATTAAAGAATAATAAACGTCATCGAACCAATTTTTTTCTAACAGATCTTGAATCAAAGAAGTAAATAACTCACTTCAGTTAGGATATAAACCAGTATTGTGGAATACTTCCATAAAAACCCATTAAATCTCTCTAATTAATAGTTTTAATGGATGTCAACATAAGTGCCATGTTCTGTCAAGACTCAGTGCTTAATATTAATTGTGTTTTACGCTGTAATAAACTTTTTTGTTTATGGAAATGAGTCAGATCATCAAACTTTTGGTAGGTTCTAACAATAACGTAGAAGTTGATTTCCAACTGATATAACTTGGAATATAGCACTGGTAAGAATAGCACATACTAGTACAAGTATATGGAAAACTGCGAGGGTCTGAATTCTATGTCTAGATCTAGATTTCAAGTCAAGAGTCAAATAGTTAGAAAAAAATCCACAAGCACAAGCTTAAATAATAATTCATCAACATTTCTCTTCGTGGGGACTCACTCCACAACTGTTTTATGGTAAATGTTTTCATGGTAAATAGCTTAAACTTGTATAAAAGTTATCCATGTCTACATGACACCAGAATTTGTTACTATGTATTATAATTATTTCATTTTTCGCGATTTGATTATTACTAATCATTCTGTTTGAGTGCTCCTCGTTCCCGTTCTTTTCGGTTAAACTCACAATAACGGTCCTTTTATTATCAGTGTACGTCCGACTGTCTGTGTAAATCCAGGTATGGAACAGATAGAAAGAAGAATTGAATACGGCGGAAATAACATAATGAATTTAACTCTCCCCATTTTAGGTAAAATATCCCCTCAAAATCAGATAGTTAGTTACGTATTTGGGTAACCGAATAGGAGGCAAATGGACCCGTCTTATCCTAACCAGAAAAATCTATGAAAATTGATGAATATTGATAAAGCATGGATTCGGGATTTCCACTGAGAATCTGTACAACTCAAAAGGTCTGGAGGTGTAGGAGATTGAATGTAACTGGGATTTGTTGCATCCATTGCTGCAGTTCCGGTAACACATTGTCGAATAGCCTAAGGTATATGCTTAGAGATCATTGTGCGTTGAGCGAGAATTCTTCCTGGTTTTCGAATTGCGATGGGCCAGTTAAAATGTCCATGAGCACCCTAATGAGGTGCCTCGATTGATGGGCAAAGGTTACTTGCTATTGGTCCCTGTAAAATTTGTGCTATTATGTCTTCAGAACTGGTTAACCCACGTCAATCAAGCTCATTTATCAGCCACGAGCAGAGCTTATTCAAAGTTGCTACAAGTCACCGCTCTAGTTCCGGTACTGTCCTATCAGCAATGCTGCATGACGTAAGTAGACTCTTCTCCAGGTGGGCTCGCAAGAGAATAACAGTCACAGGTTGTAAAATTGATTTAACGGGATTCAGTCATTGTCAGAAATAACGCCGACATCCCAATAGCATTATTTAACAATATTGGAAGTTAGCTCATAGTTATTTTGTCACCGTCTTCAACTGTCTATTTAACCGCTAATGCTGGAAAGGTAACTTTCCTCCCATGATTCCATACAAAAACTTTGTAACGAAATAGTTCCAATTTTGAAAGCAGATAAAATTGATTTTATAGTGGATTATAGATAATTTTGGAAACGGTGTCACTATCCATCTTTTCGTAATTGCAATCTCAACTATGTCGTGCTGGTCATCGAAGGTATTACTACTTAAATTGTATAAAATGATTTTCATTTGCCGCCCACTTTGTCATCAATTGATACTACTCATGTATATCAAACTGATGATGATCAGACCAAATGATGATCGCCTATGCTTGTCTAGGGTGTAGATCCAGTTATGTAAATCGAAATTTTCTGTGGTTCCTTGTCAAACTTTGTCACTAACACCTTTGTTGCGCAAGCGCACTATACATTTCCTTACACTTTTCTTATTATTTTCATGGTTGCCACAAAAAACTCCAACACATTAGTCCGAATTGGACAGTACACCACACCTGCGTCAGTCGTTGAATTGTGATGATTCAGAAAAACCATCGACTCGTATTTTAAAATGCATCAACTTCTACGTCAATTTCCGATCTAGGTCAATGCAATCTTTCATTAATTCGTTCCACCTTTCGAAAAGAAACGGATCTCCTCCGGCTTCCCATTATTTAAAAGATGGGTGTCGGGGGTGGGCTACTTGAAAAAAGGTCTGGCTTGGTATATAATTCAGGTGCACCGCATCGCACGATGCATAGCAACAGTTTATCGACCCAACTGCACCGTCTCCAACAACCCGTAGGAAAAACTTCTTTTCCTCTCAAACATCGCTTACCGAGTCGTAATATCGCTATGAAACCCCTTGCGCATCGCATAAAGTATGGAGAGATCATATGGTGCGAGGTCTCTCGAGACTGTCCTCAATTTTGATATTTCAGGTTGGAAAATATTGTAAATTATTGAAGTGTCTGCGTGGTTTTGAAACGATATTAATGGAAACAAGGAGGATTGGCCATAACACTACATCCTTCATGCTAACAGTGGCTCCTAGGGTTCTAGTATGTTTTATGTCATCAAAAACCGGCTTTACACTATATTTCTGAATACTAGAAAAATAGATATTATTGTTGTCTGTGGATGCAGCAGCTCAAACAAATTTCTCTTATACATTACTTAACAGACAAAGAACAAATGAACTAACAGAAATTGGCTTTGAAAAAACAACAACCCACGTTTCTACATTATACGCAAGAAGAAATTATATTGAAAAATTATGAAGAAATCACATAAATTATCCTATTTCAGATTGAATTGGTTTTATTATTTTGAAATTAAATTTTTAACTACTATTTGTTTGTTACAGGTAAGAACTTGTGGAAGTTGCCGCTGATACTCAAGCCTCTGGTAACCTTATTATTAATACATAGTTTTATGATTAAGTTACAATTACTAATTCATTGTTGATTTAGCCTTCTTTTCCTTTCTTTTAGCAAATTTTCTTAAAAAGTTACGCTATTTAGATAGTCTCAAAACTTTAAAAAATGAGTTGTGGGAAGGGGGGGGGGCAGTCGTAGATAAATCTTTTCTCTCAATTTCCTGTTTGAAGTACTTTTAATTGTTGAAATGTTTAGACCTGTGCCACATCCCTCCTGCAAAATTTAACCGAGATATGATTTTCCAAAATTAATAACCTCTCGGTTCCAACTTCTAATTTTCGCTGTGCTCTCCTTCTTTTAATTCTTATTTTCTCATTCTTCTTATCATTTGAAAGCAAAATCAATGATTTGTATCATGGAGGGGGCAAATCCGTGAAACTGAAACCAAAAAACTTCAAAGGCCTCCTGAACAAATTCTCCGTATTTTCGATATCAACGTTTTTTCCCATTTTTCCTATGAACTACTGAATGGAATTGAACTTTTTTAAACATTATTTTGTTGGCAACAGTTCTTAGTTTCGAAAGGAGAGCTAGTTTGGATTATGTTCTGCACCGATTTTATTGTTGAAGTTGAAATTTTAGTGTGTGTATTTCTTGGTGACCGCGCCGAAATTCAGATTTCGAGTTTGAAAACAATATCCCTCGTCAATTCGCTCTACATGTTGTAGCAAACGAGCTAGAGAGTTCTAAAAATTTAGAACCACCTCATTTTTTTACAATATAATGTTTTTCTTCATATTTTCCCATTTATAAATTTTCTGATAAATGGAAAAATATGAAGAAAAACCTTATATTGTAAAAAATGAGGTGATTTGATTTGACCTTTTCATTAAGGTTCTTAAAACTCCTCAATCAGTAAGTGGCGCACCTTGTTTGAAACTATACATCTTAACGATATTTTAATATTTTATTATAATCAATAGGATGAAATTTAAAACTAGAACTAGAAATTATATTTGTCCTCAAAGTTCTCGAATACCCTAACAATTTAACACAAATGTAGATAATTTAGGAAAATTCTTTCATGAGAGCATGATGCATGACTGCATTTCATTGCCTGTATTTGAAGCGTTTAAACCTGAGCCACCTCGATAGAAGCCTATACTCACGACGCTCTCAGGTAAAAGACAGTGATCTTCGTTAATTTCCAACATATTGGATTTTAAACTCGTTTATATCTTTGGTGCAGTGGGTCTTAATGTAGGAGCACGTTCTAATTCGTGATCATTTACTCGTACTACAAGGGGTAAATAGAGTTGTCGCAATTTTCCGTCGTCTTCAATGTCGAATTTGACGACGTGAGCCTTCATCGTCTTAAACTCGTCATAAACCGAGGGACGATTCCAACGCATCTGGAAGGAATTGTTTCAGAGGTAGAACGATGTTCGTTCACTATGGAGCCAAGTTGCCAATGGCGTGGAGGGCGTTGGTGCCTGGTGTGAGGTTAGTTCCCAGAGCGGCTCCCACATCACAACTCCACATCACAATCCGATTGTTCAACGAGCCGTACGCGCGTTTCTCACTCCGTTTGAACGGAAAGGGGATCTCTGGGACAAGCCCAGCTCCCGCGATCTACACTTCCTATTGGATTCGCTATCCGCGTACCGATATCCCGTGTTCAAGTGAAGCATATGTCGGTATTTTTGGGGAATTTCCATAGAGCTGTGGAACTATTGCTAAGCCTCCAAACTAACGGAAATATTTAGTTCATCCTGTCAAAACGTAATCCATTCCTTGCAGATTCGTCCAGTTATAGACATTTCGTACTCGATAGACCAGTCATGGGCAAACCTCTGAAATGAAGAGCCAGATTAAAAAAAAAAAACTTTACCTGGCTAGCTGAACAAAACAAATTTAAACTCTTTAAAATTGTTATTATACATGTAACAGTGTATGAGGGTATGTGAGACAGAAGAAACTGGGATTACAAGCTCAGGCTTCTAAAAGCTCTTCAGATGAAAACTGGGATGAGTTACGTAAAAGTGATTCTAAATTGGATCTTTCAACTGGCTTCCAATATTGTTCTTCAAGTTTTTCTTAACTAACTACAACTATTTTTACCACAGTGAAAAGTCTTTGTTGACTAATTATTTAAAAAATAGCTTCAATTACATTTGAACACCCCGGATATGACTCAAAACTTCATGGATCAGTTGATTTGTTCCCTGGAGCTGATTTTCAATTTATTGATGCGACTGAGAAGGCCTATAAAAAATGGAAACTTAGAATGCCATTCAATATCTCCCAAGTCTCCTTTACCTTTTCAACTGCAAACAGAGATTATTTCATAATAAATTTAAAAGAGGAAAAAGATACTAAAGAATAGTGATCATTGGTACCGGATTCATCCTGTGGATATTGTTGCTCATTTGTTGTTCCAGTGAGTTGGTAACGTTGTTGATCAAGGGTTGTTTGTAGACCTTTTGCCCCATGTTTGACAGAAATTTTGAAGGATTGTTACGTAACAAGAGGCAGATTTAACGTTGCCGCACCTGTGTGGCAATGTCATTCTGTATTAGAACTTTTTTGAAGCTTTGCGTGGGATTGTCATACACCCTTCGCCCATGACTGGTATAGACCATCAGAGAATCAGGGTCTCCTCAAAATGCTGACTTTGCCCGTATTAGTTGAATCTCATTTCATAAAATTAAATAACCGAAATTCAATCATAAAAGTCGAATGTTCTCCATTTTTTCCGACTGAATGGATGTTAAATCTTTGAACTTCCTAGACACCGAAGAGCTTTCCTTTTAGCATTTTCGTTATTATACGTGTCCTTAATGTTACGATTCGTTTTCGTCGGGGGGAAAACTGTTTAGGTTAAGTAAAGGAGGATGTTTACTAGTGTTCGACAGAAAGAGCATCTAAGGGTCATTGTGTAGATAAAATGGCGTTTAGGGCAAGAGTGTTTGACCTCCGCGGACCCACCCACCAAGGCGGTGCACCGCGGTGGTTCCGGGGGATACTCACAAGCGGCCATTTGTTAATCAGCAAGAAAGTTTGTTACGTGGGAGATGATGGAATGGTGTAGTTACCCCTTCAACGGAATGAGGCAATTAATACCCGCAACACCAACAGTATAACCATGACGCACGAGATAATCCCCGAAGTCGGCAGTTTCAAGAATCGGGAGGGGGGAACTAACCATATTCATCACAAGTTCCAGTCCATGAAACATCCCATTACTCTCGCATCTATTAAGTGTGGATATTATCTGCATCGCAGCTTCTCTTGCATATTGTACCGCATGGAAATTTCGAACGATAGGGCTGAGGCGGGAAGTATAAGCTTTGAAGAACAGAGAAAAAGAGCAATCTAGTTGTTGACTGCTAACTTCGGAGAACTTGCTGCCACGACCAGTTACTGAGCGAACGATGCTAGAACCCGAGCGGAAGATACTTGAGATTCCCACAGTCCCGCGTGAGAAATAACAGAAAAAAATAAGAGAATGAAGAAGGAAAACTGTACACGTAACACGCATTTCCAAAGGTCATCCGCCGCAGGTTGAAATCGTTCGGAACCTCTTACGCATACCGATATCCCATCTGAAGCACTTTGAGAATGGAAATTAAAAGAGGAATAGGGAAGAAAAAGCTGCAGGGAGGCGCACATAAAAATAGCCGAGGTGGGTGTTGTCATGCCTCGTCATGGGGACATTACAGGATTACTTGCGGGAGCTAGGAAGATGTCATTGTAACGATGATGGAGGTAGGAGTTGTTTCTCGTTCAAGGTGAGGAGAGCCTCCAGGCTTGTCAAGGTGAGTGACATTATGAATTACATCACACGTTGCAGTGATGCTGCTTTGATGGATTCAGCCATGCTCGTCGTGACTGTTTCAATTCGTTCAACTACCTATTGGCGAGGGTTTATTGCATTGGCGTATTGAACTGTGCAATCAATAAAGACTGGTGTAATATGGTATCGCTAAGTCGTTTGATGAAACTCCGTTTGGTGCTTCAGAGAGAGTGATTCTCAGTAATAAGTTGATTTGTTGAGGGTTATCAATAGTAATGATGTTGCAAGGGTATTTTCATTTGTTCTATAATAAGGATGCCCAATGAAACGTCCCCCCCCCCCTCACTGAAATCCTGTTAAATGGACTAAAAGAACAAGCTCATGTGCAATCATCTTCAACACACACTAACTTTGTTAGACATATGGGAACCCGTCTTCGTTATTCTAGATTCGGATTGTGTGCTCGATTTCATCAACATTTGAGATTTCATTTCATTTTTTCGCCTCGCGCAACCGGTTAAACAGAACGCGCAATTTCGGCAAATTATCAAAATCGTGCAAACATAAATTTTGACCCATTAATTTTAATTGTTTTTCAACGCTGACTTAGCTGTAAAGGGGCCAACTTCAAACGAAAAAAGGGGTTGTACCTATTACGTGAATCATAGCTGAAAAACAATGAAAATGTATGAATCACATTTTGGGTTGCCTAAAATTTGTTTTACATCACTACATCACTAGGTTACTGCGATGAAAACATTAACAATAATAAACCAAAAAAATACAAATGTTGGCACCATAATCCGTGTATCGGGCCGTATATCGGGAATGGTTTGAGCTACGAACCTGGGGAAGGGCTCATTCGATTCCTCATGGAAAGTTCTTCAAAAAGAGTCCAAATTTAGGCCACTTCGACTTTTTTGAGTTTTTCAGGGATTTTACAAAACTTTGATAACCCTTAAAGGGCACTTTAAATTAAGTGAGAGTGCTGGCTAAAGAATTGGGGCGTTGTCGGACCAATATTGATTTTTCCTGAAAATTTCAGATATTTTGCTCCAGCCGTTTGGGAGAAATCGTGCGTACGGCATAGGGCGGACGGACGGAAAAATGTTTATTGCTTTATTATTGAATAATAAACCAAAAGGGGGTTTCCAATAAGTAAAAACAAAGTTGGTGTGTGTTCCGCACATTTGCAAACTTGCGCGATGCGCAACTGGCAATTTATTTGAGATTTGTTTTAGTCCACAAATAATGTTTTTAGAAGGGGGAACATTTCGTTGCCCTGTATTTCATTAGCCGAAAAATCTCGACAAGAGCTTTCCAAAAAGGAGCAATTTAATGTCATGAAAAGATAGTTGAATGAAGTCCTGCCACCGTTATTCTCGATTTGCCGAAATCTAGCTAACAAATTTGTTAGTTATAAAATTGATAACAGAGAAACAAACCTGCATTAGATGCACAAACACCAGTAAGAAATAGGCCAGAGGGGATCTTGAAACACACTACACAAATCTCGCTGTGAAAACGAAACTTTACTGCTAAATCTGAACCCCTTGCATTTAGATGCCCGATTGGTGTCTATCTGGCTCTGAAAAAGTAAAATGTGGAATATACACCACCCCAAAACTCTGTTTCATATGCAAGAACAATGTGTGTATACCGTATCGTAATATAAACATACAGGTTATTGTGTGACATAACATGTCATTTTCAGGTTGCACTATAATATTGCACGTTCAAATGTTTTTCTCATTCTCTTCACTGAAAGTCCTATGTGAATTCATTTAGCTATTTACGAGTTTGTTGCAATGCGACATACTAACGATGGTTTAGGAATCGCCCTGGCACAGGTCTTTTGGCTCGTGCGTCGGGTCCAGCTATTAAAACTTAATGACATTACTTGATCAGCCTCAGTCATTCGCTATTATTAGCTGACGTCTGTTGCTTTTTGTCAACATGCGACGTCTAATATATCAAGATCCTGAACATGCCCAGTTCAAAACTCATGATAAATTCGTGCTTTCTATTCATGCGTGTTGGAACAACATTACCACCCCTGAAAGAATGTAGGGCAAACTCAGATTGCTCGCCAATGAAATAAGCCAAAACATTGAAGAACATTGTTTTATCGATTACATACGTCTCAACTGAGCGTTTGGGCTGTTGGGAAAGTTGTAGATTGCGGTTGAAAATCGAGCTTTATTGTCATCTTATCATCCGATCTACAATTAGCAAATGGACTCCCTAATTGTTGCTACGCCTTCCATTTTGTTTCCGACTGTAATTATTGGTAATATAATCATTGTTTCCACTTTTGGAAGACGAAACTTTTCACTACCCGCATTCTACATTTTAGGCCGTTTTGAACAACTATCGAATCTGTCTACGCGTGTGCTTGCATATCCTTGTTACTGGCTCAAATTCCACAGTTTTCTTCTGATTTTGGTGATATTTTTTAAGAATGTGAAGCTCAGCCTTTAGATGGGAAGGGGCTGAAACCCCTCTATGAGTTGCATTGCTCAAAAATTATTAGTTCAATCTGTATTTTCTTCTAGTCCTCTGATTTCATCCAAATTTGGTAAGTGGTCAGGAGACTGCGGGATACTCATCTCATATCGTTTCCTTCAAGATTGTATCGCTAGTAGCTTCTGCCTAACAAGGTTCTTACAACAAACTCAATTCCTACAGTTTTGGACAGATTTTGATGAAATTGTCAAAGAATGTGCGTGTTGGGCTGCAGATGGTGAGCCTATCCATTCCATCACGGAAAAGAGTTTAGTTTTCGCTGCGCAGTTTCAAATTTAAAATAATTTAAGTATAATTTTTTCATGATTTATTCGCCCGATTTGCTCAAATTCCATGTTTTGTTGTGGTAGGTATGACCATTTGAGTGTTCCTTATGAGTTAGTAATTGTACTCTATCTCAATTTACCTGAACCATATCTAACCGCTTTTTAATCTAATAATTTTTTTTTCCAAATCGATATTTATTTACAAGAATATCAATAATATAACAACTGAACATGTGCCAATCAAGTTAATATACACTCGTACAATAATTTACAGTTTATAGAGTTAATAGCCCAATGGCTATACTCCGGATTGCACCGATTCACTACACTGACTCACTAATCACGTGACATCACTAGGTCCAAGGGTTTTGTCCTATCGAGCCGTTACTGTTGTCGAGGGGGTGAAGTACTTCAGGGTTTATGTGTGCGTGAAGTCGCTCTTCATGTTTAATTGCTTAATCGCTTCGCTCACTGTTTCCATTTTAATGTCCTGATGGAGGTCATTACAAATGTACCTGGGAGCATTGACGTTACTCCTTAGCACTTTATTTTGAAAAGTCTGAATCATCTCAATATTAGTCTTCTTCGTACTGCCCCAGAGCTGTCAACCACATTTCCACACTGGTCTCAGAACTTGCTTGTACACTAGCAGTTGATTATGTATGGAAAGCTCTGAATGCCTACCAAGCAACCAATTCAATCTTCTAAACTTTATCTTCAGTCCTTCGTTTTTCTTCTTAACGTGCTCTTACCATTTTAATTTAGTATCAAGAGTCATTCCCAAGTATTTCGCCGTGTTAACTATGGGTATCACACGTTCATTCAGCATATAGGCAATGCAGTTATTCGTTTATTAATATAATAAATGAATATTTTATATGTACACATTTCAACGATTCGCAGATTCCTGATAAGTAGGCTAAGTGCCACTCCCAACTTCGAAGACATTTTATTTTATCATTTTCAATAATGAACCTTTGTAATTGACCAAGAAAAAACGTTAAACTTCCCCTCAAAATTTGTTTATCCGAAAATCCAGAAATTCAGTAATATAAGAAGAGTACTTAAGTGTTTTATTTTACCTCGTTAAATTTCAGTTGTTCTACTCGTGGATTTCTAAGTCGTGTCAATATGCAGAATAGTGTGCCATTGTAGGGATCAACGATCTTTGTCAGTACTTTCACCTGACCCTCTTTAAAATATAATAGATAAAAACTGTAATTGCCATTATCTGTTCTGATCAAACTGACGTGTTGAAGTATGAATGGGGATCGTTTTGTGGCATAATGAGTGGACGAGACAAGAAACTTAGATAATGCACCTCTGATTTCTTTTAATGTACTAAAATCAGAGATTTGCTTAGGGGTGTTGTTCTAACGCAGGGATATAAACCTCTGTGCGATAGGTTGCGTTTTTAAATTCTTTGATTTGTTGTGTATTGTTGATCTCATATGATATCCATTTCCCCAGTTATTTGGCAACAGAGAAATGATACTCTTCAATTGAAATAACGTCAAAGTTACGATATTCAGAGGAGGTATCTTTAGCTGGAGAAAACTTGTATGCACCGCTCTGAAGTAATTTTCTATCGGAGTTCGGAGGTAATTTTGTTACCTAAACAAAATTTGCTTCACACTCGTCACTTTCATTTGAATGTGGAGAACAAGAAGAAGGAAACGCTAATTTTCGACTCGTCTTGAATTAGTTATGAGTCTTAGTTGAAAGTTCGCTCACGTCTTCTACGTCTGTTGGGAGTTACAAGTAGGCGAATTTTTTCCAAGTCTGAAAAAATGTGTGTCACTGTGTCACTTTTCAGATATTTCCTACGAGCTGTTGTATCGAATATGGTTTTTAGAATCAAATCGTGACTGTACCAAGTTGGGTGTTTATCATGTTAGGTTTTCTTTAGTGTCGGAATCTTACGACGATCCCCAACCCACTGTACCTGCGTATCTAATTCGTGATCGTTACTTTAATTTATTTTGCTTTGGTTGATAGGTCGGCCACAATGACCACTTTCTCTTCCATTCAATTTCAATGTGTTTCAACGTTTCTGGTTCGCTCCCATTAACAGGTGATAGCATGTGCATTGTCATTCAGTGGCTAGGCTAAGAAAAGTAAATATGATTGACAAGACAGGCTAGCGATATCTGAGCTAAAAGGAGTGGCGCCTAATAACATCCAGGTTATTACATCGTGTCGTGGCGCGGAGCGTGGTGCGGGAAAAGTGCCACGTAGCTACTGGAGTTGTGCATCCCGTCGGGAATACTTCGTGGTATCACCAGACGTGTCATCCGGGGCTCTTATTTAAACTACTGGACATTTTATAGTGGCACTTTCTTCCATCACTCTCTCCGTCCCTCGACAACCTCAACTCCCCATATCCCAAGGGCTGACGTCGGGTAAACCTGGGCGTCCTCCCCAATTTTATTTTGTTTAGTTTTTCGTTGTTTATTTTAATGGTGTGCTCCCTCCGTCTTTAGAAAAAATTTTATTTATTAAAAAAAAAGAAGTTTTCTCAGTTTGAAATAATTTATATAATAAGGCTGAATTTGAAATAATAATTTGATAAATAAGGCCGATCAAGTGCGTGCGAAGTATTAGTTATGAAGGGTATAGACATTTAAGGTAGACAGATAGAATTGTAGATTTAAGTAAGAGAACGTTTAGTCCATTATCAAATACCAATGTCCATATTTAGTTTAAATCATAGCTTCTAAATTTGAAAATCAATTTTGAATAAACAAAGTTTGGGTACAACAGATTAAACCGTTCAATCTTTATATATTTAGTCGAAATCGGAATAAAACGATAGACGTTGTGATGATAGAAGGATTTGGGTTATCGCTTATGCAGTGAAAGAATCTACAATCCTTCAGACTTGACACAAACCCCTGATCGTCTGTGTAAGCCCTATGGCTAAAATTCTTCCCAGTTCACTGAAGATGATGCCAGTTCGATTGGAGCCTTTAGCTCTTTTATCGTTGGTGTTTTATTCTTTGCATTTTTACGGGGAAGTACCCAATAATGGGAATATTAGAGAAACAAAAAGCTACGAATTATTGCAAACAGTTTCATTATTTATACATGCCCTTCTTTGTAAATCACTGATCTGTTCATTAGACGTAGTCTGTCGTAAAAAACGTAAACTTGGCGATTACATACCTTGGATCGTATGTATTCTTGAAAATTGACGAAGAGCTCAATTTACACTTTACCTCCGTGGATCGATTAGGAAACAAATTAGCATCAAGGGTATTTCAACGGATCAGTGTGTAATCTCACCATTTAATTGACTTCTAGGCATCCCAAAGACGTTAGGATGACATCGTCAAAAATATAACTCCATAAACACGAGAACTTTACATGTCCATTTGTATGTTGTTGAACTGATACCTAAGACCTGCAATGGTGCAATATTGTATATAATCTAGGACGTTGAAACACAAAGACGGAAAACTGAAATTCAATGAGATAAAATAAACACATACCTATTCTTCTCTTGTCCGCAAAAAAAAAATATATATATATAACATATGTTGGAAAAACCCATGTTTCAGAAGGTACTATCTGCTAATTCGTCACAATTTACTAGGCGATTTAAAAATCAAGAACGCAAAGACGTTTACACTCACGATTCGTGTTGACGTTCTTCCCTTTCAGTCAAAGTGCTGTCACTATCGGAGAGCTATCGGAGCTAAAGGAGAGCTATCGGTTGAATGGAAAGAGTCCCTAGTGGGCTCATTCGATTCATTAAAGGTCTATCAATAGCTACAGAAAAACGTTAGTGTTACTTCGGATGTTTTCTCCCTTTAGGATTGTCAAGCCATTTATGACTAGATTTCAGTCCCAACTTACCCCATTGCTAATTTTTGACCGTAGTTCCATTAAATTTGGTTCAGTGGTTTTGAAGATAAGCTCTGGGCTGCAGGAGGGATACATTTTCAAAATTCAATTTTTGGACTCTACGCATTCTATTAGGTAAAACGACAAATTTTCAGAAAGTTAAAGATTTTTTTTCATCATCGGTTACGAAGGTTCATTATTGAGAATAATGGACGAAACGAATAATGATTCATTGTAATAGGCCTTCTGCTGGGCTTTTGTGTGGTAATGATGGGTGCACACCCCTTACCTGTATTCGAGCACTCAGCTTAGCAACGCCGGGTAAACCAGCAGTAATACATAAAGATGAGATGCCAGAATTTAGTTGCATGTTGTAATAGAGAATTCATTTCGAGTTACAACGAGGGAAAGCTGTAATTCCGTGTCGGGATGGTAGGACTGCGACTGCAGACCGCAATTGTAGTTTAGTTCCCCCGATAATGATAGTTTATCAAGAAAACGCGATGGTTTCGCAATTATTACGGAGAGAGAGAGTGGGAGATTGGGTCCGAGTCAAATTACATATAACTAGACCGGAGAGGTCCCTTTTCCTCGAGTCGATGTCGCTAAAACGCAAGCTTTATGGTTTTCGCGGGGGCGGGCTTGAAAGCTTGCGGGGAGGCCCGCCGGAGTTTTCGTTGATAGTGACTGTTATAACGGCTTCCTGTTTGTAGTGTTTGGCCGACTTCGTACACTACGTGACGCGTCGTAATTGGCCCACCAACTTGGCTAACATCGTAAGATGGGCGGCCGAAGGGGCGGGGAGGGAGGTTAGCTACCTTGCCGAGGTCTCGTTAAGCAAATTAATGGGAGGAACAGGCCGTCAAACCTTATCAATAAAGATAAGGGCTCCCTAACGACTTGGGTGCGGGCTATTCGCAGCTATGCTCGCTACTCCTACTTTGTAGGAAAAGT
This sequence comes from Creontiades dilutus, assembly GCA_031894815.1. Taxonomy (NCBI): domain Eukaryota; kingdom Metazoa; phylum Arthropoda; class Insecta; order Hemiptera; family Miridae; genus Creontiades; species Creontiades dilutus. The sequence continues at coordinate 2,375,754 of JAVIWC010005620.1, forward strand.
AAGCAGAATATATCACCGGCGGCGGCGGTGTGAAATGCTCGAAAAAAGTTCTCAACAGCTGGCGACGTATTGAAAGGAGCAAAAACAGCTCAAGTACCGTAACATCGGCATAGAAACTCGAAAAAATAACCTTTTAATGACACTAAAGTTTTCAATGAATTCCTCAGCACAGTTTTTCGAAGTATATATTTCTAGATATTCTAATTCAAAGTTCTTCTGAGAAATATTCCGCTACAAAATATGAATTGACCGATTTTGAAACAGTTGATTGATTTTCAAACATTTTTAAAAATTTCAATACACAATAGATCTTTGTGTCTACCAAGAGAGGCCCCTCAATATTTGTTAGTATACGTTTCAAGACGTTAAAATCTCAAAATCGATCTAAAAAGGAAAAACAATAATGCAAAATTATTTCACTAAAGTTTATTATTTTTCCCTCTCCCCCCAATTATCTCGACTGTCCGGAGAAGATGAAAAAAAATGGGATTGAAACATTTGAAATTTCAACCCAATTTCAACATTTTCCTCTTAAAATCAGATTTTCTTAGATAAATTAGCTCGGACTGGACCCATCTCAAACAATTCAGTTTCCAAAATAACTTGGAAGTGAGATCCCAAGTTTATGTCAGTAAAAATTCCGAAAAACCACTTTTTTGACCAGTTGTCAAATAGCATCTATGAATGTGCTGCGATAGTGCAGGCTGAAGTTTGGACTAATGAGACTAGAAGTTGAGTCCCTGTGCAAAAGAACGAATGTTTACATCAATCATAAGGTCTTTTATGGCCCGTACGGTGGATGGCGTTCGGCGGACGGACATTGCAGATTTTGAATCTACTCATTGGAATGTGAAATCACAAGAAGCTTTAAGATTTTCTTTGGTGCCTACTTGATCCTAATTTCAAGCCAACCTTACCACTTCACACGCGAAAATGCTTCGGCCCGAAAACTGGTCTAAAAAGTACCTAAAATCTAATTTTTTAAGTTTTCATTGATCTTGGCACGTGGGTTTCTTACGGGCATGAAATGTTCCTTAGGCTGACCTACTGCGTTGACAACTGTGGCACCTTTTAAGCGATCTAGGACACAAATATAAAGTAGAAAGTACGAGGACTCTTTTGGTACGGAAATAATAAATATTGCTGTTATAATTGGCAGCGTTTAAAAATGGTAATATATATATAAGAAATGTGAGGTATATCTAATAAAAATACCTCTTCAAACTTACCTGAGTGAAACCAGTCGCTACCTGTATCTAGTGGGTCGCACACAAAACTGTCTGTATTAAGCTCTTTGAAATTTCGCAACTACCCAGCTAGTCCATAATTTCCTCCCCCTTTACCTACAGAGCGATTACAACGGTTCTCGCTTCAAAACGATTAATCAAAATTAAGTATCAAATAAGGCTTTGTTGTTTGTCAAATGGGATTGTTCCGACCTCAGAACCGCCTCACCCGAAATAAACCCGAAACCCATTTGTTCCGTAACAAGGGGAGGAGGGTGGTGGGGGTTAGAGAGAGGCGAGTGCGATAATTCGCGAAAATATACCGAAACACGGGCCCTCGGTGAAGTGCCCCTTATGAAAACGTTCCGACGTCGGACGACGGGGATTAACGTTAAATCCTGGATGTGGAAAACGCGGGGACAAAAGGCTTTCGGACCAACGAAACTAAATCCTGTATCGTCTGTAACGCGGAGGTTCAACTGCTGTTGCCCAAAACGAGAGGCCGTGGGCGGTATTTTGCCCTCAACGATAATAATTTATTAGGCGCGGAATTCACTGTCGGTCCTTCCTCCGTTGTTCTAAAATGTTGTTACTCCCTCCCTTTGTTTGACAGACAGAATGAGTTTCTGTACATGTCGGAGCAGTGACATATTTATTAGAGTGATATGACATCCTTCTCTCCCTCTAACCCTAATGAAGCTGTGGTACATTTAGGTTTATTATTTTATACTTTGCTCCTCTAGAATCGATAAAAAACACCCTTACATCCAAATTTGTTGATTCACATAATCAGAATCCAAAACGTAATCAATCAGAAAATAAGTTGTTATGTATTAACACAAAATAAGGAGTACATATATGATTTATCGAAGTTATTGTGCACCACGAGAATAAGTCCAAGATTTGTGTCCTGCGTTGGAGCATATTCCGTTCACATCGTCAATTCAGAAGACTGAACGTTATTAAGAAGGTAGAATGAACAATGAAAAGAGCTTACTTGATCAACTAAATCTGTTTACCAAACAACATAGGAAATTATAATAGTGAAAGCAATTCAAAACTGAACAATCTTTTTATCAAATACCGAGCAGATGAAGTGAACCAAGGAAACTGAAATTCATCCTTCAAAAGTCTGATGGTTCACTGTAATTTTCCAGTTGGTGTGGAGGTCTTGTTGGTTGGTCGCTTGAGATAATATTTCTTGAATTCTCCCCTTCTTTCTTTTCTTCCGCTGCCCAACGGATGATAGCAATCCTCATTTTCCCGGGAACATCGCGTGGTAAGGGCTCGTTCCTTAACGCAATTCGTGCGTCATTTGTCGGTGCGTCGGCCCAACACTGAGGGACTGTATTCAATTTAAGACCTTGGTAATTTTTGGATTAAACAAACAAGAATTCCTCGAGTTGAACAGTTCCTCAAGTAGATTTAACACAGAATGGAACGGCCTGATATTACTTATGAACAAGTGGGGTTTTACGTTCCCAAGGTTTGAAAAAAGTATTGATATCCATTTCTGTGATCTCGAACTGTTGCCATCCAAAATGGACGTCTTCGTCCAGTAGCGCCCCATGTTTTGAAGCTGCCCTTGACCTTAACAGACAATTTCATATATTCATATATGCAGATTGAAGAACCAAGAAATTCAGCTGAACTTTTCGCTCGGCTTTTGTTAATACATCTTGATAATACTGAACAGGAAGAATCCATCACCACCAACTCGTTTCACAAATCAACGTAAACATAAATTGGAAAAACTCGCACGACACACTTGAAGAGGTTGCATGAAATAAATAAGCAACTAGCACTTTGGGGTGGTGATATTATTAATCCCGTTGAATTTTCTCTTACTCCTTCAGGATAGACGATGCGAAGTTGTGTGCTCTAGATTGTCTCTTTCTTCAATCACAATAGTCTACGAAACAGTTCATTGTTGTCATGTTCAAATGAGTTCTGTTGTTCTCGGAACTATATTTCGGTCAGTATCTACCTAATATCATTTGCCGCAGTCCCACATCATGATTAGTATTCTTCGTCCATTATCAATATTTCAATCAAATCTTCAAACTATGGAGTGTAAAATATGGACATACTCGTAGAGAACAATTCTGAATGTTTAAACTTTTTGACTCTGACACTCAATGCCAACTGATCCTGTCACCCAGCTGTTCAAATACAAGAAAAGACAAACGGTCTCAACACCTCCTGCCGTTGCTCAGGATGTAACTCCTTTGAGTTGAGGGTGCATTTGAGGGGCATTTAGTCATTTTTGTTTATGAATGAATTACTGGGGAGTTGAAGATGAGGCGTTCGTAGAGGGATGAGCATCGAATCTTTTAACCTTTTGATGCAATTTAACTAATACTATCACTGCACCACTACTAAGGTGTAACCAGAATGAGTGGCAGGGGTTATCTGAAGAAAAATGCGTAACTAGAACGTGAGTTACCCCGCAGAACTGGGGTACCCTATCAAACATAGAACTTCCCTCTGCTTTGGCTCAGGTAACACAGGTTACTTTGACGGGGGCGGGAGAGCTACTGTTCGAACGTAGGCTTAACGACATCTATAGACGTTCCCAATGTTTAACAAATTCAAAATAACTTCACTTAGTTATTCATTATGAAATGAAAATCATTTCACAAGATAAAATGCGGTAACGAGAGAAAAGAGGAGGTAAACTTTACAGCTGTAATAAACAACTCGAGGGGGAGACACTCCTGGTATGAAAGGAATACAACTCTTCCATTCTGCTGAGAACACGTGGGGATAACCCTGTCTTAACCCAGCCCGTGATTCAGTTACTTTTCATTGGTTACCCCTACCTCCAATCTACCTCCTGGAGCTGCTGCCCTTCTGAATACCTTTGTTTCGAGATACCAGTCCTTATGCAATAAAATTCAAACGTCTTCAACACCTCCTACTATCAATCAGCATATAGCACCTTTGAGGGTCCCTCAACGCCATTTTCGTTTGTGAATCCGGTTGATTATGCAAGAGGAAGGCGTACTCAGGATAAACTCAGTTATCCCTCTAATAACTACTTTGAATTGCGCTGAGTGCATTTATAGGCCTGCTCACATTCAATTATCCTCTATCAATTACGCCCTGATAGTATTTTAGTTTTCTCAGTTTCAACCTCCATGGCTACCTCTTTACCTCGATTTTTATCTTCTAAAGAAAAACAAGTAGGTCTACCTCTCGATCAAATGAAAGGTTCAGATATCGTTATTTTATCTTACAGCGCCTTATTCTTGGCTTTTAGCGACAGAAACAAGTTGCAGAAAAGACCAGTGCAAGAACATGTATTATTTATTTATTAATTTTTGACAGATTTTTGATTATTGGAGTAGAGTCCTTTAGAGGTACGTTTAACCTACAGTCCTACTTACATTCAATTGTCGTCTAAGAATTACGCTCTACTAGTCTTTTGGTTTTCTCAGTTTCATCTTCCGTGGCCGACCTCTTTGCCTCGACTTTTATCGTCTTAAGACGAAAAAAAGTAGGTCTATCACTCGATCAAAGGGAAGGTTCAGGTATCTTCCTTTTCTAGACCGTTTCACGAATCGGCAATTTCTCCTTACCGTCCACTCGGAGACCAAGGCGCGGCCCAAACAATGCCTCCGCCCCCCGCCCTGCCACGATCCTCGACACAATCCTCCTTCATCGCCCTCTTTCTACGGCAACTTCCAGCTCCGTTTTGTGATCGGATAATCAGCTCTCCCACGCTATCCCAGACAAGAGCAGCCCCCCCTCCCCTCTCATCAGCATCGTGTTCTCTCGAATTTCGACTTTTGTGGATTTCGAACAACGAAACGCGAGTAATCGAGAGAAAGAAACAAAACTACCACCTTGTTTGTCATTTTTCTCATTGTTTCTCCGTCGTTTTTACTTGGATAAAAAGAAAACACTAATAATGTCGTGTTCGTCTCTTTTCGAAACAACCGTGAGAAAGTCGAGGGACGTTCAAGTCATTTTATGATGACCCATTAGAGTGATTGTGTCTCGGACAGCCAGTTGCCGGTGTATTCATGGTTTCTATAAATAATGTTAAGACGTTGAAATGCTGTTTCAAAACTTAGAAAATATAAACACCATTAAGGTAGGCAGCGAGTTTCATTCTTAGAAAATCAAGTATATATAGCTGGTCCGTTGATGAAAAAGCTCGTATTTTGTCTCATTGTATATACATGGAGAATACAAGTTCATTGCCAATTCAATTCCAACGATTTGTTAGGTATGAATTAAGTTTCAGATGGTATAGATCCCAGATCTGAGTGTTCCCTGCTAGACCATGACTGCTTTCCCACTTTTTTACCATGGTCACGTCGTTTCAATGCAAACATTTGTTTCTCCAAACTAACTGATTGCTAACTCGCTGCAGTCCTAAGCTGTTACATAAGGCAGAGGAAGAATCAATAACAATTCAGTTCATAACTCATCTGACGGAACCAACTTTAATGGGCTTCACCGGAGGTGACTTATGAAGAGAACTCGGCGCAGGTTTTTTTTTCTCTCGATTGTGTAACCGGTCAGAACTAAGAACGGAACTGCTGATTTTCTTTATGGCTTCGGTACAAGTAGGGCAGTTGCCGCTCGTTTTGGTTTTGTTACCACAGTTTACCATAAATGTAATGTAAAACCGTTCAGTCAGTGTGGTAGGGTTAATGGTCACAGTAACCTCATTTTATTGCTGATATCTAAGAAAGCCCTTTTGCAATATCACTGAAAGGCTGGCAGAGGATATGGTATCACCAGGGCAGACATCCCGTCATCCTTTCATCTTTCGACTCAGTTTATAGTAATTCGTAATGGCGGAACGAGAGCTTCAGCAAAAGGGCCCAACATGTAGGACCTCATACAGATTTCTGTGCCTGTGTTTGTCCTTTAAAATGTATGGGAAAATCGACTATATTGTATGTTTTAGATTTTAGGTATATTTTTTTTAATCAAAGATTCATTTTTTTCATTGATTTACCAAATGGTAATTATTAAAACTTTAAAATTCCATTCTCGGATAGGTCGAACGGCGTGCGACGACAGGTAATGGCGCTTTTATTACGCCCTATTAATGCCCACCTCGGCGGGTCGCAATATTGATGCAAAGAAAGGGCATCTGCTCTGACGGTAACCGAGTTGGGGGGTTTTACGAGGGCTCGCCCCCGAAGGGCAAGCACGCAATAAATTATACCGGAGATGAGGCCACGCAGGCCGAGCTCGAGGCTCCCGAATTACTGCCTTTCTGACAATAGATGTCCTCGACGAGGTCGTAAAGAGTCTTCCGATGATCGGAAGCAGGAAATTACCGTCCGGGAGGGGCCAGTCATTCATCGGGCGTTATGAGGACGAGGAAGATGTACTCGTAAACCCCCAGGGGACGGTGAAAAGCCATTCATTCAAGTAACACCTTAATTCCCTTTGGAAATCCCAGATTTTGAAGACCCATAGTACTGAAGGGCTTCATTGACAGCCGGAGAAATCAAATGTCGTTAAGAAGACACTTATTATGTTTAGAATGTATCATTTGATGTTCGCCAAGCTCAGCATCGCGGAGCTGTCCAGTTTGATTTCTTGCAATCTTTTCTTCGCACTACCTGGAGCACCGAAACCAGTGCAAGGTCTTGATATTTTCGGCCTTTCAGCTTAATGTTATCGGCAAGGACTGTTTATGTAGAAACTCCTCTTTGAACTCTACGTATGGAGGATATTTCAACATCTCTTCACTATTGAAGTACAGATGTAATGTGGAAGTCAAAAAGGAGTCTCAATTTGATCCAAATACCTCCGTGAGATGTCCTTGAGGAGGTATCAAAGAGTATTCCGATTATCGAAACCAGAAAATTTCCGTCAGGGAGAGGCCAGTTATTCATCTTGTGTTTTAAGGACGGGGAAGATCTATTTAACCAGGTAGGTACCCCTTAGATACACCTTAGTTCGCTTTGAAGTCCTTATTTTGAAGACCCGTAGAATTTAAAGCCTTTATAAAAACATATCGTTGACAAAACTCTTGCCTCGTTAATAATGTATCACTTGGAGTTGATTAAGTCCAGAAGGATTGATTCTCATAATCATGTTGGTCGTAATCAGAAAAGGACCCAGTGCACCAGTTCTGATATCTTTGTTCTCTTTTCAACCATGATCAAAAACTTGTTATAGACAAGGAATGTTGATGATCAGTGCTTATTACTAATGTATCAAGTTACTCGTTGAACTCTATGTATGGAAGGGATCTTGACTTAGCTCTTCAATAGTTAGAAAAATGTATGAAGGTTAGTGTGTCTCTTGGCGAAATTTGCTTTGTAGATTCCTTGAGACAGATGATCATGTACGGTTAAGCTATGGTATGGCAGCCTGGCAAGAAATATAGACTGGAGAAAAAAAAGGGAAATGTATAACACGCTTGATACGATACCTCAAAGTATGGATAGAGAGAAAACATGGAGAGGTGAACTTCGAAAACTCTTCTACGGGTTATCGTTTATTTATCAGTCTATGTGCTTTGAATGCTAGCGTAGCCCAAACTGGGCAAGATGGGAAATGCATTGGTAAAAATGAATCGCCTATGAAGCTTTACCGTGAACTTCGTAACTGATATTTTCTGCATTTCGAAAAACTCCGTAGTTCACAGTTGGACGCAATCCATAATTGTCTACTACACATTCAATTATGGGTCAGAATGGCCTTTGACACATTGCACCATTACTGTCAACACTGAAGGTAGATGTCCTCTTACAAAAACCGCTTCCGATGATGGGAAGCAGGAAATTATCTTCCTTGAGGGACGATTTCTTCTATCAGCTCCATTGTGTCACAACATGTGTAACATTTTCTTTTTCCCACAATTTGTGTTGGTCATTTTACCGAGCTTTTTTTTCTTCAAACTAATGGATCAATGTTTTATGAAATTAGTCCGAAAAGTCCAGCCTAAAAGTCTCTCTAGCCCAGTGAGGATAGCATTGTAATGACTGGCATAGTTTTGGAGGGCATTTAATGCCGGTTTAAGGGCGAAAAAGATGGGATTTTAACTGAAAAGTCAAATTCAATTGGATTTGAACTCGCTGAATGTTCCTCTTCCAAATATTTCCACCATAATACCCTATTGTTCCAACTGTTATTATTTTTTCAAGTGACTCATTCTTTGCTGTTCAGCGCGCTCCTTTGTCAGAACCATGATTCGGAATCCCATGAAATATTTAGGAAATCTCATCCCAAAAACGGCGGACAATGGCTTAAAAATCGGTAGCTTGTTTAAAGGATTGAAACTTGAAAGTTGCAACTCAGTAGATTTCCATAAATGCCCTATTACCCTGCATCTGTGCGAAGCATAGAACTAATTTCGATAAAAATATTGTACCATTTCTATTACCTCATTCTTTTTACCTATGTACCTTTTTATCTTCTTGATACCTCACATCAAAGAATACTGGAGTAGGTAGATACTGCGTGTAAGAGAAGAAAATTAGGTCGGTACATCATTTCAGTGGTGATGCGAGTAGGTTACGTCTAACTGAAATAACCGGTAACTGGATAATTGTAACTGAATAACTGGTTATTGGAAAATAACCCCATCCCCGTTTCCATTAAATTTGTCTTAGTCCTGTCACTTGCATTGCCAACCGTTTCTGGTTTGTAATTTTTGGTTGTTAGGATGTTTAGAGACCGCTCCTTCCTTAACCTTCCTCGATAACTCTCCTCAGCTTGCCTGATCCACATGTTCGTGAACTCGAGGAATTCTGAAGAGCGCGGGTGGGTCAGACTGAGAAGACGAAGGCAGGGCGAGGCTCCGCACTATTATCCCCGAAGCACCACACATTATCCTGGAACGCCCGGAATGATGCGGTCTTTCGACAGCCCGTGAACCAGCCTTCCAGTTCTCCTTGAGAGGATGGGACTTTTCGTCGGCATCAACTTTAGTCGTGATGTCCGATAATCGCAAGATGGATGTGTATTAGGGTGTATCGATTTTCAACTTTTTTTTTGTTTTCAAATTCCAAGTTGAAAAAAAGTTGCTACTAGGTACTACAAATTACCACAAAAAATTTTAGATTTTTAAAAAAATGTTTAGGTCTCCCGCACAAGGCCTAAAGCTTAGAAATTTTGCTAAAAAAGTCAATTTTTACCAAAAATTAAAATAACCTAAAACATGCGTTTTTCTAAGTTGCAAGTTGATATTACACTAATAATAACCACGAACAACTATATAAAAATTATCTCAATAATGTAGCACATAATTTAGGTCTCCCGCACAAGGCCTAAGGGCCGTCGTCCACTGGAACCGGCTGCACAGCCGGCAGATCGTCCGACGCGCCGGCCGGCACGCCGGACGAAATTTCGTCCGAAAACGCGAGTCCATTGGAGCCGGTTTTTGTCAGTCCAGTTCGTCAGTTGCTATTGAAATGTTACATGTGCTTTTGTGTCTCGTGACAAAGTAAGCAACATTATAATGGATTTTGATGATGTTATATTGTTTGAAAATAGCACAAAGCTATAGACGTTAATCCAGAAGATGCTGACACAATCATTAAATGCATATGTTTGTTGCATAACATTGTTATTGATAAAGAAGGATCTCAGATTTTACCCTCAGATGTTCCTGCGTCAACACAAACATGTGATCGTTTTGCTACCGTTGGTGAAAATAGATGTGTAAATGCAGCCTATTTCGTACGAGAAAAATTTAAGACATTTTTCATCAATAACACAAGTATTTAGTTTTGGTTTTGAGCTTAAAATAAACCTCCTTCATAACTACCAAAAGTATAATAATTATACTAATTATAATTATAATAATTATTATTACCTATTAGCGTATAACTATTAAGATAAGTCTACTCCGCGTGTTTACAATTTTAAAAATTCAATACTGGCCTTGATTTAAAATGAGCCGAATAAAAAATATTAAATTTTGAATAATATAAACGACATGGTGACTCGACTATGATTAATAATAATAAGCGATCTTTGTCCACAACTTCATTTGAATGTCTCGTCGATGATATCGTTTGTCCCGCATATCCCACAGTGCCACATTATCTTCTACTAAACTAATTAGTCTTTCACAACCCATTTTTAACTTAGGTTCATTATTGAATAATAAACGAAATAAGATATCCGAATAAATAAAAAAGAAAAGGTACTGTGTATACCCAAATGGTAAAAACTAGCAAACCAATGTCTTATTTTGTGCAGAAGCAATATCGGTAACCAATTAAGCCTTTTTTTAGCTGTGATATCAGTCCGATATCAAATTCCTGAGGACGTGAAGATATGACCGTTGTAGGGGCCAACACATTAAGTAAAACCGTTATTTTCAATCTATTTTTCGAGGGAATTATTACCTATAACAAAAGTAGTGCCTATATTTTTCATGAGTAGGACATGGTACTCTGTTTTCAAGATTAATTCAAAGTGTGTTTTGTGAAGTTGCGTCAAAAAGTTCGTGTTCCCGAAGTTTTCGAGCGTCTAAAACTTCGAAAACACGAACTTTCCGGGCCCCGCGGCGACCACCTATCCCTCCGCCGGCCTGCTCGTATCGGAGAGCGGCCGGCTTCGACCAGTCCTTTCCTGTCCGTCTTCGGGCGGGGCGGCCTCGACCAGTCCTTTCCTGTTCGTCTTCGGGCGTCGAGGCCTCGGCCAGTTCTCTCCGGTCGTTCGGGCGTGGCGGTCTCCGGCAGTCTACTTCGTTCCGTGTTCGCGCGAATACCGTTCTATCTTCATTTTCCATTTATTGGGAACATGAATCTTCATGGATTGATACAATGGAATGCCGGAACATGCAAATACACAGGTAAGTACCAAGTATTTTCCTACTAAATCTCTAATAAAAGACCATATAGGCCGAGATTAGGTAGGTGCCGCATGTTTAGGAAGTCCCACGCAGTGATTGATCAATAGATGGATAATGTATTATCATTGGTCTTGGTGTAAGACCAGCTAAGCCCAAGAGCTGTTGGAAGTGACGGAGAGAACCGCGCGATTTGCTACATCGGGCTAGCTCAACCGAATACGTCCGAAAAATCGCAATTTATTCGGATCTAGAAATCCATCGGCCGTGCACGGCCGATGACGGCCGAATAGCTCTGATGCAGTGGACGCGCGTCAACTGGTTCGCTTGTTGTGGGATCATTCGGTCCTATTCGGCCGTGCACGGCCGATGTGTTTTCGGCCGAAATCGGTGCCAGTGGACGGCCCTACTAAAAGTCGTAGATTTCGGCCGATTTTAGCAATTTTCCATTACTTGGATATCATTATGGTTCATACTTCAAACCTTATATGTAACTAAAACCTGGTTTGGCTTGGTTGGAATTGTTGTAATAAGTGAAAATTTCATTATTTATTTCATTATTTAATAATGAAGAACAGTTTAAGGAAGTTACTTGTATGAAGAATGTGTTGAAATAAACTCTTATGTTATTTGCTGTCACTGTTGTTTATTAAAAAAAAATAAATTAAAAAAAAGGTTATAACATGTCACAAAGTTTAGTGTAGTTGTTAAAAGTAAAAAATATTGTTGATTTTTCCATATGACATAAGAGCCTTAGCACTGTGAGCAAGCGTTTTATTGTTCTATTGCAAATTTAATGGCTTATATGTATTCCTCCTTTGATCTTCGCTTCAAAACCTGAGACCAAAGTTATACAATGTATATAGTATTTATGCACTGCAGACCTACTGATTTAAAAAAAAAAAAAATAAATTATGAAATACAGTAAGATAAAGACGTTATTAAAATTCATTGTGTCCACAAAGTAGTCTGTACACTTACTTGAATTGAATTCCTTTACATAGGTTTTGTACTGGCTCTTGGTCTCAAACGTAGGTAGCTGTTTACGGTCTTTCAGTCTGGCACATATGAAACCATGTCTTTCGATCAGCCCACATACTCGCTTTGAAGCTTCGGTGACTTCTTTCACAATTCGTTCCACCGCTTGAGTATGAGAAGGAATTCTAAATTCAACCCTTCCACCTGTGCCAGTTCCCGCAATTGACTTCAACTCTTCTAGGCTTATATCAGTGACAAGAGTCAGTTATGTCAGTTCGGTCACCGAATTGGATAGCCAATCAATCATATCTATATAATGTTCTGGCATCAACATTGATATGAGGGGGTTTAAATATCCTTATCCCTTTCATATCGGTTGCACTAGCTTTCTCGATTCTCTTTGCAAGAAGTCACCGAAGCTTCAAAACGAGTACGTGGGCTTATCGAAAGACATGGTTTCATATGTGCCAGACTGGAAGACCGTAAAGAGCTACCAACGTTTGAGACCAAGAGCCAGCACAAAACGTCTGTAAAGGAATAAAATTCAAGTAAGTGTACAGACTAATTTGTGGATACAATGTTTTTAAATAACGTCTTTATCTTACTGTATTCCATATTAAATTAAAATTTCATCAGGAAATCGTAATAGCTCTCATGATTTTTTTTTAAATTAGTAGGTCTGCAGTGCATAAATACTATATACATTGTATAACTTTGGTTTCAGGTTTTGAAGCGAAGATCAAAGGAGGAATACATATAAGCCATTAAATTTGCAATAGAACAATAAAACGCTTGCTCACAGTGCTAAGGCTCTTATGTCATATGGAAAAATCAACAATATTTTTTACTTTTAACAACTACACTAAACTTTGTGACATGTTATAACCTTTTTTTTAATTTATTTTTTTTAATAAACAACAGTGACAGCAAATAACATAAGAGTTTATTTCAACACATTCTTCATACAAGTAACTTCCTTAAACTGTTCTTCATTATTAAATAATGAAATAAATAATGAAATTTTCACTTATTACAACAATTCCAACCAAGCCAAACCAGGTTTTAGTTACATATAAGGTTTGAAGTATGAACCATAATGATATCCAAGTGATGGAAAATTGCTAAAATCGGCCGAAATCTACGACTTTTAGGCCTTGTGCGGGAGACCTAAATTATGTGCTACATTATTGAGATAATTTTTATATAGTTGTTCGTGGTTATTATTAGTGTAATATCAACTTGCAACTTAGAAAAACGCATGTTTTAGGTTATTTTAATTTTTGGTAAAAATTGACTTTTTTAGCAAAATTTCTAAGCTTTAGGCCTTGTGCGGGAGACCTAAACATTTTTTTAAAAATCTAAAATTTTTTGTGGTAATTTGTAGTACCTAGTAGCAACTTTTTTTCAACTTGGAATTTGAAAACAAAAAAAAAGTTGAAAATCGATACACCCTAATGTGTATGTGCCTCATAGCTTTCTTGTATTTTTTAAAAAGTGACCATCGCAAAAAATGTGAAAAATAAGCCTTTTACAACTAATTTATTGGACAGAAATGTCGCGGGACATGTTCCAACAGACATCAGCGCCTTCAAAAGATTAGTTTGCACGTAATGCGGTTCTGTCGCGGCAAGTCCAGCTCGATATGAGATTATGAGACCGTTTTTCCCTGACTACCCTGAAAATTTAGGCGCAACCTGACCCTTAGAACCTCAGGAATGATGCTGGGTGGATTTCACGTTTGCGCATGTGCAGATTCATGTAATGGTTTTCGAACGATGGAACTCATAAAGATCCATCTGCAGTCTATCGCGCACGTTCTCGGAAAATTTCCTCAAGATCGGAAGGAAACCGTAGAAATTAGGCTTGTTACAAAGGTCTGCCGACTTACGGACAGCCAGACAAGCACACAGACAGTCACAAAACCAAAATTGCTCAGAACGGTTTGAAACGCGAGTAGAATATTTGATTTTGAAGATATTGTAAAAGACCTGCACCGCCTACGATTCCATTCTAAAATCGCATTGCAGTTCACATTCATGTTGAAAATTTATTTTTTCAATAATTCGTGGAACGAAATGCATACATCAATTTTACGATCTATATCTTTCTTTTATATCTTTTGGACTATAACGTTCGGCTTATTTATGTTCATTTACAGAGCTCTGAGTAGTCTAGAAAATCATGGCACACCATCATCAAAAGATGAATCAATGTAAAAAAGCTGCCATTTCCAACACTTGGATCTAAGCTGGTACCAAAGGTTAACACCATATTATGTACAGTTGTTCTGCAGCAGGGTTCAATTTTCAGCTAACCGTGAAAAACACGGATTCATCATTCCAAGTTTTGCTTAAACTGTGTACCTATGTGTCTGGATATCATTTGCTCAGGTTATGCAACTACCGTGTGCCATATTTATGGAGCTGTTATGGCCGGTAGAACGGTGACTAAGACATTTCAGAGACGTATTAACGATTCCTAACGATCCTCCCGATCGTCACGTTGCTCCTCGTGTACTGAATTTTCATAGGCGTCGGCGGCAAGACCCTCTCCCACCTGTCACGTGACTGTCTTTAACCCTGAGAGTCGGAAACCGCAAGGATCGCGGGTGGGTTCCCGCGGGATATTCACCTTGAAGTCGGCTCCCGTGCGATAACTCGACCGTCTTCCTCATCCGCCTCTCACTTAGCGTCACCGCTCCCGGGCTTACCTGCATACTGGCTGCCCTTCCAGTGATACGTGTCAGTGTTGTGTCAACTGCATGAGAGCTTACTTTGTATCATTCGAGAAGAAACGACAGCTAAGGAATCTTTGAAGAAAATGAAGCATTGGAAGGAAAATGTTCTTAACGGAAACCCATCATGAGGCAATCTGAAAACATTGCTGTAGTTAATCCTTTTCATGTGTACAGGGTATCAAGCAATTGATTTTGAACAAAAAAACGTTAGAAAATTGGAAAAACTAGTCCAAAAATGGAGAAAATGTTGCCAACCGCAGTTTTTAAAATCAACTGCATGAGAGCTTACCTACTTTGTATCATTCGAGAAGAAACGACAGTTAACGAATCTTTGAAGAAAATGAAGCATTGGAAGGAAAATGTTCTTAACGGAAACCCATCATGAGGCAATCTGAAAACATTGCTGTAGTTAATCCTTTTCTCATCAAGCAATTGATGTTGAACAAAAAAACGTTGGAAAATTGGAAAAACTAGTCCAAAAATGGAGAAAATGTTACCGCAGTTTTTAAAATCAACTGCATGAGAGCTTACTTTGTATCATTGGAGAAGAAACGACAGTTAACGAATCTTTGAAGAAAATGAAGCATTGGAAGGAAAATGTTCTTAACGGAAACCCATCATGAGGCAATCTGAAAACATTGCTGTAGTTAATCCTTTTCATGTGTACAGGGTATCAAGCAATTGATGTTGAACAAAAAAACGTTGGAAAATTGGAAAAACTAGTCCAAAAATGGAGAAAATGTTGCCCACCGCAGTTTTTAAAATCAACTGCATGAGAGCTTACTTTGTATCATTCGAGAAGAAACGACAGTTAACGAATCTTTGAAGAAAATGAAGCATTGGAAGGAAAATGTTCTTAACGGAAACCCATCATGTGGCAATCTGAAAATATTGCTGTAGTTTATTCTTTTTCATATTTACAGGGTAGGTATCAAGCGGTTGATGTTGAACAAAAACTTTAAATAAAACGTTAGAAAATTGGAAAAACTAGTCCAAAATGGAGAAAATGTTGCCAACCGCAGTTTTTAAAATCAACCCGTTCCAGAAAACCACATATAGAACCACAAACACCCACATTTCCTCGCTTAAAAACGATTTTTTTTCTTCAAAATGTATCCGTATTTTCGGAATTAGTGTCGAATTTCCCATGTGCCTAGAGCATGTCATATTCAACAAATTCTAAGGACCTGAATTACAGTTCAAACGTTGAAAATTGAAGAAACAAATTGGTGTCTAAAAACAGTTTTCTACATTAACAGCGTTTCCAAGGAATAATTTCAGGGAAAGAAGCTTGTAGCTTTACCATATAACGGTATATATTTATACATATTACCAACAAGGCTTGGTCTCAGGCAAGGTAAAAGCAAATTTAATGACTTTAGCTATAATTATCATTAGCAAAAATCGTAGTGGCTCTCTCGATTGGAAATGATAGTGTGCCTAGTATAAAAAGAGGGATTATTTTTCAGGAATTTATGCAAATTGTATTCGATAGTGCAGTACGATGAAATTGTATTTATGATGGAAGTCGTCTTTTTCAATCTGCAAACTGATTTTTACGAGTAATAGACACCTTCCCTCTTATCTGATACTGCTATAAACTTTTCTAATTAATTCCCATCATAACCTAGATTATGCTGCCTTGTTGCTGGACTTCTCATGACCTCCTGCATCCATCATGAGTTAGTTTCAACCTCAATTTGACTCTCGCTATGTCATTTCTCCTCTCGGTTCCCAAGGATTCTTATCTCCCGAGAACCATCTTCCACGCTAATTATAACCCTACCCCCTCGTTACCTTTCCATCTGTTGTAGTCTCTCTTTTATCTGCCTTACTCTGCCGTCACAAAGAAAAACAAAAGAAAAAAAACCACAACCTATCTTCTATGAAAACAAGAGAAATTCTAGCTTGAAAACCAGTAACCACATTGGATTTCCTCATCACATGTCGTTTCAGTTGTAAATCTACTAACTAATTTAGTTATGCAAATTTCTGATTGTTTTGTTCATCTAACCAAACCATAAATATTCTAACTATAGGCTACATTCATTGTTTCAACCGTTATTCATCAATGCACTTTTATTCATCACAAAACTGGGTGCGGATTCACCTCTTCAGGCAACTATCTTATTAAACTATCATTATCTAAAAATAACTGAGAGGAATTCATGTAACCTGATCATTCTGTTCCAAACTCTTGAAAAAGCGTTATCCAATGCAGCTTCTACATTTCTGAAGGACATCTACTCCACACTATGGAATAAGGAAAACCTGTTATATAATGGTACTTATGCAAAAACTCTGAAATTGGTTTCAATTAAATCTGAGAATGCTCGTCCGGCTAAGTAATTTGTTTGCACTTTCTGTGCCAAGAATTAATTAGAGCTTATTATTAAGTCAAAACCAATAAAGTTGTATTTGAAGTAACCATTGAAAATATTGATAAATTGATAAAAATGTAAGAATAAATAATTATTGATAAAAATAGCAGCACGTAAGTGCGATTTGCTAATGTTTATGGGAAATTGGGCCCTTCCCCTTTGCTGGATATATTTTTTGTAGACAAAACAAAACTAGGTGATCGAGGTTTTGGGGTTTTCTCTCTAGTTTCTGAAACTCAGTTATGGAAATATCAGGGAATTTGGTACTTTCATTTAAATCTTTTTTTTTGACTTAGGTATAGGTGTTTGCAGGTTTGCAGTTTATTAACCTCTCTTCAGATTTCTTAAATTAACATAGTGAACACTCGTGCACCTCACCTCAGAAGCTTCCGAATCCACAAGCCATCATCTGACTGACACAACAAATAATTGGCTGGATTGACTGTGACTCATCATACAACAATCAAAATATTGTGCACCTCTATTCCACCAGCGTCTTTGGGAAACTTTGTTCACAGATGAATCCAATTTTGTTTAGTTCAGAAGAAGAAATTAGTCCGAAAGGGAATGCCAAATCTGTATACAGTGAATTCCGAACGGTAAATCTAGTGTAATTTAATTAGTGACATCGGATTGAATGACTTTTGGACGCGTATGACCATTAAAATGCTGAGGTATCATTTAAAAATATGAGGTAACAGTTATCCTCTGCTTAGCCTATACCACCTTAACACCACCCATCATTACCATAAATATACCAAAAAAAGGAAGTACGAGAGTCCCTAAACCCATCAAATACTCAGACCAATCCACTTGCTTTCCTACCATTACTGACAACGTTGGTACTAGAATTGACGTCTGCCGCGTTTAATGAGCATGCACCCAACGTGGCACAAAGTTCAATCGATGATCTGACTCGAAATCGTTCATTTACGGTAAAACCGTTACGATCTGAGGAAACCGCAATTCTTCGATGATCTCATGAATGTTCACGGTCAGTGTGTGGGGCGAAGTCCGTGAGAGAGTGTTGTCCTTCAATTGCAGTGCAGCAGGTTGCAATTCCGCTAGGAACAATCCTCTATACCAACTCTTATTCAAGACTTACCTGCAATTATAATGATCACCTTACACCCACATCTCACGATTTCCGATCCTATTCCTTATAATAACACAACACATAAAGGAAGAAGAAGGCAAATAAAAGGCAACAACTATATTCAACTGGTCTGAAGAAAGTGGATATTGCCAAAATCAAACAGTTATATATACCTTTGAAGTCAGAAAGATGAACAACAGAATGAGTGTGTGCGTTGGTCTGTCCGGTATAGACCCTATGTATAACGGGTGGATCGATTTGGTGGCGGGTTTTTCCCAAAATGATCAGATAGTTCTTGGCCAGATTTGGGGCTATATACAAATCTTTGAGAGATCCCATAACATCCTAAGATGAAAAGCCTATCAAGTTACCTGCTAAAAGTACATCAAAGTACTTTTAGTAGTCAAATTCGACATCATAAACGGATGGAGACATTGTAGATAGCGAATCGCAACAGCTTTGTTGCGTACCTATACCAGGAAACAGCATTGTGCTGCCAGGGTAATGTTTTGCTCCTACCTACCTCTTGGTGCAGTAAATTGTAATCTCGCCATGCGGAATCACACAAATCAGCTGAGTACGTAAGCTTTGGATCTACATAGTTTTGTTCCTATTCAACTTTGTAACTGAATTTTTGAAAGGGTTCTCTCTGGGTGTGATAGAATATGATTACAACATGAGGTAGTTACTACTCCAGACAGCCGCTTAAATCGATTTGTTCCTGCTTAACTGTAGTGATGAAATTTGAAACGGAGCTTTTCTTTGTGTGGTTGAGTTCACTTCGGAGATACCAATTTTCCGGAATTACCCACGCAATCGATTTCAAATATACCTATGTCGATGCGAAAGACGATTGAACTTGGACATATTTCATGCGGAGTCAAAGTGCTTGGTTCTGGATCGAATCGCTTATTGGGCAACCTATTTCCTGTGGCGCACCGTGGCAACTACCTTAATGGAAGAAGTTAGTTGGCAATTTTCGTTTTAGTTTGAAGAACTAGCTTGTAGTTCGGATCAACGCTAATATACGTGAGGTTTGTTAGTCAAGTGCTCACTCCCTCTTGGGACACACGGTGCACCTTCAACCCACAAGGGCGAATATGCAATAAGAATCGGTGCAACTTGGAAAAATGCGTTTTGTTTCGGAAGAAAACACTAAACTAAAAAAAAGAAAAGATTTTGACAAGTTGGGTTTTGAAAATTACGTCAAGTTTTCAGCCGCTCATTAGCACGTTTCGATGGGAATTGCTGTGAGCGTTCCCCTCAATGGAGTTGAGGTCTTCCAGAGTGTGAAGCCAATGTTTGACAACGTTTTCCTTCAGGGAGTTCTCATGGAAAAATCCCACCTACTTTTGACGAAGGAAGAGCGTTAGATCGTTGTTTAATACATGTAGTACTACCTAGTGTGGAACGTGAATCAATTAGATTGTTTATACTGGAAAAGTCTCAATGTTGTGTTTGAACTGTTGATAAATGCTGTTGTTATTGGAAATTGTTCCAACTGTTTCTATGATTTGGGCCCCACTTCGACGAAGTATTACGAGGAACATATTTGCTGTTAAGACATTGGATGGAGACCGTCTGACAAGAGCTGGTTCACAGCCCGAGGAAGGGCCTGATGAAAGAGGCATCTGCATAGGAACTTGCATCACCAGTTTGTCATCAATGACTTGAGATGCTAACACTGAAACATTCTTTCTTATTGTTGCGTTTTAACTGCTGTTTTTGTTGGAATCTTTCTGTTTCTACAACCTAATAGTGCATTGCGATCTACGTTTTGGTCTATTACGAGTATCAAAGTACGAATGTAAAAAGAAAGCTGGGACAGTTAGCTACAAAATTAAATAAATTCATTGTTAAAGGTGTTACTAACTACTGGTAATTCAGGTATAGTCCTGTGAATGTTACCGGGTGTATTCAGGGTCTCGTTTTCCAAAACGCTGAAAAGCGTCACTATCCGTCTAGTTGGGGGAAGCTGCGATGAAACAGGGCATTCGCGGCCTCGTTCCCCCGGGTTGGGCCAGGAAGCGGGGAATTAATTGGGTGAAATGACGCGTAGGTACGGCTGTCATTGTGAGCACTTGACACCATTTATACGGCGAGCGGCTCTCCGCCCTCTCTCGGGGCGCTTTCGTGGCTTCGGATGACTAAACGCAGAATTCCTGGGGATAAAATGCCGCACGATCGTACTGTCAGAGTTGATGGTTGCCGATGAATTTCACTACCCTTTATCGAGAGTTAACCGAAAGGTCGGGACGATAACTGATGATTCCCAATTGGTCCGATTTCACGTTTTTAGGACGTCTTGTGTTGCAACTCTTCGCCAGTTGACGCCTATTTAGAATTGATCCAGGGAGGTTTGGGACAACCCAAACCGATAAAACTTAATTCAAAGCCGTTTCAGACCATTCTAAGGTTGAATCCGTGAAAAAGACGATAATTGTGTCTCTATGTGTTTGAGAGAGTCTGCAATTCTTAACTGATTTTCGTGAATCTTCTTTCAATCGTTCCCAATTTCATTCCAGTAGTGCAAAAACACTAGGAAATTGCTTTTGCAATTTGCAAAGTAGGAGAGGGAATGGAGGGGCTGTTGAAAGTCGTTTAAATCGCTTCTCAATAGTGATGGCCGATTCATTCATGCAATTCAAATACCTACCAAAATCCTCACCCAATTTTTGTGTTTTTTTTTTGTTCGATTTAGAATTTGGTTTAATTTTTAGAAATTATCATTATCTGTTTATAATTATGTTTGTGTATAACAACCTCTACGACGTGTCTATAATGCGTGCATTATTTACCAATACGTTTCATAGTGAGTAGTAAAGTCATGTTTTTTTTGGGTTTGTTTCGACATTTAGCCAATGTGATTAGGGACGTTCATGGTGTAGAAGTCAGCCTTTATGTACTAACCTCTAGAAGTATAGAGGTATGCCACTATCATACAATGATAGTTTTCCAATGATAGGGTATTCCCTTACTGTTGAGTATGGTCATGGCGATTCACCAACATTAGGAAGGCTAGGAACCTTCATTACATCGAGGAGCTTAACCTATGATGAAGATTTAAAACAGCACTGATTGGTGGAGTGCATCTCTCAGTCCACAAACTGAGAATATCATGTCCACGTCTTCTTACTTTATGAATCAATTGAGACTTTGATTCGTATGGAAGCTGACAAGTTATGATGGACGTGCAAGTGCTTCTGGCGACCTTGACAAATGGTCCGAAGGATCGTAAAGCCCGAGGGGGGTCTTCGATGCGCGTGACCGCCGCTGCCTGCTCTCCTGTTGGTGAGTAGTTTTGAATGAAGCGAACCACCGTTTCTGTTTGTTAGCACTTCTGAATTCTTTTCAGACTCTCATGTGAAACGTACCTTAACCGAAGAAACCAAACGTAGTCGAATCAGCCGTAAATATTGTGTAAAGTGTCTTCCTCCTTCCAGAAGTTGGTGAAAATTTTGCCCTCATTTCGATGTATTCAATGTAGAGTATTACCCCTACAGAATGTAGTAGTAAAATTTAAATAAATATCAATGTAACCACCAAATTCTCTTCGAAGATCAGGAGAACAAGATATAACTCTGAAATATCGACATTAATAGTACTAAAAGGCTTGAATAGGATCGACATCTGGAGTAGCGAATTTAAAGAAAAAAGATCGATCTTCCTTTTCAGAAAAAATATATATAAACGAAAAACTAGTTGTATACCTAGTATAATAACTTATATTTGCGTAAGAATGATGATGGAACCGACTCAGAGCTCAACGGCACGGGCTAATGCTGGGCTGATATATCCAATCATGAACGGCAACCCACTTGAATGTTCTAACAATTTGTTTGCTTCTCAGATTAGTGCCCATTTTTGGTCCCTAAAAGGATGAGGATGAATTAAGTGTCCTGATGGGTTTTTTACTCTGTGGGCGATACAAAGGCTGGAAAGACTTATAATTAAATGTCTCCGTCAGTTATCACTAAAATCTAAACCGGAGTATCGTGGAGTGATCCTCATCAATTAATGATACGATTACAACTCAGGCACTATAACATTCATCAGGTGTTGTGGTTGCAGGGGGTTGCTTTTACTTTCCAAAATTGCGTCTCTCAGTAGGTACTTTCTTGTTTCCTTTTCTACCACTTGAATTTTCCACTGAATCTGTCTTTCCTTCCTTAACTAGTTCCTTGCGCCTATGCCGCTATTTTTCTCTTTCAATCTCACTCAAATAGAGTCCTGCTTACGTAGTCCATACCGTTGCTCACTCATCTGCTCCCTTTCATTCTTCAACCTAAAAATGTAATGGATCGTTTATTGACCGGCTTGTTGTTCAGCCTTATAACAACATTCATGATTAACGAAGACATTTACACACCGGTGTAGTGTCGAATAACGGTTTGTAATACAAATTTTTCATATAAAATCAGAAGCAGGAAAGAATTATAAACCACATGGCTGTTGGTAATGTAGAAACACATGAAAGTTGACTTGCTCGTCATGGATCAGATACTATAATGACATGTCAATAGACGTCATAACCCTCTGGATGTGTTTGCTCGTAGAACGACTACCTATTTTCCAATCCATGACCGGAAATCTAGTTAGGCCCTTCAAATTGGAGAATAATCCATTCTGGAGGCTACAAAGACCTGTAGTCTGATAGTAACGTACCTGCTCGTGAATTTTCTTAATATACAATTTCTGTTCTATCGAGACAAATCGACGGACATAGTTTGCCATGACTGACAACATCATGTCGTCTTCATAATACTCACTTTAAAAGTGGAATGATACATCGGTTTATTCGTTGTGTCTTGATTTGAATTGCGACTGACAAATTATGATGGACGCGCCAGCGCTTCTGGCGACCTTACGAATGGTCTGACGGATCACACGAGGCTACGACGCGCGTGACCAGCCACCGCCAGATCTCCTGCCTGGTGATCAGCTTTTGAATGAAGCGAACCTGATTGGAGTGTTGGAGTCGTTATCTCTTAGGTTATTTGGCCCTTTATCCTTCCGTGTTTTTTTTTTTTTTCTCCTTTTGTTGTTTTCTTGTGTAACTGCCTTGATGGCCGTTTAATGCGTCTTCCTTTGATGGGAAACCGTATCTCAATTCCTGAGATTACCTTTTTGGCACCCACGCGGTCTTGCAGAAATCACATTACTTACTAATATTCCCTCACTATCACCTGTGCATCTGCGTCGTGACGAGCTTCCCAATTCGTACGCCTTTTCCCACTGACCTGCCGAAATCGAAGAATCAAAAAATGGGTAAATCTAAATACTCTATTGAGGTACTGAATGCGCTAATACAGAGCTCAGAATGTGGCCGCAATAATCGTATCCCACATTTGAATCGAAACGCGTTGGTGTTCATTTTTTCCCTTCGCATTGTCAAGTTGAGTTCCCATGCTAATTTCCCAGGACGGTTGGAGTATCCAAGGCCGCTTCCCTCCTCCCCTTCATGTTTTTCTTTCTTTTTTTCCGAGTCGAGTCGTTTGCTAGTTGGAACATCGGAACAATGCGCTTCTTATGTAAGTCCGGCGGAAATGACGCAACGCCCGAGGATGCAAGAGGACGGACGCGCGGTTGAAAAACCGAAAGGAAATCAGAGCTCACCCACGACTTCAATCGTCAAGTTAGAATAGCTCCACTGAAAAACCCCAACTTTTTTTCTGTTGATCGAATTTTCTACGAAAATGAAGCTTTTGTGTCGCACACTGATCAGTTGAAACACTCTTGTGGGTAATTTCTTTCCTATTCAATCTAGGGTGTTGGAATGTACATGGAGCTATTTACAAAGCATCTAGAGTACAATTCAAGGTAATGAAGCGCGAATTGCTGAGTTACATAATTTACCATGTGGTCAGTAAACTAATAATAGACCGCATCAAATACATACAGACCAGTGACCCACACAGAAATGCTACGTAGTCTGATGCAAAAATCACAAACCGTTCTTTAATAATTTGCACCGATTTTGCTCCCAAGTTTATCCAGATAGTGACAGCAGCATTTTAACCTTCAGGTACAAGGATTTTGTTGCTACCAAAATCAAAATTTTTTCTCGCCATTCGAGTTTTAGACCATTTTGAACAAATGCATTTCATGTCTGACTGTCTATCCAAATGTAAATGTATGTATGTCTACGTATGGTGCAGTAGATACAATTTGCCGTGCCTGTCGGGGTAAAAATAAGAACCTATATCACGCGGTGCAGCAGTGTCCACGAACTCACGGTGGCCGTATTCCCCGTCATGATGCAGCTGCCAAGCACATCCTGTTGCTGGGAAGTGGAGAGGGAGAGACTGTCGTATATAGCGAGTGTATGAAGCCTAATATCGTTGCCATTAAGCTCGATGGGTCTGCCATAATCCTGGATGTCCAAGTTGTCAGTGGGAGCGTGGACATGGAGCAGACCTGGAGGGCTAGGAAAAGTAAATATGATAGTAACAGACTAGACAGGCAAGCGGTGTCGGAGCTAAAAAGAGTGAAGCCTAATGACATCAACGTTATCGTTGCAACCGTGTCATGGCGCGGAGTGTGGTGAGGGAAAATTACCACTGAGTTACTCGAGTCATTGTATCACATTCTAATCGTTTGATTTTTCTCAAATGTATACTGCAGCTGGAGAAAGACTGTTTGATAATTTCAAGTAACGTTTTCATTACAGTACTCCATATTTTATCACAGCCGTGACAGACCTCTAATACTTTTTCACTCATCCACTGGATGGTGTTGACGTTTATGGGGAAAAGGCCCTTGATGCTTTTGTCCTCTGAATCCTTATAACGTACTTGATGTCTAAGTCTTTTGAAATTAAGAACATCCTACGATAATTTAAAACATAGGAAGCCAGCCATGTGTTTCTCAGCAGATATTTTGGTTTTCTTTACTTAGCTACTGTTAAGGTACTTATGTGTGGTCTAAATGTGGAAGATACGTTGAAAAATCACTAAAATAGTAGAATTGTTAGGTTCGTTTCAGCAAGAGGTGCCGTTAACAGAATATCAATAGGTAGTTTATAATCTAGCGCATGCTCAATAATGGTAACTCGTGTTCCAACAAGTCAAGCGGTCCAACATCTGTCCCAACAAGAAGGAGCACTTGGCAGTGGTTAACTACTTCTGGATGGGAATGTACGTCACCTAGGTGCTATGAACAAGCGAAACCTTTGACGATTGAAACCTCTTAGTTTAACATACATAACAGTAAAGTTCAGTGGGTACAGTTTGTATGGCTGAAGCGACCCAACCAACGTTTGTCCGCAGTTGACGTTTGTGAACAATAATCTAGAAGGCCATGAACTGTTTTCGGCAGCCGTTGTACTGATCCCCCTTGTTTGGACCAAACCTAATACTAGAGTGTAATGGTATTTTGACGGTTTTTTTGTATTTAAATCTAATATTTATTCATTCATTCGTTCGGGAGTAGTAAAGAGACGAAATGAGACGCACAGAAATGAACCTCAACAGCCAAAGTGAGAGCCTATTCCGTGCTTTATCTTTGTAGAGATCCTCCCAACACGGGTGTATTAACCCAATTTTCATTACTTAGATTAGCCATCGCCTGATATGGTCTCCGCCCCCTCTCCATAATAGCGTTTTTTTCTCTTTCCAGGTGCGCTACCCCCATATTTAGTATTCATGACGCCCATTATACTTGGCAATTAACTACAATATTTTCTTCCTCTGTTTCAGGTAAGAAACGCTAGGAGTTCGTCAACCCCATTGCCTGTTGCGCACGAAGTGAGTTGTACGCTTGGTTGATGTTAGTTTTCCAACTTGTTCCACCGTTCGCCCGACCGAACGGTAGCTATCTGGGGGAATAACAGATTAGAAAAAAGAACACGAGGCAGAAGTGGAGAAAAACGTACCATTGAATAATTACACAAACAGTTATTATTTCAGTATCAGAGACCTATCCCTTCCATGCAGATAACTGGTCTACAGATAATAATTCAGCAAAGAGTATTCTGTAAATATAACTATACGAACTTTTATATACTATGCAACTATGATAGTTCTCCAATTTTTCTAAGACTCGGCCTCGCCAGGAGAAAAAGCCCGCAGACCCCGCGTTGCTTTTTGCCTAGTAGACACTGCTAAAATTTATATAACATCGAACACGCTTTAGCTGAACTTCCTAACTTGTAGTTACCTAATTTTTCGTACACGTGTCGATGTTACTGCCTTGCTGGTGACATATTCAGATAGACAATCAATGGCGGGTGGGTTCTCCAATCAAAGCTGGAACAACGAAACGCATTTGAAGTAGGCATGATATTCCATTCCACTAGGAAAGCAAAACAGCTAAACGGTTAAGATATATATGAATACGTTTGGGGCTCTGATGTAGTCAATATAACTGATGAATTCTAGTTTTCATCAAAGACGCAAAGGCAGTAGACAAAACTTTCCACTCTGTTTGAAAAGTAAAATGGGACTTAATGATCTACGTCCGTCTATATTTTCGCATGAGCCGTTCGTGAAATGAACTCTGCTGGGAACGTAAAATCAACCAAACGGTTAATAAATATATAATTGTAATTCGGCATAATAGACTTAGTCTCAATATTCACTTGAGAAAAGTTGTGAGTGAATATTATTATTAGGAAAGTAAAAGCCGTTAATACAACATGACATCACCCACTACTTTTGGGTCGCATTGTTGTGATATTTTTCCGATGGTTTTTTATTGTTAGCTCAAGGGTAAAATATGTTCCACGCCAAAAGCCTGTGCCTACTCAAATTTGGATTAATGACCTCTTCGCTGTTGTATTACTGTTTAGTACAATTCTATAGTACCAAGCGGTTTTACAATCTTTGCAGTTGTCACTTGTAACATCGAGATGATTTCAACATCTGATTCAAGATATTCTAAATGGGGAGCGAACTGATGAATGTGGAGCAACCCTAGTGTTCTCTTTCGATTAACAGAAATAATAATCATAAAAATCAGTTTAAAAAAAATCACTCCTTCACCCAACTGTAGACCTTTTCAAATAAATATAGACCTGTGATCTACGAAGAAGAGATGTCCAATACAGAAGTAACAAATCTTTGTGTAATGATTTGCAGTGTTTTAGTCTCTTCTGATGTCCAATATCTGTTTCACCTCAACTCTTAGCAATCAGCACCATGTCATAACTTTCGTTCCAACATTAATGGCAGTCTTAACACCATCGAACACCCTTATACCTCTATGATGGTTTTTGATATAATCAGAACGCTCTAAAGTACTCCTATTCTAGTTTTGACCCTCGCCTTGCAATATTTTGACATCCTGTCAATATCTGGGTGAAGTTAATTGTGGCTTTGCATCGGTGTTCCGAAACTAATCCATGTTCTTTCCACCAGTCACAATAACATTGGCAGAGAAAGGAGTTCATTTCAGACCAATGACGAATACCCTTTCAGCTGGGAGTGTTTTGGATGACGGATCGAACTTCTAGGGCGTCTCGACTATAAATCACGTCCGCACTAAATCAGTCGGAACAGTGACCGATCAAGTTATTTTCGACGCGATGATTTTTTCCCCCCCGTTCCGTTAGCTCGTTGAATAGAGTCCTAGACACGCAGGGCCAAATTCACGATCGGGGGTTTCCTCTTATTTCTATCAATAATTATTTTCGTCTTTGTTTTCATAGCGAACTGCAGTAAAGATCAACAAAAATTCACATTTAAACAACATAGCATCACGAGCGAATTCGCTAGATGGTTTCCTTTCTTCTATTTCACCTAAATCGATGGCTGTTTCTGTGGTTTGAGACGCTAGATCAAATCGGTTTGATTTTTTCTCGCTACAAACGCGTAATTGTTTACATCTAGTAGCCCTGTCCCGGAAATTAACGTCTAGTAGGTTATTGGGGTTATCGAAGTTGTCCAACTTTGTTGGAGTCAAAATCGTTTCTGGAGTTTTCGCAAGGTTGGTCAGAACGATGTTGTAAGTACTCATCAACGAAATAAGAAAACGACCGTCTTTATGGGATTAAAAATCGCACTTCAAGAGTTGGCAGAAGAGTTGTGGGTTTTCCAAATTCGGTCCACGATTAATAATTTCGTGATTCGGTTGCCTCTGGAAATGTAATTGATCACAGCTAGACTACTTGAGGCCTACAAAAATCGTCTCTTTGTAATAAATCTAGAAAAAAACACATCGTATTGATTGACACGGTAGGTACAAAACTAACCTAACTAAAACACGCGGCAGCGCCCGCCCATATGATACCAGTGGTTCCCCCTATAAACGCTTGCACTCTCGTAAATCGCCGGTATCGCTAGAACGTTGAAATCGCCCGGCCCCAGCTCACGTTGGATGAGGCCTTACGTGTTGGGCAGCGGACCTCAAAGCCGCGGTTTTCTTTTCATTTCGCGTGATTCTTTATTCCAGTTTAGTCAGGACTATGGAGGAGGGAGTCAGGGGGGCCGTAATAACTCACTTGAGGGCGCCCGAAAAACCGTCGTTATTCGAAATCCATCGTCGTGCGAACGCCCATTTTGTCAAGGATGTGTCGCAATACGAGCGGCGCGGCGGCCCGCGGACCGTGAAGGTTTTTCCTTCCGCCAGAACGCACTGCTGTTCCACAATTACTCACTTGTCCCCAACTTACGGCCGCCGTCGGCCCCAAACACCTTAAAAACGCCACGTGAGGACCTGGCGCCCGAATCGGAGGCGTTCAGGTTGAAAAGACTCGTTACACAATGTTGTTACGCTATCGCCATGTTTGGGTGATTCCTACCATTGAAATAGTGGATGGGATTCCAAATTTACCAATCGAAAGGCTCCCTACAACGAGGTCAGACTTACTGATGTATTCGATAATGAGTTTTCTATGCAAAACCTTAGAATGGAACCTTCCATTTCTGGGGTTAACACGGATTTTTCGATTTGGTAAGTTCGTACCTTTTCCCCTTGGGAGGCAACGATAACCCACTGACATGGAAACGAAATTGTCCAAGATGATCTGAAGCGTTAAGGGCCATTGTCCCGTTCAAAACAAATTTAAGTTGGAGGAAGAAACTTTTTTTCTTTTCATTCAACACTAGGTGTTATTATTTTGATTTCCAGTCAAATTTGAGTTAAACATTCATTCAATCCAAATTTAAATTTGAAACGTCAAAAAGTTATTCCCTTACGGTTCTAACAAGAGTTTCTTGTACGGTGAATATTCTCCAAATCGTACTTTGTGACTCATCCCCTTTTTGCCTGTCTAGGCCCATATATACTGTATTTTACGTTAGGTAGTGCCCTAGTTGTCTACCTTAGGATTAGCGGCCTCAAATACCTGTATCTGTCAGATCTTCAGTTATTCTTTCAAAATTTGTTTAATATGGTCGTCATTCGGACTAAACCACTCACGACGATGTTATGGAAACCCATTTCAATAAAAACGGAGTAAAACAGAACGTTGTCTATATTTCCACGAAAATAATGAGCCATGTTTGTAACTGATGATGACCTGACCGTCGAAATCGATTTAACTGTGTGCTCATTATTTTCGTGAAAATATAAACAACGTTCTATTTTACTCCGTTTTTATTGAAATGGTCGTCATTGCTCGTCAGAGCTCAGTTATTCATCTCTATAGGGTTTGCAACATTTTAGTCGGTGCCTGTAACTTGCTTTGTGGAAACATCATTCGTAGTTAGTTTGTTTTGAGAAAGTTTAGGTGAGACTTTTGGCAATCAAAAGGGTTATTCCCTCACTAGTGAAGGCAAGTTTGAAAGACTGTTCAATTTCTTCAAAGGGAGTTCGATGACCCCTCTCCACTTTTCTTGAAATTCGCTAGTAGATTAATACACTTCTAAAAACCATCCAATTCCTTGACTTGGTCACTAGTGAAAGAACAACGTCTCATGTTTGGAAATAGCTTTCAAGGTGAATTTTGAAATGTGAAAATTGTGAGTCACCTGATATTTAGTTATTATAGTGCGTTGATCAAATTTAAATCGGATTTTACATTTCAACACTCCTACAATTTTTAAATTTTCCTAGTTTGTACAAATTTTATTAATTCAAAAATTATTGTTTGAGCACGTGTTCTGTTATTCCCTCACAAACTGCGATATTCCCCCACCACAGTGATTTCAATTATAAAACTGAATATTCTGATCAACGAATTTCTACTATTGGTGTTTTTGTGGCTGTGAAAAATAGCCATGACAGAATGGATTCAAGAAGAAAATTCCTGCGGACATCTGAATCACAATATGTGGATTTTGCAACTGAATTCCGTCTGAAATTTGTAAATCAGGCAAAAATGTGAGGAAATTTGATTTTGCATTGATGGTTTGTTTTCCACCTCCTGAAATCACTAAGCTTCTCCTGAATAATCAGATTTGGCAGTGACCAAATTTTGGACTGTGATTTGCGGCTTTTTGAAACGTCGTAGAAAGTTTTTCCGTGTGGTCACGAGCTGACTGCTTGTAGAGCAGCTATAATGTGAACCGAACATAGTGACTTACTGATTTCCAGCTCATAAACCTCGACCGAGCTTGTAGTTTTGAACTCCACTTTCAAATGCAGAGTCAACTTACTTCGGATCAAAATACGACGATTTTTGACTCTGATTTCGTCTTTACATTGTTCCTAGGCGTCGACAGCGTTCGTTAAGAGCCCTATTATGAATATTCACGCCCTTTTTAGCCCCCCTCCTCCCTTCCACCCGGAGGCTACATAACATATTCTTATTTTTTTAAACCAAGAGACCCTTCCTGCCAGTACCTAAAGCCATCGTATCCACCAACGGAGCAAGGTTATTTTTGTAATATATTCAGGGTCGATTCATACAATGTATTCACTACGGGCTTCGTGGGGTCCCCGCCGTTCACATGGAAATCAGCCTGAACTTCAACTGCCATTACAATGAGTTAGCATCACAATGGGTTTTAGAGCTCATTTTTCATTTTTTAACGTTTTTGTGTGTGAAAGTGTGACAAACTTTAAACTTGACCGGTATACGTTTGTAAGGAAACTTTGAACTGTTGAAAAATGGGCTTCCGTTTTGAAATAAATATGTACTATTAACGAGGAAGATTTTAGAATTCTGTACGTTCAGTCTTGAATAAAGATGCTGTAAGTTATTACGTACATGTTCATTATTTCGATAATAGATAGCTTTCGTTGTAAATCTACATCAATTTTCTTGTTTATTAGAAGTAGTCTGTGGTACATCGTCTAAACCGTACCTTGTAATTATATTTTAGATGCTTTAAAAAAAAAACTCCATTTATATTTCAGCATCGTAGGTCGATTAGGAAAGAAATTAACCCCAAGGAGTTGATTAATGTGCCTCCATAATAATTAAATTGATTCAATTATTGATTTCTAGTTGTCCCAGAGACGATATGATGACATCTTCATAAATGCAGTTCCGTAAATACCGTACTGGTCCTTCAGAAGGTGATATCTAAATGGTACGATATGCTATATATCGACATAGACGTTAAAACCCCGTTGAATGGAACAATTGAAATTCTACGAGATGAAATAAAACACTCACCACTCTTGGCTTGTCACTTGTCCGCAAGTAAAGCATAATCTTATGTAAGTGTTAGCGACAATACCTAATATTATTATTGAATATTCCACGTCCATCACCTAATCTATAGGGAGCTCAAGGCGTTGTGTCGTTGTGCAACGCGAGCGATCGAACTGCAGTTTTTTCCAAGTTGGTAGGTTGATTCGTCCTTGAACGTCCTACGTTCGTTATAGGTTGGCTCGTGGAGAAAAACGATTGTTATACGCTGTTTTCTGTATAGGCAGAATCGTTCGTCATGCTTTTAGCTGCATATACAAATAATAGACGGCGATCTTGAGGTGAATCGCAAAGAGGACGGTATTTTAGTACGTTTTCAATACCTTATTAATCAGAATCATTAATTTTCTTATATACTTTTATATTGAACATCCAAACTATAAATTTCTTCGTTTTTAGCGACTTTAAATGAATGGGCCCATTCAGATGTTTTCTGGATTTTAATACTTTAAAATGTGCATATAGTAGTACCAAAATATGTGTATGTTTGTATAACCACCCTAAAACTTTGTCGTTTTACATTTCAAGACAAATGTGCAATAAAACGCCTTAGAACAAGTGTATGAAAACCGTTCTTTCGGAAATAGACTTGGATTCTAGTGAGTCCGAACTTTTAGCTATCCCGATCTCCTCACACGCCAGATGCTTTGAGGCCAAAAATGTTCAACGTGTTTTTTTGTGGGGTTTACGGACAAGTGTAATATGATTTAATAGTATTTTGGACGATGAAATCTATTGGGATAGTTTTAAGATCCGTAAAAATTTACCCATAATAAATTATCGCCGTTTCTGAACCTAAAAGTGATTCCAAACACCTCACTATGACATGACCAATCACGCAATATTCCAGAATAATAAACCCACGTGTTGGAATCGGTAGCATTTTCTACCTGGGTTTAGATATTTTTTTCACCTCAATGTAATCCTTTTCACTTTGGTTAAGACTCGATCAAATTTTCAGTAGTTCCCTACAGAGAAATCCTTAGACGAAAAATATTCAACGGTTGTAAGCTCGACCAACTTGTTCGGATATACAATCTTCCATTCCGTTTCATCAATGATTCACATTGACAGCAGTTCCTTTCATTGTGAATGATACTTGCGTAGAATTTAATTTGGTCTTTTAGATAATGATTATCACATAGGAGAATAGCTAACTGTTATTCAGATTCGTGGAGAAAAACATTCAACCACTGCAATTTTTGAATTTATCTGGTTGCACTCTTACCTGTGTGTAATCTTGAAAGCAGTTACTCTCTGTGTGAATGTTCTTTGTGTAGATTTTTATGCAATATTGTTGATCACATACACGTATAGGTAACTGATATTCAGACCCAAGGGTGGAGAAAAACATTCTTCCATAGTAACTTTTCACCGTCTATCCTGTTGCGTTCCGTTTCTTTGATCAATGTTCCCTTCATTGTGTAGTCCCTTATGTAGATTTTCAAATGTTCCTGTTGATGTGTTCATTTTATGTGGGAATATATGAAATGTTCAAGACCCAAAGGTGAAAAACATTCAAACAATTTAACTGTCTGTCAACCTCCCTGTTTTGTTTCGTTTTTGCGTGCAATGTTGCAAATTGAAAGCACTTCCTTTCAGTGTCTCTTCCTTATATAGATTTTTATTTTGTGTTGTTGGTATGTTCATTACATATGGGATTCGATAACTGTCGTTCTGACCACAGGTGAAGAACATTCAACCACTATAATTTTTGGCGAACTGTCCTTTTGCTTTACGTTTCTTCCTGCTGTGTCCAAGTTAAAGCTTTCAGTGTGAAAAACTTACAACCACTGATATTTTCGAATTTATCTGGTTGCACTCTTCCCTTTGTGTAATGTTGAAAGCAGTTCCTCTCAGTGTGAATGTTTTTTTGATCAGATTTGTTATGTGGTATTGTTGTTCGCACATATTCAGACCCAAGGGTGAAGAGAAACATTCTTACGTCACACCTTTCCGACATCTGTCCTGTTGCATTCCATTTTTTCGTGCAATATTTCTAGTGGTATATTTTTATAGGATTTTATTGATGTGTTCATATTACATGGGAATAGATAAAATCGTTATGACCCAAGGGTGAAAAACATCCAGTCATTGTAATTTTCGGCCGACTTTCCTGTTGCGTTTCTTTTCTTCGTACAACACTGCAAGTTGAAAGAAATTCCTTTCACTTTGAATATGCGTTACGTAGATGTTTATATGGTATTCTTCGTGTGTATCTCACGTATGAGGATGGATAACTTTAATTCATACCCATAGGTGAATGTCATTCAACCGCTGTAACTTTCAACCATATTGTCCGAATCCGCCGTGTTGCGTTTTCAGGACGTAATACCTACCTAAAAATCACAGAAAGAGGACAACAATTTTCGTTAAAGCGCGCTCAACAATCGAAACCGACTCGCACTGAAACCTGATTTAATTCGAGTAATGATAAGTTTTCTCCCGCTTCCACTCTCTCACCCTTGACGTAACGTCACAATTCTACAGTGTACCACACCGCTCTCAAATTGGGCTTTCACAAAAGGTCACACAAAGTTTCCTAAATAACAAGCAACAGTTTCCTCTTTTCCACCCTGTATTTCCGGTTTTCCACGCGATATTCCACTCACATTCCAAATTGGTTTGCTCAATAAACGTTTTATTCTATCCTACTATTGAGTTAAATTGACATAATTGCAACAGGTTGCGCTTACACGATCGTTCGACCGAGTTACTAGTTTTTTAATAGATTCGGACTATTGATTGATCGATACTTACCTATCACTAACATACAGTGATAACATAATAATAATGTTAAGAAGATAATTATTATCTTCTAAATGGTAAAATCTAGCTTTAAAAAATGCGAGATGCAATTTCGCCTGAATGGTACTAGTACCGCATATTTTCTCTGCAAATTTGTGTACCGTAAATTCAAATTACAATAAATAAATAAATGACCATGTTCTTACACCTATTTTTCACTACATGTATTTTCCACTGTTTTTTCGCCCGCAGTAGAAATGGTTTTCCACAAAAAAGGAACATTTTCCTTCTATTCAGCCCCTTTGTAATAATTCAAAGCGCCAATCCTAACTCGGCCCTGTCCTTCAACCTCGCGGGGTCCGCGGAAGGACAGACCTTCCTCCAGCGGTGTGGGTTAATAATTTAACGCGATCAAATAACCAAGAGTTTTTCTTTCTTCTCTCCTGTCTCTATTACGGTCGATGATCAAGAATTCTCCGCGAGGAACTGTTTTTTCTTTAGGAAACGTCTTGAATCGAATATTTCCAGATAGGTATACAAATATTGCTCCCGAGTTCTGGAAGCTTTGTTTTCACTTCGGGACGATTTTTTTCTCCTATATCAAAGTTTAAACTTGGGTTTTGCTGTTTAGGCCGTTCTGAACAACTTTTGTTTTGCCCGTGTCCGCCCCTAGATCTGTAGACTCCAGTACCAAGCTTTATTTTTACTATTTTCAACCGATTTTGTTGACATTTTCAGGGGGAGAGCTGATTAGCGTGTTGATGATCCCTATGAATTTCATCGATAAAAAATCAATACTCTCAAACGTGAAATCAATGTTCAAACTTTAAATCCACCAAGCAACAATTTCATGGGTTCTTATGTTCCGATCGCTTGGGAAATTTCGAATAACTCGAAGAAAGAAAGGAATTTGAGGTAGTAGGTAATACAAAAATAAAACTTGTTTTTTGCGACAAATTTTATGACGGTACTCGGGATATAATTCTCAACCGATTTTCATGATTCTTCTTTCGTTCGATCAAAATGTTAGTGTATCTGTGCAGCAAACCTCGGAAACATTGCTTTTGCTGACAGGAGTGGAAATGGATGGAATTACTAGGCTATCCCTTTAAGGGGAAAGCACCAGTAGTCGACATCGCTTATCCAGTTCTCCAACTGTTCTTGGGAGTAATTTTTTTCACCAATCGTATCCCTCTTGCTCTTTTCTTCTGTGCTAAACCTTTTTTTTTTTTTTTTTTTTTTTTTGGAAGTAAGGAAAAATAAAGAAGCAGTAGTAAAACCAAAAGAATTCCATTCAACTGGAAGAATGAAGTGAGCACCAGTAGAGAACAGTTCATGTATAAGTAGCAGATATCTCATGGGCTAGTAGTGGACATCTTGCACTAGAAGAGGACACCCCCTGTCTGCCTCTGATCCGCAACACTAGATTCATTTGAAAATCGTACCGAGAGCTTGTTCCAATACAAATGAACAAGTAGAAAATTAAGAAAATATCCTTTCTTGGAAAAGGAAGTTGCACCAGTAGTGAACAGGGATGTCCGCTACCATCATTTTTGCCGTACTGGAACAAGGCATGCTTAAAAAGCCCACTTTATCAATATTAACGGAGATAAGCGACTGGAAAATCGTCAATTTAATTACTGAAGTAAATATTCAAACCAATGGGCACAAATATTTGAATATTACATGTGAGCATTGCTTAAAACATACTTTCTATTCCTTAGCATTTTGCACAGCGTCCTACTCAAAATCACTCAACCCACTGACTGGTTGTTTTTAATGTCGAGTTATTATTTTTCATTTTAGCCCTAACGCTTTCTTTTGGTTCATCACGTTCGTTAGGCTATTACTTTAGTTAATTAAAAAAGACTTAAGTGCCCTGCTCAACCCGAATCCTCATTCTACAACTTTTTTTCCGAAGTGTCCACTATTGGTACAGTGTTCTTTGTCGGTGCTTTTCGCTTAACCGTTGCTCAAACAGAAATTTTCAACCAATTCATGTAGTTTT
Source organism: Creontiades dilutus (assembly GCA_031894815.1). Taxonomy (NCBI): domain Eukaryota; kingdom Metazoa; phylum Arthropoda; class Insecta; order Hemiptera; family Miridae; genus Creontiades; species Creontiades dilutus. Next base: position 2,412,246 of record JAVIWC010005620.1, read on the forward strand.
TTTTTAGAATTTAAACACATTTCAGAACATTCAATGTTTTCATTATGAAAGGGGGTCAATTGAAAGGGAATAGTGATAAATCGTTATTTCTGCACTATGTTCTTCTGTTTTTATTGATTTAAAAAAAAAAGACTTTTGTGTGGTCCTAACTCTACTTTAGTTGTGCACCATACTTCAAAAATTGTGTATTTTCTGTTGTGGGGATAGAGGATTATAGGCTATCCCTTCAACCGTTGCTCAAGCGATCATTCTCGATAGATTCTTTTTTAGTTTGATCTCAAATTCGGTCTCATTTAAAAAAAATATTAATTGGTGTTTATAAGTGTGATCAAATACAAACTGGGCGTGGGGAAGTCTCTGTAATGCATGCATTACTTACCAATATGTTTCAGTATGTCCTATTTTCGGCAGATAAACATATTCCTCGACCTGGCAAACTGTTTCATGTTCATCATGTCTTTATACGAAGCAAACTCCGCGGACTTTCGAGTGATTCACAACGATCGGGACCGCTCACGGACGAAAATCGTTGGGATTCACGCCTCGACCTCTTCTATTGTGCTCCGCTCGGCGGAGAGGCCCGGGGTCCGATTTTCAGCATTGCTCGCTTGCATATGGATAGCGATGACCTTTTCGCTCTCGAGTCTGGTTCAAATGGTAATACAGCTACAGCTGAGTCACACTAAACTCCTCTCCCCTCGCGGCGTCCCCCTTCCCGTTAGAATTCCGAATGAATTAACTGTGGAGAACAACCCGAAGTTGAGCTCTCGACGCGGGATTAAAATTTCCTAAGCCTTCCCGGAGTACGTGTAAGAGTTGTGTAATAATCGCGTTTTTTTTCTTCCTTACTCATGAAGTCAGAGGAACTTTAAACCGTATGATTCACATTGTTTGTTACTTCAACACTCCTCACTATACGTTCCATCACAAGAATTGAAGCTTGCAAATTCTACGGCATCTAGAATTGATAATGGTCTTAAGTGTCTAGTTTTTATAGCAAAAGTTGAGTTAACATTTTGTATTCTGCGTTCAAAAGATTCGTTTTATTCAAGCCAATTCATAACGTGATGGTTCGGTGTAAACGGTTATCGTGGCCATTTGATGCGCTTAATGGACTCCATCGTCTTCTCTCTCAATAATCTATGTTCTCTATTTACTCATTAAACTTGATTCACCTTGTGTGTTGTAACTACTCGTTAAGATCACGTTAGGTAGCTTGTTATGAATAACGTTTCCAACTTTTATGGTAGACTTTCCGATAGACATGCACCTTTTGATAATGTGATTTGTATTAAGCTTCGGTTCAGCTCACCCGTAACGTGATGAGAAAGCCCCTTCGTTACACGCTTTGTAGAGACATGATGTCTTTAAGCCATTAGAAATGCGCTAATTGTATGAATACATAATTTGGTATAACGTATTTGTTGATGTGATGTATTTCAGTCTGTCATGCGTATACGTCAGATCGTTTCGGTTCGAGTTAATGAAGGAATCACCTTCGACGAAGCTTAATATAAATCTTAATCTCTGCGTTGGATATTCCCCTCCCGTTTCTTGCAACTGAGTCTGAGCATAAACGCGAAGCGTTTTAGCGTCAAGAGTATCCTCTAGGTGTTGCAGGCATATCGCATCTGTCCTTGGAAGGGGTGGCTAGTCCATTCCATCACCTCCTTTTTATATCTCTAGTTAGCTCTCACTATTTCCACATATTTTCACTGTTCAAAATTAAACAAACTTATCAGTGATAAATGACACAGATCTGTTATAATTAAACATCTATTCTATTCTAAATGTAGGTCCATTAAGCACAACTGAAGTCTGAAATTTAGACTTTATGAAATAATTGTAATTCAATAACAACCAACAATGAAAACAAGCTCGAATATTGAACTGTTCTTTCAAAATGCGTTAAAATACTATTCAAAGTAGCAAAGATATAGTAAAGATACAGTATCTTTATATCCCTTCCGAGCCAATCTTAGAAGCCATCCGAAACTTAATCTTCAATAGTTTGAGCTTAAATGGAATTTCTAGTATCAACCCAACAAAGAGTATCTTATGAAGAATAAGATAGTGCATCGGGCTCCCAGTAGCCAAGGTCAGATTTACCTCCATGTTAACATTTCCTTCCACTCTGAAACGTGTTCCATAATGGTCCCCTTGTATATTAGACAACAAGACCAGAAATCTATGATAGACAAAAAATAGGATTTGATGAATAGTTGTCATGAAGTAATCTAATTTTTTTAATTAAATTTATTTTTTTAATTACCTTAAAATTATTGTGCTGGTGATTTCTCATGCCTGCCAGTCACTATTCATTTGTGAGGTCTTAAATTTGATTGATATCGTTTTGAACTCGGCTCTCCGCAACTGTCTTATTCGCGCAATTCGAAATATGGTTCTACCGTGCTACTTTTGCCCTAAAGTCATCCGGAGTTCTTCAAGAAGTGCATCTAATATCAGCCTGTTGCATTGTATAATCATTGGATCCCGCACCAAGAGGATCGAATCGGCACTTCATCAATGACCTGATGTCTTCCAGAAAAATTCAAAATCGTCTCTGCAAACATGCTAATAACTTTCATTATAAACTTTGTCGTCTGCTAATCGTGAAAATAATGTAGTCGCAATAATATTGTACTAAGATACAGTCATTATCTTTTATGGCAAAAAAAAAAAAAAAAAAAACGATGTTGCTATTATTTCTTAGAATGAATTTTCATATATAATTCAGTAGTAAAACGTTGATTATCATGATATACGTAGGGTTTCGATTGAGGAATAGAAAGCCTTATTGGTATTGGGAAGTAGGAGTAATACGATTGGCTCTTTCTGTCCATTGGAAGAAGTGTTTCGGAATAATATGGTATACCTCCGGAATCGTAGGTCCGTTACGCAGTGGGAAAATATCGAAGCGAATTGCTCTACACAATAAGAACTAAAGGAGAGTATTTGTATTCCGCGAGATATCCCGCCGCGCTGCGATAAAAATGGAGGAGAAGTAGGCTAATCAGAAAAGATGGCGCAGAACTGGAAGGGGGTTCCTCTAAAAACGATTAGAGCAGTATGTGATCCGGGCGGACTTTTTTCCCAGAGGTTGGGATGCGGAGAGATGCGCCCTATATTTACAACGGAAAGCTCCCGCAAGGAAGGAACACGAGAGATTGAGGGAGGAATGCACAAGTGATTCAGGACCTCCCAGTGACCTCGGTTTTAACGTTTAATTGACCATCTAACTCAAGCGTGCTCAGAATCCCCTTGCCGAAGAAAGCGTAGGAGAGTCGAAGCACTTGCCACACAATTACGACCTTTTATTGCCACCCTTTTTTCCCTCCTAATTTTACGAAGAGAGCGCGATATTTATATATGGGCAGCGTGAGGACACTTTTTAAAAAGGCGTTTGGTGTTGTACATAGGTGACCCAGCCGTTGTCCAGAAGCCAGTAGCTTCTGTGGCAGTTTCTTGTACTGACTAAGCAGAAATAGAAATGATATGGCAGTGGAAGAAGGAGTTTTTGCCTCCATGACTGGATGTTGTATATGGAATGATTAATTAGGTACCAATTCCCGTCTAAAATAGGTTTTAAAAAATTTGGTGACCTTTCGGCCTTTTCATTAGATCTTAATCATGCCAAGAAACAACTATCCTGCAGGTTGATGCACAATGTCACACTTTGTTGAACTTTATTTTGCAGATTTCAGAGAATATGATCCTCAGTGTCAAACTGTGCTCGACCTGTAGAATCGTTGTTACTTGGCATGATCCTAATATTTGGATGATGACCTAATCAACTAGTCGAAACGTCACCAAAAATAACGAAACCAAATATTGAAAACTGAAACTGTTTCATTTCATAAACTATACGATAACAACAGAAAATATAAGGGATTGTAAACAAGATACAGCATTACATAAGAATAAATGGTTCCCTTTCCAAGAATTTAGACTTTTAGTTCATTGGTGTGCCTGAATCAATGATGGAGTGCAAAAGTCACTTGTGACAGATGTCCTGCAGATACGCAAACCCAACAGGTGCAGGTTTTCTTCTGCTGACGTGATAATGATAAGGTTACAACAGAAGGTAATGAATGGTAAAGCCTAACTGTACCCATGTTATGCTTAACGTCGGCAAATGTCCAGTGGTATTTTTTCCAATGAACTAGTGTACCTACATTGTTGGACTGATTGAATGACCAAATATTAGGGATTGGTGAAAGATGCAGTAGAGACTGAAGACGACCCAGTCATATCAGCTTCTACGGTTACGCTCTCGCTACTGGATTTTGAACACTATTAATATAACTATAAACTATAAATATAACTGGTAATCGTTTTTTCTCATGTATGATTTGTTCCACACTAAGGTCGTCTCTCTATTCCCCGAAACTCGTTTCAGATGGACGTCCCAATAACAGATTCTGTTCTAAAAGACAGACTAGGGACCTTTTTTCGTGCCTTTTGGGGCGTTTTTCCGCGTTCCCGTTCCCAATATCCACTTCAAAGAACGAGAAGGAAGCTCTCAAATGAATGGTAGGTCGTGGTTCGACGTAGTCCAAGTACTCAGACGGAACCCGTCACAACATGCGAGTCTTCGCATTGTGAAAGTATCGCCTATACTACTTCCCGGCGAACTTCTTGTTACTTTCCCTTCCTATTTAATTTTGAATATCCTACGCGCGGTGTGGTCCTCAAGCACGTCAACGGCACGTGAAGCACATGCGTTTTAAAATACGTGTCCAGAAATGCGTTTCTCAAAAAAAAAAAAAAAAACCTTTTTTTATCAGACCCATAGTAATATACTCCGTAGAAGGTGAGGTATTCGCCAAAAAGTCGCTTTTCTTCTTGGACAGACCTTATACGGCAAAGAACGAACTTCCGCGGCGGATGGGTGAAGGTGACAATGAGGACGCTGGAGTGAAAGTGTGCGCCGGCGAGCTCCATCTTCAATATCGATAGGAATCCTTTTCCTCTCTTTAGTCGCTAGTTACTTCAAATTGTCTATTAAACTTGGGATTGGGAAGACCTAAAAATAATAAAACAACGCCAATTATCTATTAAAACAAGAAAAGAAACGATTTAGGAAATAGTATATTTACACAAAAAAGAGTCGACATTTTGTCGACCGGTTTCGTTTTTACACCATCGTCAGGGAGACAAAGAAAGCGAGATCTGAGTGGACACGGTCTTTATAAATAGACGAAAAAGTGAAAGATACCTTCTGGTTCCTCTTTTTTGTGGAAATGGATATTGTCTTTTGGTTTATAGTTTCCGATAATAAAATCGTCGCTCTAGTAGCAGATATAGGAACCTAATAGTTTAGGGGGCAGAAGTTGGATGTGTCCGCGAGTTATAATACTGGAATTTATTTGAAACGTACGAATGACCTAGTATACGGTGCTGATATTGTAGATGTGTACCATTCTTCCAACCCTTAATATGAGTCCCAACATAAGGTTGGTATCGTAGTTCATTTCAAGAAGAGTCCAAACCAAAATTATAAATCTTGGTACTACTTGATGACTTTAAAAACCAGGATGATAGATATCTCGTGTATAGGTAGATAATTTTTATTTATCCTAACACAAAGTACGATTGTAAAAAGAAGTCAATACATAATATGTATTATGTATAAAGCTCACACAAGTTTGGACTTAATTCGCTTCAGTATGTGTCTGATTAACGGAAATAAGTGCACTACGGTTCAGTTATGTTCAATTAAACAGTTCGTTGAGGAAGTTGCCTTTATGAAAGTTATCCTCTTCTGAACCATTTTATGTGTCGACCACGTTACTAGGCTTCGGACGCATTTGTCCCCTTTAGTCATATCCAAAGCGGCTGGCATTGTTATCACCAAAAATAAGAACGATTCCTCTACCACATACCAAAAAATCATCCATTCTTGAATCCTTTAATTGTATCAAATCAGGCTACTGTGTCCAATCAGACTTCAGGCAGACTGGTTTTTCTGTCATCCACTCGGTCACTAGAGTAATTTTAATAACAAAAAAAAATCATTTATCGATCATGGACATTTTGCTCAGTTCAATAAAAACATCTGATCAGCCAATAAAAAACAAAAACTTTTTAATGCTGAAAACCATCTTTCGATCCAGTGATACGTAATTTCATGCTGAAATAAAAATTAATGAGCTAGTTTCAACTGAAACCTTAACGAAGGATTGATTTACTTTGTTATACCAGTATTTAATTACCCAATTTTAGAAATAACTATTTTGCTCCTACCATAAAACTTTATTATTTTTTCATATTTAATATTCGTTAGTTTATTTAATGCTTGTTTGTTTAATTATTGTTGTTTTATTGATTTCAATCTTGAACCAAACTAATAAACTAAGGGAAAAAAATGAAGCACCCCCCTCCGCCTTCGAATTTTGTTGGTTTATGTTTCAAGACAGTTGATTCCGAAAATATATTTGTTTAAAACTTGTTCATCCTCCGTTCAAATCTTTTCTCAGGAACTGCTGCATCGAAATGTGTCAACTTAACTTTTTGACTGGGTTATGTCTTCCAGCTTGAGATATTTGGAAACTCACCTGGGTAACAGGGTAGTTGTTAATGTGCAATATGTACCTCACCTACCTACATTTTTTTTGTTAATTTTATGAACTTATTACTATCTCGCTCAATTACTCCTTATATTCTTTCGTTTTTCAATATTACAAATTATTAATCCGTTTTCAAATTTCATCCTACGATATTTATCCATGTGAAAAAATCAATATTCCTGATGATTCGGGGTTTCGATGGGAGAGAAATTAATGAAACGAAATTTTGATGCCGAAATTAATTCCGAATGCGAAGATGAATAAATATTTAGTTCGCATTCGCGACAAAAGGATTAATTGATGATTAATCGTCCCGCATTAAAGATTCATTTAAAATTAACAAACAGTGCTCGATACATTCTCTTTTTGGTTACGATTGGGAATACACTCGTCTTCGAGGAATATACGAGCTCGTAAACAATAGAATATATAACTCAATAGTAAATTGAATCGAGAGGGAACAATGGGAAACTCGATGGAGAACTTGGACGATTCCTAAAACTCATCGTCGGAAGATGAAACCGGAATAAGAATGGTTGATTCGGTGTAGTCCTTTCTCTTGAACCTACCTTCCTGTTATTGTACTTTTTAATCTAGAAGAGCTTGGATACCGTCCTGGCCTTCCGGTAATGACACTATAAGAATTATTGATGTTTCAGTGGTATCGTTTTCAGAAAGGATATCACTTGACGATATCAACTCTGCCAAAATGAGGACGTACCAAGATGGTGCTTTATTCTAAGCAGCAGCAAAGCTAGAAGGTGAACAACCTGGCCAGATTCAAGTAATCGGTTCAACCATTTCCTGGCGAGATGTATGATAGAAGAGGTTAGTAATCTAGCTGGCACGGGCAGAATTCCCTTCTATCCTTTTTTAGACTGGATTACCAGAAGGGTCCTGAAGGAGAAGCATTCATATTAGTGTTTTGGGTTGACTTCTCCTCACCGAATGAAAACTTCACAAACCAAAATGAGAGCTCTCCAAACCGAAATAAGAATATTCCAAAAGTTCAGGCATCATATTTGCCCTGAAGTAGAGGAATTAGAATAATTAATGGAAGAGATTTGATGTTTCACTGTAAAGAAACGTGCTACAGGATGGATTGTACAAATGGTTGAAATGTTGCATGGCTAGTTTCTGTGGAGCGTAAACTTATGTCCTTTACCTTTGATGATGAAAAGAGTTTGATGTTTCTTAAAATAGAAGACTAGAGATCTCCTCCTCCCCTCCCTCTTCTTCTGACGATCCCCCTGAGATGCTATTAAAACTGGGAGAATCAAGGCGTGTTGGTGACTTGGTGGAGAGGGGCAGCGCTAATGGGCGATGTGACTCAGCCTTTGTTGGTACAAGTGCCCGATGAAAAAACAAGTGAAACTGTTGTTGTTGTTGCCTGCATCACCGCCCGTCGCGCCGCCGGCTTCAGCGCCCCGGCCCGTCAGTTCACTCTCGCCTTTTCACGCGGTTCTTTTTGGGTTGACGTGGAAGAGGACGTCAGAATGGGGAAACGGCCGACTTCCGCCGTCATTACCGCCTGCCTTCCAAGTCCTAGAATATTCGGGACCGTTATTTTCATTCAGACGGGCCCTTTATTTGCCCATTAAACGGTTGATTTCTATTGGTGAGTTACGTAATGAACCTGTCCAAACTTGTACGGCCAATTAAGGTTGAATCAAGTGCTGAGGCGATAAGTGTTTGAAATAGTGACGGTGCAAGTCGTTTCTTTGGCTGACTTAGCCTGGATTTTTTCATTCAAGTGAAGAATTCATGCGCTGGTACTCGTTCCAGGAACGAGTCAACGGATACTACTTCTAACATGCATGGATTCATTCGAGGACCGAATCTGGATTTGACTCTCCTCATAGGCTACAGACGAACGAAATGAATTGCAATGCAGCAATGGTGTTTGATTATTTTGAATCCGTGGGGCGAATTCGTATCAGTCAATAGAATTTGGTAATTTCGGATCCACACATCGTTTTTGATTCTGAAGGACTCATTCCTTCCTCAAGCCTTTTATATACATGGATAGAGTTGATTTGATTAGCAGACAACCCCCTACTGTTCTTTAAGAACACAAAAGGCTAACAAAAGGAGGATCAAAAATGATATTATAAATTGGAGGGACCATAAAATAGAATCTATCTGAGATGTTTTGTGCGGAGTTTTTCTTTATGCGCAGTGGATGGATGTTATGCTGCTTATAGTATCCAGAAACGATTCCCGTTTTGCAGGGTCGTTCCTGGACTCGTTCCGTCGGATTCGTTCATTCCAGCCATCAATAGTTTGAAATTGAAGGATACCATCTTGATAAGGATGGGTACAACCGTTGCAGGTATATGGTTGTCACTGATTTTCTGGGAAAAACTAGACACACTTATTCTATTTGCCAAACGATCTGCTGGATCTTTACAATTTAAAAACGGTGCAAATCATCTGCCTGAGGTTCCTACTAAGTAAATATTCAATAAATGACTTCATCACATTCTGAGAAAGGTATTGCTCTACTACAAATCCATTGACCTTGATGTGTTTTTGGTTTATTATTCAATAATAAGCCATTGTAATGGCTCTTGAAAAAAAAATTCTAACCCCCTCTGAAAATTTCATGGTTCCGTTTCAAAGGGTGTAGAATCCAAATCTGCAATAAAAATGTTTCCGTCCCTACGCACGATTTCTCCCAAACGGCTGGAGCAAAAAAGCTGAAATTTTCCGGAAAAATCCATGTTGGTCCGACAACGCCCCAATTCTTTAGCTCTCTCACTTAATTTAAAGTGCCCTTAAAGTAAAATCCCTAAAAACCTCAAAAGACATCAAGGCGGCCTTAATGTGGACTTGTTGTCTACAGTGAATATGTTTCCAGGATACATGGGTTAGCGTTTCAGGAATCAAGGGGTAGCTTGATTGATCACTAGTTAGAAAAAGTTACTGTGGCGTGAACAGCATCGAACATTACTTGAGAAATGCACCGTAGAGAATTGTGTAAGCTGATTTGACCGAATAGAGATTTGGGGCACGTGAGTTAGCCTTTCTGGATTTAAAAGTTCGTTGAGCCTGGTTACTCAGCACCTTGCACTAATAACTGCGAAATAAGGAGCTTAAAAACTATGTTGAGAGCATGTAACATTGTTAACAACCCATCTTCAGGCAATGATGTACGCCTGAAGGATATGCGGATTAGTCTGTCTGAATTCAGGGATTACCTTGATTGCTGAGTATTTTGAACATGTAACTATGATATGAGGAAAGAGAACATTTATTGAGGTATGTAATGTAGGCCTTGACGCACGTCGTACTGTGCGGATTTGAAATCAGATTACGATTGAACGTGGAATACTACTGGTGTTGCTTCGTAGGGTTCTGAGTTAGCAGTTATTGTCTGAATCACAGATCTACATCTTCCGGAAGAGGATCAACAGTGATCACAGGTAGCTTCTATCTAATATAACCAAAATACTTGGTGTTGGTTTCTCGCTACGACTCTAAAACAATTTCCTCAACTCTCACCCTCGTGGTCGATGGTTGCGGTGTGGATTGGCTGCAGTTAGTTTCACTTTTTCTTCAGCTTTGGGGGTCCCCTTAGAGGCGCGACCGTAGCTAATAAAGTTCCCTCACCGCGGTTCGGCCCCCATGACGTAACTATGAGAAGGACGAATGTCCCAGCTCTGACGCTATTTCTTCGTGTTGTTGAGCCGAATCTCATTTCGGCAAACTTGCCCTCGTCTTGACACTATCGTTTTTTGATATAAGGGAAATACCCGAATACGTTTCGTTATAAAGTAATATGACAGTCCAGCTATTTGGAAAATGTCCTGATGTTGATTTGCTAGGGAAGAACCATGATTATCTTATTATTTTTATTGGAAGGTGTATCTATTTCATGATGACACTTGATTCTCATTCACGACATTGTTTGTACGAATTGCTATAAAACAATTATCTTCAGTAAATACCTAACCTATATTGTGATTTAATACTTAATTTTCTTGTTTCAGGTAAGCGAAACGATTTATCTAAATCATACGACTCCACCACCGCCTGGTAAATATTCACACATCAGTTGCTTAAGCACTTGAATTATTTGCCCAAGGTTAACTGATAACATTGTGTTGTTTTTTATTAACCATGTTTAGATTTATTCTGATTTTAATCAGTGCTTTGACAATATGTATTCGGTCAAAGCGCTGTCTAACCCCTGTTAACGCACTGTTTAAGCATGCATGAACCTTCTGGTTTTTCAAAGAAGTTAAGAGGTCACTTCTGGGATTACCCTTCGAGTTTTTTTTCCGCGTTGTGATTTTGTAGGTTTTTTAGTGATATTTGATCGTAAAAGAAAGAGGAATTAGCATATAAATACATTTAAAAAAAAAAACACTATTGTATTTACCATACAAGAGTAGCCTGCAAAACGAACGGATGTTTACGGTCATCACTGGCGGTCCGGGAAGACATTCTAGATCGCTAGATAGATAGATAGATCGAATCACTAGATCAGCCAAGAACGACCCTGTCATTCCTATTTTCTTGAGGAGGAAGCTATAGGCCGCACCCAAACTTGCAGATGTATCATCAATTTTCGCAAGTTAAGTCAGTGGAGTCGTAATAATCAAGGTGAGGCGCGAAACAGACTAATAGAAAAAAAATGGTCGGGTAGGTAGAGGGCTAAGTGGAGTTGGGGCGTGGAGGCGTGCAAAACGCGCTGGACGACAAGGCGTCTTTTTATATCCTTCAAGAAAAGAATGCACGCTACAGAGAACCAATGTCAGTGATGTAACGAGCTTTGACGTAACGCCCAAGAACTAGTTTTTCCCGAAGATGGCCTGTCAGGGATAGATGTTTCCTTTTTTACCATACAAGTAGGAGCACTCGCGCTTGAATGACAATTTCAAGTGAACCGATCGGAAATTGTTACCTTTGTGAAACTGCAATGTGAAATATATCGCGTGAAATACTCGAACGTGCCCAGTTATTACATGAAAGGAAGCGGTGGAAAAACAATCCTCGATGGTACAAAAAATATAAGGCTATTTTAAACTGAGTTCAACTTCTTTTTCAAAACAGAATATGTACAACATTACGGAAGGCTTTAAACAATGACCCATAATGAGCCGTAAGGGTTTACCTCAATGTCAGGCTTAGTATTGTGTTCGGTGACTTTGAAAGCAGAAACAATCCACTCGTGTACAAAATCTTGAATGACTGTATGCAGTTTTAGCAGTGCGTACGTATATATTGTACTCTAATTTATATTGAGTAATAATTGATTGGTGAAACAACTGAACGTTATCAACTAATTGTTTTCATCATCATGAATGCAAATGGTTCCTCTAAACCAGTCAATGAAAGGACCCAATCCACTTGCCGAAGACAACGTGGATGATTGCAGGAGTTGATTGGAGAGCATAACTATTGTGTCCTCACCCAAATTGGGGATACAAATGAAGCTAATCAATTATCTTTCCATCAACGGAAGGGTTTCCTTTAAATCCAGTCATGCTGATACAACACGGTCCAGGATGATACCTTCAATGAAGAAAGGTTTCGGTAGAAAAGCCTATCCAAATTGACGCTAAATTGGAGATACAAATGGAGCTTATCAATTCAATCTATTTCATCTCCATCAACGCAAGGGTTTTACATGACGCCAGGCAATGAAAGCTGGTGCAATAAAGCCGTGGATGACACCTTGAATGGTTTGAGAATTGACTGGAAAGCTTACTCAAATTAACGCTGCTTAGATTGGAGAGATAAATAAAGCTTATCAACTAAACAATTGCATTTCAATTAAAGCAAGGGTTTTCCTTGAAATGAGACAAGGAAAGCAGATACAATATAGTCGTGGGAGCTGCATTGAATGATGGTGAGAGTTGATAGGAGTGCTTACCCCAATCAATGCTATATAAATTGGAGATAAGTGAACCTTATAAATTATTCAATTCCATCTCTGTGAACGTTAGGGTTTCTCTTGAAACCGAACAATAAAAGCTTCCTGCAGGATGACTCCTCGAATAATGGCAGTAATCAGTAAGACTGCGTACACCAATTAAGTCTAAATAAATTGGTGATATAAATCAATTTTACCAATTAAGCAATTGCATCTCTATTAACGCAAGGATTTCTCTTGTAATCGTTCAATGAAAGCTGCCACAATTCCCTAACGGGTGACAGCTTGAATGACAGCCGAAGTTGATAAGAGCGCGTACTGTATGTGCTTCGTGCGTATTAGCACCTCCTGGAAAGCAATTAAACCCGGCCGCCTCCCTCTGTAACCCGCCGCTACCGTGAAAACGAGAAGCTTTTCGGATCGATAGAGAGATAATGTTATCGAAAGCGTAAAACAACATCCGCCTAAGCCCCCTGTAATTAGGTTGGGGTTTTTGGAAACACCTAACAGAGACCCTCCTCTCTTGTCCGCCCTTATACAAACACTGTAGGATTCTATTACAGTACTTCGTTCAGGTGGGAAAAGAGAGTATGGTCGAGGGTGGGGTGAAAGGGTTAACAAAAAGTTTAAATACATAAAAAGAGGACTCCGCCGAACAAAAACCAGGTAAGCTCCGTCCGATCCTCTTATTTAAAGCAGCAGATGAACTCTGCCAACTTAATAAACTTTGGAATCCGGTAGAATGAATGAATGAAGTAAGTTTTGGATTGTGATTTATACGGATTGTGGTGAAATCCAACAGTTATCAGGTTCTTTCATCAGTTAAATTAAATGTATTGGAACTTGAAACAAAATAAATTGATGATGCCCCTTAATTGCCCCTTAAAATCATAATCCTCCTTGTGAATCTGACCTCAAACCAGTTGGGTATCTCCACCATCTTTGCCCGATGTTAGCATTAGTAAGCGAATTTCCTGTATTTGAGATATACGAATGTCTTTTGTATCGCTAGGACGGCACCACCAGGGAATTCAGATTTCTAGGAAGCTCCTCTACAAGTAATTACATATGTCACAAACTCAAGGTTTCCCTAAAAAAGGGTCGGCCTATTAGCGAGCAATTCACACTTGATTAGGAACATAACAACTCTTACATAAGGAATTTAGAATTCTATTCCGAATGAGGTTGAATGGAGAGACGTAACATAAATGAATCTATGATTTCATTGTTATCTTCTAATTTTTAAATCTTTTTTTTTTCTAATGCGATAAAACTTACCTATTAACGTTAAGATGGGAATAGGGGGGGAGGGGGTTGTTAATAACAGTAATTCACGATGTTTTCATTTTTGCATACTTTTAAAGATCGTATTTGTTTTTTTGTTTTAATGTGAGAAAAATGGGGAATATCATTTTAGTAATGGTGTTTTTATTAAGAAGAGTGGTGAAAGAGGAAATTAGCACTGTCTACACCATTCTCAATCGACTGTCTGATTTTTTTTGGCGTTTAGTTAGGAGTATTTAGGCTAATCCATAGTCGTGACTCAGGTTAAGATTTTTCCTTGAGGAATTCAAGAAATATGAGTTAGCAAAGCTTAAGGTATCTCGTGACCTACCTTTAGTTTTCAAGCACTAAGTTCACTATTTAGTTGCTTAAAATACCTATGTTAACCTTTACCCAAACAAAAAACGTAAATGGTTTCCAGTAGATCGCAATACTGAATGCAGTGTGGTAATGAGCGATGATTTAAATTCTACATTTTATATTTTAATTATTTTTATTCTATATTCCTGATTTTAATTATTTAATTAATTCCTTTATTGGCATACCTATTGTTTATACATTGCTGAAATGAAAAATGAACGTGTAGGCGCAGGAATGCCTCTAAATAGTTGTAAGTGTGGCTGAAGTGATGAATGAAGGTCCTGCGAGTCTCGCACTAATAATAGGACGCCAAAGGTCAGGGGGAAGATCCGCTCGCTTCCTCATACTCGCATCTTCCTTCGACGCACTTGAGCGCCGTTTTGGGCTTCGGGACCTCCCATAGGTTGAATGAACCTCCGGTCACAGGAGTTCGAAGAGCCCTCTATTCATAGATCATTGTCTAATCCGATCGCTGTCACTCCGAATAAATCGAATCGTTCTATCTTCGACTAATAATAGGCAGCGCGGAGCGGCGACATTTCACGTGATGACATGGCATTGGCTTTTCCTTAAGGGAGCATCTATACCCCAACCCGCACATTCCCTAAAAATTGCACCACTATTTGAAATCGTTCAATAAAACAAGTTTACATACATTTACAACATAGATTACAATCGTATTTCAATGTACTCCACTATGGGTTGTCTTTCTATATGTTGAGGGAAGAAAAAACTTCTCACAAGATACTGTTGGAATAATTACAAACCAAATGAATGCAAAGACGATTCACTGCCTAACACAAAATGAAGTCAGGCAATTCGCTTCCTTCAATTCTTGGGTAGATTGTTTATACATGTTCCCTTTGTATGTGATAGTTGCCATAGCGACTTGAGCAGATTTATTGAATTAATGATTATTACTATTATTTAATTTATTACATTTGGGAGCTGGAGGAACGTGATGGACGTTATTAATTTGGGAGACAATTTAATCAATTTAAATGAATATTCACTTGGCTTATAACACGTACATGACACCTGGTGCTTCGTATACCACACAAAAGACTCAATGTTACTGTTACAGCATCTTAAATCTCTGAAGATCCCAAGAGGTACAACCGTTAAGACCATTATTTATGGACAGTAAAAATTATATGAGGAACTGTCAATAGAATTTCCTCTCTGAGTCACCCCCTTACCGGCATACCGGAATGGCAAGAACGTATTCACTTGTATTTTTTATCCCGGTTGCAAGAGTTGTATGATTTTACTGAGGTTAATTTACAAGGGGTTGTGTATCACCTCAATTGGAATCGGAACTTGGAATCTTAAGTCCACAGGCTCACATAATTTGCTCAAGCTGTTCTCAGATAATTTTTGCAAACAAGACCAACAGCTTGCGCACCACTAACTGAAATTTTCCAAGAAAGAAGTTTACATACATTTGCCATACAGATTACACTCGAATTTCAATGTACTCCACTATGGGTTGTCTTTCTACATCTTGAGAGAAGAACAAACTTCTCTTAAGAGAAAGTTGGACTAATTAGAAATCAAATGAATTCACGAACTATTCATTGTCTGGCACAAAATGGAGTCAGGCAATCCACTTTCTTTAATGCTTGTGTATGTTGCTTATACATGATCCCCTTCAGTACGTAACTGCAATTGCCCTAGCCGCTTAAACAGATTTATTATATCAGTTATTATTATTATTTAATTTATTAAATTTGGGAGCTGGAGGAATTAGTTATCTCGATATTAGTTAAGGAGACAATTTAATGAATTTAAATTAATATTTCACTTGGTTTAGGCGTCTGGATACCGTTCAGGCCTCAACTCCATTCTTAAGCATGCGCACCTCTGCCCCAGATTGCAACACTTCTCAGTTTTTAATAGTCGTTTTCGTTTTGTTGTCGTCGGTTGAGATGATTAGCAAAATGATGAAAGAAGAATCGATCTATTAGAATTAATTGGTCGTTTTGTTTTTTGTGGAAGGGGAAGAGCGAAGACAACCCAGACCAGAATGTTGAAGCTCAAGTGTTAGTTGAAAAAAGTGCAAACCTTGGGCTCGTTTTCAACTCTTATCTTGCAAATCTAGTCATTCCATTAACTACAGCAGTTGCAAGCAGTCTCCTCTTTTTCTGTTCGTTCCATTTTTTCAATATCATTTCGAATTCAAATCAGCAAATTTCAGGTAACCCAACTTCACGATCACTCATCCCGAACACTCAATTGCACGAAGGCAACCGAATGTGTGATTGGCAGTCACTTGTTCAGTTCAGGTTGCCTTAAAGTCAGTCATGTCAAGTGCAATTTCTCAATCAGTGCGGGGTGATGTCAGGGCTTCTATTCAGGGGTAAATTTTTCGTAGATGGTGATATGTACAGATGTTGACGCTGAAGTAGAGGAAGAAATCGTTTTTGTTCAGTAATTTCAAGATGTATTGGCTCAATCATTTCGCGCTCATAACGAGTAGATATTATCGTCTCTTCATGGCTTTCAAAGCAATAATAGCTGGTCTCAGATTATAATCTGATTCACTCGGAATCGTGCACCTCTTGAGGAGTCATTACCCTAGAGTTGGGGGATGGGGGGTGCCCCGGCAGGGAGGAGCTCAACTCGCCTAATTAACCCTTGTAATTAATACGGTTCAAGTGTCATACATCTCCTGTAGGGTCGGTAAGGTAGTCGGGCGAGGGAGTCGGTAGTACGGAGCGGCGAGGGGGCCCCGCATCGTTGGGAGTCAAGGCCGCCTGATTCATTCTGGCTCCCAAGACGAGAAACCGCTCCCATCCCATCCTCTTCCTAACCTCCTCTTCCCGTCTTCCTTCTTCTTCTTCGCCCTTTCCTCATTCCTCTTCGACTTCTCTTCCGTAGGTGAACTTCGCTCTATTCATCTTGGGCGCAGCTTGTCGTCCTTGATCCCTTCCCCATCAACGAGTCTTGTGACTATGTGCTAGAAGAAATGCAACCTATCATCATCTTTTCAAACACTTACCTACTCAATCAAATAAAATATCCTACTCTTCAGGATCGTCTTACGCCCTATATTTTCTGGCATGGAGGAATTTTTTTCTGTTCCATTCATCAAAACAAACAAACTGCTTTCTTTTTCAAGTTTTATCTGCTAATCAATTAATGATCAAACACCGCCTATTCTTAGGCAATTTACGCCGAATGCAATGCATTCTGAGTTTCAGTTGACGGGCATGTTATTTTGTCTCCATTTGAATTAAGACACTTATAATTGAATGGCTGGGCAGAACAAGGGGTAAGCGACATTTTTGAAAGAATGGAGGCAAGCTCTGACTATCGTACTGGACAAAAAATCTGACTGTGTGCGGATATTTTTTCCCGTATAAATATCGTACAGGCAACATTGAAAAGGGTGGAACTTGGGAGGAGTGCATCCGGTAAGCATGTCATACTCAGAACAAGGAGGTAACCACCGAAAATGGCGAGTGATTATCTAGATATGCCAGTTTTGTTGCTTATCACCTTGTTTTTTGTCTTTTTGTCTTTTTGAAAGCTACCAATCACGTATAGTATACCCTCCCTCGGACCAATTCATAAAGTTGCGGTACGATTACAATATGTCTACTATTTAGTCTGATATATCGGTTATCTCTCTATGGTAGGCTGTACAGGTTGTTGTCACATCATCGTTCTTACCTAATATGCCGTCCAAGTCTAAATTGAAAGAACATGGAACGTGGTAAAGCCTAAAAGCTCCCACAGCTGATTGGTACTGGTACTTCGTCAGTTTCACCCTTAGGCCAAGGAGAAGTTACATTTTAAAGCATGATGATATCGTCCGAAGTGTACCTTTGCAAGGTGTCGTATGTATTCTAAAAAAAGAAGTATTTTCGTGTAAAATAATTGCAAACGACTTGTTTTTGAATACAAATCTTTTGGTCAGAACCTCATAGATGGTTCTGTGGAATGAAACAGTAGATTTCAAAATTTATCCATACTCACCGGAAGCTAACTTCAGTTTCATCATCTTGCAACTTCAGTTGTATTTTGAAAACTTCTCTCTTCACGACTGAAAATGATAGAATTGTGCTAAAACCTCAAAGCTCAGGTGATTAAGTCACCTGAGTTCGTCATCACTTTTAATATCCAGTCAAAGGGAAGCTAAGTGAGCACAGTGTATGTACCCCTAAGTATTATATAAACGATATACAACTTGCAACTTCAATACAGCCAAAAAATCAAGTACATCTTTCAAAAAATCAGTCCATCCTGCTCAATGACTTCTTACAATCATAATGACTTTGATCTGAATGTTGCACTAGGCTGTAACTAAGTTATTAAATTAGGTGTCAAGGTATCAGGGTTAGGGTTATACTTGAATTGGAACGTCTATCCGCCGAGCTTTCGGTTAAATTGGGACTTTCTTCAGGGCCTATAACAAATGGAAGAAGTTTAGGCTCAGCAAAGACATTAATAAACAATACGAACTTACTCGAGGATGCTCTACCGGTGTTGAAACTTTACAGACGGTTTTTTTTTTGCGAAATGTTTTAAGCTCATAAGTAAAAACACATTAGGACAACAAATGTAGCTGGAAATGGAAATGAAAGGATATCTTCATTCTACCTAACCGGGTTTTTAAGTAATTAGAGGCTAGAATGAGAACATGAAGGTAAAAAAGTCAGATCCAAATACTAGGAAATGGGCATTCACTGTATACAATGAACTGTATACATTTTTTTTAAACTTTTCTCATAATTCTCCGGTAAACAGTTGACAACAGTAAAAGTAACGGGAATTCATCACATGGAAACAACAACCATGTACACCACTGTGGGTACACACACTCTAAAATAACCAAAAGCATTGTGGGTTGTCTTCACATGAAGACTATTAAGTGGCCATTGATTGTGTAGCAATGTAATTATTCTTGATCGATTGTTTTCCCCCCTTAGTTTTGCGTTGGTATGTTCTCAGTAGGTTGATTCAATGCTGGAAAATACTGGACTTCCTTAATGAATCAAAATTTGAAGGCCTTAGTTTAGATAGGGCTTTTCCATTTCATCGTTAGATAAAACTTGTAATCCTAGAAGAACAAGTAAGGTTCAAATAAAAGGATCGGAATGATAACTTCGAAGAAGCTCAAGAAAACGTTCCACACGTATATTTCGTGACTTTCCACTTGTTCATCGCAGCGTTGGGAAAGTTAGCGGGATGAAGGTCTTAAGAGTGACAGGTTGTACCTACCGGAGAGAACTCGGAGGTGGAGGCTGAGCGAACATGCTTTATCTCTGCCAACAGAGTTTGAGTGTTTCTCTCGGTCGTTATTACCCACTTAGAACGACTCCGTGATCTCACACTTGATTCTCATTCAACATTCGGAACCATCTCCATTCCTCCGGACGCACGGCAGAAGACTTGTTACCTACTCACTCCAGTGTTTCTACAATTGTTGCTTGTTGCATGAATATAAATTGCTTCCAGGTCTACTTATTAGTAGCAATACCTTTATTTTCACTTTCGGGAGATGGCAATTTTTGTCCTTTTCCAAATCCATAATTTCCACTCTTATGTTGTAGACTATTTTAACAACTGTCATTTCGTATCTGTCTGTCAGAGTGTTTGTTTGTCAGCCGTGTGTACGCAAATACTTGTAACAAGCTTCATTCCTACAGTTTTCATCCGATTGTGATGAAATTTTCTGAGAATGTGCTGATTACGCTGTTTATGGTTCCCAAATAATTCAATTTCTCAAAACGTCACTCTGCGCATGCCCAAACAAACAATACGTAAAACGTCTTTTCAGCATTTTTTCATCGAACTTGCTCAAATGTGGATGGTAATTCGAGGATGCCGGTTTAAAATCCTAAATAAATTTCAACTCGTTCTTATCATCACTCCATCTGCTGATTGAAGAGACAGACCCGAAATACATGTCGATTCGCCCATTTGAAGGCGTTGTTGTCTTCGGGAATTCGCTCCATGGGCCGTTATTTTCCACATCTCTTAACATTAAGAATCTTTCAAGTTTATTTACATTTCTAAATCTATAAATTCAAGTTACCTATAGATGAACTTGTTTACCATACCCAACTTCGCCGACGTGTGTAGCATAATTTAGGATATAAATTGTTGTAGTAAAGAAAATTATAGCTTAGTATAATATAAACACACTTAATATTTCAGAATGTCTTCGAACGGATTTCCATGAAGACAATTTTGGAAAGCTTTTATCAAAAGTCTTTAGTGAAATTCATCGCAATAGCTTCATTTCCCAAGAGAATTCGCAAAAACACGCATTTTTGTTATCCCTTCAAACTACTCTGGAGGATTCAACCATAGGAAGAGAAATTCGTACAGTTATTTATCTTGTTATTGTTCAGAGTTGCGAATGGCGGTGGTCGTGAAAATCTTATGCAGATTACTATGAACTGTTTCATGTTCAAATCCACTTCCTGCTCCTTGAGCTTCGTATAAATTCCGATATCCCTCCCACAGGTCGCTGATGTTGGGGGTTTAGCCGGTAATTCTGACTTACTGGGTGCAGCGACTCAGGCCTAACTCCCCTTTCCCAAAGCAGGGCTGAGGGCCGGAGGGCTTAGCGGGGCTATTCAAATTTAAAGCTCTCCCGGCTTTCCAATTTGTGCTCCGAGCTATCGAACTTGGCTTGCATCCGATTTCTCTTGGAGATTGTACAATTTGTAATCCGACATAACATTGCACGATTTCCGGAATTGCACCATGAAACCAACCTACTACCACACGTCTGTTGACGTTAGGTAATACTCCTAACTCAGAACAGAGATATACGGTCAAGGACCCCAGTACTTCAGTTACAACTCAACACTATTTGTTGGTTTTATTTTGACGAGGCGGGGATGGTGTGCGCATTTTCCCCTTCCAAGGGCTGAGGCGATTATGCCTGCAACTTCCGGAGCATATAGCTGAAGCTAAAAGGCGTCAGGTTTTTGGCAGTTTAGCAGCTTCAGCAACTCTTTGTGACTATAAAGGGCGAGTTAATACAGTAAAATGGCTGAGAGGAGTTGGAGAATCTCATGATGTTTTATCTAAAGCATTTTCTGATATGACATTGAGAGTTTTGCCATTAGTCGATGGTCTACGTATTAGTCCTTTTAGAATCAACTTGATGTTATAAAGGCAAGATTCCACGAACTGTACGTCTAAAAAGTACACATTTACTACCCACTTCATAAATTTCATCAGTACCATCCTGCGGTTATTAAACTTTAATTATTAAATGCTCTCTGCACGTTACACTTAAACACAATTTACAGCTCGCTGATTACATTTTCCTATGACTTTTCATATAGATGAAATGGAAAAGATTCAATGAGATACACTAGAAATGCGGATATCAATTTCAACAAACCGGATATTAGACACAGCAAAGTAAATATACACATTTCTGTATCCATTATTGGCTAAGCTCGTTTTGTTGTTTCTTGATTTCCCGTGATTTCCGCAATATCCGTTCCACAATAATTCCAATACAGTAGGCGTTATTTAATTTTCAGTGTATTAATATAAATATTTTACTGCGGTAAACCTTTAGGTGGTAGAGTCCATCAATCAAGATTATTGCATCTCTCAACTAAATACATCTCCAAATTTTAACATAGATATTCATTATTTTTCTGGGTTTAAACTCATAAACTTTTTGCATAGATTGTCGCTTTCCTTTGTGAAAATCAATCACTCAATCAATTTTTCCACACCTTTTTTGGTAAGTAGTAACCATCATGTTACGTGTCAGCTTGAACGGGGAAAAGCAGCATGACTAAATGAGCAAATTTCTCTCTAATTATATTGCTTTACACTCTATGAAATGTAAGCACTTGATATCATATGTTATATCGTGGGGTAAAATTCTTATTTCTAAACAAAATCCCGCTATAGCATCAAAAAAATGGTTGATTTCTCACCATTTCTGGAAGATTGTTTAAAACCACTATTATAGTGATATAAATTTATTTGTCACCTAATTTTGAAACAACTAAGTGTTCGGCTTTAAAAACATGTATTTACCTAGAAAACTAGACCACTTATAATGCAGACTAATGCATGAAAAAAGTAATACTTGTACATCCAAAATAAGGGAACTTAAAAACCCATCCGAAATTAATTTAAACTTTGTGATAGCTTGAATGCTCCGCCGCTCTTTGGGTTTATCATTTTCAATACTAAGCCTTTTCAATCATGTTAGTACAAAATGTGTGTAACCGTCGTCAAACTTCCTCATTTTACGTTCGTAGGTGCGTAGATTCAAAATTTGCGGTTTCTGTCCGCCATCCGGCGGGTCATGAAAAATTTTAAAATTAATGTAAAAAATCCCTTCGTACATTGACTCCACTTGGGTTCTAGTTGGTCTGAACTGAAGCCAAGCCGATCGCCTTACCCGCACAGACGCTAGGATTCAAAAACTCACACAAAAAACTCGCCAAAAAAACGTTGTTTCCGAGGTTTTAACTGAAAAGAGCAGGTGGGGTAATTCATCTGCTAGTAATTTCAGACGAAAAATCGGTTGGGATGGTTTTCAGACCAATCCGATCTCATTT
Source organism: Creontiades dilutus (assembly GCA_031894815.1). NCBI lineage: Eukaryota > Metazoa > Arthropoda > Insecta > Hemiptera > Miridae > Creontiades > Creontiades dilutus. Next base: position 2,434,895 of record JAVIWC010005620.1, read on the forward strand.
GACTCAGAAGATTGAGATCTTCAAGAAGAATGAGTTCTTAAAGGTGAAAATGTTGAAAACGGTAGTAAATTTTTATTTTGTACATTTTTTTTTTTTCTAGTTTTGACTACTTGGCAATCAGAGAAAGTTTTGGTGCGTGGTCAATGATGATAAAACTTTGTGGAACAATTTGAGTAGTTTTTTATTTAAAAAATTGAAATCATATTTTTGAAAACACTATTGGTTTAAGGTAAGGTTCTGGTCGTAATGGTTTTCGGGATTCTACTCACAATTGACCAAAACTGATATAATTGGTACTTTTTCGGAACAAACTCCAGTAGTTTTTGAGCTCTTCAAAAGCAGGTCTGCACTTCGGGGTTTGGGAGGTTTGGAAGCCATTCTAAGAGAAACAGTTACTACCAGTAATGAACAATTGACTGGTACCCTTAGTTGAGTTCGGGTCTTGACAGACTTACTACGTGTAGGTGTGTACCAACGGCTTAAATTTCCATAAATTTCCCGTTTCAGAGGCTGTAAAAAGCGCTCTTTCCCTTGGTTAATACATAGATTAGTTCTTCAAGCCTCGTTCTCACCTGTTTCACAAAAACTGCTAGGTACGGCAATTTGGAGCTGTAATAACGAAACCTTCAGAAATCCTGACTGTAATGAACGTGACAGGAAGCACCTTTACAAAGCAGCGCAGAGCGGAAACGGAGATTAAAAACCTCCATTAATGGTATGTTATCATTGGTACCATTCTACGGTGAAATGGTGCATTCATCATGAAACCAACTTTCAAAACTTTCACTTTGCTATTATGACGACTGCCAGATGAATAAATTGAAGTTTTATAGGATTTTATATTCATGTGGTACGTTATTAAATTTTAGAAAGGATATAGTAACTCACAATTGGAGTGATAAATATTTATAGAACAAGAGACCTCATTTATAAGCTGTAACTTCTTGTTAGTGACGTAAAACTTTTATGAGTTTTCACCAATTTAGCGCATATCTAAGAGTTCTAGGAAAATTCGAATTTTGAAAGCAATATGAAGTTCCTTTTGGAACATTTGCTGGGGTGAAAAGAACATGATGAATTCAAAACGAGGTGGCTCACCTCGTCAAATTCGACATCATAAACGGATGGAGACATTGTAGATAGCGAATCGCAACAGCATAGCGGATATCCATCAAACTTCACTTCGGATATTGAAAATAATAAAAATAAGGATGTACAAAGTATTACTCAAAGGCGGATAACTCTTGCCTGTAAATCGCTCATTTTTGTCATTAGACGTGTTATGAGGCACATATTTCAAACTCGGCTATTACATGCCTTGTAATTGAATTGTAGATGCAATAAAAAGAGAGCTACTTTTATACTCCACCTCCGCAGATCAGTTAGGAAAGACATTAGCCATGAAGGCCCTTCAGCTGATCTGTGATTGTAAATGCCTTGTAACAGACTTATAGCAATACTAAAGAGGGCAGGATAACTTTGTCATGAACATAAATCCTGATACATTGAAACTTAGCTAATCCTTCAGAACTTAACAAAAGCTGTTATCTACTTACATACAATGTTGTAATATACTGTCCGCTCACCTAATACACCTACCTACTCTTCATTGTCTTAAAATACATAACATCTGTTATGGAAAACTCGTTTTCAAAAAAGAATTTTTTTAAACAAATCCCATAGCAATTATATTTGATTAGATCGTCACAATTTACTACTCGATTTGAACTAAGTTCAGACACGTTCATATTCACATTCCTGTTGTTATGTTTTTCTGTCATAGTTCTTTCTCTTGGATTGAATGAATGGACGTAAAAGTGGTAAGAGTGGGATCATTCGATTCATTCGATGGGTATCTCTCAATGGCAAACATGGAAACATTTGCGTTACTTCTGATGTTTTCGATATTACGGTGTTTAATATTTCAGCCCTTAACGGTTGATCGAATTCGATACTGAGAACTCAGTCTCAGCCAGACTCCAAATGTTTCTTTTGATTCAGTAGTTTCGGAGAAAAGGTTCGGACGGTAAACTACCATCTACGCTCAAACTCGCAGATCCTTGAAAATTTCATAAATTTCGGATGAATACTGCAAGCAATCATGTCGTCGTCGACGACACACGAAAGTCTCACAAACAACATACAGACTGGCACGAAATTAAATTTGTTAGAATGGGATATACGAGAACGTAAAATGAGAGTGGACATTTTGATTTGGGAAAAAAATGTCTATTTCAAGCTTCCTACTGGTGAGGTCCTCTTGACGGCACAGGAGGTTGATTTGCTTCAAATAATCGAACCCGCCAAGAGTTCAGTCATGTTTGTTCACTATTCTCAGTGTATTTATAATCAAACTAGCCTCATTCGATTTTTTTCCCATATTTTCGCTAAATCTACAAACTATTATCTACTCTTTGAATGGTGTTTAATTTTCTAGGGAGGGTTTGATAATTTCCTTCTTCCGTGGACAGAGTCGGTATAATATAAAAAGCCAGGCAACCATTATTATTGCAACCTTGTGATTAAGAAGTGGTTGTACTCCTAGTTGTTGTGCTCACATTCTACTACCAGAGTTTTATTTTTTTTGGGTTTACATACTGATTTTATTTCTGTAAAATTTCTGGTTTCTCATAAATGTAGTGCTTAGGTAAATAGTATAGAATTACATTATCCATGGAGGGCTCCTCGTCGTTACCCGACCTTTACAGTTAGTTATGTATGTAAATAACATTTGGCATTGTTGTTATAAGACCTACAATGTTAAAAGAACACAGATAAATTTAATCAAAATATGCTAAAATATATATAAAAACTCATAAATGGTAGAACGCCAAAAATCCTGGATGCAAAAAGACTTGATAGTACTTCAAAAATGCATATCTGAAATGTTCAATTCATTCTCTCTTCCAACGTCATGTACATTGAATGGGTTTAAATTTTAAACTCCTCAGTTTTCTGTGGGAAGATGTTTCAACTAGATAAAAGGTCTTCTACGGACGGAGAGGTCTCTCAAGGCCGCCACCGGGAGCAACAATGGGAAGCGAACCGTTTCAATTTTTACGGTTCATTCAGAACGAACGGCGGGCGGTTCGAAGCTCAAGGAACGTGGAATAACTTGAGCGGTGAAAGGGCCTCTCCCTTCCTTATCACCTCAAAAAAATGAGTACAAATGATAAGGTTGACGTGTATTTTGACTTCATGGTCAGATGACGTTATCAATGTCTACTTAATTGTGTTATCAGGTCGTTTTTGACATCAGCCGTTTAATTCAAACTGCGTTCATGGGAGTTGGTCAATAATACGTCAATAATTAGGACGACGTTTCGTTTCATTGCTTAAACGTCCTCAGGGCTATCACATTAGTAAAGAAGCTGAATTTTTGGGAAAATTAAATAACATACTTGGAATATTCATCCTGTTTACAGTACAACAAGATTATTATATTGAACACACTAGGTCATGTCCTAGGAAACTAGGCCGACGTTTCGTGTTATTGCGATCATATCATGGCTATGTTATTAGTAGAGAAGCAGAAAGTTTTGAAGTTTTTAGCAAAATTAATTAATATATTTGGAACATTAGTCCTATACTAGAATACAAAGATTATTATATTAAACGCACAAGGTTAAATCCAGCCGAAATTATATTCATTAGCTGAGGCACATGATTCTGTTCTATATCACATGTCATGAATGTAAATTAATATCATTAAAATTGGTTACCGAAGAGGATATAAAAGAATGACGAGTATACATAACTTGTACACATACAAAATTTTTCAAGACCTTCTAATTTATTGGAGTTGAATTATCTAACCATATGGTATGTGGATATCCATAGGCGCAATGATACGTGTCACATTATCTTGTTATTATATTCAGTACAGTTAACATGCAAATGCCTTGGCCATACTTTTCAATAAATATTAGTGTGCTATAATGAAAATTTTAAAATAGACATCTATTGAATTAAGTAATAAGTTTTCTTCGTCGTTATTGTCATCAATCACAATTACTTACTACAACGTAGGCTTTTTAAAAAAGTGTAGCAACTCATCTTTTATATTTAGTCAAGACGCCAGTCGTAGTCCTTTTTATTAGGTAACTGTCAGGTTTATTGTATATTTCGTTCGTTGCCTTATTGATTCGTACTTATCCCTAAAACCCCGTATAAGGGATATTTTCTACTGCTTCCTCACTACCAAAATTTGATTTCTCCAAAATTTAAATTGCCATTTTCTTCTTGCGTTACAAAGCTAACTGATCAATTTATGCCCATCTACCTATGTCAATTCCGTGTCACGTACAAAGCTATACTAAATTTTAATCGAGTTTTGATGAAAATGTAGCTATTTTGGGTTAGCTCCTTGTTGGTTCTGAACATTCAAAATCGCCGCATCAACGGTAACATGTGAAATGGCAAAATTGAATGTATCAACACCTTTTTGACGATGCCAGTTGACGAGGGAAATTGCTAATATCAGGTGGAAAAGTGACTTTTTATGTGATGAATCGCAAGTGAGTCATCTTTTCACGCCGTTCTTTCGTGCAAAACGGAGGTATCACGTAAGAGAGTTGTAGAGAACAATAAATTATGTCGTTACAAAAAAGGCTGTTCAGTTTCTACCTTTATTACTCAGTTAATACTTACTTGAAAGACAGGCCTTACCTATAACATGATGAAGTAGGCAGTTAATTCTTTATCAATGAAGTACAATATGTACTCAAGGAAGTGCTCGTTTTGAAAGAATAAAGGGGTTTTTACGAGTTTGTGTTTAGATGTTGATCTGGACCATCCTGGGGATACAGAAAATGTTGTCTTTCGAGAGAGGGATAACTCGGTTTTCTTTAATTTCAATGAACTAGTGGAATAATGGTCTAGTGGAATAGTGGAAAAAAACAATCGGCTTGATGTAGGATTTGGCTCAGAAACATTCCTGTTTAATGGGTAATTAATATTAATTCATATGTTGAAAGTGGCCGTAACTGTTAACGTCGAACTGTTCGATTTACTTCCACCATAACTCAGTCTAATGTAAATTTTGAGCAAATTTACTTGGAAACGAACCACTCTCACGGATCGTGGGCATGAACATGAACCAGAGTAAGTTAATTTCACGATTCAGACCATTTCCTTAATCCGGACAAGTTATACACTGTGAGGGTGAGGGTCCCCTGCAACAGGTGCTAAGCTAAAAGAATGCGTCTGGTAGGGCCCCGGTACCTCTTCATTCTCTCTTACCCTTCAGTTCGGTTAACTGAGAACATCATTTCACCCGCGAGAGAAATAAAGAAATTAAAGCGAAAAGTTTTATTTCATTTTTTTACTGTTCGGAAAGGGAGGCAGTTAACGACGCGAAAAATTGAATCTATTACTTGACTCGGAGAAACCCGGTTGTGAGAAGAAGTTCGAACGTGTGCGACATTCCAATCGAGATTATAGTGATAAACGTCAATAAACGAGTGCCGCGGAGTGAATAGTAATGTTTGACAGGTGTCGACGAGTGTCAAGAAAGCGAAACAGTCGATTCGTCTCTCAATAAATTATCGCTCATATATAAATGTGTGTGATAGACATGAATAGGAAACAGGAAAGGACATCACAAACTGAATTTATATTTCAGCTTATAGGCCTTTTTCAATTGTGGTATTGGCTGATATATGAGCGACAAATGGTTGTTGAACATGAAAGCCTTTTTCTGTTTCTCTGTCTAATTTCGCCTCAATGATGACATCGGATATTCATTTACAGTGAAAGTAGGTCACTCGAGTCAAATTCCACTCTTCTTTGCCATCCTCTTGAGAATTACTGCAGTTTCAAACATTATCATTTATTGCAGAAATACGTGATATATATGTTGATGAGCTCCATCGGGATCTCGAGCTAGAAACAATCATTAAAGTGAAGCGACTACGATTACAATGTATTGTAGTTGTAGTATACAACTGCCTGTAGGACAAAAGACATGTGTTAGAGGGCATTCGAGGCGTTGTGAAACAATGGAAAGAATTTAATTAATGGAAACAATGAAAAGTTATGTCAATCATTGGTGGATCATATTTAAATAACACCCACCCACACACACACACACACCAAGCCTGTACAAGTCCAACACATTCAAGAGAAAATCTCAATAAATGATTATCACATCAGCAGTCGACTTTAATGTTGATGCATTTTTGGTTGGTTGAAATTTGAATCTTTCAAATTAAAATACGGATTCTTGACACATATTTTCAGCTTTAAATTTCAAACATTTCATCATAAAACGGAAGGAAAAGATTTCACGTGAGGTCGATACACCTTTGAGCTACACGATCTTGAGCTCGTTTCTTCTCCTATTGTTTATCTTTACCTGGGAAATTCGGAAGGTACTATTTGTTTTTCCTTGCTGCAGGGAAGCTATCATCCCTTGTAGTATAATTCCAGACAGATCTAAACCACTCTAGCTTGTGATGGGTTAGTGCGACAGGTGTCTCAAGTGACTCTATGGGGTAGTTGCCATTGAGTCATTGACTCTTCTAACTGTCCCACTGCATTAAAGTAAATTAACTTGACGTTGCAAGCTCAGTTATCATGATTCTATTAAAGAAATTTTGAGAAAAAAGTTGATTCATTGCTGAAAAATAGAGACAGGGCCTGTTTGAACGTGACTAACTGTATGGAATCAATAACTGCTAAAGCACCGCCAACATGTACTGACGAAAGGTAGTTCTGAAGATCGTGGACGTGTCCTGATTAAGGAAATAGTCTCACTCGTGAAATAATTGCAGAGTAGAGCAACTATCTAACGATATAAATAACGAGTAGTACGCTGGAATCGTTCCTACGTTAGGGCAGCCGTGGGAATAGAAGGGAGCGCTGGGAAGCGAAAAACGAGCCGAAGAGAAGGATGAACCGCGGCCACCGGCGGCCTTGGGGTCCCGAGCCGGGCGATGTGATAGCTAAAGCTAACCCGAACCCACCCACCGCCTCCGCCAGCCTCACTTCCTCCCTCTCTTCCTATTCTCCCATAGCCACGACCTGAAACGTCTTCTCTCGGTACCTTTTTTTTGTTTCTCTCTTAGAAAGGAATTCACGTTCATCAGCTGAGAAAAGGGAGAACAAAGAAATGGGACCTCCTTTTCGTGAGGGCCCCAGCGACGTCAGTGTACGTCAGTTTGCGTTCCGTGGAAAGTATGGAACCGAAGCTCTTTGAATATTCTCAGAGCGTTTCCTGAATAAATTTGTGCACCGGCTTCCAGCCCTTTTCGCATCAGTAGTCAACCAAAAGACCTACCTACAGCAATAGATTTAAACCTTTAAAATATTTATGTGCAAATGATAAAAAATGCAGTGATGAAAAAGAGTAGTTTCCCGTTCTGACGGTTGAGGCGATTAGCCTGCAACGCGATTAAAGATCCCAGGTACAGGTACGAGGGAGGAGTTTCAAGAAACGGGAAAGGCGGGATTATCCTGGTACATTGACTATTTTCCTTATGGGAGAATTCAAAGGAAATGAGCTTTAGGGCTGTCTATATTAGAGGCCAGTTACCAGGCTCTGATAACATATAACAAGAGAGTGACGCAATGGAGTAGTTTCCACGTCCAGAGGTATCAACGCAAGAAGTATGCATGTTCCAGGAGATGCCAGAAGCCTCTGAGGATCCAGGTATAGGCTCTGGAGTAGCAGCTTCCGTACCAGTAAGTTGGTGAAACGTGGAAGTACAGATTTCATCAATGTAAAGTCAATTTCTCACACCTTGAAACGGAAACAATACGACTTCACATTGAAGAAGGTGTTTTCACTAAATAAAAATATGAAGTGCGGACTTAATTAGTGCGAATTCGATTCATTACTTATAAGACCGAGTTTGGGCAACGAACTGCATACTTGCTACTGCCTAATCATCGATCAATGTCATGGAATCCTAGGATTCAGGCCCCCTTAAATTTGGAGATGCTGTACCTGTTTTGTGGTTTCAACTGGGGAAGTGTCCTTAGTGCACGACTTACTACTTGAGTGGTTATTGGACTACGAATGGTACCATCAAGTGTTCCTTTATGAGAATGAAATCTAAACGTCCTGGAATCAACATCAAAGCGTGAGTCTGATTACAACGTGACACCCCCCAGTGAGGACCATTAAAGGAGGTAAAGGGATCGTACAGTGATGAATTTCATCCTATTTATTAAAATTATGTACAGCTGGAAGGTCTCGTTGAAGCATCTTTATAATCTTCTTCATCTCTGTAGTGGTCGTTGTGAGGGGTTGACAGCGTCTCAATGTGATAATAACAATAATGGAGTGAACAAATGAAATACATGTCCCCGGATATTCAATCCATATTTGAGGTCGAATTAATAATATCCGGTAATCGAAATTGTACCTATTTCAGAAGCAATCGTGAAATAGAGATTTTAATACCACCACTTTGCCACTATTAATCTAATTATTGTTTCTAATGAATGGTTTGATTGAGCTTTCTATGGTTTAAAGAGGTACGAGACAGGACAAGGGAGAATGGATATATGAGTACAGAAGAACTATGTACGTTCTGATAGTTCAAAAATAAGTTTTTCGGTAATGTTACAATTGGACGTTCTATGATTCGAAATTCAGAGCAAGGACACTCTTTCATGCTGCAAATATATGCATAATCGAGTCATCACTCGAGTAGCTTAAGTTCCAAATTCGTACCGTCCATACTGTATGCAATGTCACCTGTTTTATTGAATACATTATATCTGTCTATACACTTATTCCTAGCTGTAAATATGAGTATGATATTTACTACTGGAACATACGAGATGGAATCCCATAGAGAATGGATTATAAAACGATAGTTTTCTTCTGAGGTGTTGAATCACAATAGTTTCTACCCTTGAATCAGAAAGTGGTTTATACTTTTCTCCACAGAGTATTACAGAACCACGAAAATCGGGAAAGGTGTAATATCTTCCAGGTACATTACTTATAAAAATTTTTTTACATAAATGAATTTTCCTCTTGATCTCGCCTGCTTTACAGATAATGAGAGTTTCTAAGCACGTATAACGCCACTCAAACGATATCGGATTGAAGGATCCCCTCAAATTATTGCGAACCGTTTCACATAATCGCCTTCTTCTCAGCCCCTTCAAACTCGGGTGATATTATGTAAATCACGGCCGTTCCTTTAGAGGTCAATCACACTTTTGACGAAAGAAAAACTCGGAGGTAAAAAAAAAATATAAAGTTGAAAGGACACCCCTCTCCTTCTATTGCCGTCTTCAAGAGATTTCTAGAAACAGTTCTCAGGTTGTTTTTATCGAGTAAACCAGATAGGTTGCTTAGTGACTACCCCCGAGGCTTTTCATTTCTGAATGACAAGAAGGGGAGCAGGTAAGGAAAAGTGAAAAGGAGAGATGAAAACGTCTACAGAAGAAGGAAATGGGAGGGGAAAGGCGGAGAAGTAAAATATTTATTCTGTGGAAAGGGGAAAAATCTCTGGAAGGGAAGATTTTTCCTGAAGAGATGAAAATACGGGATTTAGATCGCCTCCCGTTTCTTTCGGACTTTATATTTCATTTTAAAAAAGGATAGATGGATAAAGGCAGGGGAGGAAGGGTCCCCGAATAAATAAGGCAAAAGGTTGAGGAAAAGCTAACAGATTTATATACTCGGATATGCCTTTTTTTAGCTCCTTCTTTATGTCTTTGGGGAGTTTTGTGTCTTTTACCTGGGACGGCATTATGCGGTATGGATGATGGTTTCGCCTTGGGTTGATTCACGTTGTGCATGTTTATGTGGCGGTGAGCTAGGGTGGTGATGGGGTAGCGGAGGAATGGTCTTTGAAGGGAGGAATTCCGTGGTTATACTGAGGGTCGCACGGTGCTCTGGATTCGTCTGAAAAGGTGCCGGGGAGGTAAGTGTTCCGAGAAAGGAAACATTTCAACCCCTTCTTGATATTATCGGACGGTTCTGACGAGATTTTGTTCTGTAGTAGCTGTAGAGTTCGTGTATGATGAAAGTTTGGTGTGACACAGTTTCTTCGTCACCAAAACATGAAATTACACATTATTAAAATTGGTGAAATAATCTTATATTCCACATCAGATTTATGTGTTCGTATACGTAGTATATTGAGATGGAGGATAAAATGTCTAAATCGGCGACAATTTTCGGTTTGGCACTAAAACAAATAACAGTTCACTCTTTCCAACGGTACAATCAAATTTAAAATTAACTCTTCAGTTGAGGGAGTTACGGCCATTTTACTGAGACCATGTCCAAAACACGAAGAAACTCTTATTACTGAAATAACTTGGATGCGAAGCCTCTAAAAAGAGAACTACAGGAGGCACTTTTTGTTGCGAATTCGTTGTTTATTACGAGGGTGAAGCAACGCGCACCTTATCGTGTAAACCTTGCATTAGAATATACGAACTGCCATAAATAAAACCGTATTCAATTTTTTCAATACTATTATTAAATGCCGTTTATTAACAGAAAGAATAATTTGTATGTTATAAAGAAAGTAATGTAATTCGATTCTTTTTTTACGGAAAAAATACAATAATTCACTGGTCCATAACTTGAAGAAATCGTCGGAGATCAGGAGATGCGTGAAAATAAGTATGCTTTGTTGAACAACTTCTAGGGAATAAAAAACGGAGTAAGATAGAACGTTGTCTATATTTCCACGACAGTAAAGAGTTACACATTTAAATCGATTTCGACGGTTAGGTCATCATCAGTAACAAACATGAACTACCTAACTTACTGACCGTCGAAATCGATTTAACTGCGTAACTCTTTACTTTCGTGGAAATATAAACAACGTTCAATCTTACTCCGTTTTTATTGAAATGGGTTTGCACAACTTCGTCGCGAGTGACTTAGTCCTAACTTCTAGGGAATGAAACAAAAATCAAAAATACAACATTCCTACAGAAAAAGGAAAATAATATTATAAGCAATACAAGATGTATTACACATTCATTAATGAAGGAGGTTTAATAATGAAAAGTCATTACCCAGACCAATAAACAATTTCTGCATTAAATATTCAATAATACTAGCTTTGAATTCATTGAATTTTTCAATAATTTTAATGTGAGGAGGTAGAGTTATATAAAATGTCCAGGGGCTGAGCGAAATCTGCCTCTAATAGAAATCCCATTTAGGGTAAGGTAGCATGATGCCAGAATGCAGACGAGGTATACCATGCAACCTAGGGAAAGGGAAGGCGGTGACTGAAATAATATTGGAGCATCTAATAGATAAATAAGACGTGGAGGGAGAATATCAATTTTTATAGACAATGGTTTTGTGGCTTTGATATCCCGATTTGAATATAAAACGCAGTACTGACTTTACTGCAACCTCGAATAATTTAAAATACGGCTGATATGCCCTGCCTCAAATAGGAATAAGTAAGTCAGAACAGAATACAGGCTTGGAATACCATTCTTAAGGCTGATATGGGAAAGAATTTATTGAAAAACGAAAAAATAAATGAGGATCTTCTTATTGTATTACTTACTAAAATAATATGACATTTCCATTTCAAACACTTGTTAACTGAAACACCCAAGGGTTATTGGCAATGAACTCGTTGTATTGGGCAAGAACAAGGATGAGATGGGCATAAGCTTCATGGAACTTGGAAATGATTCTCAGACGAGTCATTCTGACCTGTCTCAGTGATGTGCTTCATATACGACGTTTTTTTATTGACTAACAGTCAACGCGATAATGTTTTACATTTGTCTTATTCGGTGTACTCCAATCCAGAAAAACAGAAAACAATGTGATCTCTCGATTTAGCAGGATTGTTAGGAACATTAAAGAAGCTTTGTATATTAGTTGGCGGCGTATTTGTGGCTGTTCCGTTCACAACGGAGTTTGTCGACCTTGAAGGAACGAAACTTGGTTCACGGGGGGGACCCGTAAAGTTCCGATGCCCCCAGGTGATGGTAAGCCGGGTCTAGTATGAACTCGGCGAGCGCAAGCCCGAGGTCTCCCAAACCTGACATCACATCCACACGACCTTGGGAGCTCCTTCTTTCTTCCGCCACTATAATCAGCCGCTCCGGGAGGCCCTTCGCTTTTTCTCTCGTTCCGACCGTCGAGTTTTGGTCGAGTTTCGACTCTCGGAGCCGGCCGGAAAAGAGAAAGAGAGAGGAGAGAAAAAAAAGTAGTTGTGAAATTATGGTGCCTCGATGGTATCACGGCGTCGAAGGAATGTCATTATCGGCTAGAACGTGAGTTTATACTGTCATCCCGGTCGTAAATCTGCTGGGTTCTGTTTGGATCTCAGAAGTAAGATATCGTGAAGTGTTTAAGATGTAAACTTGAAGTCCTATCTAAGCATCTTCACTATAATGACTTTATCAAGCTCCAAGTCCTCCGCCAAACTCTGAAAACGAGCTAAATTTTCTGGTAGGTACCCAATAAGATTGAGATCAGGCTGATGATATCAGCAACGCTGACGGTAGTGTAGTTACATAGGACCAGCCCCGTGGAGAGGCACTGGACCCAATGCCACCGGGCCAAGCCTCCATACGGGGTCCCAGATTTTCTTGAGATTTTGAATATATAAATTTTAACTTATTCAATCGGTATTTCTCCCTTAATTTTTCTCTCTCTCTCTCGAAATGGCTCATTATTTATTAACGCAAACGCTTTTTTTTTCTTTAAGGGGCCCCAGGTGAGTTTTTCTTCTGGTCCTGGCTTTTCTCCCCAAGGCCCTCTGCATAGGACGTCTTCTTCAGGCTTTCTTGAACTTTTCCCACTTTTGTGCCACTTTTTTCTTCTAAGTTATTAGTTTACATACCTACTGTTAGATTTGAAGAACAGTGAGTGACTGCAGGGAATTCTCAAATTACTGACCGGCATAAATGTATAGGAGATACCCACTAGAGTATAAAAACACACCAAACAATTACTTGCTAGTTATGAACGGTAACTGTGGTAAACATTTGACAACTTCAACCTTCCGAAAACGTCATATTTTTTAAGAATACCGATGATTTTAATGCGTTTCTTCCCAAAACGATTCCCTACTTGCGAATCCACTACCGAAAATCTAGCGTTGCCCTTCGGATGGTAGAATAATTTATTGCGTACGCTAAAGCAGCCTATAACCTGGGAATCACCCCTATATACGATTTGAATGACTAAATAACTCGGAAATCCCATAAAAGTACATTCTTGGCCAACACGTGAATTGATACTGCCATTTTGTCATAAATCTGTTAGATCCGGTTTGGGTGTCAAAACTAAGATATTATGAAATGTTCATGACGTAAAACTTGAAGTCCTATCTGGTATCCCTACAATGACTGCATCAAGTTCCGTTAAATTGTGAAACTCAAAAACGATCTTCTGGGGCACCTAATAGTGCCTGGCTGACAAAAGTATGCATAAAAAGCTTTCCTGACGTATTGCTCCCCCCAAATATGGAGCATGGACCACTTTTTCTATTAATTCCAACAGTATGTCACTATTCAACAACATTGCAAAACACCATAGAAATTCCAACACAGTACATCATTCCTACGAATGGTTTCAATGGCTTCAAAAAATATCCTACTTCTTGGTGTATTGAATGCTTTATTGATCATGCTCCAGATTTAAATTGCTATTTCTAGGCTGGAGTTGTGAAATTTTGTGGCACAGGAATATCACAGCGTTAAGGATTACATGGGCCAGGACTTGTGTTTATAGCGTCATACTGTTTGGGTTTCAGAACTAAGATGCTGACAATCATTGTTGTAAGCTGCTTAAGATGTAAAACTTGGAGAAGAGGATTGTCATTGATGAGTACCTTTGCAATGTATACTGCATCAAGCTCTTATTCCTCTGCCAAACTCTCAAATCATCATGGTCAAACCCTCGCATTGAGACTGATATAAAACAGATGATATTATAAATGACACTGATAATTTGATGGATGATAATGTAGTTACAGATGAAATCTTCGTCAGATTCTTCTGGACTTTGCGTCCTCCCAACATGGGGTTTACAGCATCTTTTGATTTGAATTCTCCACTATTCCTAGATTTTCATCACGAAAAACCTTTGCAATCTCTTGAAACTAGATTAATCTTATAAAGGTACTACAAAATGTAATTTATATGTGGTTTTAAGGAATGACTTTCAGCTATGTTGCACCTGGCTAGGGAGTGTGATTTTCGAACAAAACTAGTCAAATCATGATGCCTTGATGTCATCACAACCTTCACGAATGTCATTATCGACCAGAACGTGAGTTTAATCTGTGGGATCCAGAATCTGCTTGATTTCGTAGGTACTCTTCTCATAACAAAGCTGTCGACAAATTCAAATTTGCTGATATCAAAACTTCAATGTTGAAGAATTGAAAATATTAATGTGAATGTATTACGTACCTTTTTTCAAGTTTAGTAATTTCATACTAATATTCCTAAAATGGATTCGTGAAATTTTGTCGCTTCCATAAAGTTCAAATGATTTGAAAAGATTCAATATAGGTTTTCTTGTTTTTCGTTTAAATTTTCCTTGATAGTTTTTACGGCTATGAGAGGTACAAGTGATACATGGTTGCGGATATCATTAACTCAAGTTCATTGATAATTTACCGACAATGTATTTATTGGATTGTTCTGAAGAAATTGGAAAGCGATGGACTCTAAAAAAACCTACCTATTCTTCGTTTCTTTAATAATTTGGAGAGTTTTCAGGTTTCAAATTAAGTACACGGATCGACTTTTCAGGAACTGAAAGGGCAAAGTTGGACGTCAAGACTATTGGCAGCCCTTTAACGATTCCAATTTTCTGAGCGACGTGTTTTTCAATTCGTAATGAGCTCCTGGAATTAGAAACAAACTCGGTCAGACAAATCAATTCACCTATCAATTCTGTCGGAATCGTCCGTTGGGTTGGAACGGGAAAGGATCCACCGTTTCCACCGTTGAAGCTGCAGAGCGAGTTCATAAGTCAACTGTTATAATCAGATCTACGTCACCGCCCATTAAGGCCATCAAGAACTGTATAATGATATTCCTCTCGACTTGCTCCGCTGACACGGGATCCTAGATCTCTCACTTCCTACCCTGGGGCAAACAAATGGAGACTCCAACTTCGTGATTGCAGGGATAGATTAAACTATTTTGATTGGATAGCGTGATAAATACAAGCTCAAGCAAATCATTTGTTTACAAGTTATGTATGATTCAAGCGTCTTTTTGTTTATTTGAATCCTGCAAACTAATAGGACATAATGCAGAGAGTCATTCACTGAATAACAATTTTAAATGCAGTTGTAGCCAATATCTATGATGCCAGCAGGGCGGAAATCTGGTGCCCTTTGAGGGAGTTGATATTTTTGGGAAATACTATTGATGGGATGGTTCAGATGAGGCACGCGTAGTAAGATTAGGAAGCGTTAGGGTAGCTTTGAACTATAGTTCGTAGTGGATTGTTTTTCCGGTGCTCTGGGAGCTAATGGTGTCACATCACCCACGGTTTGGTGTCAGATAAACTCGATTGTCCCGCTGGAACACCTCAATATTCAAGTCCCACCATACGCACTCTTCTATCTCGCTCCCATAAACTAACCACGAATCAACTCTAAGCATGTATAGATCAGTTCCAATCTTGTTTGTCATCCACCACATTTTCTTTCCCCATTGTTTATTTTTTCGCTCCTGTAATATTTTGAATGTAATTCATGTTCTTTTGTTTTGTATTCTGCCGTGTATTTTGAATTGGACAGTTATTCATCATATAATCAAACATTCGTTTGTACATACCAAGTACCTTCACAATAAGTCATGCCAGACATTAAAAATGCATCTTATAGTTTACTGATTCAATGCTTTTTTTCACCTAAAATGTGCTCAAGTGCTCAATGCTGCTAGAAGTGAACTATTGACCCAGTATGGTATTGACAAACTCACAGTAATTCTACCTATTTCGACAGTTTTTAAAACTCTTGTAAGAGCAGTCAGATTATATCTGATTCTACCATCACAGCTGGTTGATCATTTCTTCACTGCGGCACCTACACAGATTGTTACTGTGGTGCTCTCACTGTTTTTGCGTATAGGAACTTGAAAATTGTCTTGTCAATTTAAAATCGCTTTCAGTCATATGGAAAATTATGGAATTCCAGCTTTCAAAAAACTTGAACCACAAATAATAATTGTGTAAATAGTTTCCATAAAAATGTTTTGGTATTTGTTCCAAGTATTCCATTGAGCTCATTAAATTGTTTGAATTAAAACCACCGTTATCAAAGCAGCGCTTGAAGAATTTAATATGCAGAGATTGAGACCGCAAGGTTTGTTAACATGAATCGGTGAAATGTTTGGTTGGATTTTTCGTTTCGCGTAGATTCAAAATTGAATATAGATTATAAAATCAATGCAAACAAGTTACTATTTTATCCTTTGATCTGTTTGTTGCATCACCATACAGTAAATAGGGTGCTGTGTTACATAGTTTTGCTATCGATCATTTAGGAAATCGCCAGCTTTCAAAAAACTTGAGCCACAAATAATAATTGTGTAAGTAGTTTCAGCTCCGTTGTTTGTTCTGAGCGTTCCATTGAAATCATTGAACATTGAACCATTTCAATTTAATACCGCCGTTATGAAAGGAGCGTTCTAAGAATTTTATACGCGGAGATGATATAGTGAAGATTAGTGAACTCAACTGGCCAATTCCGTTCGGTCTGAACACATTAACGGATGATGCGTTGAAGCTTTTCTTCTATTGGGATTACGAAAACTTGCCAAAAAAGCAGGCATCTGAACTTCAGCTTCTTCATCAATCAGCTCCAAGTGGTGACATCGAGTCGTACTCTTCTTTGAAAACGTTCAATGTTTGAAGAGTTTTGTGGGCGACATTGGCCAGGCGTCTATTTATCGATGGCGATTTGTTGCTTTTTAATTGTAGCCTATTAATTTATGTTGCCGTTTGTACCTTCAATGGTTCATATCTCGCCTTACCGACCTCTTTTGAGGCCCGATGCCACCATCAGCGTTATGGCTCCCGGTCTGTTCTGACATGATCGTGGAATATCCCAGAACAACCCCCCCCCCCCCCCCAGGTAATAACAGTTAACTGTTAAATCTCGTAAGAAAAAAATGCTTTTACGAATCCGCTTAGATTCTGTTTTACCTGTCTCCGACAGTTCCGAATTGACAGTACCATTCGGCTTATGTACTTTGATTCACTCCATTTTGACATTGTGTAATGTATAGAAAGTTTTATCACCTACACACATCGATTTCATCGGGTCCATTGGCTTTGAAGTTACTCATCAAGCGATTCATGTTAACCCATGCAGAACAGGCATCCATCTTGGTCCCATCTCAGAGGTCGGAATGAATGATTCTACACTTGGAAATATTTATTTAATTTTGCATGACGTCACAACCATTCCTCTAAATCATCATTTATACAGAGTTTCCATTATATTGTCAATACCAGACCTCAAAAATTAACCCGTTTTCCGTTATTTCGAACCAGGAACATAGTTATTTGACCCAACAGTTTCCATTCAGATTCCTTGCAGACAAAAACAACACGACATGAGTAGAGACAACACCCCTGCGTCACCACAAGACAGTACTTGCCTTTTCTTAACCCTTTGCACGCCTTCTGAAAATGATGTTGTCAAAATTATCTATTACTTCTAAACCCTTTGCGTCATCAGCGCTACACGCTTCTTCTGTGAGCATGTATCATGTTCGTAACATTGCAAACTGACACATAAAAACTTGGTTAAAGACAATGTCTACAAAAATAGCTTGAACATTAAAAATTCAACTTCTCAATGGGTGTAAAGTCACAAGACCCCTTGCCTATCCTTACACAAATAGAATATTGATGAATTTGCGTTTGTCAAGTTCGATGATCCTCAAAACATAAGTGGTTTACTTTATAACCAAAGATATTCCATTACCTTGGTTAGCTGTTACACAATGTGAGATAATATAGGGGCTTGTTACATACTTTTTAGCAAGATGCTAGGAACTTGGGTGTATACTTTTCGGTAAATTCATTGGTATGACTGTAATATACACCCCCCCCCCCTCCTTTATCCCACATTTAGCACTCCCTCTGATAATATAGTTGCCGTAGTTATTTATTGCCTCTTAACCATTAAGCTCATCCTGCTCATCAATGCTGTACGGGTCTTCTTTAAACAATAATATATTCAAAACATCGCAAACGAAAACTGCACGACTTGAGTAGAGACAATTCCGGCAGAAACTAGAAAATTCAGAATTAAACTTCATGCAACCCTATTGATTCAGAGTACTGCGTCGGCTGACATGACGTAATATCCTATTTACCGCCCAATGAGCGCATCGTGACACAAGACCTCCGCCGTTGTTTTTAACTGGATGCCTTTTCCCCATTATTCCATCTTTATTTTCTTCTATACTCCAATGTCGTTAGAGGAAACACGCCAAAAAATAACAAAACCAACAAAATATCCCTTTCGGGGTCGTCGGTATGGAATTGCGCGAAAAAATGGAGGAAAAAAGCGACAAATTCTCGCTCTCGTGGCGAAATTAAAAAGAACCACTGAGACTTCTCTCAACGTTCCAATTGTGCCAGGGGAGTGGTTTTAAGAGGGGAAGGTGGAGGGGGGGAAGAGATGATGGGAGGGGAAGGGGAGGACAGAATGAGGCACATCCTGTAGGTACAGGATCTACGGTGCAGCGAGCAAGACCCTCTGGGTCTTCTCCTGGGCATTTTTTCCCCTCCCCAGCTCTTCTCATTCCCTTGAGCTTTTATAACGACGTGTTTCTTGGGACGGAATGGAACGTCAACCCTACGAACCTAATGACGAGAGGGTACAAAGGACCAGGGAAATAACGTATGAGACGTCTTGTCGCAAGATCTAAGATAGTAATTGAGTTGGCCAATTGTACAAGCGAGCTAAAAGGTCAATTTCATCCGTTTCCTTTTCTTCTACCAGTTGAAAGATTTAGACGATAGTTTTCCCAAAAGGATCTAAATGAATGATTCCTTGTGGATCATTGAAAGTGGCCCCTCAACGGGCAAAACCCCAGTGGAAAACCATCTATGTAGGCAAAATTGGAATCTCATCGTTACCCACTTATGACGCCCATTCATTCTCTGCCTATCTGTTTTTCTTTCAAACAGTTTTATCAACCAGTTGAGAACAAATTTCTTTCAGAATAAATTTGGTTCATCTGTAACAGAGTATTCGTTTGCTTTTCCAAATATTTTATATATCCTGTCATTCGTTTTGATTTGTTGGACTCTCTCACAAGAACTACCTAAGTGATTGAATAGGCCAGTTGTACCAGTAGCAAAAGGGAAATGTCACCTATTCCAATACGCACCAACAGTCAAACGAGCTCGATGAGGGCTTTCTCAAAAGGTGCAATTTGAAGGATATCGGACTATTCGAACTCAACCAAAAGGAAAGAAAACCAGGTTCTGCCTCAACGCCATGGAGGATTTACTTCTTACGTGGAGAAAATCTTCATCTTCATAACTAGAACATTCATTTTGTCTATAGATTTTTTCGTTCAAACCTTTTTCAACAAACGTTTCATTTTGAGGTTTTCAATTTAAATTTGCAGTAGTGGGGTTTTCACGAACGGAAACCAGTATCGTAGTTCATTAATTTCAAACATCACGCCTAAGGTCCGATAACACGAAACTCACTTTGCCGACACACGCCCACTCACCAGAGCTGCATCATTTTTTTTTATAAACGCATTCTACGAAACCAGAACATTCTCCAAGTGGAATCCAACCTTAACCACGCACTATTTTGATAGCTGCTCCAAATTTCCGTTTTTGAGGTCTACAACAGTCAGTGACTAAGATTTTGATATGAACGAATTAAAATTGTGAAAGCCGATTTTTCAGTCTCAGTACATCAGTAACGATGGGGTTCAGTCATTGTTCTATTCTTATCTACAATATAAGCCTCATCCGAAAGTCCAATTCGTGCAAAATCCTCAAGAATTCTCGCAGCTCTACATACATCTTGACTGAAAAGTCAATCAGCTGGGAGCAGTTTTAAAATTTTGAATTTCCTACGTGTTAATGTATTTAGTTTCATTGTGCGCCGTCCACTAATAACTTAAATTCCTGGCTATCGATTTCTCATTCAAAATTAGCAGTTGTGGCTGTTCAAGTACTTCAAATCTTGTTCTTAGAACAATATTTAAAAATTCCTACATACTAAACCGATAATGCCGACTATTTCTGGTAATGTGCTAAACGGGAAGAAGATAAAATGATCCTCAATTGTTCGTGTGTCGTACTGTGAGTTCTGAAAAAATTCTAAAACTGGTTGAACTGATTCTGAACGGTAATGAACGCTTAAAGGAATAGCGGACTTTCGGTTTCGAAGGAGTTCTGTTACTAAACGAACGCCTAATTGGGGGCACGGTCAGTTTTAAAACGTTGTGGGCTCTTTAGCCTCACAAACTTTTGTGGAAGAAAGAAACTTGCCGGTACCTATAGTCATTCTTACAATATTCAACGCTTACCGGTTCATGATTTGTCTGTTCCCTTGTGGTCTTGGCTAGTACATCGCGTAATCAGTACGACAATTGTGAGTTTACCTCATTTTCTTCGAATAATGTGGTGCATTGTGGAACACACTGCTCCTGACACTTTACTTACTTCATGTTTTCTACAAATTCTAATTTCTTCTGTAGTTATGTGATATTTAATATTGTAAGGATATCTAAAAATGAATAAATAAATAATAATAGGTAAATGCAATGCATCCTACTAGACACTTCTGGCGCAGTTATGATCTTTTCGTGAAGATACGGTACGTCTATGTGCCACGTGGTTAGCCCCACAGTAACACCCCAACTGGTGACTACCCCGTTGCCTTATTTGAAATATAATTGTATATTTCGATTGAACTTGAAAAAATTGATTAATATTGTGATGAGAGTAACTTTACAGTTGACTAATCATACCTGTTATTATTGATGGATGCGTCTCGTATTACACGCGTTCAAGTGAGATAACATATATTGGGAAGATTTCATTGTTTTGAAATTAATTCTTTTTGTTGCAGGTATGTTCCCACTTGTTCGAATTCGCAGAACTCGTGAGTACCGAACATTTTTTCTCTAGTCAAATATACAGCTATTTATGTTACTTTCATAATCCGTTTTTTGGCTATCAAAAACATATCCGTTTTTGATAGCCATGATGCCTGCATTGCAAGATTCCAGTTTGTTGTGTAGGACGAGGAAATTTCAAATGCAGCCTTACAAACAATTTGTAATTCAAAATTATTATGAACACAGGAATGAGATTCCAATTTTTCTCTTCTTACGCGTCCTGTAACTATCCACACGACCCAAGAAAGTATGGAAAGATAAAAATCCCAAATGGCCAACGTCAAGAATTGAATTTTTTTTTCTTGAAAAGAAAAAAAACCATATCTTCTTCAAAAACAAGGTTTTTGTTAACTATGACAGCTGTTATTTCCACGTTTTCCAAATTTATTTCGTCTATTCCAAACTTTATATATTTAGGTTTGAATGGAGATACTTCCATGTACTTCTATTTCGATGCAGATACAATAATATTGCATTGTATGCAGATTATGGTAACCGCTTTTGTATTTTTTCCTAACAACACCATGAAATCAAGGTATAACTTTATACCTTTAGAATTTGAAGTTGTGGTTTTTTTTTCCAATAGTATGGCTTTGTAATTGAATAGCAAAACTTGTTTCAACCCCTTCCGCCCTGCGTTGTGACTTTACGTGTCAAGGTGCGTAGATTCGAAATCTGCAATGTCGTACAGGCCTTAGAATTAATGTAAAAATTTGATTGTTTTTTGCACATGGACTCGGGATCTTTGGTCCTAATTTTTAGCCACCCCGATCGCCACACACGAATAGATGTTATGCGACAAAAACTAGGACGTAGGCTAGTGAGCTGTAATTTTGTAGTCATTTTTGATGAAACTCGACTGGGATAGGTTTTTATAGATTAGAAGAAATTCTCCTGTGCAAATAATCGCCGTTTCTGGACCTAAAAGTGGCCCCACAAACCTCTCATTGACATGAACAATCACGTGTTATTCAAAATTTTTGACCCTTAAATTAAAATTATAGCCAGGATTTTTACTTTTAATTTGTTAACTACTTCGATACGCGAATAGAAGCTTTGTATCCTGGACATGACTCCCCAAGATAGTTGAAATTGAGTGGGGCCAGAAAAAAGAACATGGAGTCAGGTGCACTGCATGGTTCTTTCATTTGCTATAAAGACGTTCTAAATGTTTTTAAAATGATAAATTATTCCTTAAAATAAATTTGTACATCCAAAAGCCGTGCCAAGTTGAACGAGGTCTGAAGCAGTGAATATGGAGTTACACATAATTCACAAAAGAGTGTGTGTACTCGTGACATCGAATGAGGAAACTGCCAAACCCTTTGTGACTCAACGATCAATAAATTAGTACAGCAATTTACTAATCGATAGTCCAGTGATATGCCTGTCTATCACGTTTCCAGGGATACCGCCGGAGCTCCGCCCACCAGCTAGCTGTAGACTAGAAACTACAACAGTTCGGAGGCGGAGGCGTCGGAGACGCTGATGATGTTTGAAGGTCGAATTTGTTGCCCGTTAGCCGAAGGTAATTATCGTCGTGGGGCTATCAGCTCGGCGTATATTACCAAGAGGTTCGACCCACGCGTCACCCCCGCAGCGGCGGGAAGGTTTCACGAAAATAACCTTCTTTTTTTCCTTCTCGCCAGCGACCCAAAAGCTGTCGTATGAAATAATCTGATCGGGATTCGGGGTCTCGACTCAAGGAAGAACAGGTTGATCATTGTTATTTCAGCTATTATAAAGAGCTAGATTACAAGCTTGGAGTGATTTGGGTCTTATAAAATGGTGTCAACGCGTGGGAAACAAAACTGTTTTTTGATTCGGAGGTTGGAATGAGGAATACGTGATTGACACACGAAGTGCTCTTTATGAACTGTTCATTGAGGAGGATTGATCGGTTTAGGAATTGATCAAGCTGAGACAGTGGCCAGTACTATCAGCTAAACTGTTTGGTTCCAATACCTGCTACCAGAGTGTGTTGGCGTCGTCATTACGCATTCCGTTACCTGATATCTGACTTGTAATAGGTATTCAAGGTTCCACTCAAAGGCTTGGGGGGAACGCAGAGACAGTGATCTATCCTATCTACCAAACCAACCTCTTTGGTTCCAATATCTGCTACTTGTAAGTATCCTTGGATACTTACGGGTGAGAATAAAATTAGTTCGTGAAGAACTGGAATCGAACGAACGGTTATCACCGTTTGCTGATGATCAGGAATTGAATATTGACACTGAAGTGCTGTTTATGAGCTGGTCATTGTGGACGACTGCTCAGACTGGGAACGTATTATGCGGAGACAGTGATAGATCTATTCTGCAAACTGAATTCGTACTAGAGTTTGTTGGCGGCCTCGTAGCACATTCCCGTACCAGCTATCTGACCTGTAATAGTTACGTTGGTTATAACTCATGAAATGTGTGAGGACGGAGGAGACTCGGAGACGATGGTACTCGGTATCAGCTTGTACCAAGTTGGGTTCAAATATCTATTACTAGAGTCTTTTGGCGCCTTCATTGCACATTCCCATACCAGATATCTGACCTGTCATAGGTGTGTTGGGTGTAACACAAGGTTGAGGGAAACAGTGATCTATTTTACCGACTAATCTGCTAGGTTCCTACATCTGCTACTAGTTCGTATCCTTGTATACTTGTGAAAAACGTCTGCCGAGTGGGTGTGGCACATAGCTTCCTCGTATCCATAACATGACTGTATAGATCATTGAAAATTATTATTGACTAAAGAACTTCGTTCAATTAGGCGAAGTAAATATTGAATTAGGGTAAATTTATTGTTATGCAGGAGCATAGCTTGAGAAAATAAAGGTAGGCATGTTCAATTATTGAACAAACTATAAAATATACCTAATAATAAAAATTGGCATTGACGCTGAATGGATAGATGACTGAAGTGATAAATATATATTTTGACATTTCTAAAAATAAAATATAAGCATCGTTCAATGACGGATCGAATAATGTTGGGTTGACTGCAGCATCGTTGCAAAGTACCCAACTACCGTCATCCCTCCGCACAGTGGCTATATATATCTTGCGCATGCGCAGAGGCTACTATTGATCCGGGGGTCATGAAACCCATAGGGGACCATCTACACATCAAACCGAACAATCCCTGAAAATGTCGTCAAAATTGTTCAAGAACTCCCAGAGTTATGCGCGTAACAAGGATTTCGCGTTTGCGCATGCGCAGATGCTACTATTAATCTGGATGTCATGAAACTCACAGGGGACCATCTACACCCCAACCCGCACAATCCCTGAAAATTTCATCAAAATCGGATTATAACTTCGTGTAGTTTTGCCCGCAACAAGGATTTGCTGACAGACAGACACACAGGCAGACACGGAACCAAAATTGTTCAGAAAGGTCTAAAACGCAACATGCGAGTGGAATTTTTGATTTTGGAGACAAAAAAATTTTCACATTCCGAAAGTGAAAACAATGCTTCCGCTACCTTGGTAGACTCGGAAGCAGAATAAAATTAGTTCGAAAAAAAACACCGTTTGGTGATTATAGGTATTGGTAATTACTGAAGTGCTCTTTAAAAACTGCTCATTGAGGACGAATACCTGAGCTGGGTACTGTTCATGCACAGATAGTGATCTATTCTATCAACTGTATTGCTTGGTTCCAATATCAGCAACTAGATTGTGTTGGCGTCTTCATTACACATTCCGTTACCTGATATCTGACCTGTAGTAGGTGTATTTGGTATAACACATAATGGTGTGAGGATGGAGGAAACACAGACACAGTGATCTATTCCATTACCTAAACTATTGGGTTGAAACATCTGATGCAACTAGGTACATCTACTTATAGGCAGGAACAAAATGAATTCGAAAGGAACTGGTGACGTTTAAACGGTTATCATCGCCTTTATTGAGAACTGATTTAGTTCAACTAAGGGAGCAGTTCATCACGAACCAATCATCAGAACGAATCAGTTCTCATGGCAAGAAGAGCTGCTCCTAACTATTGAACATATATTGGTGTACGTGTAGGGTGACTTCAATCCATATAAATTTCTGCTATCAAAATTGACCAAAAAGTCACCGTTGTACTCCAAAAATGTTTGGAATCGTTAACATTTTAAGTTTGAATTTTACGACTTGAGATACCGAGATAGCGGGTACATCCGAAGCCGACATGTAATTCTTGAGCCTAACTAGGTCTTATTTCCACACTTCTTGAATCGAACACCAACCAATATCTAGTAGAGGAGGGTAGGGTTTCATTTGATTTTCTTAGTCTCTTATAAAAGTTTATTCATTATAATAATGAACGTTAAGAAAACGGAAATTTTGATTTCAAAAGACAAAGAAATTTCCCACCTTCTTCACAAATGGGGTACCCACCTTCTGTATCTACATGGTGGGAAAGCGAAAAGAAGGAAAGAAAGCCCACTGACCATTCATGATCCTCAACTAACGGAATTTCTTCATCCGCCATGAGAAAAATGAGCTCGCATCCCAACTAGGAGGAGAACAATAAGGCGCTTTTTTGTGTCGTTCGAGGGACCTACATTAGTCGACAGGTCCGGGCCAGACGAAATAGGCCGCGTTCAGATGTGTTCTACATGTTCCTAAATAGATTTTTGTATGGAAGAATGTTTCGTTACAGCGTTTGTTGTTGCGTTTCTGCTATTTGTGCAATTAAATGTTTCCTGTATTCGCTGATATCAACGTGTCGGTCACATCTTTCGATTTATTGAATATTATTTTGGCAATAAACTGTAAAATCCGGGGGTCATGAAACTCATAGGGGACCATCTATACATCAAACCGAACAATCCCTGAAAATTTCATCGAAATTGGTCAAGAACTTCCGGAGTTATGCGCGTAACAAGGATATCGTTTGCGCATGCGCAGAGACTACTTTTGATCCGGGGGTCATGCAACTTATAGGGGACCATCTACACATCAAACCGAACAATCCCTGAAAATTTCATCGAAATTGGTCTAGAACTCCCGGAGTTATGCGCGTAACAAGGATTTCACGTGTGCGCATGCGCAGAGGCTACTATTGATCTAGGGACCATGAAACCTATAGGGGACCATCTACACCCCAACCCGCACAATCCCTGAAAATTACATCAAAATCGGACTATAACTTCGTGTAGTTTTGCCCGTAACAAGGATTTGCTGACAGACAGGCACGCAACCAAAATTGTTCCGAAAGGTCTAAAACGCAAAATACAAGTGGAATTTCGGATTTTGTAGACAAAAAAATTTTCACATTCCGAAAGTGAAAACAATGCTTCCGCTACCTTGGTAGACTCGGAAGCAAAACGTCACGGCACGGTTCGAAGTGACAAAATCCTTTCATAATGGGTTTCTCTTACAACTTGTCCGTTAGGGACTCAAAAACTAACTTTTTGCTTCCGAGTCTACTAAAGTAGCGGAAGCATTGTTTTCACTTTCGGAATGTGAAAAATTTTTTGTCTCCAAAATCAAAAATTCCACTCGCATTTTGCGTTTTAGACCTTTCTGAACGATTTTGATTCCGTGTCTGTCTGTGTGTCTGTGTGTAGGTGTGTCTGTCTGTGTGGCTGTCTGTCTGTCAGCAAATCCTTGTTACGGGCAAAACTACACGAAGTTATTGTCCGATTTTGATGAAATTTTCAGGGATTGTGCGGGTTGGGGTGTAGATGGTCCCCTATAGGTTTCATGACCCCCGGATCAATAGTAGCCTCTGCGCATGCGTGAACGTGAAATCCTTGTTACGCGCATAACTCCGGGAGTTCTTGACTAATTTCGATGAAATTTTCAGGGATTGTTTGGTTTGATGTGTGGATGGTCCCCTATGAGTTTCATGACCCCCGGATCAATAGTAGCCTCTGCGCATGCGTGAACGTTAAATCCTTGTTACGCGCATAACTCCGAGAGTTCTTGACCAATTTTGATGAAATTTTCAGGGATTGTTCGGGTTGGGGTGTAGATGGTTCCCTATAGGTTTCATGACCCCCGGATTAATAGTAGTCTCTGCGCATGCGCAAACGTGAAATCCTTGTTACGGGTATAACTCCGGAGGTTCTCGACCAATTTCGATGACATTTTCAGGGATTGTTCGGGTTGGGGTGTAGATGGTCCCCTATAGGTTTCATGACCCCCGGATCAATGGTAGCCTCTGCGCATGCGCGAACGTGAAATCTTTGTTACGCGCATAATTCTGGGAGTTCTCGACCAATTTCGATGACATTTTCAGGGATTGTTCGGTTTGATGTGCAGATGGACCCCTATGAGTTTCATGACCCCCGGATCAATAGCAGCCTCTGCGCATGCGCAAACGAAATCCTTGTTACGCGCATAACTCTGGGAGTTCTTGACCAATTTTGATGAAATTCTCAGGGATTGTTCGGTTTGTTGTGTAGATGGTCAGCTATGAGTTTCATGACCCCCGGATCAATAGTAGCCTCTGCTCATGCGCAAACGTGAAATCTTGCTACAAGCATAACACCGGGAGTTTTTGACCGATTTCGATGAAATTTTCAGGGATTGTTCGGACTTATTAGGTATATTTTATAGTTTGTTCAATAGTTGAACATGCCTACCTTTATTTTCTCAAGTTATGCTCCTGCATAACAATAAATTTACCCTAATTCAACATTTACTTCGCCTAATTGAACGAAGTTCTTTAGTCAATAATAATTTTCAATGATCTATACAGTCATGTTATGGATACGAAGAAGCTATGTGCCACACCCACTTTTTTTAAATGCTAAACCAAAATCTTAAGTGAACAAAAAACGTCTGCCAAGTGGGTGTGGCACATAGGTAGCTTCCTCGTATCCAAAACATGACTTTATAGATCATTGAAAATTATTATTGACTAAAGAACTTCGTTCAATTAGGTGAAGTAAATTTTGAAGTAGGGTAAATTTGTTGTTATGCAGGAGCATAACTTGAGAAAATAAAGGTAGGCATGTTCAACTATTGAACAAACTATAAAATATACCTAATAAGTCCGAACAATCCCTGATAATTTCATCGAAATTGGTCGAGAACTCCCGGAGTTATGCACGTAACAAGGATTTCACGTTTGCGCATGCGCAGAGGCTACTATTGATCCGGGGGTCATGAAACTCATAGGGGACCATCTACACATCAAATAAAACAATCCCTGAAAATTTCATCGAAATTGGTCGAGAACTCCCAGAATTATGCGTGTAACAATGATTTCACGTTTGCGCATGCGTAGAGACTATTATTGATCCGGGGGTCATGAAACTCATAGGGGACCATGTACACATCAAACCGAGTAATCCCTGAAAGTTTCATCAAAATCGGACTTTAACTTCGTGTAGTTTTGCCCGTAACAAGGATTTGCTGACAGACAGACACGGAACCAAAATTGTTCAGAAAGGTCTAAAATGCAAAATGCGAGTGGAATTTTTGATTTTGGAGACAGAAAAATTTTCAATTTCCGAAAGTGAAAAAAATGCTTCCGCTACCTTGGTAGACTAGGAAGCAAAAAGCAATCCTATCTACTTAAACAGAACCGAAAATAATCTTTGTGTTGATTTTTTGAACTTTTGAGAGGTAAGGTAACAGTAACAGTAGCTATAGCCTCCTACTGCTGACTTCCTACTTTTTCTTTCCCTGTTTTCCATCTAGTATTAAAGCCACTATTCCTTTACATTCCAGATTCCATTAAAAGTGAGAAATGGACCCAGAGATTTGTTGGTGAGTTCTTTGACTAGTAAGAAAATCGACCAAAGAAAAATATTAAAACCAATTTTTTTAAGCTAGTGAGAAAACATTTGCCGATATTCGATATTTCGATCGGAATTGAAGTATCGATACTCGTTTATTTTTGAAGGGCCCAGTATCGATACTCAACGGTAAAATACCCATACCTACGCGCCCGTCACCGAACGTGATCTGACGTTCCTAGGGTGTTCCGATATTGTCGATATCAATAAATATCGATATTTTCTATATTATATCGATATAAGGATTTCGATATTATCGTCATATCGAAAGATTTAGGTGAATATCGGATTTCGATATTGCATTATTTTGAGTTAGCTATTTTAATAAAAATTCGGGTTTTCAATCGCAAATGGCAATGATATTAGTTTGATCCAAATACATTTTTTTAAATAAAGAAACTAAATTTCATTCTGCCCATGTATGCATGTAAGTTTTGCTAAATATTATCTTTGGGTGAAAAGGTTTGTTTTTCAGTTATGCCTATTCCAACAGCACATTTGCAATATAAAGTTTTAAAAAATGTACCAGAATTATTTCTGTTTTCGTACTGGAAATTCACTGTGTGATTGTTTTGGATAACTTATATTAGCTAAACTAAAAAAAAAATGTTTTCAACCAAATTTTACAGTAAGGAATGAAAATTGCTTCCAATTTATATCAATTTACCCAATTTTCTACGTTATAATTCATTATAAAATCAGTTTAAGATTGTAGTAATATAATCACGTGAATACAAAGAGTTTTGTCATATAATTGTGAGCAATCATAAAAATTGCGTAATATCATTCGATATTGCTGATATCGATATTTTGTTGCGATATTATCGATGAGTCGATGTTGATGGTTAATATCGTTATCGATATCGAATATCGGAAGACCCTCGATATCGGAACAACCCTAGACGTTCCCGCTACCGCGAGTGTGAATCGAAAACAGGAACGGCACCGAGGCGACCGCCTGTGGGTCCCTCCGCCTACCTGCTCGTATCGGAGAGCGGCATGTCTCGACCTGTCTTCTCAGGTCCTTGTTCGGGCGGGCGGTCTCGACCAGTCTTCGTTCCGCGTTCGGGCGTGGCGGTCTCCGGCAGTCTACTCCGTTCCGTGTTTCGCGCGAAAAGTGTTTCATCATCCATCTATTCGGAACTCGAATCTTCATGGATTGGTTCAGCGGAATGCGGGAACACGCAAATACATCGGTAAGTACCAAGTTTTTCCTACAAAATCTCTAATAACAAGTCATATAGGTCGAGATTAGGTAGGTGCCGCATGTTTAGGAAGTCCCATGCAATGATTCCCTTTCAGGCTTTTCTCAGACCAAAATCGTGGAAAAAAACCAAAAGTTTTTCTTTAGTCTGCTAGTGCGCCTTTTTTCTCTCGAACCATGTACGTTCTTCAAGTTTTATAATGCACGTATAAATTCGCTAGTGTGGTTGTATCTTACACTACATTTCAGTTTAACGATTATCCGTAGTTGAACACGGAACATATTGCGTAGTTGAACATATTTGCCAACTAGACTATTCCTACAATGTGCAAACATGCTACCTACGAGTTTAACGATTATCCTTAGTCGAACGCTTCGAAACAGCCAACACATCGAAAATAGTTCCCTGATCATACGTATATTTGCCAACTAGAGCCTCAATGAGCAAACACGTTCTTAAATATTTATTATGCACGTATAAATTCACTAGCGTGATTGTTGCTTGCACTTAGGGACGTTCCGATACCGCTTTCGGTACGATATTTGGTATCGATATCGATACAGTATCGAAAGAAATGTATCGATATGGGTAGTATCGAATGACAAAGTAAATTTAATTGACTCGGAACCTCGAAAGCAAACAATTCCAGACAAAACTAGACTTTGTGATCACACAAGAGTATAACAATACAAAAGGAAATAATATAATAATAAAATGATACATATAATATATGCAGGAAAATAATATACAGGTAGGTAATACAAAAATAAAAAACGTAATAGTATAAGTAGGTAATATAAAAAAGGGTCTGAATAAAAGATTAATCCTACCTATTGCTTCCGAGTCTACTAAAGTAGCGGGAGCATTGTTTTCACTTTCGGAATGTGAAAATTTTTTTGTCTCCAAAATCAAAAATTCCACTCGCGTTTTGCGTTTTAGACCTTTCTGAACAATTTAGGTTCCGTGTCTGTCTGTGTGTCTGTCTGCGTGTCTGTCTGTCTGTCAGCAAATCCTTGTTACGGGCAAAACTACGAAGTTATAATCCGATTTTGATGAAATTTTCAGGGATTGTGCTGGTTGGGGTGTAGATGGTCCCCTACGAGTTTCATGACCCCCGGATCAATAGTAGCCTCTGCGCATGCGCAAACGTGAAATCCTTGTTA
Organism: Creontiades dilutus; assembly: GCA_031894815.1. Lineage (NCBI taxonomy): Eukaryota > Metazoa > Arthropoda > Insecta > Hemiptera > Miridae > Creontiades > Creontiades dilutus. Next base: position 2,466,097 of record JAVIWC010005620.1, read on the forward strand.
CGCGCATAACTCCGGGAGTTCTTGATCAATTTCGATGAAATTTTCAGGGATTGTTCGGTTTGATGTGTAGATGGTCCCCTATGAGTTTCATGACCCCCGGATCAATATTAGTCTCTACGCATGCGCAAACTAAATCCTTGTTACGCGCATAACTCCGTGAGATCTTGACCGATTTCGATGAAATTTCCAGGGATTGTTCGAACTTATTAGGTATATTTTATAGTTGAACATGCCTACCTTTATTTGCTCAAGATATGATCCTGCATAACAATAAATTTACACTAATTCAATATTTACTTCGCCTAATTGAACGAAGTTCTTTAGTCAATAATAATTTTCAATGATCTATACAGTCATGTTTTGGATACGAGGAAGCTACCTATGTGCCACACCCACTTGGCAGACGTTTTTTGACTTGATGTTGGGGGATGCTAGGGGCTTTCTAGAATCCCCGACACATTACATATCTCGTTTTTTCTGTTTTTGGTTTCGGGCTATCTATTGTAGCGGATCCATTAGTTTTTCATTTATTTAATTTCGGTTGGTGCCTAAGCGATTGAATTCAGATTTCTTCCTCAGTTTCTCTCTCATGACTATCTGCAAACCAGTGATCTGCTTAGAAGTGTACAATAAACCTTTACGCCACAATTTGCAGCGATATTTCGTTCACCCTTTACAAACTAGTTTCTTCAATCCTTGTATTAGGGGAAACTATACCTACCCAATTTACTATAGCACGATTTGATGAAACGGTCGGGGACTGAGTGAACGTGGATTTCCTAAAACATCATTTCTCTCTTAACTATGATCCCAGATCCGAGTCGTAGTTTTCCAGCGATGTTCATTTCTCCCTCATCCAAATTCCCATTCCCTACAGTAACGACCCTGCGGGATTTCGAGGGATGAAATATGTATTGTTCTAAATCTACTAGATTATTGTCGCTCATTGACATTCAAATCGTTGCTCGCTGGGAATAGATAGAGCGGTACCGGACAACGGTATTTCGCTCAGTTAATCGAGACACGTCGGGTGATTTTGTGCTTTAATTTAGCCTCTCATATTCAATATCGTACCTGTTTTATAGTACGTCCGGGAAGCCTTGTAAAGCCCAGTGTTCGAGAAAATTCAGCATGAAATTCATGCTCGTACAGTTTTGAGTACAAAATAGGTGGAGATGTCTTTTGTCCAATAATAGTTTTTCTTCATTTTTCATTTGCTCCAAATATTGTATTCACAACTGTATTACTAGGCGAGATATTTAAGGGAAAATTCTACGTATTTTTCACCCTGAATAAATAATAAAACTCCAGACAACCTGATTACTGAGATTTACACTCTAACTAGCAGCTGTTATGTTGAAATTGTTCATGTTAGTTCGTAAGTTGAACTCGGTTTTATGCGGACGTGGAGCTCTGCGAATATTATCATTCAGTTCAACTTGAAAAACCACCCAAAAGTTCACTCCGAACTTTCTGTGAACTGGTTTAAAAATTAATTTGACCACGACGCGGGAGGCCTAATGAAATTTAAAATTTAACGTTTTGGGTCGAGAGAAAATGTGGAGGGTTTGGAAATGTTCGTATCAAAATGCCAATGGATGAAGTGTTCACAGAATATGTTGGAATTGGCAAATATTCAACTTTTGGCTGAATAAAGTATTGTAGTATCTGGGAATGATTAAGGGCCTCGTATTCCTGTGTGATCGATGGTGTATAATTCCACGGTTCTGCCAATCTGTACATTTTATTAGTGTATCATGAATATATATGCCTTGCTATACGTATTTAGCAACAAATAGATGGAACTATTAGCTACCTCTTCAAAGGGATAAGCTAATGAGCCTGCAAGACCCAGAGGATAGCCCTGAAACTAAAAATCATTAGGTTTATGCTCGGGGGGGGGGGGGGGGGGTGCAGCTTCAAGAAACGAAAAAAGTAAGGAGGGCTGTTGGTGGGGGATAGGGAAATACAAGGAGAAGGGGGTCAGGCCAGCCATTAGTGGGCGGTGGAATGGTTAATAATCAGGCTCTGCTACCTATCAACAAGGAGGTGATGGAATGGACTAGTTACCCACTCCAATGGCTGAGGCAATACACTTGCAACACCCTGATGCTAAAATGTTTCAGGCTCATGCTCAGAAATTGCAGTTTCATGAGATGGGATGTAGAAACTGTACGTACATACATATCCTCCTCAATATTGGAGGTATTTGAAAAGTCATATTTTGCTAGTTAATTACTACATGCGCTGGGTTTCGTAAGAACAGGTGAGATCATGTTTTCCATTAGTGACTATACGTTGAAGGTTATTAATAAACAGCTTATTCTGATTGGTTATCTATATGTTAAAATAGTAATGAGTTTGTAAATGGTGCAATGCCCTTGATTCAATATTTAAGCAGTAATGTGGGGAAAGGTGTCATCGAATGAGATGAGAGAACAAAAGCAGACACAGAAAACGTGTTTCGCGTGGGATTCATTGAGCATCAATAGCCTATGAATTATTGAAGACACCGGAGACCGCGAGCGTCCGTCTTCATGCACCTTCGCTCGGCGGAGTTTAATAGGGAAAATCGTCCGTCCAATCGATCAATTTCAAGCCAGAGATTAAGGCGATGTTGCAGCTTATTGGCAAGAGAAAAGACCTTTGTCGAACGACAGGGAGAGACAACGAAAACGCTTGCCGAATAAATCATGGCGCCCACGGGCCCGCCTGACGCGCTTACGCGGCGAGCTCGCGAACAATCGGACGGAACGAGGAGGTCAGGGGTCTCGGAGACGCGGGTATTGTGATCCCATCCGGGATGTGGTCGGGGGGCGGAGGAAGGCAGGAAGTCAATGGCCAACACCTGTCCCCTATACCTACACTATGCGCTCCACTCGAGAGCTTCACATTTAGAAGGGATGCACCGTATCTCTTCATCAAGGTTTGATACAAGAGAGCAGGGGAAGTGTGTGAGTCACTTCCTTTTCAGTGCATCGGACACCCATTCAATAACAATTTTTCAAGAAATAATACGCAGTGAAATATAGTGTGGAAAGTGAAATCTATACCTTCAATTGTCGGGTTTTCGTTAATTGACATGATGATTACAAGAATGCAAAGATTAGATTGAAGAATGCGTGGATTGATATTGGTGAGCAGGAATTGATTCCTTTTTGGCAGCAAGCGTCCGTATATTCAGTGCCTTGCGCTTTCAAGGTTAGTCCAAATTTGTCTTTGTACATTTTACTGGATAGAGATCACTCGTCCACTATTTAGACGTACAGTGATCATTCGTCCTCTAGATGGGACAGATCTATCGTATGGTTACCACTCGAGATTCATAGGGAATGCATCGTATCATTATGGATTGATACCTGAGTGCGGAGGCATTGCTTCATTCACTTCCTTTTTAATAAATCGGAAACTTATTCAATAACATTATTTCAAGAATACGCTCTCAAGTTTAGCCTCGAATGTATTTCAAATACCTAAAATTAAAGTTAATTTTCGGTATTCAAATTTTTCAAAACGTGATTGAAGGAATTCGGAGATATACATCATATCCGTGTATAAAAATGCGCAAAACTACCTTTCCATCGAATTCCTCCTATTCGGTGGTTTGATACTGGTGAAAAGGAAGATGTTGATTCTCTTCAGTTTAGTATCTAGTTGTTTATTACTTACAATAATACAGACATCGCTTTTATTCATAATAATAATAATAGTAATATAAATACTGCTTTGAAAATGTACTCATACACACGTGTACGAAAATGATACTAAAAGGCTCAACGAAAATGATCTCAATTGCTAACTATAGTCTGATTGTCGCTTTATATCTAAAACTCTTATCATTTTCCGCCACTAAAAGGAATGCTTTACTTACAATGTGAAGTTTTTCACCCTTGAGATAAAAACACCAACAGCGGGCACCTATCCAGTAGCGAACACACATGAAAAAGCCCTGAAAATAAGGCTGATAGCCTTGTTTTCATGCAAGTGTCCGCCACTGGAGAGCTATCCGCCTTTGGTCCTTTTTACCTTACAGTTATTGAGTTGAGATGATCACTACACACACACACATTCATAGTTGCTGTAATCAGGTTACTGTAAGAAGGAAGGAACTCAATGGCAGCACTATCTAACTAATGGCTACAATTGACCAATTGGCACTTAGTTTGTTGCAAGAATCATTACTGCTGTAACTATGGCTACATAATCTGTAACCACACCTGGGACGTTCACACCCAGAGGATATACCTATATCACACTGTCCATCGTGGCCTAATAATTCAGACGAAGAAAGTGATTGAGTCACGTTATTGTTAGCTACTCTGGAAGCCAAAACCTTAATATGAAATCCTAGATTTGTCTATCTATGTATGTTTCTCATAGACGGCTCAACTGCCGGACCGATTTTGAAGCAATCGATCGTAAAATTATCCATGAGTTCCAAAGCACAACATAGGCTGGGTTAGAACCTCCAAAACATTTTTCTACTTCATAAACGGCGCTTTCCTTCGCAACCGATCTGTTTGATTCCCAAAGTTTAGTTATTATGGTTGCTAACAGCCAGTTTATCAGCGGTCGAAAATCATGACTACTGGAGAGGCCTTTGACTTTGGGTTTCCCGATAGTAAATAAAAACTTGAACTTCAATAAATGAGAGCTAAGGTGAAGATAAATGTTTGTTTCTAATAATTGGGCTTATGAGTAGTTTGGATTGTGTTATCCTTGAGTACCTACCTTTAAAAAACCACTTTCTTTCCTTGCCTCTTCACAACGTGATTTCTTTCTTCTGTTGATTGATCATTGTGGTATCAACGTGCGAAAAAATCCCAATTACAAGTTAAAGTAATGAATACAATACACTGAATAAGAACAAGAAATGCAAAACGCACAATATGGGGTAACAGTTATAAAAGTTAATAGAATGTATATATGATTAATTTTAACACTTATTTATAAATAAATAAATAAATAAACAATGTGGCTATAAAAAGTGAGAGATTGGTGATAATGGATAATGGGAAGGGGAAACGAAACGTAAAATTCAAAGTTTGACTAAAATGTCTGTATGAGGACCGCCCGGATAATCTCCTAAGTAGTAAAGCCGTATCAATTCAAAAGGGAAGAGTAGTCAGTACTTCTAATGAAATCAGCACTTCTGCTACGACTTTGTGCAATTACGACGTGTGTTGAAGTTGTTCAGCAAAGCGAGCGTTAAAATAATGGACCCTACCTAAAGCGCCTTGCAGTGTCTGCGGGACAGCCCCGCAACCGGTAGTACCAACCTGAGCGCTGCGGATAAAATAAAACAGGTACAAATGAAGAAACGTCTTGCCGTGAGAAAGAAAGGTTCGGATAAAGGAGATCGGTGACGGAGGGAGAGATGGCAGCGTAAAAGCTATCTCTCAGGACCAGCAGCCCCTCACCGCCGGACTTATCGGCTCGCGCTAATGGGATAAACTCTGCGAGAACGCTCTTTTTTCGACTTGAGGGTTCCCCCCCTAAGGACGTCTACTTTGCATTTCATGACCCTAAAAACTTTCAGTCGACTTTCCCCTTCGAAGTCGGATAATCTCTGCGACCCGCTGAGATGGGGGATGGGGGTCGTTTTGGGACGAAGTGCGACGGGATTGTCGTACTGTAGTTTTCCTGTGTCAATGGATTCACCTAGAACATTTTGAATGAGTAAACATCAATTTCTTTGCTCGTGCATAATGATCAAATTATCATTTTACCACATGAACATCGTACCGCCTAAAAGTCAATGAATGTCGCTTATTATATTAGCTGAATTTGATTCATGATTTTATGGGCTTTGAATACAATTACCAACGAATAAATATTAAGTTTGCCACATTATTAAGAAAAAAAGTTTCAACTTTCTGCACTTCATTGAAGCATGTGAGGGTGATGGAATGGTATGGTTGCCCCTTCCGAGGAGGTGGATGCATTATTATGCTCCGCCACGTTCAGAGGATAACCCAGACGCTTGCAGGCGTCCGATTCGTCTCCCAAGGCGACAGATTCTAAAATCGGGAAGCTGCCAACTAACCATATCCATCACAAGCAATCAAATCATCGATATGTTTGTTGGACATGCACTGCATTTTCGTACATACATTTTCCATGGTTTTCTGACAAGTACAAGATAATTCGTTTTAGTTTCTTTCAACGCTAGGATACACCTTGACCGAATAAAACCATCAAACTTTTGCCGTGGATATAGAAATACAACTGCTCAAAATGGAGCCTATCGTTACATTCTTCGTCTAATGTCACACAGAGTCACGCAATCGAATTTCAACTTCTATAGTAGATATGATATGAAGAAATCTAGCTCTCTCCGCAGTCAGAATGTCATTGTAATCGTCTAGTCATATCCTAAAGACTCTATCTATCATAATTCAAGTTCCTATGGCGAAAACAGAAAAAATGTTGTGTAGCCCTGACCTTTTTTCGGTGACGACCACACACTTCATTTACACAGAGCACATCTCTCATGAATGGTTGGTCCAATTTTGAACCTACTTCTTAAAGCCATCCTCGATGCAACCAAACATTCAAATTTAAATTTCTCCTTGGAATTGGTAAGAGATTACAAAGTTGACTATAGTATTAGAAAGCTGATTAAATTTGCAAGTTTTAATGCAATTTTACATTTATACTATTTTTAAAATCTTAGAAAATTTCTTTTTTCCATTTTTGAACTGCTATTGCGTTCCTTAGGAGAAAATGTTTGTTTATGAATTTGCACCACGCGTATAGGATTTGACCACTGAATCCGAAAATATGACGTAAGTTATTTTGAAGGTGAAACCCGTGGGTTTTCAGAAAAAACCTCTGAAATCCTATGCTGGGGATTTGAAATTCGGGGTGGCCGGCATTCTGCTCTGTTTCACGTGTACTTAACCGAAGATCAAATATTGAAAATTTATGGTAAAACTACATTTTTCCATGTTTTCTATCCCACATCCAAGAAAAACTCTCTCAGAATCTCACTTTCCTACGGTATAAACAGAAAATATTATTCAAATGAACATTTTTTATGAAAACCACGTTCAAATGCATAAAAACCGTGAAATTGACTTTTTTTAAAATTTCAAAATCGAGTTTGGCCTCGACATTGGATATACCTATGTACTTTTTTCCGTTGAACCGAATGGTAACCCTCGTAGTCTGACTGCTTCTTGACTAAGCATTTTCATACTGAACATTTTAGGCTAAAGTCAACCAATTCGCTATCAAAGTTCAAGTCACTATTCGCTTTCTGTCAATCCTATCGAACTTAGTGTTTTATTTTTCTCCGCTTCAATTTTGTTCGAAATTGGCTAATTTCACAATGTGATCGTCGAACATTGTTCTAACTCCTACTTTACAGTTGTACCTGTCTACCAACTTAAATGTTGCAGGAAATCTTCTTTGGTAACACCTGTACTTATTTACCGCGGTAATATATAATTTGGCATTATGTACTACCGTATGAGGGACAGTAACAAGAAAATCGGAACGACTGATGGAAATATGAGTTTTAGGCAACCATAAAACGTTTGTGACGCATGAAGAAATGTTACTCGTAAAATATTACAATAAAATCTCGTTTTCACAGCGGCATCATGAAAACTACTCATGCAAGGATACTGCGGTTGAAAAAATGGATTTGCTCGTTACAAACGACACCAAGTTTTATGCGATATTTAAAATGATTCCGGGGATGTATGTAGCTATTGGCGCCTTGCAACTTAATTCAGTTTATCATTAGAATTACATCCACATATTTCTTTGGTCGTTTTCCACAACCCTGCAACTTGAAAAACGCTGCAAATTTTTGTCGGAAATAAAGTAAAAGTCGTTCTTTATTGGCTGATTATTAATGATAAATGTATGTAAACCATTATAATGCTTCCGAATAAAAGAAATATCCGGTAAAGAAGATTGACAATCATGAACGCAAGCCAATTGAATAATAAACCCCAGTGCAAGAATTTGCAGCGTTTCATGCATATCAGAATGCGTCAACCCGTGTGTCGGCTACAAAGAGTCTGAGCAGAGTTCACTCCAGTATCCACATTACTACATCGCTTCATCATTTTTCTGTAAGTTTCAAAAACGAAAAAATTGCACCATTGCTCATGCGAGCCTATTTGACACTAATTTTGTTTTTTCAAACTTAAACCCCTATTTTTCATTCCACGTTTGAATTATACTCACCAATAAATTTGTACGGATGAAATAAAACATGTAATGTTTTTGAGTGCTACTTGCATTTTGGTAATTGCTAATTTGATTTTTAGTGGAAAGTTCACTCATAAGAATAGTCCAAATGGATAGGCCGCCTTGACATTTTTTTGAGGACCTCTATTCTTTAATTTTCAAAACAATTTGTACAATGGTCTTATTCGGGCAATATATTAATTATATATACAATTCATCTGTTAAATCAACATAGTTACATCATAAATACATACAAGCAAGCCAATTGAATAATAAACCCCAGTGAAAGAATTTGCAGCGTTTGTGTATCTTATTTGACTCGGATTTCACCTGTTTATTACAAGGCAAGTTACTATCAAACGCAATGCCCAAGTTCATGTCTGTATCAACAAAATTAGATTTTCTAGAAACGGATTTCACTGGAATAAGAGTTTGTAGATGTATTTGGGCCAATATTCGGTAGTTCATTATCATGATTAGCTTACATTTTGATGGATTATCTTTAGAATGTGAGAGGTACACAACTATTCTAAATCTTTGTTTGTTCTGTTGCAGTTTGCATTTTCGTTTGTCGCATTTTCTTTTTCCAATTTTTAATTTAAAACAAAATCGAAAAAGTAATTTAAAGAAATTAAAATAATACTTGCAGATGGTGTGATTGTCATACACTAACGAACGATCAGTACCAAATAATAAACCTTTGTGTAATAATTTTCTGGGTTTTTATTGGTGCATTCATTACATCGGATTTGAACGACAATTTTGATTACAACTTACAATTTCGTTGTCACGTGTCACAATTAAACTTGCTACCGCAGATTGTCGAAACGATAAATGCGTGATTTGTACGGTGGCCCCGATCATTTATAGGCGCTGGGGCTTCGTCCGCTTGGGTGGCAACTAGTTTGCGAATCCCCTTTGAAGTTAATGATCGGACAGAGACAGAGTGAAATCATTCTATTCTCTTTCTCTCTCCAAGCGATTTCTCGATGAGTCAGAACAACAAACGATCCCAGTTGATCCGGAGTGGTTTCTGTATCGGCTTTAGAAAAACGAGCTACGTTGATCTGCCTTATTAGATCTAACTTCAATTCAACATCCAGTCATTTGAATATCACGAAAACATAATTTTTTTCTTGGTAGATTAACATTATTTTCGTATTCTGAAGATGAAAATGGTTTTGTCTCAAAAATCAATATTTTTCACTCGAATTTACTTAGTATTTTGATGTGAACAACATTGGTGTCTGTCGTAGGTCACAAATCCCGCTACCTAGCATTCACAACTTCTACATTATTCATTCTATTGTAACTGATGAAATTTTCAAGAAAAAAGCGGTTTAAGCTTTAAACTAGTGGTTCCCAACCTTTTTTTACCCATCGCTCCTTCCTGGAGTTGGAGTAAAACTTATCGCCCCCTTATAATTTCCATTAGGTATATGAACAGAATAGTGTTGGATAAGTGTACATAGTTTCACCCTAGCTAAGTCGTAACCATTTTGCTTCAAAATAGGCTTCGCAGTCAAATTTCACATCTAAAAACTCCGTCTGCAAACATTTTTCAAGCTGAAAGCTTCAAATGAAAATGGAATTAGAATCTAATCAGGAAATAATAAAGCTTGATCAAATCTGTAAACCTCGTTTCCACGTCAGTCTTTAACTGGTCAAGGTGGCCAATTAAAATGAGAATTTCTTCTTCTGGGAGGTCGAAATTTTTGGTGTCCGACAGTAAACAATTTTTGAGAGTAGGAAAGTAAATCAGATCCTTGCGGTCAACGTCAATCTTGAGAATGCCCTACCTGGCTTGGGAATGAACGAGCAAATAATTCCTTTGGCTTCTGTACAGTTCATCTTGTTTCCTCAATGCTTTACGTTGACCTCGTTTAGAATTTCAAACATACCTGGAATATATGCAATTTCATATTGCAATTTATATGCAAGGATAGGTTTTCCTCTACAGCAGATGATATAAGCTGTTATAAATATGTTATAATCGTACAAATTTATTTGGTTTTGAATATTCATCGCCTCTCTATAACACCCACCCCCCACTAGTTATAGAAATCGCTCACTTGGGGGCGAACTCCTCCAAGTTGGGAACCAACTAATTGATACCTTTGAGTTTCATTTCTCACAAATCTACATACCAATGCGCCTGGGCTAGCAAAATCCATCAAGCATTATTTTCTCACTTCCTAATCGTTTGATATTCCTCAAAGTCGGAGGGTAGCAAGGAGTTTTTTAAAATGCAATTGAACGTGCCTTGGAACGTAAACCAACAATTGTTGAAGGAGATTACATTTATTTTTTGTCTTGGGCGATTACAAAGGTTTATCATTGAAAATAATAAACCAATAAATATATAGGCATTTGTGAGAGGTGGATTTGTCACGGACGGTATAAAAGGTGAAGGTTTTTCTACCTTTTTTCAGTAGCCTAGAAACCAAAGTTACTTCTTTGGGAGCCGCGATGAAAGAATGGATCAAACGGCGAGGCCCGCCGAGTTAGTAACAATACCTAATGCTTCGAGAACCTTCTCAAAAACCCTCTTTTTCAGCTCTCTTGTCAAAACTTTCAGGTTAACGTTTAAGTACCCTCGGATACTTTTTTTTTCTCTCTCTCTTCTTTTCGCTCGTGCGCCTTTTAGTCGACCGGAAAGGGAGGGAAAAAGAGAAAGGGAGAAGCTCCGAACAGAAAGGGGTGATCGATCGGTTTATTTCTTTTGGGCGAGGAATCCTTTACCCGCGGGAAATACGGCGATAGGGTTTGGCGGTTTTGCGGGAAAAGAGGGCGGTAATGGATACTAAACAATGAGCAGAGTTTTTCCGAGCTTCTTAGAGCGATTATGAAGTTCCTTTTGAAACGGAGATCGAAAGAGTGAAAACGAAAGTTCAAGAGTTCTGATAGGCAATAGTTGAGTGGGCCAGTTCCGAAAACAGAGAAAACGAATTGGTGGCCGAAGATCTTTGGTAATGTATCTGTAGGTTCAAAATGGAATTAGCTACCGTTCTAATCGATTTACACAACTCGAAGCCATCTAAAAGCAGCCCTAAAACGTTAACAAAATCTCCATACAGCTAAAATCAGCTACAAACCGTCATGGGGCTGTCGCGAAACTCGCTCAATACGTCGAGGATCAATAACCACCAAAAATCCCTTTCTGTCCATGATGCAAGAAGCGTTACCGTTTCTATCATTTAGCTTATTGTCACCGTACCAGGTCCTATTCTCTTTATCCTGGATGTTTTCTTTGCTCTCTTTGAGAAAACCTAATTTTGCTGCCAGCGGCAAGGTCGGAAACTCATTTTATTGGAGATTCAGCAGCCGCATTGTTCCTTGACCAGTATTCTCACTAGTAGTGTACATATAAGTCTAGTGTTATGATTGCGTATTAAATATATCGGATGGAATAAAAGAATACCATCTCGGAAGAAGTTGCCATTAGTAACTGCTCAAAACATCAATCAAGCAACCAGATAAAATTCACTTTTGCACTCAGTGTTGAAGCTGCTAACAAAACAGTCTCAGATTCAAAACATCCTGAATCAAAAACAAAATATCAATCATCCCATTTCGTTTTGCCACAATGTTGATGAAATTTTCAGTCTTACTTCTGAAAGAATTCTTGATTTTTTAGGTAAAAAAATTAGTCGGCCAAACAATAACGACATTATCAATTTCTTCAGTTGCTGGGATCGCATTCAACTGGTTTTGGAGCTCGCCAACTCATTATTGGTTTTAGTCCCATGGAAACCTCATGAAAATGTTCTTGTCATACTTCATAATCAAATGAGCAAATTTTGTTCTTCGTAGTTCCTTTCCAATCTAAACTACCTCATTCCACGACTTTCCAGTTCCTCCTAGTTCTGACTCTCTATCCTTCCTCAATGTTATTCTAGTTCGTCTCGGTTTTCTTCTTTCTTGGGACTCCATGTCCTAGCGATTAAATATTCGGCCATTTTCGTTTCCAGTTCTGTTCTCTTGTTTCTTCCCATTCAAAAGCCAATACTTCAGATCACAGCAACAACTTCACGATATATCTCAGTCATAGATATACAACGGCCTGATGCTGCTTCTGAAGCCCTCTGGTAATCATCCTGGCTTTTCTGCAATAAAGGCAAACAGACTCGAAGTTGCTGTGAATGTCCAGAACTAGTCTCTTCCTCACATGATACAGCTCTTCCATATCAACTTGAACGCAAGCTGTGTTCGCTGTTCCGTTTCAGTTTGTGTGTTTTACTTCCGCTTCATAGCCATGAGAAACTGCACTCCCAACGGAGAGGAAATGGTCGACTTTTCCCAAAAGTTCATATTTAACAGTCGGGCAGTTATTGCTGGGCTATTTATCTGCATTTCTTCAGTTATTGGCACCCTTATCTTCAACTCGCATTCTGTCCCGCATACACTCTGCCTTTCAGTTTAGCTGCTGCCTGCAAACTCAGTGGAAAATTGACATCTACGAAGCTCCTTACAAGAACGGTGAATGAAAAGCGTCTTCAACACTGGAGCAAATCTCAACGAAATCAATGCAAATAGTTAATTACTGATACTTGTACCTACAAAAATCGACCGATGTTGATCATAAATGCGTTTGCTGATGGGTCATCTATTGATGGCAATGACATTCACAGATTAGCAAGGAGTGAGTTAACCTTCACAATTTGTGATAATGTCATCAAGATTAGATTGGAAGTCTGGGGGTAACACCCGGTACAACAGACTTCAGTTCTACGCTTGGCAATGGTTCACCATTCGCAAAGAAATTCATGGGGCACCTTCTTAAAACCTATATTGGTATTGACAAGTCGAAAATTATTGTTTTTGACTTCTTGAACGAATAGGTAGCTTTGCTAGAGAGGGAGACGATCAAACAGACAACAGAAAAGTAAAAAGAACCTTAATAATTGGTCGGATGATTTACAGCCCTGGAAAAGGCGTGGCTCCTAGATGACGGAAGGACCAAAGAGAAACGACGTTATGAATATAAGTGGGAAAATCCCGCGTTATAATATCACCCGGAGTCGCATCGTTCTATCAAATTATTCTCGAGACGTCGCCGCACCTACAGCTCATCTGGAGACGGGACGTGACTGCAATTTTCCCTTTACTGGAAAAAGATGAGATCCGGAAACAGAAGGCTGCGACGGAGCGGGGAAGGGGGGGTCCTTTGAAAAACACAGCGGCGTTTTGAAGAAATAAAACATTTTATGCTAAACAAAGTTCGCCTCTGGTTTGATTTACGTCGTTGGTCGTTATTTACAACGCTGTTATTCGGCGGTTCTCGAGTGGCGCGATTAATTTTTTTTTTCGCTCGTTACAATTTTGTCCAATTTATTTCGTTTCATGCCGGATATTGTTTACAATTTTCCAACCTCGAAGCACGTATGTAGCAAACTGCGGTTTTCAAATGTTATACATCGAGTTCCCAACTTTTTGTATTTATTTATAAGCAGACAAGTCCAATTTACAATCAACAATACATTCAAACGAGCGGAAAATCACAGAAATGAATGAAATACATATATATATGTTCATGTTTTTGGAGGGTTACAAAAACATGAAGCAGGATTTAAACTGAAAAAAAAACAATGTCAATTAACTGAATTTAATAGGGGAAGAAGGATTAAGGAGTTTGGTGTCGATAGGGGACTACAAAAATATCAAATTGGGGATTATAGGAAGAGAAAGATTTGCGCGGCGCTGTGGACGGTGAAAGGGGCGATGTCGATTGTCTTAGTTTGTAGCCGAAAACGGTACACTGAATAGCACAAATGAACGAAGGGATGTACGATTGGTTGCAAAATGTATCCTTGGGTGCAGCAGGGGGCAGTCACATCTACTACATGTAACCTTACTATACACGGTGACTGGACTTAAGTATGTAAGGCTTCAGACTACAACCAATTTGCTACAAAAAGTGTCCCTGTTTTTTTGAGGAGTTTCGTTTTCGAGTGATCGACAATTTAAGATTTTTTTTCGTGTTTTCAACCTTATCTCAAAGAAGATAATTTTCATTCTTTCAATAACTTCTTTCTTAGAATTCTCAAACCTGAGGATCCCGTTGGAAATAGCTTTAAAATGTTCATCTCGTTGGTGCTAAATCATAGTTTTTAATAGAGCCAAGAGGGCGAAAAAAGAGGTCAAATATAAAATTTGTGTACAATTTTAAAAATTCGGATTTTTTTTTCAATCTGGTTTCTCCCCCCATAAAAAATTAATAGCCGCTCGGAAGTACAGTAAAAACTTCTTCACAATGAGGTGGAATGCTTATAAAGTGCATCGGAATTATGCCTTTTCTCGACACATAAGACTAAGTTTAGTATGACTACAAATTATTTTGTCATAATGAACATTGCTTGTAAATTAATATTTGGTGCAATAAATAATAATCAGTAAAAAAATAAATAAATAAAAAATAATTAGGTCTCCTACGGTATAGCTTAAAACTGATGAAAGTAACAACAAGGAGAGAAAACGTCGTTTGATCCCGACAAAAAACTTGGTGTTTTTAACAAAAATCGATGGATTCCCGGAAAAAATGATCACTCTTTAGTAGCTAAGCTTCCAATTCTACCCTGGAATAGGGGGATAGAATCGTAACATTTTTGAGGGTCAAAATTTCAAACGAATCATTCCTGATGAGTTGGGTGGGGTAGGGAATTTTTTACCAGTAGCTCTCACGCCGGTTTTTAAATGGCCCTTCTTTGTGGTTCGATGGTTAACGGCACTTTCGCCCTTATTCGTGAGTCGTAGAGGTCTGCAAGTGCCACCATTCGATTCAGCGCGAAAAAATACGTAGAATTTGACTTTCAAATCATAAATTTGTGGAAGTACCAGTTTTTTCGCATTCAAAAGAGAATCATTTTCTTTCCTTGTTGTGACCTGTATCAATTTTCGTAATATATTATATCATATACCAATACCATTATTTTTTTCCGAGCGAGGAAAAGTCAACGCATTAATAACATACTTTGCGAAGAGAGTTGGCTGTATAAAGTACCCCAAGAGTAAGAAGGATTCTGTACAAATACTGCCAAGGGGGGTGGGTAGAATGAAGTCTCTCAGAAATAAAAGAGGACGTACGTTTTCGTCAATTAAACGCAGTTTCCTCACAAAACCACCATAAAAAAGGTTTTTGCTTCGTAATCTTGCCCCATTTGGTATTTGATCACAAAATCTCTACCGTTTACTATTCCTTCTTGATAGAGAATATACAATGTAAAATTCACCTATGAAATGTCACTTTATAGGCTATTAGAATTGCACTAGAATATTCAAAAAAGATCTTTCGATTTCACTGTTATTAAAACGGGAAGCGGTCAACTGAAACCATCTCGAAACAATCTGAATTAATGGAATTAGAAAGTAGAGAAATGGGCTAAAGAAAACCGATTCAACTTTTATTTTTATTTTCCAACTTTTATGTAACTTGATCCAATTTTTCTTTGTATAAAACAATATACAGGCCATACAGGCACACTTGATAGTTCGTCCAAATATTCGCTCCCGTTTTTATGACACAAAGATTCGCAGCCTCATCAAAACCTACTAATTTTTTACGGGTATGGTCAAGAAATTTTAACTTCGTTGTGTTTGTTGGAAGAAACCTGTAAAGTTGAATGTTCCCAAATATGGATTAAAACATTAATTTATATGTTGATCATCAATGAAATTAGAACAATACCTACTCCTATATTGCATCTTTGATCTTAACTATCTGTACTTTAACTGTACTTAACTATCAAGTACATATTCGAACTTTGTGGGAATCTTGAGTACGGAATTTGATAATTTTCAGTAAAATTGAGAAAGTTGTCAAGTTTTTCCTCTTCCCGATTGCTTGGTTAACACTTTGGACGGCTTTTTAACGCATTCGGAGAACGACATTCCATCTGATGGCCCGGAGATGTGGGAGCCACCGTTCCGGAACAAAAGACCGACCGGGTTCCGAGGTCCGAGTTAGACGGTCGCCAGGATAATCCATAACGAAACCCCGAAAACCCCAAAAAGACCCGACGGAAGGCCTTGGGATCGATCTCTGGCTCACGGGTAAACAGACGTGTTTACAACCGGGAGAGAAAATAGGTCGCGTTTTCTGTGATCAACTGCATTCGCTTCCGCGGCTGGGGCCCTTCGCTTTCATCTTCGATATTACACCATGTTTTACGACTACTGTTGGAACCTCAACGATCAAAACAACTTGTTTGGTTTTCGGGTTGAAAAAACTAAATTCTCTTGTACAGATATAGCCCAACATCAATATGTATTCACAATTCAGTAGGTACGACAAAATTAAGTTGATGGTGATATTTCATGTCTAACTGTATTATAAAACTTACTTGTTCCGGTTCGAATGTCGCTTCCGAGTTTAGCGGTAGGTAGAAGCTTTATTAGTATCGAGGACAAAAATTTGTTCCCTCCAAAATCAAAGTTTCCATTGCATTTCACTTTTAGTCCATAATGGAAATATCTATCTGTATGTGTATCTTTTCGGTATGAATGCGAATTCGCAAATTTGTGTAACAATCCAGATGGTTCCTCGTGAGTTTCAACGGTCAGAAATCAGCACTTCACTATGCGTATGCGCAGATGAACCGTGACACCCATCAAACATCTTTTTCAGATGAACCGTGACACCCTCTTTCAAACATCGTGTTTTTCAGTTCTTGCAGTTCATTTAACATTTTGCTTCCGAGTCTACTAAAGAGTGGCTGACTTTTATTGATTGCCAAAGAAACATTTTGCTCTTTTTACTAGCTTGCCTCTGCGCATAAAGCCTGTTATGAGTTTCATAATGCGCAGATGAACCGTGATTTCAAACATCTTTTTCAGTTCTTGAGTTGTTCCCATGCTGAATTTTACAGCATTTACATTGAACGAAGTTCTTATTTTCAATGATCTATACAGTCATGTTACTGATAACATTTTTTGGGTTCCTCGGATTGCTCCAAATGAAA
The DNA here is from genome assembly GCA_031894815.1 of Creontiades dilutus. Taxonomy (NCBI): domain Eukaryota; kingdom Metazoa; phylum Arthropoda; class Insecta; order Hemiptera; family Miridae; genus Creontiades; species Creontiades dilutus. The sequence goes on from JAVIWC010005620.1 coordinate 2,483,259, forward strand.
GATCACAGTATATTGATTGTCATGGAAACATCTATCTACTCACTCCCCTACATTTTGGGTTCCTACAATTGCTACAAGTGGGTGGTCAGCTTCTGTTGAATGTCATAAAAACATTCTATTCCATCACCATTCGGACCATCTATTCAATCCGGTGAACTCAAGCTACAACTGGTGAATAACTGGAAAAGAATTGACTTATGGGAAAAGCTATCTACTAAACTAATGGTTCCTCAAACTGGAGCTAACGACTATCAAGAGAATTGACTTGTAGGAACAGTTGTATCATTCTCTCCTCACTCTACTGTTTTGGGGTTTTTCCAAACTGCTGGTAGGGTGAATAATTGAATTAAATTGATTTATAGAGACAGTTTTATTATACTCTATTCACTTCACTTTTGGGTTCTCTGAACTTCAGGTAGTTAATAACAGGAAGCAGGAGTAAAATGGCTAAAAGAAATCGGTAATACTCACTTCATTAAGCTTCTGGTGACTCTCTTGTGTTGATTGTCGTAGAAACAGCTACAGAAAAGACTAGCTACTCTCCACAAAAGTGATTGATTCTTCAAACTGAAACTGTTTAATAACTGGAGTGAATTGACTCATACAAAACAAAATTCTCCGCCCTTCATTACGTAAAATGATGAGTTCTCCAAACTGCTGATTAGCGTGACTTAAAATGAGTTGTCTATTTTTAGAAGCCATCTACTAACCCTGCTAAAGTGGTTTGTGCTCAAAACTGCTTCTAGTGTGAAATGACGCAGTCATTACACACAACTAGGCAGCGGAGATTTATACGTTCGACTTATCGGACATTACCAAAGAATTCAGCCCTACAACTCATTCAGCTGATAAGGGTGGTTCCACCCTGAGCATTCTATGTTTCCTGTCCCAGAGAAGCATCGTTATTCTATCAATAAAGTCTTCAATCCTTTTCAATTCTCCGAAACTGTTGCATGGTTTTTCCATTTAAAAAAATTTCCTAAAATTCGGGAACCTTGGAAATCGCTTCAGTTTCTCTTACGATTCCACATATGTCATTGCAATTACCCATAAACGTTGTGTAATGTTCATCTTAGGTAGGTATATATAAGTATGTTGTGCGTTTACCTTACTGATTGTTGTGCGAGCCTCTGAGTTAATTAAGTTCTTCATCACAGTCCGTCATCCACCACGAACCAAAACTGTTCGCTAACCGTCTTCATCATCGCGGGCCGAAGTTTCTGCAGCGTCTTTTCCTTCAGTGTTTTATTTTTCCCTCTACGGACAAGCCGGGTGAGGCAGGGGGGGGGTAAGGTCTTACTACTAATTACATTTGTTTAATTACAAACCCATTATGTAAACAAGCCGTTGGATTAAGTAATTCGAAGGAAAACCTTGGAATCCAATTAAGTCTAATTAGTTTGAAAACGGTATCTCCCAAATGGAGACTGGGGAAAGGGTTTGTTTTGGTAGGGGTTGGGGGGTTGATGAATATCCAGCCGGGGGCGCATCGGACGAAAAAGGAGTCTTCAAGTCTTTGGCTGATTTTGAATACAGTGAGAAGTTTGGCAGAAGTCCATTCATTAGCTCGTTGAGGTCCGTGTAGAAATTTATAATGTTGTTTCCAGCCGTGAGAAAGACGAAAAACCAAGTTTTCCAAGAGAGCGCATAAATAATTGCGCGTTTTCTCCAGCCCATATTGTACAGTTCATTATTACAACTTCATTATTCAAGTCAACAACTCACGTAGCGCAAGCCCGAGAACAGGATCGTTTAGTACCACTACCTGTCACTACTTCCAAATCCAAAGTCCCCTGGAACAACACAATACCATCACAAACCAGTAGGATGTCTAGGGCCATTTCCCTGGGGTAGACTGCTAAATCACCTTTATGCATAACACATTAACCCCCTACTTGAGATGTGTGACTGCAATGTTGATTTAAATGCTTATACATGAGTTACGTCACAATAGTACTATCCAGCGAAGAAATTTAATTTTGTCAATTCTTAGCTTTTTTCTCATTTTTAGTGATTTTTTAAATACATTTTTTGGTATTCGTCCAAATTAATCGGCCCAAAAGTGATTTACAAAGGCATTATCTTTTCTTTTATCAGAGAGTGATCGTCTGGAATGACACTTACTTGTACAAGGTGTACAGGGGCGGTTCCAGGATAGTTTCTCGGGGGAGGGGGGGGGGAGCACAAGTGAAACTTGTGTTTATTTTCAGCAAACCCTCCCCCTACCCCAACAGTACATGTTTATTACTACCTTTAACTACGAGATAATAATACTTTGATATACATGTTATGTAATTTTGATAATGCACTAAAGTCCTGTTTGGGACTTTCTAAAAAAACGGAGTTTTCGGGGGTGCCATGCCCCCCCTGGGTCGCCACTGTTGGTGTACACGATATGTAGCGTGAGCAGCATAAGGGACCACCCATTCGGTTTTTAACGTCATATGGTTATTGTTTGTTCATACTTCATTTCCCAGGCCCCTTTCTAACAAGAAAAAGGACTCTGTACTGAATTAATACACGGAATGCAATGGATATATTGAACTTTTAAAACAACCAGGCGCATGGCGTTACCAGTCCTTTCCTAAAGAAGCGTTACGCAAGTGTTGTTTGGGTTATAGAGAAGCAGCGTTGATATCTGAGCCAGTTTGCGTTGATACCTCCTCAATTTCTAGAGGGAACTATTTGGCATGGTGGTGCGATTTTATTAGTCTTCAGACCTTCGACGTACGTTTTCAACCCCATAAGATTCTGTCATAAAATCTTCTAATTCTACCATGTTTCACTGTTAAAGCATGGATACTGCTCTCTTAATTTCCCACTGTTTAGTGTTTGGAAGCATTTCAGCTAAGTGTCTCATTCTAATGTGGAGGATTTACTTGAAGGGTATGCGGAACTACCCCCACAGGTCCAGAGGCTGCTTTCCTGTAGTGCAGTATAGAAGAACACCGATATGACGAACGATGAACGATATGAAGTTGGGAAAGTTAGGTGAAGCCTCACAATAACCATTTTGAGGCAAAAACTAATAATCTTTACACGCTCCTTACTTCCATGCTAAGATGGAAGCACCATGGGGTGGGTGGATCCACCATCCATCCATAAACATACAAAACGTAATTCTTCTCTACCTTAGCATCTGAATCCACTACGGTTAACGCTTTAAGCGATTCTGAACGCCATTGTGAGAGGACAGAAACTTTCTGCTGCACAGAATTATAACGGAGTCCGGGGATTACCTTCGCCGCAGAAACTCGATTAGCGGTTTCTGAAGGCGAATCACAAGTTATTATCGCGACTGGCGCAGGTAAACGTCTGGTCTACCCAACCAGAATTGAAAGGGGCCACCTAGACGAGTAACTATACAGTGATAGACGAACAAGTAGACCCTCAACTAAACGGGAGAAGCAATCAAACTTGCGAAGTCGGTCGGTTTCTGAGTCGATTCGCGTGGAAAATCTTCCCGCATCTTGGGCCGTGTGACAATGAGCGGGTTGACGAATTCGCCCGTATGGGTCGCTAAGGTCTTTCGGTTGGTGGGAGCCAAAGTGTCTAATTAGGAAGATTCATGGAGGCGGCTGAATGGAGGATTTGGCCAAATGCTGAATTTATGCTTCTAAACTCAAGGGTACATTCAAACCTCCCACTCAGCCCATTCTGATTACGTAAGAGCATTGCTGACAAATACTCAATGTTTCAAAGGAAAGACAACTTGGAAAACAAAGTCTATCCTTGAGTCCTCAAATTCTTGTTACAAGGTTAATTTATGCAGTTGTCATCCAATTTTTACGACAATTTTAAGGTATGTGGCAGTTAATCTGTAGATGGACTCAGTATTTTCATTGTTAACAAACCAATTTAAGTCCCAGAGGTGAACGCCAAAATTATCCGGAGCCTTTTATGGTTATTTTCAGGGTTCTCAACATTGTGATTTTCCATTAAAAATATAATTGAACTCACTTTTCAGGGTGCGTTGATTCCAAATCTGCAATGTCCGTCAGTCATAAGCCGTACAAGCCTAAAAAGGCCTTAGAATTTATGTTAAAAATCATTTCATTTGCTGATGGGCTCTTTTTGGGGTCTAGTTAGTCCAAACTTTTAGTCATCCCGATCGAGATGTCCGAGATATTTCCTTATGTGTGCAAGTAGATAGTCATTTCATAGTAATTTTGGAGCCAAAATTGACTGGGATAGGTTTCAGATCTACGTAAATTTCACCAATAGCTGATAATCACAATTCTTGACACTAAAATGGACACCCTCAAACCTCACAATGACACGGGCAATCTAGGATTTTTCAAAAATCCCGTCTCTTAGAATTGGCAGCGGTTTTACATATAGAGATGCTTTATTTGGAAGTCTTGTTTTTAGAAAATCACGTCAATTCATAAGTATATGAGAGAAAAGCTAACGAAATTCAGTGTATGATTGGACATTCTCAATCCCCCCTCCAAAACTTTCAATGTAGAAGGTTGGGTTTATTGTTTAAGATGAAAATTGGTTCCCTGAATCGAATCAGACCACTCGGGTTGCTGTACGATTATCCGTTATCTCTGCATTAGAAAAACCTCATCATCGGATAGTGAAAATAGGTCAGGTAGGTTGGTCGAGCTGAAGAGCCTGCTCACCGCGAGGTATGAGCTCGCCGCGTGGCTGGCGGTAGCCCAAGTATTTTTATCTTGAGTGCGATTTCAAGACATGTTGGAGCGAGGTGACACGATTAGTTTAGTTCCGTGATTTCCGTGGTACGGCTTTCTTACAGGAATAATAAACCTTTGTGTAATGGTTTGCAGGGATTTTTGGTAATTTTGTGTAATATGTCCTGTATTTGCTCTTTGTCACGGTTACGAGTTCCGGACATGTTATCCGTCCCAAAGCTTCACATTCGCAGTGATCTACGGTCGACCCTCTCCCCATCACGGTGTTGAATTTCCTCTCTATCCGAGGACTCCGCCGAGTTTCAAAGCGCGTTCGAACGCTCTAATGGCCTCGCAACTGCCCCCGTGTTTGTCCCCGGGGGGTCGCCGAACGGGAGTCGAGCACTACAGTTCAACTGCCACGCAGTTGTTTTAGCCGGGAACTAGAGAGCGTTATGTTGTCAATAAACACTGACACATTGGGAATGTTCCCGAAACACGAGACACACTCGAGCAGGTGACGCTAATGGGGATTCGCGGAGTCTCTCTATTGAGCAAAAAAACGCATTTGTTGATCGACAATTAGTATCTCTTGAAATAAATAAATCTTTGTCAAAATTAGTAAAAGCAAGAGTGTTTTTGGGTACATATACCTTGGAACCGAATCTTGGTTGCTACTTTGGATTTACTCAATCATTGAGATCGAGTCCAGGAGGCCAATTTGGTCCCAGTACTCACCTGAGGGTACGTTTGAACGGCTGAAGTAGCTGGTCGTTAGTGTTTTTCAGTCATCTCCACCAACAACTGACTCCAAAGCATTCATGGTTCCAAAAATTGTACTTAATGCAATTAAAATGTATTAAAAATCGGCCTAGTCCATCAATTCTAAAAGTGCAAAGTCTTTGTTTGAGTCGATCAAAATTTTCCACTCTCAAACAATTACAAACAACAATCAATCAAACAATTTTATTTCACACAATATGCTGAAATTCGAACTCAATTTAACGTGATTGAAATACGACGATTCTTCATGAATGGCATTTCTTGAAAAGCTTTTATTAGTCTTGCTATAATTTGAATATATCTTATTAAGTGAATAATGCAGTCGAATATGCCATTGGAAATTTCAACTAACAAATTTTTAAAATGTTTATTCTTGGTTAATTGAAAACGTTTTTTATTGGAAATACTGAAACCAAATGGGAGTTTTGCCTTTGAGTTGCCAATCTTCAGGAAGCTATTTCCAACTTTAAAATTGAGATTGCAGATAAGAAACTCGATGTTCCATTACCTTTCTCGATGAGCGAAACAACTATTTCATTCGTTTTTATTTCTAATTATGTAATTTATGGTTATTGATTCGAATCAAGCGTTATTAGTAGTCAAGGTATTTATGTTGTATTAGCGAAAGGAATTTTGGCAGGTATTCCGTTTATTTGATGGACGGATTTAATTATCTGAAATGGAGCCGGGCCAAGGGAACTCTATATCAAATTAATGTGAACTGTTTAACCAATGATTGAAGAATATGTGAGATAATATGCGTATTATTAGATTGTTATAATCTTTGACTAATAATCATAAATGATAATGCAGCTTATTTATTCGTATCTTCTGATTTGTTTCAGGTAAGAAAATCATCACATCCTGAAATAAAGTGGTTTCCAGTCCTTAATGTAAGTAAAATTTACATATGGCGACAAGGAATGCCTCCGCGAGTTCTAACTTATCGAAGGTGCCTGCATTTTTCCAAATATGAATTAATGTCTCTAATATGAGAATGAGATTGAATGTAGCAGCTACGATGGTTCCAGAGGACTTTTAAAATTTAAACCCTCTATGTAAATCATTTTCGGGGCATGAATCGATTCATGGATTTCAAGATTGTATACAATACAATACAATACATATACATATGTTTTGAACATTGAGAAAACAAATTTGTAGACGTGCCGAAAAATCGAGCATTCTAAACTATGAGGAAGTGGCGCGTTCACTATCGATTGATAGATTGCATGAGACGGTTTGCCTCTGGAAACGTCTCTTGGAAATGTAATTCACCAAAGCTGGACTGATAGAGCCCAACAACCGTCATCTCTGTTTAATAAATTCAGAAAACTCGGCACTAGGCGCCTCGCTAGGGGGCAAGCCCCCTGGACCCCATTATACTTACTGCTTAGACCTGCGGCTGAAATAAAAAAAAAAACATGGAACTTGCTTCAGACATGCTATTTTTGCGATTTTCCTTTTGTTGATTTCTTATCATTCTGCCGGTTTTAATTCGTTAATCTATTTTTTTGTCTGCTATTTCGCTTTTTACCTACATGACGGATGTGCCCTAATATTACTGATCCCCGTGGTCTACTGACTAAAATATATCTACCGTAATACAGTAGAAACTCGCTAATCCGGCATGTCTGGGACTTCGGCAGTGCCGGATTACTGAATGCCGCCTTAAAATAGTCGTTTTTTGCTAGGATAGCGGAAATACTGCTAAAATAGACAGTTAAAAGGGCTATTAATAACCAAGCCATTTTCCGTGTTGTATTGTGATTTCTCTCATTTTGGCAGTGAGGGAAAACATTAAAAACAAACGATAATTTCTCAAAAGTGCCGAACCATTTCAACCTCAGCAGATTTTACCCTCGAACTCTGCCATACGCGACTGCAAGCTTTTTTCAGTACATAAAACAAATCTCTAAAGACCGGTGCCGGACTTTATTATGCAGGATTAGCGGGGTTTTATTGTAATTCCGTTAGACTGATTATGTAACTGAGTACTCGCAGCTTAGTTCTCACGGACTATAATTGATTATAGCACTTATGATGACTCACCACTAACTTCCATAAAACGAAGTACATTATTCTTTATTTTATTTATGAAATTTCTTTATATATCATCTAATTTCGCGTCACCCTCCCGCGTGACATTTTTCGGAAAGTTAGTCTAAGGCTAAAGCATGTTCCATGCTAAAAATACAAATCGTATTAATTGACACGGTAGGTACGAAATTAACCGAACTAAAACGCGCATACAGGTGATTCCTATTTTACGGGACAATCGCTGTCCTTCATTGATAAATAATTTTCTGTTCAACTTTTTCCAAAAATTATTTTTGTACATTTTATGTTGTAACTAGGCCTACTCATAAAGTTCGGCTACTCTTCATTGTACATACCGGTAATTGATCGAAATGTACCTCTAATCTCATTGTCATGGTCTGTCCGTGAGTCAGAATTTGAACTTAATTCGAGATTTTATCCGCTCAAAGTAGGTTTTACCGGAAATATTTTAACTGGTATTTTTTTCGAATTAGTTCGTGGGCGTTAGTGTTACAAGTGGGACTAACTTTTAGATAGTCCGTACGAATCAAGTGCTCAAAGTTTGTCCCAAACCTTCTGTGTCATTTTCATGGGTTTGAAGGAAATCATCGCAGCTCTCTCGAATGAGGGCATTTTTTGGCAATTCAAAGTTTTTTCAGCGTTGGTAACCCTGCCCTTTAAGGAAACACCATGCTTCCGCCATTCTATACAGTTGAGGGGCTCAAAATGAAGTTAGCCGTTTGTAAAACAGGTGTGTACGTTTCATACTTCTCATTGTTATGGGTTTGAAAATCACTCTTGATCAATCTTATTGATTCATTTAGCATTCATTTTGGGATAGAGATGTAAAAACTCTATTTAATGCTAGTTTCAATTTCTGTAAGTGTTCAGTAGACTCCTAATTGCAGAAGGTTAATGTTGATTTCTCATTGTCGTGGCGATTTTAAACTTCATTGTTGTAGCTACACAAAAGCCGTCATCGCTGTGTGAAACAATTTTTTTTTTTTTCAATTTTGGTGTTTGATACTAAATAAATACTAGTATTAAAATGTGATACTTGTTCTAGCACAAAGTCAGGAAAAACTGAAATCAGATATCTGTCTCAGTCAACCTTGCCTACACATCGTTTACATAATTCTATCGTTATTTGGTTGACAAAGCTCATTGTCATGGATACATACCATTCTCGTAACCTATACAATTTTAAAACCTGAATTTTGAGGAAATAAATGAAAATCATGATTGGTTGTACATCACTATACCATTAGAGTAACATCTAGATTGTATAATAAAAAAATCATTAATTTAGGAAAACAAAATTTTTTAGTCAGAATCAAAACCTCGATTGTCCCGTTAAATGAGAATCACCCATACTCTCTCTCCGCACATAGGATACCAGTGGCGTTTTCCGTGGTAAACGCTTGTACTCGCATCAATCGCTGGTATCGCCACTAACGCTGAAATCACCTAGCTCATGCGGGACGTCCCGTTAGTCGCTTGAACGCTCGGGACGTTCTTTGGTCGTCCACGTTTCACGAGGCGTAACCGTGGCAACGGGTCAACAAGCCGTACCTGCGGAAAGTGTACTACGCCACCCTCCCCCTTCAGCGCGGCTTTCAGTGCGCCGCGTTGCCTTGGATACTGTCGGCCGCGACGAGGAGCCGCCCCTTCGCGGGCGAGGTTAATCCGAGTGAAAGCTTGGTCAAAGGTTAACCTGCAGAGGAGAAAGGAGATGGGGAGGAGAGGGGAATGAATGAGAGAGACGGACGTTTTATATACACTGCGGTAGAGACAGGGACAGCGATAGTCTTGATAGATGGTGCGGGAGGATACACGAGGTTACCTGAATAATGGAAGGCAAACACCGGCCCGTTTCCTCGAATTTATCAAACAACGCTGGGTATCTACTTGAATGCTTCCTACATGTTATTTTAAATAAAGCAGAAATATCAAATATGCACAATATTAGATCTGATTTTCGACCACCCAAGTCACTCAGTTCTACATTGAAGGCAGCTCAAATGACTTAATAAATGGATCAATCCACCTAATGCTCCTAGAACTAGCAGAGATGATGCTCCAAACATGGGGTACCACTTTCATTCTCCAGACACATGGCTTCTAGGTGACCTTAATTCGCGATTTTTGTGTCCCTTGCGCCTGAATTTAGTCCTCTAGTTCATGTTGATCAAAATCAAAATAGTTTAGGTACTTGTTGTTGAAGTTGTGGGGATATCGTTGTATTTAAACATTTTCAATAAACAGACTGCACAACTGTCACAATTGTAGAAAAAAGATAGCAAGATTGTTCAATATATTGCGGCTGACTGAACGAAAAGGGTAATTGAGTAGGAAAATGGATACAAAATGGACTTGTGTTGCAAATAATAATAAATAAATCAATAGATGATATTGAATGATAATGATAGATATTAAATAAATTATAATCGTGGTTAATAAAAAAGTGAGAGCTAAAATGGATGGCCATTATTAGCCCAGAAGACGGACCCGATCTACCATGGCAGCCTCCAAGGGTGTCCATCCGTTACTGGAATATTCTTCCTAAACAGAAAAAAAAATTGATTGGAACAATATGTATGTATACGCAGACGATGATGATAAGAAAAGTATAATATCGGATAATGTTTGTAAATGTTTTTCACGAAAAAGGTAAAAGATCTAGTGTTTTAAAAATGGGTCCAAAAACGGACTACCCTGATTTTTTTCTAACTACAGAGTTCGCAGATCCCCGAATTTCACTATTGTTGTATCCCACACCTCTACTATTGGTTCTCTAGGTGATATGGGTGTTAAAATCCCTGATAACTATTCAAACGCATTCTAATTTTGTTTTAAATGTGTACTACTGGATTACACTTGTGGTATAAATGCGAGCTATTTACGAAATATTAATTTCAAGAGTAAAAACCGACGAGACTTGAACATCGAAGCAAAAATAAAAAAATTGAATCCATCAGCTATATCTTTCGAATTCTATCTATCTATCGTTATCTTCTATTATTTTGTGATATTACGAAGTATATTTTTCTAATAATACAGCAACTTCTGGCTGTAGCACGTAGTATGCTTGCGTTGGTACGCGTTCTTTCCCCGTGTCCTACGGGGACAACGAAACAGTGGCAGCTACCACTATGAAAGTTTAACCTTTTGGAGACAACGTTCGGATCAAAATGACCCGAGGAATGGGGAAACCGCTCATAAGGAAGCAGTGGGAGGGCCTTGGGGCCTTGAGTAGCTGTCAATCCAGTGCACCTGATGCTGTCAACTGGTTGGGCACCAATTTCAGACGTGAATGACCTTGTCATTATTGAAAATAATGAGAGACAATGTGGTCTGGGTTAACATGACTCGACGTCGTCTAATTTGTTAGAATATCATTCAAGTTTTTCTTCATGTTTTTCTGTTTTGAAAGCATCATTTTCTTGCTGTTGGAATCAGTATGAAGTGAACATGATTATGATCAAGTCTTGAGTTTTTCTTTATTTTCTCGAAATATCTGCTTGATGGTTATTTTCATTCATTCATTTGTACTTATTTATTCATTTATTTATTTGTAAGACGGGCTTATCAGCCCAATATAGTAAAGTAATGTATAAACTCAGTATTTCGGTGGTTGCGCGCAGGCTTCACAAACATGATTAAATAAAGAAAATAACAACAAAAAATACCTCACTGACCAGAGCACTCATCTAAAATTGTTTTCAATTTAGTTTCCGTAATGTTAAAGATGTCCACTCGTCCTGGCAACGATTCAAAGGAGACCGCTGAAGGTAGTTCGTTGATCCAGGTGCGATTAGGGAGGTCTGCTGGAATCTTGTGTTGCGTGTTGGAACAAAGAAATTTACGCGGGAAATAAGCTCGATACAGTTCACCACACCACCTACCACTGTATGCAAAAGCAAGGCATCTACTTCCAACTTGTATGTAATGTTAAATAGTAATTCGTTCATGGTGGACTACAAATATTTTGTATGACTGAAATAGAAACAAAATGTTTCTCTGAATGTTCTAAATGACTCCCTTGCCGCTTATTGTGATGTTGGGTCAAGAATACTCCACGTTATCCCATATGTCCTGAAGGTTCACGTTGTACCTGGAAGGTTAAGATATTATTCGACGGAAAATTCTTATTACCGAGAGAAAATCTCATAAACTTGGTGACAATTTTCCAAATAATGACGTACATATTCTTTTTGATTTGTCATGGAGGCGTCATAGCTTTGTCCTCTCCAGCACCTTTTATAGCTGCGTTGCACCACCATCTTGGAATTAGCGCTTCAAGTGGCGGTTTGCTGAACTCCGCCCTCAGTAACACACACCGTCGAGTCTACAAAACGAACGTGAAGATCTCCCACCCCCCACCGAGCCCCATTTTAAGCACCTGCCTCATTTTAACCACCTTCCCGCATTTTCCATCATACCACAACCCTTCACCAACCTCCTCCGTCCCTATACCTCCCTTTTTTCTTTTTCCCTCGTCGTCCGTATCTTATTTATATTCAACTTCCTGAAGGAGGCCCCGAGTCCTCAGGGTATAACCCCCTCAACTCTAAGGGTACGCCCCGACTCTAAGGGTATACTAACTTTAAGGGTACGCCCGACTTTAAGGGTAGCTCGTTTGATGGAAAGGGAGCACCCCCTTCCGACGTCCTTACCTTTTTTCCCCTGCTATAACTCCCGCATGTATAATCCACTGCAGACCCGACGCAGGAATTAACAAGTTTGCTCCATCAACGCAATGAAAACTTGCAGTGTAACATCGCCTTATGAGCAAAAATATATTTCTAAATTTTCAACATTTTCAGAACAACATATTGTTACACCATAAGGGCACCCGACTGCCGAGCGAATTGTACCTCTTTAATTTAAAATGTCAATTATTGATTGATCCCTTATTTGTTGGCTGTGAGAGAAAAACCATTTGTTTCAAAAAAAAATATTCATAAAATTCGATGGCAAAACTATTTCTTCACAGCAAGTCGATTTTCTATGAAAAACGTAGATTTCACGGTAAAAACGCTGCAAATTCTTCCACTGGGGTTTATTATTCAATTGGCTTGCGTTCATGATTTGAATTTCTACTAAGCTTTGGAGTGTGCGTGTTTCACAGGTGATAGAGTGATTATTGAATTTCAGGAGGCACACGAACATGATTAACTGAACAATCCATATAGGTATTTTGGTTGAGAACAGATTTACGTGCTCTATGCATATCTCCTGAAATTCAATAATCGCTCTATCACCTGTGAAACACGCACACTCCAAAGCTTAGTAGACATTCAAATCATGAAAACGAGCCAATTGAATAATAAACCCCAGTGGAAGAATTCGCAGCGTTTTGTATGGTTATCAGAATGCTTCAACCCGTGTATCGGCTACAAAGCCTTTTAGGAGTTCACTCCTGTATCCATATTACTACATCACTACATCACTAGGTTACTGATAGCAACACAATAACAATAATAAACCAAAATAACGCGAATGTTGGCACCATAAATCGGGCCGTAGATCGGACCTGGGGAGGGGCTCATTCGATTCCTCGTGGAGTGTTCTTCGAATGAGTTCAAATTTAGGCCGCCTCGACTTTTTTGACGTTTTTAGGGATTTTACAAAACTTTGACAACCCTTAAAGGGCACTTTAAATTAAGTGAGAGAGCTGGCTCAAGAATTTCGCGTCGCCGGACCAACATGGATCTTTCCTGAAAATTTCAGCTTTTTCGCTTCAGGCGTTTGGGAGAAATCTTGCGTACGGCCGACGGACGGAAAATTTTTTATTGCAGATTCGGATTCTACACCCTTTGAAACGTAAACCATGAAATTTAGGGGGGGGGGGGGGGGGGGGTTAGACTTTTTTTTTCAGGATCGATTACAATGGTTTATTATTGAGTAATAAACCAAAATCTGAACTCACGGTGTTTTTCCGAATCCAAAGTAATTTTCTTCGGAAAATTCTTCTTCTTTTCTTTTCTTTTTTTTTTTTGTCTTATACCGTTTATATTGTCGTACTATTTCATGTATGGTATTTATCGCTAAAAATTATAAACAATATGCACACTTGACAAGTCAAAAGTTGCCCGTACCTGGCATACGTACGCATTGATTCCATGCGCCACTCTCAGATTTGCATATAGTAGTTCGAGTGGAAGCAGTTTTCAGGCGCCAAAATTAAAAAAACCTTCACCCCCGATGATGATAACTCTCATCCAACAATCAGTCAACTTTTCTTTGAAGGAAAAAAACAAAAAAACAGAAATTATCCGCCGCCCCTTCATCACACTGATGGATCTCACCCCCCTCCACTCAACTAACGACCCGAATCATTTTTTTTCTCCTCCCTTCTTTATTCTTTTCTTCATTCTTCTATTTCCTCTTCATTCTTCTTGATTTTTCCGCGTTTTTCTCCGACCTCCGCAGTTTTAAATTCCTACGTCATCGAGTTCGCGGGACGGCGACAAAATGGTTTTTCGTTTTTAGCGTTAGAAAAAAAAGGATTCCCCCCACTCCGTTTCAGAATTGTTTCGCTCCCTTTGTTCAATATCTCTTTTGCCGTTGAAAACTGTTTTTTTTTGTTTGCGATATTTTTCACACTTTGCGTGTTTTTATCCGTTTTCCGCGTTCGTCTGCATCTAAAACGGATCCGTTTATTTGGAATTTGTCTAATATCGTTATGATGATGATGACAACGCTCAGTAACTCACAAATAATTTCGGGGTGTCAACGATTGGTTACCCTATAACACGAATTTACCACATTATAATCACCCTTTTTCAATATTAAGGTAACTTCGGAATTTCGATTACTTTTTCTTAAGGGCAATCAGAAGCGTGGTAAGTTCTTAACTTTTCATAGTTTAGAAAATATGTCAATGATTGTTATAGAAGTTGTCAATAATTTTGGTTCTTTTTCGTTTGAATAACTGGTGAATAGTTGTCAATGGTATTTGGAAATTTTAGATTTAAAGATACTGTGTTTTAATTGGAAGGACATGTGAGATTGGTGGTGTCTGATTTGAAGATTTTTCGAGTATGAGAACAGGCTGGAAAATAAGAAATTTCTCGAGGAACCACTGCAAACAAATCCATGAAGGATCAATAATGGGGTCTTCTATCCTGATTATCTTATATCACCCTACTATTTGCTCCGACAGACAGACAGATCTTGTGCTCTCGACTGTATAGCAGAAAGGGTGGAATCCCTTGTTCTACGTGGGGTAAATATTTTAGCTTATGGGTGCCAGTCCGCTTTTTAACCGTGCTGTTTATGGCCATACTTAGTTATTATCCTTGGTTATAGTATTGGTATATACCTCCTAGTCATGGACGGAGATATGGGGGGTTCATATTACGCGAAAAATGGACCGAAATTTAAGTATTTAGAGAAAGAAATACTAGTGCATCATGTTTAGTTGATAATATTCTGCCTCCTGTATATCTTGTGAGATTACACCTTAAAACTACTGATATTTGAGATAACTTCCAATCTCGTCACTTTTTGTTATATTTTTCAAATGAAAAATAGAAAAAATAACATTTACAGTGGGGGTTTTCAATATTTTTGAAGTCTCGAGATGAATATCGTCGAGCTCGAAATTCGAATAGTAAAATCTGTATAATTAATTGTTAAAATCAATGTGGCTCATGGATCTTGAGTATAGTTTAACAATCATGTAAAGAGGCTGGGCGTGGCATTCTTGTCAAACGTTTGGCTAAAGGGAGGATGTTGGATGTGCTAGATGAACTCAATATTGATAAGAGTGATAGATCAGGAAAATGTTTGAATGAGGTTATTCCTCAAAGTATTTCACCATTAATGTGCTGATTTTTGCAGTATGTTTAGCTCCCCCTCTCCATAACGTTTCTGTTTGTGGCCCTTTCACTTTGTAAGCTTTAAGTGGAATAGGTTGCTCCTCTTCGTCCCTTGCACTTCCCTGAGCCAATAGGATTCAATCTCCTTTCACCTAGGCCTATATAAGCTGTACTCTCAGTTCATGTTTGTTACTAATGATGACGTAACCGTCGGAATCGATTTAACTCTGTAACTCATTATTTTCGTGGAAGAGAAGACAACCTTCTATTTTACTCCGTTTTTATTGAAATGGGTTGCCACAACTTCGTCGCGAGTGACTTAGTCCGAATGGCATTCTAGTGTTTATTTCAATTTTTGCATGGAAGTAGAAAAGAAAGAATTCCGAACACTGATCTCACTGTCTTATATGCAATTTATTTTAAAATGTTACCTCCTCTAACCTGGGTGGGAAGTTGTTACGGAAAAGAATAACTTTAGAAAAAAGGGGGAGGTACCTATTAACAGTAAATATAACAAGAAAATTGTCTAGTTATTGTAGAAGAAAGTGGTTCAAAAGTCCCAAATTTCAGGATGGAATCTTTGTACATATGTCAATGTAAATCATTTTTGACCTGCCGGCGTTTCCCAACCTTAGTAAGTGAGTATACCTGTGTGCCATTTTACAAGCAATGTGGCTGATTATTTAGCGCAAATTGGCAAAAATAACAAAAACAAGAAAATCATAATAGGTAGGAAAATGCTAATGACATTTATAACAAAAGAAAAATAACACGAAAATAGCCACAATGAAAAGTGACGGAGTTATTTCGAAATGCAATCAAAGATGGTAAAAATAGCTGGTTTTAGTCTCAGTTAAGGGCGCCAACCACCCAAATTTGATTGGTTTAGGCTGTCGGTTTAGTGAGTTCGATCGTTGGTTTGTGTTGGTGAATCCAAACATTGTTATTCTATTGAGATCTCCGGTATAATGGGTAATCATTGTTTAAGATTTTGGTGAAACCGGCCTTCAGTTATTGGGCGATTAGCTATACCGGATGGGTTTTGCAACTCGGGGACGAGGCATCTGTGGTAGGTACCGGGAGATTCTTCGCGGACGGACCAGCTGTGGGGCGGTTTGAATGCAGGTCGACCAGCTGATAGGGGAAGGTCGACTGGTAGCAGGTAGCGGACCCGTTCGCAGGTGGTTCGACGAGGAAGACGTGCCTGCAAGGTGTTGATATACTTGTTCCTGAAGGAGGGACGTAAAAAAAAGCTTAACAAAAAAAAGAGGTATTTCCAACCCGAAAAAAAAGATGATCGTATGAGAGAGAGAGAAGCGTGTGTAGAGGAAGAGTGAGTGAGATGGAAGGTGGGGATGATCTGTAGGGGGCAAACAGAGGCTGGTTCGCGATGAGGGGCTCGGGAAGGTACTACAAAAAAAAGAGGTTGGCGCGTGCCGGCTGCCACACATTCCACCTTTCTCCCCGTCCTCGGCAATTCACGGCTCCTTCTTCGGCAGTTCTCGGCTCCTTCGTTTTGTGCACTATAAATGGGTTGGATGGAAATTCCTGTCAAAATAAACTGCTATTATGGTTTATTAGTTCTAATGATGACCCTTAGCTATCGACCATATCCAATTTTCAGCCTTAATACAATGACTTTCGGAGAATCTTACACTAATTGACCAAACCCCAGATTTAGCTCGTCAACACGCTAATAACTCTCAATAGCACAGTGTACAATGTACATTGTGCTATTGAGAGTTATTAGCGTGTTGATCTACATGTACATTGTACATGCACCGATTAATGTCCCAACCGGTGACGGCTGGGAGCCATCTGTAAGTGAAGATTGTGATTGCTGCATTGGAACTTAGCTTTTTCTGTGGAAGGTCTAGCTGTGCTAATCCTCATTGTCCAACTATCGAAAACATCATAAGGTATGTGGCTACTGTGGGAAAACGTGAGGTGTGGTTGCTAATGTCACCAGTGTGCAGTAGGTAAATTTTGGAACTTCCTTCGGTACATCTCCTTTTAGCCGGGGTCGTTTAAATTTTTCTATCAGTTATGAACACCACAAAAGGTCGCAAATTATTAGGACACAAAGGCTCTTGTCAGATAGGCCTCCTACCTTATCAGTGGACTTGAAATGAAATTAATAATTAAATTAAATTGAGGGAGTTACCGCCGTTTTAGTGAGGAGAAATCGAAATCACGAAAAAATCTTTAACAAAAATCATTTGTAAAGCATTTAGCCGAAATCGTTTCACTTTTCTCATCGGCTACAAACTCAGAAAGCTACAAATGATAAATTCCCAAAGGTTAATAATTTTGGCTTCAGATAGACCTCGTATGAATATATCAGTGGGCTGCAGACAATTAGAGTAGTATACTATTCACCATGCAGAGGGGCTGTCGCCAACCATTCTCGCTCATCCTCTCGTTAAATACAGCATGTCGGATTTGTTCAAATAGGGAGCGAACGGACGACCGTACAACGACCTGTAGTATAACAAAAACCCACTCTCTTTTATCAAATTTTCAAGGAATTTCGATTTTTTAATTGTACAATTCTTGAAAATTACCCCACAGGGCTCATTGATCAAGGTTCCTAGTTTGCTGCCGCATCCCAGATCGGTATAGGATTTTTTTTAGCCAAATTCCGTGCACGTAAAAACTACGGTGCAGAAGTTTCGGTAGGAAAACCTATGGACGGCAGATGCTTTCACGATCCGTAATTTGTGCAAATTTCCTTGATTGTTTCCTGTATTCTGCCCAGACTAGTTTACTGCTCCGGTAAACATTAAAATTAATTACTTGATCCCTCATGGAGAAAGCTAAATCACTACTCTATCTTGTTAGAAAAAATTATCTATTAGTAAATGGTAATAGATCAATATAATAAATAATTGATATAGTCAATGCAGATAATACATTGTAATCATAGTTCATTAATATAGGAAAATTGATACTTGAGTATTTAGGCGGAAAATGTTTCTACTTGCGCCATGAAACTAATTTTTGTGCTACGCCTTTGATAGGTGCTAGTTTGATCAGAGTTTGATAATTTAATGTAACTCATGCAGAGGTCGGTCTACCCACAATTATGAGCTCATCGAGGTCATTCTTTGTGTCATTATTGAATTATCAATATTGTTTGATCAGGTGGTGGTTTGGGGGGATTTTTTAATAGGTTGTACCACCTTAAAATTGTAATCTTAAATAGAATATTTAAAAAAATTGATTAGTGAAAATGATAATTTAGAAATGAAACTGAGAACAGAGGGATTTGCAAGGTATTGAGGCAGGGTGATGCTTATTGTATTGCTAGAATGAAGTTACAAAATGGCTCTTACAATAGGCCTCTTCAAATAGTTCCCTCTCAATGTGCATTGGGATTGAATACCATTCAGCTCATATGGACAAAACGTGACGGGTGTAAACCTAAAATGCGAAATCGACCCGCCCGGGCAGGACATCACGTTTCATTATTTTCCGATGGCGGGTACATCGTTGGTGCAGGGGGGGTCCCTCAACCCATTCCAGTTGGGAGCTGAACGAGCATCTTTAGTATTCAGATGGGGAAGGCCGGATATGGGAAGGCAAGCGTGCCGCTGGAATCTCCGTACTGAAGGGGGGTCTCCTCGTCTATAGATCCAGGGAGCCGTTCGCCTACCAAACCCCATTCCTCCTTTTCCGGAACTGATTGCTATTACACATATAACCTGTACACCCTCACCAAATGATATGCCAAACTATCTAAAACGTACCCAACCCAAATTTCTCCGCTGCGCCCAATTTCCCCGCAACTCCACTCTCCCTTTCCGTCAAACCTGAAACAAAACTTGGGCAATACCTACTGTAGGAACTGCGTTTGTTTTGCTGTTTATAAAAGTCGAAATTCTGCAGAATAGTATACGAGCCAATTAATGTAGTTTCCAGAATTACTCTTCGTTATTCACTTGTATAAAAATGTTTGCTTCTGATTTGAATAATGAAGTATGGTCTTCTCACATGAAATTTCAGCTTCCATTTTTCATTTCAAACCTTTCGGAACATGGCTTAGTGCCCGTCAGTCTATCAGATTGCCGGCAAATCCTTGTCGCTTCGAACCCACAGTTTCCATTCGATTTAAATGAAATTTTCAGAATTGTGTGGCAGCTAAGGTCTAGTAATGTTATTGGCACTGATCTTTTTATTGATAACAAATCAATACTTAACTAGGAGCCGTCATTGGCAAACGATTTAATGATCCTATAGAAATTTCAACTCGATCGTATCATTAATAGCTTCTTGATTGTTCAGCCTCAGTAGCTAACTTCTTTCCTGTTCAACTTATTGAGTCCCATTAACTTAGATGCAGTTCTTTGTTATATCAGGGTATGAGAGAGGGTTATCACGTTCCACATTTCCTAGTTATGTAGTTTTTCGATTTAGAAATGTTTAACGTAATCTGCTGCAATTTAAATTCAAGCCTATCTGGATGTGTTACAGAGTAACTACAACTTGATAAATCAGAGTAATTGGTAGTGTATGTTGTGTAGCTAATTTGGTTCCTGTTCAACTTGACACGCTACAATTTAGAACAGAGCTTATCTGGATGTGGCACCTAAACTGTAACTTTAATATGAGAAAGTACTCTAATCTGCAGTATAAGCTCTTCAGCTAATATCGTCCATGTTCAACCTGACATGTTGAACATAAGTTCTGAGCCTATCTGCTTGTGGTATAGTACAACTTCAATGTGAGAAATCACTCTAATCTGCTGCGTAAGCTCTGTAGCTAATATCGTTCCTATTCAACAGAACATGCTGCAATTCGGAGGAGAGCTTATCAGTACAAGATCAACTCGAAAAATCACAGTGATCAATAGTGTGAGCTCCACAGCTGATTTAGTTTCTGTTTAGCTTGACTAGCTGGAATTTGGGAGAGCTTATCTGGATGTGGTACACTGTAACTATTACTAGATAAATCACACTAATCAACCGTTTAAGCTCTGTGGCTCATTTAGTTCCTGTCCATCCCAACATGCTGTAATTGTGTAACAGATCCTTTCTGGGTGTGGTAGTCTAAATTTTCAGTAAGAGAAACCTCTGTGATCAATTGCTGAGCTCAGTGGCTAAGTTCCGTTTACGTTCAACTTCACAAGCTGAAAATGTTCACCACATTCCTATAGACAGAATTTACTTGTAAACATTTTTCGTTCATCTTGGTTATAATAGGGCATTAGGAGTAAATATGACAAGTGAACTGTA
Source organism: Creontiades dilutus (assembly GCA_031894815.1). NCBI lineage: Eukaryota > Metazoa > Arthropoda > Insecta > Hemiptera > Miridae > Creontiades > Creontiades dilutus. Next base: position 2,503,779 of record JAVIWC010005620.1, read on the forward strand.
TTGATTTGTATTTCATAACTTTTCCTTTTTGTTTTTCATCAATATTTCGTACGATTTTATTGAAATTATTCAGTAATAAGTGTAACAAAAATGCTTGATGACGAAGAAAGGTATGTATACCTTTAACTTGAAAAATCACACTAATAAGCAGTGCAAGCTCTCCAGCTAATTACGTTCCCGTTCAACTTACCTGCTGAAGATTGGAGCAGAGGCTATCCTGATGTGCTACAGTGTATCAGCTACATTATTAGTACAGCTTGAAAAACCACTCTAATGTGCTGAGTAGTAACTCTTTAGCTCGCTGGATGACGGCAGGCACCAGGGAGAGTTGTCTCTAGGAAAGTTGTTTTGTCATAACTTTTTCCCTCAAAGGTGATGTAGTGCTGAGGGGGGCCCGACGTCCCTGATCCCCGATCAGCTGACCCCTTTGGAGTCACGCTCGAACCCGGCAAAGCTCCTGAGAAGCCACTTTCGCTTCTATAGGATCATCCCGGGGGACCCGAACCGATCACACCGGGAGGTCTTTCCGTCATTTTTTGTTATATTTCTTACTTTTTTTTTCTTTTCTTCGGGAAAATAATAAACGAAAAAGGAACTCGCACCTGGGCAGTCGAGGAAAATCGTATTGCGTTTTCACTCTCCGTGAACGCACAATTTCTCCCGGTCCGGCTTTGACGTCGGAATGTCACCAGAACGCGAAAGGAAGTGACGTTCTCACTGAGCTACCGAAACGAACTCTCTTCAGGTTGGAAAATGGGCTGTTTCGCCGCTTTTATTTTACCCCACCGCATATGAGCTTGATGTGAGTTCTCCAGAAAGGTGCAATATGAAGGGTAGTGGATGTGAGAAAACCGAAAAAATCTGAATGACCATAAGAAGATGGTCTAATTCAGGGGTCTACAAACTACGGCGGCCCACGGGAGGATTTGGTCCGGCGGAAAAACAGGGATGGATAGAAAAAATTAGGCTACCGCCAGAACGTGATGACTTCAAGGGAATCAGAGTTTTGCCATATGATATCAATTTTTAGTTCAACGTATCTATGCCAACAAACCTTTTCAAAAATGACACGTCAAATCCAAATTTCGAGCAATGCTTTCAGAAGAACACTTGAAAAATTTGCTTACGATTGGAACAACAAAGTATGATCTTAAGTGGAAAGACATTGTAAGCAAAAAACAATTGCACACATCACGTTAGGTGGTTTTCCTAAAATATTTTTTTTAATGCAATGATTTTAAATAAATGAATATAAAATATATTTCTCTTAAATAAGTGGAAAGACCTTGTAAGCAAACAAACTATATTTCTCATTTACAAATAAGTTTTGTTCCCAATATCGGGCCTAATTTTTGATTTGTCAAATTCATCTAGTCTAGGAGTGCTTAAAAACCCTGTTTTCAACTGTTTGACTCGCAAAATTTTCCATTCCTGAAAATTCAATGGTTAACATTTTTATTGAACAACGAAAAAGAAATCATAGAGTTGAAAAAATATATTCAATCAATAAAAACTAATTTTTTGTTCCTATATTAGTCCTAATTTTGAATTTGTCGAACTTAGGAGTGCTTAAAAACACTGTTTTCAAGTGTCGTATTATTAATTACTAGTTTAATTACGAAAAAGAAAAGGTGAATGTCGTTGAATCAAATACATTTCCATCTAGCCTCAATAAAATTATATGGTTTTAACATTTTTTATTCAACTAAATCCAGTGGTTTGTTTCGCTTGAGACGTCGGATTTCACCTTCATGTAAAAAAATAGAGCATTTTTGTTCCCTTTTAGTCTCCATCCTCAAATTCGATGAATATCATCGTTTCGCATTACTAATTCAACTGTTCCCATAGGTCCAAATAGGGCGAACGATCTATTTATATATAAGCAGTTTGTTGTGAAGAGAGATCAATACGTCGTCATTTTCAATATTTTTCAAGTGTCAAACCCAAGTATTTAACTACTTCAGTATGCGGTATTTTATTCGAATGGACCTATCCAAGATTGGGACTTTTCGGTTAGTGAAGTTATGTGGGCTGATTTTGATTCGTTCAGCTAAAATTTGTCCATTTACAAACCTCAGTGATAGACGTCTCGTATCACTTTTTTGGTGGCAACAGTTGGAAGTGCTTCAACACAATGAGGGAGTATAATTACATGTTTTGCCATGTCCCCCCGCTTGGGCCCTCCTTCCTTCACTAAAATATTCCCCCGCCCAGCGTTCACCCCCTGAAACGTCGATATACTCTGATAAGCTTAGTGTGATTAAAATTGTCCGGCGGAAGCCCCCCGTACCCCTCTTCAGCTGGAGGCCTAGCCCCCCAGACCCCCTGTTGGCCCGCCCCACCACCTCCACATTATGATAAGGCCCTTGGGGCAAACAGTTCGGAGACTGGTCTAATTCATCCTTCAACTAAAAGAGAACGATGCAGATCAATGTCGTCGTCATTCTCAATATTTTTCAAGTCGAATGGACCATTTCCAAATCCCTTTTCCTAACGGAAACTCAACATTGATAGTCAAATAATTGCTCATGTCTAACATGTGTAGTTCTCTAAACGAACGCATCATTTTTTTAGTCAAACAGGAATGTCAACAATGCTCATGGCCATTCCAAAATATTGAAGTCAAACTAAACATTTTTCAAGCCTATTTCCAGGTTAATTTCATAATTTTCAAGTCTAAATATTTTTTTTTCAAGGATAAATCTACATTCCTCCAGGCAAACTCAAAATTTCTGGACGCAATTTCAACATTTTTCAAATCCATTTCAACGTTTCTTTAAAAGAAATCTAGTGTTTTTAATCACTCAGTATACAATTCTGATTTTTGGCTCGCTCTGTGCGTAATTTTTAACTCTGAAAACTTTCTCGTCATTCCTGGACTCCGCATATAAATTTATAGAAATTATAGTTTTTTATGAAAGTTGTACATCTGAAAGGATAAATTTATGCCAGAAAGATGTATTTGTGGGTGCAAACTCGAGATAATTTCCAACCCCACGGTTTACGTTACGTGGTTTTAATTTTTCCCGATAACTCTGTATGTCCACATTGCAAATTTCACCTCGAATTACGAATGAGTCGTAATGAACCAGCTAAGCGTTATTCTTTCACTTAGCCTATTGGCGAATCTTGATTTTTCTTGGAAGAGAATCACTCTACCAGTTTTTAATATGCGTTCTTAAATATGGAAAAGCATATACAATTTACAAATTAATTTTCCAATCCAATCTCCTAAAATAATCAAGGGAACGAATCAATAATTATTAGATAATTGACCTTTCTTTGTCAATCCAGTGTACAATCGATTACATACATGTAATACAATTTAGCGTGAGACTTTACTTTACACTTAATTTCTACTGAACTAAACTCAATTTTTATGGATTCCTAGAGTTTAATGTTCGGGTGTTATCATTCTATAACTTGTATAACTGGCCTTTCTAGGATATTTTCGAATCCTGCTTAAGTAGAAGTGTTACATCTCGTTCTGGTTGTTTGCGTTTTATGTTTTGAGGTTTTTAAATGGAATGGTTCACTTTGGGAATGTTTCCCATTCTCCCAATCGAAAATATTGTTTCTTAGGCAATACGAAAGAATTTCAAGATGTCGTTCTTTCTGGTCAACTCGGGTGGATAGAACGGCAGGTAGGAGCCGCGTGGTGGCGGTGGGAGTTGGCGTTACTACAGGCTCGAACCTCTGATGACTCCTCCGCATTGAAGTTGGCTCCCTCTCGTCATAGCTGTCATCAATGACGCAATGGCAAAAACAACGGGACAAATAATACCTCCCGCATCTCTCTCGTCCTTCAGTCCCGCCCGAACCATTCTGAGAAAGACTCATCCCTAACTCACAACTCTATTGCATTGTCAGTATTGTAATATCCTCGATATCTAGGGTTAAGGCAACTGAACTGACGTCTATTCTAAATCCACTCTAAGATACAGTACATGTACGTGCATTAAATGATTATCTACAATTTCCAAATCCAATTGCAAGAACGCTCTCCTAAAATGTTCAACGTTGTATGGTAGCATCAACACTATATCAATAAAACGTCTAGAGTCAACACCTATATTATATTTGGAAATTTTTAATTTACATCTACAGGAAAGCAGAGTCCACTTCTAGTGTGAATGTAACACCGTATCTTATCTAAGGGTCACAGAATAAACCCTAGTAGCTCTTAAATGGAATATAAATAGTACTTCTGTAAAGAAAAAAAAACCATGAAGTCTGTGGCTTTACATTAACTGGCTTACTATTTATGTGGATGAACTGCGTGTATCTAATTTTAGCTCAATCGTTTCATCTATTCAGGCATCAATTGTTTTTCAGTCAGGGTCGTACCTCTTTCTCCACTCCAGTTATCATCTTTGGTCGAGTAGAACTGAATTCCTATTACAGAGAAATATTCATTCATCTTCCCCGATGGCGGAAAAATAGCCACGAATATGCAACGAGAATTGGAAATATATGCGAAAATCCCAACATTCCTCAAAACTGAGCAAATCCACCGTCTTTATTCTGAAAAAATTTAAATCTGTGATATACTGGAAAGGTACCAAATCAAATTGTTAGAGTAGATGTACTAAAATGTTTGATTCAAGTAAGTCTAATCAACTTCGTTAAATTGAGAACATACAGTTCAGCGATATTCCAATTAATCTATAGGCATAAGACTCGTCACTCTCAGCTCCTTATAAGAACCATTTACTTCAGCTTGTTCACCTGAACCTAATCTACCCTTGCAAACGTACCCACCCTTTAAAAATTGTAAATTTTTGTTTAAAACATACTGTTCTCCTCACTTTTACACACTTTCGGAAAATACCTTCGCTTGTTGTATCCGCATTTTCTGAGAAAAAAGCAATTTCCCGGTAAATTACAAAATGGGCAAGAATATGAATATTTAAATTTGAAACTTTGAACCGGAGTTATGTGGAAATTGTCTGACACTTTGAATCCCTACGATATTACTAACGCAAAACATAAATGCAAGTATGGAAAAGTCCAGGTTCTAGTCATTATAAATAATCTGGAGTGGGGGTGGCAACGATTCTTTCATTTCTTCCGTGTATGTCACCTGCTCTCCAAATAAAACCGAAAGCGTCAGTGTTAGATATCAACCCAAGCAAAACTTTGAAATCGTAGCAAACTGAATTAGCAGCATCCAAAATCCATCTGATTGACTAAACAACCAGTGATTGTTTTATCATCATTTTGCACATGCGATGGATACGGATAATTCGCCCTTACCTGTATTGCTCCTTCGATGATACTTGTAAACGTTTCCAGGTATCGCAGGGTATTGCAGGCTAATCCTAGCTAATCAGTTCTTTGAAGGAGCAACTACTCATTCCATCGCCTTCTTATTACGCATCTTCTGTAAGCTATTGAAATATGGCATGTGACACCTGCCCTCCAAAGTCGGCAAGCCGAATCGAAATCACCCACAACTCAATCCTAGCCGTCTCAGAACTCGCTCTTAGCGAAATTCCTTTGCAACATTCTAAAACTGAATGTCTTGAACGAACCAGTGATTCATCGTCGTTCTATTTGTTGAACTTCCTTAAATTTCTTACAAGAACCCTGGAATCCAACTCACCGCGGGTACGACCTTCCTCCGCTCTCTGGCCCCTATAGTTGTACACAACTTGAAAAAGGGCTCTTTGTCTTAGGGCTAAGCCCCTCTTCCATCCAACTCTTCACTCCCGGCCCTCCCTGATTAATCATTAACAAACTGGAGTGGGGTCGACAACCAACCTTCCTTTTCCAGTTGTCCCATCCACGAACCCCTTACAAAGCTCCGAGTTCCTCCTTTTGTTTCGGGCCCGTAGGGCTCAACTAAGTCGCATACATCATTAACATGGCTTACCGCCTCTCGTCACGAGGTTTTTTTTTTAACTTCCCCTTTCCATCCTCGAGCTCTCTTGTACAGGGTAAAAAATAATTGCATGTTTGCAGTAACCCTCCAATCTTCTTTGACAATTTCCGTCTGCTTCCACGCCCTTTCCACTATTCTTGTTTTGTTCTTTCGTAGTTATAACAGACAGCTCTGTTCCGCGGTATCGATTTGACGCGTCCTGGAATTATGGTTCAGCTCACTCAAACTATACGTTCTTACCTACAAAGAGAAAAGCAGTTCTACGTTCCTTACGCCCCAAACGCACTTCAAAACTACAAGTGAATCAAAGCGAATTCAAACTTCCTTTCAAAAGCAATAATTATTTCGATGGGGTTTCAATCAAATATCAGCTATTACGTTTAATATACCTACGTGTATAAGTTTCTCAATTACTACGTGTTGGGTGACCCACTTATCTCGCCCACTTGGAGACGAGATGGACTGTTGAATGGCAATCTTCTTAACTGCCTCTTAATAGTCGCTTACTCGTTTGGGAATTGAAATCAAACAAAATAACAAATATTCATTACGATATGTATTGATCATCAAAATATAGATAATTGTGTAAAATGCAGAAACCAAGCTCCTTGAAAGAATTCACAAGGTAGCAATGTTGCGGGACATGATTCTAAAGACATCAATTCCTTCAAGTGAGTGAGCAGACTAGCGTTGTGGTCCTCTACGGTAATTCTGCAGTTTGTACTTAATTGTACGAATTGTAAGACCTCGATGAAATTCACATGGGGTGATTAGACAGTCTTTCGCTAACTACCCTCCAAATCAGGGCAAGATCAAATCGTTATCTCTATGGATTTTACGTTTGCGTATTTGTGCATTGATTTGCCAACGATGAAACTCGTAGGGGACCATATAACCTGCATATTCGTTGAAAATTCCATCAACGTAGAATGAAAAGTAGAAAAATTAGGATTGTTACAAAGGTTTGTAACAAGCCTAACTTACAAGCGAAACGAAAGTGTTCGGATATATGGTTTTGGAGAGAAAAATTTGTTCATCTCCCGAAAGTGAAACTTATGCTTCCACTTCCTATAGATAGAATCGGATGAAAACTATCAGCATGACGAATTTTCTCAACAGGCCACAAATATTTAGTTGTTTCAGTTGAACTAAGGAGAGTAAAATTCAATAAAATCCTTCCCTTCGTCTCCAACACTGAAATACTGAAGGACATAAAGGGGATCAACTTGTTAATTACTTGTCACTCATGGGTGTAATATACCATGTTATAATGCATCATTGGTTACACTTCATCAAATTCGACATCTAGATATGAAGAACAATTGTGTCAACATCCAAAAAGTGAAGCATTTCTTGAATGGCCGAGTTGGGGCTGTCTGCAATTACTGCGCCAGAAACACGAACGTACAATTTTACGATAGTTCGGACGGTAGACGCACTCTCCTTATTGTGAAGAAACCTATCACACATTAACAATGAGTTCTTGCAATTCAGCATGCATTGATAGATTTCCCCACTCGTTCAAGTCAATACAATAGTGTAACGAAATTTATGTAGAATGGGTCCCAAACTACTATGAGAAGTTCCTTACGAGATCTGAGACAATAGATACAATTAGAAATATCATTAAAAATCGATTCTTACTTTTTCTAAGGGGTCTTTCTTGCAGGGGGCATATGTCTCCCTGAGCGAGAGGGGTATACGAGGTACTTACTTTAGAAGCTTAAACGTTGGGTATGCTGATTTCTCTTTCTTCTTTCTTCAACTTTCTTTTTCCATTTGCCTTCAGCGTCCCTTGTTTCTCTTCTTTTCTCGATTTTCCTCACCTCTTTTATTTTTCCACTGGTTCTCGTTCCATGGCTACCGTATCTTAACATCTGATTCCTTACCGTGTAAAAGAATTGGCTTACCTCTATTTGCATTTATAATGCAATAAGTATGGAATTTATATCAAACTCGTCTTTCTCCAAGGATCTCAAGGTGTGTCACTCCAAGGATCATTACAGCAGATAATAAGCCAATAATTGTATGAAGAAATTGTATGTAGACCCTGCCCAAAGTCAAGGAACTGAAAACAAAACCACTAGCTAATGCGGAATGAAAAGCTGCTGTAACCGAAGTAATCGATGCCACCAGATCCGTATGGGCTATGAAAGGGAAACTGAAAGTAACTTGAGACGAAAGGAATTGAAACGGAAACCTGCGGGTATCAGTGGTGCGGCGAGGTGACCAAGGTGGAGGCAGCCAGGCCGTTCTCCATCTGCGGTCGAATCCGACCTCCGGTCCATCTGATACTCATTATCTTCCCTCGAGAGGGTCCCTATGGAATTTTGTTTTGGAACAGCCAATGGGAACGCAACCGGCTAATGTTCCCTCGGAGAGGGCACGACTATCGCGGAGGCCGCGGGATTTATCGGGTACGTGCCTAATGAGCAAGTGATGCTCCGCGGAATTTTCAAAACGAATTATTACTTTAAATGTTTATTTCCGCTTCTGGGTCTACCTTGGCAGCATAAACTGCAATAATGTGGAGCATTCGGACGGATTTAGGGCGAAATTCATACTCGTGATTCAAGTAATGATTTTCCCTTTTTCGAAAAGGTTAAGAAATGTGCCTAAGAAAATGCTCAAGCAAGTGCGTGAAAAAATGAAGGAAGCGTCCAGAGTTGCCTTCAGCATTTTCTTCGTCAGTTTCCTTCACCTTCTCAAGGAAAAATCTTTAGTTAATTCACGATATGAATTCCGCCCTAAATCCGTTCGAATGCTCCTCATTATAACAGTTTATGCTGCCAAGGTTGACTTCGATGGGGGAATAAACATTTATGTAATAATTCGTTCCTTGCTATACTTAAGGCAGCTCTGGACCTTCCTTAACTTTTGACGGGCTTACTTCAGCATTTCCTTTAGTGACTATGAATATATCTGTAGCCATCGCGTCTTTGTAATAGGTAAGGACTACGAATCAGTCTCCCTTAGTCTCTCCATGCTGTGCTCACCAATTCTGTTGTTCTTAACGTATATAAAACTCACAATTTCGAATTTACGCTGAATGGAAAGGTCGAGAAACCTGTGGACTCCCTGAGTTTTAATCTGGATTCTAGCCTCTCATCATGTTCATCTATTGACTTCAAAAGTTGCATCTTGGAACTTCGTTTTGCTACTGTAAATAGCAAAAAGCCATACAGTTAACACATGTGGGGTAATTCAAAGCACTGAAGACTACCAGTACTTTACAAATTTGGCTCCTCGTACCTTTATATCTTGTGATTTTATTGATGCCTTAAATGGGGGCTCCATTAATATGCGACTACCGTTTTAATGAGGAATGAAGTCAGCTGGCGCCTCCTTGATTCCATTGTAATTCCATTATGTCCTAGAAAGATCTATTTCCAATATCAGAACCTTAGACCAATTATGAAAGAAATTAGCCTCAAGGGTCCTTCAACTGATGAGTGTAATTGCATTCCAGATGTTTTGAAGGGATATATTTCAAATTTCCTCACCTTAGGTCGATTAAGAAAAGACTCACGTAACTGAAAAAAACTACTAGGTAGGCACCCACCAACTGACGAAAATCAGTGTTATTTCGAAAGTTTCCAATATTCTGATTATCAATATTCTGTAGTTTGATTTGGTTCATTATTTCCAATAATAAGCCTTTGTAATCGTATAGCAGACATTTGTGATAACCGCTCCCCAAATTTTGACATCTTACGGTTCACCGTTTATTCTGCGGGGTTAGTCGAAAGTGATGCTGATGGTCCAGGACGATATGGGAATTTTGGTACAAGTGTAATCAATTTTGGTCCAGTAGAATAAGAACGGCGGTCGGACCGGTTTTGCATTTTAGAAAGAGGGCATTTTTTGGAAGTACAGAGGCAATCTAATTGGAGCTTTATTTCATTCGGTAATTTGCTGAAAATGTAAGGTTGCAGTCAATAAGAAATGCAAAATCGCTCCTGTTCGTGCTCGCCGTGACACTAGGTCTCTGTTGTCACGGAATTCCGTACTTGAAAAAAAGTTCAACCCTTCCTTTTATTGCGTTCTCCTGCGGATTAAAATGAAAATAAGACGGAAATTTACTGAGCGAAGCGGACGGGGGTGGCGGAGAAAACAGCTTTTAGCGGCTTCAGTTTTCCTCACGGGAAAGCGAAGAGCGGAAATCCTGAGTTTTCAGTTCCGGTTAACATAAACGAGGAAAACGACTTTAATTATGCGACGGTGATGCGGTGGTTTTCACCCGCAGTCCGCTACAACCCACGTTGTTTTGCGCTTACATTTCGCTCTGTTTGGAGACTTGAAGACGTTTAGATCATTTGGTTCATTTTGGTTGATTGACTTTCTGTCTATTCTGGTTCTGAATTATACTTACAGACGTACTAGGCGTTCAAATACAAGCGGCTTAGTTTATCCCATTTCCGCGAAGTTGGTTCCGCTCAGTCTAACATAGCAATGACAAATAGCCATTTTTCAACTGTCACTATTATTGTCTCCATTGACGTGTGGATAAGATAACTCGCTACAGAGTAGGCATTTTTTTTTTCAATTCTATGCATTTTACTTCTTGGAAAATGGCAAGCGTTCTACTTCTTAGAAAACACACGTTATACAGGGTGCCTCAAGTTCATGAAACTCTGAGGGTCGATTTACGAGCTCATTCTCAACCAAAACTGCCGCATAGACTTTGTTTTAAGGCTTCGTTAAATAGCTTACCTACCAAGATTTTTTTTTTTTCGTGTTTCCAATCTTATGTCGCTAGAATGGACATAAGCCCCATAAAACTACTAAAACTGGTAAAAGAATCAGTTTTGACGACACCGTTGGAAGATCATAAAATTTCCTTCCTTGTCAGAGCAAAATAAGAAAATGTTCAACATGATTGGTGACAAATTAGTTGGAAGATGCAATTTTGAGAATTTATGACGAAACGGCCTTTATCCGTGTTTTTTTTTCTGTTGCTAATACTATGTAATTCCGCAGATTCATGATTTGTGAAACAAATTATGTAAACTTTGGTCTAGTAGTTTAAGAAAAAAAAAAAAAAAAAAAACTGGAGAGGGACAGGTTGTAATTTATATTTCTATCCTGTGTTACAATTGTTCGCCCCGGATGTGAAAAAAACTAATGTTTTCTCAAATTACAGGGATGCATGTAAATGTGAAACGGCCAGGAACTAGTTGTGCGTTCACGTTCCTAACAAAGAGTTGTGACGGATATGGATAGTTTTTCCTTCCTGTTTCTTGTAATTGCTGCCAGGCCTGGAGCTTTCAACAGCCTCTGGGCGTTCCTGGATAATCGCCCCAGTCCTTGGAAGGGTTAAATACTCAATTCTTATCACCTCTTAATCATGTCTCTCATAATGTGCTCCACCACGAGTTAATGTCAGTGTTTAGGTACATCACTGGCCATGATTGCATGCATTTCCACCACTACTGACTGAAACTTGAGGACAACCCGTCGTGCTCATTATGTACATACTTGCTCATCGGCCATGACCAGTACCCATTTTCAAATTAAAGGACATCAGGCTTAATTTTGCAAAAGACTCTACCAAATGGTCGAGAATATCAACGCCCTACATGTCTGCCTACATGACTGAAGAGCCTCAAATGATAGGCATAGGGCAAGAAAAATCCCTCCTTGTCATACGTATAGCAGCAGAGCAAACCAAACTTACCCCCTAATTATAGACTGTCTCGATGCAGATGAGGATCGTAGCAGAAATGAAGATGGTAATTCGGACCGCATAACTTGTTGTCCCTACAGACACTGAACTATGACGTCATTTTGTACCTGTTACATACTTCATGTGGTACAAGAAAGTATCAAGGGCCCTGTCAATCGTCCAACGTGAAAACCGAGAATCTTGTAACAGTAACTTCTATCGCACCTCGTTGACATCTTGCTCATCTAGTTTATTTTTGGAGGTTAGATTCGTGATGGATGTCTACATTTCCCCATTCTTGTTCCTTGACATTGTTTCTCCAGAGGCCTGGATCTTTTTAGTGTTACCCGCCGGATGATGCGCTAATCGATTCAACCCTTAGGATAGGTAACTCCATTGCCTCATTTCCTAGTTATAAATTCACAGTTTTTCCTTCAAAAAACACTTTCCCTTGGACAAATACTCTTTTTTTTTGGCTAAATTCATTTTTCTTCTATACCCAACACAGCTAAAACGTAAAGGTGCACAATCACCCAGGTGTTTCAACTACAACTCCCATAGAAAGAATTCCGTTTTTCCCGTCCAGTATATCGATTTTGATAGGACGGTCCCATCTCGCGACGTCTGGCAAAGGAAAAAATCGCTGTTTTATGGTTCATTCGGGCTAAAAGCCGTCGTAGGGGCCCATTAGGTTATTACAACCCCACCGCCTCCGCGCATCCCCTCAACCTTTTTTTTTTTCTTCACTTACATTTTTGCTAGAGAGCTTGCCACCCTTCTAGACCCCTTGAACTTTCTCTTTTCTCTCTCTCACTCTATCAGGAAAATTACTCGCGGTGTTTTTCGTTTTCTGTAGCGAAAAACGAACCCCTTGATGCTACTCTCAGGTTTTTCGTTCACTTCAAAAGGCAAAATGAAAATAATGCCACTACTCACTCCTCCGAAAAAGGAAATATTGAAAGCAAAAGCGAAAAGGTCCTTTTCGAAACCCAGGGGTCGCGTTTTTTCTTATTCCAAACGACAAGGGACGTCTTTAGTAACGTTACCCTGAGACTTCACCGCATTATTACGGCGAAATTGGTTATTGACCTACCATAACTAATACATAACTCCGTAAAAGAAGGATTGGTGGAAGTATTATTGGATCGATCCAAATCTAAATGCCTGAGTGGAGCAATTATTCATTGTCAACAAACATTCGGTTTTCTATCCGATTTTTTTTTTCAAGACAATTTTTTAGTAACAAATATTACTTTACAATTTAGGTCACATAACAAATTGTTTTCTGTACGTAGAGTACAATGGAACGTGATTTAAGGTAGCTGCTCAGTAGCAGTCCTTATCAACAATATTTCAGTAATAATTATAAAGTTTAGTTATTGAGTTAGCTAGGTTAATAAATAATGATACAGTTAGCATTATATACAACATACAAGATAATAATTTAAATGTAATTTGGTAACAATTTTTTTCTTAAAGATCATTAAGGAGATCCACTGGCCTTCTTCTCTTTGGTCTCCCTCCGGTTTGTTGGTTCAGCAGTCTGTTTGTGAATCCATTGAAAATTGGATTTTGGTGGGTTGTTATGGTGTCGAATTGCCGCTGGAATGCCAAGGATATCACTTCTTTAACCATCGGTATGTCCAAGTCTCGATGTATTACAGAGTTTTTCACATACCATTCAGCATTTGTGATTAGACGGAGAGCTCGGTTTTGCTGTACTTGTACCTTATTAATTTGGGAGGTACTAGCAGATCCCCATATGGAACATCCATACTGCCATATCGGTCTGATCGTGACAAGGTATATTAGCTTTTTGTTGCACAAAGAGAGCTGGGATCCGATAAACATTGAAAATGAACGCTCCAGTTCGTGTGAATCAAACTCACTGTTATAAACACTTAGTTATCCGTGATTGTTTGCCCACGGTACAGTATTGTCAAATGGGGCCTCGAACTGTGTCCCGATGCCATTAGGGAGCATCCCCGATCATATAAGCTCTTTCTTACTCCACAAAAATGTCATTTGCACCACACGTAAATATGCCCCTAACCTACTCCCCTCACGGAAAACACCCAGCAATAATATTTACTATACAGAAAGATATTTACAAATATTAGAAAACAACCAATCGTCGTTCCGGGATACTATGATTACTATAGCTTCCGTCTTCTTTGCATAATGAGTAACTTTGACTGCGGCCAACCAGATAGATTATATTTGATCGTTCGTTCAACCTATAATGGCATTTTCTTTTCCCTTCTGTGTGTAGCGGTTGTTTCGTACAGAGCAAGAGGAAAAGGTATACAAAACAAATCAAATTTATCTATCCATATACCTATCGGGCTCAAAGGAAGGAAAGAGTTCTTTGGATTTAAGTCAGAGCTCCGGATTCAAAATAACCAAATTCCATTGGGAAATGCAGACTCGTTCTTCTGTGGCCAACGGGAAGGCTTAATTTTGGATTCAGTCCTCTGCATAGATCCACAGAAGGTTAATATACTATCCATGGACTCATTGCGCGGATATTGATATTAAACCAGTAGGCACTGAATTTACTATTCCAAACAAGGTTTTGAAAACGGGAAAACGCCGTGTACCTGCAGAATACAAATAAGTAATTGCAAAAAAATTAATAATCCCCCAATACTTTTCACTTTTTTACACAGGTACTACCTACGAAATGCGTATCCAACCAGCTCTGATGCTAAGATATTGGATGGCGGATATTTGATGCGTTGCATACATACTAGATGCTGTTGATGTCGCGCATACGCTGTCAGTGTTGAAACCTATTGGGCAACATTGGTATGCACTGTCAATTTATCGAAGAGATGAGTCATGAGATACTATCTGTCGTGAGGTTCATACTCACTCAATGAAGTCTTTCTCTTATTTTTACCGACTTCGTCTCACATTTAGATAATATTAAATAGAAACGGGAAACCCCAAGTTTCGGCATAATACAAATAAATAATAACAAGAACTTTAACAATCGCACAATACTTTTCACTTTTTCAAGTAGCTAGTAGTTACAAAATGTACTTACATACAAACAGCTCTGACGGTTCGATATGAGATGATGGATATTAGACGCGCTGTGAGTGTTGAAAGCCTATTAACGCACTTCTACGTTTTTCGTGGATGAGTACCATCCACTTTGGCTCATCCACGTTCAGTGAAATTCCATTCCCTTGTTTTTACCGACTTCATCTCACATGTAGAATCAATCATTCCAGTTCTCATTGCTATGCATGTCGGACACTCAACTAGTACAAATTGTATGGTTTCATCACTGGCTTCACGAATAGTAATTCCGTAGTGATTTCTCGAAAAAAAAGAGTGCTGCGTTCTTTTTTTTTTTTAGATTCAGAAGGTGGAAAATACAAAATACGTCCGACGAGTTTTAAATTATTCCGTTCAGGTGCGCCCCGGCGCTCCCGTTGTATCTCCTCTAGGAATCGCAAACGGGGGACGCGAGCGGTTTTACCAAAATTTCTACCGCGAAAGGTGGAGAGAGAAAAAACGCGGAGTCCGCGTTTTAAAATAAAGATCAGCCGTATGGAGATGAGGGTCCCCTTGAATGGATTAAAATGTGAATATTGCAAGAGCAAAGTGCACGTAGAAAGGAAGCAGGGTTCCCCCAGTTCGTTCGTATTATTTCTTTTTTAGCGAATTTTCTAAAAAAAAATAAAGCAGTTAAAGAATTACGTCCTGTAAAGTCGTGATCTGTTTGCTATTCACGGGAAAACCATATTTAAACCAGACATAGGGACAATCTTGTACTCAGAATTGCGATACTCGAATACCTACATTGGGTACTTGAAGTACTTGAGAAAATCGACTAAGTAACATTTTGCAGGATGGATGCACTTCGGAAATACTTGCTAAGTACAAGCTCAATTACATTTTCCTCCAATTAATTTTTCAGTAAGTAATGGTGCAAGTACATGTATTGGTAAATCCCGGTGGGTCTGCCATAATTCTGGATGTCCAAGTTGTCAGTGGCAGCGTGGACATGGAGCAGACCTGGAGGGTTAAGAAAATTAAATATGATAGGAACGACCTACGGCAAGCGGTATCTGAGGTAAAAGGAGTCGCACCTAACAACATCAAGGTTATGGCTGCGCCCGTGTCATGGCGCGGAGTCTGGTGCGGGAAAAGTGCCTCGGAGTTACTTGAGCATCTTGTCAGGTTGTGGTATCACCAATCGCGTCATCCGGGGCTCGTACTTTGGTGGTCATTTTATAGGGGCACTTCCTCTCATCCCTCTCTCCCTCCTCCATCATCCTTGACTTCCCAAGTTTTTTTCGTTTTTTGTTAATGGTGTGCCCCCTCCGCCTTTGAGAAAATATTAAAAAAAAAAAAAAGTACTTGAACTTGGGTGATAAAAATACCATACAAACGCTCCTAAAATCGGTGTGTGCTTCAATTACAAGTACTTTCATTGTATTCAAATGTACTTGTTTTTCTTGAAGTGCAAGTAGATACTTGTACTTACCACCTGGACAAGTTCAAGTCATGATTTACCGATACTTAAACTAAGATTAAGATTAAGTACAAGAACTTGTATACTTTTGATTTTTCGAGAATGGTATGTATACTTTCTACTTGTCTGTACATTTTAAACAACTCTGCTTGTACTGTTTGCAATATGTTTTCTGCTACGACAATTTCTTTGACTGGCTCTATGGAGGTAACGGAAGCACTTCGATCAACTTCACACATTTTCCACCAAAATCAGTACATCCATCCGCATCTTGAGTTTTGGACTGTTCTGTTATCCGTTGGTTCATTTGAATTCTAGCAGTGTCATTTTTTTCTCAAGTATAAAATGCATCTACTACCGAGACAAGTACTCAATTAGAGTAACTTTTTGGGTGTTGTTACCCTGTTACCCATGATCCTAGTGGTATTACCTGTCACTCCTACTCGCTCAACTGTTGCAGATCATTACTATTGTTCTTGTTTATCTTACCCGGCCAGGTATGCTCTATTTCCACGCTACCACTGTCAACCTGGATGCTGTGGTAGGTTGGCAGATACACTGGAGATTCGGCTGGTTTGATGGTAGTGATATTCGGCTTCTTGCCTTGTTCAGTGCCCGTACGATACAGTCGCTCTCTATCCACTATCCAGTCAATGGATGACATAGCACAGGCAAGGCAGGCAGGCTATGTCTGCTTGGCAATCATGACGTAGAATGAGGCTATCATGAGTCCTTTGACAAAGCTAGACCACGCGATACTGGTGCACAAGGGTTTTTAGTATTCCACGACTACATCTCAAGTAAAGAGAACGTTTCTGCTATCCATAGTTAAACTTGGAAGCTATCTCAAATTTAAAAAAAAACTAAAATGGAATATGCCATTCTGTGGTTTTAGATATTCACTCTTCCCATCGTTTCAATACCTTTCTTATATGACAATACGAATCACCCACTCTCGCATTTTCTCTTTCCATCTGTATTAGCGACGGAAATCGCGGGAAAAAAAGAAAGGAAACTTCCACCGATCGGTTAGTAAACAGGGTATTAAAGAAAGAAAAAACACCTTTCTCGAGAGGATTGGGTGGATACACTTTTCCCCATCGCTTGTCAACGTTGAAGTTGGAAGAAGAAGACGAAGAAAGAGCGACGTCGAAAGAGACGTTCCCAGGAGTTACGCCCGTTCGATCCCCTCCACATCCGTTCCATCCGGTAGGTATACTCCTTTACCTTCCTATCCCTTCGCTATGACTCCGCTTTACCTTCGCTTTGCTTTAGGTTAAAAGTGGGAGAAGTCTCCTCTTTTTTTTCTTTTTTATTTTCTTTCTTCTTTTTTTTTTTTACTTATTTCGAACGGATCAGTAGAAAAAGAGGTCGAGAAGTTAACCAAGTGTGCTCTTGGCAGATTTCAAGTGGAAAGGGGCCCCCTCTACCGTAGCCTGATCCGACCTTTTACGGATTGGAAAGCCTCCGGCTAGCATGATAAAAAAGAAAACACAAAAATTAGGACTGTTTTTGTCTTTTCGTTCATTTGTTTTGCCTCATCGACGACGTTGACTGGAGATAAAGCTTCTACCAAGGACCATCCGAGTTAATATCGTATATAACATGTATGTATTGCCAGCATGTGATATGAATCTTACAATACCTAATACAAAAAACAACCAATTTTCTGGAGTATGGATTCCAAACATATCTTTCATTGATTTAGTGAAATGTAACAGCAGTGAGAACAACCAATTCTCTGGAGTAAGCGTTCTAAACATATCGTTCTTCGATTTATTGAAATTGAGCGTATCGGAACGACCAATCTAATTCGTTCATATCTGATTGAGTAGCTATTGGATATGATCGATCTCAAGTCAGCTGATACTACTCGTAATTATGACTTTATATCATAATAAACGCTGCAAATTCTTTCTCTGGGGTTTATTATTCAATTGGCTTGCGTTCATGATTTGAATTTCGACTAAGCTTTGGAGTGTGCGTGTTTCACAGGTGATAGAGCGATTATTGAATTTCAGGAGGCACACAAATATGATCAACTGAACAATCCAAATAGGTATTTTGGTTGAGAATAGATTTACGTGCCCTATGCATATCTCCTGAAATTCAATAATCGCTCTATCACCCGTGAAACACGCACACTCCAAAGCTTAGTAGAAATTCAAATCATGAACACAAGCCAATTGAATAATAAACCCCAGTGAAAGAATTTGCAGCGTTTTTTTTTTTTTTTTTTTTTAATTTTTTTAAATGGTCAGAATACTTCAAAACGTGTATCGGCTATAAACCCTTCAAGGTGTTCACTCCAGTATCCACGTTCACTACATCACTAGGTTACTGTAATCAAAACAAAAACAATAATAAACCAAAATAACGCAAATGTTCATAAATCGGGCCATACATTTGAATCCAATTCGATTCTTCGTGGAATGTTCTTCAAAAATAAGTTCAAATTTATGCTATGACTTTTATTTTGAGGTTTTCATGATTTTACAAAACTTTGACAACCCTTAAAGGGCACTTTAAATTAAGTGAGAGAGCTGGGTCAAAGATTGAGGCGTCACCGGACCAACATGGATTTTTCCTGGGAAATTTCAGCTTTTTTGCTTCAGCCGTTTGGGAGAAATCGTGCGTACGGCGTCGGACGGACGGACGGAAAATGTTTATTAATTCGGATTCTACACCCTTTGAAACGTAAACCATGAAATTTTCAGGGGGGTTCGAATTTTTTTTCCTTCAAGAGTGATTACAATGGTTTATTATGGAATAATAAACCAATACATGTTATTTGCGAGATTACCAACAAATCTAAGTTACTTATGTAAACTAATGGTGAACAACATTTTTCGGTCCAACCTAATACTTAAATTTCATGAAAATGTGCTAAAGATTGATTTAAAAATCCGAAATTGTTGAGTAGATTAATATTATGTAGAACAAGCTTTTCGCCATAAAATTGATAGTAACTGTATCTTTGCAATCAAAGTAGTCAATTTATCATGAATATAAGACAAAACTTTCAAAAGATTCGCTCATACAAAGGCTGCAAATTTTAAAATGATATTATTACGTTCGAATAGAACTTTTGTTGATCGTTGAGGTATTCATATATTGATAAGTATTGTACAACAAGGGAACCCTCAACTTGGTTGAAGGTACCACCCTACACCAGTGTTACATTACTCTCAGAAATAATACTCATATTTTAAAACACACCTGAACGTAATCACGTATTATGATGAGGGGTTGGTTACAGTTTTGAAAGCTGTCACCAAGCAGTACTGTTGTTGATTAGATTCTTTCAAAAAGGGATTAAAGGAACTTTTAATTAGCGTAACACCCACAAGTCACAATTGAAATATTCTTCGTGTATTCTGTCTCGCGCCACAGTATAAAATCAAGAAAAGTTAACTTTCTTCACTGAGATAGAGCGTTGATATCTAGACACCATCACCTTCATATCAGAACCCTGCCGCGGTTACATCTACCATCTTGATTGTAACCACTGTGTAATTGTACCACTTACACCATCAGCTGATCGCTTCTATTCAGATTGCTGCTTCTCTGTGAGGGTCAGGTTTCTCTTCCTTGGAATACCACTATTGTTTTAAGCAGCAGATACAGTCTGAAAACGCAGTGAACAGCTGAATGCAAAAAATTGCTTCTTCCAATTGTTGCCTCTTTAGTGTTACTGTATTCTTAGGAATATTACTCATGTTTGATACAATCCTGAGGGGTAACATTCGTGATAATTTTAATTTCATATGTCATCGTTAGAATGATTAGGGAGAAGTATGATGGGTTGGTTACGTTTGAAAGCTTTCACAGTCAGTATTGATGTTAATTATGACTTTTTTCATAAAGGTATTTTGAGAACTTTTAATTAGCGTAACACCCATAAATAACAATTCAAATACTCATCGTGCTTCATGACCTGCGTCACTGTATAAAATAAAAAAAAGTTCACTGTTTTCACTGGGCCAGAGCCTTGCCAACTAAAACCCCATCCCCTCCATATCAGAACCTCCCCCACCACTCGACATCTACCATAGTTACTAGACCCCAAAAATCCAGTTTTTAACCGTTGGCATAGTTTTCATTGCTCCAATCACCAGTTTTCAATGGACATTGTGAGAAAACGTCAATTGGGCATTAAAGCGTCAAATTAAAATTAGAATTAAAATAGAAAATAAAACGAGCCACCCCGTTATTTCTGCTATAATGAAATATGTGTAGTACTAATGATACAATGTTTCAGTAAAGCATTGTTCAGAAAACAATTGGTGGCAGGGATGAGGATCCCACACATTCCCGTCAAGTGTTCTAAAATCCGTCTCGTACTTCAATTGTTTTTGTAGGAAACCTCTCAATTATTTGAGGGCACTGTGCTCTGGCTCTGATCGTCAATGGAATAGCGGGGGGCTGAAGGAACGAACCCCTTCACAACCCCTCGGTTCCGTTCTCCCCCGCAACAGGTTTCCGCGCCACCAAGTATTTCGATTGTTGTTCTCTAATGAGCCGAAAAGGGAGAAACTCCTCATAATTGCTGCCCTACCATCCAAACCTCCTCCTCGGTCTCTCTTCATACGACCTCGGTTGTTCCCTTACTGGGGTAAAGTTAAATCGGGCCAAAATGGGGGGAGAGGGAAGTTCAAGGGAGCGTTTATTGTGAATTAGATCCCGTAGTAGTGTGGGTATTTTCGTCGTCGAGGGCGGGATTACGGAGGATCTCATTACATAAGGAGTTCCCATCATCTCCGTTTAAAAGGAAACCCTTTCCAGGACTAAATCGTCCTTTCCGCTGGGGGGTCGCGTGGCATCGAGGTCTCCTCTCCTCCTCCGAGGAACAACCCCTTAATACTTACTTCATTTGATTGCTTTCTTCGACAATCTAAGGTCTAGACTCCAAAAGAAGCACAATTGCCTTTATGCACCCCAGAAATGAATGGTAACACCTCTATTTTTACTTGTACTTGTAGGAGTTCACAGGTTAGGGCAGCCATGGACAAAGTGCGCCCGTTCGGGGTAACCTATCTGGCTCGCCACGGTTTTAAATTACCCTTACTTAGCTCGACCAAGTCCAAAACAGAAAACTCTAACGAAGATTCCAAGGCCTCAAAACAGGATCTGTACATTTTTGACATCCCCTCTTCAAAGGGATCGTGAATCACTCAAATCAAAATTGCACCTTGAACTGATTGATTTGCAATGATACACTGTTATGTCCCTGTAGAATTACACTGGTTTATAAGACTGAATTGACTTAACTATTTCCATCGATTCTGAAATGGAGTTCTACAAGGTCCTGTCAAAATCGTTCCCAAACTCGAAATCTCAAGCTCAGAAGATAATTGAAATGTTTACATCTTCCTATGTACGTGATTAGGTATTTTCTACCATGAAGCTTAGCAATACAAGGTTAGCATCCGAACCACTGACCAATGTTCTTTTGTTCAATGTTTTCGGCCCTCAAGATTGTTTTTTATTTTATTTGGCCCTTTCCTTGATATGTTTGTCGATCTTTGGGTTAGGTGGACAAGGTATACCGGGTTTCAGGAGGAAACCCCCCTGAAGGACCTAGTCCAGGAATGAATGTAGTTCCAGGATACTGTAAGTATTTTAGTATCCATCCATATTGCATAAAGAACTCCAAACACAACACATCGGATAGATTTTATTTGATAGAATCTATTTGATCGTCCATCCAACCTATAATTTCATTTGCGGTTCATCTTCTCTGTATAACGGTTGTTTCTTACAGAACAAGAGGGACTCTGTGGCCAATGGAAGTCAATTCTAGGTTCGGTTTTCCGATTGAATCCAAAGATGGTAAATATACAATGGACTCGTTTCTCGAAATCTATAGATGCTATACGATCTATCCAGGGATTTGGTCCGCGAAAGGAACGGCTTTTCCCACCATTACTTATCACATTTATTTGAGATTCCGCTAACATTTACAACTAACTATAATGAAAACTCCATTTCTCAAAGCATTAAACCCGTGTTTTCCAAGAAAAATCAAACTCCTATCCATGGCTTTTCCAGTTGTCATCGTTTCCCCCGTCTAACATTTGCCCAATGAGCATCGTTGATAACAAAAGTCTGTGTTGCCAGACCAAAAACCTGAAGATCTTTAGCTTCAAAGGTATCTTTTGGGGTTTGCATGCATAACGCCTCAGCTCTTCGAAGGGGCAACTACTCCATCCCACAACCTTCTTCTTATCAATAATGGCGCATAAGGATATGACAGATCTGATAAAACCGTAAATGTATTTTCTTCCCCAGAGTTCCATGGTTGAAACATTCCAGTCGCTGCATAGCAAGTAATATCACTCAACCTAGCATTTCTCTTTTCAAATTTCTGAGTGAAGAATTCACACACCCCTTTCCACCCTTCAATTTTGAGAAACATGTCATCCGAACATGTTCAACTCAATTGTCGCATTGCGTGGACTTGCGAATCATGCATCATGTTGCGGCCTGTTACGGAATGTTCCCTTGGTACCGAACTCTTCCACGTGCCCCACCTCTTCGGTGCAGTTTTATTCATTTCCCTAAACGATCCACTTCTTCTTCCTGGAAATCCTTCGGGATCTTCACTTTTCCCTAGCCATTCTTCCCTGCATTCGTTTAGCCCTTACTGTTTTTTTTATTGTCACGCTCTTTACAGCCGTATTCAGGGGCCCCTGAGGTGGTGAGACAATTTACCGAAGTGCTCTTGAGAGGTTTTCCCTCTGATACAGCCACCTCAATCTTGGCGGCTCTACCCACCACTCCCGATTTTTATACTACCCCGAACACTGTCGGGAAAACTCTTAGACTGCCCACTTTCGTTAGCAGAGACCCATTTGAATTGACTCTTTCCCGATTGGACTGGTTTATAAGATTGGGAATGAATACAAGTACAGTAATACCCCGCTCAACGTTCATTCGGACTACGTACATTTCGGTTATCGTACAGTCTTACTCTTGAAAATTTTGTCCGCATAATGAACATTTTCCCGGAAAACATACAAAGTTAGAGCGAACATATTTTTACGAATTTGAATTTGGCACGTGGAAGAAAATGGTTCTTGAGCAGATTTGCCAAAGCCGAAAACATTCTCGCCCGTACTCGGCTATAAATCGCTTTATATTTAAGTGATCTTTGTTATTATCTCTCTTAAAACTCGTTATGATCGTTCTTTATATAAATGCTATCAGTTTTTTGTCTACGAATAATAGTGTATTTACACTTGAGTTGTCATTATTTAGCAGTAACATTGCACAAACAAACATTGAAATCGGTAGTGGGACGAGAGAACAGATTAATCGCTATTTCCATTATTTCTCATGGGATTATAGGTCCGCAGTACGGACATTTCGCTGTATGGACATTCTTCAGGCACGGATCATGTACGCTAAGCTGACCACTGTAGTAACTTCTAGGGGAAAAAACGGATGTCAAATAAAGAAAATTATACGTTTCCAGGAAACAAATGAGTTCAATCGATTCTGACGGTTAGGACGTAATCAGTAACAACCAATAACTCTTTAATTCTAAAGCGTCTTCTGCGACTCTGCGGCGACCAATTGAGAGCTTTTCTCCGCTACTTACCTCCAGGTATTAAAAATATCATTCTAAAATACATTTACCAAGCCAGCCAACCATTAGTTCTGACCGCTCTATCGGTCTCTGATAACTTCATTTCTGACTCTTTCCAACCTGGATGCCCGGCAACTTCGTCAGACACCAAATATTTCCACTGCCCACAATATGTCGGTTTCACTATGTGCAGGACCAAATTCTGACCCGTAAAGGGTCTCTCTCAACTATCGCTAGGACAATATACTTGTTATTTCTACACTTCCCAGCATACAATGCATATATCGCACTGCGACAATTGCTTGATGAATGGGACCCTCAATATCTGCTTGACAACTGCCTACACAAGTGGCCCTTGCGAGTAGTTCCATAATGCCTTATTGTCATCTTAATAAATCTCACGCTCGCTGCATAGCAGTGCACTGACTGGTCCTTCCGAGAATTCCCCACTAAGATTGAAACCTCAACCGTCTCTCGTTTACCCAATCCAGAATGCAAGTACCCATATCACTCTTCAACTCCTTGGTCGTTTTTATTTGTCCTTCTCAGTACTACAAGATCCAAATTTCTCCTCTCAACTTCATCCACCTTCCAAACAAGCCTTCCCTGAATACTCTGTACGCACACACTTCCAATGCAAAGGCCCATTTCCATGGCCATATCTGGTACATTTGAAATCGTCCGGCTTTATTCCTTTCATCAGTCAACGTAGCATCTTGGTATCTTTCGAGGCAGTACTGCTGTGCTCAACTCCCAACCTATCGGACTGCCAGTTCGTTACCCAGCTTCTCCTGCCTTGGAGATACGGCGTTCACCTTGGTTTGAGAATACTCCTTTTAAAAACCAATCATGCATTTTTCGAATTACAATAACTATCTATTCTTGCCGTTCTCGGACAAACTTTTCTTCATATGATAGAATTTTAACGTTTTCGGACTGGTTTTTCCTGTTTTATCAATGAATTCGTGTCTCAGTGTTTGGAACAGGTCGTAAAATTCTTACTCCTGGGCTAAGGATTTAAATACAAGTGCCTACTCGTTCCTTTCAGCGAACATCAGCTTCTGTGTGAGCTCCACTACCCCACTCACTGGAAAGCCGAAATCTCCAATGACAAAAAACGGATAAATGTGCTTGTTCCGCAAAGTGAACCATATATTGATGGACCTTGTATAATGTTCTTCGAATCAACATAACAATCTATTCTTCGTAGCAGCCCCCAGAAAGAAATTTAGATGTCATTGGGAACAATATGCTGGCAATGACCTATGAAATAGACTTTCCAGGAAAAACTCCCAGTCATTTGACGCGACAAACTGAATGAGCAGGTTCCT
This sequence comes from Creontiades dilutus, assembly GCA_031894815.1. Lineage (NCBI taxonomy): Eukaryota > Metazoa > Arthropoda > Insecta > Hemiptera > Miridae > Creontiades > Creontiades dilutus. The sequence continues at coordinate 2,528,739 of JAVIWC010005620.1, forward strand.
ATTCCACACTTTTCCAGCGGCGCGTCGCGTTGACACGACCCGTTAATTCGTCATCCGCCTCCAGATGATGCCTCCAGCCCTGGCCGTTCTGCTCTACTCACTTCTCTTCTGCCATGTTTCGTTTTTTTTTTCTTTTTTGTTACTCTTTGCCAACTACAATGGGAGGAAACCGACGTAGGTACAGAACCGTGCATAGAGACAAACTAACGATAATTACACCCTTCGAGGCTCCTTCTGCCCGACTAAGTTCGAAACAATGGGAAATAATGTGATTTAACTAACCGGAACCGTTTTGCGCCGTTCCTGCTCACGCTGGCTCGAGTGGGTTTCATGAACCCTGAGTTTTTCCCCAGTCAGTAATGTACGAGACCGACGGTGATGGGTAGAATGCTGCAAAGATGACACTCTGACAATATACACAGTGCTACAACGTCAAAATCACCATTCTCTCTTTTCCTCATTTCCGTTCATCTGTATTTTCAGAGTCACTTTGAAATGCTGCATTCCATCATCTAAACTTACTGAAAGATACCTCTTCCCATTTCAAGAAACACCTAAGCGTAAATTTATGGCGTTTTAGCTTCTGGAGTATCCTCTGAGTGTTGCAAGCTAATCCCCTTAGCCATTTGAAGGGGCACTTGGTCCAATCCAACCTCTCCTTGTTATAATACCTAAGCCGTCAATCAAAACCCCTTATAGTTTTGATCGACACTCCAACTAATTTCCGTAGCTATAGGCAAGTGGAGTTTAAGTCAATTTAATTTTTCATTCATTTTGTTTACGATGCTAATGATTATTTTATTGTTGCAGGTAAGAACGACTTTCACTCGATGGCAGTTTCTGTGTAAGTCTGCAAATCAGTTATCTCTTAGTGTATGCATACATCTATTATCTCACCTTTTGAAAGCATCCTATTGAGGCTGCAGCTTTACTAACCCATTACCCAGATCCTTAAGACTAGAATTCGTGCTAATGTTTTTGATTGATTATTTTCGAAAACAAACCTATGTAATTGTCAGAAGAAAAATTGTTAACCCTTCGAAAAAATTGTTGGTTTACGTTTCAAGATAGGTAGATGAAAAAAAAAAAAAAAAAAAAAAACCGTCCATCCACTGTCCGAAGCTTTTTTCTGAAATAACTGGACCAAAGTTTACAAAATTTGACTAAAAATTGAACATCAACTCAGAATGTGCCAGTAATCTCGGAATTTTCATAACCCCATAGCAATAACCCCAAGGATCACATTTAAGGTGTAATCTACTTGGAAAATTGAAGAGAAAAAATTTAACATTTCTTAAAGTTTTGATGAGAGAGGCTAGTTTTTTGTTTGCATCGGACAAAAATTGTTTCCCTGAATCAAATGAGACCACTCGCATTAATTGAGTGTTCGGAGAAATTCGTTTGGCTCACTATTTGAAAAATCGGTCAAGAAAGTGCTTGGATTAGTTTACCTTACTTAGTTAGTTTACCTCTTGATGGTTAATATGGCAATACGGCTGGTCAATTTGGTGATCTGCCGGTGCCGCACAAATCAAAAGAGTGCAAACATTGCAAAACCATGTTCGCGAATGCGGAATGCTACTTGAGGAACTCCGTGATTCATAGAGACTTAGACGTCCCCGGAATTAAAAACGTAATTACGACATTTCAACGCCAATTTACCGCGGTCTCACATTATACAAATCCTACACTGGACGGGTTCGCTGATCGTCTCTAACAACACCCAACTGGAAGAAGATTAGTAAAAAGAGGACCCATAGACTTACGTACACCATAGCACCTCAAAAATTGAAAATGGGAATAAGCTGAGATATAACTTAATTTTAAGAATAGCAGAAAAATGAGCTGTGGTGCCAAAATCTATAATTAAAACGTAGGAGGACAATGAAACCAAGAAATGAATAACTTGAAATAGAATTTACTACACCTATTTTAAAATTTTACCAATCAATGCTGTTGGGTAGATACCTTGACTCATGTGTCATACCTTGAAACATGTGTAGGTGCCTGCCTTGTCATGTATAATGAAAATATTCTGGTGATTTACCTCAACCGTAAAGTAACTTTTGTTACAAGTGTGTGCTGTGATCACATAAATTTAAAACAAATAATTATAATAAGAGCCGGGCGCAGAGCCCATTGAACGAGAGGTGTGAGCTAGACGGCCCTGCTGGCAAAAGCAAAAGTATTTTCATCTTCAATGCAGTTACAAGCTGCGAAGTATACTGGATAATTTACTACAGGCTTCGTCTAAATACATAAATCAGGAACTTAAGTAGAAAGGCTATCTAATACAGAAATACTGATCTCTAATTATTTGGAAAAATTGATTTAAATTGTACGCAACCATTTTGAAAATCCAATAAATTATTGTTCTGGAAATTGTTTCTACAATACACAGACAGCACATGGATTCTTTCTTATTGATATTGAATGATAAAAGTAACTATTAACTACGTGAATTGTTTACCAGAATTAAAAAAGTATTTTTAACTGAATGTATATTCTTGCTTGTTCAATCGTAGCTTCAGAATTCGATCGTGTCATTGTTGATTGACTGTTTCGGTAGGTACCTTTTGTGGTTTTGAAATAATACGGCTGTGAAATAATCTGTTGATGTGAATCATCATCGTAAAATCTAAAGACGAAGTGGACCCTGGGTTGGAACTGCCTTCATTCCGTCGAGCGTTTTATTAGCTTCGTTACACACTAATATCGATGGACTTAAACTACTTGACACGTTTTAGATCAAATATCCAGTGAAAAGAGAATGATTCGCAGTTTTTTTTCGTAAATGCACGAAATTATTTGATCATGCCTGGTTCATGATAATTAGGATTCCATAAACCCTTGATCTCTCTAGCCAGTGTAAATCAGAATTCGAGGGAGTTTTCCTAATTAGTGGAGATGGCGTGTGATATAATCCTTTTAGACGTTAATATCTGATTAACCCATTTTCAATAATTTTTGGGTGATATTCTCAAAAAAACAACAAATAAATAAAATAAAATAATAATAACAATTTTTCGGTTTGTTGTACGTTCTTGCTCATTTCAGTGATTTGATTACGTTTTCTTTTAATTTGACCAAATCACTGTGCTCGAAAAATGCTGTCTATCGTACGCATCCTTTCTCTTCTTTTCTTTTCTCTTTTTTTCGGTAACAATATTTCGAGATATTTTCACTAAGAAATTTTTGAAGCTTATGCAATAGCTTCATTTTATAAGAAAATCTACTACTATGTTCTAAAATTTCTTTAAATTATGATTGTTAGAATATTATTTAGAGCAAATTGCTTTTGTCACTAAATGAATGCTATGAAAATTTTTACATATCCCCAATTCGATTTGGAGATGCTATAACAGATAATGGCAATGCATGATATCGATTACCATCATTGTATCATGCACTTCATTTAATAATGATGGCTGTCTCAAAAATTGGGTAATAAATCGTGCGGTTTTGATTCGATACATCTTATCGATTAAAGTCTACGTAAATCACTACCTAGTAACGTATTCACTCAAATTGACTAACACATTTTGAGAGGGAAGGTAGGGATGTGCGTGATTGTCAAAAACATTGAGAAAACGTGGAAAAAATAACATAAATTGTTGACGAATTTGAACCAAAAGATAGTACTCTGTTCCCCTCACCTGAGAAAAAACAACCCGCTTGAATATTGAACATTATTATCCATATGATTACATAATATGTAAATTAAATATTATGGTAGGAAGATGACACATTACCTATGTACACGGTGAAATGTAAATATTGTGCCATCAGTAATATTTTTCTAACAGGTAATTTGAAGCGCGGAACTTCAAGTATCGGCCATTACAATGTACCCGCTATCATCTCTAATCATTTTTATGTGCTCACTTTTGGTCGCCAGATATTCTCATGATTGTGAAATACACCACTGTCAAGTCTCATTGATAATCTCAGAGTAGTTGCATGTGTTGTAAAGGAAAAACAAAGATGGAAAAAAAAAACCAAAACTCTCGACCGTCGAGCAGGTTGAGGTTGCATCATTATCATTACGACGAATGAATCGTCCTTGGCATTGTTATGCAAATCCGTGGGGACGGGAGATCGCGGGACAACCACGATAGTTTGTACAGACATCATTTGGACGCCACGCCTCCTGAACTCAAGTTGGTGTGTTCTCAAGACAAAATGACTGAAATTCCGCAGAAATCTTCTGTGTGGTTTTTTAGAAATGTTCTCCAAAGGGTTCCTTTTCACACAAACTGTTTATGATCTTAAATTGCTTGAGTAATCACTATTGAGTGCTGATAGTATTGTTTGCACTCTCCTTTTTTTTTGGCAGATTTGAGACTGTCAAAAGTCTCTTACTAATCCTTAATGGATCATGAAGCAACAGAGGATAACCACTACAGTCAACTAAGTAACTTGTGTACTGTTTAGTTTTTTGGAAAATAATGACTATTTTCAGGAGTAAGAAAGATATAGGTACATTAACAGCAAGATTGTCTGGAAAGTCCATTGATTGCGAGGAAAAATCATAATGTATTAGATTTATTGTTGATTTTGGACACATTTTTGTAAGTATGATTCTTTGTCTTTTTGAATGATTTTGCTAAAAAAGTGTGTGAGGTGATGGAATGGTAAAGAGCTTGACGGCGTCTGATTCATCTCCCAAGGCGAGGGATTCAAGAATCGGGAAGGGCCAGCTGTACAATTTAGCTTATGGGGAAATGCGAGTTATGACAGTTATTAGTAAAAGGGTCAGTAGTCGTTACTACTATCTGCTACCACGTGAGGTGACGGAATGGTATAGTTGCCCATTCCATTGGCTGAATGCGGTAATGTCCGCCACGTCCCAAGGCGACGGATTCAGGAACCGGGAAGGGCCAACGAATTTCTTTCAACATTAATCGTTACCAGAACTGTGACTGCATATAATTAATTCTTTCGTGTAACTCTTCATATACTCAGCTATACCATTCTAACATTTCATACGCTTTATCAGACGCTTAATTCCTACCATTTAAAGTCAACACCACAAAAAATCCAATATACTCAGGGGGTTTGCTGGCAGAAAACCATTTCCCTACCAGTTTCGAAAGTCTGCTTTACATATAGGGCGAGCAAGATGGGTGTATTATATTACCTTCTAGTGGCCCTTTCACACTCTAAACTCGAAATACACGCTCGAGGCTCAACATCCCAGTTGATACAAGCGGCTCGAGTGTATCCTCAACGTTAATTTGTCCGCTTTTAACCCCCACGATAAAAGGGGAAGCTTCCGCGAGTCCACCCTGAAAATACCCGATTTTGCGAAAAACCCTCCTGTGCCCCCGGTGGCGCATAGGAAAACGGCCTTTTGATGTTCAGGGGACCCCGTGGGTCGGGATTTTCCTTTGATATTTTCTCCAAAGTAAATTTTCATCTCACTAGGAAGTTACGAGGGATAACGGCTGTGCCGCAGCGATGATACGCAATAAAAGCAGGGGAGGGGGGAGGGGGTACCTTTCAAGTTTGAACCTGTTGTCGCCACAGGTACACGAGCCAGGAAACTCGTGCTTTCAAAGGCCGCCTCCATATTATCTGTCACCATCAGGATATTAGCTACGTCACCAGCTTCAGGATGCTGTTCGGTAGCGTTCAAGAGGCGTTCGAGGGGGTAGAGGGAGTTTCCTATGCAGACCTCTATGCAGAGTTTAATCAAGAGCAAATCTTAATTTCACCGCACAACTATAGCTATTAGCTGAAAATACTCGCTTCATTAACTGTGGTAGTAGCATTCAAGAAGAAATGAGTTAGTTGAGTGGAGTGGAAGGGAGGTTATCGGGCCAACCCATGACGACAAACACATCACCAACGTCGGGATGTGATTTGGCAGGTAGCGTTCAAGATTAACTATGGCATATGGAGGGAGTTTTCTGCCTTTGCTGACTTCTCTACGGAATTCAATCAAGATATCCAAATAGGATATCTTGGACCATCAATGCCAACCCAGGAAATCAGAGAGTTTGACAAAGATATCACCAGTGTCAGAATGTTAGTTATCAACTGATCATTTTTCCATGGATTTTTTCCTCTTTTTTTGTTTAGTAACTTTCAAAAAGAAATGGAGCTTTTTGAATTGTTAGGAAGTATTTTCTACCTATGCTTGTCTCTGTGAGGCTCAATTCAAGACATCCAAATCAAATCTCTTGAACCTTCAATGTCAGAGTGAAAACGAAGAGTTTAAAGAAGACATCAGTCGCATTAGGGGACTATTTACTAGCATTCAAGCTAAACTGAGACGTTATGGGGGTTGAATAGGTTTTCTGTTAGTGCATACCTCTGTACAGAATTTGATCAAGACGTGCAAATCTTTCGTTCACCATAAAATTACAACAGGTGACGGATCATTAACTTGCCTGCAATTTCTGTTGTCAAGAAATTTTCAATATAGTCAGAGCGGTTTGATGGTATTTGGAGAGTTTTCTCCCCCTTCCGACTTCTGAGCAGGAATTAACCGAGAAATCCCAATCGGATGTCTTGATCCTCAATCCCCACCCACGAAGAAGAAGATTTTGACAAAGGGTACCACCAGCGTCAGGATGTTGCTTGCCAAAATTCAAAATTAAATGAGACGTTGAGGACGTTGAATAAGTTTTCTGTCAATGACAACTTCTGTGAGATTTCATCAAGTCATCCATATCCTTAATTCTCAGTACAAGTTAAAGTGTTTAACTAATCATCAACTGGTATCCATTTGTCCTTCGTTGTTGATTAGTAAGTTTCAAAATCAACTGCAGCGATTTGATGGGTATTAAAGAGTTTTCTCCCTTTGCTGACTCCCGTGGGGAGTTTAGTGAAGACATCAAATGTTTTAATTTAACTACTTCCTATCACCATAAACTACATATTTACTATAAACTGAAAATAAATTCTTGACTAATCGGCATGTATAACAATGGTTTTTTGATTTAATTTCAAATCAACTGACGAAGGGGAATCCCTATAGGCGCCACCCCTACAAGCTTGATATATTAAACCCCCGCATATATATATTAAACATCAATATGTAATACGTAAATTAATTAGTTATGAATTATAAACCTGTGACTTGCACGGAAGGTCCAACAAATACAGAGATAATAAACCTTCCAGTAATAATTTACAGGTTTTTACTAGTTAGTTCAGTATTGGATTCATGTTATGTTGACTTGATTATTAAGATGTATCTAGTACTGTCTTGCAAATCTTTATAACGAAAAGGTGATGGAATGGACTAGTTTCCCCTTTCAAGAGCTGAGGCGATGTGCCTGCAATACCAAGAGGATTTCCATGAAGCTAAAACGCTGGTAATTACGGATATAATAGTAATACCAGGGAGGGGGGGGGGGGGATTAACATTTTTTTCTTGGTCCATTACAAAGGTTCATTATTCATTATTGATAATAAATAAGTTAAAAGAATAAGTCCGCATTCATCACGTCTTTAAATATTATTAGAACGAAACTATTTTTTCCTAGTATGAAATGTGCTTGTCTAGTTGTCGTCATCCGTCAAGAAATCTATCAGAATACGTTGTCTCTAAATTTGACATCGGATTCAGATTTGACCTCGAAGAATAACATTGAAACGGATTATTAATGAGTTAAATCAATTTGACATGTTTACGTGACCCTTGTATGTCGTGTTAGTATGTTTGTGTGGCAAATTCTCTCAGGAATACGTCCCATCAATTATCAATACATTACGTGATCCATAAGGTTAGTTGGCCGTGGGACGGCGGTCATTACAGAATTACATCCTTGTCGCCCGCGACGTGATCGATGAGTCCGCGAAAACGGGGAGTTTCCTGAGCTTGTTAAACAGCCCTGATCAACCTGACCGGAGTCCACTTCCGATTAGAGTAACACCCTCCTACCGTCTCTTAACTCTGAGTTGTGGGCCGCCCTTTAATAGCCCTTTGTTAATCATTGCCGAAAACATCCATCATTATCCACTCCAACCGCTCATTTCCCGAAGAGATAGATATCCCAACATTATTATTGCATTAGACCCTTCTGGTAATAACGTGAATCAATATCGGTAGCCACCGTTTTCCGATGTCGAGCGGTCAGTCCCCGGGCCGGGATAATTATGAGGGATGAAGATCAAACGGTACCAGTTTCTCCCTCCCTTTGTTGAACGTCGCCGGTTAATATTGAAAACTTGTTTGACGCCAGTAATACGCCCCTAACTATAATGACCATCCCGCTTACCGCGTATTGACGTCCAATAAGTTTCCATTTCATCGGGAACCCCGGAGGATTAATCCAATCATCATCTACCTCAGCGATGTTAATTAATGAGTGATTTATCGGTTCTGTGAAGTGCCATCGAGTATCAATTAAATCGATAATGAACCTATTCCATGCGTGGCCATCGCGATCACCGATTTCCACCTGAATTTCCAAAAATATGAAAGGACATTGAAATTACATAAGAATAAACTTCACTCTGCCTGGGGATCATAGGAATCTGAAATTGCAACTGGTTTGACGTCAATAATACGTCCCTAACTACGATAACCATAGCGAGTAAGACCCATTTTCGTTTCATCCGAAAACACTGGGATGGATCCAATAATCAATCAGCTTTGAACTGGTAGATTTTTGGTTTAATTCCAATAATGAATTTTCTGTAATTGACTTAGAAAAAACCCATCCCCCCTCAAAATTTGTTGGTGTACGTTTCAAGACACTCAGATTTCGAGTTTTTAATCGAATTAACAAAATCCGTGCGACCGTCGTAAGCCGACCGAAGCTATTTTCCAAAACTGCTTGATCAAATTCATGTATATATTAATGATGAATTTTGAAAACACAGATGTAACTAGTGAAGATATAATGATTTATCATCATTACCCCTTCCCTTCGCTCCGTCCATATGCGGATTTGACAGATCTGAAATATGTCAAATCTGCATATGACTGCGGTGAATCAAAACTAAAACAATGTTCTTAATCAAACCAAAAAAGATTCAAGAAAATCGCCAGTATAAGCTGTGCGTGCAGCGCATGAATGTATTGTCTATTACCCCCTCCGTTCCCCCTCAAATTCAAAATTTCTGAGGTTGTTGCCAAAATAGACTAAAATTGAAGTAAAAGTTATTTGAAACAGTCAAAAAATCAGAGAGTGAAATTACAAGTTATCACTATCAATTTACCCCGTTTCATAATAAAATTCAATGTTCTCAAAATATGTTTAATTGCTAAAGGAAAAGCTCATTTGAAACAAACAAGAATGAAATGAATTGGCCGAGAATTTTCGATTGAATAGCGTACAAAGGGATTTGCTACCATCCGATCCTCTCAGCAAAAACAACATTTTTAGGTTTCTGACACAACTAGACTAAACTTGGAATCAAACGAAATAAGAATATTGAAAATTGGTTCTGAAATATAGCCTAAGTGGCGTCGACAAAATTTGTTACTAAACAGCCGGTTCTTTTGGCATCACTTCCTAAAATTTTCAACTTCCGTCATCAAAATTTCCGGAGTTTATTGCAAAACAACAAATCGGGGTCGATCAAAAGCAGAATAATAAAAAATCGGTTAACAATTTCAGGCTGGATTCGTCAGAAATTCATTACATACACACATTTTTGTAAAAATGCACAAACATACAGATATAAACATATAGTTTTTTTCGCAGATTCGGTGGTAGAAAGGTCTGAAACGGATTTCTGTTGAGGTTTTTTCCTCTCTCGCGTGGTTGGATTGCCCCCCACACCACCACGGATCAATTCTGATAGGCGTACCTCTACTAACAGGTTTGCTTCAGAGGGACGTCCTAAAAAAGAATACGAGCACTACCAGTTGTTGCAACTACGTCTAGACAACGTTGTTTATCTGCACATCATTTCAAAAACACGGAGAACGTGTCTACTGTACTTCGTTTCCTTTACCTATGTTCCACATAGACTTAATTTCCCCATTTCGACGCTTTCGCATGCACGAAGACGGAGCGAAAAACAGATCCAACTCTCGAGTTTTCGAAATGTATTACAACTTGACAACAACTGTTGAGAGCATCCGTTTCATTTTGACTGTGAATAGGGCGCGGAGTGGGGGGGGGGGGGGTTGGCTTCCTGAATAAAACATCGCCGCCTTTCATCACAGCAACAAACAATTACAAAACTTTTGCCGGAGCCGAAAACAATGTGGAGACTCCCAAGGGTGAATGATGAAAATGCCCGGTGCGGTTCAACGCAGAATGTTCCGTGTGAAATGAACTTTCGTTCCAATTAACGATAGTTTGAATGGGGTGAGTGTTGGTGTAAAGTTCTTTTACAAGGACAGTTGCGTTCCTCGATTACCAGGACTGGATGGTTAGCCAATCCGGTCTGGTCCCGCTTCTTTTCCAGGACGTGAGCAGTTTTATCGGCTACGTCCTGTAATGTACCGTCATCCTTTGCTAAGGGGAAGGAAACTCACTTATTTCCAAATACCCAATTTGTCAATAGATAATGGAATTGTTTTTCTACGCGACGGTTATCTTTCAGTCATCCACCATTGACAAGGCTCGACTTGTGTACTTGGAACGGTCTATTATTCACGAAACACCCACGAAATACCCAATTAAATTATTACACCGCCTCTACTGGAAATGCACTGCCGATAAGCATATTTTGTCTTATTTCCAATTTTAGAATTCACCGTCACGTATGTATTGAAATTGTTTTCCCCTCAAATGTTCATGAAAAACTTTACTTAACAGTGATCTACTAATTACAAATCTCAGATTTTGTACTTGAGACTGGCCCTTATTAACACATTCCTTCAAAATTGCCTATAAGATGATTAGAATATTGTCCTGGAATATTTTCCATTTGTCCTGCTTCTTCCTAGACTGCCATGATTGTAACTGCAACGGCGTACGCCATTGGGAATGTGTCTCATTTTCAATTTTTATTCATTTTTTAAAGTTTTGCAATTTCTAGTTGTGGAGGACCACTGATCAGCTGAAAGGCTCCTGAGGCTACTTTTTGGCTTATTATTTTCAATAGCGTATAGAGTCGGATATGCAACTTTTTATGATCATGTAAAATTATCTACAACGAAATACAGTGTTGGAGGCATTCAGAATACAATTAGTAGATGTGGAGCGTACTAATGAAGTGAAAGACCCTTAAGGCTATTTGTTTGGTTAATTATTTTCAATAATGTACTTTGTAATTGAACAAGGGAAAAAAATTTCAGCTCCTCAAAATGTTTTGGTTCACTTTCTAGATGTGTAAGATCCAAAAATCCAGGTTGAAAAAACCCAAATCCTGCTGAGTAGCAACGTTGTAGTTATTTTTAAACAGCTATTATTATTCACCTTGACTACAGTTACAGTAAATGTACTCTTCTTAACTACTAGACTACAGTTACTGTACATGTACTCTTCTCAACTACCTGAAGTAATGTGTTGAACAGTTCCAGGCCGAGTTCCAAGTTCCAGTGGGAAAGGAAGGTGAGGTGTTAGTGGGTTTGAATCCTACATAACCCGAAGAGCGGTCCCTTCTGGGTATCTTACGAAATCCCATTTTCACCTTAGGATCTTAAGGATTTCCTCACCTGCCTACCCAGAAAAAAAGACTCTTGTTAGCTAACCGATCGACAGTGCTGATAGTGCCGATAAAATTTCATATTAAGCTCCTTAAAGTAGACTACATTTCGTACGGTCATGTAGAATCCAATCGCAAGGAGACACGTTGATTTCAATAATGTTCCATGTTCTTTTAATAATCATATAGCAATGATATCTGTAGAAGGGCTACCTAATTTAGAAATGACAAATCTTTGGGTAATCATTTACAGCATTTTCTGTCGTTCTCCGAGACTACAATACGTACAAGTTTCTCAACTAACCGGCTTACAGTGCTGATAGCGCCGATTAAATTGCATGTTATCTCAGCAGTATAGACTACACTGCGTACACTCATGCAGAATCCAGTGACTAGGGGCCGCTTTGCCTTGATTTCAATAATGTTCCATACTCTTTCAATAATTGTATATCGGTGATCTGTGTAGAAGGGCTATCAGATATAGAAAAGATCAGTACACTTTTCTTTCCTAGTCGAAATAACGGACCTTTGTCCAATCCATTGCACCGCTTTATATCGTTCTTCTTCTTTTTCCCGGTCATAGTGTAGTCAAGTTATGAGAAGCGATGATGTGCAGCGGCCGTTGAAGGCAGTCGCGCCAGGTGGTGCGGGCGCATCAGGTGCGGGACCTCCACCTGCTCTCTGCCGTCACCTGTCGGGCCGCCGGCGGCCTCGAATTATCGTCGAATTATTTCCCGCTTTTATTCCCACTTTTATTGGAACCGGAACGTTACCAAGTTCGGGGGAATTGAATATACTCGGTCTCGACAATAATTAAATTAAACGATAACCGAGCGGAAGTGTCGGGGAAACTGCAATCATAACTACTAGGTATTACTACAATAGTTGCAAAGCAGGTACAACTAGCAACTAAAAATATAGTTAGAAGTCTTTTGGTAGCAACTCGCAGTTGGTAGTTAGATAAGTAACTGCCAACTGGTGGTTTGTAGATAAAAATTATATATAGTTATAGTTGCGTATATAATACAATCACAATAGTATGATCATATTATGAGCAGGTAGTGAGATGACTAACTAGATTGAAGTGAGTTTAACAACAGTGACTTCAGTTGAGGCTTACTGAACCTCACGAATGTTTTTATGAATCTCACGAAAAATAAACAGTGGATGAAGTTACGGCGTTTAACGGAAAAGTTTATTTTAAGCACAATAACGAAGTTATTGGTATATTCTTGTGTACGTAAACAATCTTTTTAGTGAAGTTGAGAACGTAATAACCTCCGTAACTAATTTTTATTTTCTTTGTTTCAGGTATGTACAGATGTGAGATTTTATACAGTTGATGGGGACACTTGTTGAGTCGCTTCTTTGTAAGTTTAACCATCTGTTTTAATTGTTTCGCATTATATTTTAAAATATGATAACACTTGACGGAAATTTTTTTTTTTTTTTTAACATTGAAAAGGTTTTTGCGATACCCCCCGCCGAAAAGCGACTGAAAAAGCGAGACAAAAGTAGCGCGTGTTTTTATAATGATTTTCACTTACAACCAATCGTTGCTAAGGAAATTTATTTTCGCCATTTTTCATCGCACAAAATTGTTCACCACTTTTTGGAAAGCTGTGAATTTATTTGACACCAGACCACATCCCACGCTTGCCAATTTCCCCCTCCTTACATCCCTGAGAACCATTGGTTACGAGTTCGTTTTGTTGACAAAACTTCTTATTGGAGTGAAATTCTGGCTTAGTTACCTATGATTTTCAGTTACAACCGATCGTCGCTAAGTTACAAATTTTGTGCACATTTTATTCTGTCCTGAAAATTTGTTGATAGATTGGAAAAGTTCCAGGTCAGTTAAAGGGGTCAGATCTATAATAATACAATACAGTGAGAGTTAGAGAGAGAGAGAGAGAGAGAGAAAGAAAGAAAGAAAGAAAGAGAGAGAGAGAGAGAGAGAGAGAGAGCAAAAACCTTTTCAAGGTACATTTAGGCTTTAAGCGGAAATCATCCGGGGGTGCAGGGGGCGAACGCCGAGTTTTTGTTGTTGTATTTGCAATATTTTTAAAGAACTTACAACCCTGCCTTCAGTAGTAAAGAGTGTTGTTACAATCTTGATCTGACGAAAGGACACCTTGAAAACAATTCGCAATCGTAAATCGTAAATTTTGATGGTATGAATACTGTATCCCATTTCGATCTTTCTTCCGGATAAGGCTGAATAAAGGTTTTAATTCTCATTATTCTCGCTAGATTGCAATTTACTCGTTCAAGCGACATCTATTTCTTCTGACGGTGCATTATATATAATGATAGTAAGATTTTAGTAGCATTCGGTCAGGGTTGTCAGTTGTGAGTGTACTTTTTTCTTCAAATGAATCATTTGTGAGCATGCTACTCTCTCTTCTTCTCATATTGGCTGCTTTTACCCTAATACTGTATTGTATTAGGCTCTCACTGCGTTCTTAGGAAAATCGCTACAACAAACCAAGCCACCAAGCCTGTAATGCATGCATTCATATCCAAATATTTTATGTTCTGTGGGTTGTGACTCTAGTACTCTATTCATGGCCTCGTTCAGTCAATAATACGAAGATATTATCATTAAGATACTAGACGATATATAAACATTATATAATGGTACTGGACGATTTTTACTATCTCCAAACACGTTCAAATTCGCATTCGTGTTAACGATTTTTCCTGTCAAAGTTTAGGGACAGCGAACAGATGAACTTGAACGGTCCGGGTGGGCTCATTCGATTCTTTGAAGGCACATCTGTCAATAACGACAGTAAAACAACGATATTATTTCGAATTTATCGATATTCAGATTTTTGAAATTTTGGTCCCTTTGATTTCCCCCTTTAGGATTGACGAAAATTCAGCACCAAGTAGACCCGAAACGTGATTTTTTACTCAAGTTTAATTATGTTTCCTTCATCAGTTTCGGACGAATTGTTTTAGCTTATTATGTTTTATTTAATTTTCAGATTCTGCACATTTTAAAACGTACAATAGCATATTTTGAAGGTGCCACCAAAAAAAATGTTGTAGGTATGACAAAATACAAATTTCGTAGTTAAGGTCAAAAGTTGATTGATAGATAATTATAATTACGTTTAGATGGATCAGAATTGAAACAATTTTATTGGTTATGAGAAATATCAAACGGAACCCTGTTCTCGGCCAATAGCTGGTTCGGTTGTGCTGTATATAATTATTGTTTATTGCCTCTATGTATCGTGTTCCGTCGCCCTTGTTGACAGTCTGAGCCGATCGATGGGAACCATTCGGGGTCGGATAAACGTCTATCAATTACCCTCTCCCCTCCCTCTCCTCGCCATCGACAACATCATTCCCGGAGGGTGCTTCATCGACGCCCTCGGGCTAATTGAATAATTGTTTGTTTTATTACCGGATTAGTCGCAAAACAAATACGAAAACCTCCGGCGAAACTGCGATGGGATCGATCGACGAACCCGGCGGGGGTAGTTGGCAAACGGTTTGCAAACCGTCCGCGGATTATCTGGTTCGAACACGGTCAAAGCACTCTCGCCTATTACACACCGTCCCCTCTCTTCCTCAACAAGCCCCATTTATCAGCTGTCGAGTTAAACTCAATTTTCTCCAGCGATGTACGAACGGTGTCCATTAGATACACATCAGTGGGAAATAACTCAACTGTAATGAAAACATCGGAAGCTCGGGTAGGTACGTATTCGTAATTTTCGGAGGTTATTGGGATTTCATTATCTCTTACCCAGATGCTGCGAAAACCGCCCCAGTAAACTCTTCAAAGACTCGAGAAGGCGTATGTAGATTTAAAACATACTGTTAAGTGGTGGATGCATTTCAAGGACATCCTAAAGTGCGGTTTTTATGAGATCTCACTTGAGAATGATCCGCTTCGGTTTATTATTTTCAATAATAACCCGAAACCCCCATCTTCATACGTTGTTGGTTCGTGTTTCACAATAAGCAGATTTCGAAATAAAATTAAAAATGCTGTCCGAAGCTTTTCTCTGAAATTACTGGACCAAAGTTTACGAAATTCGGCTTGGATTTTTTCGACGAATAAGGTTTTTTAACGGTACTCAGGCTGTAATTCTCAACCAATTTTCGAGATTTTCATTTCTTTGATCCCAATTTCAGTCCAGTTGTCGAATTCATTATAAAATTTGACTTAACATTTATTTGGTAATGTGATGGCCTGCTGCATCTAAGCAGTTTTGTGGCATATTGAAAAGTCGTATTTCTTCTGTAATTTGAAGAAAGTATCAACAAATCGTGACTCTGAAACGATGGGTAAATTTCAATCAGCTATGTTTTATTCTATTTTATTTACCGTTACAGTACCACAGCTGGTTTCATTTGTACAAGGAGGATATCACATTTTTTCTTACCTGTCTCACGTTTCGCGGTTATTACTTATTTGATTTCGACGCTCAACTTGCAAAAAGCCATATGCCCATTCTATAACACTTGGAACTAAACAGTATAACTCTCTAGCAACAAATTAGTTGACTGTAATCTGAATAGATCACATGGCTGTGTTTTTGAGGGTTAACGAGAGATATCTCCGTGCTCAGGATCATCTACATTGGCCCTAGAGCGTTTGCACATCAACCATTACAAACTATAGTTTGTGAATGGGAAACGAGTTTTAAAATCTACCCATTCTTCTGGGGACGCCCAATATTTTTGCCAATTCTGTCGATCTCTCCTCAAGTGAGAATTCTCGATCGATTCATGTCATTCTTGTGTTGTTCTATTGCCATTTGGACTTATATAAAAATATTTCAGAATGTTGAATTTTCATTATGAAAAAGGTGAATTGAAGGGTTAACACTTGACCACGCCTTGTCGGTGGGGTTGCAGCAGAAAACACCATTTTTGAAAACACACATTTAAAAATACTTTATTTGAATTAACGCTCTATTACACTATATTTGTACTTCACACGTATTAACTTAACTTGAGAAATTGAAACTAGGAATATAGAAAGATTTGATTTAAAAAGATTAGTTTAGAAGGAGAGCTAGGAAGTAAGTTATTTAAAACAGATATTTCACACAAATTATCTCTTCACTAATGGTAACGCTTCCAAAAATGTACCGGAGAAGGGGCAGTTGACGATAAAGTGGGGAACCTATAGAAACTCGTAATACACAAGGGCAAGATCTAGCTAATTTTTTTCAGGGTAAAACCCGAAGTTGATTGGACTTTTGGTTTCCCAGGGACGAATGAGAAAGGAGTCGCTTTGATCGAATGCAGGGAATTTCCAAGTTGTATTGTTAAGTGCGAGTATAGGATAAGGAGTTGGTACGAGTGGTAAAAGGATTAGTAAAAAGTTGATCTGGTTTTCGGGGAGAAAAATGAGAAATGACCGGTAACAGTTCTCACGCTACTTAGCATTGGAAAAGCAACAAAGAGCAAAAAATGAGGAGTTTTAACTAGGTTTCAAACGACTAGTTGAAGAATACCGTTGAATCGTTATTTCTTCCCTATTTTGATCTTATCTTGTTAGTTATTTGTTTAACAGTAACTGTTAAACTGTTCCTTTCTACTCCAATATTAGTCTAGTTGTGTCACGGACCTCGGAAAATGTTTAATTGTATATCAGGAGGGATGGTGGTAGAGGTAATGGGGTAATTCATGGGCTGCTCACACTGCCGGTTTTCATCCTTGTTTGTTTGTTCAATTGAGAACGTTGGTCTAGTTTTGTAAAATATTCAGATCTTTGAAATTTAATTTGAATCGTTGTATCTTCTCTGTTTCCATTTGGGTTTTTTCGATCCCTGATCTTACCTAACAACCCTTTTTTCTGTAATTAACCTCGGAAATTTTGAAGATGTAGAGAAAGGGGATTGATTTGGTTGTGGCCAATCCATTAAAGTGTAGATCATAACTACTATAATCCTCAGCCGATTGCCGCGCTTTTTTTTAGTGTAAGGATTTGGTCAAGTTTTGACAAATATTCATGAGTGATTATGATTATTTTTATTACTGGTCATATAAAAACCGGGCGTATGGACATCTCCGTAGTGCATGGATCACTTACCAATATGTTTATTATTTATGATGTCCTAAGGAGTCCCGCATAATATTTCGTTAACCATTTTGAGTGTTTGGAATGTAACTGGCTAAATTGAATGGTGCCGACTTTCCTTTCTTATAACTTGAAATGGCGACATCGTTAGGACTTACATAGTAGGACTATTCTCTTACTTTATTGATCTCTTCAAATTTATTTGGATCGATTAAGCCCGAAGCCAAGTTTAGACTGTTGATGCGGTCGCGAGTACCACTGATGGAGTACACGCGTTCAGGCGCATGTACCGCCCAACGTCTCAACACATCCCGGCGCCCGAGTTGTCGTAAACAAGGACTCTTCACCCTTAAGAGGATTACAGCCCCCGGGGCGCACTCAGGATCACAATGGCGGGAGGCGAGCACTCAGGTTGCCGGGTCATTAAGGCTTTCGGAGCCCTCCAATCCTGGCGGAGGTTTGACGGCGCGGGTGGAGTACGGCGGAGGACGAGGTCGGTTCCTAACCTAAATGCTCGGCCGGTGTTTACTAAGTAAGCCCTTTTGTTTCAATTAGGGAGCAAACCGGGGAGCCATTCAAGTGCTGGCCCGCGAGTAATCAGCGCAGTGTTCTCTCCAGGTAGACACGTCTTCTCGTTTGACGCTGAACTACGATAGATTCAATGGGTTCACTCTGACAGTTACGGTCAATCAAGCAATTATCACCTGGTTTGTAAAAGTCAAGGCCGAGGATCAGAACCACATACAATCACTTTTTAGATGACAAACATATCCTTTTAATCTAAGGCTACCTCTTTTGTTAGCGGGAACTAGGCGATCGCCTGCATAATTTCGTTTAAAATTCTAATTTTTATCAGGAATAATATAATATATTATTCCTGATAAAAATTAGAATTTTAAACGAAATTACGACATATTATGTTCCATTGAACAACTCTATTTACACCCTTTTGTTTCTTTGAATTGGGGTGGAGTAAAAAAAAAAAAGTAAAATAAAAATGTAAAAAAATGTAAAAAAAAACCACAAAAAATATACACATTCATTCATTTTTTTCATTTTATTGGCATCAAAATACAAATTAACAAACATTTTGTAGAAGAAATAATAAAGTAGAAGATTAAAAAACACTTTGGTTATTGGAAAGAACCCAGAAAATGAACAAAAATACAAATGTCTTAGAATTAAAAAAAAAAAAAAAAATTGACGCCCATCAGAAAATAATTTTCTGAGAACTTGTGCTATCCGGTGGAGTCGCAATCCATGGCACAGTGTAACTTTAGGCCCAATTAGAACAAATTAAAAAGAACCAACAAGAAGAACAAATTAAGAAGAAGAAATTAAAGAAGAAAAATTAACTTTCATAAAAACATCCAACTTCTTCTTAAAACTAGGTAAATTATGAAAAGATGACAAAGTCAAATCGTTATCGTATACAAATTTCAGCGCACCGACAAACGCATTTCTTATATAAAATTCTGTCTGAACCCTCGGCAACGAGATACCTGAATTAGCTGAATTAGAGATACCTGAAATTCAATAATCGCTCTATCACCTGTGAAACACGCACACTCCAAAGCTTAGTAGAAATTCAAATCATGAATGCGAGCCAAATGAATAATAAACCACAGTGAAAGAATTTGCAGCGTTTTTTTTTATTGAGCCTCAATACCCCACCACAGTAAAAACATCTATAATTTATCACGTCACTTTAGCACTCGTATTGCGTCAAAACTTCCCCAAATCCAAATTTAGAAGATGTAGCCAGAAATTCAATAATCGCTCTATCACCTGTGAAACACGCACACTCCTTAGCTTAGTAGAAATTCAAATCATGAACGCAAGCCAATTAAATAATAAACCCCAGTGAAAGAATTTGCAGCGTTTTTAGTGAACCTCAATACCCCCCCTCCCCACAATAAAAACATCTATAATTTATCAAGTCATTTGGCACTCGTATTGCATTAAAACTTCCCCAAATCCAAATTTAAACGATGTAGCCAAAGGTAGACTGATGTAGAGGAGGCACACAAATATAATCAACTGATCAATCCAAATAGGTGTTTTGGATAGGTGTTGCTCTATGCATATCTCCCGAAATTCAATAATCGCTCTATCACCTGTGAAACGCGCACACTCCAAAGCTTAGTAGAAATTCAAATCATGAATGCAAGCCAGATAAATAATAAACCACAGTGAAAGAATTTGCAGCGTTTTTTTTATTGAGCCTCAATACTAGTGCAGAATCCTGAGGCAAAACTTAATTCCATGGTATAGGGGGAAAGCTCTATTACCTACTTTAAAACGTAGGACTGAGGTTTTATCTAAATTCAATGCCGTACAATTAGAATCGAACCAATCTATAGATAGATTATAGATATAGATAGATTATAGATCTATAGATATATCTATAGATAGATCTATAGATAGATCTATAGACAGATCTGTTGTCTATCGCCGACTGGCTTTGAATGTGTTCAATACCTATTCTTCTTTTAATGTTGGATAAAATAAGGGGTGCTTACCGGTAATTTTTACAAGCGGGGGAGCGGGTAGTCGAGATTGAACGGTTTAACGCTTTCAAACCAGTTTCAATATGATCACATTCTTACTATGTAAACCACTTGATGTCTTTGGGAATATGATCAGTATCATTGTTCTCCGGTAATCGTTCATACGGGCCAGTACATTCAGGGAATCGATTTTCCTAGGGAATTTTACCTATAACAAAGTAGTTCCTATATTTTTGATGAGTAGGACGTGGTACTCTGTTTTCACGTTTATTTTCAAGTGTATTTTGTGAAGTTGCGCCAACAAGTTCGTGTTTTCGAAGTTTTTTTGCGCCTAAAACTTCGAAAACACGAAGTTTCCGGGAACCGCGGCCAACGCCCATGTGTCCCTCCGCCGGCCGGCTCGTAGCGGAGAGCGGCCGGCCTCGACCAGTTCTCTCCTGTCTGTGCTTCGGGCGGGGCGGCCTCGACCAGTCCTTTCCTGTTCGTCTTCGGGCGTCGAGGCCTCGGCCAGTTCTCTCCGGTCGTTCGGGCGTGGCGGTCCTCGGCAGTCTAGTTCGTTCCGTGTTCGCGCGAATACCGTTCTATCTTCATTTTCCATTTATTGGGAACATGAATCTTCATGGATTGATACAATGGAATGCCGGAACATGCAAATACACAGGTAAGTACCAAGTATTTTCCTACTAAATCTCTAATAAAAGACCATATAGGCCGAGATTAGGTAGGTGCCGGATGTTTAGGAAGTCCCATGCAATGATTGATCAATAGAAGGATAATAGATTATTATAGTTCTAGTGGAGGTTGTAGGACCAGCTAAGCCCAAGAGGAATGAATAACATGATACAAATCCGTATTATACTTTTCTCGGACCAAATTCGTTGAAAAAACCAAAGGTTTTTCTTTAATCTGATATTACTCCTATCTTCTCTCGAACTATCTCGGTTCTTAAAGTTTCATTATGCACTTATAAATTCGCTAGTGTGATTGTAGCTTACACTACCTATGAGCTTAACGATTATCCGTAGTTGATTACACTAATAACACTTCGGAACAAGCAGCATATCAAAAATAGTTCCCTGATTATACGTATAAATTCCAACTAGACTATTCCCACAATATGCAAACATGATACCTATGAGCTTAACGATTATCCTTTGTTGAACACACTTTCATACACATTGAAACAGGCAGCATATCGAAAATGGTTCCCTGATTATAGGTAAAAATTCTAACTAGACTATCCCCACAAGTGCAAACATGATACCTATGAGTTTAACGATTATCCGTATTCGAACGCACACAAGTAACACTTTGAAACAGCCAACATATCGAAAATAGTTCATTGATCATACGTATTTATTCCAACTAGACTATTCCTTCACGTGGGCGCCCGCAGGGAGGGGCCAGGGGGCCGTTGCCCCCCCCCCCCCCTGAGAATAGTATGCATAAATCTTTGTCAGGTTTTAGTGTTTTGAAAAATCAGTATGTCCAAGATTAATAAAGATCGGCAATTCCGCATAAACGCCGGGATAAGGTGAAACGACTGTCGATTACGAAAAACATGACTACATAAATAACCAAACCCTAGTATTATTATAGCGAAAGAACAACGCAAAGTTTCATACCCCCCAGACCCCCTGGTAGCATGCCCCCCCCCCCCCTCTGGGAAAATATTCCTCGGCCGCACAGTGCAAATACGTTCTTAGATATGCATTATGCATGTATAAATTCACTAGCGTGATTGTTGCTTACACCACTCATGAGTCTATAACTCAAAACTCTCTAGCAACACATTAGTTGACGGAATAGATCACATGAACTAGACCTAGAACCTAGAACTAGAACGTGGAGGTTCGCATCTTATCTGTGCCTTGGTAGCTACCATCATCACCTTATCTTTCCCTGCTGTTTTCTTACTATCTTTCCGACTGCTGTGCACTGTTTCGTACATCAGATCAATCAATCAACTTTTTCCTTTGATTTTAATTATTATAGGGTTTGTTATTCATCATTAGTTATTATACGATTAGCGGCAGAGGTTACCACGGGGGGGGCTATGATGCAGGCTGCGTCATTGAAATCCTTGGGGGGGGGGGGGGGGGGGGGTTCCCAGAAAAACTGGGGGGGGGGGGGGGTAAAGTTGATTGAAGCAGTGTTTAACGTGACGACATTCAAAACTATATTACATCACTAGATAGAACGTGCATGATAATCAACCTAGTACCTAATTAATTTGAATATGGTTTTTGTTTTTCTATCTAAAAATGTATTAATGACAACGACAGTGTTCGAATATTGTCCATGATTTTGGCATCGGCGCGCGGCGGTAGGTCTGGCGAGTTTTGGAAGGATTCGGTTATCTTCGGGAGGTGCGCTTGTGGTCGGACGACACACACTAGCTGCACCGCTATTAGGTATTCCTTCCTAATGATATCACTGAGTTGTGATAATGATGATCTTATGGTGTCCTACATTTTTTATTACTCTTGTGGGATAAAAACGCCCAAAAAGCAACAACTTTTCAAGTATATAAAGCTTCTTTTAGTTTTTGATAAAATAAGTGGTGTTTACACGTATTTTGTACATTTTTGTTTTGTGAGGGGGGCTGGTTCTAAGTTGGTGAGGGGGAGGCGGTGCGTCATCAAGCTTGGAGGGGTGCGTCATGAAGCTGGGGTGGGGGGGGGGGGGAGCGTCATCAAGTTTGGGGGGGGGAGGGGGGTGCGTCATAATTCTAGGCGGGGTGAGCACCTCTGAATAATCTTAACGTATTCCTGGGTGTTTTGTATTTTGTTCAAAGGAAGCAAATGTTTTACAAAACTCTCATACAATATTAGCTAAGAACCTAAATTCTCTGCAAAAGGTTTAAATCAGGGGCCATTCAAGAGCTGCCAAGCGAGCAATCTACTCAGTGTACTCTCCAGGTAGACACGGCGTCGTGTTCAGTCAACCATTTTTTTTTTTTCTAAATTTTTTATTCCCAAAGATTTACAATACAGAAAAGCAGTAACAAAGAAAAAGACCAGGTGTAATTAATGAAGTAGTTATACAACTTTTGCCGGAAACTTAAGACCCCAATGTGGGTTTAAAAGAAAACCGTGTATGGGGGATGCGAGTCCAGCCTTGCGAAAAGTCATAAAATCATCGGTAGTTCAAAAGAGTAGTAGAACAAATACAAAGAATAAAATGAATGTGGAAACGGAAAAGTTCCGCGTCCTCTCCATCGATAAACATGTGAATGGAAGTAAAGAACTGAAAGTAGCTTAATGAATCAAATACAACTTGTAAACACGATCACTTAAAGAAAGAAGAAAAAAAAAAGAAACTAGAGAGTCTCCATGAAAATTATTCTCATTTCATGATATTATTGTTATACACTGTTCAATATGCTGATAAGCTTACTTAGAATATTATTGCCATTTTTTATTAAAAATTTTTTAATTAGCAGCATTCTGGAACTCATTTTAGAATCGAGTAAAGTTATTTTAAAGTGGTTAGGTAATTCATTGAAAAATTTAACGCCTAAGAAAGAATAATGCCTCTGACCAGCCACAGTATATTTTCTAGGAACGGGCAAACAACATAGACCTTGGCGTAGATTTGGTTAAAATTTTGCAAACAACAACAATTTTTGAAAATTCCTACCTTCCTACCCTGACTCAAAGCTACGTCGTCGAGTTTGAAGGTGAAATATGATCAATTTTTTTGGTTAATCTAGAAATTATCGACTGGTTTGTAAAAGTCACTGCCGATGAATCAGGACCAGATATGATCAATTATCTGTATCTGACTGTTGGAAATTCGTTACAAAATTTCAAGAATGAAAGGCGATCTTAGGCAATCGGTTCCGTCTACAATAAATTCATTCAAATTTCACAAAAAAATGAACATTTCAACAGAAAAAAAAAAAATTGAAAAAAACCTTCAAAAATGAAGTTTAACTTTCTAATTTTTAGAGTTCTCATTTCTAAGAAGATCTATCTTGAGTATTTACTATTATTAGCATGTATTTACCATTGACGAATAACTGACTGGCAAATGGTTTACTACATTAGTGCCTAATGCATTTACTTTTTGGTGAAATTTGTCTTTTTTTTTAATATTTGGATTTGCTTTGCATACAGCCGTTACAAGTATATAATAAAATAATACATCATTCTTATACAAAGTAGTAAACTAAATCAAAACAAACAATTGAAAGAAATTAAATAAATATCGTGCTAGGTAACTTAAATTTTGATGTTACAGTTTGCCAGATAATCGTGAATTCTGTAATATATATTGAGATTTCCAGTTCCAACCATGGTGTCGACGTTCAGTGAGTGGGTCACTTTATCCATGATGTAGTTCATCAGACAGATTCTATATTCTCTATACTCTTCGCATTCCAGTATGAGGTGATCGACCTCCTCCACAGGGCCGCCGCATGATCTGCACTGTGGAGAGTCCGATTTTCCGATTTTATGAAGGTAATCATTTGTGCAGCAAACTCCAGCTCGAATTCGAGTAACATTTTTGTAGAAGGGTTTCGATTTCTGGTCGGGTACCTTCTTGAACCACGGTTGCCAGTCTGATGGGGGGAAAATGCTCTTATACCGGATTCCAGTTCTAGAATAGTGCTTCCAAAACTGTTCTTTCCACCTTGCAGTAAGGCGCGTTTTTATGAGGCGTTTGAGGTCTGTACGTGGGAATGCTTGCATAGGAGGCGGTAAGGGGAGGTTTGTGGCTCGTCTAGCCTCCTCATTACCCCTAATCCCAAAATGTCCTCTGGTCCAGCAAAATACTACTTGGGTGCCTCTTTCTTTCAGGGAGAAGTATAATTGAATTATGGAGGCTTCAATGGACGTCAGGCGATCACTCAATGAAATATTTTTTAGTTTCCATAGTGCGCTTTGGGAATCAGTGATGATTACTGCTTGAGGTATTATAGGATACTCATCTTGGATCCACGAAAGAGCTTTCAGGATAGCATACGTCTCCGAAGTGTATACCGAAGCTCGGTTCCACAATCTGAATCCCTGAGCAGATAAATTTGTCTTAAATTGAAGAAAAATTATATACAGCATTTGATTACAACAGTTATGTGGGAGAGCCATGAAAAGCCTTGATTCATCATAATTTCTAGATATTTACGGAATTCATCTAAATCTATTTTGTTTCCACACTTTACTCCAAAACTTCTTTGATTGTGTAGTACCCGGTGTCAGGAATACAATTATAAATCAAATTTGAAAGAGTTGATAAGAATTAAATCAAAATCGCCTCGAAACCTACGATTAAATTCCCATTTCCGAAACAAATAGAATCATAACTTTAATCACGAATTATATAAAATTTGCCATTTCATGATTCTATTTATTTGACTGATTTGCATATCAAGGTGGACAACTTTTCAATGAGTTGAAAAACGCGATTTTATCATATTGTGAAGAAAATTCAATATTTTACAATCAATTCCAATATTTTCCTGGATATTTCGGTTTTTTTATTATTATTTTTTTTTTTTACTAACTATTTGGACTTTTCACAAAAATTTTACTTGAACGCCTAAATTCTTTGAAAAATTTTGAATTTTTGGGAAAAGGCAAGTATTTTCAAAAGGTAGTTGTTGTTTTGGAAAGAATGAATTTCAGAAAAAAAAGTTGAAATTGTTTGATTAAAATCTATCTTTTAAATTTGAACAAAATCGTGTTTTTCGATAAGACTAATAAAAATTCTGTTCTTCCTCGATTAAAGTGTAAATATATTCAGTGATTAAATTACAGTTTTGATCGTAATAATTAGAAATTATGTTTTGAGTCGTTTTCATATAATGATCAATAATTTGATAAAAATTTGTCGTTTCATCTCTATAGTAATAAACCATGATTAAAATCTTATTCATGAACGTCAATTTGTATTTGCTCGTGTTTGTTTCCACGGTAGATTTCTGCTGATCACGGCTGATTTGTTACTGTCATACGGTACCATCTTGATTGGAATCGGAGGAGGGGAGTGGTTTGTAACCACGCTGTGTTACCAAGGAAGGGTGGAATGGAATAGTAATTCACTGCATTCCAATTGTTACTTGTTGGTTATTGGGTTTTGAAGAGTTTGACGATTAGCATGTACCTACAACCCAAAATACACTGGAAGCTAGAAAGCTCTGAGCATAACTGGACGCATCAATTTACAAAAATTTGAATGGATTAACTATCCATATCCATCACAGGATATCAATAAGCTGGTGTATAAATAACCAGAAACAATGCTAATTGTCGGCTATTATAGTCTATGGGGTCACAGCGAGACGGAATAATCGCGGACGCTGAAGTGTGATTGAGCTTAGTTAGTTTCTCGCATGTCAAGACCATTCTCCTAAATTAGAAACCCGTTTCTATTTCCGTTCCACACATTACCAAGCTCACTTCCTTCTGCATTTGTGAGCCTCAACGTCAGCTGAGCATTTCTTGTTTGGCGCACCGTGTTGATGCTTATAATATACGCCTACTTTGTCTCCCTTCACTCAAGAAACGAATGACAAATGACCCCAAATCCACTTCTTTCTGCATTAGGTTTGAGCGCAAATAGTGTAAAACAGTGTAAATATCCACTTAATCCATTTTTGATAAATTATTTTCAATAATGGATCTTTGTAATCGATCAAGGAATAATTTTAACCACCGTTTCAAGGTGTGTAGAATTCAATAACCTAAAATCAAAACGAGTCTGTCCGTCAGCCGGTACCAATCGGGCCAAATGCCAATTTTTTTGGTAAAAAGTCAGAAAACCTCTATCTTATACGAAGTATAACGCTGATCACAAATTTGAGATAAAAAAGGCACTTGGTGATATTTTATCAAGTAAACCATTCAGGTTCCTCGGCTGAACTACTATAAGGTAGTTAGTTGTCACTTGTGATCTACTTCGGACTGAATTTTCTTTTGAAAATAGAAAACTTTATTTGTATAAAAAATACATTATAGTTAGGCGTACTATAGGCATTATAGTTAAGCATATCATGTTTTATTCTTGTTATTTGATTAGCCATTATTAAACATGTCATTCATTCAGCCATTCATTCATAGCTAGGCGTACTTACATTATAAAACAATTGAACATGGCATTTGAGGTGGAGTAGATGCCCTCTGGCACTCTCCACTGACTAGATATAATGATTATTTAAGATTTAGGTGTTTGTATAGGTACAATTAATAATTAAATAGTTTACGTGCAGGTCAATGAATGTAATTTCAATAGATAGGTATGTAATGCATGCTGTTAGTCTGTGGAGTTGAGGTCAGTTAGACGTTTCCGCTTGAGGCATCGCTGCTGTCGATCGGGAGGGCGAGAGTGCTGTAGATTTTCGATCAGGTCGTTGGGGTGTGCTGCCAGTCTGCTGAAGAAACAGTATATCAATATCAATTAATGGCATTTCAATCTAGTAAAATGAATCAACAGATATGATGCCAACGGAACTTTGTTTTCAAGAGTAACTTCTAAAATTGAGTTCTGTATAACTTATGTTACACATTTCCCGACAAGTGTGGCGGAATATGTTTTCTCGTATCGTGTGAAATTTTGAGGGTTTCTACTTCGTGTCGATATAGATACAGTACATCGCACCATTGTAGATATTTTGATTACAGCATTTGTTTCGTACAAAAGCACTAGTAAAGGAAGTCACCCCTCCAGTTTTTGAGAAATCCAGAAGTCAATCACAAGTTATGGAAACAGACCGTCCAGCTGAAGGTCTTGTGGCTTTTTTCGTTCGTATTCGGTCTACCAAGCTGATATTTAAATGTAGCTGTTTTTGTGGCATCCAGAAATCAATTACAACGCATAGACCCATCGCGCAGAGTTCAGATGATGTACCGTAGACCTCTCGTAATAAACATAGATGATTGATTAACGTCAATGAGCTACCTAAAACGGAAATCATAAACCATTACGTAATAATCTGTAGCGTTTTAATACGATGTTTGCAGACCTATTTAGGAATTTTAATTCTTCACAGTTTTCGGTTTAGTAATAAGTAATTACCAGACATACCTTATTGAATAATTTTATTGAAAATCCGTTTGTAGTAGCAAGTAAAGTTTAATTTTTCATTAAAAATTATATCCAACTTTAAATTGATTATCTCTGTCCGCGTTTGAATTCACATCGACCATTTTTGTCGTACAGAAGGCCATTTAATAACTTGAAGCTGGCCAACCCATTTAATTGTGTTTTTTTTTTTGAATAATTCATTCCATGGAAGCTTTTATACGAGAGTATTTTAACGAGAGTAATAATTATTTACATTCCATTCATACTGCATCTACCGACGGTACTGGGGCTACTAATGAACGTGGTGATTAAACAACGTCCGCTGCATTCAACTATAGGTTATATGTGAACTAGAAGGTGAGGGTTTGCTTTTATAAAAATTCAGGTAGAAGTAAAATTTACAGGGGATGTGCGGTTCAGATAGTAGGTAGTCCTTATGAGTTTCATTGAACGTGAATCCTCGTATTACGTACGCGTACGCATACGTATAACCGACGAACCACGATGTTCTCTCTTCCTAATTTTACGATCTTGGCGAATTTTTTTCTGTTCATTCTGTAGTGCCTTCAAATTTGGCCATGGAGACCTGAATAACAATTGATTATTTCTGACAGTTGCATATCCACCTTACCTATTGAGGGAGCTTTGTGGGACACGAAACATGGCAAAAGTTTTTCTGTTTAGTGCCTTTATGTTTAGATTTGGAGCTAACTAAAGACCTGAGTAATCATTGATCATTTCAGACAGTTACATGATCACCTACGATGGTGAAGAGCTTCTTTTTTTGGAAACTTTGAACTGGTTACTGTGTATGGGAACTTTTCTCGTGACATTTTTATCCCGTATAGGTACCTTGTTAACGAGTTTAGTTTCTATATATTTTAAGATTGAGCCACTTTTATTATTATTTTGACCATTTCAAAAGATCTATATATTCATGTTACTGATACGAGCTTTCTAAGTGCTACATCCGACTTAGCATATGTCCATATGTTTCTTGCGTTTATGTTTGGACATTGAGCTAACTAGAAACGTGAGTAATCAATCAAGATTTCTGACAGCTAGACACAGATCCACCTGACCAATACGAGGGAGTTATGTGCCACTCTCAACTTGCCAAACATATTTCACTCATTGTTTAGTGCATTCATGTTCGGACGTAAAACTCTCTAGAGACCTGAGTAATCATCGTCTATTTACAACAGTTACACGTCCACCTTACCAATAGGAGGGAGCTATGTATGACACAAAATTTGGCAAACATTTTTCTGTGTAGTGCGTTCATGTTTAGTCATAGAGCAAACTAGAGACCTGAGTTAACTAGAGGCCTGTGTAATTATTGAACATTCCTGACAGTTACTTGCTCGCCTTTGATGCTTTAGTTCTTTTGGAAACTTTAGTTTCGACTTTTTTTCAATACTAGACACACTAGTCTTGTACTAGACTTGTGTTGTAGAGAGATTCTATGGTTATTATGTCATATCTAAACTAAATGAATTGTGTTTCTTCCTAAATATCCTCGGATCAACAAATAACATTAGGATAACATTGTGTCGATTCATGTACCGTGATTCCATTTACTAAGCGTGGGGGTTGCATTCTGTACGTTGGGCTGGAAAATTGAGTTTAGGAAGTGTATTAATGTATTTTATTCAGGATTAATGAAGGTGCCCGCCTGTAGCTAGTACCGAGAACAGAGGTGAATTGCGGAATGGGGAAAAATTTCCGAACTGAACCTTAATTTATCTCCGGTGAAAGGGCTTTAGAATGATAACCCGGACGAAACTTGTTCCGTCGCGTTCCATTCATTCTGACTTTTCTCATTGGGAAAAGAGGGGTGGAAATGAAGGGTCGGCCGGAGAGGGGTGTATCACCCGCAACACTTCCCCATTCATTAACTAGTTGGTTCGAACATGAACTGCGGCAGTTCTCAACCCACTCCGAAACCGGGCTCAAATGTTTTCGGGGACTTGACGGTCGGGGTTGGCTCAGGTGGCGAAGGGTAGATGGGCTAGCAAAACAATGCCCGTAATAAACGACTACCCCCTCCGTTTCTATACCACCCCTCCTTACCGGGTTCGTTCCAACAGCTACACCCCCGAACTCACCCCCGACTACCACACCCCTAGGGACGACTCGACAACGCTTCATGATTAATACGAAACTGGTTCTTTTTCCTCCAATGAAAAAGAGAGACACCGCGTTTTTATTTTTTCCTTTTTTCTCCTTCCTTTCTCCTCCCTCTAGGACGGCTACCGGAAAAATTAGGAGCGAAAAAAAGAATGAAATAGGATTGGGGGGGGGGGGGGGGCACGTTTCTACATCCAGTTTCACTCTTAAAGCTTTTCTTATTTTATAACACCTCTAAGCTGAAAAATGATACAGCTTCTCACAATTTCGTGTTTGAGTCTCATCACAAAAGGATGTTGTTCACACTAAATCATTCGCGACGAAATTCTGAAACCCTTGTCAAGAAAAATACAGAGTGTGTAGAAGAAACATAGTCTATTCCCAAAAAAATGAAGAGAGTTACAACGTTAAATCGATTTCGAATGTCAGAATAATAGCTGAATGTACAATCAAGAAAATAGAGGTTATCTAGTGACAGGTGAAAGGGATCTTCAATCCCATTGGTCAAGAGGTGTTGGGAACATCCAATTAAGTGGTTTCTGTGTAAGTGAAAGGGGTTATAATTCTATTGGTCCGAGAGGTGAAAGGCGGGTAGAACGAATAGATTAATATTGTGGGCAAACAAAAAGAACATTTAGGGAAAGGATAAAAAAACACCAAGAAGATTTTAGGGAATCATTTGCTAATTATCCATTAGAATCCCGTCGCGATTTCATTTTTGATTTTAAAAATAAACAGTTTGTAGCATTCCTCCACTTTTGTCCGAAGGGAGATGTTTCAAGTTGAAAAAAAATTGAATAATTAAAAGTGATAGAGCTGGTAAATGTTTGAATGAGGATATTCGTAGATACTAGGTTTATTTCTGAAATAGCTTAAGCTTTTTTATTTTTCCATTTCTTCCATTTCTCTTAGGTTTATTGTATCACCTTTATCTGTTTATTCGACAATATTTTGCGAGTAAAATGCGAGATTCGTTTGTAATCGTAAAATGCAATACGTGTAGCATGAAAAAATATTGGAGTCCTTAAAAACAATCCTATCTAATCTCTGACTCCGTTTACCACAAATCTTTGTTGGCTATTAATATAACAGGTTTTGTTATCAGAACAACAGTGAAGTACCTTTTCGTACGCTGAGAAAGGTATTGGATGTCGGAGTGATTCTCATATTTCCTGAAATCATTAATCGCTCCCAATCAATAGTGGTATTGATCGATCGTTTTGAATTTGGTTATTTATTTTATTCCTCCCTATTTTTTCCGAACGGTGTTGCATCAATCCATTTTAACGTTTAGGACACTCACAAGTACAAACAGTCTGCTGTCACCCGTGTAACATTCGTTATTAATTACTCATGTATTGGTTATAATCGAAGTTTTTACAGTACTGTTATTGCAATTAACGATGAGAAACTACACCGTCTTTACTTCAATCTCATCAACTGACACAACGTTTGACGATTTTGCCGGTCGAAAAAGTAATATCTTTCTAGCGCTTCACTCCTATAAACTAATGAATCGCTTAAACTAATAAACTTGCTATGGGGCTTGAATTTTGGACACAATTTTAATGAATTAGGTCTCTCAGTTGAACTTTGAGAAGCTCCTTCCATCCCTAAATCTACCATCCAGATCGATTCAGTGGAATTCCTTTTCTGACTCATCTATTTCTAAAACGCATACACTCATACATATAGCATTCTGACTCTGTTATCAACGATCATCGTCCACATGTATCTGATTTTTTTATACGTACCTGTTATCATCTGACAATCGATTGGGAAGATTGCTTGCAATAAATTCAAAGTATTCAACATAGTATGTATATTAAAACTCACCATACTCTAGATCTTGCGCGTACTTAGTACTGTTTAATACTTTCATGTTCTGCGTTATCACTTGTGACGTTAATTTAATGCTCTCTTTCTATTTCACCGACCATTTCATTGAATGCTTCTGTTAATAGCCTAGTAGAACTCTCGAGAGAGCCCTTGTTCAAACAAAGAAATTACGTAATCTTATTAGCGCAAGTACAGAGGAAACATGACGGAGAATATAAAATAACGGCATTTCATGTTAAGTACCTACCGTTGTTTGAAAACCAGTGTCAACGTGAGGGAAACAGGAGCGAAAATCAAATATTACGTTGACAACGCAGTTAGGGAGGTTGTATATCCGCCGTTGATTCTAATAATGGCAAACAATTTCCCAAGTTTCCTGAGCCGAAAACCACGTAGTTTGCCCCCCTTTCCCAAACGTTCACCTGTTCATTCGCCTCCCACGAGCGAATTTCCCGGAGTTACAAAATAATTCGAGCGTTCGCTCCCCTAATAAGAAAACGTTCAGAACTACCCGGAAAGGGCGAAGCGAGTATGTTCCCGGGTTGCGTACAAATGATCTTTCGTTTCGAAAGTTGCCAAACTTGTCATGTTTGGAGGTGGGAGATAGGAATTCCTTAACTGACACGGATGGGTGTTCTCGAATCAGTTAATCACTGTCTTGCAGATGTTTAGGACCAACTAAGTATATTCGAGCTACAAGCAGTATAAAACATGTTCCTAGTCAATGGTGCAAATACCATCAAGTTACTAATTGTCCTTAACGTCAGAAAAAAGGTGCGAAGTGGTGTCGAACACTTCAGAAGGTGAGCTCTGCTTTATTAGAATATAAACACACATATTCAATGCAGGATGTACGGAAATATTGTCCGGTAATGAATACCTGTGGTCAATTAATTATCGAGTGTGAGGTTATTAGACTTGCTTAATTGGGAGTGAAAAGGAACTTGATTACAAAAATCCAATGATTTTGATATCAATTTTCTTCGGGGAGGATATAACTAGAATGTGATGGATAGACGTGGTTGTCCCTTTCAACAGTACGTTCGATTAACCTTCAACACCCAGATGATACCCGGAAGCTTGAAAACTCCAAGTACAATCTCAATTGGAACTATTCGTATAAATTTCAAGGACCAACCTCAATTTTTCTCAAATCCTAAGAACTCCTTCCTGTAAGGAGATGTTGTCATTCTAGACAGCTACGGATAGAAGCTAAGTTTTATAAAACTGCTGACCTTTGAGGACAAAAATAATATAATATAATATATGGTCGTGGAGTTCACAATGATCACCTCTTATACGGTCTTGTGCTTGAAGACTCCACAGTGCCGCCTTACTTCAAAATTAAAACATAATAATAATAAAACCACCTACCCTGAATTGAGCTCCTCTCTTCCCCTTATTGTCGATGAAAATTATAACTTAAATTAATGATGAAGATAACACCTTCTTGAAATTTCATTGAATGCGTGCAATTGCAATTTCATCAAAAATTAAACAAATGCTGAAAACCCAAAATCTTTGTTTGGATGGCAGAATATTGTTCAGAATAAGTTTTCATGAAATGAAATTGAAAGTAAACAATTGTTTGCCGGCAATGCACATTTTAATGAAAGGTGAATGTAAAAATTTGTGAAAATTTGTTTTTTAAAGTAATAAATTGGGTTGCATGACTGGAACTGGTTTTTGTGTATTTATTCGTTTATTATTCAAGAGAGAAAACGTCAGAACTGTGTTTCATGTAGCTGGTTGGCATGAAATGAAAATCTCATCATGCCGCAAGTTCCCTCGATAAATCCCGCAACGATAAGCGGTAGTGTACAAACCCCGGCTATCGAACAGAAACTCGGCAAACAGAAAGCGGTGATTGAGAGCTGGCGGTCTGCCAGCTCATACGCTAGTTTCGTGTCTCCTATCCCCTGGTACATACCGGTAACAAGCTCTCATTGCAGGTTTATGCCGAAGTATGGGAGAGCTATGTAACAAGTTCACGAAGGAAGTTGAAGCACTCTCATCGACTAATGTTAGAAATACGTGAACGGTTTCTGTTATTGAGTTTGTTGTATCTCTAAGACCGACTGGCAGCTTCTAAACAGGCTAATTCACTGAATCCGACAGGGTGGTGTATTTAGAATCGAGAGTACATAATTTGCAGTGGATTTTTCGACTGAATATGATGTGATGATCTGTAATGGCTAGCTGAAACACCTAAGGATGGATGATCTGTAGTGGCTGGCTCTGAAGACCGTGAGTAGGAAATTGCAGTTTGTTCACGCGAATACTTGAGCCTAGGTGATCTGCAGAAAGGCTGGAGGGTAGGATATCTGTAGTCGATAGCCTCACAAACTTGGGATAGGATGATCTGCAGTGAATGTTTCGAATGTAGGACGATGATCTGTAATGACGAGCTATAACACTTGAGGATCAACGATTTGTTGTGGCCTGGGAATCGAGAGTAGGATATCTGCAGTGTATAGCTTTAAAACCATGAGAGCAGACGATTCGCAGTAGACATTTTCTCAAAATATGAGGCGATAATCTTTAGTAACGAGCTGAAACACTTATGGACAAATGGTCCATTAAGGGCTTGAGAATAGATTATCTGCAGTGGATGGCTAGAATGAACCTGTGGTGATGATCTGTTATGGCTAGCTAATCCACTTGAGGATGAACGATTTATAGTGGTGGGAATGAAGATACATATAACTTAAGAAATAGAGTTAGAAGTGGATGATTCATTAATTCCATTGCAACAGCTGCTGTTAAAAGCAATTCACCGTATTCCCATATGTGCCTCATTTTGAAGAAGGCCCACATCCGGCTTGGCGATTTAATTGCAAGTTTACACCAAGGTGATAAATGGAAGAGGGTTGGAAATCATTCACGAATGAGGAAATAACCGCTGTACTCTCATTGTAAAAAACTTTGAAAATCCTACCAGAAATCCGATATTAGCGAATGGTTTCTATTCATTAACTTGATGTGTTTATAAAACCAGCGTAATCGGATGTTTGATCAGTTGATGGTTACCAACCAAAAGCCAATTAGGGCGGATATCAGGTGACGAAATTATGGTGCATTTTTCTCAGCTACAATCATCCTTAAAATGTCAAGTTTGAGGTGGTTAGGATTCATTACTTAAAGCAGATGCTGCTGAAAAAGGTTATTCTTGTAGAAATTTTAAGAAATTCCTATATGTTCCTTATTAACAGGGGTTCTAGGCTGGCGGCCAGGTGACCGTTTTAAATCGATGACCAAATAACGACGAAACCATTCACCCATGAATACCGTTTAACTATAACGATCATGCAAATATATATTGATCAGGATGCAGCCCAAAAAAGAACAATGAAACTACAGCATAGAACTAGTACCCATTTATCATGTATTTTGTTATAATTTATTTTTGCTCCTTACTCCACACAGTTTTTACTTCTTAAATTTGATGTCATACGCTGCTTCCATTGAGGGCACAGCAATCAATACCGTTTCCTCTGATGATGGTTACGGCTGCTGATCGAAACGTTGTGGAATTGAAACATTTTGTGTTTTAATTGTTCTTTTTGGTTCCCGACCAATACAATATCGTTCATATGTGATAATTTATTGTGCGATTTATCATAAGTTATAAACGAAAGTAGAAAAATTGACTGAAGCGGCAATGGTTTGCGGTGATTTGGACTGTTTCACAGATAATGGTTCTTGTTGTTGTTCGTGAGAGCTATCTAGAAAATTAGTTTTGTAGGGGATAGAATTTGTGAATTTATTGTGAAAGCTGCGTACTTCCTTCGCTTTTATCCATAAGTCTGTATTTTGATATTTTGGAAGTTGGTTCCTTAATGTTATCCCAGCGTGAAACAAGCACCCAAAACATTCCATGATCGAATGAAGTGGAGGGAATAGAATCAACACATTCTTGATTCTATGGAAATTTAATTCAATAGGGTGTTTTGATACTTTCTGGGCAAGGTATTACCAGATTTCACTGCTGGTTCATCGACAGCTTTGTTGGCATTTCGCGTTCGAATTATTTTGCTTCACTCTACATGAAATTCCGTGTACCTGAACTAATTTTCGGAAATTGAAAGCAACAGTTGAACTTCACGTTCATTTACTGCATTAGAGTTCACTACTGATTCCATTGGGCAGATCGAAATCATGGCTGCGTCACAATTGCGAATGGCGAGTGTTTGACATCTCATTTTATTGATCCCAGATGATGTGATTGCATGGAAATCGATCGCAAACACCGCGCTGCAGATTGGAATCGGATCATTATCCTTGGAAGCTGTAGAACTAAGCATTCCGTATTCACTTCCATCTACCGTTTGATTGGTCGTTGTTTGAGATATGAATAACTGTTTCTCCGTTAGCTACGCAGCAACCCGATTTTCTGTGGTACAATTGGCTAAGAACTGCTGGAATACAATTACAACTGGGATGGAATTACTGAATAATATAGGCACAATATGCGTTTATGGTTTGCAGAAAATGGGTGCAAATGTGCTCTTTGAACATTGTGAACTATTACACAATGATTTATGATCTCCAATTCAGATAGCCGTATTACTTAGATCACTGATCTATATGTATTCTATGTAGTCCACTATACATTGTCTGAACTTGGCGCCTCGCTCCTCCGTACCGTGTGATTGTATTCTGTATCCTCCAAAAAGCTTTACGTTTATTTTAGCGTCATAAATCAATTATCAAATAAATTACCTGAAAACGTCGCTCAGCACATCGTTGTGGCTTCATACCTATTAATTGTATTTAAGACAGATTTCACTTAACTGAAATGAAGAGTTGGCACCCACCTACAGAAATATGCGTTTTTATACTCAAGCAATACTCCACATCAGCCCTATTTGACGGAATAACCAAATCAAAATAAATGAAATAAATATACACTTTTACAACATCCAAAATTCGGTGTATATTCATTTAATTTATTTTGATTTGGTTATTTCGTCAAATATGGCTGAAGTGGAGTATTGCTCAAGTATTTAAGACGGAAACGGGGCCGATTAAAAGAGCCATCCGCTCACTGAAAAGCCACCGTTCAAACGAAACTCGCCAACTATAAAAATCAGAGGTAAAATATTAAGTTGCTGTCCTAAACGTAAACGGCGATCGCGATTGCGGGCGGGAAAACTCCTTATAATCTGTGGAAAACGAGATTTTCCCGACAAAAGCTTCAACCCCGGAACAATAGTGGGCAGTAATTTAATTATAGAACGGAGCAGCGTGAGGGGAGGCGGGGGTGGTGAAAACGGAAATTATTTTCTCCCTTTCCTCTGAGCTCTCTATCTTCTTAATTATGAAATTAATTCCGTGCCCGAGACACAGAACTGAAACTAAGGCAAAAGCTCTCGGATCCTGAATTCTTAAATTCCTCCTCCTTTTTCATTCACCCAAAAGGTTTTCTTTTATTTTCTTCGTGTTTTTTATTTCGTTTTCTTCTACGAAAGATTCGGCTTCTCTAAGTCTTCTCTTAGGAGGAAAAAAAAAAAAAAAAAAACAGGTCGAGAAGAGAAATTGAATACCTACTTGAAGTGGTTAATGAATGTCTAAGATATTGTTGAAAATAACGAAAGGGGAAAAGAACTTTCTTTCTGCATCGAATTTTCTTTTATAGACACCTCTACTCACTCTTTATGTAGCTTGCTGCTAATAATTAATACATCGGTCGTTTTCTTTTAAATTCTTTCTTCAATTTTTCATTAAGTAGAAGTTCTCCGATAAAACTGTTCTCGGTCGAGGAGTATGAAAGAGCTTGATTGATGGTACATCACAATTATGAATCGTTTGAATGGTTCGATCAAGAATTTAATCGTATTTTCGGGATAATTGTTCAAATCAATGAACGCACAAAATGAACTATTCTGTTGAGGATTAAATCTAATGGAAAACCTCCTGTCACTGTTAGAATGACATTATGAAGTTGTTCCTTGCCAACCTCGCAAAGTGTAAGGCTTCTTCCTAAATAACGTGTGTTTATTCGTTTCAGTTTCCAAAGACTGTACGTATCGTTTCAGAATTTCCAGTTTTTGAGACTTATTAATTATAAACACTTCGAAAATTATATTGTTAGGGGAATGGACAACCTTCAAATGAAAATTCCCGTACGAAATATTTTACCAAGTGCAACGTTTTTTACTTTCAACTATTGTATGTTCAACATAATTGTACCGTAACGGTTATTCTTGATGATCCATCATTATTATATTAAACTAATTCGAAGTGAATCCATGTTTGAGGCCTGGTGGGCGATTGATGGGTGACACATTAACTGAAAATGTGCAAGTTTGTGCGGTGCTATCGTTTCACTCGTGAGGTCATCACATAGGCCAACAAAAATAAGATGGGAAATTTAATGGAATTTGGGTAAATATATTGGCTTATGAAGTCATCATTTCTGAATTCTCGAATTTTCACAGGCTTTTATACCACAACCAATTCCTTAAGCTACACCAGCGCAGCTCTGGTTCTCAAGGCTGTAAGGGGCTGTAAGGCTCGATCAACCAATTCATTGTACAAAGAATCCACAACAATATACTGGAGAAATGTGGTCAATGGTAATTTCAAAATGAACATCTTTCCCAAGACCAATAGAATTTCATAACCGATGTAAAGCAACTAGCTGCGGGTTAGCTCGGAACCTACCCTACATCTTGACACTGATACCATCCTATGAATTAAACAAATATTGTTAGTCAGTATTACCAGAAACAATGAAACAATTCCAAAGAAAAATCCCTCCTTAGAGAGATCTTTTTCTCTGTCCCAATTGATTTCTGTTTCAAATAAAAGGGTCACGAAGGTGATCGTTTTTTCTCGAGAATTCTAGATGCAGTTATTAGGCAAATACTAATATTAATTAAGAGTAAGCGGACTCCAGGTGGCGAGAAATTATGCTCACAGGGTGTTAGCTGTCACCTTCACTTCTCCACATTTTACTGACGTCGAACTTGGTTACCATTGTCCTTCTTCCAAGCCGGAGTATTCGTATCCAAATTGAGGATTATAGAATAAGCTTTAAAAATGCAAGACATTTTGATTGGTTTTTTTAGATATCGCAGATATTGGCTCAATCTTTTTGAAGATTACCTGGAGTACAATTTTCAATCCTTTTACACAGATAAACACCATCAATGTCCGTTCGTGTTAGGGACGTAGTGTGAAACTGTACTAGTTTCCAAGACTTCGTGAAAGACAGTCCGCGTCATTTGAAATCCGCTCAATGTCACTCTCCCCTCCTCTACTTGATCACCCATTATAATAGGCGACCTCCCCTCGAGAAACCACGACCTTATATCAACAATCAAGGGGTGAAGACGAACGGGAAGTTGAAAAGCTGAAGTGGCAGAAGCGGAAAGGATGAAGTTGAAGAGGAAGACGGGAAGAAGAGAAGGTATCTGGAAGACTAACAGGAGGCCCCAAGTGTGAAAGGCACCTGAGGGATTAGGGCCGGGCGAGAGGCCTCTTCTAAATGTCAGCCCTTGAAAGTGGTAGGGGCGGGAAGGGTTTTGAAGGGAGGGGGAAAAGGGAGCGCGAACTGCCACTGGGGCTTTTTGAGAGGTTCTCCGAGACAATGAAAGAAGTGCCTACTCCAGCTGGCCTCCCCACCATTGCTTCTGACAGTTCGTTCCTGTTTTTGTACTTTTTTGTTCGGCATATCTAACTCCGGAACAATAACTGACGGGTTACGGTTGTTATTACGCGGAATTATTTTTTCGTTTCTAAAAGATTGATTACGGACAGTAACAGTAATTGCTACGTCTTTCATCCTCCGATCCACGTTCAAATACATTTTCTCGCTGTATTGTTTTGCTTTCTTAACCAGAAGATCCAAGAAAACGAATAGGAATGGACAGACAAAAATTGATTTTAACAAATAAATGACAAAATTTAACAAACCAGAACTTTTTAAAGAGAAAAGTCTTAACATAATCTCTACTTTCAAGTGTTTTCCCATGGATGTACGGACTCGTATGTACACAAGATTTTCGAACAAATTTAAAGACGTCTGCTAAGCTGCGTGTGTCCTACAGCTTCCAAGTAACATAAACGCTTAAATCGTTTGTAATGTTTTAGATAATCACGAAAGATGTAGAATACAAACTTGTTAGAACAGGACAGAATACCACTTGACATGTTCCAGCATACATCAACGCCTTCAAATGTCAGTCGGAACGAATTGCGGGTCTATCGGTCGCATTCCATCGGAATGATGCGATCGAGTTGAAATTTGTTGTTGAAAGAGATTTTCAGACCCGATTGCTATAAATATTTAAGCGCGATAGAACCACTAACACCAAACAAAATAATATTTGGTGGATTTTACGTTTGCGCATGCGCAATGTTTTCATTTTTGAGCAATTAAACTAAAAACCGAACATTCCTTCAAAATTTCGTCAAAATCAGATGAAAAACTTAGAATTAGTCTTTTCATAAGGGTTTTCAGTTTCCGCAGTACCTACTAATAATGGTATAGCGTTTAAATGAATATTAACTAACTTTAACTTCGTTTTTTCTCGACTACCCTGAAAATTTGAGCGCGATCGGACCTCTATAACCCAGCCCTCTCAAAAATATGATCAGTGGATTCACGTTTGCGTAAGAATCGAGTGAGTTATTGACTCTGAGCGATCGAATTCATTGGGGGGCCATCTACAGTTTAACATGCGGGGAAATGTGTCAAATGCGGTGGGGAAAATGTAAATGCGGAATTCGTGTCATTGGCTCTGTAGCAAATTTCAGAAGGGTTTGAACCATTTTTCCAATGCTAAGTAATTATAGCAAAACAAAACATTTTTTTCTGCGTCAAGAGTTGTGAAGAAGAACAACTCCAATAAATTGTTATGTTTAAATTGTTTCTGACGATTTAGTTCGCAACAGCTGAAACCCAGCTCCAGAATAATTCTGTTGTTGAGCTTGTTGGAGTTCCACATCTGTGGTTGTTACGTGGTTTCCATAGTTACTATCATATCAGTTACAATAACAATTGAGTACAGATGGAATCGTTCCGGTTAACCAAAACAATCAGTGAATCGTGATTTGAACATTATCGTATTCCTATAAGTTGGTGAACGTTTCTTTTTAGATCATTTTAAGTATCTTGTGTTTAAGTGTATTTGCTTTCTTTCGTGTCTACCGCTATTGCTGAAATTCGTGCCGGTTCGGATTTGACTTTCGTCGTTTTTAAATCTTTTAAAATTAGTGTCTCAGCAAGGATGATTAATGTTCGACGCCGAAGAAGAAGTGAGGAGCTACTTTATCACTTTGGTCCTCTTCGGATGGAAAATAACAAAGACCCAATGCAGCCGAGGATGTTACCACGTGGCGCATTTTGGTTCTGTATGCTTTCAATTCTATCCCTGTACGGAGTGATTCTACTATTAGACTACAATATGCCGGTAGGTCTGTCAATATTGGATGAGAAATCTAACAAAGGCCGATTCATCGCTGAAAGAGCAAAACAGCATGTAATTCAGCTATCAAATCTAGGCCCAAGACCGGTAGGTAGCCTCGCGAATGAAGTTCATGCGGTGAATTACCTTACCAAAACGTTGGCATCCATTGAAATTCAAGCTCATAAGCAGTTCAAAGTGGAAATCGATTTGCAGACTGTTAGTGGAGAATTCCCTCTTCAGTTCCTGGATGGACTTAATAGTGTTTATCGAAACATACAAAACGTTATTGTGAGAGTTGGTCAGCAATCGTCTTCTGGCTCAGTTATACTTTTGAACTGCCACTACGATTCTTTTGTTGACAGCCCGGGGGCTACTGATGATCTTGCTGCGTGCGGTGTGTTGTTGGAAGTTTTGCGCGTTATAACTCAGAGCAACGCCACTTTACACAACAAATTAATTTTTCTTTTCAACGGCGCTGAAGAAAATTTATTGCAAGCTTCTCATGGTTTCATTACTCAACACAAATGGGCCCATGATTTACTAGCTGTTATAAATATGGACGCTTGTGGCGCCGGTGGAAGAGAGCTACTGTTTCAAGTTGGTCCGCAGAACCCTTGGTTACTCGAAGCTTATGCACAGGCTGTTAAAAGTCCTACCGCGTCGATCGCTGCCCAGGAAATATTTCAGAGCGGACTCATTCCGGGTGACACCGATTATCGAATTTTTAGAGACTTCGGCAAGATACCCGGCCTGGATTTCGCCTGGGCGATGGGCGGATACATGTACCATACGAAACTGGACAATTCTGATAATGTACCGTTGTCTTCGTTACAACACACTGGAGACAACATTTTACCACTCACACTGCACTTAGCTAATGTCAGGTGCCCCGAAGAATGCAATCCCGAGGGAACTCCCGTTTTCTTCGACGTGTTTCACCTTTACGTGGTCAGATTAACAAGTAGGCAAGCATATGTCATCAATGCTTTAACGGTACTCATTTCTCTTTCAATAATCTACTGCCGAGCCTCAAACATCCCTTTTACCGGTAGCACGCAAACGGAGTATATTATTTTGGTGGTGCAAGCTGCAGTGTATTTGTTGATTTCATGGATCATAACAATATTTGTGGACGCTGCATTGGCAGTTGCAATATACTGTTTAAATCGTTCCCTCAGTTGGTTTACTCGTCCATTGTGGATCTATTTCCTTTACGGAATCCCAGCTGTGGTGATACCTGTGCAATTATCAATTATTTCTGTTGATCGTTTCAAGAAAGCTTTGAAGTCTAAAACCAACTGGGCAGTTTTAAGTCTCTTCGTGGATGGAAACCAACTACTTTTCACAGTG
This sequence comes from Creontiades dilutus, assembly GCA_031894815.1. Lineage (NCBI taxonomy): Eukaryota > Metazoa > Arthropoda > Insecta > Hemiptera > Miridae > Creontiades > Creontiades dilutus. The sequence goes on from JAVIWC010005620.1 coordinate 2,571,626, forward strand.
CCTATTATGATCGGCCTTGTTACAAATGTACAGTCGATGTTCTTGTTTTCGGTGGCTGTCGGATTTCATTGCACGGCAAATTTAGCTAAAAACGCAGTTTTTCACGAACGTTTAGGTAACAAATGGCCATTTTTCTACGTTGTTCCAATGCTATTTCCATCTTTACTTCTTTGGTATATGAGTCACGTCATGCTCAAGACTATCATTCCCATCATGGGCCGAGCTGGATCTGGATTGTTGCCTGAAGTGCTGATTGCGGTGACTACGGCCACTCTGGTTATCGGGATTTGTAATTTTGTAATACCACTCATGTCCATGATTCAGAGAAATAAGGGTTTAGTGAAACCATTTTTAAAAGTATTCCTCGGTGCAATTTTGGTTTTATTGTTCACGCCTCTTGGGTTCCCATATTCTTCAAGTGTCACGAACCCTTCGCCTCAGAGGTACACGATCATGCACACACATAGAGTCTTCCTTGGTGTAAATAATGTTTTCCTTTCAGAATCGAATGGATTTTGGATTGTTGATTTGGACCCAAATAGCCCTCACTCTGTCAAAAAGTTCGTTCCAGAGATGGCTAACGCGATCCCTGTTGATGATTGTTCTCAACATGTATACTGCGGTTTGCCTTACAAATTACCTGTCTCTACAATGTTGAGTAAAACCCACTGGATTCCCGGACCGAAACCGAACATTTACATCCCATCTTGGTTGAAATTGGTGAATGTAACACGGAAAAGTAGTACCGAAAGAATAATGTCGATCAAAGCTGAAGGTCCGGACCAATTGAGGATAATGATCTCACCTATCGAAGGTGTAGAACTAGTTTCGTGGAGTTTGGCTAATGGCGCCATCATGCCTGGAGTGAAATGGGGCAACAGAGACACCTACTACATATTCTACTCGTACGGCACTTACCCAGGGCCTTTCATTTTTTGGATTAAATTGAAGATCATCGATTCTGCAGTTGTCGATTCTCCCTTCCTCGTTGATATTGCTGCGAGCGGACACTTTCTTCATGGTCCTAATCAGAAATCTGCGGAGTTAACCAAGTTGTTAGCCAAGTTCCCTCATTGGACAGTAACAAGTGGATGGGTCGCTACCTACACGTCCTATAAATTTTGATAACTGTCACATAGATATTCGTAATGTGAACGAAGTCATTAGAAATCAAGTTTCTAGCCATTTTGCCCGTGTTAACCATGCAATTTTCACAACTTTTATCCTTTAATAACTGTACCATCACGTTGTAGTTAGCATTCCTCCGTTCATTGTGTTCTTTAAATTAATTGCCACGCTTTTTTTCAATCTGTATAAAGCCTATCATTTATCAAAACTGAGAATTATCAGTGGTCGTGAATATGAGCAATACATTTCTGGTTATATTCAACTTTTGTGTCCAGTCGTAATTCTTTTAGATTCGTTCAAAGATAAACGTATACTTAGTTTGATTGTCGACGCAGTGATGCACACAAAAACATTAGATTTTAATACATACCCTTTGTTCCTATTCTGGATTAAAAATCATCTCCACTTTACTAAGGGGAATACGTTTTAGGTTTAGTTTAGTGAACACTGACTCTATAGAATATGTTTAAACTCTATTGTATCTTCAATGCTACTCTGTTGACGTGTTTCAATGAGGTTTACGTTGATTTGCGTTATTTATTTACAAACGGCACATAGTGCCAATGTTACAATTTAAATTAAATTTTATCCGTTGTCACTGACAAAGTAATATTAAACAAAAAAAATGGTTAGTTAGTTAGTTAGTTAGATAGTTAGTTAGTTGCGGCGAGACGTGCGGTGAAGATTGTGCAAAATAGCAGTTGATGAAGAAGTGAAGATAATGGATGAATTCAATTTTTTTGTTCACTTGAGTGTTGTGCTTTGAGTAGGATCTTTCTACCATTTTGATAGTCCTTTCAACTTTGTACATATCTTATTAGTCGGTGGAGTGGATATTGTCTCTATAAAAAGTGTTTACACTCTACTTTAATTTGAGCGCAACTCTTTAAACGTGGTTCGGTGAGCTCTACGTTCATTTACGTCATGATGTCAAGTTTTTTCTTCAAATATTTCAATCATGCTCGTACAGTATCGGCTTTGTCCCCTTGTGGAGTCACTAATTTCTGTCTCCGCCAAAGGAATTTCGAGTCGACCAAAACCTGTCAAAACAACCCAATATTTATGTTACTCAACCCAACAGTTGGGCTAACCTCAGATCCACGCGTCAAGGGTCGTCGCGACGATGAAGAGCCGAATATAATGTAGAGCGTTGGGGCGGCGGCCAGGGGTTTTGGGGAAAAAAACCATGTTTGTGCACGGTTGGATGAAACCTCCTACAGTGGTTATCCAAAGGGAAACACACAATGGCGTAGTGAAAAGGTTATAGTAGGAGGGGGAGGTTTGGCCAAACCACAAAGTGGACAGACGCGGATGTTACCTCCAACCCGGGGACTGTGTTTTTTTGCCACAGTCCTCTTCAATCGCGGAATTTTTTTTTTTTTTTTTTTTTTTCAACTTTCTAACGGCTTTGATCGTCCTGAAAGGGGTCAGAAAAATGAAAGGGTCATGTTGATAGAAAAGGAGCACAAAGAAATTCTCTGTAAAAATGAAGAAAATGGCTTTCAGAAAGGAATGATGCTCCACAAAAGGCTAGTGATGTTAATGGACAATATGGTATGATCTGAGCACACTTTCATCACATATAAACATATGTAAAGAGTAGGGACGTTATAGATAAGTTATATATGTATAAATGTCTTACATAATGATACATCAGGTGAGTGTCTCCAATACATATATCAAAATATTCCCAATTACTTTGGTCATCCGTCTAGAATTCTTTTTAACCGCATAAAGTTTTCCGCGGTGTTGAGGCGATCGGCCTAGATCGCTGCTATGGCTCATAGCTCACTGACCAACTGTACGTATTCCCTCCTAATTCTTCGGATATCAATGCATTAGCTGACTCAAACATAAACGGAACAACTTCAATTCGCAAATCTTAGTTCATCATTTCACTAATGAACCATTGTAATCAAACTAGAAAAAACATCGTATATTACCTTAAAATATCTTGGATTACGTTTCAAAATACGCATATAAAAATAAATCGGTTTCTGTATTCACACCTAAGATCAACATCAATTGAACATTCCAGCAAACAAGACTTTAATGGAGAAATTGCTCATTATATGGTCGCAGCATTAGAAAATGTAGTTACTTCAACGCAAATGTTTTCTTGCTGCTATTTTCCTTTTAATTTTGAAGGAAGGAAAGTTTTCCGTGGACGAGTACCACAACCTTCTCCCTGCGAACATAAATCTTCGACGACTACCCGTGAACGGGGATCCTGTTGATGCGCCTGAATACCCTTCCGCACGACTAGTCAGTTTTGCGGGTTTTAGTATCACGTCCCCGACTTCCAGTTTCGGATGTTCTGCTATATCGAACCTAAGACGCATTTTACCACAAAACGGGACTTTATGATGTGGTGTGATGGTAACTATTTAAAGTTGAATTCTCCATGTGCAATGCGATGTTATTGTATCGTTCCCGGAGCTCAATTTAGGTTGCGTCGAGTGATGTGTTTCACAAAGGCAGGAAACGATCCGGGATCCTGGAACTTATTTCAATCCACAGCATCACTTCTCCCATCTTATTGATGACGTTAATTGTAGGATCATGAGGATGCCAGGCTCATTAAAGAAAACCCGGGGAATTACTGGCAGTTCAGCTCTTAGAGCTTAATATCTGTCACGGCCAAATGTGTTCTGTCCAATCCTAGATCATTCTATAATTGTATGGAGCCTTAACTATACCGTATGTATGAATGGAGTAGAACGTGTTCAGTTTTTTACTACTAATCCCATAATTTTGTTTCTAGGAGACACATATAATTCAAGTATTGTAAGCAAAAAAATCAATTTTTTTTCAGAAGTTCCAAGTTGCAAAACTTTTTTTAAAGTTTTAAATTCATTTTTTGAGCCTAAAAACAAATTTTATAACAATTTTAAGCATGAAAGAGCGGAAAATTTCACTCTTTACACACATTTTTTCCAGAAGTGAAAGGGGTTCATATTTTACTGAATGGTCCTAATGGGTAATTGCTCATGTCAACTTCAAACTCACTTGAGTGGTGTATGGGGTTCTGTATGTATTGGGGGTCTGGGATGGGATTTAAATCGCGTTGGGGTACAACATGTAAAAAAATTGGTCATTTTTGCAGATGTTTTATTTTTTGATTTCGTCCTTTCACGTGGAATATCCCATTTAAATTATGATCAATAATTGTATCATGTTTATTCTACTGTGAGAGTAGTTTGTTATTATGGAATGGGGCTTGTTCGGTGTAAGTAAACACAACTTCTGCATAGTGTTCTCAAGTTTGCATTGCCTTCATAACAGAACAATCCCGTTTCGGTACAAAATCCAAAAACGAATTCGAAATAGCGTCATTCCCAATCATGTTTCTTTGTTAGTTGAACTTGATAGGTCTTTCAATCAGCGTGGACAGTAGTTTTGCTGATAACTGGAATAAACAAGAGACGAGAAGTCCGGAGCAACAGATTCCAGCGTTTGAAAATCCCTTTTCGATACGCAGTAGTATTGACTTTTCTTATTTCAATAGTCCGAGAGATGTGAGCAGATGAATGCACTGTCATCAGTCGATTTCATAAAATGAAATCTGAATGTCAAATAGAGTGTTTTTTTCCAACTCTCTCACGGTACTGTCTAGCGGCAAATTCTAAATAATCTTTCTCGTTCCCCAATAGACCGGGCTTAGTAGATCCGTCGTACTTTCCCCCGCAAGTAACTCTTATTCAATAAGATGTTAGTATGAATAAGCGGTCACATAGGCGAAGTCGCAGATTATTAAAAAAAACTAAATGAAATCGTACTAAATGGTGAAAATGACGAAATAAAAGCGGAAATTGGGATTTTTAATTAATATTCTGGGCGACGGCATTTACAGCGAATGTAATCGGCTTGACATGGGGACCCCAGATGTAAAACCTTCCTCGGGTCGTTTTTTTTTCTAAATTTATCATACAGCCATAACATTTATACATAATTGACACAATTTAAATAATTTTTTTACAATACCTTACATACCTAACATACGTATAGTTCACATAAATTGTTCTTTTACAGATTTCTATTAATATTATTCAAAAATAAGTATATTTCTTTGTATATTTCAATGTTATTACTTGCAATTAAATGAGCGAGATTGAAAATATCGTGCACCTTCTCTTATAAACTTTTCAGCAGTTCTTCCCGATCGGGAATATTCACAGGACACATTAAGATGATATGATATGTCTCATCTTCTTCTAAACAAAGCTGTCAAGCGGACGATTCAGTTGGATTAATGCGATGTATATACGATCTGGTCAAGCAGTGACCAGTTCGAAGCCTTGAAATGGTTTTGTAGAAGTTTCGAGGCATACTTCTTACATCGTCGAACCAGGGTCTCGGCTTTATGGCTGGAAACATTTCTTTATAGTTATCTCCGGCTGGATAGTTATCGTATACTTTCTGCCAGCTTCGAACCATCTCTACTTTAAACATCCAATAGACGTCCGTTACTGGGCAAAGTGAGAAATCCCTGTCGGTTGTTGCTTTCTGAAGTGACCGTTTTGCTTCAGCGTCCACGATTTCGTTCCCCTCAATACCGTGGTGTGCTTTAATCCAAAGGAGTTTAAAGTTGTATTCTTTGGCTCGGTACTGATTGTACATTCTTAGAATTTCGGCTTCTATGCAAATTATCTTTGAGGTCCGGTTATTTTACTAGACTCAAAGAGTCTGTCAGTAAGACAAGTCCTCTTTCCTCCGATGTTGTCCTTATAAAGTAAGCCATCCCTTCTAGATTGCAATTAGGGTCGGATGTTAATACCGCTAATTGCGTTAATTTAAGTCAGAAGCCGGGCATCAACAAAATTAACAGGAATGTTTACTACAACTCAAGATATCAGTTTCAACCGAAGTTGCCACAAAATAGAGACGAAGTGAGTTGCAGGTACTGAGCTTGAACGCTGAGAAGGGAAGGATTCGCAGTCTTCGATGATAGTGATATTGGGCTCATAGTGTACTCGTGTGTAGACAACTTGAAGACTTTGATTCGTAAAAATGAGGTGTAGCATTTTGTCATCGTTAATTATTTTCTTTTCAAGGTTTTGGGAGGCAGCCCCATCTATTTTCTTTAAATTTGTGTGACTTTTATTTTAGAATTCTTGATTTTTAGCCAAAGGACAGTTTTTAAATTAATGAGGGTTATCATAATTTCACCAGGGTGTGAACTTATTAAAAACGCTCTTAAAAATATTCAATATATATTTGTACTCAACAAACAAATGACAATCTGACGAAGCAAGGTCTGGTGACGCTTCATCAATAAAAATTAACTGAAGGCCGAAGTAAAAAAAAAAAAAAAAAAAAAAAAAAAATTGGCTCTCTGGATTGGCTGGAGATTGATTTAATGACGCAATCGAACAACTCTAAAATCGTTAAGAAAAATGTTTAGAACTAAATGGCGATTAAATAGAGAAGTAGCTGAATGTTACTGAGCACACACACATACGCACACATGTATACATTATTTTTTTCTTAAACAATTTTTACAACACAGGGAAATTTAATATTTGACAACTCTCGTACGACTTTAAGGACCACGTGTGTTGTGTGAAAAGGCACACTCATATCAAAATAAAAATATAGATTGATGCACGTTTATGCACGTCTGTGATGAGTAGAAAGCATTAGGAATAGTGTCGAATTATCTTGAAATGGAGTCCTGCTGAAAAAATTTAGGAATTTAATTTTAAAATGTTTAGGACTTATGAAAAATTCTCCAAATGTTCCCTAAGTAAAAAAATACAGTGAAAGAATAATTCATTCATAGTAACAATTCAGTTGTTGATAGAATCGGTTGTCGTACGTTGTCATCAACTAGAATTAACGAGTTGAATTCTGTTTTACTTCCTAACCCAACATGGGCATGTTGCTGGGAAAAACACATAACCCGCGTTTACCTTGATGTAATATGATGACGATACAGTTATGATAGTTTCCCTGTCGACTTCGAACGATTTGACGAGCTATCATCGATTATATGAACAGTTATAGATCATAGAACAGGATGCAGATAGTTACGGCAGGCTGACTCATCGTTTCCTCGCTTATCTAGTCCGAAGTTATCGTGACGACTTTCCGATTCACATGCTCGTTCCTCCGGTAAATCGCGTGAGCTACTCGCTTTTCCTACTAATTGAGGCCCTCTAAGTGCATCGTCGGCGTTTCGCTCTACATCGCCTCTCGGGCGATATCGACGAGTGTGCATTAGTTGAGCGAATTATCATAAAATTTAGTTCAGATATATTAATCACTAACGTACTGGTATGACGAATTCCCCCTTTGTTAGAGAGATTCACCTGACAAAGATATGCAGAGATATACCATCCTAAACGTGAAACGGTTGTATGCATTTTTGTTTATCGTGGTCGATCACCATCTCCACCTGGTTTCTGATTTATTTATTTATTATTTATTTATTTAAATGGAGACGTGATAAGCCAGATAAAACTGGTTCAAAACTTCTAAATAGAACGTGATGAAGTCGACGTCAGTGTGTAAAGAGCAACGATTTTGACGATGGCCTAACATTGTAACTCTTCAAGCAATAAAAATGAACCACTCTTCAAAATTTGAATATTAAGAACAAGAATTAATGATTTAGTTCAAAAACTAAACTGTCAATACTTGAAATTGATGGGCTTTGGAATTTAATTACGAATTTTATTCTATCTTATCAACATTCAGTTGATGGGTAACCATATCTCACAGTGGTCAAAAACGGAATTCCAAGGGCCGAAAATTCAGAGATGGTCAAACGTGATGTTCTTTAGTTGTTGATTAAGAATCTGAAGTAGGTTTATTGAAATTATGGCTATAAATTGTAGAAAACACAATTTCGAGAGTGCGTCGTTAATAATTTAGTCGTACTGTCAAAACTGGTATGGCGTGTACTTAAAGGGAAGTCATAGAAAAATAAGGAGAGTGATTTTAAGGAATTAGACATACATACTATACATTTAGGAACTATACATTTAGAAATACTTAAAAAAAAAAAAAAAAAAAAAAAAAAAATAACTTACGAGAACATGAGGAAAATGATGTAGTAGCCTAACAATAAGAAATATAAGAAGGCAATAAGAATCAGAAAATAAAATGACGTTCTCTTTACTTTACTTTGAAAAATGAAGTAGCAATTAGTGATGAAATTATACGGCTGCATTCACGAAGGAAACCAAGACAGCTTTTTAGCTAATTTGAAAACTATAGTCCGGCCTTAGAATATCGCCCTCCACCCTGCACTCTACAGAAGACCGGTAGAAGTTAAGGGTCCGGCAGCCTGAACTAGAAGATGTTGTAGGGAGCTCCACTTTATCCATGACAGATCTCGTTCCATTTCGGTGAGAATATCCGCGGTTATTCTGTTCTATATTGTATTCACTGCGTTTTCCTTGTACACATTGTTTCAATAGTCCATATTCTCCTGTTATCCCGTATTTTTAACTGTGGGTATCATTACAATCCCCCAAGAATCAATAGTGGGCTACTGAAAACGAAAACTTTACCAATAGAATCGATTGTGATGATCAACAACGTGAAATACCATTATGTGCAATACAATACACTACGTGACTTCTCGACTCTGAAGGCTGATTTAGTTTCATGGTGGGTTCGGAATAATGTGTAGTTCGACGACAAATTAACTATAACCGAACGTCTGAATGTGAGAGTAGTAGGAGTGGATTTCTCTGATTAAGTATTCGATTAAGTATTTGTTATCAAATTAAATAAGAACACTTCATTTTGGTTTGACCGTCTACAATTGATATTTTTTTTATGGTTCAGGTTTCTTGGGAGGGCCGGTACTGTATTCACTAGGTCGAGAGTCCCAAAGCTCCAGCTTCGAATGCTGGGCATTTTAAGAGAAGATGAGTGGTGGTTTGTTCTTTCTCTCTGCAAAACCTGCACAATGGATCACCTCTGTAGGCTCCAATTCTGTTAAATGTTAAATGAGATACGTATAGCAACAGGGCTCTTAACGGGGCACTGTCCACTTAATTATCATCTCCACAAAATGGGCAAATCTGACACAACCCTCTGCCGGTTCTGTGGGGCTGAGGACGAGACTGCGTGTCATGTGATCTGCCACTGCCCTATACTGGCAAGACAGCGTTTTCTAACCTGGGGGCAAGCTTCCGTTGATCCCCAGGTTATTAAAACGGTAGAGGTAAAGGATCTTCTCTCATTCGCCAAAATGTGGTGGGGAAGGGTGGACCTTCCAGCTTTATCTGGGGTTGACGACAATAGGTCGCCACAACAGACTGGGATGGTAATGCCCACCTAGCAAATACCAGGCAGTTAGTGCTTGGGTCCCAGGCAGCTCCTGACGATGGGTACAAGTGCCGTTCACTGGACATTCAGTGCCCGGTTAGGCAGGGTGCTCAGGTCGGGTAGACAAATGTGCCTGGGAAGGAGTGAGGTCTCTACCTCCTCCTCTAGCCCCAATAGGTCCTCCAGGGCCTCAGTGGAATTAAAAAAAAAAAAGTATATGTTATCAAATTAAATAAGAGCACTTCATTTTGGTTTTACCGTCTACAATTGATATTTTTTTTTATGGTTCAGGTTTCTTGGGAGGGCCGGTACTGTATTCACTAGGTCGAGAGTCCCAAAGCTCCAGCTTCGAATGCTGGGCATTTTAAGAGAAGATGAGTGGTGGTTTCTTCTTTCTCTCTGCACAACCTGCACAATGGATCACCTCTGTAGGCTCCAATTCTGTTAAAATGTTTCCTGAAGCACTCGTGCTCAGTCACTAATCCCACTATGATTCCTATTTCCCTCCTAGAGAGATCAAAAGCTGCTGTACTTCTGCGATGGCAGGATGCGTTCGTTACCAGTTTTCCATATTTCTGTTCCGGGGTGTTTTCACAATACCATTTGCATTCCTTCCTTATTCATTCCTACAGAGCTGTGCTTCAAGAGTTTGCAGCATGATTAGAAGCAAACTGAGATCGAACAAAAACAATATATTGGTAGGCTGTGCGGCTACACACGTACATGCAGACGTACACCTATCGTTTTTCATGGATTCGGTTTTAGTAGGGTCGGAAACGGTTTTCTATTGAGTCATTTGTTTCTCATTTTCGGGTTGTCCCAACTGGAATTCTAATAGGCACTTCTCTTCTGAGGAAGTATTGCTTCAAAGGGCCGTCCTAAAAAAGTTATTCTTAAACGTCCCTCAGGTAATCGGTGGTAATCCACACCTTCCTTGTCTTTTAGATTCCAATAGGCTCTTTCATTTCCAATCGCAACTTCCATTCTCTTTCCTCCATATGAAAGCAGACGTACCAACCTAACCGTGACTCCTCTACCATATCCCCCTCTTCCAAGAACCTGTTACCCTCGTAACCGATCACTTTTTTTTTCTCTTCCCCTAAAACCCCGAAGACTTTCCCCTACATCGGGAAAAGGATTCCAACAAGATGATGGATGCGGTTTTAAATATCGCGGTAACATATTTCCAATTTTTTCCCTCTCGCCTCCTCCCCTCCCTCCTTTCCGTTCGCGTCGCCGCAAAATATATATTTATCGTGTTAAATGGCGTGTAGAGCGGGAGGGGTTTTGTCGCCTGCTACGGGTTAAATCGCTCGGAAGGCCGTGCGTCTCAATTTGAGTCCTCTCCGCGATTCCACAGTTTTTAATGGGAGGATCCCCTTCTGTCCCCCATCCATCTGACAATACCCGGTTTCGGTTTACTTGTCCTTTTTTAACCTTTTTTTTTTCATTTTTCCATTCTTTCTCTCACTCGCACTTTCCCTCTCTCCCATTCTCCGTCTCTCTCGGGTTTTCGCTGATAAATCCGTCGCTGCGGATGACGTCGATTTATTCCGTCCGGCGCCTTTTTTTTTTCTCTCTGCTATCCCTCGCTACGGTTTCATTTTGAGGGAGGCCGGGTCGTCAAATATCCCCGTGCCAATTAGTATTTCTACACCTATATATCTCTTCAGCGGAAATTGGCGATTGATATGAAACGAATATACGTAGGAGGAAGGTAATCCTTCAGGATTCATAATTGATTCGAACGCAGTTGAGTGAGGAGCTCAAATAGTGTTCGATTGGCTCGATCGTCACGGGAGATATCCCGCAATCCCGGAATTCTGCAATGAAACTGTCATAAAGCACAGGGTTCCGGCTTCCCGAACACTGCTTTCAGCAAGTTTAAAATCAGTTTTTGAAAAAAATATGAAGGAAAATTGGATAGTGTAGTTCATGTTTAACAGTGTTGAGGATGATGAATGAAAAACGTGATTTAACAAAGTCCATACAAGAAACAAGAGCATCTAAATATGAATGAATACAGTTTTGCATAAGAAGCAATCAACTGAGTCGTCAATAACGTTCCGCTTAGGTACTAATTCCACAAGATTTAGGGATAATTCTTAGACAAAATAAGCATACAAATGCAAACTCTGCAAATTATTACAAAGAAGTTTATTATTTCTGTATTGGAAAGCCTTTCCATGTAAATCACTCACTATCCCGTATTAGATGTGGTCTGTGGTTCGGTTTTTTTACAGTTGATTCCTTAAATATATTCCCTTAGAGTTGATTGATCAACTTGCCAAGATTACCGGTAAATCCCAGATTTTTGGAATCTACGTACATTGAAACTTTAGTTTCTGAATCATGATTCTGCTGGAATCCTTCCTCTATCCAGTCGATAAAATCAGGTTTTATCTCGCCATTGTATTCATATAGAAATATCCAAAATGCGACGCCCTCATATGGATTCTAACATGTATTGCATTTTATCCATGTTGGACGATGCCATAAACCAATTAGACACCGATTGGAATGTAGCGGTTTATACGAGATACACATTTTGATTCTGCGTCAGTTTTCTACCGAATTAATAGAGAGTATTTGTGGTATAAGCTGTCGAAGGAAGGTGTGTCGAACAAATTTATCCACGCTTTGAGTGAGCTTTACGCCTGTATGGAATCAGCCGTAAAACTTGGTAAATCTGCGGCAACAAAAATATTTTTCCACAAGCACAGGAGTAAAGCAGGGGTGATTGCTATCGCCTAGTTTGTTTGGTCTACATCTCAATGATTTTCACGATTTTTTAAGTGAAGGGGTGTGGGTGGGGGAGCGCGAGGTACGACATCTGTCATACGCCGACGACGTGATTCTCCTGTCGTCTACCGTTGTAGGCTTGCGAAGAACGATGGGTAGAATGGATGCTTATTGTGCAACGTGGGGTTTAGAGCTTAATTTAGCGAAATCCAAGATAATGGTTTTCAGAAATGGTAGTAAGTCGAGCAAGAAAGAGACGTGGCAATTTGGCGGCCGTAGGGTTGACTTTGTCACCAGATACAGCTTTTCAAGTCAGATTCAGAAATTTCCAAACTAATTTCAGAATTTTCCATTTCAATTTCAGAATTTTCCATTTCAATGTCAGAATTGTCCATTTCAATTTCAGAATTTTCCATTTCAATTTCAGAATTTCTCATTTCAATTTCAAAATTTTCCATTTCAATTTCAGAATGTGATCCGGGTGGGAGCGGTTTCTGAAATTGAAATGGAAAATCTGAAATTGAAATGGAAAATTCTGAAATTGAAATGGAAAATTCTGAATCTGACTTGGAAAAGCTATATAACAGCTGGGGTTTATACTGACGCCCACGCTCTCCTTGAACCCCCACCTAACGGAAAAATGTGCTCTGGCCAAAATGGCAATCATCACTATGTGGAAAACGTTCTTATTCCACCAAAAGATTTCATTTACTGAGAAGTTGAAGGTTTTTGATGCTGTGGTGCGGTCAATTTTATGTTATTCAATTATATGGTTCTTTGTTCCTTCTGAGCATGTAGAATCAGTTTTGCGTTTCTTTGTTAAGTCTATTTGTTCTCTACATAGGTGCTTGCCCAATTACGTGGTATACTTGGAAACTTCGGTGCCACCTCTCTACTTATATACTCTCCAGATTAATTTTAATTAGATATTAAAAACCATGAAGCTACCTTGTAATCGACTTCCAAACTATATTGCAAAGAAGAGTGTTGAGTGCAACGTGTTCTGGGTAAAAGAGTGGGGATCTGTACAAGAAAAATATGGAAAACCTTTAATGAGTTTTGAGGAAAAACCTTATTGAAGAGAGTCTTAGCAAGATGGGGAGTGCAGTGGTTAGCGAGTATGAGTTTAATGCGTTATATTCTCTGAGCCACCGTCAATATCGTGCTCTCAGACTCGAGGATGAAGTGGTACCACTAATGCACATTAAAAGCTTTCAATATTTTAAGTGGCTGTTCAAAATTATAGGGGATCTGTTAGCGCTGAATTACAGGCCATATGAATCCACCAACCAAACCTTTGACTTCTGCAGCAGTGAAGATATTGAGAATTGTTTCATTCCACTGCGTGCTGTCAGAACAAAACATTTGGGTGTTGTTAAATTAATTTGGTGGGAATATATAAAATTAATAAAATCTGGGAGTTCTAATTTGAAAAAAATATTGTATGGTGGCATGGAATCTAAGGTATAAGGCGAAGATTGAATACGGTTTTTAATCGTTCTTGAAAGAAAGCTTCTAGCTATGTCATTATGAATATGTTATGTATATTATTACTTCTATCATGTGTTAGGTATATCTTTTTTTTAAATTCGTTAAGCAAGCAATTATTTTTTTCTCTGGCTATAACTGTGTTTGACGGCGAATCCTTCGGACGGTCATTCTATGACCACGATAATTTGCATGACTACCTTGATTATATTTATCTTCTGATGCATTACTAATGTACTTATCAATGAAGCATGCTTTATCTATCTATCTACGATATACACAATAGATAAGTGAGGAAACATTAAAGATTAACCTAAATTACTTGTAACACTATATTGAAATTATCTAACATTATCCTTTTCTGTTTCAGGTGAGTCTGGATTTCTCGCATAATTATCATCGGATGGGTATGTTAATATCATCTCTCCATATTTTCCATAATACTTATAAACTACGTCAACTACTCTTAGCGGCTTTTTGAGTTTTACTTCAACTTCTTGTACGTCAAATAGGTTTTTTAACTTTAGGCACCTGGTCCAGTGGATCAACAGAAATCATTGCAGAAATCCGTTTCCTAGATCTCCCCACCCTGTTGTTTATATGGATGATTCTATATTATATCAATCCTTATTGAAAAAAAAAAAAAAATCAAAATCTTCCAAAAAAATCTGTTTAACCAAAAATCGGGAATTAGGACGCACGAGATTTACTTTCTCCACCCTACCCATCTCTAGGCGTCTTCAACGATTTTTTTGGACATGAAACATACACGTACCTTTCAATTTTTGGCAGCCACCAACTGTGATTCGAACCAGGGACAGCCAAATGAGAGTCGTCCTCGCCATGCACTTTATTGTAAAGCTGTTCGATCGTGGTCAAGTTGTTACGTCACGTTGATCAGGTGTGTTACTAGCACGGACCCACTCACCTGAAGTTCTGAAATATGTCAGTAGAGCGTGAGAATGTCCAGCCTTCGATCAGGGCCGGATCTATACATTTTGGGCCTCCCTGCTAAATCTATCCTGGGCCCCCTTAACAGTACGTATGGAATAGCCCCAACCCCCTGAAAATTTTAAGGAAAAGAATGAATAACAAAATATTGCATTTATATTAATGTACAACAAAAAATCTTTTGATTTTTACATTTTACTACAGTTTTCAAATCGTAACTTGAGCTTCCATACACAGAAACATTAAATTAAACTAAAGAAAGTCTTTCCTTCCACATTTTAATGCAACAAAACTCTTGATTAGGGATTTCTTGTCGAGTTTAGAAGCTCTTTCGCATCTATCTAATAAAAGAAGCTAATACTAGCGCTACAAGTGGTGAACTCGTCAACGAACTCAAGCCAAACGCCCTTTGCTTTGACTTTGCATTGAAGCAAGTGGACGATGGCTACGCGAGCGCTCCTAACAAAAAGCAAGGAGTTTTGCATTTATTTTTTCCCATCCCAACCCAATCGGGTTGCTTTTTCAATTGAACTTCGCGACTTAAGTTATTAGGTAGTGATTATTATCACATCTCCAACATAATTTTTGTAGCTAATAAGCCTAGTGGTTGTAGGTTAATGTAATACAAGCATTGTTGCGCACACAAGCGAGATTGAATATAGAATCGGCAATAAGTCGATTTTTTCAGTAACGAGATTCTTTTATTTTTGCGGCAGAGGTTCGGCCCCCCGCATTGCGGGGTTTCGCGGTTCCTAGTTCCGGACCTGCCTTCGATGTGTACTGAGCAACGAGTACTTGTACTCGTAAATTAACTCAATCCAGTGCTATTGGATTGAAAGAAAACGCTGCAAATTCTTTTACTGGGGTTTATTATTCAATTGGCTTGCGTTCATGATTTGAATTCCTACTAAGCTTTGGAGTGTGCGTGTATCACAGGTGAAAGAATACTTATTTCCAGTAATAATATTGAATAAAAACACCATTAATAATATTGAATAATATTTACCTATATATTATCAGCGTTTCATGCATATCAGAATGCTTCAACCCGTGTATCGGCTATAAACTACAAGTATCCACATCGGCTATCACTCCAGCATCCACATTCACTACAACTCGACGCTATCGGCATCACTAGGTTACAAACAAACAATAATAACCCAAAAAACGCAAATGTTGGCACCATAAATCGGGCCATACATCGGGAATGGTTTGACCTACGGACGTGGGGAGGGTCTCATTCGATTCCTCATGGTATGTTCTTCAAATATAAATTTCAGGTATAAATTCAGGTGTAAATTTAGGCCGCTTCGGCTTGTTTTGAGGTTTTTAGGGATTTTACAAAACTTTGACAGCCCTTAAGAGGGCACTTTAAATTGAGTGAGAGAGCTGGCTCAAGAATTGGGGCGTCGTCGGACCAAGATGGATTTTTCCTGATCTTGCTCCAGCCGTTTTGGAGATATCGTGCGTACGGCGTACGGCGGACGTACGGAAAATTTTTTATTGCAGATTCGGATTAACTTTGAAACGTAAACCAATTTTCAGTGCGATTACAATGGTTTATTATTGAAACCAATAGAGATCTACTTCCACAATAATCCACTAGGGCTCCACTTGTTTGGTCGAACGAACGATTCACCGTAGTTCATTATCGCTCTAACCTCCATAATTTCAGTCCACCAGCGTTCTATCAAATTCGCCCTTTATATTCCATCTCCCTAATATTTTCTCCTTGGAAAAAAAATCACCCTCGTTAGCCCGGTTTTTCGTGATATTCGGAGCTGCATTTTCCTAGAGACAAATCCAATTGGAAAGAACCGGCGGCGTATTATTTACCTGGGCGGACCTCATCCTATTTTCCCCGCCTCCCGACCCACGAAACCATTCTTGACAGACCATCGATCATAATGACAATAACCTTTCTAACCAATAACTTTCCTCCAATGTTTGCTTTGCCAACGTTCGTCATCTAGAAGATAATACAGCTAGGGGGTTTTCTCCCTCTTCAACCTTTTTTTTTCTCTTTTTCAAATCTTAAATCATGACTTATGATTGTGTCTACGTAGCAAGAGGTAGGAGTAGTGAAGTTGTAGGAGGAAGGAGGGAGATAAGAGGAAAACAAAAAAGGTTTGGAAATCAAGGAAGTGGATAAAAGTTGATTAAACTGTCAATTAATAAAACTTTATTGCCCATTCCAAGATTAGTCAATAATTCGTTAACTGCAGCCATATTTTACCAAATAAACACCTTTATTTAATCCATGTAAGGAAATTCATTAAAGATTAGGTACTAGTTACATGAAAAGTTAATGCTATATCAACTTTATTTCTAATGCATACTGCAAAAGCTCATGTCTTCAAACAAAAACACTGCAAATTATTACACAACGGTTCATTATTTTGTTGTCACTAGCCGAAACCACGAATCTTCATATTCCTAAAAAAGAAGACCAACTCCGATTCAGATAAGTCTACGATCAAACTCGCCAAATCGACTTTCAAAACTAACCTAACAAATTTGGATGGTTAGCGTCCTAAACAACGATTATCGTCTTCTATGTCATCATTCCAAAATTCTATTTCGGTGCTTCATTGTTATCGTGGCATTCCTCCTATTTTGTGTTATTGTTTTTCCTTCCTATTTTGTGTTATTTTGTTATGTGTTTTATTACCTGCTGCACTATTCGTGTTATTGGTTATTTTAGCTAATTCGTGCTCAAAAATGAACCACATAGCTTGATCAGATCACTGGTACTTGGGAACGAGTTTGATGAGAATGATGCAGATTTTACTATTCGGATTTCGGGCTCGAATACATTCATTTCTTGACATAAGAAACATTGAGAACCGCCATTGTAACTGTCATTTTCTGCAGTTTCAATTAAAAAATGGTGCATTAAGCGGCACACTTAAAAGTATATATGGGTTAACCCAAGTATCAGTTTCTTTAGCATTTAATCTCACAATGTATACAGGGAAGCAGCATATTCTTTGCTGCACAAAACGCGGTAGTGTTTCTTTGTCGCAATACTCAAATTTCGGTTCACTTTTTCTCTTACCCGACCCGAATCCCTTGCTTCCTCGTCCACGACTAGACGATGTATAACAACAATTATAACTAATGAACTATGAACATAAACAACACTATTAACGAAAACATAGAGCAAGGAGTAATGTAAGAGAAGTAGTAAAGCAAAGCAAGCAGCAATCGAACAAAAATGGAAATAGAACGAAAATACTAACGGTTGTTGATTACGTCGTCACTATAATTTTTTATCTCCAACAGTTGATGGGCAAATGCCTTCTTTAAGTCGTACTAATTGACGTCTAAAATTAGAATGAAAATTTGAAGGGAAAGCTGTAAACCGATATTTTCTGATAACAGCGTAACTATTCATTACATTGGTGAAATCCGTTGGTATTAAATCAATGTTGTTGGAGCTCTTCAATTTTTAAAACATCTTTATTGTCGTGTACGTTTCACCCATACAACGTGGGCTTCATCAGCAGGTATTTTCTTAATTTTTAGATGAGTAACAATCTCTCTGGTATTAAACATTCTTCAGATTCGTTTGTATCTTCGTCAACGTGATCATCTAATTTATTTATATCTGCTACTTCAGTCATTAGTCTTGCGTACATTCATATTAACTTTGCAGCTAGTCATCCTCCTGTGAAGTACCTTGGCAACACCCCAACCTCCTCTTTCAACTGTTCCAGTCCCACGTTGTATGAGTGAAACGTACACGGCGAAAAAGATGTTTTAAAAATTGAAGAGCTCATTTAACAACCTCATTCGCATAAGGAAAATGGTCAGTCATCCTCATACCCCACCAACTCAACTAAATTAGTTGTTCAAATTCCAACCAACTCAACTAAATTAATGTTCAAATTTGCTGCTTTAACCATGGATACGGATTGTTGGTGAAACTGGAGCTAACCCACTTAGAAAAACCCGATCTTTGTAGAGTTGGAACGGTAGTCATAGTTCTTACTTAGTCGAAAGGAAATGCCAAGTGTAGTTCTTAGACGAGGAGGCTACTTGCTCTATTCATGGTCACTTACTAAGGAAATTCTCATCCAAGTTTTTGAAAAATAAGTGTAGGGTTAGATCCACCTTGAACATTTACTCGTCACTTTTCACTTTTTTTCAAGTAAGGAAAAAACTTGACTTAAGTGAAGACTATGAATTCCGCCCTTAGAAGCAAAATTCGCCAAGTGACACTTAATGAAAGGTGGTTTGAGTTTGATGGAGGGGGGTGTTGTACACGTGCGGATAAAATGAGGGGTAGGAGGAGCAGAGGGGAGGTTAAAATGTCGAAGGGGTGGGGGGATCGGGATAGATAGAGCAATGAGGGGAGGGGATCCCACGCATTACGGATTCCGTACTCGTTTCCCAGACACTTCCTCGCCGATAACCCCCTCACCTCCCGTTTCCTTCCCTTCCCGACGTCACCATCCGTTAACGTACCTCCTCCAGCGACGTCCTCGCTTTTCTATTCCTCCACAAGGTTCCCCCACTTCACCTCTTTCTCTCAGCCACGATTCTCCCCTTCACGACCACAGCCTCCAATTTCCCCCTCCTCGAGCTCCCACCGCTGCAGTTTCTCTCTCCCGAGTCCCAACGATAATAGAATTATACATTAGTTATCACATAGTCAGAATTCGTGATGAGGTGACAAACTGCGCTTCCTTCCATCTTGGAGGTCACCAAACTTAACAGCGTCTCGCGTCCGGAATACTCTGCTCAATCAGATCAGCATGATCTGCCCTCTACGTATTTATATTAACTCCAAGATCCGAGGATTGGAATATCTTAGAGTTAGTTGCAAACTCACAAATTGGTTTGTTATTTTCTGAATAATACATGATTCTTTTGAGATCACCCCTACGTTCGGAAATTGCGATTATTTCCTACAGGTGAATATCTCCGGGTCTGAAACCTATCTCAGTCGAAACTACCAAGAAAATTACACTGCACTTCCAATAAAAACCTCCATAATCACATTTTTGCCACTTTTTTGGACAATAGCTTCTGTGAGTGTATGGCGATCAAGCTGGCCAGAGGTTACGATTAACTAGAACCCAGGTGACGTCCATAAGAACGGAGTTTTTACTACATTTCTAAGTCCTTTAAGGCCCGTGTGGTGGTTGGACTTTGCAGATTTGAAATCAACGCTTAAACCGTAGAATGACAAAATTTGAGGGGGTTATGAAACATACGGTTTCATAGGCTTACATACATACGGTTACACAGTACGGTTACAAAGGCTTTATTATTAAAAAATTAAAAAAAACTGACGCTGATCCTTTACTTATGGGCAGAATAATCGCTTTCGTGGTCAGAAATTTCGATTTTATGAAGAATTTCTCCAGATCTATCCTATCTCTGCCAATCGGGTGCCTATCCCAGTCAATTCCGAGTTACTCCTATTGCCCATGTCTGTAAAACCTCAAAAAACACGTTCTTGGTTCATAGCGTCTATGCGCGTGCGGCGATCGAGCTGCTAGACGGACGCGTGCGAATGATAAGATTATCATGGGATTCATGGAACGGGCATTGCAGATTCGGAATCTATGCAACTTGAAACGCAAAATGACACAATTCGATAGGGTTATTTGGATATAGCCCTACGATTACAAAGGCTTATTATTGGGAATGATAAACCGGAATTAGGGTAGGTGCGACTGAGTGTGATAAAGTATTTATTCGTTTGAAAAACGGGCAATGCCCAATCGTATATACAGAAAAACAAACACGTTGGGTCATGACACTGGGTGGGTATCGTGGACGAGTGAAATAAAACATGGAGAAAAGAAATACAAATAAAATAGAAAAAGAAATCGAAACAGAATTACAGCCAAAATAAATCAATCTTGTAGAACTTGGTGAAACAGCTGGTATGTAGGTGAATGGACATATGAAGTGGAGCGATATGGCACTTTCGTCGTCTCGTGGTTTTCGTGTGTAAATACCGAACATTCCCCATTTCGTTATGCGTTTTTGCAAGTTCGATCAAAAGTTGTAGACTATAAATTAATTTGTTTATGAAATGAAATACATCTATGTTACAGATGTATGTTCGTAGTTTTTGAGGGTTTAATATATATACGTATTACCCTGGGTCTATACATAAAAACTAGAGGGTGTCTGATTTTTGTTGTGACAACTCTGAAATACTGAAAGAGGAAAATATGAAAATGAAATAAAAGAGTTTTTTGAGTGAATTAAAAATCAAGAGCTTGGAACCCCATATAATGTCTGTAAATTAAATGCATACTTAGTGAAGGGCATACAGGTCCACCTGTCATGACCCTAGGTGAGGAAGAAGGAAGGGTTTTTCACAATTCAATCAAATTTTAACCGTTATGCCTTTTGGCTGGTATAATAATGAATTATTGACATAAAGTTGTGCAATGGTGAAATTCATGACAACCTACGTCGGTAATGCAGCCCTAAGAACTGGTAAATCGCTTAAAAACTCCCTTATTTCTCGTCGTTTCTGGCCTTTCTCAATATCGGTATACAAAAACACAAGACCACGGGGTCCTGACACTCAGACGTAAACCTTCAAGACCGAGCTATCGTGCAGGAATGGTAGAACTGGCATATGACAGGCGCTGTATCCCCATCTCACTCGCAGACCCGTTCTCTTCGCTGTACAAGCTGTTCTAAAAACATGATACTCAACGTATTAATACAATATACAAATTTTAGAGACCTTTTATCATTTGAGATTTTGCTATCGTCAACAATCTAGCACTAAACTATTGATGCATCGATTAGGTTGATATATAACTTTGTTTTAACGCAGCTTACAAACGCTGCAAATTATTTCACTGGGGTTTATTACTCAATTGGCTTGCGTTCATGATTCGAATATGTACTAAGCTTTGGAGTGTGCATGTTTCACAGGTGATAGAGGAGCGATTATTGAATTTCAGGAGGCACACAAATATGATTAACTGATCAATCCAAATAGGTATTTTGGTTGAGAACAGATTTACGTGCTCTATTCATTCATTCATATTTAGAAGGTGCTCTTGTTTCTTGTATGGACTTTGTTAAATCACGTTTTTCATTCCTCATCCTCAACACTGTTAAACATGAACAACACTATCCAATTTTCCTTCATATTTTGGTTTATTATTCAATAATAACTGCAATTTTATTCATTTGAGTTGCATTCATGATTTGAATTTCTACTAAGCTTCGGAGTGTGCGTGTTTTACAGGTGATGGAGCGATTATTGAATTTCTGGAGATATGCATAGACCACGTAAATCGGTTCCCAACCAAAACACCTATTTGGATTGATCAGTTGATGATATTGTGTGCCTCCTCTACATCAGTCTACCTTTGGCTACATCGTATAAATTTGGATTTGGGGAAGTTTTAACGCAACACGAGTGCTAAAGGACTTGATAAATTATAGATGTTTTTATTGTGGGGAAGTATTGAGGTTCAATAAAAAACGCTGCAAATTCTTTCATTGGGGTTTATTATTCAATTGGCTTGCGTTCATGATTTGAATTTCTACTGAGCTTTGGAGTGTGCGTGTTTCACAGGGTAGAGCGATTATTGAATTTCAGGAGGCATACAAATATGATCAACTGATCAATCCAAATAGGTATTTTGGTTGAGAACAGATTTACGTGCTCCATGCATATCTCCTGAAATTCAATAATCGCTCTACCCTGTGAACACGCACACTCCAAAGCTTAGTAGGAATTAATAATGAACGCAAGCCAATTGGATAATAAACCCCAGTGAAATAATTTGCAGCGTTTTTTTATGGTTATCAGAATGCTTCAACCCGTGTATAGGCTACAAAACCTTTCAGTAGTTCACTCCAGTATCCACATTACTACATCACTACGTCGCTAGGTTACTGATATCAACACAAAATCAATAATAAACCAAAATAACGCGAATGTTGGCACCGGGAATGGTTTGACCTACGGCCCTGGGGAGGGGCTCATTTGATTCCTCGTGGAATGTTCTTCAAAAAGAGTATAAATTTAGGCCGCCTTGACTTTTTTTGAGGTTTTTAGGGATCTTACAAAACTTTGACAAGCAAATTGTTGTATGTTGTTACTGTTGTATGTTTTTCATGCTGAAATGAAATCCATTAGATTTTTCATGTCTATCACGTTTAGTTTTTCTGCAAATCGTCTTGATTGACGTGTTAACCTAGGACGGACGGTGATAGTCACGTGTGAATACAGATTTTTCCCATCGTGATTCGTCGTTAATTGTCGTTAATTTGAATCTCATTGTTCAATACTTGACCCATGACTAGCAATACAAAAACTATGGCTTTCACTCTTTCACTGGATCAATGAGTGCTGTTTCTGGTAGCTATCTACTAGCACGTGCTGGTCACTGGAGCTGACTTTGCAACACGGGATGGCTCCCATTCGGAATAAGTAATTGCACAACTTGCGGGAAATACCCTCAACTAGTTAGCATTATGATGAATACAGAAATTATCATTCCGTGAATATTTCCGCCCCGCGGTCAGCTAACCCGCTAATTGATGTTCGCGGCACCAGCGTTTTCCCAGACGGGCAATTTCACTCCGGCAATATACCAGTAGTGGGGAGGTTCGCCGAATGCTCCGAGTTGTGGTGAGGCGCCTCACGGAACATCGCGTGTTTAGAAGAAATCGATCCGGCGATAGTTGGCCTCAAGGTGACCCGAACGTCGGTCGATTCTCAAGTCGGACGGCGAAGAATCAGGCGTTGTCGAGCGCCGGAGACCATATAACCGCCCTCAGCCAATAAGCTGTTCTTGTGTCAGACCACGATGGAAAGCGATATGAAACGACAACGACTTAATTTATAACCGGATCTTTGGATTCCTTACTATTCAGTACTATTTCATCGTTGAAGGATTTGGTTTTTCCACCGTTGTTAGAAGATTCCTATCAACAATGAAGTCGTCAAATGCAAAACTCTCATAGAAGCTGACCAAGACTTGTAAAACTGGATCTTTTGATTCCATGCAATTGTTACTTCAAAGTTTACAGAAGGATTTGGGTTTTCCAGTGCTTTTGATTGTCTTTCGAACCATAAAGCCATCAAATTCAAAAACCAACAGGAACATACCTCATCTAGATGTGGAACTGTATACTTTTGGATTCCATGTTACATTGCTATTTCAACGTAAATAGAGGTATTTGGCTTTTCCTGTACTTTTGGTAGATTTTCGAACCGACCGTGAAGTCCTCATATGCAAGTCCCTCACAGAAACTGAGCTTGGCCTATTTTAGAACTTTATGATTTGATTTTCCCCAATTCACTAGAAGTAGAAGGATTTAGTTTCCACCTGCAGTTCACAGATTTTCGAATCCGGTTTAAAAGGTTTGTTTTGACAAGAGGTTCAGAACCAGTTCAGAACCGAACACGGCCCTTTTTGGCAGTTTTGACACGCCAGAACTAGTTCTGAAAATTTTTGAACCTCTTGGTTCGCTGTTCGGACAAGGAGTCCAGAACCACTTAGAACTAGTTCAAGTGGTTCGAAGATTTTTGCCAGAACTTTTAGTCCGAGACATGCGCAGTAGATTTATCGCGTTATCAACGGTTATCATCTATTCCCGCCCAAATACGGCCTACCTACAACGTTGAGGTTGTCAAAACAAACTTTGTTTCAAGTATAAATTCCGAGGTTTACAACAATGTCTAGTTCGTCATCAAGTTCGAGTGATGAGGACCACACCGTCATCAGTGAACATGACTTCGGCTCGTCTGACCAAGAATAGTGGAGTACGTAGTTAATCAATGGCTGCGCCCAAAAACGGAGAATTACCTGGAAACCGTCGCTCAATACAACGAAGTGGAATTTATCGAGCATTTTAGAGTGAGTCGGCGATTTTTGTAGGGATATTATTATGTGTTATTGTTGCTGTTGCCTCTTTTTTTGGTCTCGATGTCTGACGGAACCATGCGGGAAGAGGACGTTCAGGTTTTTGGTTCCAAACTAGTTCGGAAAGCGTTCGGACAAGTAGAACGAAAACCGAAAGTTCTCGGTGGTTCTATTCCTCGTTCTATAAGTTCTGGTTCTATCCCAAACTGGTTCGGAACCTCTTGTCAAAACAAAGCTGTAGTCTACATGCAAAACTGACAGAACCTGACCACGACTTGATCTAGAACTGGATCTATTGATTCCGTGCAATTCTTTGTTATTTGTACACCGATACCAGAATTGGGTTTTTCAACTGCTTTTCATGGACTTTCGAATCAGTCATGGAGACAAAACTCTTAATAGAACACTTCTCCGGAGTCCAAAATCAAAATTGTCTCCACAATTCGACGTTTTACACTACCTTGAACAATTTTTTTGAACAAAAACTACACTTTTCAACGATAGTTCCTGGGGTTGTGCAGGTGAGAGTTAAGATGTCTTCTATGAGTTCCATCACTCCCCATCAGTCTCTGCGCATGCGCGTACGTAAATTTGTCAGAATTACAACTTCACCAGTCTTCTTCCAAATCTAATGGAGATTTTGGGGATTACCTGGATTCGCTTACAGATGAACCTTCAAGAATCTCCGAAAAGTCCACCTATCACAATCTAATAATTAGATAGTGATCAAATTTAGAAAAATTTCTATGATTTTCCTCTCACTCAGTATTGCACTGCGTATGAGTAACGGTTGATTTCTCACAATAAGCTCAACCTTCATAATTTTTGGCGGAGTAGTTGAATTCCTCAGATAATCTTAATATTTTCTTGGAAAACAAGATGAATATATCTACACGTTAGAGATAAAGGATGCTTTGTGTCACACTTAATGCGTCGGACTTTTCACCAACATTTTGAATTTCGGATTGGGTGGGGATTGAGGTGAAAGTTCGAAATTCACTTGAATGCTTTGAAATGAATTGACTAAAACAATCTTTTCTGGAAATTTTCGAGTTTATGGCCCTACAAGCTGATTTTCAGGAATGATCAGAAAATCGATCTAATCTCTCTATCTAACTTTTTAACAATTAATTCAGAGGTGGTTACTACACATCTGGCGAGAATAATGTTCAACTTGTTAGGTTCGTGAGATTCTATTAGGGAGGAGGGAGCGATAACTTCGTATTTTTACCGGCGACCAACTCAATTTGCTCCCTGTCTTCCGAAGCTTCGAAGAACAACAATGTATCACCTCCGGAGAAAATGGGATCGGCGTGCATTTACCGCGGGGTAAATTTTATACACATTCGAACAACGTTGTTACTTTGGGTAGACGTAGAAGTTTGTACGTCGGTATTTCACACTATATGTGAAGATTCCGAGTCGTGCATCGTTGGCGTATAAACGATACTAAGGTTACTATGTCGTAGTACGTCATTTGATTCCTTTAATGTCTTCGATATCAAGTTGAAATCACTTGCCAGAAAATTATCAATTTTATCGGTCCTATCCTACAGCATGTATTTGTCGCCCTATGGTATGTCAACTAATAGATGCCCAAGCTTCTTAGTACAGACTGATTTAAGTCTCGCTGCAAGTTGCGGTGAATGCGTCATCTGGGTCTGAACCACGCTTCAAATCGCTAGAGAGGAGGATTGTGGAAAAAGAAAAACCTGTTAGAATTAATGTTACATTGTGAGGTGCGTTGTGAGTGTCAGGGACGGACGACCAATAATGGACTTAGTTTCGTGGGCGATTCCAGGTCCAATGAATTAATGGGACAGCATGAGTTTCAGTTTGCAGGCGCCTCATACTTGAACCAAATTCAAGGTCTTGTTTGCATTATTTGCTCCTCGGATACCCAGTGTATTCTGTATACTTTGTAAAGTTAGTTCGTATTGCTGTATAACGTACAGGGAATATACTCGATTCAAAAGTGGGATATAGGTAAGCAGACTTTGATTTGATCGTTTCAAAGGGTATCTAAGTACAAGCCTCACCCGTAAATGTGAGATGAAAATAAGGTGTAGGCAAAGCTACTGAACAGAAGTGAACAGTCCTCCCATAGAAAGATCATCCCCATTCGCGAGCAACTGGAGGGTATGTTATAAGTCTGAATTTCCTCTCTGCTGCAACTAGTTGTTGGATTCATCTTCACCCAAACCGGGCAGTCTAGTTAGCTAATAGAAGTAAACCGGCAAAGTTTGATGAAGATGCTGAACACCATCGAGAACCCCATACACCACGTAAAGCTCTTGTGACGTAGCACTCCATCTAAGGATAGGCCGTACTTCTCAAACTTGTGGCCATTGCTCTTCATAAATGGGGCAAGTTATTGGTACTAAGATGGGTGTGATAGGAATCACAAATATCACATGATACCACAAAATTCAGGTGTTGCATATTTATGATTCATTTAACCAAACAGTGACGAAGAAGGAGAAAGTTTGTCTAACCAAATTTCAATGAATTGAATGACAGATTCCTACGATATCAAATTTACTCCCGAAACGATATTATCAAGTTTTCACCAAACCATAAATAGCGTGATTTTGCATCCCACGATGGTGGTTTTTTCCCTTGTTGAACCCCAGCACAAAACCGTATACCCCATATAACTAGAGGACAGAACGAGCTAAGAGCCTGAAAATACGTGCTAACCATTTCGGTGTAGTGAGAGTGGGTTTAATGTCTTGATAAACTCGCCGACTCGTTAATGAAAATGGAAAACAGGGAACCTTAGGTTTTCCTCCTTCTCTTGTCAGTTGAAGGATCTCGGGAAAGCGGATTAATTTGAAAATCTCCCTCCTCCCACTTTTCGTTGCTAATCTCTGTTTTCGCAACTTGGTAATTAAGAAGTTGATTATTATCATTCTTGTAGAGAGAGGAAGCTTGGAGTAGTTGGGCGTTGAAGAGATAAAATTAATAAAATAACCCCTCTTGAACACTCATCTTCAAATTCAAAAGGAAAAAAAAACATATCTCAAAAGTCAACTAAATGAAAACTGAATGTCCGTTTTGACTTGCCAGTGATGATAAATTCATTAAGGGTTTGTTAGGAAGTTCTTTTTTCTCCTAGAAAGTTTCTTCTCATTTTCATTTTTGAAAGTTATTCGATAGAAAAGTATTATACTTTGAAATGGTTTGGTACAAATTTGTTGAATTGAACAGTGAACTCGGAGGGAAATGATTTGATTGTTTTGATTAGATTTTAGAGATGCTACAGTTACTTAAAATAAATTGGAACTGTCGAGAAAAATAGTTTCGTAGCATAGAAATGTTGTATTTGTTGATTTGAATTACCCTAATGAGAACAATATTTCACCGCCTGGTCTTGGGGAAAACACCCTAAGGAAGAAGCTGCTACAATATGGGAGGAACGAAAACGATGCCTCCCTTGAACTTGGGTAAAGTGCTTGCCGCAATGTGCGAAACAGTTCGAGGCTAAGGAAAGTAGGAATGATCTTCTATCATGATCTTCTAGTTTCGTACAATCAACGTATGCTGGCTTGGGAAAGTTCGATTTGATCGTCCACTTCGATGTCCAAAGATTGATTTTGTAGATGGACTCATTATTAACTCATTATAGCTGTCACGTACTGCCAGGATAGCAGTGTCGTCTGGAAATGTCTCTGTGATGTAATGACCAACTTCTGGCAGGCCGCTGGTGTGCATAATGTATAGAAATGGGCACATACGCTTCCTTGAGCCACATCAACATTCATTTTCATTGGCTCTGCGTACGCATCGTCCTGTTTGATGCGAAAGTACCGCTGTGATAGGTAGCACCCAAGCAGCAATACTGACAGAGTAGCCGTTCAGTTTCTGTTTGTTTTATTTTTATTTTATTTTAATACACGGGCAATGGCCAATTACATAATTATAACAAAAAGATAAAGATATTAGCACGTACAGTCATTCGTAGGTCAATGATATCATAAATCTCCACTGATAATGTTCATAACGTCCTTAATTAATCTAGCCCGAGAAACATTAAAGATATCAATATCCCGGAGTATATATTTGCCAACCTCATTATCCGGGGAGTGGGGGAGTTAAACATGTAGTTTGTACGCAGGAGGGGAACTTGGAAGAGGTCTCCACAACGAGTTGTGCGGCATGGCACCCGGAAAGAGAGCGATGAAAGAAAGGTTGGGGAGTCCACCTTGTTTTGTAAGACATTGTAGAGGAAGGCAAGGTCACTCAGTATTCTTCTTGAAGTTAAAATTGGAAGACTGAGATTGGCTGACAAATCGTTGTAGGGTAAGACATAATCCTTAGAAGAGAACAAAGAGTCAAGGCCGTATCTGAAGTACATCATTCGCATGAATCTTCTCTGAACCCTCTCTAAAGTGCCCATATGTTCAGCATAATATGGGGACCAAATCACTGTTGAGAATTCCAGCAGTGGCCGAACCAAAGAGGTGTAAAGCACTCTTGCAGTCCTGACATCCACGAAGTCACTATCCTGTTGCAGGCCTTAGTTCCAATCTTCTTGTTGCTTTGAGCAAAAACATGTTTAGACTGAGACCTATTTCGCATTATAAACTGCTGATATACTCCAAAATTACAGCATCAAATCTTATTTCTTTTGACTTACCCGTTAAAATTGATCGGCACTTACGGCTTACACCATCTTTTCAGAAGAGGTACCCCTTCTTGAGCCCGCTATCCTCGAGGAAATTCCTTTTTTTCTACCAAGAGGCGGTTCGGGGGAGGGTTTTTTTTTTCCAACATTTTTCCTTCCCCTCTTTTTTTTGTCGGTAACCTCCGGGTTGTCCGCCCCCTAATTAACGTAGCAATTAGGAAGTTGTAATAGGACTCCGGGCACTGGTGACCCCTTAAGTCGATTAATTCAGTTTCCCCCGCGTTCCCGGCCGCTGGCCCCTTCATTCCAAAAACCCTCCCGCCCTAAGGACGTACGAAGGGACCCCCAAGTGCCCTCCAGTTTTACCGGGAGTGACAAGAACGAGCAATTTCGCACGCCCTTTTTTTACCCTACCTTCCTCACCTTCAGCCCTCAACGGCTTACAGGAGGAAATCGCGTTTACGTTTATTAGACCAAGTAGGAACGTGAGTTTTTCAAGGTAAAATACGCGATTAATGCGATTATTCTTACTCTACTCAATGCTGTCAGTACGACAAAAATACATAGATGGATGGAGAAAATACAAGATTCAGTAAACTCAATGAGATTAGTATTAGTACTTTCAATGCTTTCGGTGGAATGGTGGAAATTTGGGATTTGGACTAGACGGTTTAGGTCACTTTCTCATTGAAAGGCTTGGCTTATATTGTCGAGAAACGTTTTGGCGGTTCACTCATGTCTTAAACTACCCACCTTCATCAAAATAAATTATGAAAAGCCTATTGGGTGAACAATGGGTGCTGTTTTCGTTCAAAAAGCAATACACTAAATCCCGAACAGTCAAAAATGTATTTATTACTATTTAGAAAAATTTTTTGGAGTCGGAGCTTAGCGGGGATTTTGAAGAAAAAATACTGCCAAAAAAGTGGGGAAATCGATTAAAAACGAAAAAATACAGAATGGCAATAGTATTTTTGCAAAATTTTTGACATTAACGTCAATTTTGAATGTATCTGAGCCAAGTGAAAAAGGTGAGGGCAAAGAAAACCTGGAAGTGAATAAGTGCATTTGATATAAAATGCATTTTTTAAAGCAAAGCACACTCTTCTCGAGTTTTTGAGTCTACGCTCATGTACATCAGGTAATTTTTCTCCGATTACTGTATTCAACATACTTTTCGAAATTATGAATATGAACAAATTGATTTAAACACCACACCTTGGATTAGGGTGTTTTGGCCACGTTTGGACCATAGTGGGGCAGACGGACAAATGTTTTTATTCTTGTTTCGGATCTTTAGAAGTGGGCCATCTTTTTAATGAGGGAGGAGGTTGGAGAAAATTGTTTTTGATATATAATTTTCCCTGTTCTGAATAATAAAAATCAAACCTAGATACCCTTTTTGAGCTGTGTATATAGGTCTCCCAATGAACTTTTCCAGCCGAGGAAGGAAAAGCGACTGTAATTGAGAAAAGTGTGCAATCTGAAAGGCAAAGCCGGAGGCCGGCACCCGTGTCAAGCTTTAATTAAGCTTTAATGAAGACCACCACCCCCTTCCACCCCTGTAAACTCCCCTTTTTGCCGCCCTTCCCCGCCGTGCCGTGCCCGCGGCCCAGCAGCACAGCTCTATCTCCAGCTCGGAGCATCCCCAAGGGCCTCGTTGTCTCGACGAACAACTGGATTTCCCAGTGAAAACACCTAGAGAAGCGTCAAAGTGAAGGGAGGGAATCAATGGACTATTTATCAGGGAACTTGATAACGTTTAGTTTGTTCTCCTTTTAGAGGGATAGGTGATGGGGAGGTCGTTTTAATTAACTGCAGACACCGCTTAAGGGGTCTGCCGTTTGTTCTTGAAGAGTTGTAAGGTTAATAGTGAAGGGGTTTCAGTGTACCTAGTTGTTTTACCCTGTGTTTCATAACCATTCCCGTTCAGTTGCATCCTCATCCATTTCAAACCAGAGCGATCCGATTGTGTTTAGGACAATCGTGTTGAAATGTTCATTTATTCGAGGTAGACGATTAATGGATAGATTAAGCTTAACATTTATCCTAAAAATTTTAATAAATATTTCGAACTGCTACGCAAAATGTAGAACTGTTAGCACTGAAACATGCGCAAAACCCCTGCAGGTGTACATAGATTTACATAAAAATGTGTTACAGGAAAGCGCCGTACAAAACCACATGAACATCAACTAGTCGTGCGGCTATGGAATGCCAGCATTCTCTGCTTGAAATTGGCGTTTAAAGTAACTTAACTATTCTGTGCATTTGTCCAGAGGGAATTGAGCTATTTTACGTTTATCAGGACTTCAGAAAATGTTTTCTTAAGAAGATCCCATCTAAAAAAGGATTCTTAGTTTTGAGCTGCCATGTATACTGAATCAATGAAACGCTTGGAAAACCATAGATGTACATAGATTCGTATTTCCTTAAACTACTACTAAGGGGCGCCTCTCGAACCCATATGCCCCAAAATTCGACAGTCATGTAATCATACCACAAGAGAATTGCGGCATTCGTTGTGAAGAGGAAGCAATGCCTATTTCACTTGATACCTATTCATGCATCCAGAATGGGTCTTCGAGGAATTTCAGTATGTCTGTTTGGTTCTTCAAAAGGCTAACCATCATCTCCATCAAAATCTGGTAAAAGTACGAGCCGGACAAACCCACATAACCCATAACTTAACAATCGGCTACTCGTGGCCCAATGAAACTTCAGCACCTACAGCGGAGGGAGACTGTGAGTTGCTGTGAAAAATGGAATGCAGTGGTGTACTTGATGTACATTCCTCAAAAGGCTTTTAGGGAGCTTCAGTTTCCCCTTTTGTTTCCCCGTATTCTATTGGTGCTTTCAGGTCTATGACAAACTCAGAAGTCCAGTTACTAATTTTCTTAATATTCCATCAAATTCTGGATACTTGCTTTTTATGTTTTAAACGAAACGATGAAACAATTCCCAAATCACTTGAAATCTACATTTAAATCTGCCAGATGGCCCTATGTTCGATAACCAGAAACCCAAAGCCCAATGAAACTATGCCACTCACAATGGGTATGGAACGCTGTGTAAAATCGGGCTAATAACGTAAACGGGTGTTATGTGTGACAACTTTAATTTCCCAAAACCGCTCTCATCATCGGAATACCTAGTCGCCAATATACAAATATGAAAACAACATTGAAAAAACAATTAAATTAGATACATTTTCATTCAGAACGAGTTCTTCAGTGGGTCCATATTTCCGGTGCCCGCATCGGAAAATATGTTCTGAAATTTACTTCATATATGTGCAGAATACGGGCGGAGGTGAAAGCGACGGAAATTATTTCATCCATCGCAGAACGTTGAAAGGAAATGAAAAGGCGGCGCCATGCCCCTGGGCCTTCTGCCATTGTAGGATGAATATGAGTAAATTGATAACATGATGAAATGAGAAATTTATAAGGGCAAAATGAAACGGCATGAATCAACAAATAGCGGGGTTCAAATTGTGATTTGATTAGGTACGTATTCATTCCTTGGCAATCAAGATTGCTTGACAAACATCGTGATTTCATTTAAGCTACATTAATTGGTTCGCAAATACAATCATACTGACATTAATGTCTTGTGGGTATTTGTATTACAGGCAATAAGTTCGAAAGTTTTGATAAATTAAAGTTGAATTTTACCAATTGAATGTTGGAGTTGACCCTCAAATTAGTTTTACATAATTAATTATTGGTATTATGGGTGCTTGCGACGGTTCCATCTATTGATCCGATATTCCGATGATTTGGGTCCAGCTGATGGAGAAATGGGTAAGGCACATAGCTTCTTCGTATCGTAAAGACCATTGAACAGTTTTCCGTAACCTTGGAGGGGAAAAAAAAGTATAACTAAAGTATAAGATTGGTTCAGAAATTCCGAAGATGGAGCCCAATCCATGGGGATTTTGGTTTATTATTCAATAATAAACCATTGTAATCGCTCTTGAAATAAAAATTCTAACCCCCCTGAAAATTTCATGGTTTACGTTTCAAAGGGTGTAGAATCTGAATCTGCAATAAAAAATTTTCCGTCCGTACGCCGTACGCACGATTCCTCCCAAACGGCTGAAGCAAAAAAGCTGAAATTTTCCGGCGACGCCCCAATTTTTGAGCCAGCTCTCTCACTTAGTTTAAAGTGCCCTTTAAGGGTTGTCAAAGTTTTGTAAAATCCCTAAGAACCTCAAAAAAAGTCAAGGCGGCCTAAATTTGTACTCTTTTTGAAGAACACTCCACGAGGAATCGAATGAGCCCCTCCCCAGGTCCGTAGGTCAAACCATTCCCGATCTATGGCCCGATTTATGGTGCCAACATTCGCGTTATTTTGGTTTATTATTGTTTTTGTGTTGATATCATAACCTAGTGACGTAGTGATGTAGTGAATGTGGATACTGGAGTGAACTCCTAAACGGCTTTGTAGCCGATACACCGGTTGAAGCATTCTGGTAATTTTCAGGAAAAATCAGAAAATCTGAAATTTTCCACATTTGAATTACGCTTTTTGAAAGTTAAACATCAAGTTTGAAGGAGAGTTTTCTTCATTTTCTTGTTCGATTATTCAAAGGGAAATTTTCGAAAATGAAAAGCCAAGATCTCTAACTAAATTCGGAGACGTTTTGCCTCGATATTATCATCTAGGTCCTGGATTCTCGGGTAATGATGAAGTCGTTGATAATGAGTCAGAATGATACATCACCTCTACCTCCCTCCATCCACCCCTCTCGTCTCCGGAAAACATTCAGCTCGTCAGGGAATCACAAAGCGAAAAAAACAAGCCGTCTGCATGATAGACGACGCTACAACCCTTTCCATTTCCCAAATGGGATCTCTCCTAAATAATATCTCCCTGAATCTCCATCCGAACCATTAAAGAATTATCAGCTTGGACACGCCCTCCCCCCTCCCTCCATCGTCCCCTCCACTCTCCCACTTCTCCCGGAAAATATATTTCGCCGGAAAACTGCTCCGGTGGCTCGCTCTACGCGCATAATTCCCCTCTAATGTACGTACCCGTCGCGCGGAAAAGGAAAAAAAACACTGCCTTTGAAAAAAATCTAAAAATTCGTTTTCCTCGCTTTTTTTTCTTGCTTTTACCGCAACCCTCCCTCCAAACCAGGTAGCGGGGTATTGCCTTTCCAAAAAAGGGGTTGTATATAACGTTTACTGCTGACGTTTTCCGGCTAATTATTTACCAAGGGCCTCTCCTGTGAGCGTACTAGGATACAAATTTATTTATGCTCTCGGCTTAGTTGTTCAGTATGTCTATGTCGCCGTGAGTTACACCCTGTTCCGGTGAACTAGGGGGAGATAACGGAGTTTTTTTTTTTTTTTTTGGTATCCGTTTCAAAACCTGCACGCAAAGGGATTGAATTTCGAGGCCTTAATCTTAAATTTTATTATTATTATTATTATTATTTTGAAGGTTCTATTGCACGAAGTAAAATCATTCATAATGTAAATTTGAAACTACATTTTTAAGGACGTAAGGATCATTATTTTGTCCCATGTCTCTCGAACATATCATGTTCACTTCCTACGCAACATCGTGCCGTTCTATAGTTCGCAGCTTCCTCGTTTACATGCTCCTCTAGTTCGGCAGAATGAGGCGTTGTTAAGAGTACTTTTTGAAGTTAGTCGTAGTGTCCATTTGAAGTTCGTTCTGGAATGCCTCATTTCAAACGTACCATCGTTTATTCAACAAGTACATTGTTCTGGAAAAGTGTAAGAGCTGTGCAGCCCCACTACTGTCCTCCTTACATCCAAACAGGTTTGGGTACCTGATTGTAAGTGTGCAGCTTGATCATGGGGTGTGGTCATCGGGTTGCTCGTACATCCATCTAATGCGAACTCATTCCTCTTCTTTTTGACTTGTTCCTTCCATCTGAGCATGGCACTTCGCATTCTGCCCTGGTATTTATGCCTTAGGTGAACAGTATGTGTTTGTTTTTTTTTTTTTGCTCTGGTAAACTGGGATAACGCGAGTTTCAGTGGTAATGTCTTATTTTGTTACTGGTTTTATTGTGGTAGTAATGGATGTTTTACCTGACAAAGAATACCAAAACCTGCACGTGCATGCCTCATTTCGGTAGTACCAAGTCTCAGTGATACAACCTGGTGAATAGTTCTGAAAACGTATGGAAGCTGTGCAACCCCACAACCGCGCTCCATACATCCAAACTGGTTTTGGTACCTGATTGTCAAGATGCAGGCAGCTTCTTATGAATGATGGTGGGTGGTTATCAATTAGCCCTTACATCCTTCTAAGTTTCAATTCGAACTCATCTTTTTGACTCATTCCACCCATCTGAGCTTGTCACCTAACGTCATGCCCATGAATTTGTGCCCCAGCTTAGTTGAACAGTTTATCTTATGTTTTTCTTGTACTGGCACCTGTCAAAACCTTTGGAATTTAGTTTCTGTAGCTGAAGACTATAACTCACCTGTCACGGTTCAACGAGCTAGTTTTTTAGTAATACTCTCTGAGCCATACCATCTGTAATACGGATTTGATATCATTACGATTACTATTGGTTGATGAATTAGAAAGCACTGTAAAACGTTTAGGATGCCATTTATTCAGGGTTTGCCCACGTCAGCAGGCAAAACGAACGACACCCTCTTCCCACTGTTCTCTCGACTCTCATCAACTTGTTCTCGGGATCCTTCGTCAACTTTGCTCTCGCT
This sequence comes from Creontiades dilutus, assembly GCA_031894815.1. Lineage (NCBI taxonomy): Eukaryota > Metazoa > Arthropoda > Insecta > Hemiptera > Miridae > Creontiades > Creontiades dilutus. The sequence goes on from JAVIWC010005620.1 coordinate 2,607,427, forward strand.
ACTGCCCACGCTGGAGGCTGCTGCTGATTCAGCGCTCATGAACGGCTGCCCCGAGGAGCTGAAGATTTCGTTCAGCAAGGACTCGTCAACGCTCGTTATGCTAGGTGCCGGAAGCGGGGTGTACGTCTTAGCGCCTGTTTCCGTGTCTTAAATCAGTATAATTCCATTATTTACCATAATAATTGCATAATCCTATAACATGGTTTTAAACACGAAAATAGCAGTCTTCAAATTTATCCTGAACATCTCATAAGTTGGTTTTACGCCTCAAAAGGACTCCTTGATTGGATTGTACGTCACTATTTATTGGCACACATATGACAATGACATTTCATATTCAACTAACTGAATAATTATTCAAACATTTCCAATGCGCATAGAATCTCTATCTAGCTCGTGTAGAGATCAATATTACATCCCCACTTATACGTGTGGTAAACCATGAAAACACTAAAATTTACTAGGCAGTGATTTCTCACTTTTACGGGTTGTTTTCTTGGATCCTTGGACCAGCCATCCAACATTTTAGAAGGTTTTCTACTGCACTGTAATTTGTAAATATTAGAAGTAATAAAAAATGAGGTTATTTTCACCAAACGGTAGTTGTTAAAGGGGAAAGTTTTTATTAGGTAATTTATAAGATGCAATATGACGTCTTACTCAATTATGTTATGGCAACCTTCATGATGAATTATACAAGGAAAATCAAACCTTAATAACCTATTTCAACCAGCTGTTCGTAGAGGTGTGGGACAGCTCTGTTTGTCCTTTTATAGAGAATTAATTTGCAGAAATGAGGAATTTTATTTCTTGAAAGCTGGAGATGTTATCACTAACAATCGCTTGGGATATACGGCTAGAAACGCGTTACATCGCGATCGGTCTTGGGGTACGAATTCTCCCATAGAACAGTACAGAAGCAAACCGTACACAAATAACTGCTGCAAGCCTCTTTACCAATAGAGAATGAGCGAAATTACAGTTAAGCGAAGATTTTTTGTTCATAGAAGCACACCGTAACGCTTAACTATCAGAATTCTATAAAACGAATTTTGGGCGAGACATACCCGACTAAATTCATCATTAGAGCTGTTTCTAAAGTAAAATCCGAATATGTTGTTATGGAGTGAAATTTTTATCATTGAAAATATTATGAAAATTGTATATTGACCAAAAAAAAAAATACATTTAATTTCCAAGAAAGATTGCTTCAAGTTTCTAGAAAAAAACCGTGAATCCCAAAAGTCAAAGGGAGCAAGAACCACAGGGTCCCTGGTACTTTTACCATAGAATATTGAAAAAACTAGTGTGGGTTTTGATATATAAAAGTAATGAGTTATTATTACACGCAGAGATGAAAGAGCCGCCTTTCATGTGTAGGTTTTGAGGGCCAGAATAAATAATTCTTCAAATTCCGCCTCATTTCGAATTACTGTTGGGGTTGGTACGAATTAATGACGATCATTTCGCCTATTACTAAATCCATGTTCGGATCCATACTAAATCCATATTGTGATACGTCTTACTGGTGATCGTTTTCAAATACCTCGGATGTGGAACAATATTACGTTGGAGAGGAAAGTCACTTAAGGGCACCTACCTACCAATTTAGAGTTAGTTGTAATTCCCTACCAAGAGCCTCAACTAGTTCATTGAAACAGACGGCTTTTCCACTGTCAGCACTGGCCTCACTTTGTCCGCCGGCGATGGATGAATTCCCGCTGAGCGCCTGCTGAGAACTGTCAGCTGCCTCTTCGACAGGTTTTTCGCCCAATTGTTTCCTGAAAATTTAGGCAAATAACTGTTATAAACGTAGAATCTTCGTACTTCTGACGACGAGGAGTATTTGAGGGACTTTATAAACCACAAACAATGTGAAATGTCGTTCATGTCTGCACGAATAGCTATGTATGAATTTAAATGATAAGGGTGAAAATATATTCGTGGAAGTGGGCTGTATAGGTGTGGTAAACTAATCGATAAGTTAATGTGGGGGATTAAGTCGAAAATGATGAGGGATAGTAATATAAATTTGCGGTACCGTGAGGGTTCGTCGATCTTGTAGAAAAGGGCCCTTCTGAAGGTCGATGTGGTGCAGGTACTTGAGGACCGTGTAATTTGAAAATTATTAAGAAAATATGAAATGCGGGGGAGCAATAGGCGGAACGCGAAGTTGGCTTAATCGATGGACATGGGGGACCGATTCGGGTTATCTCCCGATGTTCTATTAATAAAAAACTTTGATCGGTGAAGGGGTGCAGGAGGTCATCTTCGCGACACCTGTAGTTAATCAGGTGAACTACCCTAAAGAAAGAGTTCTTCTAGCATGATTGAGGGAGAACAATAAGGTTCATACAAGCTCCATCTGTGAATCCAAAGTCTACATTTGCGATGTGGCCAGAAATGTGTCTGGTTTCTTTTCGAAATTATGTTTGTTACATCGTGAGACATACCTAAATGCTTCTGGAAATTCACGTTTATAAATGAAAACCGTAAATTTTGTATTAAACTAAATTCAAAAGTACAGATTGTTAGTAGGTCCACGTTGCATACAAGGTAGGTGGACTATTGTTTGAATCTACAGAGGTCAGCCAGATATCAGGCTGAACCCAGTCGTCAACCTTGCCACCCATCATTAGTTTATTACTAGTTCCTAGTTACTATCTAAAGGTTTAGATACTGTTGGGTGCATTAATATGTTTTCAGGTCCTTGCATTGTCCTTCAAAAATTAAGATTGTGTCCTTGTTACAAGTATTCTCTGTCATAGTCATAGACTGTGGGACCTACTGTCTCTTTTGCATCCATGAAAAAATAAAAGTTTTAAATGGTGAACACTGTTCACTTTCGGGTTTAAGCATAGAAACCGGACGGTCATGAGTAATACTTATAAATACTGATAAAACGATAAGACTACATTATATGAACTAATCATAATGGAATCAACTAATAAGGGTAAACATAATTAACAAGTTTGATCATACTGTACATCCGACATTCTGCACGAATACAAATTTCCCCTAATTTTTGTTAGTGAGTGTGATATTTCCATTCAATATAGATCATTGGAATGTGTCACAGGTCAAGTAAAACAGCATAAGAATATAAAAACATAGGAGAATAGACTCAGTTCGGGTTAAATAAGGTGCACCCACATCAAGTGGTAGTAAATGATCGATGATGACGAATTTTGCGTATCCACCAAATCAGTTTGAAATCAACATCAAAATCTGAGCATAAATGTCAACAGTTTATGGCTGATTGGGTTGTTTAGATGATCCTAAACGAATTTCAGTATAATTGGTTCAATGGTAACCACACCAAGATTCGCTCAACTGACCAAATTATCAACTGAATATCTAGTTTCCTGTTTCAAATAGAGTAGCAGTAAAAATAGATCAGAATCTGTTGAGACTAGCTCAACGAGAACTACTCGCCTCCACATAACACACAGTACGTATTGGGGGGAAATAATCAGCAAGTGCACCAAACGGAGGTTTAAAGAACTTTACAAATTCGACGTTTACAGTCGAGTTTAAACACAAACCCTGTATGCACCTAAAATCCTCAATACCCCAGTAACCAGTTGAGCCCCCACAAAGTTACAGATAGATTGTAATACTTATATACTGTGTAGGTATATTACACAAACATAAACAGAACTCCGTAGGCATTTCATGTACTTACACCTCTTTATTGTCTTCAAACACGATCTTCTCTTTCTCCTCTTGCGTTTTATCTGTGATCTTTTGCTCGCTTTCCTCTGTATTTTCATCCTTCCGTTCTCCATCTTCTTTTTTCGACGAGTTCTCCAGCGTGACGCTTACACGGACCACAGTGGTTTTTGAAGTTTTTTTCGTCGGAACTTACTGTCTTGGAATGGAACGAGGATAGCGTTTTGTATTACGAAAACCTTGGGAATGGGATTCATTGTGCAGTACCGTTACCTTGGATTTGATCCCAAATGAGTTCGAATATTAACTGAAGGAAATGAATTTTTATATTGCAGGTAAAAAAATTAATGGAACAGCAATTCCAATACATCAATACAAAATAACCAATGTCAACTTTACAATTCAACCTTCAATTGTCTTGTGTTGTCATATTATTTATTCCGAAACGTCCCAAGCCCAATTTACATTATCGTTCACTAGAATAATAAATACACTAATATGAATATGCCAGTTGCACAATGTAAAGAAACGTGAAAACACACGAGAATGTGTGCAATGTTTTACTGAGAAATTAAAATGTAGAAGTAGAATGAAAACAATCCTAAAATGTAATTATTGAACAATAATGTAAGAGAAAATAATTTTGCAAATTATTGGAAGCACCTACTTACCTGCTGCTGTTTGCTATTGTTGATATTTAGATTTGCAAACTACTGCTGTTACGTGATGTCGGAAAAATCTAGTTGGGATACGATATGAAGAAATTGGTTTGCATGTCCGAGAAGTCTGGTAAGAGGGTGGTGACAATGATAATTTGTGGATTGAAACGGGACATGAATCAGAAAGGTGTTGAGAAAGTTATATCCTGTGATATTGAGATGTGCTTTTGAAGTAAGAACTGGCAAAGTATCCGATTATTTAAAAGTTTGTGCCAAGAGCACAAATCAGCGTTATCTCCTCACATCCTTAATGTTTCACGTACCCGCTGATGTGGACTCAAAATGACATGCTTCTATCACGGGGTGGGTATGGTAGTCATAATCGTGCAGTTTAAACTCTGCTTAATGTACAATTCGCCATTTTGATTTATACTATATGTGCCAGTCGAGAATCTAGAAACGACAGACATTTTGGGCTGTTTGTTTTGCTCTTCGCACTTCGCGTACCTTGGAAAACTCATTTCATGAACGTCATATCGTTCTGACACTATGCCCTATTCCTTCATATTCACCCAACAAAACACATTTAGAAAACTTTGACCGAACTTCGGGGGAATTGTAATGACCACTCCCGTATGGTTACTTTGGGTCGGTTCGATTCACCTAAATCACCTTTTTTCGGTATATTTCCCCAGTAGCGGAGCCCAAGGTTTCCGGCTAACGCTCAAGTTTCTCCCTTGTTATTGGGGCGTCCGGCCTTCAAATTGATTTTTGATTTGTGAGGGCGCTCGCTCCCGAGCCCGTGCGGTATAAATCAAGAAACTCTCCACCAAGTTTTATTATATCTCTCGGAAATTTTCCCTCGGTCTTTCGAAAGTTGCTTTTCTCGAAATGGCCAACCCCTCGCTTGCGGTCGCCCTTTCTCACGGCTTAGTCTCTCACTCACCTTGGAACGTGTAAAGAGATCTCGTAGAATTCATGTATTCACCACTGACCAGAGATGAAACACGTAAATACCCCATTACTCCATGATTATTCAACCAATTCATTTGGTTGAGTTCAGACACATAGTTTAGAGATAACGTGACCGATGGCATTGATGGGATTTTAGTACTGTTGGACGGTGATAGAAGTAAGATGATCTAGTAAATCACAGAACAGGAACAGACGATCATACTTGCAGGAGGTACGTTGGGTGTGAAAGTATAGCTGGGGATGTAGCGGTAAATGAGGAAATCATTAAGATCCTATGCTATCTGTTTTGAGGAGATTTGGTAAGATGATTTTCTCTCTCCCACGTAATACCCCAACATTTATGTTGTTCTTAGAGCTAGACCTTAAACCAATTTTTCTATTCATACTTAGGATGCACTTGGATTATATAGCTCGTGTGCATGAGATGCCTGAGGATGGACTGCCGAAATTCTTGGCGAGGGCTTATTTGGCATCTAATGTCTTCTGGGCTAAGGAGTGGGATATCTTGTCGGCGGAGTATGGTATAGTACTGGATAAGGACATGCAGATTTCTAAGAGGCGCGGTAGTTTTGATCAGGCACTTCGTGGAATCGCAGAAAAATTAGAACTCCGATTTAGAGGTAGAGCGCTCCAAGCTGAAATGCATGTTCAATACAAAGAATTTAAATCGAAGTGTTTGAATTCGGTATCCATTATTAATGACAGACCATTTTGGGTGTCCAAATGGCTCTTTAAAGTGAGGGGAGACGTTTTGCCGCTCCGATTCCGTTCTTATGGAGTGGACGTCGCCAAGTCTGTCCGAAGTGCAGTCAAAAGACAATAGAGACAGCATTTCATTTCGTCGCCCAATGCTCTGCCTTCTCTGGCGTTAGGCATAAATGCTTCGATGTTCCGGAGACTCGTATATGAGATTGTTGGAAGAGGCTGCGATTGGTGTTGCGAGGTTCTGCAGGATTGCCTGGCAATTGAGATTTAAGGCCATTTATGAGTATGACTTGTAGTTAGAGCCAAATCCAGATTTTCCCATCTATTTATATTTTATCTAAGTAATAAAAAGGTTTTCAAATACATAATATACCTACCTATGATAGATAAAGCGAATCCCATCTGGCGATCCAATTGCATCAAGATTATCATGGCTCTCCAATATTGTATGTAAAATGTATATTTTGTTATATTAAAGCATGTTTCCATTCATTCTTATGCTAGGTTTTGGGTCTTATGTCATATCCACGATGTGGGATACTCTCAAAGTTATATTGGATTCCAACCCATCAAATCATCATAATTCTTTTCCATCGTTAAAACTTAGTCCGGAACTATTAAATATTCATCATTCAGTCCGAGTCTTTGAAAGATTTCTTCAGTTCTTTCAGTCCCATCTAAGAATGCGTTAACTCTTTTGGTTGAGGAAGGAGACGATGTTGTGCTTCACGCTTTGATTGTGTGCAGTGATGGGCTACGTAAAGAAGATAGCTGCAGGATAAGCTGGAAATGTCACCTCAAGACATGATACCGGATATGCTAGTAGCCATATTGTAATAACGAAAATTAAGATACTATTTTCCCAAGGAGATAAGGACTTGATCTATTATTATCTGGTATTCCAATAATTTGCAGTACTCCGTAACAAAATATTTTTAGAACAAACTATGTGTTAGGTAAACCTAAAAGAGGTGAATACATATTCGGTCAACAGTTTGAATAATACTGTTTAAAATGAATTTATGAGAGCTTAAGCACGCGCTGAGCTCATAGTGATTGGTGAACAACAGCTGCTCGGTTGAGGTTGCATTTCACTCAGCTTGTAGCGAAGCATCTGCCCACAACTGGACAACATAATTCTGATTCTGCACACGCAATGGGTCACATTTCTGGCAGGATAAGTAGAAGAAACATCTTTTCCCGCTATACCATCTAGTTCAGAAAAATTACTGGGAGTTTACCTGCTGCCCATGCGTTGTGGTAAACGGCTTGGGACAGGCCATGGGAGGAGACTCTCAACACCAGGTTTTGCAGTGGTTCTGGATGAATGACGGATATAGGAATTGAGCGGAGCGCAGACTAGTGAGAAGTTTACTTTGCACAGGTCCTTCTGGCCACTTATTCATAGACCCCATTTTCTTGTCTAGACGAAGAAGGGGCATTATTTCCCTCAATATCACCAAAAAACCCAACGTCAATACGCTTTTTGAGTCTAAGTCTACATTTTGAAAACCACTTTACTATAACCGTAATATACTACTTAGTGATATATTTTTAAAAATGACGTTTTTAGATTTAATGTCACTAGAAATAGAAATTTTATGATTAATTATTTTCTCACTAATGACAATCGTTTTTATTTTCCAGGTGAGTTGAGCGTTTCACACTATGGGGCATTTAAAGTAAGGCCTACTATGACTAAGACATAAATTGACATTGTTGCACTTTAACCCATAAAATTGAGAAGAAAAAATGCAACTAATTGTATAGAAATTAATAAATAAAAACTAGGATTACAATTAATGTAATAAGGAAAAAATAGTAAAATTTTCAATCAAGTTATGCATTTCGTTTAGCATTAAGAAGTGAATGGATCGGGATCGGATTGGTAATAACTTCATGACTTTTTTTCCGATATGGGATGGGAGGAACCCCTGGTCACTGAGACCACTTTGATCTATTGTGACACTTTCCCAGTTTTATTTCAGAATCTTTTAATGGTCTCTTCATTCACAAAGTGAAGGAGGTTTACAGGTGTTTCTTTGGCAATATCGGCGGTTGTTAGGGCACCCTTTCCAAAATGCCGGAATCTTATCGATGCAACAGCAGGACAGTCGCAGAGTACGTGTTCAGCTGTATCCGCTTCTTCGCAACAGAGCCGGCATTCTATAGTCCTGGCCTTACCCATTTTGTGAGCTAAAAAGGGATCAGAGTCCAGCCGAATCGGACCTGAACCTCAATTAGGGGTTACCAAGAGTTATATAACTCAACAGGCCCAGAAATGGGAGGACAAGACTCGAACAACATATTGGCAAGACAATCTTGAGCAGAGACAAGCCAAGCGGTTTCTTACTCCGTGTCCTACGTGAGCGGGAACTAAGCGATACCAGCGGGCCGGGTGGGTTCAGCGTTTTTTGCGGGGCGGGCGATTTTTCCGATCAAACTATGATAACAGAGTTGTGCGTCCTGCGTGTACACGCTCTATCGCAAATAGCTAACATGTACACGCTACACGCGGCTTGAAATCAAATCGGTTTGATTTTTTCTCGCTACTCCCGCTACAATCGCTATATTTATTGTTTACATCTGTTGTCAAGGTTATTGGAGTTGTCCCAGCCTTTAGGAGCCAAAATCATTTCTCGAGTGCTTGCGAGGTTAGTCAGAACAATGTTGTTGTCACTTATCAACGAAATAAGAAAACAAGAATAGGCTGAAGAGTTGTAAATTCGCCAAATTAGTTCTTTCATTGATAAATTTCATGAGATGGTTGCCTCTGCAAACGTTTATTAGAAATGTAATTGAACAGAGCTGGACTACTTCAGGCCAACGCAAATCGTCTCTCTCTGTAGGAAATTCAGAAAAAACACTCATCGTATTGATGACAAGGCAGGTACGGAACTAACCTAACTAAAACGCGCTCTCCTCCATTCGCGGTATCGCTCGCACATAGGACACTAGTGGCGTTTCCCGCTGTAAACGCTTGCACTAGCGTAAATCGCCGGTATCGCCAGTAACACTGGAAATCGCCCGACTCCCGCTCACGTAGGACGAGGCCTTACAATCTCGAAGAAACACGCACATTCCCTATTGTCACTGAGGCGTACAGACCTTCGCAAACTTGTGGGACTCCTCACTGGCCACTGTCCTCCAAGGTACCACCTTAACTTCATGACTTACTTATTCATGACTGAATTCTGTTTGCAGCCATTGCGGATTTTACCATAACCTGTTATGTCCCCAGTATTGTGACATCTAGTAGCAGTTGTACTCAATGCATTTATTAAAAACTACACGTGTTACAGGAGCCAGGAAGTTGTGTTCACGTATTGTCTTCCCGAAAGGCTCGAGCCTGATCTTCCTCCCATTTCCTCTTGATGCGGAAAAAGACTAGGAAGAGGGAAAAAAAGAAAAGCGATAGAATCAACCATGGAAAAGAGATGGGAGAGGGAGGAAAAGGGGGTTGATGCACCCTTTGAAAGCTCCACTCCCGCTCTCGGGGCTGACTGCTCTTCCCTCAAATGGTAGAAACAGCCTTTGGCATCTAGAGGATGAGGAGTGGCTGGGCCGTATAGAGTTCCCCAGGGTCGAAAGTGGGGGTGTAAGGGTACGGAAGGGGAAGAGACCTATTTTCGAGAAACAAAATACCCGTCCCTTCGCAGTCGTTTACAACTTCTGCTCTCTCCTCCTTATTATTATCCTTTCTTTTCTTTTTTTCCCTCTCCCATCATTTCATACTTACTGAACTTGTCATCGACCTTCTGATACGGTAGTACTTCTTTTTCCAAGTCTTCTCATAGCTACTCACTCATTCAGACCTCGCGAGGGTGGCCGACCCCCCTATGCTCTTTACATACAGCATGACGCTAAAGTTCACGTAACATATAACGTGCTTCAACCGATCTTCTAACAAATGGTAGGTAAAGCCCACATGGTTAATGCAAAACATATTACATTTTCATTTCATATTCAACGAACTAAGTAATTAGTTAAATATTTCAAATTCTCATTAGATCTGTATCTAGCTTGTGTTGTGAACAATATCGCATTTATTAAAGATTTTTCTCCCCGTTTATTACACGTGTAGTAAAAGATACCTAATGAAAACACTCAAATTAACTGAAGAGTGATTTCTCACTTCTACGATCCCTAGGTTCCTTGGATTTATTTTCACCATGTTTTTATACTAAACTGTAACATGTGAATATCAGAAGTGGTAAAAAATGACGTCATTCTCACCTGACGGTAGGTGTGAAAGGGGAACGTTTTTATCAATTTATTTATAGTGTGCGATAAGACGCCTTATTAAATCACATTATGGCACACTTCTCAGCGAATTGCAGACGAAAGATCGAAACCTTAATAGCCTAATTCAACCAGCTGTTGGTAGAGATTTGGAGGAGGCACATAAATATGATCAACTGATCAATCCAAATAGGTATTATGGTTGAGAACCGACTCTATATCTACACCTGTGAAACACGCACACTCCAAAGCTTAGTAGAAATTCAAATCATGAATCATTGAATAATAAACCCCAGTGAAAGAATTTGCAGCGTTTTTTTTTTTTTTCAAGAGCGATTACAATGGAAAAATATTCTATTTGAAAATTTTAAATTTCGTAAGACGGAGCATGCATATCAGAATGCTTCAACCCGTGTATCGGCTATAAACCCTTTTAGGAGTTCACTCCAGTATCCACATTCACTACATCACTAGGTTACTGCATTAAAAAAAAAAAAAAAAAATCTTGTGTTTGTTTTGATTGCAGTAACCTAGTGATGTAGTGAATGTGGATGCAAATGTTGCCACCATAAATCGGGCCATACATCGGGAATGGTTTGAGCTACGGACCTGGGGAAGGGCTCATTCGATTCCTCATGGAAAGTTCTTCAAAAAAAGTCCAAATTAAGGCCGCCTTGACTTTTTTTGAGGTTTTTAGGGATTTTACAAAACTTTGACAACCCTTTAACGGTACTTTAAATTAAGTGAGAGAGCTGGCTAAAGAATTGTTGCGTTGTCGGACCAATATTGATTTTTCCTGAAAATTTCAGATTTTTTGCTCCAGCCCTTTTGGGAGAAATCGTGCGTACGATTTGGATTCTACACCCTTTGAAACGTAAACCATGAAATTTTCAGGGGGGGTTAGACTTTTTTTTTCAAGAGTGATTACAATGGTTCATCATTGAATAATAAACCAAAACTTCAAACAACAGCGATAAACCGGTTTCAGATTTGGGTTCAGCACACTGAAAAAAAATAACACCTACCTAGAGTGTAGTATTGTACAATTTTAATGAAACATATCTCGTGACCGTTTAGCGGATTTTTCTTTCCCAAAGGGGTGTGTTGTAAAACATACACGTAGGTATTACAAATCTCGTATAAAGCGACTTTAGATTATTTACCTCACTCTGAGGCAGATCGGAACATATTGGACAGTTCTCAAGAGGCGCCGTATTGTGAATGGATGTGAGTTTGCCACACACTGGGTCGCCGTGCGCGCCGGAACCGCAATTCAAAGCACGAGCGGGTACAAATTACCCTCGCGCGCAGGCACGAGTGATGCATGTGCGGATTGCGGTGGTGGAGGTGGAGGGTTGCGAGGCGGACATGTTTGATGCAGAAGTCCGCGGAAACATCCTCGTCCTAGTCGCGGGGCCCCCTTTTGAGAAGCCCTTGGCTTTCCTCCTCTGAGAAGCCCCGTGAATTAATGAGCGGACTCGGGCCATTTTCCCGGTGAGCTCAGCTAGCTGGTAGATACAGGAGGGGTTCGGAGGTGCCGGTCTCCCGTTTCCACGGTTGTATAAAATATGACCCCCTTTCCCTTCGCATTGCCCCCTTATTGCCCCCTTCTGCCACCTTATTGCCCTCGAGAGGCCGTGCTAGCCCTTCCAAGTTCTTTCATGTCAGGAAACAACATTAACCTTGAGGTCATCAACCTGTTCCTCCGGAATTACGTACAATTGCACTCCTGCGGATTTTAAATAAAAATGCAAGTTACGTTTAAGATAGTAGTAGTATGGTAGTAAACTCTTTAACCCCTACTAACGTTTGATTATACATTAAAAACATTAGAATAAATGAACTGCGTAACATGGGCGCCCGCAGGGATATTTTCCCAGGGAGAGCAAGGTCTGGGGGGTATGAAACTTTGCGGTAAAAAAGTAAAAGTCAAAAATGTTTTAAAGTAATATGTATTTGCTTAAAAATGACAGAATTTATGCATACTATCCTGATTCTCAGGGGGGGCAATGGCTCCCCCTGGCCCCCCCCTATGGGCGCCCATGCTGCGTATAACAAATTTCATTCAATTTTCAGAGAAAAGAATAAGGCCCGATTTCACCAGTTTTCAATAAAGTTTTTTTGAAAAACGGAGGCCTCAGCTGTTAAACAGCGACGTTTCGGTTTCACCAATTCCGGTCAATGGTGGAACGAACTAAATCGACGACCAAAACCAATGACCTACCTTAACGGCCGGTTACCAACAATCCCTAACCATTGCTGAATAGATAATTTTGGTTCCATACCGCAGATTTGAACATTGGTACCTTTGTAATCAATGGTTACTGTTATCAGGAAATATAGATTTATAGCGTTTCCATGAAACTTCAATTCAAAGAGCGAATGTTTATTAAATTTACAAGAAATCGAGGTGTAGCTGTTAAGGAGATGTCAAGTAACCAACCAAGTATTCTGTCTTCGCTCTACTCCTGCATTTGTTTGATCGCTGCTTGCTTTACTCATTTTTATGTGTTTTAGTTCGTACAGTTGTTTATGTTCATAGTTCGTTTGTTAATATTGATCTTGGACAGGGAAGCGGTCGTGGGGGGGGGGGGGGGGGGGGTTCGTAAGCAATAAGGTGAACCGAAATTCGAGTATTGAGAAATAAGAAGTACAAGTGCGACTTGTGTTGATTTATTTCGGTTCCGACAATTGAAAGCGATAGACCGACAATCAAAAGAAACCAACCCAACGGCCGGTTCCACCAAGAATCCCCAACCATAGCTAGAGTAGAGCATTGTTTTATGGAACTTAACTTAACTTGGTTTAAAAGAACTGCTTTCGCCAATGTAATCAAAGGTAACTGTGGTCAGTAGACATCGATTTACAGCGTTTCCGTAAAAAGTCAATTGAACGTTCAAACGTTAATTTATACGATATCGAGGACGAATTGCCAGCTAAGTGTGGATGATAAAGGGATGACAGTAATAAAGTAACCAAAATATAAAAAAACATGCACTTAAGAAAACTTTATTTGAATTATCGCACTATTCGACTATATTTGCACTTACACAAATTAACTTGACGTAAGGAATTGAAACTAGGAGTATAAAAAAATTGATCGGGATCATATATCATTTGTTAATTTAGTTGTTGGATGATAAAGCGGAGGTTTCGCGTAAGCGAACACGTGAACCAAAATTTCGAGTATTGCGAAAAAGAAATACTACTTTGTCTTGTGTGGATTGATTCTGGTTCCAAGCTCATCATTCGGTGTCTTGACCCCACTGCTCCTAGCGCTTTGAGCCAAGTCGAATTGAAGCTTATTTGGCGCATTTGGTCTGTGGTTGAGTTGACTAACGTTTCCTTCAAGGGAAGACAACTTGCCTCCTCCGTATTTACCGGTGTCAGAGGGGAAAGAGGCTATTTACTTACAGCCACACCGCGTTCATACGAGCCCACGTTTGTATCTCATGGGCTTTGAGCTCCAAAATCAGCTTGTAACTGTAATTGCCTCCATTCTAGAGTGTCCTTATATGCGTATATTATTCGTATTTTTTTTTTCAGTCATCGTATTTTGACGTGCATATGGTTTTTTGTTGTGGGGGAGGGGCTTGTCTTGAGTATATTCCATCAAAATGGCAAATTCTGACGTGGATTTTATCATTATTATTATTTTCAATAATGCGCGACTGTTAGTGCCATTGCGAATTGTGTGGGGTCACTTTTATGTTCCGAAATTGCGCTTATTGATTACAAGAGAGTTTCTATCTATCTTAAACCCATCTCCATCAATCGTTATCTCTCCTCTCCCCCCCCCCTTGCGTATGTCAGTAAAAACTTCAAAAACAGACATATTGGTCCTATTTTTGGCAGAAAGCACCCATGATTGTACTGTGATCGGGCTCATGACCCTTCACCTTCCCCTACACCTCCCCGCCAGTATTTTGATTGCCTACTCGTCAAAACCAGAACATGAATAAAATTGGGATTCCAAAAATATACACCTATTTCCAGTATGAAAAATAATAAATTATTCAGAAATGACTTGCAGCGTTTCAGCACGTTTCTGTCCAGCGCAAAGCCTTCGGTATCTATGCGTGTGAGGCGATCGCGTTGGCTAGAAGTTAACACCAGCCAGACCTGAAGTGAAGCCCATGTGCTGATTTTTTACATGAGTTTTAAGGTCTTTTAAAGACCGTAGGCCTCACGAATGGACATTGTAGATTTGGAATCTACAAACCTTGAATCGTAAAATGACACAGCTTGAGGGAGGGTTATAGTAATTATAATTATATGAGGAGGGGCTCTTTTGACAACACTTTTAAGTTCATACATGGTATTTTCAGGGAGAAGGTCTCACCTCTAGAAGTTACAAACTGTTGGGTAATGTACGCTGCGTTTTTACGATGAAGGGGGATTTCGAGGAAGTGCTTCATCCTCTTCGAGCAGTTCTCCGAAAAATTTGTCACTATTCCGATCTCCAGCTCCAAAAAACCTCCGTTTTCAGCGGTGTTAAAACAATTCACAATAAGAAGCGCCCCCCTCCCTCCTTCACGAGCTAATTTACACAGCTTGTTGCCTCAACGGAACCGCCCTCGGGGGCCCAGCCAGCTAATTCGCTCCGTTTGAACGTCTGCTCAGTGCGCGCCGACTAAATGAATCAATATGCATACATAATGGGATGCAAATATATTAAACTCCCCCGGTGTATTTACCCAGACGTCTCTAAACGTTGCGGTTTGCTCTCCGGGGGGGTTCTTGCGGGACTATCACCGCTCGGCGGAGCGATATTATTTGCGTTTGTTATTCCGCCGGCATAAGCGAAAAGCCGTATAATGGGAATCTCACTCTCCCGAGTCATCTTGGGGGAGGAGCTATTTGTCATTTGAACGATGACGAACGCCCCCGTTTTTGAGGAAATTCAAAGCCGGGAGCTCCGTTCTGATTATCAGATTCAGAGAGGTTCCGAGCGGTGTAATTTTCGACTTTGGAGGGCGCATTCATCGCTGAACAAGTAACAGTACAGTAGTTATTCATCTCAACTGTGAAATCGCTCTTAATAATCAACTGTTCTGGTCCCCACATTTCATAGACGACAGTCAAGCTTACTGTATTAAATAACTCTTCATGGTTTAAAAATTTTGAAATTTTACGATTATGAAGCAGGTTTATAAATTATAGATAAAAAAGGCAAATACTAGAATCGGTGGCGCGCGGTGGCAAGTCTATACACCAGTGATTTTCATAAAAGGGATATCTAATGCAGAAGTATTAAACCTCCATGTAATAATTTGCTGCGTTTTTCAGTCCCCATTGATCATTGTTAGGGAAGCACAAGGTTTGCTGCAAGTTCAAGTTCAGGCTAAATTTAGAAAATAAATTTTTTGACGTGACCTGTTGGAAAATAAACTAAACTGAAAATAATTTTAGTGCTCTTTCCAAATGTATCCTTAGATTCAATTAGGAGATTTGTAGACATTTCGAGAAGGAGTAAAAATAACTAATAGCTAAAAGTTGTTGACAATTGTCTGCCTAATTGATCAATGAAATTTCCTCCTTGTTACTTATATCAAACACTCTATACAGGAGACCTGACTGTAATAATGTATTTTCATATACAGAAAAGTTAATTAAAATCCCAGCACGTAAATATTTGGTGAGAACGGAATTTCAATAGAAACCTCTCAAGCGCAATCCTGGACGAAGGGAGTTGCCTTTGGTAGGAGCAACAATGAGCTTCGTACAACGGTCTGTCTTTAGTTGTTAATGTGAAGTAGTCGGATCAGATTATACATATTCTCAGTGATTACAAAAATCGTGAACACTTGTCAAAGAAGATAGGTGGGTACAGCAAGCTCTAAATAAAAGATTTCATTTCCTTACCGCATCAAGATCACAAAATTCCCCTCTAACTGTTCAATTGACAATCGTCTTCTTCTTCGATCGGATGCAGCGTGATGTTTGTTTATGTGGCAGACAGGTTCAAAACAATCCGGAAAATTCGAGTGTCGGTGGCTCGAAGTAAAAACAATGAAAACTTGTCCGTATCTTCAGTTACTTCGACTGTTCAAAAACTCCAATGTCGCTCAATCGTAGAAGCTTGGGGGTGTCACCATTTGATTCAGCATAGACAATTCATGTTAATAGCAACCCTTAACATTTGAAGCCATGAAAAATTATTTTTTCGTTAAAAACATCCATTTTCGCAACGAAACTCCACGTTTTAAGGTTTCTTTCCCCGTTTCTATGTACATTTTAATGCTCCTTTTACATTTTTTTTCACAAATTAAAATTTAGAAAACAAAAGAGTATCCCGTGGTAAAGGTGAAGTTTGGGAATGTTTTTCTGTTAACGTTTTCGGGGATTTTGCAGGAATACGTAAGCCGTCCTGCGGTTTAAAAAATACAAGATTTTCATGTTTTGACCATTTTTCCAGTTGATATGAGCCTGTCCAGAAGAAATACAGCACTTTTTCCTACGACATAACCAAATTTGAGATTACTGGGTTTGATAAGGGATTAATGGCCGTTTTAGTGACGTAAGATTGAAAACACACTGAAGAAGGCCAAAATAAGTGTAAACACCCTGTGTGTGTGATCACATAAATTGAAAATCCCACAGGACGTAATAAGTTTTGATTTCCTTGAAGAAAATTATTTCTCACAGAGGTCAGACAGCAACCAAAGTTTTGATTGCATGAAATTTGTCCATAGAATGATGTTTGGTGTATAGAAGTTGGAATCTATTTTTACAATTGACTTCAAGGAGTTTACTAAACAAAAGAGTGAACGCCGTTTATAGAGCTTCCATTACGAAGCAGAAGATGGGCAATTCTGAAGCAAAAATGTGTTTCAACCGAAATTGTAGATATAATTGTAGACACGGTCTTGGCGAGCCGAGTAGAGGTTGAAATACGTACAACGTTCATCGTGTCTTGATGTCAGAACCTCACTCCCGCTGCGTTTTCTCTCCCCCTCCAAACCCCCGACACATCACTCTCGTGGCTTTATCCTCGCAAGGTGAAGGCGAAGGGAAAGCTAGGGGAGAAAAGGAGGTAGGCTAGGGGGGAAAAACAAGGCCTAGGGGAGAAAACAAGGTGGATTACGAGAGGTGACTAATGCGGAGGGTCGGTCGTTAAGAAGGAAAGACGCGGTCGGTGCGGTCCCGAATTTCTGACAGCGGGAAATATGTTAGGTCTGGGATCTCGCTCCCTCCCCACGGGAGGCTTTTCAAATGTTAATCCACGCGTGGGATCTACTTGACGTTTCGTGTAAACAACGTCAATATTGTTCGTCTTCATTATGCTACCTTGTTTCTTGTCATGTGCTCCACGATGTGGGTAAATAAGATGTTACGATAATAACTTCAACGTTAACTCTCTATTGGCCATATTTATTTTTGCCGTTTAATAATATTCATTTTGTCTCGACTGTCGGAATGGCTCTCAATAGTCAAGAGAATCGAAAATCAACTATGGTATGCTACAATCCGTTCTTCAATATGGATTAATTGTTTATGGTAGGACATACTCGTCCCATCTACATTCAAAACAGTACGCCAAAAATTATAAAAAATATGTTATCTTTTCTTCCTTGGACTCCATCTGCTATTGTATTTAATATTGCTAAATTGTTTGCTATAAGACAACTCATGTTGAAAAATTATCCTAAAAATTTGCATTATATATTACCTACAGCTTAGAGTGTAAATAGTGCAAAAGCTAATAGAGGATTCAAGAGTTGAGTGGTTACAGCTGATTTCTGCTATTTTCATTCTGAACTTTAAGCACCTCCTTTTGGCTTTTATTTGACGGTGCATTTGATTCTGATTGTTAAAATTGGTTTCACATTCTACAGATACCTGATATGGATCACATTCAATTCTTAACCACCGCATTATTACATTTGTTGGTTGAAAATTAAAAGTCAACCCGTTAGATTATTTTAAAACTATGGTTAAAAATGGCATGTGTGGTTTTTCATAACGCCTAGAACAAATCCGATCTACTTTAGCTATGGTATTGGGATTGCTGGTGGAACCGGTCCTTATTGTTATCAGTCGCCCAAAAGTAAATCCTATCACAATCATTTTTTCATGTTTTAATAGTCCTAGTTTGCTCAAATTTGGATGGTAGTTGAGAAAAAGATTGTTTGAGAAATTGAGTTCGAATTGAGAAAAGATGAAAATCAACTTTTGAAGGCGTTCATGAATTCGCGAACGTGTCCCATGTAACAAGCTTAAATTTCACATCTTTATAGATTTCTATTTCTAGAATCTATTTCTTTTCTAGATTTTTGCCCATTCAGGTTACCTAGAGAGGGTATGTGCCACACCCAACTTGGCAGACTCTCTTTTGGTTTTTTGTTGATGCATGGAACGACCACGTCGGAGTTTTGTTCTTCGATTATAAAAGCCCGTTAAAAGAAGGGTCAAACGGCTTTTTGAACGTTCCTCCTTCCATTCGGCCGCTAACCGCTTCAAAAATTGAATTCGAGGCTCCTGAAAACAACCCGAAAAAAAACCCTCCACCGCGGGATTCCACGGTTTCCAATCAAGTGATTGATGAATCGTAAAAACGGTCCCAAAAGTGTTCTCGCAACGTTCACAAAAAAAAAACCTTTTTACTGGACGTCGTGTCGTTGACGACGAATGGCTACTCCATGTAACAGGTAACGTCGGGTGACTAACGATAATTGTTGTCAAGAGAGGGCGAGAGAGGGAGTAACGATACGCGAACGATCGGGCATGTGTGGAAGAGAGAAAAAGTACAAAAAAGGGAAAAGAAAACGTGGAAATTGATTTTTTCATTATTCATTCTCACATGAAGCCAAAACGGGCGTTCTCGCTGCTAATCTTCGTTACAGTGATGGAAACTCGGGAGATAAAAGGGGCTTTTACGATCGCCAGCCGAGGCCTTCCGAGTGAAACGATCGTTTGAGCCGCGGATCGGCGGTGTATGGGAATAGAGAGGGTCGCCGGAAAAGCGGTGGAAGGAGAGGGGGAGGTGAAAAAACCATTAATCTTATCGTTCTGATTATCGGAGTTGAATTCGGTTGGAAGTAATTATTAATAGGGGAAAAGCCTTCCACCCCTCTCTCGTCCGTCCCCCCAAAACATTTTCCACCCTTTGAAGCGAGGTCGAGTTAATGTGCCTTAATTTGATGCGAGCGAGGGAGGGAGGAAAAGCGATAAACTTTGCGCTTGATCAAACTTTTTTTGTCCTTTTTTTTCATAGCTGTTTTCACGATAGCACTTATTTTAGTATTATTATGTTGGATCGATCGTTAGAGCGATCGGATCTGTCGATATTACGTTGTAATTGAACACGGAGCGTCGCGTCATTTTGATTGCGATTATGATTATAGGATAGTAGTGTTATTGTGATGGCCATAGCTGGAACGTGTACTGCGATGATTATTTATTTTATTACTTTGAAATTGATTTTACGTTAAAAATTGTCTTTGTGACCTCCATTCAGTCTTAGCATCAAGTCCACAGATGTGAAATATTTTATGTGAAACACCGCGAGTGAACTATCGCCAAGGAAAAACGATAGGAAACTTATTATCTCATCGCCATCCCCCATCGCAGCCTCGCCTCCAATATGTATATTGGTGTATACACTTACTTATATAAAGTGTATATGTATAAAAGTGTATACACTTTTACTTCATAAACGACGCTATCCGGTTCGTTTGGTTATTTTAGTTGCTAATAGACCGTTTACAAAGCTTGATAAATCGTGAATTATTCCTACTGAATATACTGAAAACCCATGAATTTTTCCTACTATCCTACTGAAAACCCATCGACAGGAAGCTTATATTTCGCGCGAAACACGAGTATCCCGCTAGTTACTTTATGTGTTTCATGGTTTTTTCAGTATGTTTCATAAAAATTGATGCAGAGTGGTGTAGGATCACCCATACTTGGGAAAAAATAACCGAATACGATCCGTTTCAGACCATTTCAAGGCCGAAAAAAAAACGGTTTGTGTATGTATGTGTGTGATACATTTGACCACTGAGCCTACGATTCTTAACCACTTTTCGTGATTCTTCTCTAGTTCCAGAATTTCAGTCTAATTGTGCTACAGACCTCGAAAATTTCAAATTTCATGACGGAAGAGAGGAATTGGATGGAGTAGTGACACAAAACCTGTTTTCTTTTGTTAAATATTTTCGAAGCCACTCAGACTATAATTCTCAACCGACTATAGTAATCCTTATTTCATTCGATCCTAATTTTACTTTATTTACATTTACATTTTACATCTGATGACGGGAAGGGGCTACAGCCAATCCTTTCAATCGCTACTCAAGCTTCTCGACCGATTCACATCATTATTTTTTCTTTCAATTAAACTATTGATTAAACTATTTCAGAACTTCTAATTTTCGTTATAGGAGGGGTTAATAGCGATAAATTTCATTGGACTTTCAGTAAATTCGTCTGATTTTTTTTATCAGCCTTGTTGTGCAACAAACCTCGAAAATTTTGACTTTCCTGTTGGGACGGTTGTTGAAGGGTTAAGACTCGATCCATTCAAGCACTACTCTTACAGATTAAATTGCCGATTTTCTTGCTTCTTCTTTTGCGATTAGGGATTTCCCTCCAGTTTAAAACATTTTTCAGAACTTTCAAATTCAAGTATGGAAGTGGGTGAATGGAGGGGATATATATTGGTAAATCGTTGAATCTCCAGTATTTGCATTTGTGTTTTCCGTTCGATTTCAATTTTCGACCAACAAATCTCTATTAGGTAATCAACATTGAAATTTTTGAATTAGCTGTCAGGAAGGGGGATGGGTGGAGATCCATTTGTACCCCTAGAATTTTAAGTCGGTTTCCGTACTTATTTGTTTGATTAAGAATATGGTCCAGTTTTAAAAAATACTACAATTTTTTATAATTTCGGTTATGTAAAAACCGGGTTATTGATGTCAGTTTAATGGATGCATCATTCACCAACATGTTTAATTGCTAGGTTCTAGTTTTAAATCATATTTTGTGTTTTCTATTTCGTATAATAAAAGTTACAGTTCACTTTTTCAATTATTCATTGTAGTGATGTTGCCAATATTAAACTGAATTGATTACAGGGTCAATATGCCAAAGCGATGATTCATTTGTAGATTCAAGGGGATATATCGATCAGTATCAGAGGTTCCTGCACAAGTGTCGCTGTGTGTTCAGCGGATTAGGAATCCGCAAACCTTCGCTGCTTCTCGTCCCCATCGGAGCCCTTTGTGCCGAAGTAAACAAGGAGCCGTCGGGCGTGGGTTTGATGGTACCCTCCCCAAGATCCGACGTAGAGGGGCGAATGAGAACCGACGAGGGGAACCGGATCGAGCGGGGGAAAATTGGAACGGGGTTAAGGGAGCGAGAAGGGGCGTGAATTGGAACTGGAGAGGGGAGGGAACAAGAGACACGGGCCGTAAAGGGACTTTAGCTTGACCAGTGTCAACTCCAGGGGAAACACCCTCGCTTGATTGACTCCTCCCTTCTGTCTAATCAGGAATAGCTTTGATCAGCGCATCCCCATTCAAATCGATCGGATCATAATCCGATCAGCAGTAACGTTTATTGCGTTGCACTTGGGAACCAAGTGTTCAATAAACGGCGATAGTCATGTTAATATCATTGTAGGTGAAACGTTTCAATCTAAACAACCCAATGGTCTCCAAAGCTAAATAGTAGAGTGTACAAATACCATCTCCAAGTCAAATCCAACCTTTTGCAAAACTAATTCAGCCTGTTCACCATTATTAGGGAAATGGCGAAAAATTGGCATAAGCAATAAATGTAGTACCAAATGCTTGTCTACCTATCATTGGGGGCTGGGCTGAAAACAAAACTCCAAACGAAGTAGATAGGTAAGTACCTATGCCAAAACCAAATTATGTTTTAAATCCACAAAAAATAATCAAAATTATGTTTTATATTTAAAAACAAAAAATTAATTTTAACGCAAATTGTGATCCTGATCAATCCAAAAGTTGAAATGCATCTGAAATTCAATAACTTGGGAATTATCATAAAATGAACGATAAACCCCGGAATTTACTAACAATGGAAAAATATTCTATTTGAAAATTTTAAAAAAGCATATGTAAGTGCATCCAAAAAATCCTTTTAGGAAACGCCTACATCACTAGGTTACTGCGAAAAAAGTTTTCGACCTGGAAATGTCTTATGATACAAAATGGTTTTAGAAAGAACATGGAAAGTTCTTCAAAAAAAAGTCCAGGCCTTGACAACGTACAAGAAACCCTTAAAGGGCTAGAAGATTGGGGCGTTATCGGACCAATATGGATTTTTCCTGAAAACGGTCCAAATTATTTACTTTTTTTTACGATTACAATGGTTTATTGAACAAATTGTACTTTATGTATATAGTAGGACCGGAACAAATTGTACTTTAGTATATAGTTCAGTAGAACCATCCTCTGATTAAGTATACATAAATACTAGCTGACTCGGAAACGTTGTTTTGCCTTATAAATTACTTCTAGTTTCTAGATAAATTGACTTGAGATAGTGCAGACAAAAAGTAGCTTACTTACTATAAGTGTGTAAGTTTGTGGTATATGCGTGAAATTGGTATCGTGCCAAATGCACTTAAAATTAATAATTTTATTACTATGAATATGAGAGTTACTGTGAGATAGCAATATGATAATTGTAAACTTTGCTACTACACTTGATACATAAACAATATCTACTGTAACTGCCGAAAACTGTGTAGGGAGTGAGACCTACTCCGTGCTCTTTACTTAAAAGTGACACCGGTATAGTGTGGTATTTTTTTAAGAAGAGGCAAATTTTACGAATCTAAGATTGACAACACTAAGCATATATCGGGGTTAAACTTCAATAATAAAAATACATTTTTATTTTCATTTAAACAAATTTTCGATTTGCCATAAGATAAGGGAAATTTTAATCGGAGTATAGTTGAAAACACTGTAATTGATCTGTTATCGAGCAGGATGGTAATGGTTAAACTACTAAAATGGCTATAAAACATAGGGGTTGGTGATTAAAAAGTAAACATTTAGGGTTGTATATATTTTGTAATGCCGCATTATAAAAAAAAGAAAAACAGCAAATTGTTGTCCAAAAATTAAGAAAAAATGTCAAGGGTGAACAACCCTTATCACTTAGGGGTGTGAAAAATAGATGTTAGCCGATCCTCAGACCTACGCATATAAAATTTGGTAAAAATCGGTAAAGCCTTTTTGGATGAGTACGGTGACTAACATTGTGACACGGAAATTTTATATATTAGAGATGTGTTGCAAGTTAAGATCACCCCCACCTCCACCAAAATCATATAAAATACGTCTTATATCCAATAACGTGATTTTCACCTCCCAAGATTAATTAATTTGTAGGACTGAAGTTGTGTCTCACTTCGACATACGCATAAAGACTTCCAGGGATAAAATAAGTAAGATTAGCGCCTTAAAATTGCCAATAAAATTCAATTTGAAGACTTTGATTTGGAAGTTTTGTCTTGTGCGACGTACGACGAACATATGACAATTTCTCGATTTTTGGATTGTATCCATCTGAAACGTAAACAACGAATTTCGAGGTGTAAACATTTGTTCAGGGTCGATTACAAAGGTTCATTATCTAAAATAACGAACCAAAAATCGCTCATCATTCTGATAGATTACATCCATGTTACGGTGTTATGAAAGCGGTATTCAGCACTCAATTCATACAAGTGTACTAAAATGGAAACGTCAGTGTATCAAATTTTAGAAAACTAGAATAAATGGCTTACGATAGAAAAAAATCCGCATTTTCTGGATAAAAATCTCCCCTGTATTCGAGGAACGAATCTGCATAATGCCAGGGAGTTGAGAAAGTCTCTTTCATTTCAGTGTTACTTTCATTTCTTCACCCAAGAGATCACGACCAAGTCCGCCGAGAGGCTTAGGGGCCGCCCGCAAGATAGCGCGGAAGTGGCATTGCAATCTAACTTTGAATCCACCGGAATCCAGCCCCCCCTACCGACCTCTGATGCAATAAAACTCGGTATAAAAGGATTCCCCGACCCCGGCGTCATATTGCCAACTTTCATAGTCGTAGAGGGGGTTTCTTCTTTCTGGTAAGACGCGTGTATTTTGACCGAGAAATCCATTGAAGAAGTAAATTGGCGGGGTCATTTCGGGATCGCTCTGTATCTAAGTTGGGACACTGGGGACTGGTTGTCCGACCAAGCTAAGGCATCAGTCCTTTGGCTGTTTAGTTTCAGTGGGAGTACTGATTTGCCAGGTTCGAATGCGGCAGGCACCAATGATTAGGGCCAAAATCTATCAAGTGTGTATACCTGTCCTGTCGTTGGACAGTTCACCTCTGATCTCGATATCACGTGAATCCAAATCGCTCCCAACCCAGGGGCGTGAGGCAATGGGAAGCCACGAGCAAAATCGTCAAACCTACTTCCGATCCTCTCTAAAGGACGGCTGGCGACGTCCGCGACACCGCCGGGTAGTCGGACGAAAACCCTAGGTGAAATTCTTTGTTTATACTTTTTACTTTGGGACACCCAAGTACGCTGGTAGGTCTGTGATTTTGATATTACCTGCCGTTTCAGAGTCCATAATGGTTTATTCTCCCATTTGAAGAGCACAACTCGAGGTTTGATCGTTAGTATACCATCAGTAACAATCTCTTTGTGAAAGATAACCGACAATCTCCTTGAAACCAAGTTTGACAGAAACGACAGGGTGGATTATATAATATCCCCCAAAATAGGCCCCAACTTCCCTGAAAATAATGTAACAAGCAACATTTCTTTATTTGACACATTTTATTTACAGTACCACTTTGTATTGCAGTCAAAATAAACCGTGCTAATGTAATAAATACTAGTACTGTCATGTGAACAATTTTTTCAGGTGTCATAACAATTTTCAAATTTTGGCAAAGTAAGTAAGTAAAGTAATCTTGCAAAGTCCAAGGTCCTTCTAGGAAAAAACGCATTCAAATCATCGAAATTCATGAAATTTATCAACTACGGTTTTCGAGATTAAAGTTTTAAAATGTCATAACTGTTTATAACTGTTCCATGATCACCAAGTCAATTTTCCTGCGTGTTTTATACTACTGAGAGCTATGTGGTGGGTATGTCCTACAAGTTTTCATCATTCTTAATGGTTTGTGAACTCGTTTCTGTAATACGTTTCAACAACCCAACGGTATTTCCGAATTTACCATATTTGAAGTAATGGAAAAGATTTTCTCACGAAAAAAATGTTATTACCATCGTCGAGATGAAAGTAGCCGTCATACTACCGAGGAAATGGGAAATCCGTTGAAATTTCAAGATGTCATCGCTGAATAACTCCTCTCCTTTATTTATCTAAGTGTGAAATTTGTATCGTGTCATTTCAAAATTGAAGTTACCTTACATGTACCCAAAACTGGGTACCAGCTGTACAATTCGAACCTCCCATGCATACAAGAGAAATTGCGTTATACTGTCATGAAAATTCCTAATTAAACTACACGTCCTTTCAGGAAGTCGTCGCCTTAACGCTATCGAAAACTTAAGGTTCCCTCAAGCGGGGACGTTTTCTCATTCGCTCACTTATACAACGGGAAGGGGAAATAAGGGATCTTATATTATTTCTCGTTGGAAAGTCAAACACAACCGACTAGATTTGGCGGGCGAAAACGAATTTGGGAGAGGGTTGGGAAATGTGTTTGGTGGAGTCCCTTTGTTCTACATCCTCCTTACTCCCTGTTGTAGTATTTTAATTTAAATTACATCCTTGTGTAGCAGTTTAACCCCCTTCAACCAAGTTTTATCACCGACAAGATCTAATCATGCGTCTTGATCACATGTGTATTTTCAGAATTTTTCTTCTCGTGTTCACGTTAAATTTATATGTCTGCTCCAAACGAGAACACGTTGGACAGCAATACCATTGGAGGAACTATTTCCAAGAAATCGCCCGACTTGACTTTGTTTTGATGGGTGTCAAAGGATGAAAAGGCCCAGTATGTTGAACAGAAAATCAAACGTGTGCAGATACTGGATGGTCTACATCCAAGAAAAAATATCTGCGAATGGAGTAGCAGAAGAGATAATGGTGCAGCTAGAGAAGGAAGGCTTGGTTCTCTTGAAACAAGACATTAGATCGTCGTTCTGACGCGTACAATATCCAAGTAGTGGCCACAGAATACTGAAATGGGTTGAAGATCCCCAAGGTTGATGGGAAATTAAAGGAACATGAGAGATTTGTGCCCAAATTGATCGTGATCATGGCACCTTTTGAGAAATTTAAGAACAATAAAGTTTCCATTCGACTCATAAAGCCCTGAATGCTGTCGGGCCAAAATTTGACATAGATCCTGCTCAATGGCTTTATCACCACAATTAGATCTCTGATTAGGCTCTATTTGGCCTTTGTATTCAGTTAAAGCAAGCCGTAGGAATTGTGTTGGACCATCTTTGGTCCTAACCAAAGGATTCGAAAAAAGTTATCGATCTTCGTCATTTGTGGGAGATACGCTCAAACGCCGTGGCAATTCCACATGACAACTTTCCCTTAGAATTGAATTCAAAACGCTTAGCTGTCGAGCGAAGTTATTGTCACGGTATGTGTTTTGGCTGAAGCAAGTGAAGATGTCTTTTGGAATTAGGGGGATTTAATTAATTATTGTTTTGTATTATTTCGGGTCCTACTGCCTGCGCCAACTGTTGATGGACAAAAGTTATTGATACCTCAGACTGAGTTCGAACTCGTGTTCTTACAACTATGGGGTGATTCCCCTGTAAGTTGAAACACTTTAACGGAATGAGCTCCTCGACTGTAGGATATAATCCTTGAAAACAACAAAACTATGTTCATTAGCCTAAAACTAAAGCATTCCAAAGACAGTTTGAGTTTGTTGTTGAGCGCCTTTTGAGCCAGTTACTTGGGATAAAATACCAAAAAATGTTTATTTAGTCGGTCAAACTGTTAGAACTTGTGTCGGATTCCGCATCCGAGTCGCACCGTGAAATTCGGTCCAGTTCCGTCGTCACGCGCCTCTCAATGCTCCTATCCGACGAGCTTTTGAGGGCGTCCGCGGGCCTTTGCCCTCTCGAACTCCTTCTCGAAGGTCCTTTTCAAAGACCCCGCGCTATAGACAACTTCTGGGCTTCGTGTCGTAAAGGGCTCAGGGTCCTGTGATATACAGCCCTTTCAAAACTTGCGGGTCTCCGCCTCCTCCTCCTCTTCTTCCTTCACGTTGACGGTCGTCAAGTTAGTCGGGATCTGACTTTTTAGGAGCTATGTCCAACTCCAGTATCCCAAAACTTGACAAATTATTAGAATTATTAGATCAAAGAATAATATTTCTAAGATGTGTTGCTCTTTTGTAAATGTATGAGTGGAACCAGGGGTTTCGAGATAGCTACAATTGTAGGAACTTATCTCCGATTCCTACAGAGGGTGGGCAAATGGAAACACGGCTCGTTGTTCTTGTCACAAGTTTAATGAACACAAAGACAATATGTTGGTTCATGGTATGATAAATTATTGCTGATAAATTATTTTTGATGCTAATAAACTGAGAATTCGATAGTTGCCAGTCACTTCCATTCCACGAGAACTGGGGCGGGGAACCGGGAGAAACAATATCTGCCCCAGAAAGACAAAGAAAAGCTGAACCAAAAGCTTGAAACCAAAATCTCTTCAACTTCTGAAATCAAGTGGTACTTTTGGTTTATTATTCAATAATAAACCATTGTAATCGCTCTGGAAAAAAAATTCTAACCCCCCCCCCCCCCTGAAAATTGCATGGTTTACGTTTCAAAGGGTGTAGAATCCGAGTCTGCAATAAAAAATTTTCCGTCCGTCCGCCGTACGCACGATATCTCCGAAACGGCTGGAGCAAAAAATCTGAAATTTTCAGGAAAAATCCATCTTGGTCCGACGACGCCCCAATTCTTGAGCCAGCTCCCTCACTCAATTTAAAGTGCCCTTTAAGGGCTGTAAAAGTTTTGTAAAATCCCTGAAAACCTCAAAACTAGTCGAATCGGCCTAAATATTTTCCTATTTGAAGAAAATACCATTAGGAATCGAATGAGCCCTTCCCCACGTCCGTAGGTCAAACCATTCCCGATGTATGGCCCGATTTATGGTGCCAACATTTGCGTTTTTTCGTTTATTATTGTTTGTTTGTAACGTAGTGATGTCTGGCCGATAGCGTCGAGTTGTAGTGAATGTGGATACTGGAGTGATAGCCTATGTGAATACTTGTAGTGTAGTTAGTAGCCGATACACGGGTTGAAGCATTCTGATAATAATATTATATATATATATATATAGGTAAATATTATATCAATATTCAATATTATTACTGGGGTAAATAAGTATTCTTTCACTGGGGTTTATTATTCAATTGGCTTGCGTTCATGATTTGAATCTTACTAAGCTTCGGAGTGTGCGTGTTTTACAGGTGATAGAGCGATTATTGAATTTCAGGAGATATGCATAGACGACGTAAATCGGTTCTCATCCAAAACACCTATTTGGATTGATCAGTTGATGATATTTGTGTCCCCCCTCTACATCTGTCTACCTTTGGCTACATCGTTTAAATTTGGATTTGGGGAAGTTTTAACGCAATACGAGTGCCAAAGGACTTGATAAATTGAAAGATGTTTTTATTGTGGGGGGGGGGGGGGGGTATTGAGGTTCAATAAAAAAACGCTGCAAATTCTTTCACTGGGGTTTATTATTCAATTGGCTTGCGTTCATGATTTGAATTTCTACTAAGCTTTGGAGTGTACGTGTTTCACAGGATAGGGCGATTATTGAATTTCAGGAGATATACATGGAGCACGTGAATCTGTTCTCGACCAAAATACCTATTTGGATTGATCAGTTGATCATATTTGTGTGCCTCCTGAAATTCAATAATCGCCCTATCCTGTGAAACACGCAGACTCCAAAGCTTAGTAGAAATTCAAATCATGAACGCAAGCCGATTGAATAATAAACCCCAGTGAAAGAATTTGCAGCGTTTTTTAATACCGAATGAATTGTTCAATAAATTAATGTCAGGGCAAGGGATACACTTGATACTGATATCATTTAATTGTTCGAAAAGCAAAAAAAGAATGTAAGCTGTTGTAACAATCATGATATGATTGCTATGATTTGTCAATTAATAGACTGAATGACCGTCAATAAATCAATTCTTCGATTGAAAATCAAGAAAGTGGTTGGTGTCTATAGAACAATCTCGTTTTACGCTTGACTACCGGTTTCAGGTTCGATGAGAAATCCTCACATGGGTTCCCATTTGTACTAAAACGCCATCTAAAATTCACTTTATTGATGGTTAGAGTTGAGAGAATCGGCTACCTACCGCTGTTGGTACGCAAGAACCCATAAATCAGACTTTATAATGGCTCCTAGCCCTGATGGCTATAGGAATCATTTCTTTGATGAATCACCCCCCAAAATCTATTGTGCTTCTGTCACTCACTCATTAGACGTGATTTGCCTTGGCGGACCACAAAAGACCCTCGTAGCTCGATTTCTTGATTTATCGGTTCAGTGGGATGAACGATCGGACTACGGACGTTACCGATGGAGAAGTTCGATTTTACTTAGGGTTTTCCAAGGTTCCCGCTCGAGCTATTGTTCGTTTCGCCTTTTGTTGAAGGTGGATGAAGTTTCGGTCCGAGCCCAGTCGAATGAACCACCTACCTCCCCTTTATTAGGGGTCGATTGTGGCTAAGGGTTGGGGGGACACTGCACCTAATCAACTTCTGTTTTCGTACCATTTCAACAGAAGCCTCGGCAAAAATCCGGAAATGTCATAGACGAAACGATAGCGCATGCTAAAAACTGGCTCACACTTTTTAGCAGAATTTGTGCCGTACGATTTGATGTTTCACAAGTCTTACTATAGAATTTCAGTTTGAAATTCAACACTTCCCAACTCAGACTCAAAGTATCTCGTGTTGAACCGAACCAAATGAAATTCGTCTTGTTCACCCAAGTTTATTTCGTCATTCCACGGTCGTCCACGTGGTTTTTTCGGATTACTGCATTGTTAGAATGGGGGGGGGGGGGGGACTCCCCGGGCAGATTGTTATTGGGGGGGGAACCTAGCGTCACTCGTGTTCTCGAGCACCTCAATCCCACATCAGTCTTTAAATTCTACATTTTCAAGACTAACTTAACACCCCAACTTAGGCTCTACGTTTCCCTGCAGACGGACATAGCAGATTTTTAATCTACGAATCTTGAAACGTAAAATGACCAAGTTTGAAAGCGTCATCTCGTAGAGCATTGTCACAATGTGGAGAATCACAGTGTTCCAAACCACATCAACGTGCCTCAAAAATCGCCTGTAGAGGTTATTCCAAAAATGGGAAAATCCCTGAAATCCTCACACATGGGGACATCACAGAAAAACGCTAATGTTAGTTCCAGACAATATCGGATAGCGATTTTTATGGTCCGTCACACGGAGACAAAATGTTTTACGGTAGTGCGTCAACCGCAACTGCCATTTTGAGCTATCCATTGTGACTTACAGAGGATATTCAAATTTCCCCTCTATCCCTCCCAGGACTGTCACAATCGTCGTCACAAAGAGGAGGAATTTTGAGGACAACACATTTTTCGACCCTGAACAAGAATGAAGTGAAAATACAGGAAAACACACGTCACCGTGACAAACTTTGTTGAAAATACTTTTGAGACTTGTTAAATTTGAGATTTTGGCAGGGGACAATCACAATGTGGATACTTTAGATCCTTTTAAATTTAATTACTCCACCCCAAATTGGGAAGATCAAAATTTTGAAACATTCAAACATTCAACACACTCTCCAGATCAATTTTTTTTTTCGAATCGTTTTTATCTATTTTTGTTGGAAGATGTAAATTTTTGAACCTTGTCGTCAATTTCATTTTCTAGTGGTTCCCTTTTTTTGAAAATGACAGGGGGTTATATAGAAAATTCGCTATAAGAATACAAATCCTCATTGTTGAGAATAATAAAAACCGTGGCCAAAGCATGTTCCGTGGTTCTTGAATTTTGGATTTAAGCAATTGCGTCGAAGCGGGGTCCCGAGTTTTACTTAAGGATTTTCATTATATTTCAGTTTAACGAACGCCCTTACTATGAAAAATTCATCATTTGATGATTGAGTAAGTAGAACTCAGAGGTATGGAAATGTGTAGGTTGGAAACCCTAAGAGCCGTCTCTTCATATCTATTAATTATCGGAGAACCGGAGTGCACTTCGAACCCGATTCATGTTTGACGCATAAAGGGGGCGTAACCCGAATCTACCAAATAGAAACGGCCGACCTCAGGGAGCCCGGGGCGCCGTAAATCACGGTTACCCAACTCCCAGGTGGATCCGTTGAACGGAAAATGCAATCAAGATCTAATTAACGACGGATATTAATTAGCATTGAGGTCATCAACGCTCCACCCTGCGATTTCGCCCGTGAAAAGGCATTCCGGAGGCCTGGTAAGACCCTCAAGGGCGCTGAGAGGTCTCGCTGGCTCATCTCTCAAACTCAAAACCGCGTCTGCCGATTCTCCCCTTGCCCCCCGATCCCGGTCTTTATCTCTTATCAAAAGATGGGATTATCATTACCGACGTCCCTTTCCCTCTTCACGCGAGCTTTCAATCCGAGGAAAAGCGGTTGTATTGACCCAGAAGCCGGTGGGGGAGAGAGAGCCCTCATTAAATCTCCCTCCTCGGGTTTCAAACTCATCATTGTCGCTCGGGGTCTTGGAATTGATGGGATTGCTAATCTCGGCGAGTCAAACGGAGCGCGAGTTTAAAGGTCGTTATCGAATCACTTGGGAGTATTGACTGAAATTGGCTCGCGTGCCAACAAATCAACACTTTTGACTCGAAACAAGAAGTTCAGACTGTTTGATTTCTAATAAACGAATACCTAGCAGTGAACTTGCTCAAAACGTCAAACATTTTACCATTCGAGTCTACCCGTACTATTAGAAGCTCTGTCTCCACTTCTTGGAAGTGAACAATAAATTGTTCTCCAAAATAAAAATTTTGACTCGAAACAACAAGTTCAGACTGTTTGATTTCTAATAAACGAATACCTAGCAGTGAACTTGCTCAAAACGTCAAACATTTTACCATTTGAGTCTACCCTTACTATTAGAAGCTCTGTCTCCACTTTTTGGCGGTGAACAATTAATTTTTCTCCAAAATCAAAATTTTGACGCAAAATTGAGCTTCAGATCATTTTAAACAACTTTTGTTTCTTGTTTATCTGGCTGTGTGTATCCCTATGTATTCACAGATCTTTGTAAAAAGCCGAATGTCTACAGTTTTCACTCGATTTAGATGAAATTTTGAGTGAATGCGATTTAGGCTGTAATTGGTCTTCTATGAGTTTCATTGCTCTGAAATCAATATGTCAGTCTGATCATGCGTAAACGTGATATTCACCAGGCATCGTTTTTCAGGTTGCAATGGTTTGAAAGCGCTCAAATTTTCAGGGTAGTTGAGAAAAAATATGATAATCTCAAATCAATTTCGACTCCATTGTGTATTCAGTAGCTGCTAATTCTTATAATTTTAATTTAATTTAGTTGAAAATTTCACGTAACGTGCAAATTAAGCTGTAGATAGCCCTGTATGAGTTGCATTGTTCTGCAATACATCACTCTGAGCAAGCATAAACTTAGAATCCACCTATCATAAGTTTCTCTGGTTGTAAGGTTCCGATCGCACTCTAATTATTAAGGAAGATGGGAAAGAATTATCTTCTGATCCCATATCAATTTCGACACGATATTTTCATCATACTATACGACGTAGAGTTAGTGTGGCACCCGCAATACACGTCCACTAACCTTTTGAAGGCGTTGATATCAGCGGGAACATTCTGAACAACATTCGGTTCGTGTCAGTCTGTCTGTCTCTTCGCATGTGTGTATATCTGACGATGTATCCACAGAACCTTGTAATGGTAATATAATGTGATAATAGTAACAGTAATAGTAGTACTCGTAAATATGGTCCCGTATCAGTTGCATTGCTCAGTAAGCTACAACAGTCTGAGCATACGAAAAAGTAAAATTCACTCAGTTATTTTCCAAGGTTTTACATAGTTATTGTAAGAATTTTAGGGTGCTATGGTAAAATTTCCAAGCTTCTAACATTATACCTACTAAACGATTGACTCCATTTTTTTTGCAGTTTCGGTAGAATCATATTTCACGAGATGCTGGTATTTTCTTAGGCCTCGTTCGTTCATGATCAATTTGTACATGTTTCAATCTTCATCTGTATAAGTACCAATTACAGTATCCTGCATGAAAAATCAAATTTCTGAACCATCAGTTAATCCGGGGATTAGCTTTTAACTGCTTCACTTCATTTTGAAACTCAAAACCTCAAATCATATTTAATTTAAATGTTCAATGACATCACTTCCTCTCCCCTTTACGCTTGCTTCAACCCCTCTAGAGGTTTCAATCTCATCATTGTCGCTTGGAGATTTTGATTTGATGAGATTGGAGAGTCAATCGGAGCGTAAGCTTACAAGTCGTTATAGAATAACGAGGTGGTGTTGATTGGAATCTGCTTGCATGTCAGCTTATCACACCTGCGAAACAAGGTTTTGATTGGTAAATCACCGTTTATATTTCACGACTCAATTGAAAAGTCTTCCAAGAGCATCACTGATTTCATCCCATTTATTTCGGTTGGACTTAGTGACCTCCATATTGCGTCTAAATAATTGGCTTCCAGAATCATTTTATTGTTTGTTGATCATTTTCAATTCGCTTTTTCTCTCACAATATTCTGTTACCTATTCTGATACAAGTGCTGAAAAAAATTATGGATTTTAATTTTAAAAATGTCAATAGAAAAAAATTTGATGGAAATTTGTGTTCAAATTCACTGTATAGGTTTGAGTTCTAACAGAAAAATTATTGTTGATGAGAATTAGGTATCACCTCATGGGGGTTTCAATTAGTAAAACAAGATTCATGAAGAAAACGACAAATAATGGAGCGTGTCTGTTTCGTTGAAACCAAATGTTGCCACGTTGAATCGATTTTTCACGTTTAGGTTGTCGGCTCTTCAAGTGACGCTAGTTGTTTGAGTTTAAGTTAGCTTCGATAACCAAAATTACTATCGCGTTTCAAATATCAGATTCAAATAGATACAAATATATTACACAGGTACGACTCACCTGATTTCAGTAGAACGGGTTTCTAATAAAGAACACCGTTTAAGATTCGAATGGAATGATGTTATATTGAAACTGGAGACGAAGACAGTTTCACACTTTTAGTACAGGGAAGGTCGAGCTAGCAGAACGGAATGAGTGCGAGAGCGCTGCAAGCCACACTCGCAGGTGTGCAATGCCATCAGAATCGTGACAAGACCATCATGATCTTAAATGATTATGTTGAGATATTCGCGTGATACAAAATAGAAATAATATTCTATACGCTAAAATACAAACATATCTTGATACACATATCCATTTATGTGGTGAGGCCAAACTAATGATTTTGGGCTGAACTAGGCACACAATGAAAACATATGAAATAGATTCTGGAAGTTACATGGAACTATTTCCGTAACAGCAACATAGAAATAGAGTTGAGAACACATCCATTTCTCGTCATAGGTCATCATCGATAATAAACAAAATAGCTAAATCATCAATGTTACATAAAGCACCTAAAGTACCTGATGCAATAATGATAAAGTCGATCGGTTGGTGTCGTCGGGGGATAATGCCTGTCGATCACCTTCAAGACGAGAAGAGTCATAGAGGTGTTTTATAAATTCGATCTGTCCGACCTACTGCTGTGTAACGAGGGCACGTTAAGAAGACAGCACAGCCTCCGAAGTACGTCCCACAGTTCGTATTAAAGGATTCATTCATGAGATTCCTTCTAGAAGACTTCCTTACCAAGGGCATCAGCCTCTTCTTTCCCCAAATTCTCACGTGTAAAGGGATCCACTACAGTGCCACCATTGCTTCTTAGTACCACAACTCCTTTCTTGGAGCACATCATGTGTGATTGTAACAACATTTAATTCAACAGGCGATATTCAGCCTGTGGGGATGAACCCAAAGGTACGAACTGTAGTGAGCGAGATAGAGGCCTCAATGGATTTGAAAGTCCTTCCAAATTAATTATTTTCACTGTACAAAACTAATAAATAATTTTCATCCCAGGGTAGGTATTCTGCATCATAGATATAATTTGAAAGAATAGATATATGGATAATCGATCCCAAGAACCAGCTGGTTTCGATACTTACGGGCGAGATCAAATAATATTTGTTAAAATTTTGACAAAACCATCTTTTTTAAATTGGGTTTAATAAACTCTAGTCTGAAGTAAGTATACCAGTAAAATAAAATAGTCATTAAAAATGTCTTCCTCGCATGTAGAGAATGGATCCTGAGGAGCATGGAGTGCCGAGGCCGCGATAATTCAAAAGTAAAATGAAGCGAAAATTTCAAATTTTATTTTACATAATTTGTCAGCAGAACAAGAAGACGATCCGAATAGGCTGAGAATTGCTCTCGGTGAAAAGCAAACAATGACATCTTCGTATTTTTCAATTTTCGCCTCCTATTACTTCGTAAGTTACACTGATACACCAAAGCAAGACGATAATTCGAAGCAGACGCCAAAAATGTGGGATGGCAGGTTTTCGTTTACTAACCAGCTTCGGTGTTTGTATTTTACCCTTATTGAAACGTTATCTGTAATGTTGCTTGTGGCGGTTGGAGTTATTTATTTCTTGATCGATTACAAACATTTATTTTTTCATCACCTCTTCATTCCACCAACGAAAAGTTCGTGCTATCACTAAATTCCTTTCGCGACCGACGGATTTCCCGTGAATATTTCAAGTTAATTCGCTCCGCGACAATTCGATATCTCACTTCTTGAGTTTCAAAGCTTCACTTATCGCTGAATTCCAAGCAGTCTTTTTCCTCCGTTCCCTTCGAACACAAAGTGGTGTCGATATAGCGTAAAACTGGTGTGTGAGAGGAGGAGGGGAGGGGGGGCTGAAGAAGAAGGGAGATCTTGAAAAGTAGCTCCCAGATTATCGGCCTCGAACAACGAAGGAAAGTCGAAAAACTCCCGTAAATCGCCATAACTTGGGTTTTATGGCCTGCAGAAGGGGTTGAATATTTAACAATCCCCTTCCGAACCCCTCCTTCTAGGGTAGTTCTTCCTCCCTTAGCTATAGAGCTAATACCAGTTGCCTCAGTTGGCAGTAGTAGTAGAAAACAGAAAATCCTTCTTTTTTTTTCAACAGCGAGAAAAAGAGAAAAAAAAAGTTCTATTCCTTTTCTCTTCGGAGCAGGATAAAACGAAGGGGAGAGGACCTCTCCATTTCCGTAATATAATTCCTCCAGGGTAAATTAAATTAGCCATTCGAGTGACGGCGATTCCCTATGCAAACCTCAGAGTCGTTTTGTGAACTTCCACTTCCTTCGGGAAAGTTTGGAAGCTGAAGAGAAAGTTGATCGCCGGAGAAGAAAAACAATCGGAGGGGAACAGAGCGGCAAAAGAGACAATAAAATGAATAGAAAATAAGAGAGGAAATAAGAGGAAATAATTGATGGCGTCAAATTACTCGGTGGAAAAGTTGTTTTTAAAGTTGGTGGTGTCGGCGAGGGGGAAAATATATTTATATGTATAAATATTACGTGACAAGAATCAAGGATTAATAATTTCACTATTGGCAGCCCTTTGGTTTATTCTGTTGCCCTCAACGACTTAGGTTATCTTTAAATATTAGACGTTTATCGTGTGTTAAGAAAAACGTAAGAAAAAATTTAAACTTTAAACGCTTTATAATTTAAATTTAATTTCCCTCCATCCTAGATTCCCATGCAAACGAGCAGCGTGAAGGGGGCGTGAGGACTACATAATGATCAGCCTTCGAGACGGAGACTTACTTAGTGAGTGATGGAGTTGTCCTATTTGCTCCTTCCGATGGCTGAGGAGATTATGCCCGCAACACCCTGGGGATATTCTCAGAGAGATCAGATTTATGCTCAGCGGTAGCACTTCAAGAATTGAGAAGAGGGAACAGGCGCATCTGACAAAGTTGGCAGCCATGTCCTGAAGAACGATGTACTTAAATATTATTTTGGTGGACATCGAATAAATTGGGCGAGTTATCCTTATACAAGTTGGTGAAATTTAGTGTGTTATTTCTACACCCCTAGCAAGAATTCACTGGTTTTTCTACCAGTTGAACTGCCAGTAGGTGAAATCACTGAGTGCGATGGTGATGGTAGCTGGTTAAAAATTCTATTTCCAAGTTTACTTGCTCAGAAATCAACTTGGTAGCTAGTGGATATCACCGGTATTATTGTTCTCTTGAAGTGTTATTATTTAACGAAAAGCTAATGCAGTCCAGTAAGTTTATCACCTCCATGTCAGTCAAGAAAAAGCTAAGAAATTCGTACCGTGGGGCCGCGATGAAAGCTGACAATTTGCCTTATTCCATTTGCTGATTAGCTAACTAGCTGGCGAACTTCAAGCCTCTACATGTTCTTACTTCATACTAACTAACATCTGGTAGCTTTGCAGTGAGTTTAGTTGCTACTTGCCTGTGAGCTTTCAGGTAAGAACTTCAGCTACTTAGACAGTGAATATTGCTGGTCACAAATTCCATCGAACCTCCTCAGAAGTCAACTAGCTGGCAAGCTGAAACCACTTTTTAGCTTCATCGGTGTCTCTTGAGACAGTAGTAGCTTTGCCTGTCACTTTTTACTCGTGAACATCAGATATTGGTGCAGTTACGACGACTGATTCCTAAAGAAGTCATTCCTTTGCTGCGTAGCGTTCCCTAGCTTAACCCACTAGTTAGTCTCATTGCTGTTAGTTCAGAATGTTTTCTTATCAACATACAAAAGCTGTACAATGGGCTTGCAGGACCTCTAAGAATCCAAAAAATTAGCTGATGGAACATAGATGACCACGAGGCATGAATTGCTTGGAGGCATCAAGTTTCGAATATTGTCCGGTACTATCTCGTATCCGCGCCCCTTTCGTTGAACACTTCGGTGACAAATTTCTACATTTTTTCCCATCGATCATAGTAACTTTTCACTCCAACTTGATGTGCTAGAAATGATTTCCTCAAACCCACTGTGTAAGGGTTTTTCTCTGATTGTATGACGATTTCATAGAAGTTATGAATGTTTACCAACTTCGGCTTATCTCGGGAACAGACCTCCGATTTTTTGTGTGAAGGTATTTTAGAGTTGTTCGAACGAGTTTGAGATGATTAATTCAAGTCTGGATACCCAAACATGGTAATTAGTGGATCTCATCTTACTCCATTGAACGAAAAAAGTTTATTTTGAGTGCACTGTAATAGTTATGAGCGATTGATTTACAATTTTGTTTACCTGAAGTTTTGATCTCATAAGAGATTTGGTTCTCAACTTTCATTCTAGAGTTAGTCAATCATATATTTATATTGCAGCCGGGTGATTCCATCTTTCGTTTCCATCACTCAATTTTCTGACGAGAAATTCGCTATATCTGAGGCTTTTGCCTGTATGATCCTTAGTTTCCCGTATTGAAGGGATTTTTTTTCTTTTCCGAGGAAAAGTTCTGAAGACGGGGAACGAGCCGAAACGCAAGACGGGAGAAGGGTTTAAGCCTCTTTTGAATGTTTCCTCCCTTTCAGGTCGTCGGGGATAAGGAAAGAGGCGTTCGTAATCTCGTTCTTCAGACCGGAGAGTGAAAAACGAGCTCGAGAGAGGAACGTCCGAAATGAATGGGGTTTTTATTGCAGGAGTGCTCGGCAACATTGCTGGGCGAGTCCCCTCGCTTTTTGTCTTTTATAGGCGACTACCTCCCCATAACGTCGCCGGGAACCGCGAAATCCTTGCTCGTATAACGCCCTTCCTCGAATGTCGGAGAGGAGTTCGGCATAATGACAGGGCCTCACGCTGAGTGTTTATGCCGCGAATAGTATTCGCCCTTTTAGTTGCAGCCGTTTGAAACGGTGGGCAGTTTGGGATAATGAGGTGGAACGGAATAGCGAGGGAAAACGGTCCTCCTGTGGAAATAAGGGATGCAATGAATATAATTACGAAGAAATTAGGGAATGGTAATGGGAAGTGGACGTTATGGGTGCCACCCATTGTTACAACGTGTGTTTTATCACACGGAAGGGGGTTTGGATGTTGTATTAACCCCTTCCACGGGTTGTGCCGATTAACGAGCAACACTCAGAAGCTAGAGAGCTTCAAGAATACTCTCAGACGTAGCAGTTTCAAGAAGAGGAGAGAAGAACTATCAATTCCCATGGCAGGTTCAAAGAAACAGCAGGATTTGAAGGTATGTACGATGTTGGCCACGACGCTAGGCGTTAGATTGTGCTTTAGCAGAGTTCTCTTGCTTCAAATCGTTGCGAATAACCTCGTTTGATGGAGCAGCCCTAAAAACTGACGTTGAAAGGTTGATGACGGATTTCATTGGTAATAAACGTGCAAATATCCGGGATGGGACGGAGGTTTCCAACTCGTATACCTACGCTATATTGCGAG
Source organism: Creontiades dilutus (assembly GCA_031894815.1). NCBI lineage: Eukaryota > Metazoa > Arthropoda > Insecta > Hemiptera > Miridae > Creontiades > Creontiades dilutus. Next base: position 2,647,246 of record JAVIWC010005620.1, read on the forward strand.
TTAGACCCCAATCCCAACTGTAACAATGCCAACGTGTCAGAGATATGGACCGTGCCTTAGCCGCGTTTAGCTATTCAAATCATAGAAGTATTGTGCCTGAACTTTAAGGTACACCTTTTCACACTTACAGCAGTACAGTGTTCATTATGGTGTAAATCCTTTTCATTTGTTGACGTATCCATTCCTGGTCTCGGCCTAGTTCTTTCGACCTTGATTGAACAATCATCCACCTTCATAATTCACCAGATCGGTGTTGAATGAGCTTAGTTTTATTAACTTGTCGTGGCCGTTTAGGGTAGTACGCATCCAATTCTGACGAAATCTTTCCCGATTCACTGTTAGGATCTGTGATTCAAATTCATTCACACTGTATCATGTCAACTAATAACATCATTTTGTTATTTATACTGTTTTACGTATCATTTGTAACCAATATTGATCCATAAATTAATTAAATCCCACAAAAATTGTAGATTAACAGGGTCGTTCAAGGAGTTATTCACTGAATTCAAAAATTCGTTGATAGTTTGAAATTGTGGATCATTGCATCAGTAGCACTCTGTGGAAAACTAGTGAGTGAAGAGTGGTTGTAACTGCTGTTCTTTCTCGTCTGAGTGTTCGTTAATATCTGTCGATGGATCGGACCCGCACAAGACCTAAAGTCTTTTCATTTATCCTCCATTGACGGCAAATTGTTCCAACAGGGCTTCTGCGAGTTTGCAGATTTCATACCGCGTTGACAGCAGTCCGACTGTTAAAATGTCTGTTTGAACTAACCAAGGGTCATCATTTCACGGATTTCTCATAGTAAGACAGGCGCCGAAGACCCAGAACTTGGACGTAGGTTCTGTAGCGCCTGATTTTGATTAGGAGCGACGTCCTTGTTCTGTTTACTTGCCGGTGTATGTTTTGGATAGACGGCAAACGAGGTTGCGTGCCATATGGGGGGTTTACACCCTTCCCCTCCATTTAACCCCGTCCCTCCCCTCAAGCCCCCATTTAAACCCCTTCCCTCACCACTTCCAACCCCCTCATTTAACCCTTCTCCATCTCCTCGATCAACCCCCGACCCCATTCCGAACCCCTCGCGCCCCCGTGTTACACATGGTATCGCTAAGGGTAGGGGGACGGGGGTAGGTTTATACCAAAGGGGGTGGGTTTGATCGATCCTCGGGAACCCGTTTGTTGTGGGTGCGTTGCCATGGATCCAACCTTGCGGGGTGTGACACCTGCCTTTCATTGATTTACCATTTTCTCTTTTGGTTAATGGACACCTTCGAAAAACGGGGAAAAAACGATGACTCAATCAACCGGTATTTGCTCAGTCCCATCATGCAGACTAAGTCACGACATTTCTCGTCGTTCAGACATGCGTTCAATAAATATTGACAACACATTGCAAACTATTGTGTTGTTCTATGGAATAGTAAATACCGTTTTCCATTTAAAATTAAAATAGACAGACCGAACACCGAAATCAGAATAACAAACATTAGATTTCCTTGAAGTTAGTATTCACTTAATACGAGTGCGTATGTCAACACTCTCTGAAAGCAGGTATTGGAATCAAAAAGTTTGGAAGTTAGATCGTTGTTTCTACCTGTACATACCAGATATCCTGTTTACTTATTCGAATTTCTAATTGTATTCTATTGTATTTGTTTCCTCCACCTTTGTCTTCAATCTCTCCTTTGAACCATCTATTGTACAACGCCTTCCTTATAACATGTTTCTATTCTGGCAATCAGACAAATTTGTGCAGATATGATCACAATCTAGGGCTCACAGTCTTCACAACATGACAGTTTTGTTTGAAATATTCCAATACCCTCAGCATTTGTGCTTCAGACAAACTTCTTCGTAGCGTCAGACAAATGAAGCAGAACCGCGGCGATCCTGTGGCATTTTCGGAAAGACTGGGCCGGTTCCACCAGTTTTTAATCAATGTTTACTCAATAAACGGAAGATCTCAGCTGTTAAACAACATGTTTGATTTCATCAACTCCGGCTCAGACAAATCGAAAAACACGCTAAATCTGCTAAACCGAATCTGCGTGGTTAGCCTCCTAAACAACGATGAAAAACAGTTCACCATGGATCAAAAAGAGAACGGTGGATTTCAAGGTGGACAATATTGATTTCGTGCCGAGGCTCTACTATTTATTTTTCACAGTACCTCCTCAAACTTCTGCTCATATTTTCCCGAACCCGAAACCCCCTCTTCCCCGTTCATGACTAGGCGATATGCATATAGGTAACAATAACAAAGATATCTCGGTGAAACCAGAACAATATTAACTAACAAATTACGAACGTAAACGATACTCTATTTGTTGACACTATTAAATACAAAAAATAGGGAGTATCTCAGTTGAAGTAGTAAAATAACAAAAACGATACTGGAGCGAAAATCGAAATTTGTTGGTTACATCACTGTAATATCGTTATCACCCACATTTTGCGGAAAGTTCCTCCTTGATGTCATCTAAATTAATGTTCATGCAATTAATCGACGTAGGAGTAATGCTGTGATGAGTTTTGGTGATAATATACGACCCACTTGACGCGATAACATCTAATGTGCAATATAGGTAAAACGTAAAATAATCCAGTTTGCAGAAAGTACTTCCGTACCTCTTTCGATAAAGATGTGTCATTATTAAAGATACTTTGTGCATATGAAGTGGAGTTCCAGAGAACATACTCGGAGTTCCAAGAGGAAATATAGATCACCTGATTCTTAAAATAATATAATAAATTATTACATATTTGAGAAATTAATAAATAACAAAAGTAAATTTCCTCGAGTATAAGCCAAGAAGATGAGCGAGTTTTGCGCCGGATCATCCGTTCTCCCCTACGGCATGTGCCATTTCCCTTCCACAAGGCCACTTTCCCTTTTCCTCCTGCAGCTCAGAGACCGGCGGATCGATCGACCGGGAAATTTCTTATTACCGGAAAAACGACGTCGGGGGCCGAAGCGTGATTGATGCCGTCCGATGGGACTCGCCCTGGGCCCTACCTCATTCAGCCTTCATTGCCGGGAACCCTCTCGCCTAAACTCATCATAGTCTCTTTTCCTATTTCCTCCAGTTAAACCTTAGGGTTACTGGTATGCGATCGCGTTGTGCACATAGGTACCAATTCTGGCATTTCTCTGTTAGCCAAGAGCCTATTCTGTCACTTCCTACTCACCAGTTTCTGTTTTGATCGTGATTATATTTGCTTTTTGCTTCTGAATCAGATTTCATCACACGGACATAGGAGTATTTTATGGATAGTGTTGATGGAACATAAGATAAACCTATATTTCTTTATTGTCATTTCGCTTTAACCAAATTTTCACTCAAGATTAGGGCATTAGGGGAATTCAATCCTCCACAACATTAGCACAAACACCTGTTAGCCATGTGCCTACTCTGGAATACCCTGCCCTCCAAAATTACACCGTACCATGCAGCCATGTACCATATCTTATCTCTAAAATCCATCAGTGGATTTTCCTACGGCATCCAGTTGTACCTCTGGACACGTGTACGTGGTCCACATTCACATAGTATGGGTGAAATCTCGTCATTTCTCTCAAGCCAAACGGTCTGGCGTACTTACTTGCCAGTCTATCGGTGGATTGTTTTTTATTTTTGGTCTATTGCATTGTGCTAGATATTGCCACAGCATCAAGCAGTAAGAGTGAGGATGGAACATAAAATATCACTATATTCCAACACAGTGCCATTTCCCTTCAACCACAGCTATAAATTAAAGTACGGCTGATGTAACCCAGTCATCCGCGTCAGTAACTGAAAATCAGCAGCTTAGCTGTTAGCTTACCCTGGAATACTGCTTCGGAGCTTCGGGTTTCGATTGCGTTCTGTTTCTTATGTCACCATGGATCGTACTATGCCTCAAGAACCTCTTAGTGTCATTTCCTATTTCATCCAGTCAAAATTGGGGTAAGTAAGAGTTCGCGCTCCAGTACTTCATATCATATGCGTGAGATCTGGCCGTCTCCTATAACCCAAGATCTCTGCCGTTTTATACTCGCCAGTCACTTTTACTTTCAATGTTTCACTTTTTTGTCATATCGACAAGCTCATGAAACTAGTACTCAAGCGTCTACTGTATCCATAATCCTGCATTAGTGGTAGTAATCTCGACTATACCAAGTTGCCATGCGAATTCTCGCGTCTGTCAAATGTCTTCGAGCGCAAATCGTGAATCCCCTTTCCAACAATCACCGCTTTCCTGCCCCATCACTATCACTTCCCTCCCAAATGTGGGCTAATGACTAACAACCGTCTGAGAGTCCATTAACACCCAGCTCCTGAGCTTAGAGACAAACTACAGATCAAAACCTCTCCGGTGTCACTAAAGCTCCCATCGGGATGAATAAAGGAGGCGAGATTCCTTCTGAAGGGTTAGAAGATTGTAATTGATTGAGGCCTCGGTTAATGCGAGTGATGGATGAGAAAGGTTACAGAACGTAATGGGGTTGCTTGCATAATGGGCGCGGCAGGCCGACCCCCGCGCTGCCTGCCGGATCGTCCCGACGTTAATGGCACCCCCTTTCCGTCCTCCCTTATCGCGAGTTTCCTTTTCCAAGATCTTTGTTCCTGAAGATGGATTTTTTTTCCTTTGCGCTTATGATGCGAGAGACTTGGCTACGGCATCGTGGCAGTCGCCAGGCTGTGGATGAGGATCAGGGATAATAGATTTAAATGAACTCTCCGAACGAAAAATATTCCGCTTAGAAAAGGAACGCCCAACTATAAAAGAAATCCTGGATAAAGGGTTGGTTGTTATTCAAGATGGATTGCCAAGATCCGTCATCTCATAGAAAGATGAATTCGTTATTCAAAGAACACACAATGTTTGAGATGAAACATAAAATTCCTATTACCCTTTTGAAACGTTATTTCAAAAATCATTCAGTACTATCACTAATAGAAATAAGATTTCATATCAATCTCACTGTTCATTCAATTATTACAATGTTTCTAATTACTACTTTTTTGTTTGTTTCAGGTAAGCATCTATTTTGTGCATCTGTTAGAAACCTTCACTTTCGAGCTAATTGGTAAGTAAATAAACTTCGTAAATTCTGGAATTTCATCAGGCATTCAGCTCCTACAATTTCCTGACCACGTTTCGTGAAGATCTACTAAACAACCAAAACACAACTACTGACAAATTTGCTTCAAAAATCTATAACAGCTTTTTGAAACTTGTTTAAAACCAAGTGCGTTGAAGAATATTATTTATATAATGTTCGATTGCCATTAGGTTCCTAAACAGCAATTTCTTTTCACCCATAATGTTCGAATTACCAATCAATTACCCGTGAATATTTAAGAAAAAATAATGCAAATTACTGGACTAAGGTTTATTATTTATATTTTAGATGGCCCACCCACCTAAATCTCGCATCTATGTTTATTAGACCTAGTCTGTAGTAGTTGCATTATATTATGGATTATATAAACCTCGGTGAATCACTCATCCATAGCTTGTAGTTTTTTAGCAATGTCATAAAAATAGCTCTATTCATATTTCAGCATTTTAGACCGATTAAGTGAGAAAGTAGCCTCAAGGGCCCTTCAGTTGATCAGTGTGTCTCCATACTTCTAATTGACTTCCAAATGCTTCAAAGACGGTATGATAACAAAATAAAACCTAAAAAAAAAAAACCAAAGTAACTCCCTCAAATATTTTCTGGTCCCTCAGTCCAATACGAAAGCTGTTGTCAAAATTTCCGCAATACTGATTTGTACTGCATTTTGGCACACATTTGAAACCCAAAATGAACAATTAAAATTACTCAGATGAAATCAAACCAGCATACCTACCTACGCCCCCTTGTTCCCAAATATATAAGTAATGAAAAACTCGATTTGAAAAGTAACTGTTTAAAACAACTTCCATTAAAGTTATATCAGCTGATTCGATCACCACAATGCACTAGGAGATCTTTACTATGTCCAGATCAGATTCACATTCGTGTTGACGTTTCTGTCAAAGTTCTCGCTCTTAAGGGGAACGAATGTATTATTTTTTAACTCTTTCATTGCACCGAGTAAACTCATTAACAATATTAATATGTGTTAGATTCTCAAACCCTAACAACACTAAATCGTAATGATTAGAGAGAGAATCAACAGAATAATAAAACTTCAAAATAACTCCAAGAAAGAAGAACACTTTCACGGACAATTTTTCAGAATAATATATTTTTCGAATAAGTACCAACAACCGTCATTGAAAACCATATGGAAATAACAGCTGATGAAATGAATTTGGAGAATATCTGGCCGAGACACCAATTTTGACTTTTAAAAATAATTATTAATTATTAATGAACAAGTTCGCTGAAGCGAACAATATGATTTATTTAACTAATATATATAATTTCAGGGTTAAGGTTCACAACTTAGTCCCATGTCTTTCACAACTTTCACAATCACTTCCTACACAAGTTCATGTGGTTTTACGCGCTTGTGGCGACGAGTTATATCTTGTTCATTCAGAAGCTTGACAGCTTCCTCATTTACATGATATTTGAGTCTGTTAAGGTGAGCAGTAGCTCGCTTTCTAATAACTCCATCCACGGTGTCAACTCGAAGTTCACGGTGGGGGCCATCGGCCATCGTTTCGGACCCGCAACTGCGCTCCATACTCCCAAACTGGCTTTAGTACTTGATTGAACAGTAGCAGCTTGTTACCAATGGTCATGGTGGATCTCCGGCCCATTAGCCAATACATTCTCCTACGTTTTAACACGAGTCCAGATTTCTTTTTTTTTTTTTTTTTTTTTTTACGTGTTCTTTCCACCTGAGCTTAGCGTCAAGCGTCATGCTCAGGTGTTTGGCTTCATTCGCGTAGGGAATTACCACGTTGTTGAGGAAAGTAGGGATGTAGATGACTTTCTGATTGATGAAGTCAACATGCACTGACTTGCCCTCATTCGAGCTGATCGTCCATTTTGATGTCCAGACATTTATTTTAGAGAGGGATTCATCAAGTTTGAAAATTGATTCGTTGTTGCTATCACCCACTACCAGGACTGTAGTGTCATCTGCAGATGTTGCTGTTGTGTTTATGTCTACATCTGGTAAGTAACTGGTATAGTACAGGAGTGCACAGGAGGTACAGTAGTGGGCCTAATACATTTCTGTGGGGTTCACCAGCGAGGAACGGATGTATGAACGTAAAGCGGTGGTTCGAATGGCCTCATTTGGTCCATTGAAGGGATATAAGTCGATAATGACATAATAATTACAAGCATTGCCTTATTTGAAAGTTTTAAATATTCATGATTTGTGAATATCTCAGCCCTTTGAATTCACCCTTTAGAGGTTGTGAAGATTGATGCCGTCGATTCGGATCCATTCATAGCCCTTTTTTATAACACACTTCATCAATAATTCATAATTTATAGTTTCATACATTAACCTTATCACAGCAGTTTCAGAGAGGAGCTCCGGAGGATTCGGTTTTTTATTCTATTCCCGGACTCTACACATACCAAATTTCGAGCGAAAAGAAAAACACGGAGGTTTTAGAGAAAATTTAATGTATTTCCACAAAATTAGAGAGCTTTAAACGACGAAGCGATTCCGACGGTGATGTCGTAATTAGTAACACAAAAGTTATTGTACTTTTTTCTAAAAACTGTGTTTTTTCGACATGGGTTCTCTTAATTTCGTTGGAGTCGATTTAGTGCGTATTTTGAGGATTGAGTTGAAAAAATATTCCCTTAGTCAATCAAAATAATAAACCAGAATAAGAAAATTTTGTAGTACGACCATTCTACAGTTATGGACATGAGTGTTATACTTTGAACAGCTGTTCTTCTATCATTCAATTTTGCCGTCCTTGTTACATATCCTCGTATACTGGCGTTGTTGTGAATTCGTGAAACTGTTCTAGCAGTATTAACGAGTACAGTTGGTAAATTGTTGAATTTATTACCAGAAGTAAAACTGGAGTCGCCCGACTAATTCCAAATTGAGTCACCCAGGAGACGCCCAAACAGGGCCAACTAATCGAGAACGGGCCCGTTCCGCTCCGCAAGTTCTTATTAGGACTAATAGACCCGGTTTAACCCCGAGACTCATTAGAAAAGCGTCACCTTCCCGAAGTCTCTCCCTCCAAGTTTAGTTGGGGAGGAGGAAAACGACGGTTGGGTAGTTGCGAGGGTTCTGTAGTTTGAAGGTCGGGTGGTCCGGGAGTTCTCCAGCTCGGATCTTATCCCAGAGGTCCTCTCCGAGGAACGGAACTCGCCCGCGTTCCCATTAAGACCTTCAGACGTCGTCGAGCTGTAGGGCCGAACCCGGCGAAATGCGTGTTTTGTGTTCATTACGAAGTTCGCGATCTCATGGGCGTCGACTACCCCCTTCCACTGAGCATTCCCATTCAGTAACCTCAGCTACACACAATATCGGCCACCCTATGAACTTCGAAAGCTTTCCTCGAGCCTACCAATACGATCATAACAATATCCATGCGTTTTCCCCCGATTTTAGGGCTCTAAGTAAATCGGGGCATCAAATTAAGATGAACAGTATAGTTGGTACCTAAAACAGTCCTAAACATCATTGTTCACTCTAGGTATTTGTACAAGAACAAGGTAATATGAACAGCAGGTTTGTTCATACAATCATATCACAGATTCACAACATGCAAAAATTATTTTACCAATGGAAGAGAATCCGTTACAAGTAGTTCATACTACGTGTTGACTCCTTGGAGTAAAGGTGTGTCGTTCCAGGTGGAACTGCTTCATGGAACCTAATCCAGGGTTGGAATGGACTGGAGACGTTTCGCATCGTCCACGATTTCAGTTTCATACAGATCGGCTAACCTCAAATACTGTGTTACTCAGTGCTGCCTTTCAAATTTTTTCTGAATTAATTTTTGTGTGTTTCTACAGTAATTAGTACACTTAACAATAACTGACTGAAGCATAGGTAAATGCACAGAATTTATTAAATTATAACTTACTGTCATGAAAAAATATTTCCAACAATTGATACTACATTATAATTAATAATTTTCGGCTTTCTTTTTAGTTTTTGTTAAGATTTTAGAAATTAGCGTATTTTTCGGGGAGTCATGTGATCTATACAGTCAACTAGTCTGTTATTACAGAGTTATACTGTTAGGTTCCAACATTTGCTACTAAAGTAAATTGGCATTTATCATCTCATTCCCGTGCAAGATTTTTTACATGTGATAGGTGTGCTGTGTGTCTCATATTAGGGTGTGGGAATCGGGGGGTCATGTCGATGATCAATGCCTGTTCTTCTATCTGTTAAAAATGATAATACTCCTCATATATGTATATATTTTTTTATTCTTGAGAGTTCTGTAGCAGTCTCAAACCTCATTTTGATCGAGTAAGCCCAAGTATGTATTATAAATTAACTTCTGGAGGTTTTCAGTGGTCTCTTGTGCGGCATTAGAGGTTGTTGGAACGGTTTTTAACTGGAACGGCCTATCGGAACCGTTCCGATTTTTCGGCGGAACGTCAATTTTCCAGTTCAGGGTCAACCGCACAGTAAGCAGATAGCCCAGTGCTACCAACACCGAACCCTTCGAAGTTCCAGGAACTCGACTAAAATAATGTGCTCTAGTTCAAGTCAGTTTGGTTGCCGCATTTTCGTTATTATGATTGCTAACAGGCAATTTGATATTGGTGGGAAATAGTTGAATTCAGATTGAATAGTTCAGACTAAAATTTTACAGAAGAAGGTAGTTTGATACATATGGTGCATGGAACTGACATTGTATGGGACTCCTTGCAGAAAAACCCTTCTCGTTGTGATATTTCGTGTATGTTTTTTGGGGTTTACAATCCTACTTTGTCAACGGTTATTGCCAAATTAACTCACCATTACACCAAAGTAAACTAAAATGTACTTTTAGAGTCCCTTGTACCTCGAGGCAACCTCACTCCATCTGAACCCCACGCGCTGAAAACATTGATGATCAAATGATTCTATACAAATCATGCGGTAATGATGGTAACTGCATATGATCTAGAAGTTATGAAGCAGTTGAGACACAAGATTGAGCCCAATCAGCAAACAGGCTGCTGATATCAGAACTGGTAATCTGAAGGATTCCAGATTGAGTTCCAGACTTTGGTTTCAGATAGAAATGTTTATATCATGAAACGTAAACCAACAAAATTTTGAAAGGATAACTTTTGTTCTGCGTCGATTACAAGCGTTCATTGTTGGAAGTTATAAATCAAAATATTTTTTGTTGAATCTTTTCCGCTAAGTTTGAAATTTTCGAAGACCATATCAAGTCCTTAAGGTTCACAAGGGTGAGCAACTCTTTTCTTGTGTCTACTTGTCACGTCTGATTTCTAGCGTTCTGGAAATACTCTCATTGGCACAAGTCATGTTCTTATCACAATGGTTCTGCGCAAAGTGTGCATCACACAGTTGTATATGACAATAAACCATTTAAAAATCAACAGTTCTCTAGCTTATCTGTGTATTGACCATTACAACGAGCGGTATTATTTCCCCCTTTTTTCCGCTAAACGAGGGAAAAAGTAAACAATCTGGCAACAGGAAAAAATGACCGCTCAGCAAAAAGCACGGAACTGGGTTGATAGCAGAAAATCGCTGAGAAATTCTTTTTAGGGAAAAAAAGGTCTTCCCCCCATTTCGTAACTCTGTAGCGTTGATGGGGCGCTTATAAAAAAAAACGAACCGATTTCTCACCTCATTAGCAATCGTAAACCCCTCTCCCTTCATCGACCGCTCGAGCTCTGATACCGAAAATAAAAATAAAGAACCAGTTGTTTCCCGCTTTAGTTCTGTATCTTTCCTTCAATGGGTTCAATTTCTCGTTTTAGTGGTCGGATTGTATCCAAGTCGATTTCTGGAGTATCGGCACCCATAAGCAGGCTGATGGCAGCAGTTCAGCGAAGTAGAAAGGGCGTAGATAGTTCTTACCGTGCTGTTACTGGATCTATTACTGAAAAAATACTGAAATACATACGCCACAACTTGTATAAATCAAGAATGTAATCTGCTGAAAGCTGCGTTGCTCTTTGTGATGGGTATGGTTAGCTGGCCCTTCCCGGTTTTAGAATCCGTCACCTTGGGAGATGAATCAGACGTTTTCAAGCTTCTGGATCATCCTCTGAGCGTGGCGGAGCATTATATCCGCATTCAGCTCAATGGAAGGGGCAACTATACCATTCCATCAAAGTTGTAGAGGTAATACTTAGAGAGCTCTTTTATTCCCTCTCCGTTCCGCGAATTTGAAAATTTGAGCCTCAATAACTTCCGATCCTATTTCCCAAATTCACTTCAAACATGATATTCCTGCTCCGTACGCTCAGGGAAAAACTGCCGAGTTTTGCTGTGTTATCAGCTTTTCACCAGTGAAATTGTATAGGTATTTGACACGATAAATTTGAAACAAATGTTATTCCCACAAAAAACGAACGGTCTTTCTTAGTTTTGACAGAATTTTGACTGAAAAGTCTAGAAGTTTACTGACCCAATTCTTCCCTACGTTCACGTGATTTTTTCTCCACGTTCCCGCACGTTACATGACAAACAAGGAGGAATTTATCCATACAAATAGACTCAAGTCACGTGCGCCTTCCCCAAGTACGAAGTATGAAAGAAGAGATGGGGCCCGATAAGTCGAAGGGAAAAGATGCATACGCGACGGATGCGGATGGAGGACGAAGTGGAAGACAGCGCGAGGAGGGTTGGAGTACATAAAAAGTCTGTTTTTACACGAATCCCGACGGCTCCTCTCCCTGATATCAACAAGTCTTTTCTCCGTTGTAAAAGATAAGAAGGGAGCGCTTTGCATTTAGTGGTCGTCTGTAAAAGGGGTCTGTTCTTTTTTCCGTCGCGGTCGTTCCCTTAGGTCGAAGTACCGTGATGAGATGAGAGAGACATCGTGCGATGATGAACATATTCCGATTCGTGCACCATGGACTAATGAGAGAATCCCCATATGCCTATATTCAAGTAATGACTTCTAACTTAGTTTAAGGCTTTCCGTACGAAATACCGTAAATATTTTTTCCTGGAAAATGAAGCAGTTGAATGATTGGAAAAGAAGCGAGAAAAGCAATAGCTTCAAAAATTCTAAAATATAAATTGTCCACCTACGTTCCATTGAAATCCTATTAGAAACATTCTGCTAGTCTTCCTAAAAATTCACGTTTTTCATTTATTGAGTCCCATTAGGATTGGTTGGACAAAGTCCAGTTCATGTAGCATGACCTAATGAGCGAATTCCCCTATGTCTATATTCAAGTAATGACTCTCAACTTATTTTCAGCTATTCATGCTTTTCGAACGTAAAATCGATAATTTTTTTTTTCTGAAAAATGATACAGTCGTTTTATTATTGAAAAATTAACGAGAAAATCAATAATTTCAGACATCCAAAATGTTCCTCAAGGTATACGATTCATTGAAACCGTTTAGAGGTATTCTGCAAGTCTTTTCGAAGTTTCACGTTTTTGGTTAAGTATTTTCAGTAATGAACCTTTATAATCTACTAAGAAGTTTAACCCCCCTCAAAAATTGTTGATTTACTTCCGCAGCTTTTTCCCTAAACTACAAGACCAAATTTTACGAAATTTGGATCCGGGATGTGCCGCTCAATCAACTCTAAAGAATTATACTTATTAATTGATCTTTGAAAATTAAAATTTCAAATACTTCTGATGAAAGTGGGTAGTTTTCTGGTTTGGTTCATATAGAAATTAGTTCCCCGAATCGAATGAAACCATTCGGGTTGGTATACAATCGTCCTTGCATTCTCCGTGTGAAAAATTGGTTGGGCCGGCGGTCGGTCACTAAGTGGCTGGTTCGAAACTTTTCTGGTTCTCCAGATGGAAAAAATTATTTAAAAAATCAAATTAATTTTTTGACATGATTGGCGAGCACACAGTGGTCTAAAATCAAATTGATGTGCTAAAATTTAAAACTTTCCTAAATTCAACAATTGAAGTCCCAGAATACGGGAAAAAATATTCGAATAATTTTTTGACACCATTATAAAATTTATTTGCCAAAATTGTACTGAAAAAAAAATTATGTCAAAACGCAAAAAATCGCAAAAATTCATTGCAACATTTAAAAACTAGAAGGATGCAAACGAATCCGTGGAATAACTTGGCGTTAATATAGTTTTTCGCATACATTTACAAGTTCTAAGTTAAATCCACAGGTAGAACGCAATGTATATTCTATAACGAATTCAGCAATTTAATGTCTTACCTGTCTCAGCAATGTCCATTGTTGAATAAAAGCTACACACACCTTTAACATAATGAATGGCCATCGAATAAAGTCGATTATCAGGCACTTGCGTAAACATGACTGATTCTAAACACGGTATGGATGGTCAGAAATTCCAGGACTTGACTTTTGCCCTAAAGTGATTTTTTGCGGCGGTCGGTCTGCAGTGGCTGTTCGAGAGTAAGTCTGAGCTGATTCTCGTGGATGGTGGTAGCCCAAGTATTTTCACTTTGAGTGCAATTACCAGTATGGAGGCGCGAGGTTAGTTAATGTACCCCCACTAATATTAATAGATCGATAATTTATATAGAAGAGCTATCTAATAATAGACCTCTGAGAAAAATTTTATAGTATTTTCATTTAATGAATCCCTCGGGCGTTGTAGAAAGCACTCCCAGTTGTAAAGCATGGCCTAATGAACGAACTCTCTTATGCCTATATTTAAGTTATGACTCTCGACTCATTCTTAGCGAGTTTCAATTTTCGTAAGTAATATCGTTTAAGAGGTTTTTTTTTTCTTGGAAATGAAGCTATTGATAATTTAAAAATAATATATTACTTGTAGAGAAGTTATGTAACCATTAACGATACTTTAATGAGGTCTCTAACCATTTTGTTTTTTAATTTTTGCGCGGTGGCAACATAGTCATTATTATGTGCGAGTTTCTAAGAAAATGTTATTAATGGACGTTGAATATGATCTGATTCGCCGGCCGCGCTCCGGATAATTATCCTCGTTTCCTCAATCAAGTCCCGAAAAGATAACCGGAGGGAGGAGCGGCACCAGCGGAGCGCTACGAATCTGAATATGGGGCGGAGCCCCCCTGCCTCGTATGGTCCTCGAGTCATCTACGGACGTCGAGTCAGAGTTGCCAACATCACGTTAGTTATCGTATTTCTACGGTAATTCATGTCTATGTACGATGCATGGAAGGCATACAATTACCATACTAAAAAATACGGCAAAACTGATGATCCATCATCAATCAACATCAGCAGGATTACCGCGGCATTGCCCGTTTCAAGGTCAATTTAGCTGGCATTTTATTGTTTCAATATTGCTAATTTGAAGCTTCAAATTTAAGAAATATTATTTAATTTATACACGTAAATTACCAGTTTTTCAGTATAATGAACGTTTTAAACTCTGTTCGAACCGTGACATTTTCCTTATGTTGTGGATTTTTAAATCTAACTAAACGTTCAAACGAAAAGTCTGACCCGAAAGGTTTAAAATTTGATTCACAGGTGCATAATAGTTATTCAACATTGATACGAATTCTGTGGTGTTAGAAATCAAAACTGTAAATTACGCTAGAAGTTAGTGAACAACGGTGGATTACCACTGTAGTGATACCTTTCTACTTAATTCACTTAAATGTGTTTTTAAACGTAGTCTGTGGTACTTTGTCTGTACTTGGCACTTCGCTCCTCCATACCTTGTAACTCTATTCTGGATCTCATTTAGGTCTGAATTAAAAAAAAATCAGTATTTATATTAGTAATAGGTAGTAACGTCATTTAGCTGATCAATGTGTCCCCATTCCAAAGGGATTTTGTCTGCTTCGGGACTTGTCCATTTGTTTCATACACCAGCCAAACATCGACTTGGCTTTGAGGAATTTCGTGTTACTTTATTTTATTGATTTCAGTCCAGCAGTTTTTGAGAAAGGTCACGGAAGGAGTACTGCGTTTGGAAGGATTTTCAACAATTTTCTGGTTATATACATCTTGATCAACAAGGTTGAGGTTAAACAAATTGTTTCTTGGTCGATTACAAAGGTTCATTACTGAAAATGGTGAACAACGACGTATGAGAATATGCGGTAATTTGGTACGGTATTTGGTGGATGATGGTTGATAACGCTGTTTCGTACCTCTTATGATCCTCGAGCTTCAGGCCCCGAGCCTCGAACGAGCCCCCGGGCTCCAACTACGTCCTGGGGAGAGGCAGTTCGCGGAACCGTAGTTCCTCTTCATGCTAAAACTCCCCCGCCCTCGTGCCCTTGAAACGCCTAATTACCGCCCACGCTTCCTTAATGAGGCTTCAGTCGATGACTCCAAGATGGGATGTTTGATAAACACTGCTCAGCATAACGACCCAACTCTAGTTGCTCTAATTATCCTCAAAACCGGCACTTTGATGTGAGATATTAACATTTTCTACATGAATCTTCGGAATACGATATTTTAAAAAAAAACATTTGTATGATATTTTATCATCAATAGATAGATAGTTATCTATCTATGATTATCTATCTCGGATGAGGAAATTATAATGAAGCTGTGGTGAAATTCGTTGTTTTTTATTATATGAAATACGAATATAATGTGTTTCGACGATTGATAAGCGAGTAAACCTCTTGTTTCAAATCGTACCATCTATATCCATTTTATTTGACTGAATAAATTATAATTTATTCAGTCAAATAAAATGGATATGGATGGAAAGAGAGCTTTACTCGCGTATTAGCCATCTAACATCATATTATATTCGTATTTCATATAATAACTCACCACAGCTTCATAATCAATTTCCTCATCCGAGATTATAATTGAGATAGCTACATATTAAAGAGCTGGATAGGTTTCTGATTAATTACAAATACCGCCACCTAAAAATGCAATCTAAAATTGAAGGCTTTGAAAGGATTCATCCGAGGGATAGGAAACGGATTGTTGAAACCTGAGCGAGGTCATTCAATTCACGGATCTTATTTCTATCTGAATCGAACAAAAATATACCAACCTACCATTTTTGAAATTTCGATTTTTTAGGATTTTAACTTTAAACATACACGTTAGAGAAAATTGAACACGACGCCGAGTTACTCGCACCTCCTGGATCAATGGGTGATTTTTGAGCTAAACCATGGTTTAGTGGATTCAGAAAGAACCTTTTTTTTATTTTTCTTCAAGTTCAATTTTCGGTATTTACCCAAAAATAAAGTAAACCCAAACATTTGGAGGAGGGAGTGATTTTGGTTTACTATTTTTAATAATATAGTAGTTTTACGTTGTATGTTTCATGATGTATAGAATCCATGGAAGAAATATGTGTAGAACTTTTGAAATAAACCATTGGGTGTATCCCCCTAAGAGCAGGAACTTTTACAAAATAACGAACGTAAACATGAATGCGAATGTGATCCTGCTTGGACACAGTAAAAATCTCCCAGTGTCACGTGAGGATCGCATCAGCTAGTATAATTGAAGCGGAATTTTGTTTCGAGAGTTCCTTTCGTAATCGAGTTTTTTCTCAAGTAACGTAATTGTGGTACAAGTGAAGCGAAGGTAGGTGTTTTATTTTACCTCATTGAATTGCAGTTGTTCTACTCGTGGATTTCTGCTTCGTACCCTTGTATAGTATATTGAATCATTGTAGGTATGACATACCATGTTCTTAATTTCATCTGAAATTTGAATGTTTGATTTTTTCCTGCGTATGAAATTTGAGGAAGGTCTTCCTGACCAGCAAACAACATTTGAGAGGTAGCATGATAATCGTAGGTAAATCTACCGTTTGGGAGCGTAGGTTCGGGTCTACCGACTGCGCCAAAACTGTAATGAAACTCTATTACAGTTTGATATATTATTATAGCTATTCTAAGTAATATTAGTTTGATATAATGATTGTTATCGTTTCATAACTCAAAGTGAATACTTCGGCGGATAACTCTAATAATCAGCCTTTTTATTAATAGACCATTAAATACTCCAGTTGTCCATCTAATTCAAACGGGATCAACATACGATTGGATTAATTTCAGCTATGATGGCAAGAATCTTCGATGTCGTCTAAGGACGCTCGAGAAAACCCCAAAAAGTATCGACCTAAGAACCATTTTCAATCTTGATAGTGGGGGTACAGCCCTCAAGAACCCCTTCGAGGCCCTGGGCGCTCTCGGGGTGGGTCAGTATTGTTTGTCCTTTTGCATTAGATGATCGCGTTTTTCATACTGTTGAAGCGAAGAGGGGAGTGTTCCGGGCTTGATGAGCCGATATTAACACCAATCTAAATCCCGAAAACTGTCAACTCATCATAAAATACACCCTTGTTAATTCACCTACATGACTTCATCTATTAAATCCTGCACCGCATGGGTGACTCTGAGCGTGAAGAGGGTGAAATTTGAGATGGCGTACCCTATTTCATTTCTACAATCTTGTTTTCTCTTTAACATGGAGACGTCTTAAACTTTCTAACAAATGATCACAATATATCATTGAGTGAACTTGTGTTACATAAAGGATATGGAATGATCCATGGTCTGGCTTGAGCTTTCTGAGCTATTAGTTTCGATATCATTTTCTGTTTCATCTAACGTGCTAAACGATAAATAGGCCTCTTTTTAATTCATCTACAGCGGACAAGAAAAGGTATGGAGGCTTGAAGTTCCGAGTTAAGGTCATTTACCATAGACTACGTCTCAAGTCCTTCGTCTAGTTTACGTAATTCAGTGATTTACGGAGAAGGGTTATTCTAATTCGGAATAATTTGCGTTTTTCTTGGCTCAATATTGAAAATAATACACCAAAATCTTTGAATTTTCAGTGTTGGATGTTGATTCTAAAATTCAAATTCAAATATCCATTTATTGGCAACAATAATGAAATTACAAACAAACGATTTACAAAAATTAGATGACAAAGTAATATTACAATTTGGTACGTAAGTTTAAAATAAACAAAAGTAAATAACGTTTAAAAAGTTCGTAAACTTGTGCTCAGAAGTAAATAAACGTTGTTCCAACACACACACGCTGGCGAAGAATAAGTTCGTAAACTTGTGCTCTTCAGGAGAGTTCAAATATAAAAAATCCATTCAAATCTGCGTTTTTTAACATATCTATACTTAAAAACGTTCATTAAAATATCCACACAAATTAAAAAAGTTAGAATACACACACACACACACACACACACACTGTAAAAAGTTGTGATTGATTCAAAGTTCATTAGTGATTATAGACTATTCAAACAAATCATAAATCGTAGCATATCCAAGGTAATAATGAAATGAAACTTAAACAAACAACGAAAAGTTATTTATTTGTAACAACTTTATCAAGCTTCAACCGGGACATGTGCAAAACCGGCCGGGATGCCGGGACGTATGGCAAGCCTATCTATAGGCAGGCTCTTGACCGATATTAATTTATTTACCTTACTTAAGTTCCTTTACTTCCATAAGTAATGTTCATCTCGCATTTATACCCTCCCTCAATTTCCGAAATCGTTTCAAAAAAATTGAATTACCCACGTACCTGAGTATGTGGATGCCTTCGCAAGAACAAGGGCGGAATTATTCAAAACATCCCATCTTAAAGGGCAAAGGGGCCCCGAGGATCAAAGTATAGGAAAGACTCGATCCGGTTGTAGAGAGACCCGTCGGGAAGGGGTGAAAAAGAGAAGAAGCGAGTAACGCGAACGGGAGCAAAAAGTGGGATAACAAAGTAGACACATCCGACTTCCATTGAGTGGAGTCGCGAAAATGTCTTTTCGGAGAAGTGTCAACATAATAAGGAGTAGAAGGGGCCGAGGTAGGTGTGTAGGAGGTGTCTGGTCCCAACCGGTGGCATTCAGCCTCCCGTCTGCCTTTTCTTCTTTTTTCCTTACCTTTTTCCTTTGTTTGTACTAACACACACTTCCACGACAGGTCTCTTTTTTTTCACTCTCTCACTCTCAGGGCCGGGTTATCAGTCGGATTTGATTGTTGGTTTAATCACCTTTTACACTAGTCTACAGAAAAACATTCTTCTCAAGTACGTGAATTACATGGGAAGTCACCATATTAGGGTTGGCTATGGGCGTTCTTTAGTACTGCCCCCCACTTTCAGAACACCGTAGCTTTGCTAAAACATTGCATTTACCCAAGTTGGTGGGGGTTTTTAGAAACGTCGGAAATCGAACTTTAATCACCTTGGATCATGCTTCGGTAAAAGTTAAGCGAAAATGGGGTTTATTGAATCCAAAAAAAGTGGGGGGCAGTTCTAAAGAATTTCCCAGTCAAAAACTTTAGTACTGCCCCCCACTTTTTATTGACGAATTTTATAGCCCGCCGATCATTCAACTGTCTTGATAGGTTGATTTGGGTACTACGGTATACCCTGAATCACATTGAAACACACACATCATTCAAGCTGGAGTTCAAAAGCCGAGAAGCGACTCGAGCTCTTTCCATACAGGATGAAACAAGAGAAATGTTATCGGTCTTCCTATGCCCCAAGGTAAACACCTTCAGTCGCGCGGCAGTTCAACATGAGGCAGTTCGACTTAAGGAGAAAGATCCATTCATGGAATTCTTGCAAAATATAAAAAAATCTGTACAACCCCTACATGTAGTACATGAACTTGATTTATTAAATCTCTTCTTTCGTTACTGAGTGTTGTTTTCGATCATTTTTCTTGATAAATGCCTTGGGGGGCAGTACTAAAGTTTTTGACTGGGGAAATTCTTTAGTACTGCCCCCCAATTTTTTCGAAACGATTTTATTTGGGTATGATTGCACTGAACACAGTTTTGAATCACAAGGAATAAAAGAGGAGATCCTGAAGTTTCTAAAAACCACCCAGAATATAGGAAACTAAGTTATTATAGTGAAATTATGTCTTTCTGAAAGTGGGGGGCAGTACTAAAGATCACCCTTGGCTATCAAATTTCGATTTTCACAAAAAATCTACGTTTGACCACCGATTTTATATTTTTTACAATCGATTTTCATGGGTCGATTTTAATCGACTATAGATTTTCGACAACGATTAATCGATTTTTTGTGAGGTTAAATCGATTTTTATGAATAGCAAGTTGAGGAATGTCTGCAACATTTCTTAATCTTTGAATACTTACTTCCTTTTTCATTTCCAACTTCTCAAGTATGTCTTTTCAAGTGAAGGATGCTGCGAAGTCCTTACTTCATGGGTTTATTATTCTTCTGGACTTGATAAATATGTGTCTACATTATAGACAAATATGAAAACAGCGCCTTTTTCTCTACAGAGGAGTATTATGCTTCATTTCGAACCATTCGGACGATTTTTTGGGCATTTTGGTTTCTACTCCCAATTTTACGGTAGTTATGGGAAATTTGAACGGTTTGCGCGGAAGGATTGGACCTCTGATTTTTCTGAAATTCATTAAAATTTTTTACAATAATAATCTTAATACGTGTCTATATTATAGACATTGATGAAAAGAGGGCCTTTTTTTCTCCAGAGGAGTATTGTGCTTAATTTCGAATCATCTGGACAATTTTTAAAAAAGTTACAGGTGTCTAAAAAAATATCACATTTGCGCATGCGCAGGTGACAATTATCGCACGATTTTGGTGATATTTGAACTATAACTTCATACAATTTCAGATTTTACTCCGATTGTGAAATCAATCTCAAAATTGATTTCGGTGGTTCGATTTGGCTACCCTACATCATGTCCGGTTGTAATCAGTTTTTATATGATGTCACTTGTAACCATACTAATTATGTAGGAGAGAGCGAGGCTAGTTGACATAGATTTTATTGTTTGATTTTTTATATGTTTTGGGGTTGAATTTGTTCAAATTGGACCAATGATTTTTCTTAAGTAGACATCTTGCCCACAAAACCTTCTTACAATTATTTCGAAATGTCACTCAGTTTTTTGTGTTTCCCAATTCTCCTGCTTCGGGGCAAGATACCTCACCCCGAAAGTGGGGTTAGGCTCCCAGGGTGGGGATAGGTTGGCATACACCACTTCGGTTTTTTTTTTTAAGTCCTTTGCAGTCTGAAATTGCTTCTAAAATACTGGTGTTCATAGAGAGAACCACTAGGGTTAAAAATCAACTACAGACATTTTATTTGTAAGGACTAATGAAATGTGTAAAGAGAATGAATGAATTGTAAAAGTTGCTTTATTTGGTGGATAACCAACAGAAAAAGTACAAACATGAAAAACTACAACATCAGACCATGTTCGCGGAATATAGTGGGGGATAGTTGGATGTCATAATTGGTGGCTCAATTACCTTCAGCTCATCTTCTTTTTTGTACCAGATTTCATCTCGGGTTTTGGGCCATACCCAATGCTTCTTCAGTTTTGTCAAGCGGTTCACCTTGGCTTCATTAACATCTATCGGTAAT
Source organism: Creontiades dilutus (assembly GCA_031894815.1). NCBI lineage: Eukaryota > Metazoa > Arthropoda > Insecta > Hemiptera > Miridae > Creontiades > Creontiades dilutus. The sequence goes on from JAVIWC010005620.1 coordinate 2,668,656, forward strand.
TTAACTCAGGTATATTCTACCTAACATATCTCACAGCCCTAATAATCACTCACCATGAATCCTTCAACAAAATGATTTTGGGGTTCTCCCATTACATCGCCATTCCCTTGTCTTTTGTGAATTTCCTTGAGTGTTCGCTCACCATCATCCGAATCTGAATCACTGACATAATCCACGCTGACCGACACGCACATAGACAGACGTACAGACACGAAACGAAAGTTGTTCAGAATGTGCTAAAACACTTAATTACGCAGTAATGCATTTGAATGTTATTGCTATTCTTGGTTAGTCGGTAAATGTCGATTCCACCAACAAAAGAATGGGATGAATTCCCGTTTATCTCAACGGCAAACTTATTCCGAATGCTAACGACGCCAAGCTCAGACGGAAAGCTCCTGTCAAGAAAAAGAAGGAAGACCTCCTTGTTAAATTCGGAAAAATGTATTGGCTAATGGGAAGACAGTCGAAGCTCACAATCCAGAACAATCTCTCCCTTTATAACCAAGTCCTTAAGCCTGTTTAGGCTTATGGAGTACGGCTCAGTCAAACCGAAACATCATCCAAATATTCCGAAATAATGTGCCGAGAAATATTGTCTAAGTACCTTGGTACTTCCGAAACGAACGCTTCTATCACGAGTTTCAGATCAAAACATAGACGAAGCTGTAAAGTGACAAATAGTGAGTCATCTTCGCCAGATAAGATCTCACGTCAACGAGGAAGGTTTATATCACTTGATATCAAGTGGTCAGAAGATTAAAACGCACCAAACCACTTGACCTAGTTTATTTGTGATGCAGTGGGGTGAAAATATGATCATATCCGACAAAACTCAGTGATAGTTTTGAACATTTATCTGTAGTTTCAAAACAATTTTGTCTGTCTTTGTCTGATTCTCAAACTAACGTCAATTTTCAGGTCCTGACATTTTAAAAATTTAAGTGTTTCTTTTGCTAGGTTTTTGGATGTTTAACACTTAATTGGCCTTTCTGGATGTCTTTATGATGCCCAATCGTTCAAGACCTCCCATAATTCTCTGCGAATTAAAATTTGATACAAGTCATAACAATAGCGTGGCGGTTTCGACAATGACAATTTTCGTATGTTTTCACCTTGCAACATAGATTTTTCCAATTGTCCAACTACTGGTCCAGCTACTGGACTTTTTGTGGGTTTTGAAAATGCACCGTGATATGGCCTTCGTGATATGGTCGGTGGGAAGAAAATTTTGGGATCAAACATAATAGGTGAGCAACTAGGGCCATCAAAATGACATTGAATAAACATACTAACCTGTTTTCAGATGTTCTCGCTCGATCATAAAACACACCACTTACTGTTTAGGGCTACTCATGGGTGTGCCCGCTGTCTTGTGAGTCACTGCTACCACCAAAACAAGAACTTAATCGAAAATCCCCGTTTGTTCCCTCAGGAACACATTCTTTTCGGGCCATGACAGTGACCTAGACTAAAGTGACCTGAATAAAGTGGTGTTAGGACATTAGAAACTTGAAGCAGGGGTTGAAAAACCATTGTCAGCTGCTCTTGAGATGTAACTAAAGACGAGAGAATTTTCGTGTAATTTTAAATCTCAGGTAGAATATTTGAAAAACCATTTCGAAATCGGGAATCTCCGTACAGTTGCAGGTCATGACATGACAAATCAGAGTTTCTCTACCCAAAAAAACATGGAGGTTATATAAGCTTCCAAGGGCTTTCTATTGGTCAATGCAGTACTCAATAAATATGTGCAGATAAGGGTGAAATGTTGAAAGTCAGACAATTTACACGAATGTGGCCGTATTTTGAGGATCACCCCTTTGACAAACCTCTGTGATTTATCATAGTTTTGAACATTCATCTATAGTTTCAAAACAATATTGTTGAAATAATAAGCTAAAATGTATATCTGGCCATTAAGATAGCAAAATCACTTTAATTTTTCGGATTAATAACTAAATTAGCCGAGTTTTACGGCCAAAGTGTTGCCTGACAAACCAAATCCCACCTGGATATTTCGCCTCTGCTCATGCGATCCTGCGGCCGTGGAAATGTATTTCACCGCCAAAGAGAAAGCAATAAAAACTAAATCTCTTCCTTCTTCGCTATTTAAATGCAGCTCAGCCCCCCTCCAAACTGCGCACGCTACGTTTAAAACGAGGCATTAAACTTGCTTTCTCATCCCGTGATTGGTTAGTTTAATTTTCTAAAGAGCATCCCGAAGGATAATTGGTTCCTTCGGATTCCGCAAGAGAAACGGTCGGGCGCTGCCGGCGGTAAACTGTTAGAGGCCGTTAATCTATTTTACTTCATCCCCCGTTTTTCATTGACTTTGCCCGAAGGAGTAGACTGTTTAATCCATTAAGGGGGTGTTTAGGTGTGGTATAGAAGGCGGTCAAAGGAAGTTGAAAAAAAAAATGAATGCATTTATCTAGGAACTGAAATGAGGTCTAAAGAAAAGATGATCTTCCTCCTGGTCGTTAGATTAGAAAGAAATAGATGCTTAAAAAAATTATCTGCATGATGAAATATATAATTAGGTAACATTGAAAGTGCCTGCATTGTATTTGGCTTATATTTTACGTATAGCGGGTTTGCATTAGGTTCATTGGGCTTAGATTCCATGGACATGTGACGGCCTGGCATTAAGGACACAGTGGTGTCTGTTTTCATATAAGGAATCAGCGTTAAGCGGTTTTGGAGTTCACTGTAATTTCTCTGTATTGTCAACGATTAACGATTGTGTCTCCCATGTCAGAGTTTGGATGTCAGAATCTTTTGGGGAAACCAGGTTAACATGGTCGTGGTCTTCAAGCCACGGAAGTGAGTCTCAAGAATAATTCTCTTCATGCTGAGAAAGGTTTTCGGCTCTGGCTCCTCAAACATGGCCGAGGCAATCCTTTGCCTGCAAAAGCTCCAAGTACTCTGAGATATTTCCATTCATGCAAGACGCCTCGACACCAGATATCAAAGATTTCTATACAGAGTTCTACCCAGTGCAAGACTTCCGTAATTCATCAGAGCTCAAATGTCTGTGGCGATTGATTTATATCATCTTCAATCATCTCCAGCCGTCTGCCATGTTGATGTTATCTTGCTAATATCGAGATGTGGGCTAAAATGTTAGCAAAAAAGCATTTTTCAGTTATTGATAGAATCCGCTTCAGTAAATCGAATGAGAACATCCGGATTGACTAACGCATAGAACTTTGACAGAAAAAATAACGTAAAATCGATTTGAGAGTGTAAACAGGTGTGTAAAAGTCATCTTATAAACCGCTGACATAATTGGAACGGGAATTTCTCTTCTATTCTCCATTTAATTCTGTCTTGTATCCCATGTGTTTATTTTTCGTTCTTACATAGGTACTATAACATTATCATTACTTATTTATATGACATTCATTATTCATTATTCCTGAATAGTCTGCAGTCTGATAATATTCTTTCCGTATATCACGATGGAGACGGATTCAGGTCTACCATTCAAATATTTACGCGATCACTGCTGCTCAATTCAGGTTTGAAACCGTCCCTCCGTATTCAAAGGCACCGAGAGATAAACCCTTTAATGGGACGATCCAAGTTCCAAGTGGAATAAGTGATGACCAGGGCTACCAATTGCCCGATAAAGTCCTTAATTGGGGCTTCTTTGCTCGCCGATTCCCTCTAGCTCTCTCTGTCCCCTCAGCCTCCGCAACTTCCTTCCACATCGACTCCGTTTCACTCAACCCGCAACATTAGCATTGCAAGGAGCGGAGGACTGTCTAATTAATTCGGTGTTGAAGGAATAACATTTCTTGGATTCTTGTCTTCATCACTCTTCCACTCTCTCTTCTGCTATTTTCTCCTTTAGCTTTCTTACTAAGTTGGTATCAGTTTATTCGCAATCGTTCATTTGTTTCTGGACCAAAATCTCAATTTACGCTTGATTTTTTTCCTTTTACGACTTTCTGAACGATTTCAATTCCATGTCTGGTTGTCTTCATATCTACCTGTCGTTTCGTCTACTGTCGCTTGTTGCCCCAGTTCTCTCTGACCAAAGTCACAATTTCATGCGATTAACATGAATTGTCCTGTTTAGCTGGAGGTTGATGGTTTATCAAGTATCAGACTCTTATTTCTGGCCGCTGTTCGTCCCATTTGGATGGACGTAGCCAAGGCCTTTATTGGCGTATTTTATTGTTAGAATACTGGTACCAATTACAAAACGAAGTCCACTATTAGAATCCTCTATTATTCAGCTGCAAAAACCAATTTAGTACTTCAGTAGCTAGGATGTTCCATCCTCTAGACTTTATCCAAAATCGTTTAGCAAAGGTGGTGCTGAAGATGTCAAGCTCTGGGTAGTGTCAACTCTACGGAGGGGGTGGGTTTTACCAACAGATATTGCAGATATTGATTTAATTAATATATAAGCTCGAGTATTTCTGCTCTCCAAATGTGTGTAAGATTTTGGGGTCATGAAGGGCTGAAAAGTGAAAAAATTGAACGTGTTTAATGAGTAGTTAAGCTGGGAGGGTGAAAAAAGTTATACCTACCGAAATTTTGAAATCATGCATTCCCTAGTGTTAAATTCACTTCTGGGGCAGGGCTTACAATTGCTCGATGAAGTCCTTAATTGGGTTCCTTTGTCCCGTGAATCCCTTCCACGTTTCCACCCACCTTGTAAAAACTTGCCTTCCGCATCAACTCCGTTTCATTCAACCAGCAACATTAGCGATGCAAGGAGCGAACGACTGTCTAATTAATACAGCGCTGAAGGGATAGCCTCAGCTTTCCTTTGGATCCTCGGCTTCATCACTCTTTCACAACCCCCTTCCGCACTTTTCTTCCTTTTTCTCGCTGTGTAGGCGCAGGCGAATCCCTTAAGGGAGCAAACAAGCTCTACAAAAAAAAAAAAAGGGAGAATTTTTCAAGTGTTTGAAAAGTGGAGGGACTCCGTGCCCTTGCTCCTTGCCCCGCCACTTGAGCTCTTGGCCCTTCTTTGGGAGCCTCGGAAGCACCGGAGAACAAAGGGCGCTTATAATACTCGACATTGCAATTATACGGGAACACAGCACTTGCGTCGCCCGGCTTTTTTTCCTGCCGCTTTTTGACAAAGGGGTTTTTTCCATGTATTTGTCGAGAACAGAACGTCGTCGGGAACTTGTATGAGGATTTTAAGACTATTTGGAGCCCTAAAACGTGGTTAGAACGAACGTTTGCACGACCTACCTACTCACGAGAATACCTGCTCAAAAATTGAGACAAGGGAATTCACAGCATCAAAGAAACATACGATTTGTAAAACAGTTTATTCAATAAACAACCTCTACGTTAATTAACTGATTACTTTTAAGCTTTTCTTAAAATAAAAACCAAGATTTACTCGGGTTTTAAAAATGTCGAATCAAATTCGGAGTACCAAGACCCGATCGATTTTGTCGGTTGTGGAACTAATTTTGGCTAGGGGTGCGAAAGAACTATGAAAAAGCTTCATGACAAAATGGCATGGCAGTGAGAATTCACTCAAAATTAGAGTCTTGAAAACATTGGATAATTGATAGTATGTCGTGTTGGTAATTTATGAATTTCATCCCATCAAATCGATTGAGACCCCCAACAATGCTATAATTCAATACGAACCGTTGACTAGATGAAGATTAACAAGTATTATGAAGGGAAACGATTATGAACATACTAATAGTCCTCGTATGAACTACAATAATTGAGCCAGTAGATACGATTCAATTGAAATTTACCTTTTGCAATAAAATGCTTTCATGCTATAGTTATTCAAACATTAATGGAAAAGTAAATCTATTAGTGTTTTGAACATTAAAAAATGTTGTCTTTTATTTCATTTTCAAATTTATTGCACTTTCTAACGGTGCCTATTAGGTTTATGCACTCATTACACAGGGTGTTAACTTAAGGTTCCAGTCACAGGTCAGTTATCGAATACACGACTAATTTGCAATAAAATCTGTCAGTTCACATATTTTTAATCTCGCTTAGTTCTTCAATTACGTCAGTTACACGATTTTTTCGTGTTTCCGACTTCAACTCACTAAAATAATGACTACTTCCTTAATTGATGAAGTAACTTCTAATTTTATTTTACCGTTGAAATCGGTTTTGGATGAAACACGTGGATTTCACCTTTTAAACCCTTACCCTAATAAACAATCACTTCATTCAATTAATCAGTATCTCCACCAACTTCAATCGCAAAACACTTTCTGTTTGTTTGTTATTCCATTATAAAGCCGAGATTATATTTTAGATCTACCAGCTGTAATAGGTACTGAAAGGAATTGTTATATCAATTCTACCTTTACTTGATTACGATTTCTTGATATTATTACCTTTTTTGACCTTATTAATTTCTACGGTTATTTTATATACAGATACATAAGGTTCAAGAAATGATTATACACAAGGTTTTTGGTAATATATTGAGTTATTTATTCAATAATAATTATTGAATTATTGGATTTATTGCTCCAAGAATAACTACGGGGCTCTTAATCACCACGAGGTGGAAAAGGTTAGAGTATTCCTTCAATATCTTTATTTTTATGGAATAGCACCGCAGGGGGTATTAGGTAAGGAGTTCGGTTAATAGGATGGATACTGGATATGGATATCAATTTGATTTAGGTACAATTATAATTGAAGAACGGGTTGCCTGGTCGGACGAGAGCTGGGTAGAAAGTGGTTTGTAAAGGGACTCGTCGTAAGTAGTTGATCTTTTCATTATCTCTCTTCCCCCCCCCCCCCCCCGTCACACCCCGCCTCGCTCCCCACGCGATTTATTCCGCTGATAGCCGATAGATGGTGTCGGCTATCACACAGCTGAAATCTACCTTTGAATTACGGAGACCTACGAGCAATTTAAAAAAATAGAGATTTTTAAGGTTTGACAATTTCCGTCTTCAAGTTCATTTTTCATGAAAAATAGGAAAATACGATAGTTGAACTGTTTTCAACGGTATAATAAAATTTTATGTTACTTCTTCAAGTAAGGGAGTCATCATCAAATTCGTGAGTTGAAGTCGAAAATACGAAAAAATATTTTTTTTTACGAAATAACTGACCTAACTCAAAAACTAAGGGAGATTTAAAGAAATATTATGTGGGAAATTTTTGTTGCAAATTAGTTGCATAGTCGATATCTGGCCAATGGGAGGAACCTTCGGTTAAATCTGCATCTTATACCATAAATTGGTATTATGCATTAGTACGTATAAATGCCTTCGGCTCTGGTAGTGGACAGGTCCAGTATTTCTTAGGCTGGAGTTACCGTTACGGTTGATGCATTGCTGGACATAACCAATACCTGTAAATCCTAAGCAAATCAATGAGCTTCACGAGCAATTACGCGTGAAACGGATCTAATCTGAAGTTAATACGTTGGAAATCGATAACGTCGCGCTTGCCCCTTACGTCAGACTCTCCATCTTAACCTGTAAATCAAAGGGGCGAACCGTGTCAACGATCATCCGCTGTATTGAGGCCAATGCGTCCTGTGGGTGCCGTCCCCGTTATGTATTAATGCAGTAGCGGACTACACGTTTCTACAATCTCGAACCTGAGTAGCCGTGTCAAGGGAAATATGTACAATCAATTTCCCAACGTATTTTTGGGCCTGATAGAAAGTTTGTAGTAGGCATGAACAGTTGTTTCTTCAAATATCTCTACATATTGGTTAGCACTTCAAAATGAAAACTTGAGGTTCGTTCAGCTAAGGGTCCTGAACGGTTTGGGATGGTCTCCGCCTCCTTTGTGGCGTCCGTTTAGACATGCAAGTAGTTCAGTACCAGCAGTCCTCTGTTCGTTTTGGCTTCTCTACCTGGTTCAACCAGTTCGGGGATTTTCATCGGGAGCAACTGCCGGAGACATGCGCATTTTAGCGAATCACGTCGTCTTATCATCGTTTCTCCTATCGTCTAGTTACTTTCTGTGAGATTTGATTTCTTCTGAGACTTTTGAATTTTGATTTCATTTGAGACTCAGATGTTTATGAGTCTAATGAAGATAAGGAATTTGATGGCGAATCTATGTTCGTTCTTCTTCGTGACAGTACAAATCTTAATATCCACTGTGAGTACCATCAACAAGAACTTCAAAGACTATCCCATACGTGGAAATTATCATCCACATATCATTCAAGTATGTAGTACACTAACCATGAGCACCTGATGTTCAATTAATTTTAATTCCGTTGTGCAAATCGCTTGCCCACTATAGGAAAAATCCTGAACCAGGATGGAAACGTGGTTTGAATACGAACACCGTGCTACAATGCTATATGCTAAATTAAGTTAAAGAAATTGGACATAAATAAAGAGGACAAGATTCTTTTGAATTTCGATATTAGTCTTTGTCAAAATTAGAAGAAGAAAGAGTGTTTTTCGATATTCCCTGGAACCGAACTTATATCCGGCGCTCCTTTCTAGCAACGTTAGGTTTAACCAGACGTCCGGACTGTTGAAGTAGCCGGTTTTTGGTTTTTCAGGCATCTTCTTCAACATCTTGATTCCGTCACTCACCGGATCATGCATCCTTGGGTGTTGCTTATTAGTCGTTCCTGGGTCTGACCCAAGGAAGCTCGATGATTATTCAACCTTAGGTTTGGTTGGGATGCCTTCCTCACATAGAAGCTCCTTGCCTGATCTTCCTCGCACTTCTTGCAAATCAGCTGGTACACACACATCTGTGACTGGCACTTTGCTGGTCCTTGGCACTTGTATGACTGGGCGTTGTTGAATGTGAAATCCGAGTCCTTAACGACCAACTCACAGAGCTTGCTTCTTGGTCCTTGCAATGGGTGTTGATCTATCAGTAAAAAATGTAACTATTTCAAAATTTTTGAAGCCATCGAAATATATTTATTTTCTGAAAAAGTTGAAGGGAAAGGTTGTTAGAGATGGAAAAATTCCGTTTTAAAAATGGTGGCATTACTAAAAAAACACCTCAGAACACTTCTCACCAAATAGTTCATAATAAATTCATTTGAACTGGGCGTTGAGTTGAGAGTACAGACCCAGTGCACGTCTACATAGGAAACAGGGTCGGCCGGGAAACCCCTTCCCTAACAATAAGGGATAATGATAGACCGGTCAACAACCTCCCTCAAAACCCCATCTGGCGTTGGGGTGATGCTGAAACAAAACCCCCTTTCCGTTGTCCTCCCCTACGAAAGTAACAGTTTGTCACGAGAGTCATTAGTCAAAAAGTTGTGAATCGTCAGAGAAAACCGTCCGACGGAGGACAACCCCCATCCAAAACTTCGCCCATTCACATCTTAACTGCTATGATTCCATAATTTAATTTGATTTCCCCCTCTCCTCTCCCCTCTTGGCGCTCGTCTTCTCTCGGGAAACGTAATAAAAGGTCGGGTTTCGAGGCAATTTGTCGCGCGGGGGCCTCCGCTACTGCTATTTATCAAAATGAGATTTTGTCGTATTCTCACCCTTTTCAAACCCAGTTTTCGGGTGGGAGATCCGACTCTGGATTTATCTGTTGACGGAAGCGTGGCAATTATGGGATAATATACAGCTGGCAGGATCTGTCGTATTCCGTTGTTTTTGGGGGTCGTTTGTCGGACTAGCAGCACATCCAATCACAATCGTATCTGACGAATCGGTCATTTCAACGGATTAATGGAGGTCGCATTTTCACATCAAACATTTTTGTGTCTTTCCTTAGGGTTATGAAATAGAAAACCACGGTGGAACCTCAAAAGAACCCAATCTATAATATTTCTATTCATCATCCCCTTATAAAATAAAAATCGTTTATTTAGGCAACACCATCGGGAATTACAATGTAGAATAAGTTCGAAATATCCCGTTTTAACAGATACTTGCATCTGTTAAAATCTGTTTGTGTAACTAATACTTAAGGCATACCTTAACTCTATTTACGATTATTCATTCTTAATACCAGTTATCCTCGAAACATTAGACAACGTCGAAGCTGAATGATACATATAACGAAACCGAGTTTCACATTCGTAATGGTGCTATAACTCTTTCCGTGCATCTATAACCGGACGTTCCATTATAGGGGCTAGCGTTTGATCCTTAACTATACATTTTCGGGAAATACGAATTGTAACGTGAGTTTACGCAATTTGCGATCAATGCAAAACCAATTATTCTCCCATCGGTCGTATAAGCGTGAACACCACTAGTTTGATATCCATTAGCAGAAGCAATAATACTCTGTTATACGTTAGGTATTTCCAATAAATTTGGGTGGCTGATTCTTGGTTATTATTTATAAAATTATTCTGAAAGCCATTTATATCTTGGCCTGAAAGGAAAACCACTATCAAAGAGTCCGAGGACTCGTAAAACCTTGGATTTTGAGCGACAGAATATTCCGAAATTTTCTCGTGACAATTTCTTCGGACATCATCCTCGTTTATCGAGAAAAACACAGTAGCAAATACCAACAAGCGAGAGTTCAGTTCAATACCCAATAATCACCTCAAAACCAACCAAAGGTATGCGGCCATTTTGGTATCAAGTTAAGGGAGATTAGTAAAGTTATTTACCGGATTTTCGTCGTTTGAACCGGAACTTCCTCGACCTCCATTAATTTCCATTCTGTTCTAGTTCGAACACGTTTAATTTTTGTTCTTCACTTATTCACGTAACTTCGTTTAAACTGTATATTGTGTTAGGTCACGGTCAATGCTACAAATCTTGAGAGGTCCAGTACCGCCTACTGCCGTATGCTGTCTATCATATTTCCGCTTCTAGTCCAGAACTTTGATTTATTTGATTTCTAAAAACAAATTAGGCGCTACGAACGAATGAATAGGACCAATAAAATAAATTTGGAGGAATAGCGCTTAGTTTTTACCATTTTCCCCCTTAATATCCGCTGATCACCACGGCGTTGTCTCCTAGGACGAATGGTGGAACAAGTGGATTGCTACACTAGCGGCCATTAGTAGATAAATAGAGGGTGTGGGAATCGGACTAGTTGCCACCTAGATGAGGTGACTACTTAAGGTAAAACCTCTAGATTTTATACGGGGTTATCCAACAAGTAACTTTCATTAAGTTGTGGAAAATATAAAAACGCTTTAAAAAAAATATATGTACTGAGTAACATACAGCGACTTCTGTATATAACCGCCATTTTTCCCCTAACATTTTTCATTACGGTACTAGAGTTTTTAGGATTTTGCATTGCCTTTGAAAATGTTTCAATTAATCATGATTCAACTGAATATGTAGAGAATCATGTTTTACGAGCGTTTTGAACAATTTCCAAATCTTGTTTTTGTTTCAGGTATGAAACTTTCCATTTGTCCTACTAAATCGGGCTTAAACGACTGCCTGGTGAGTGAGTTACATGTAATACATAGATAATAATATTATCTAGTGGGGTTCCGAGTAAAAGTGACCAAGTAACATTTGCAAAATTTTACAGGGGAGCGATCTGAAGTTTCACCTATTTTCTTCTTACGAACACTGGTTGTGTGATGTCTCATCCGACTATGTTTCGATTTTTCTTTATCCTGTAGGTAGTTTAGCTAGGGCCCGCCTATGATATCGTGCTTCAAAATTCACTTCAGATTAAATAAGAGCTGTTTATTCGGAAAACTCTATTTGATCATTTTTACCTGCCTGGAGTTTCAAGCTGTACTCATTTGGTCAATTCAATTCTTCGAAAATCAGTCGCATAGTTACATGAAATTGATGGATTGAATAGTTTTTTCGTTAATTTATCGTGTTGCCAAGCATCTAATAACAATAATATACCTATTTCTGTTAGAAAAGGTTATCCATTACCTATCACTGTAATTGGTCATTTTCACCTGCCCACTATGCAATCTTACAAATCTTACACAGTAAAAGTGATCAAATGGCAATTGATAACATTTACATGCACCAGCGAGAGTACATTTATAATCCATCTCGTGTTTTGTGGTTGAGTTCAAATGCCATTTGGTCACATAAAACTCCTTGGGTCAGGCAGGTAAAATTTATTTTCAAGTATTTCTTGACACCAGTAGACAACGTTCCTTAGTACCGGAATGACAAAAAAAGCTCATTTTGAAAAAAATGTTACTTGGTCACTTTTACCCGGAAACCCACATATTATGTTAACGTGTTTTCTCGGAAATAGTTTAATTGTGTACGATCATATTCTCAGGAGAATGAAAAACACTACAAATTATTACACAATGATTCGCGCCTCCTTAATTTGTAATTTCATTCTAGACTGGAATTGTAAAGATTCTCGCGAATTTCAAATTCACATTCGTGTTGACGTTCATTGGACATTTCACTTCCTTCAAATTAAGATTGGTTTTTACACCTTTCCTTAACAGAATCTCTTTATGATACCATTCCGTGAAATATGCGAGTATTTATTGTAACCCGAAGTGTCTACATAAAAATAAATTAAGAAAGCTATATAATATTTTGATCTTCAATCAGCCAAGCAATCGGGGAGGCAAAAGTCAGCAGTATTATTCGTTTGAAAAGCTTTCCCTGCAAGCTTTTGGAGTAGACGTTCAAGGGGCGTATGCAAATCGCTCATCTCAAAAGCCGAAGTGAACATCAGAGATCCTGGTGAAGACGTGATGGACTTTGAACTTCATCAGCAAGTTTAAATTAATGAGCCCATCCTCGCAGATGGTTGCGAGAGGGGCTTCATCGCTTCAAAGATATCGATTTATTCCCTCTTGGCGATATAGAGGGAAATGTTGGGACAAGCCCCTTCCTCCACGGCTCAAGCAGCACCTGGGTAGACATCTCCGGTCGGTTGGTAACTAGGATGCATATTCATGCGCCGAGCACACGTCTTCCATCTTCTGGAAGGGGGAAGGCGCCGCGTATCCATGCAATATGGATCTTCTAGGCCCCTTTCCGACGTTTGGGGGCCCCCGGCTTTTAGTCGGAGGAGCGGGCATCTAAACAACCAGGTGATTAATAAGTTAGGGATTACGGGAGAGAAGTTGGAACTTGACGTCCGTCGACGGCAGAGACGCAAATTAACGTCAAGAAGTCATTACAGAGTTTGAGAGAAGCCGGTTTAGGGAGTAAGCCAATTTTACGTCCTTCTGGATGCGAATACATAAATATTATGCTCAATTCTGAACAATTTACCGTGTCTTCCTCTGTAAACGTCTAGCACTCAACTGGGAACCAAACGAAATGATGCATTTCCCATCGATCTGTCGCTACGTGGTAAAGCCCGCTTGCATATTTATCTTCACGAAGACAGAGCTCCTCAAGCATTCGCCCAGTTTTGTTTACAATTTCTGAAAATTACCAGATTAACTCTCACAACGTCCTTCGAGTTTTCTAATGTGTTTTTAGGATGAATGAAGAAGATACTGTCTCTCTTGCATCAAGTTTCCCTATCTCTCTCCCTCCCTCCTCCGTACATCAATCACTGTGTGAATAACAGCTGTGCTTAGTGGTTGATTGGATGTGAACTTACTGCACTAGTTTAATAAATTTGGAAAGTCTTAAGATGGATACCCTTTAACCTAAACTCCATCTCTTAAATTTTAAAAATGAAAATTGAGTTGCTATTGAACGCCATGCTCTTTCCTCTCGAATGTTAGTGATTAAAAGTCTTTCTGGGGTTTTGAACACATTACAGTCCCATCAGAATGTACATTTGTTCAGCTAGTGATAGAGTTCATTGGTCTGAGTTCAATTCCACAGGGAGAGTTACGAGTACGTTGTAACTTACGTAGATCTACATGTTCAGGAATGTAAATTGATCACTACCTATTGAGTGGTTTTCATATTTGACCAGACCTGTTTCGCTAACATCTCGTCTTCAGTGTATAGGCATTCGCATCAATTCTGAACAATGTAATTCCAATTCAATGTCACCGTTGTTACGAGGGTGGTGAGCAAAGGAAGGTAAACAATAGGCTTGTTGCCGACTTATGCTGACGCATTCGTTACCTACACAAACACCAAAAAGTATCATTTGCAGAGAAGATCTGAATGGTTATTGGGGAGTTTGTAGAAAGATAGCTCTTATATCATATTTTACACTACAAACCACCATGAATTTCCATCACCTCTCAGTAAAGTTGCTCTGCTGAAATTTTAAAGGGAAAGCAAACGTTCTTATATGCAGCAACGCTAGGAGGCATTCAACACATCTAGAGTGGCAGACACAAATATATATTTCGGTTTGAGGGTATGAGATACAGAAAACGTTCTTATACGTAGCAAAGCTAGAAGCCTCCGTTGTGTATTCAACACATCTAGAATTAGTAGGTACCACGAAGTGGCAGACACAAATATATAGTTGCGGTTACCGACTTTTTCTTCTTACATTCTTCAACCCTGGTAACTGTCAGTAGGAGATCTGTCATGTGTTCTTTTTCTAGTCAATAAAATAATTTGCCGTTCAGGAGCTCGTTTGTCCCCCTCACTATTATCGTATGGTAAGTGCTGTACGGAGGGCATTCTAGTTCCATGGTCTGGATAAAATTAAAAAAACCTCTGCCAAGTGGGTGTGGCACATAGCTTCCTCGTATCCATAACATGACTGTATAGATCATTGAAAATTATTATTGACTAAAGAATTAGGGAGTACTAGTACAGCTAGAAGTTCAATTAGGCGAAGTAAATATTGAATTAGGGTAAATTTATTGTTATGCAGGAGCATAACTTGAGAAAATAAAGGTAGGCATGTTCAACTATTGAACAAACTATAAAATATACCTAATAAGTCCTAACAATCCCTGAATTTTTCATCGAAATCGGTCAAGAACTCCTAGAGTTATGCTTGTGGCAAGGATTTCACGTTTGCGCATTTGCTGAGGCTACTATTGATCCGGGGTCATGAAACTCATAGGGAACCATCTACACCCCAAACCGAACAATCCCTGAAAATTTCATCGAAATTGGTCAAGAACTCCCAGAGTTATGCGCGTAACAAGGATTTCACGTTTGCACATGCGCAGAGGCTACTATTGATCCGGGGGTCATGAAACCTATAGGGGACCATCTACACCCTAACCCGCACGATCCCTGAAAATTTCATCAAAATCGGACTATAACTTGCCCGTAACAAGGGTTTGCTGACAGACAGACACACAGACAGACACGGAACCAAAATTGTTCAGAAAGGTCTAAAACGCAAAATGCGAGTGGACTTTTTGATTTTGGAGACAAAAGAATTTTCACATTCCGAAAGTGAAAACAATGCTTCCGCTTTAGTAGACTCGGAAGCAAAATATTCTAAATCAATTCTTCCAGTAATCTATTGGTTGGTCGGGCAAACAGGACGGAATTGTGATAAAGCAATTGCGGTGAAAATTGATGTCCTCCGATCAATACCTTTATAGGATGCGGCTCCCATATAATGCTCAAGAAATATAAACAGTGGACTCCATTTACGAGTCGTGAGACTGACCAGGCTCCAATAGTGAGGGGAGAACTATCTTCGGAACGTCAAGAATCAAACAATTCCCTGTTTTGCTGAAGCTCGATCGGAATTTGTATTACTGTTTCGTTGCTGTGCCTGTGATGCATTTGAATTGCAACTTACACTTAAGATATAGTAGACCGTTTCATGTATTGTCGATAGTAATGAATTCAAATCTTAGCAGTTGTGAATAAATTTTTTTTTTAACTTTAATCTGATTGTCACCACACCGTTTTGGAAAATAAAACATCGGATTCGTGAGCGTGAAGACACGATCAGCGTTTGCTACTAATTTGAGAAAGGGCAGCTGAAGAGAAAATGCGGTATTCGGTTCGAGTAACGACTTCCGAGGCAAAAGAGTAAGAGCTTCCATCGCCGACGTGAATATTTCATTAAGCGGATGGTGCAAATGTTGCCGGAATGGAGGAGGGGGAGGGGAGTTGTTAGTGGTGAAGGAGGTGTAGTGGGGGTTCTCAGTAAATTGCCCATCAACCCCGCAGAATCAATTAGATGCCTCGTTGGTCCTAAGAAAGGTCGTTCTAAAATGGTGGGAAGGATGAGGGGCTCTGTCTTAGGTGAAACGGCTTTAGGACTAGGGCGTTTTCGCAGATAAATATTTACTTTTAAAACGAAATCTATTGTGATAGCTTCGACGATTTGGTAGAGTTTGCTTTTAATGGGATTGTTCCTTAATACACGTCTCATCTTGAATTCAATTCAATTTATTTGGGTATTGTTATGGTGGTAGACCCAACTCTAGTCATTCTCTATGTATGATTAAATCATACAAATTTTGTCATTTTTCATGAACACAAGTTTGGTGGTACACAGCTTACTCGTGTCCTCAATGGGAATTAAATGAATCATAGAAATGGCGGTAATAGTTGATGTGGGAGAACTAGACTTTTGCAGTGGGTTTCAAGATTTTAAATAAATGGTATAATCATTTACATAGGAGTTCCCTTGATACTACGTTGTTACTTCAGAGGTCGATTTTGCGACTGATTCGGTACAGAAATGAGCTCTGAGAGATTTTTTGTGGGCCTATTAGATGACCAATAAACACACCCATTAATGTTAATTCTTGAAGAAATAGCTGTATGCAGTGTGTCTGTATTTATAGAGTAAGTTCTGAAAAAAAGCACCGTTACGGACTAAGTTGCTCGCGACGAAGTTGTGGAACCCCATTTCAATAAAAACGGAGTAAGATTGAACGTTCGTCTAAATTTCCACGAAAATAAGGAGGTGTACAGTTGAATCGATTTCGACGGTTAGGTCGATCATGTTCATTACTGATGACTAGGGCTAGGATTTATATGCAGTTAACAATGCAAAATATGTACATATAATATGTATTTATTTTTGCCAAATATGTAGAATAAAATAGAAAATATGTAAAATCGAAAATTAAAAACTCTGGGGCCAATAGCACTGAATTCAAAGGGAATTTTATTATTCAAAATTATTTGCGTTTACCACCACATGATTTTTTAAATCTTCAAACGAAAAGCTTTGACGGTCGGGTCTTAAAATGGTCTTGTATCTCCAGAAAGATCTCTCGACATCAACAGATGTAATTGGGGCACTGGAGAAAGCCGGAGTATCGCTTGGGGTGAGTTCTACACTCAACTGGTCTCTTAATTGTTTTCCGTTGAGGATATCAGCGATCAGCAGAATATCTTTCCATCCCGGATTTTTGTTGAAAACGTCTCAGATTTTTGTTTTGATTTTGTTTGCAACGTCTCTCTGTATATTTTCCAACTTTTGGACTGCATTTTGGGCGTGGTCAACGTTTTTTATCAATGTCTGGTTTTGAGATTCGAGCTAAGTGATGGTTTTCCCCAAAAAGGTGTAGTTGCTGCTGATAAATGCCAATTCATTTTTCATGGGCACAAGATGGCACGGGGAAAGGCTGCAGCCGAGTCTTTATCTAGGTGTGAAATAATATCCTCTATTTTGTCGAAGTTACTGCTGTAGTAGTCAGCTGCATCCAACCAAGTCCCCCATCTTGTTATTACTGGTTGAGGAGGCATATGTAACTCGGGATATATCTCCTTAAACAGCTGCACCCGGCTTGGAGCTTTTAAAAAAATTTCCACATGCACTCTAGAGGCGCTGTCCTAGGATGATACTCGTACGTGTGGTACACGAGATAGCGCTAGAGCAAGATAGGTACTCTAGGATCGTTCTCCCTATAATTCTGAGCTGTCTGAAAGCAGGTGACGATGACGAATCGCTTTCTTTTTTCATGTAGGTACCAACCAATTTTGGTTTATTATTTATGAATACTAAGCCTTTTTTTTTCTTGTTGCTTCATTTTTGAAGGAGGTTGATTGATAATTGGTAAATATGTAACCAAATTTGTAATTATAACCGAAATATGTAAAAATATGTAAAATAAAAATGGTCTAAATCGATCTGAAACCGTGTGAAACGTAAAGTTCTTTGATCTAAATGGCAAAATAAGGCTCCAGAAAAGATATGTAATTACATGCAAATCCTAGCCCTACTGATGACCAAACCTTCGAAGTCGATTCAATTGTTTACTCATTATTTTTGTGGAAATATAGACAACTTTGTATCTTAACTCGTTTTTTATTAAAAAAGCAATGTAGAAAACGACTCTATAGCTTGGAACATTTGGAGAAGTGTAGATCCCACTGCCGCCTAAATACGCTGACCCGTATCCTCAACACTCGACACCTTGGGAAGTAAAACTTGCCTCCAAAACTAGGTACTCTAAATATCCATTTCGGATTTTTATAGAGAGAAAAATATGGACTGCCGCAAATACGCACATCTTCGTTTATTCCTAAAGATACCCCAATATATGCCCATATTTGTGCAAAGAGCGAAAACACTGATTCAGACAGAATGCATAACTTCCCTCTATACCTTGGAACTGTGGGGAAAGTATCGAGCCCACAGCCTTCTAAATACGCTGACTAAACTTCTCAACCTCCCAAACCTTGACAACCCCTGAAACATTCACGTCGACCGAAGCTAGAAAACTCCTTCGCTCTTTTTCGCCTTTAGAGTTAAGCCAACAACCCCCTTCCACGATTTAGTTCGATTCTAATGTTTTCTTCGGTCGGTAATGGTCCTCCGGGCCCCTTACCCCGCCAGTAAATGGCAGCTTGTGGGCTGCTCTGTGCTCGCTAAAGCCTGCGGTTGTCCCTATTGCTGGGAGCCGGGTTCTTTCTATTTCGAACTGAAGTCGGTAATGTAAATATTTTAGGGTACCTACCATTCGACCGCCCTCGTTCTTTCGCTAACGTCCCCTTTTTATAGTGTCCTGGAATGATTGTCTATTCAGACCAATTTTACGAAGGCCATGAATATACAAAGCTGCGACCAGTGGAAAAGGCGGCGATATCCCCCTTACACTTGAGAATTGGACATGAGTCCAGAGGAACGTCTGTGTGACATTTGAGGAGTAAAATCTTGTATGCATATTTACATAATAGTATATGCTCCGATAGAGTCCTCAAATTCTTTCTAATGAATATATCCTCCTTCTTGAATTTGTATAATCTATAATAGAACAAAAGTGTGAAGTGAACATGTGCATATTGTGTTGTAGGGTTCTACTTTCGGTTAATAATTAACTATAAAAATTATCATTTTCAATAATGAATCTTTGTAATCGACAGAGTTGTTCACGATTCAACATGCCTAGAAACCGAAAATCGAATTTTAAAAATACGTCCGCCCGCCGTTCCTCAAAGCTGCTGCACTACAGGTAGAAAAACTCGGGTCAATAATGACAAAATTTGGGGGTCTATGACATTTAATGGGGTCTAGATCGGACTGAGCGCTAGCCATTTGTGTCTGTCAATCCTTAACGGTGGGATCCCCCCTGAAATTTCAGAATTGTGAATATCGAAAACGTGGAAAGTACCACCGTTTCATGTTCCTTATTGATAACGGTGCCTTCAAAGCATACACAGTTTCCAGGTCAAATGAAACCTTTTCAAAAGCTTTTATTTAGCTTGCAACGTATGGAAGGATGTTCTGGTGGAATCTTGCGACCCGATTTTGAAGCAGATACTCTCCCGATTAAGCTGAAAATTTGTATGCGTGCTCGTGCGTCTCGAAAAACTATTATAGCTATTCGCTGTCCTAATAAGCCCAAAAAGCTGACATTTTAATTATAGCCTCTTCATGACACCTTAAATTTGACTAAGGCGCTTCTGCTTAGCTGAGTGAGCCCAAAGGAATGATGATTTTAAGCAAATCAAGGGCTTTTAATAAGTTCCGAGATCCGTTTCTTATTCGCACAGAGAGACAGTGTGTTTAGTGTCCGTGGAGTTATATCTAAGACGAAATCATCCCACGTAGGATGTCTTTCGATATCTTGAAGTCAATTCTAAGGTAAGGAAATCTGTGATCAGCTGAATACCCTTGTGGCTAATTCCTTTTCTTATCTATCTGACGAGGTGAAATATAAATGATACTCTTTTGTGGCTTCTGGAGTGAACAATACGTGATATGGAGGCTCGAGGCGATTTGGGTAGAGTGGCGCGCCACTATGGTGCCCCACAATCTCCAAAGCCCCAAATAACGTCATCTCGGTTGAATTATTTGTAAGTTCAGTCATTTTGTACTACTGGTACATGTGAGTGGTTGAGTACGTCGAGTTGAGTTCGTTGTAAATAATCAATTCAGCCGTGAGTGTCGTCAGCATCTCTCGTTTCCGGACAAAGAGCCCCCCGCGTAACTGAGAGCCGGAAGCTGACCCTCTCGAAAAGGGTAATTTCGCGCCTCTTCCTCCCCTCAAACCCGGAACCCGGAACACGTTCACCGGACATCGGCGGCCAACGGGGGAAGGATGGGCAGAGGGGGCTACGCAAAAAGGGACCGATCATCCCTTTGAAGGGACCGACGAGGAAAAGGGCTCCGATCGACCTGCAAACCATTGTTTAACTTCCCCTGGACGGAACAAGAGTGGAGGGAGGTTGTCACGCCTTTTCAACTCACACCGCTGCGACCCTCTTTTCGAGACAAGGGGGGTGCGAGGTCCAGCGAGAGAAAACCGGACGGAGAAAACCGGTAGGGAAATTCGTCTTTCGGTACGATTTTCTCCCATTTTCCCCCATTCGTCACTCACTCTGACAAACTGCTCTCGCCGTAAGTGTTCTGGTGTGTCCGACATCTAGCTTGTGTCCAACAAAAGTGTCGGTTTCTCCCCTACAATCAATTTGAGCAATGTATTTGAGTTCCTTTCACCACTGAATGGATGATTCCGGTTGGGTGACAAAAAAACTATTTGACCGTATTGATTATTCACACTGTCAATCTTCATTGTCTCAATGAAATGAAATCTGAATCTAATATGAATATGAAATTATCTACTTCAAGAAGTCCTATTTACGCAACCAAGATCCATACTGACGATTCACGATTCGTATTGTAAGTCTGGTGTTTTACAAGCCCATCTAACTTTCTTTGGCTTCCAAACTTCTTCCTAATTTCTACTATTTAGTTCACTATGATGTATAGCATTCGTGCTGAAATGATTTGTTGCATCCAAACCAACTAAAGTGACGTACAGAATGATAAACCTGGTTGAGTAGTTTCTCATTGGGACGATGTTTTCCCATTCGTCATTCACTGGGAAATGCTACTCTCGTCGTTAGCGTTCTGGTGTGTCCGACATTTTGCGTCCAAACTGAACCGTTCTCGCTATATCTAATTGAAACGATATATTTTAGTCATTCCCACCATTTGATGGTTATTCCAATTGAATAGCCTCTCGCAATATGTCCTACTGAAACTATTCCATTCAGCATATTGGAAACCCACTACCACAATCCTCATTATCTGACGTAAAATAGACTCTACACATAAAAAAATTATCTATATGACTACCATTGAAGGTTCCTCATTCGTAACGTAAGCTCGTTTTGACAGAGATATATATTTTATCTTGGTGTATTCGATAAAATCTTTTAGAGATTATAGGTACTTGAAGATACATTGGACCGGGAACCGGCTAACTTGTTTCTAAGCTAATTTCCATGCTAACTATGTTTCCTAGGAAGCTGAAATTCGGTATGTGCTCTCCTTAGTACTATAAGTAGTACCAATTATTCTCGAAAATTAGTAGATCCGAGGATCAGTGGATTTGCTGCTATGCTAATTTTTATTTTCTTTATATTAGGAACCTGACTTTTTTTTAGACTTCAAGACTTAAACTTGAAGATGCATAGGCGCGGGACAGCTGAACTCCTCCTCAGCTAATTTTGATGTTATTTGTAGTGAGAAACTGAAATTTGGTAGATAAGAAGTTGACTTGAAAATCCATGGGTCCTGAACCGGCTGAATGGCTCCAAAAGCAAATTTCTACCATATCAATCGTATCAATCTGCAACATGGTATGTGGCCTCCGTAGGACTTGAACTTGAAGATTCATGAATCCGGGATTAGCTGAATTGCTTCATTGCTATTTTTAATGTTATTTATACTAAGAAGCTGAAATTTGGCAGGTAACCTCTTTAAGAATTTTACTCGAATATCCAGGATCAGAAGAGTGGCTCCAGAAGCAAATTTCTACCGTACTGATCGCATCCAGCTAAAATGTAGTATGTAGCCTTCTTAGGCGTAATCTTGATGGGTACACAAGCTGCAGATCAGATAAGTTCTATTCTTAAAGCTTCCATAGTTCCACCAAGCAATCTTCCTCCAGTAACTCTTCCCCGCGATACCCTCAGGGATCTGTACTACTACAAACGTTTCGTGAAAATGGCGATTGGGCTGAAGGTTGTTTATTAGTTTTTTTTATAGATCCCTTTGATTACCACAGTACGCTGATTCATCCATTCGGATAATCATCACGCAATGTTTAGAACAGCAGTAGATAACGTAGAGGAGTAGTTTAACATGTATCCATACTCAAAATCCGTTTGTGGAACTGGAGCCTTCTTCTTGCAATATATATCAATTGTTATAGGATCAATATGACGAATAGCGTCAAGTCAGAGAGCCTTCGTATATAAGACGAAAACGACCTCTAGAAATCTAGGGTGAATCCGAACCAAATGGCTTTTGTAGGATCAACCCGGAGAAAATTCTCCTATAGATCGATGTGAAAAGGGAGTGAGGAGAGAGGGGGTGGAGGAGCTCAAAAGCCACAAAGCTCCTCCCGGCGGCTTCCCCGCGATCGTGTTTTTACCCCTCCCGCAAGTGGCAGGGAAAGCTCAACGGAAGACGAACGAGGAGGGTCGTTGCTAGTAATCCTGGTAGACACTATCTCACCCATCATGTCAACTTATCCCCGCACCCGGCAACCAGTCCTTGTCCGCCCTACAAAACCGGCTCCCTTTTCCCAGGGATCGGCCCTTCCGGAGGGCCGGCGAAATCGTTTTCGGACCCTTTAAACCTTCCAGGGTTTTTTTTCCGATCCATCGGCCCCCAAGCTTATGCGACCTTGAATCTTATTTGATCGGGTTTCGTTGAGAGTAACAACACAACCTTCATTAATTTGTTCGACCACTTCCCTATGCTGCTTTTATGAAGTGTAGGGAGAAGATTATCCTCGTCATTATTGCAGATTTTGATTTCAGGGTGTTTGAATTTGATTTAGCCAAACCTCCAGCAACTAGTTTTTGGGTGATCTAGCTGAAATGAATGCAGCTGGAACGCTCCTGGATGCAGAAGTGGAATTGGGACAAGATTATTCACGTCTGCTGGACAATAGCTAGTTTCTTCAGGAGATTCTTTAGATGGGCAAACTAAAATTAAACTACTTTTAAATGCTGCTGTGGAGGTGCAATCGGTTCAAGATAATCTTGTCAGTTCTTCGCAGATCGATTTCGAAATGTTTGAAGAATCGTTGATGTGACCAAATCTCCAACAATTAGACTCTGAATGACCTAACCAAAATGACTCACTTCTGAATGTGTCTGTAGAGGTGTAGTTGGAATCAAATTATTCATGTTAGCTACATTGCAGATGTTAATTTTTTTGGTTTGAAAGAACAGCTGATGTGGCCAAAGCTCCAACAAGTAGCCTCTGGTTGACCTAACTACAATTACATTACTCCTGAGTTCTAATGGTGAAATATGGACACGATTGTTCGCGACAGCTGCATCGAGGATGGTGTTTTCAGGATGTTTGGAAGAACCTCTGACGTGCCAAATCTCCAACAACTAGACTCTGGATCCGCTAACTGAAGTGACATTAATTCTGAATGCGGCTGCAGGTGGGATCGGATAAGCTTATTCAGCAGCCAACTGAATTCCTGGGTGTTTGGAGGAATTGTTGATGTGGACATTGAGCCAATAACTATCAATTACTCTCTTCATGAGCTGGATGAGATGTCATTCGTTCTGCACATTGCTGCAACAGTTGTGTAGGAAGGAGTTTCAACTACAACTGCAATCACACATTTGATCATTTCTGGGTTCCAGAAACCACCATAGTTTTTTAACATCGTTGAATTTGGTGTTCAAAGCACCGGTAGCTGGTCTCCAGTTGAGTAGGTTAAAATCTTTTTACATAACATCCTGATTGAGAGCAAAATGTGGCTATAGTCTATCAGTTCTGGGAAGTTCTTTGTGTGATAGTGTTAGGTTCCCATAAATAAAATTCGGTGTTGTTGCACCGTGTACATAGTTCTAGCTAGTATTGGACAATTCCTCGTAAACTATAAAAAGAAACTCACGATTCGTGCAAGTTTAGGTTGTTTCCCAGCTTCTGTTTTATTTTTCCTTCAAAGAGAGAACCTCTTTATTAAACCAGGGAAGAAAGAAATCAAAAACCACCGATTTCTCGATAAAAAAAAGAAAAAGAAAAACCGAAATAAATAAAATGAAACCACCAAAGGAAACAAGATGACATCTGCACTCTCGGAATGTTCCCGCGACGATTCGGAAGGCGGCGGGCTCGTATTCCACAATACTGCCAAAGCAGTAAAATCCAACTGGGTTGGCGGTTGATTGATTCGTCCAGCAGGGGTTTCCTTAGGGGCGTAAAATGTTTTATTCTTCCACCCGCCGCTTGCTTGGAAAACAAGGGTCCGTACCTACCTAAGCAACGGAATCAATAGCGAAGAGATGCAGTCTGAAGAGATATTTGGGGTGACAGGTTGCCGTAAGGGCGCGTGGTTGATCAGGTTTGGGATTGAATCTTTATTCGTATTTCAGTTCACGAAACTGTGCAAGTGTTATCAGATATCAGCTGCTAAATAAGGTCAACTCAAGGTTAAAATCAACGGCGAATCTAATGACGTAGCAAGCACAACTTAAAACAATAACATATCTCAAAACTTGAAAACTTACTGGCCCCATAGGAGACTGGAGTGAAATTAGTGATAGATTCTAGCAACAGGTGATATTGCCGAGTGATTTCACCAATTAAAATTTTTCAGCTAACTGAAAAAATTACCCCTAAAATTACCCCACATTTAGCGAAATTAGGCCATAGGTATTTCTCCGCTTAAAAAACTCCTTTTTCCAACTTCAGACCACATTTTCGATTTTAGCGTTGAAATTTTTTACAGGCCTATTTGTACATTTCATTGTAAAAACGAACTTTTGAAGACCCTGATTGGAGTTCAAATGTTCAAGTGTTCAGTTTAAAAAAAATATAGTTTGTTTAAATACTCAAACACTAACTGTATTCCCAAAAGACGTGCTGAAAGGTGAAAAACTTTCAAATTTGATAATGTCTTTAAGTTGTGGCTTCTTTGTGATTCCGTATCGATTTCATGGAGTAATTTCAGTGTGAATGCGAAAAAAAACGTTGGAGACATTATTTAGGTAAGTACCGGCAGTACTTCTGCTTTAAGGTACTTCATTACGAACGTAGTTCAAAAACACAGATGGTACAAAATGTGTTGTACTGTTTACACGCCATTTCTCGGTTTTTTAAACAATTTGCCCGTTTTGATAATTTGCCCAATTTAAAATGTTCAAATGTTTAAAATGTTCTGTTATCTGTGGGATACCTCCTTTGAAGTCTCAGAAGGTCCCAAACGTTTTTGAGCCTTAGAACAGGGATTTCTCCATGGAATTGATTTCAAATCGCAAAATTGAAGTTCTGAACAGTTATTCATTTGGCAAATTATTAAAAAGTGCCTGGGTTTGATAATTTCTCCCATGTATATAAATGAACATGTGCTCCTTCTATCCCTGGGGTTCTTTGTTTGCTATTTTAGTACTTGTCAAACGATTTTTCGCCTTCAAACTAAGATTTCTCTCTGAAATTCCTTAAGGAATAGCAAATTTGACTATACAATTTTTTTAAATGTTGAACATTTGGACAGCAGTTAGGGTCTTTAAAGTTTTTTGTTTTTTGTTGTGAAAATGGACGACACGTTTAGGAAATTCATCGATGTTTCCAAGAGGAAAAATGTGGGTGTTTATGCTACTCGTACAAAAAGTTGTTTTCTAGATAAAAAACCTCCAAACTTCCAAAAATCTCGAGAATGCATTGAAATTAAAAAGAAGGTGAAAATTCGAACACGTTTTTTTATTACTTTTTTAATAGTGCGTACTTTGAGGTTTGTGGGGTCACTTTTTGGTTTAGAAATTGATATTATTCCCTATGGGTGAATTTCTGCTTAACGAAAAACTATTACAGTCAATTGTTCATTCAAAATAACTTGTAAATGAGACCCCACGAACCCATGTTAGTTTAAACCCCTAAAAACCACGTTATGGCCATGTTTTCGGCCCATAGCATTTGAGCTTGTAGGATTTTTGGGTGCTGCGTGGAAGTTAGGACCAAGCAGACCCCAAGTGGAGTCCATGTGTGAAAGAATGAATGTTTTTTACATCAATTCTAACACCTTTCATAGCCCTTACAGCGGAAGGACATAGCAAATTTGTAATCTATGCTCCTTGTAACGTAAAATGGAAATTCGAGTTGGGGTTATGAAAATAGTTTAGCTCCATTGTCGATGCAGTTCCATCCAGAAAATTGTTACGTAAAGTTTGGGACACCCTGCATACGTACTGGGAAGCCCTTTCAGGGTTATAGTACTACATTTCATTGAAGCGTTTATAACTTATTTACTCCGGAATTGGGTTTGAAGGATTCGCACTCATGCGAAGTTGGAACCATCCAACTTATTCCGACTGCGCCAGAATTTTTCCCAAACTGCTCCCAACATTACCCGAATGAACTATTCTTACCTCTGGAAAAATAAGCCGGCGTTATCAAATGCTCCAGATGATTTCGAGATACCTGCCTCCCTAATTTGGCAGCTGATTGCGAGTCAAGAACTCCTGTGACGATCTTAATTTGACATCGGAAGCGACTTTCCCAACCTAATCCCCATCTATATTTCAGGACCCTTCCGCAGTTTCCAATGAAAATTTCAATCTGATATAATGGAGGGAGCGAGAAATGATCCGCGGAAGTTTTTGATGCAGTTGCCGGATGTTTAATTGAATCCGAAGTTCGGTACGGAAATAGCGGGGTCATGACGAATTTCAATTGTTCAACCGTGAAAACCGTTTCTCCAGTTTCGCGAATAATTTCATGAATTTTTATGGACCCTTTTATCTGAATTCACGGATATGCATTATGGAATACGACCCCGTGTCGGGAGTATATAGTTCTAATTGACGGATCTTAGTGACGGCTTAGCCATTAGGTAAATGTTTCCGAGAGTGCTGTTCGAGGTACCATCCGCGCGGAAAGTGACAACCGAAACTGATGGATACATAATTAATAAAGCAGGAAGGGTGGGAAGTGTATTGTTTATTCAATTCGGCCGAGGGTCGTCTCTCGCTCTTGATGGGGGAACCTTGTTTTGTTCGATATGATGGACAGGTGGAGTTTTCGAAGTGGTGGAAGCGGGAACGGGACGTGCATAATGTAGTTGGGTCATAGGGTCAAAAGTGCAGGGTTTTTGAACGGCCCTTAGAGTTGGCCACGGTACTTCCCACCTTTTGACCTTTTTGTGACCAGATTAAGCGAGTAGATATTAGCATTGTGACCTGTTGATAACGTGTGAAGAAGTCCAACTATGACGCACATCATTGCACACAGTTATCACTTTATTTGGTATTGAGTTCCATTGATAGAATCATGGGAAAAGTGCCCAAACCCTCTACCATATGCTTGAGCTACGAAGAAGTCAAGTCAAGCCCAGTCTACTCGTGTTTCACGTATTTGAAGTCATGGATTATGGATGGATTGGAGTCCAGGATTCAGTTACCACAATATTACTACCTTTAGATGTTGTTCGTGGCCTGATTTTGTTGGTGACTTCAGACTGTAGATTAGTTCTAATTATTAGAATTAGAACTCAATTTTGAGTGTGAAGGCATCAATGATGCGTATCAACTTGACGACTGGGACATTATTCTGGATTGAGTTCCGTACATTCAGTTTGGATGGAAGATTCAAGGGGAAAGTATGCCTCACCTGTAAAGGTTTGACGGTGAAAGTGGGTCAGGATTTTCCCACAGATTTTGTAAGAGGATTCATTTTAGTCGAGTACTTTTAGTATCAATGTGCTCTCATTATTACAAATAATAGAATGTTTGCAAAGATAGTGCTAGCAATTGTGTGTTTGTTACAACAAGATTATGAAAAAATGCTATGAATATATAATGAAATTAAAACAGCCAACTCTGCAAATGAGATGGCAATTGCAATCACCATCCTTCCAATCATTCTTTCAATTGTTCTGATGAGGCCACTATTGCTGGTCGAACTAGTTGACTAAATTTAAACCTTTTAAAAAATCTTTGGAAGAATTCTGACGCTCTTCTACCCTTGAACCAAAACACCTTCATTTGGAATGGATACACCACTCACCAGTATGCCTCATCCGCCGACCCTCTACCAGATGCGCATACCGTGATACAGGCATCCATGCATTCTCATGCATAACAGAGTTTAGGAAGTCCAGAATTTCAGATGGTTCCTTAATTTGTTTTCGGTATCATCACCATCATACTTGTTTTTAGCACCCATGGATTATGTGGATGGATTGAACTGTGGTATCTTAGTGATTGGAACTTAACAGTGGAGCTGCTAGAGTGTAAAGCCATTCAGTCCAGACAGGCGCCATGACCACAACTAAACAGATACATTGGAGAACATAATGTGCTGAAATTTAGTGTCAATCTTGCATCAAGCCGAAGTGTATCCTTCCTAAGTACCGGCCCACCACTGTTACTGTTTCATAACGCATCCATGCCGTATGCCACTTAACATATACTGTGATTTTAGACAGCTTCAAAACTCGAGGATTTTAGGAAAACTAATTAATGAAACCGTTTTAATCTATTGCTGGCGTGAAATCCTTAATGCGTGTCATCTTACAGAGTTGGAGCATTTGGTTCCATTATTCATTCAGAGAAAATGTTGTCTAAAGTGCCTAATCTCCACTAAAAGGCCCATTGCGGTACGAGTATCCTCAAGCCATCTTTGTGGGTTTCAGTCACCAAAAGTTGGGGTTTCGGATGGCTCCAAAATTTGGCCTTGGTATTTCAGTCTTTGGTCTACGCCCAACATCTTTATACAGCAACTTATTGAGTGAAGCTTACTGTAATGCATGAATAGAACCATCCATCCCTGACTCGTGGCAAATCCACAATTTACCTACTACATTTCATTGGTAGGTTGAGAGACACGAGAGGTAGGCTGAAATTAAGTGCCCTTCTTCCATCTCATACTTGTGGTGTATTGCAATATTAATACAGTACTCCAACCATGGTTTTTTTATTGATCACATTTTGGGACGGATTCTCCTCGGGCATGGAACTTATGCATTTGAACTTAGGCTATGCAGATGCAGCTAAGAGACATCGCTTAGGTAGATTCAGCAACACATATGTCCTAAGAAACTGCTCTTACAGTGATCGATGATGATATGCAGTAATAATTCAGTTAGGCTCAAAAGTTGGCCTATTTAGTCTTAAAATCTTTCATGTGAACAGGTTTTAAGAAATAATTTTGTTGTGGCCATCCATTTCTGCAGTTAAGCAGCCCGTCGCTTGGGCTTCATTGGGTGAAATCTTATGTGATTGATTTGGGTAAGATTATTAACAATTGTTTAGGATAGGTTGGTCTGAGTTTATATTGGATAATATAACTAGGTAGGTATATATCGTAATTTCTAGCCGGTACTTTGGCAGCAACTTGCAGTACTTTCAGAAGTTTCTTACCCTCCGTTTTCACCCTCATATTTACAGGGATTTCGTCTCCGCAACGACGAGTTAACGGAAATTCTCCCAACAAAAAAAAAACTAGCGTTAGCGGAGCGGGAAAAGTTGGGCGAAGGACCGGTCGTTGTCCCGGAGTTTTGAGGACCCCCCGGACCAGCCCTTTGCACTATTTTCTCATAACGTGCGCCTCTCAAGTTATTCATGCACCCTATTAGAAGTTTACGGAAACTCGCATTAATCTTCACTTCCCCGTGAACAACCGACCCCTAAAGCCCCCTTGTTCAACAGGGATGTCCCCTGGTGCTGCTGCGTTGTTCGAGGGCAAAAGCGAAGCCGAGAGCGTCGGGTTTTTAAGGGGATGTCGAAGCGTATACGGTCTTCTTGGACGCCGTTAAAAGTTGAAAACAAGAAATTCGAGAAGTCTCACTTTATAAACAAATATTGGTTTAATAAACGTGCACAGTATACGAAGACGGCTAAAATATGTTGGATCACGTCTTAAAATATCCATATTCCGAATATCAAATTCAAAACTACTTCTATATTAGATAGCCCTTCTAAGCTGATCTAAACATATGAAGCGATAAAATTGTCTATGACCTCACAGAAAATAGGTCCATAGAAAACAAGAATAATACCGAATATAATTTAATAAATTAAAATATGAAAGAAAAAGTGTGCTGTCTACTAAAATGTGATTAACTTCGAACCACATAGAGGTAACAATCGTAAAACATTGATTTCGGGAAAAAAAATCGATTTCCCAAAAAGAAATTCTCATATTTTACATTGTATGGGGAACGCAGTGGAAAAATAATTTTGAAAAATAACGATTCCGCGGGATCATTAGGGAACAGTAATAACAATAATAAGAAAAGCGTCTCCTGAAAAACGATGTTCTTCTAGCACAAATCCCTCCATTATTGTACAACTTATAGCCTCAATTTTTCTTAGAATGTTCGTAAAAATCTACTGTATATACTTCGCCATGGATTTTGCGTATTTTTTCTTACTACAAAAGATAAGTTTTAATGCTTTTTGAAGATTCTAAGCCTAAATTTGAATTTTTGTTTCTTTCAAACTCCCTGAAAATTTTCCTGGCCATCATGTGGAAATTCCCACGGCTCCATCTCTTTAGAATAATATACTTAACAAAACAAAACTATGAATAGGGTGATAAGTTTAATAGGAGCTGAGAAAATGGGGCATAAAACTGACTACTTTTCAGGGGGATTTCATCAGTCCGGAAAAATTACCAACTACCCTTAATCCATGAGAGCTCCATCCAGAGCACTAAGTGTAATTTAATAAATTAAAAAGTGGAAGAAACGGGGTTGCCATCAACCAAAATGTGATTAACAGTTACGGAACATAGAACCACATAGAAGTAACAATCATGGAACAATGATGTACACAATTTGATCCATGCATGCTCCATCCATAGTACTAAATATATCTAAGTCAATAAACTAAAAGATGGAAGAAACAAGGTTGCCTACTACCAAAATGTGGTTAACGATTACGGAATATTTGTCTATAGAGAAGTACTAACTATCATGAAAAAATTATGTATAAAATTGGATCCATCAGCGGTTCATGATGATAGTTAATAGTAACAAACACAAGAATAAGAAGGAGGTGATTTGTGGTTACGATTTTAACATTGTGGACGGTTTATATTAAACAAAATGAAGAAATACTAGTTTTTTTTTTAATTTATTTTAATTACGATCAAGTCAGTTTCAACAACTTATTAGTAACTTATTTGTAGTATCATAATTTAATATGCAGTCCTCTTGTACATAACAGGAGTTCCTTTTGTTCTAATAATAATAATAGTTTGTTCGCACTTCACTCGCGATAAGTCTTTATACGTCAAGTGTCAGTTCGAACGGCTTTCTTCTTTTTAGTCTTCGAAAAAGGTTGTCAATGTCTAGGAGATGGACGGCCTCTGCGTTGACGTGGCCCTTTAGCCGTTCAGAGTGTTTAACGGCGAATTTCCGTATTGTGGCAGCGACACTCTCGATCTTCAAATCATTATGAAGGTTGTCGTTCCGAATGTACCAAGGTGCATCGACGATGTTCCTTAATACTTGGTTCTGGAATGTTTGTACAATGTTGATGTTGCTATTAGCAGTGCAGCCCCACAACTGCACACCATAGGTCCACACAGGTTTTAGGACCTGCTTGTACAACATAAGCTTATTAGACGTTGACAGCTGCGAGTGTCTGCCCATAAGCCAGTACATTTTTCGATACCTAATATCAAGCTCCTTCCGCTTTTTCTTGACATGCTCTTTCCATTTCAATTTGGCATCAAGCGTCATCCCAAGGTACTTTGCTTGGTTAAAGAAATACTAGTTGAGCGTTTATAAGGTGTGCATGTTGGGTAGGTGTTGGATGTTTCTGAACTAATTTGTAATAAGTCGAAAATGAAGGTAAGATTAAAGAGTGGCACAGGGTCATTAATGATTGTGTAGTTGAATCATTGAATTAATTCGGAGAATTTTACGGTTTTGATTTTCGGTGTTGTGGCGAGACGTTAAGTCGGCAATGAGATAAACTACCGTGTTGACAAGGGCAACTAATTTCAATAGAAATCGTTTACGCGCCACAAAGGTAAGATGAGAGGCAGGTACAAGGGGAAGCGGAAAATGGGATCGGAGACAGCGCCGCCCCCGCTCGCCCTTCCAGCCGGGGCCGCCCCCGCGCTTCCCTCCCGATTAATTACCGACTTGGCAGGCTCCCGTGTTTGGCTCGGAGCCACGTGGGGGTGGGAGGCGGCAAACAATATATATATATCCCCTCACCCTCCCGTCCCGTTACTGTCCCGCTACCGTCTCATCGTCCGAATAGGGGAAGCTGCTCACCTTCCGCGACCATCCCCTAAGGGCCGTCGTCCACTGGAACCGGAACGAAATTTCGTCCGAAAACGCGCGTCCACTGGAGCCGGTTTTTGTCAGTCCAGTTCGTCAGTTGCTAGTGAAATGTTACATGTGCTTTTGTGTCTCGTGACAAAGTAAGCAACATTATAATGGATTTTGATGATGTTATATTGTTTGAAAATAGCGCAAAGCTATAGACGTTAATCCAGAAGATGCTGACACAATCATTAAATGCATATGTTTGTTGCATAACATTGTTATTGATAAAGAAGGATCTCAGATTTTACCCTCAGATGTTCCTGCGTCAACACAAACATGTGATCGTTTTGCTACCGTTGGTGAAAATAGATGTGTAAATGCAGCCTATTTCGTACGAGAAAAATTTAAGACATTTTTCATCAATAACACAAGTATTTAGTTTTGGTTTTGAGCTTAAAATAAACCTCCTTCATAACTACCAAAAGTATAATAATTATAATAATTATAATTATAATAATTATTATTACCTATTAGCGTATAACTATTAAGATAAGTCTACTCCGCGTGTTTACAATTTTAAAAATTCAATACTGGCCTTGATTTAAAATGAGCCGAATAAAAAATATTAAATTTTGAATAATATAAACGACATGGTGACTCGACTATGATTAATAATAATAAGCGATCTTTGTCCACAACTTCATTCGAATGTCTCGTCGATGATATCGTTTGTCCCGCATATCCCACAGTGCCACATTATCTTCTACTAAACTAATTAGTCTTTCACAACCCATTTTTAACTTAGGTTCATTATTGAATAATAAACGAAATAAGATATCCGAATAAATAAAAAAGAAAATGTACTGTGTATACCCAAATGGTAAAAACTATCAAACCAATGTCTTATTTTGTGCAGAAGCAATATCGGTAACCAATTAAGCCTTTTTTTAGCTGTGATATCAGTCCGATATCAAATTCCTGAGGACGTGAAGATATGACCGTTATAGGGGCCAACACATTAAGTAAAACCGTTATTTTCAATCTATTTTTCGAGGGAATTATTACCTATAACAAAAGTAGTGCCTATATTTTTCATGAGTAGGACATGGTACTCTGTTTTCAAGATTAATTCAAAGTGTGTTTTGTGAAGTTGCGTCAAAAAGTTCGTGTTCCCGAAGTTTTCGAGCGTCTAAAACTTCGAAAACACGAACTTTCCGGGCCCCGCGGCGACCGCCTATCCCTCCACCGGCCTGCTCGTATCGGAGAGCGGCCGGCTTCGACCAGTCCTTTCCTGTCCGTCTTCGGGCGGGGCGGCCTCGACCAGTCCTTTCCTGTTCGTCTTCGGGCGTCGAGGCCTCGGCCAGTTCTCTCCGGTCGTTCGGGCGTGGCGGTCTCCGGCAGTCTATTTCGTTCCGTGTTCGCGCGAATACCGTTCTATCTTCATTTTCCATTTATTGGGAACATGAATCTTCATGGATTGATACAATGGAATGCCAGAACATGCAAATACACAGGTAAGTACCAAGTATTTTCCTACTAAATCTCTAATAAAAGACCATATAGGCCGAGATTAGGTAGGTGCCGCATGTTTAGGAAGTCCCACGCAGTGATTGATCAATAGATGGATAATGTATTATCATTGGTCTTGGTGTAAGACCAGCTAAGCCCAAGAGCTGTTGGAAGTGACGGAGAGAACCGCGCGATTTGCTACATCGGGCTAGCTCAACCGAATACGTCCGAAAAATCCCAATTTATTCGGATCTAGAAATCCATCGGCCGTGCACGGCCGATGACGGCCGAATAGCTCTGATGCAGTGGACGCGCGTCAACTGGTTCGCTTGTTGTGGGATCATTCGGTCCTATTCGGCCGTGCACGGCCGATGTGTTTTCGGCCGAAATCGGTGCCAGTGGACGGCCCCACTAACGCGTCGCTGAGGGTTGAACCAATACAGAGAGAAAAATGATTTTACTGCCTATTCCTACAGGAAAATTTTAGCTTATTTCGACTACACCTAGGCGAACAAAATATCAATTTTTCAAACACTTTGGAGATCTACAAGTGTTCGAAAATGCCAAAATATTGAGATTTGAACGGCTTTGATTACGGGCTACACTATCCTTCACCCTCATCCCAAATTTTGATCACTGCCAAAAATTGAAATTTTTACCCGTTTGCAATATGTTCGCCCTAAAAATGATATTTTTCAGTCAGGATGAGCTCGGACATGCCTAGGACCCATCTAAATCGATTCAACGACCAAAATTTCTAGGAAATTACTCCTCACTTGCCTTAGTCATTAAAAACCTGAAAAACCACCTTTTTTGCACATTTTCGACCACAGTTTATTCATGGGATCTTATTCATGAATGTGTAGAGATCGGGCTGGGCAACGTTTAGGACCAACTAGACACCAAATGCAGTTCATATGCGAAAGAACTGACTTTTATGGATGTACCGTTCCTTTGTTCCGTATACCATTCAATATCGTGATTTTCACCATCCAAAATTGGTCAGTTTATAGAGCTGGAAGAGTTTCTCTCACTTCGATATACATATAAAGAAAAATATTACAACAAATAAAGAAAAATATGGGCACAACTACCACGTTTGGATTTCGCGAGGATTTCTACAAAATGAGCGAAAAATTGAAGTTTTCTGCATTGTTCCAATAAGGTGGGAAAGCATCACTTGAACTGGTTCTAGATAAAAATGCTTGCCGAAAACATTTATATATCTTGACTCTGAAGACCTATGAACGTCATAAATTCAAAAAAAAAAAAAAAAAAAAAAAAGAGGAGGGACTTTGATTTTGGGAGTTTTCCTTGTCGCCCACACTACCCCCCACCCCCACTCCACCGTCGTCCCAAATTTATTTGATTGCCGAAAATTGGGATGTAAAAAATTGAAATTTTTACCGATTTACAATATGTTCACCATTAGAATGAGCTGTTTATCCAGTCAGATGAGCTCAGAGCTGTCTGGGACCCAACCGAATAGATTCAACGACCAAAACTACTAGAAAATGACACTTCACTCGCCAAGTCATCAAAAACCTCGACAAACAATTTTTAGCACGTTTTTGACCTGATTGCCCAAAGTGTGAAGCGATTTGAGTGGCTAGAGTTTAGCACCAACAAGACACCAAATGGAGTTCTTGTGCAAAAGACGTTAATTGTTGACTTTTGACGTCAATTTTAAGGCCTGTTATGGCCCGTTTGGCGTTCGGCGAACAGACGTTGCTGATTTTGAATCTATGTACTTCGAAACCTTTACGTTTCGGATGTAAGCATTTTTCGCTATACAATTACAAAGGGTTTTTATTGAAGATAGTGGCCCAAAATGACTTTAATGTCTAGTCTTACGGAAGTTGTAGCTGATTTCGATAGTTGATTTCGTTGTGGGATGTAAGCATTTTTCGCTTTACAATTACAAAGGGTTTTTATTGAAGATAGTGGCCCAAAATGACTTTAATGTCTAGTCTTACGGAAGTTGTAGCTGATTTCGAATATACTCAGTGGGTTAGATTGAGTATTTAGGTTGAAAAAAAACTCAGGGTAGTCTTTGCATTGTATACAAACCCGCATGTGCATGTTTATTCTATGTGTCGTTGATTTTAGAATATTTGGACATTTCTGTACTCAAATGAAATGTTATGATACAATTAGGTTTTTGATCTGTTGAATTGAAAAAAAAAAAAAAAATGTCCAAAGGGATTTGAAATCCTTTAAAAGGTTCATTACCGGGAATTACAAATCTAAATGATTTATCCAAAAGCACTTGTCCTCTTTTGATTCTCCCTGTTTCCAGATAATGCCAGTAAATTCAGGGCTCGGATCGGAACTTCAAACGAATGTACGTATTGAGCCCT
Organism: Creontiades dilutus; assembly: GCA_031894815.1. Lineage (NCBI taxonomy): Eukaryota > Metazoa > Arthropoda > Insecta > Hemiptera > Miridae > Creontiades > Creontiades dilutus. The sequence continues at coordinate 2,704,935 of JAVIWC010005620.1, forward strand.
TTTCCTTTTCTGGGGCGGTCATTCAAATCGAAAACTGCTCAAGAATTTCAACCCCCGATTCAAAAGCCCTCAAGTTCAAAACTCCGCTTCCGGAAAAGTGAAAAGCGCCCCGTCGTTTATTCCCGCTTTTCCGCGATTTTCGTCAAAATGAAAAACCGGACTTTTCTTCTACCCTCCGCGTCGCCATTCCATCTGTATCTCTTTCCCTCCCCCTCCGCGAGGTCCGCGAAGTTATGAACATTCTGTAAAACCCGTTGCCGCACTTTTGCCTCGGTTAAAAGCGTGTTTTTGATTAAATATCCAACCCCCGAGTATTTCTGTCGTGAAATATTCCCTCTCCTAAGCTACCCCTCCACGGTCCATCCACTTTAATTAATCGGCCGACTCCCCCCCCGTCGCCCTTCATTTCCCGTACAATTTCCCCTTCAACGTCTTTGCATCAACGCGCAATATTTCCGTTGATTGCCTCCAGACTTGGCTTTTTCTGAAGACCCCGACGGAAAAACTTTACTCATAAAAAGGGGGTCCCCCTCGGCTAGGATCTAATTGCCGGGACCATGAATGTAGAGCGAGAGATTCCAACCAAGTTTCTCGTGTAATAATGTAAGCTCTACGAGTAACAACTACTCTCATTGTTGCTTTCATTAGACACATTTTGCTTCTTCTAATTTACATTATTAAAATCCTTCCTTCAAGACTTGGTTAAGTATAAGCAAACTGAATAGTGTGACTTAGCAATAAACTGTAATTCCTTTTTGTATTCTCGCCATTATTGCCGTGCAGAAGTGCATCGCGTGAGTTTCTTGAAGCTCTTAATACATAGCCTTCCTCCATTACAGCTCACCTACATCCTTACAAATGGTACCTAGTTTTTCCTTGTGCCGGTTGTCAACCTCACCGTGCCGCTACCGTCACCGATGATGGCTGAAAACTAACGAACTTACACGAACTTGTTCCCGCAACGTGGAATTACCACAAGCGGCCCGTGAGATTAAAGGTTTAGCCGGTGTGGCTCAGGCACCCAACTGTAATTTGCTACTTTCGGGATGTTACTGTGAAAACAGCTTTTTTCCGCCCAAAACTCAGATGAATCAAAAGCTGTTTCTTTATGAATCACGTGACATACGTGTCTAAAAAGTATTACGATTTAATGGAAGAGGAATTATGTGACCTCGATGAGCTTTACATGCCATAGTAAATTCGCTAATAGCAATTTATTTATATGAACGGGAGAACCCAATTACAAGAAAATAGAAACATGAAACTTATTTCAATTTCTAAACTCATTTAGAGTCACCGGTAATAAAAAATAATATACATACGGTTAGAATTTGAAATCAGATGTGAGAATATAACTACACATAATTATCAAAATCTTGGTAAGGACTCAATTACAGAATTCAAAAATCTTAAGGAACAGATAAAAAGTCTAACTCAAGATGAGCACAAACAGGGCAGTTGGCACCCCCCCCCCCCCCCCCATATCATATTGAAAAACAAACCAGATTTAAATACATTCATTATTATTTACTTCCTTTCTAGTTTACAATCAACTCTACCCCCGAAAATGGTTTGGCACCCCCCCCCCCCCCCATTGTAAGTTGTTACCCCCTCCTCAAAAGAACAATGTAAAACAATATTCGAGCACTGTCATTGTCATTTATACATTTTCATATTGAAAAACAAACCGTATCATTATCATTTACCTTCTATCTAGTGATGTATTATATTTCTGAATGTTGTCACTTAAAAAACTGTTACAGTCAACTATACCCCCCGAAAATAGTTTGGAACCCCCCCCCCCCCCTCCAAGAATTTCAGTGACCTAGTCTGCGTCATAGCCCCCCCCCCCCCTTAGTTAAACGAGGAATGCGGCACTATCGAAGATCCTGAAGAATATTTGTGGGGCGAAACTCAGTTAGAGCGGAGAAAAGCTGCAAGCGCAAAGTCGAGGCACAAGGGATCCTAACTCTCGGAGTAGTACTGGAGTGACTATTGCTCCATTCAATAGTTTGTGCTAAAATAAAGCAATGGCAAAATGTGATATTCCTCACCATGGCTCGATAAAGGACCTCTTTGGTCAACTCATTTCGCGCGACAGTACCATCTCAAATACCCCTTACATTGCGCTCATTCCAGTAATCAGCGAAGTAGGTACTCCCTCTAATGAATTTCCATCTGGATTTCTACTTGTCTCTACATTGCTCTTTGCTTTCCAACATTGGATACTTTTGCAGGAAAACTCGGGAAAAAGGTAGGTAAATGAGTGAAATAATGAATACCAGAAGACGAATTTATGGCAGAATTTTTCCAATATTTTTCCGGAAAAATATTTAGTTCTTAGTTTCATTTAGTTCTAACCTCAACCATCTTAGGCCAAGAAACTCGGGGAACATGTTAAAACGAAACGTGGAATCTGCCGCTACAGTGCAGGACTAGAACCGTGAAGAGGAGAACCCCCGCTGTAAGTTATGTGAGATCATCACATTCATTGCACTTACAGCCCGTCCCCCCTCGGAAGATTACGAGTTAACCCAGAATTAATACAATAAACTCGCTGTTTTCAAAAGATAACTCTCGACTGTGGGTTAACTGCTTACACTGGAACAGGCCTGTTCGACTTCCCAGCCAACTTATGTGCTCATTGCCCGTCTCTGAACTGTAAATTCATATTGGAATTCCAACATTGTCTTGTATTCTCTGTTGGTTCAGGCGTTCCAAAGTACATCCATTCACTAACAACCACCATAGTGCAAATCTTCTTTGATTCTTTAGTTTCTTTCTTGGCTTAAATCTTCAACTATTTTTGCTCATAATTAATTGGTATGTTTAACCTAATAAGACTCCGATTCCCTTCTAATGATCTGTAACACAACGAAGTTGCTTAGTGTACTCAAAGAAGATGACTTCAATGAAGATTAGGAGGAATAATATTGACTGACAACAAAGTGTGAAAGGCGTTTCAGGTCTCATATTTGTGATTTATTCAAGAATTCAATTATAAATGTACGTGTTTCAGTTCGACGAGTACCCCCTCCACTCTATTTTCCGTACAATTTCCCTTCAACGTCTTTGGTGTTTGAATCCAGACTTGGCGTGAAAGTACTACATTCTGTTGTATTTAAAAATTGCAATGATATTTATTTGCTTGTGTTGTATCCGCTGTAATAGTAGCTTGCTGCCACACTGTAGGTAGTTTTCATTAAATGTGGATGAAATTTTTCAGAAATTGGACAGGGTTTCGGACTTTCGTATTCCGAAATTCTGGAACCGTCAGAATGTCTTTGTACTCCTTCGCTTAAAAGATCCAGAACTTGGGGAGAATTAATAGGTACGGATGTGAACGCTGATCAAAAGGCTGTCTAATAATGCATGGAGACGCGGGAGGCTTTCAGGGGGGAGCGGGGATGGGGGGTATCTACGCAATGGGTCTTTGATATGCAGAAAGGTCTGAGCCCTCAGAGTCTAAGCTCCTGCTTGGGGATAATATGATTGGGAGTCAGTCTCTTCAGATATAAAGGGCATATTATAGTAGAGACCTCTTATGATCAAATATGATTCGCGAGTAGATGGCTGCACTCCAAAAATAGATATATAACGACTTCAATACAGTAAAACAATATTGTACAGCTTAACCTCTGGTACGAGTTTTCGTACTAACTACAATCATTAAGCCTAATTAATCTGAAATTGGAGTATTTGTGCAGCCGAATTGTCATACTTAATAAATTACGGATCAAATACAATTTTCGTTATCCCCCGATAGCTATCAAAATGATTTAGGTAGGTATCTTTGCGTTAAATAATTGCTTACGATACATAATTTTTTTTACGATAAGAGTTATACTGATTAGATCTTCTTCTTGCAAACAGCTTTTTCACAGGATATGGGGAAACCAACGATGTCACAAATATAGCTAGTGGTTGCTTAGCAACCTTCATACTGTTATGTTATAGGATTTTGAGTTCCTAAAATCGCTGAAAATCTATTGCCACCATTTCGGTCTTGCGTGATCAGTGTCATAGATATCACATTTCTGCAAAGAATTCAGTGTAGGCAAATGCACCGTCTCAAAGTTATGTTCAACGCCGTATCAGTGTCCAGTGATATCCCCAGGGATTCCTGTGAGCTGTATTCCGCGATGTTGATTGTTGTTTCTCTGCCACAAAGTTATGTTCTACGTAGTATCATATTATATTGACATCCCCAGAGGTCCTTTACTGTACAATCTTGATTGTTATTCCTCACGTTAACGTTATGTAGCATACCTCTACAGAGAACCCAGTACAGGTCTGTTCTCAAATATGCTGCCACAAATTTACACCCAACGCAGTGTCATATTATATCAGTATCCCCACAGATTCCTGTGAGCTGTCTTCCCCAGTCTTGATTGTTATTCCTCAAGTTGCCCTTACGTAGCATAACTCTGCAGAGAATTCAGTGCAGGTCTTTTGGATACTTTGCCGCCACAAAGTTGTGTTCCACACAGTATCTATCATATTATATTCCGATCTCTAGAGATTCCTGTAAGTCTTGGTCCACAATACTGTTGGTTGTTCGTGAAGTAGCCCTGATATAGCATGTCTCTGGAGAGAACTCTGTAAAGGTCTGTTGGCTGATATTTTATCTCAAAGTTTCTTCTATTCAATATCAAATTGATATCTTCAATGATTCCACGTTCTTTATTGTTATTCCGGTCAAATAGCCCTTATGAAGTACATCTCTGCAGAGAATTGATTACAGGTCTGTTAACAAATATACTGCCACAAAGTTGTGTTTAACACGGTATCATATAATGGGATCTCTTGGATTCATGTAAGTTTTGATTCACAATCTCGTTTGTTATTTCTCAATTATGCTTATACATAAGCATATTTATGGTAAATCAATTATGATAGCTATATTTAGCACATTTGCAGTTAATTCCGTACAAGTTTATTGGCAGATATACCGTCAAAAACCTGTCCTCAACGCAATGTCTCATATTATCCCCAAAGATTCCTGTGAACCGTAATCCACAACCTCGATCGATATTCCTTAAGTTGTCCTTATACACCCAGTATTTTTTGAAAAGCTGTGATTTGAATAGGTATTGTTGTAGTAATAGCATTAAAACCTTCGCTCTACCTGAAATTTCTACTTTGATGAAAAAACGAACAATTACAAAGACGACAGAAAAGAAGGAAAAAATAATTCAATAGAGCCCTTTTCTTATTGTCGAGTTGATTTCAAAAGAAGGAGGTGGATTATTTATGGAGGCAGTTATGGAAATTGAATGCTCTGCATTACGGCAGACTAATCTCTCGAGGCGGAAAATTCTGGGTCGTTGAACGTCGATCGTGTCGAGTTAGTTGAATTCAGATAAGAAGACCGTGATATTATTGAAAATATTCCGAAGCCAATAGGTGAAGTTTTCTACGCGGAGAAACATAACAATCTTGAGTCAATACAAACTGTATTTAGTTTTATTGTGCAATAAATTCCTTTGAAACATACATTGGATCAGTATGGTGTGGTTCCTCTTTTACTCCAAATTTCTACCTTCATAATCATCAATTAAAGGCATCTAAAGATCCATAACGATGCTCATTATTGCCTTAGTGTCTATCTGCAGGTAGTTTTAGATCATGCTCTACTATCGTTTCGTGCCGTTTGTATCCATCGTGTGTCTGCAAATCTTTTCAGAGGCACAATTTTCACAGTTATCATCTGATTATGATGACAATTTTAGAGAACGTGCGGGATAGGCTGAAGATGCTCCCCTACGAATTTCATTGCTCAAAACCCAAATCAATATAGAGAACACTCTGCGCTTGCGCAAACGTAAATTCTGTCGACCATTGTTTTCTCTCTTCCTAATCCTCCGATTTTGCTCAAATTCGGAACGTAGTTGGCGGTTAATAATCTCATATGAATTTCAAAACCATCCTATCATTGCAGAACACGCTGTAGAATTGAAGCTGGAGAACCACAATGCAAGTCAGCCCTTATTTGAAGGCGTTAATATCTGCGGGAACTGATCCTGTGACGTTGTCCCTTGAATTTTCGTTATATGCTTAATTTCTACATATCTTCAGACCTTGAAAGTCTTAAAGCCTATCAATGAACCATACAAATCACGTCGCTAATACGAGAAAGCTATGTATCACAGTCAACTTGGCAGACTTATATTAATCTGCAGAAGAATTATAATTCTTGGGTACAATATACCGTTCTTATTTTCGGTATGGAATTATGTATGCTAATTAATTTAATTAGTCTTGACGATAACAATTGATTCTCTTGAGAGTTGAAGTTCCAATAAGTAGCAAGAACATTGTTGCATTTTTTATGCTGAATCACAAAGTCAGCATAAATGTGTATATCATGTTTACTTATTGATATTCGCGAAATTATCAAAGAAAAAACCATCATTAAAACCATTTAAAAAAATTATCATAATCACCATTTCCCCCGATAATTTTCCCAATTGAGAAAATCTCTCTCTTTTTCCCCTGCTATCAGTATTTTTGAAGCGAGTATTGTTAATACACGAAAAAATATCCCAAAATCATTCAATGCATTCGATAACTGAATAATCCTGCATTTTGCACGTGATTGTATGGGTTTTTCGGCACCTAAAAACCTCAACCATGGGTCATTTTTCCTTGTAACTTTCCTTAATTTCGAATCTGCTATAGAAAAATGAGAGTTTACATTTGAACAAAAACAATGTTATCGCTCATTTCATATGTACAAGCGCTCAGAGCACTATGCTGTTGTCGCCTATAGCTAAAACCTAAGGTTTCATAAGCATTTCAAGTTTTAAACCATTCCTTACCACTTTTTAGACACATTAAATAGGTCACATTTCAAAAAAATGACCTTAGAAATCTCTATAACAATTAATAGCTAAAAATTGTTGAATTTATGTATTTCAGTGGAGCTCTGTGGCAACTATGAGCTTGGAGGTTACAAGCTTCAAGAATCACGATTAAATTCCAAACATGCATACCGTTATACCGTATGTACCATGTTATACCGTTACAAATTAAAACACAAAAGTAAGCCGAAAAATCAACTTGAACTTCGGTGAAATGTGCCGAAACCGATGAAAAACCGATCAAGTTTAAAAAGAAGAGTATTTTGAAAACCCCTCTTTAAATTGCACGATATTATTTATAACAAGTTCTTTTTAACCATAAAAAGACTCAAATATTTAAACAATCAAATATAATATAACGCGGTAGTTCAGGGATTTTTTCTTTGGAATCTTCTTCGAGATGCATGGCTGGAATTTTAAGTAAAGCGTTGAAGTTTCAATGCTCGAGTTTAAGTCAGAGAAAATAAATGTTACTCATAGTTGGCTTGTATAAAAAGGTTGCTGAGACGTTTTTATTGGACTGAATTTCTACGGCATTTCTACGTCAAACACCGTTCCGAATTTGAAGAATGGCCAGATTTGTCCTGTGAAAAATGGAAAAGTCAGATGGCTTCATTACGTTTGTGTGTATAAGAGCGCGCCACTGGCTTCTTCAAGATATTTCCGACTCCTCTCAAATCCCCTTAGAATTTGAATAAAGATGGTTTTTTTCCCTTCCACTTCCTTTTTTCTTCTTTCTTCAAGGTGCGAATATTTTTTCTTTAACTCGCTCCCTATAAAATAGAACGGAGGCCCCGGGTACACCGCGAGGTGGAGTCGAGATTTAAACTCTTTCACCCAAACTTCGGGAGTTACAACGTATTTCACCAGGGTGGAAGGCAACGACTTAAAACTCTCCCGAGTCTTTTCTCAAGATGAATTCTTTAAAAGTGGGAAAGCCATAAATTGTTCGTCTTCGTTGTCCTAATCTTTTCAAGAACGGCGGGATACAAGGGGTGTAGGGGGAGGGCACTTTTCCCGCTTCCGACGCCGATAAAAGTTGTAAATTAGTGAAGGACGGGTGTTTGATTGTTAGTTTGGAATCTTATAACGAGCTGAGGGGAGTTACACGTCAGTCAATCATAAAATATTCGTTTTCTCAACTTCTAAATATTCTTGCGTATAATTTTTCTTCGCCTACACCTAAGCTGGAGTTATTATTTTGTGAAAAATAACGTTTCTCACCGCTCACAACCGAAACACTGCAAATTACTACACAAATGTGTAGTGACGAGACATCTACATCGATATTATTTTTATTGCCATCGATGCCACAGATTCGATAATATCAATATATCGATTCTTTGCCTCCGATAACACCGGTTTGGTTTACTCTTCACTCACAGAAAAAATTCCACTTAGTTAGCTTGCTACCTAACAAGAAAACGCTGCAAATTCTTTCACGGGGGTTTATTATTCAATTGGCTTACGTTCATAATTTGAATTTCTACTAAGCTTTGGAGTGAGCGCGTTTCACAGGATAGAGCGATAATTGAATTTCATGAGATATGCATAGAGCACGTAAATCTGTTCTCAACCAAGATACCTATTTGGATTGATCAGTTGATCATATTTGTGCGCCTCCTGAAATTCAATAATCGCCCTATCCTGTGAAACTCGCACACTCCAAAACTTAGTAGAAATTCAAATTATGAATGCAAGCCAATTGAATAACAAACCCCAGTGAAAGAATTTGCAGCGTTTTTCGGTTGAGATTAGATTCACGTGCTCTATGCATATCTCCTGAAATTCAATAATCGCTCTATCACCTGTGAAACACGCACAGTCCGAAGCTTAGTACAGATTCAAATCATGAACGCAAACCAATTGAATAATAAAACCCCAGTGGAAGAATACTTATTTACCCCAGTAATAATGTTGAATAATATTTACCTGTATATTATCAGCGTTTCATGCATATCAAAATGCTTCAAACCGTGTATCGGCTATAAACTACAAGTATCCACATCGGCTATCACTCCAGTATCCACATTCACTACAACTCGACTCTATCGGCATCACTAGGTTACAAACAAACAATAATGAACCAAAAAACGCAAATGTTGGCACCATAAATCGGACCATACATCGGGAATGGTTTGAACTACGGACCTGGGGAGGCGCTCATTCGATTCCTTATGGTATGTTCTTCAAATAGGTATAAATTTAGGCCGCTTCGACTTGTTTAGAGGTTTTTAGGGATTTTACAAAACTTTGATAGCCCTTAAAGGGCATTTTAAATTGAGTGAGAGTGCTGGCTCAAGAATTGGGGCGTCGTCGGACCAAGATGGATTTTTCCTGAAAATTTCTGAAAAGATCTTTTGCTCCAGCCGTTTGGGAGAAATCGTGCGTACGGCGTACGGCGGACGGACGGAAAAATTTATATTGCAGATTCGGATTCTACACCCTTTGAAACGTAAACCATGAAATTTTCAGGGGGGGTTAGAATTTTTTTTTTCCAGAGCGATTACAATGGTTTATTATTGAATAATAAACCAAAAAAAAGTATATATTAAAAATTCATTCAACTGCTGTAGTATTAGCGAATTTTCGAAGAAAATCAAACTATTGTTCTTGTTCTATAATATTTAAAATGAGAATTTTCAAAAAAATGTTTGCATCAAAATTTCAATGCATTCTAAATCCACTGTCAAAAGCCACCAAGAACACATTGCAGTCGATAGTTCACGATAGAATTGAGGTTAAAAGCTCAAATTTTCACAAAAATCTATCTAGGCTTTCAAATTGCCAAATTTGAACATGAGCACTCGAAGGGGAGATTTGGGGGCTTTTCAGATGGGGGAAAATTACCCGAAAACCCCCGGCAGGTGACGGTCTTTTATAGCTTTTCCAAGTCAGAGTCGGAAATTTCCAAACCAATTTCAGAATTTTCCATTTCAATTTCAGACTTTTCCATTTCAATTTCAGAATGTGATCAATATCCGGGTGGGAGCGGTTTCTGAAATTGAAATGGAAAATTCTGAAATTGAAATGGAAAATTCTGAAATTGGTTTGGAAATTTCCGAATCTGACTTGGAAAAGCTATATAAAGGTTTTTTCACGCTGACCAAGATGGTGAAATCGAATCGGAGATATCTCAATCCGTTCAAACTAGAGCAGTTTGAAGATGATAAAACGAGGTGGACAGGCCAAATTGGAAAAAAAGGAAATAATGAGATTCTTCAGCTATCAAAAATTTCCGATTCAAAATGAGGTATCACACAATCCTCAAAATACTAGCAAGAAGCGTACAGTAGTAGAGTGTAATAAGGACACTGTTAACTGATAAGGACACTGAATCGATGTTTACACCCGATATTAGAAGACATATCCATGCCGCTCTCAAACATCGTCATCGATATCAATATCGATGTTTTTTGTTGATGTCCCATCCCTACAAATGTGTCATAGTGTTCTGTCTCTTGGACTCGGTAAAAATCCAGCTAGAACGCTTAAATTATCCCAATATCTCTAACTCCATGTTGTTTTCCAAACCCAACGATTAAAATAAAATAGCATTTCGTACCTTTCCATCTGAGTTCCTTGTTTATGTTGTCAGTAAATTAATTAGTTCTTTGTGAATATGCTCCACTCATCTAAAATTGATCCGATTTTACGGTTTTGCAATATGATACCCGCTATGAACTTCCATTATGAACGGAAGAGCGGACCCTTCTCATGACTAAGTTGCAAACCTGCGTGGTACACATATTTTCCATCAGTAATGGTGGTACACTTGTATTCGCTCCGTTTTTGTAGTTAACATTTGAACCTATTGGTTATTTATGAATATTTGAATTCATTCGAAATATGGTCATCGTTTTCTCTTTTTCTTCCTCTCTCAGACAATATTCTCATCTCAAAAGATATGGTACTATTTTTTACTGTTCGCACATACACATAACTATGGAATTTTATTTAGATAATACGACCTACTTATCTATAAACCAAAGATCAATAGAATGTCTACCCAATATAGAAATAATAAATCCATAATTAATCATTTCCATCGTTAACATTTATTTTCTACATCCAATGTTGATAAACAGAATCTCCATTAAGTAAAGCTTCGATTCTCATTTAATATCGCACCAATAAAACACGATTCGATTGATTTAGCGTTACATGAACTCGGCCCTCTCATAAAACATTTAATTGTTTCTCGATCGACCCGCTTCCCCGTTATTTATCCACGGGAAAATGGGCGTATGCGGGCGGGGGCAGCTGGATACGTGTTTACCACATCCCCTTTTTAAGGGAATACGATTGGTTTCCCGTCGAAAAACAGAATTTATTGCTTTTAACTCGACCATTCTCCACTATAGTCCTCCTCCCTGGAACGCTTCATTGAAATTACCACTTAATCGTCCTCCTTTCCGTCGGAACTGTGTCTAGAACGAGGAGTGCTTCATTGTTGGTCCGTTTCTTCCGGATTCTGTAACAATTAACTCATTTCCCCAGAGTGTGAAGGCAGCCCAAAGTAAAAAAAACTTTTATCGAAATTTGAGGGACATTGAAGGGATTCGTTCAAGGCATGTTGGGTTTCATTCGTTCGTTCATTACCTTATCTGCCAACTTGTTACTGTTACGAGTAGGTTTGGGAAAAGAAAGCTTGTGTTTTGGTTTATTATTCAATAATAAACCATTGTAATCGCTCTGGAAAAAAAATTTAATGACCCCCCCCCCCTGAAAATTTCATGGTTTACGTTTCAAAGGGTGTAGAATCCGAATCTGCAATGAAAATTTTTCCGGCCGTACGCCGTACAAACAATTTCTCCCAAACGCCTGGAGCAAAAAAGCTGAAAATTTCAGGAAAAATCCATATTGGTCCGGCAACGCCACAATTCTTGAGCCAGCCCTCTCACTTAATTTAAAGTGCCCTTTAAGGGCTGTCAAAGTTTTGTAAAACCCCTAAAAACCTCAAAAAAAGTTGAAGCGGCCTAAATTTGTACTCTTTTTGAAGAACACACCACGAGGAATCGAATGAGCCCTTCCCCAGGTCCGTAGGTCAAACCATTCCCGATCTATGGCCCGATTTATGGTGCCAACATTCGGGTTATTTTGGTTTATTATTGTTTTTGTTTTGATATCAGTAACCTAGTGACGTAGTGATGTAGTAATGTGGATACTGGGGTGAACTCCTAAAAGGCCTTGTAGGCGATACACGGGTTGAAGCATTCTGACATGCATGAAACGCAGCAAATTCTTTCACTGGTGTTTATTATTCAATTGGCTTGCGTTCATGATTTGAATTTCTACTAAGCTTTGGAGTGTGAGTGTTTCACAGGTGATAGAGCGATTATTGAATTTCAGGAGGCACACAAATATGATCAACTGATCAATCCAAATAGGTATCTTGGTTGAGAACAGATTTACGTGCTCTATGCATATCTCATGATTAAGCTCTATCTCTTGTGAAACACGGACACTCCAAAGCTTAGTAGAAATTCAAATCATGAACGCAAGCCAATTGAATAATAAACCCCCGTGAAAGAATTTGCAGCGTTTTTAAAGATACTTTCGGAACATGTATAACTTATATACGTATACTTTTATTGATACTAAGATGGATCGAATAAATAAACACAAAAAAATCCCAGTAATTTTAAGACAGTTTTTATGTCCAGGTCATTGAGTGATGACCAAGGGAATCAATAGTTTTGCCAGACAAATGGCAGCAATTTTTGTTCGATTTATGTGTGCGAACAAAAATTTTCAAAAATGACACTTGTCAAATGCAAATATCGAGCGATGCTTTCAGAAAAACTCTTGAAAAATTTACTTAGGATTGGAAAAAACAAACTTTAATCCTAATTGGAAAGATATTTTAAGCAAAAAACAATAGCACTCATCACATTAGATTGGTTTTGTCCGGACTGACGGTCTTGTAAAACCATGTTTCTGTATGCCCAGTTTCAGTTTTTAAATCTAATTTGCATTTGCTGACTCCTCTATGACCCATTCGTTTCGCCGAAGGCAGATTTTTACAACCAGGCATCTGTACTCACTACCTGCCAGAACCGCGTGGTTTTTCCGAAAACGGTTCACCCGAATGCGATTTCCACCGGAAAAGCGTCAATTGAATGGAAAATCGGTCTAATTCCCGTCGGAAACGGGGTTTCGCAGAGCTCCGCTCGACTCGCGGATATTTGTCATTCCCTGACACCAAGCCCCCGAACACGGGAAAGCACTTAGGCGGCCCGGGGAAGTTTATGTTTTTGAATTATGGTAACGTTTTCGGGAAAAGGTAACGCCTCCGTGTTCCGTTCCCTAAATGAACACTAGGACTGACATTTCGCGCGGTCAACGCATTATCAACTCAGTCCCTCGGGGAGGCTGAGTCGTCCCCGCATTCCCCGAATGTGTCCTTCGTGTTAGCGGATCTGATTCCACTAGCTCGTCTTGTCAAATATGCATCCTGTCACCGCCGTGCATTTGGAAATGCCGGCGGATGCATAAGGCACGTTACCTGTTAATGGAGTATTGGATGGTGACAACTGTTCCCCAATCTACGTTGGCATCCATGACGTGGTATATATTGCTATGCTGATACTGTTAGAATTGAACCTTTAACCCTTTCAACTCACCCGGAACACATATATTCGAGAATATAGCAAAATGTTTCCACTCATTTACCGAGTTAGAAACGCGTGTCCCTTGGATTGAATTTATCAACTCTTTTCAATCGGTAAAGGATTATGAGGAAAGGATGAGTATTGATCAAAAATATGGATTAATCCATTTGTCCCGATCAATCAATGTTATCTATACTTAATTTTAATGATTTCATTAAGCCCTAGAAATCGAAAAATGTCGATCATGAGAAAAACACGTACAAATACAGTTTTGGTAGTCTCTCTGAAATACAGTACGTTGAACTTCGAATATTTAGGTTGCCCTGCGTGGTTTTCCTAGCTTGGCCCGACATATTTGTCAAATAACATGAGGCTTAATTTCCTACTACATGGCTAATCTACTTTTTGAAAGATTCTTCCACATCTCAATTGCAGAAATCTGGTATGCTTGTGAAAAAAAAAGTGCTTGCACGACTCAATCGCTTAAATCACGGTTTATTATCTTCTACTTGAATCACTGATCTGTGTTTATTAAAAGAAGTCAGTGGTATTTACACAATCTAAACTGGCCCTCTCGCGTCTCCATACCTTGTAATGGTATTCTAGATGCCTCATAGTTAATCAATTAAATTAAATTAAAAACAGCTTCATAGTTAATTAGCGCAATTAGAAATGAAATTAACCAAGGGTCTTCCTGCTGATCAGTGTGTCTCCTTACATTATAGTTGACTTCTAGGTCTTCAAATAACATGAGATGATTCATCATGAACATAACCCCTCGAGATGTTAAATTAAAGTAAATCTTTACTAGTCCTTCAGTAGTAACGAATGGTGATCTCTAAACCCCTACAATGGTGCAATCCATAGCGTATCTACGAAAGGTACAACTGCGATTGTTCAACGTAAAATATAACGGCCGCTTACTACGCTTGTCCGTAAATACAAACAAATGTCATGAAAAACTCGATTACTAAAGGAACTGTTGAAGAAAAAATTCCATTGTAATAATATCAGCCATTTTTTTAAATTCCGTTTATTAACAGAAAGAATAATTTATTTGTTACCAAAGAAGTAAAGTAATTCGAAGCTTGGAAAACCAAATACATTAATTTTTGGCAGTCTCTGTCATCTCCATTTTTTAAAGAAATTGTCCGGACGTCTGGGGTTCTGCAAAAAATAAGTACTTAATGCCAAGTTGAATCATTGCTAGGGAATGAAACAAAATCGAAAATACAAGATTCCCACAGAAAAAGACAAATCATATAGCTAGCAATGCAAGATATGTTATACATTCATTAATAAGGGAAAACGATTCGATGTTACAATTCACCAGGCACTTTTAACCATGTTTTGACACGTTCACATTCACATTCATGTTGACATCGTTTCTTCTACCACATTAATACCTACCTAAACCAAAAATGAACAAGCAGTATCCAGAAAACGCCACTACGGTTTCGTTCTCCTATCGTTTTTGCTAAACGTACGAAATTTAGACCTACAAAGTGACAGTTACTTTTTTCAGTTGCCGACCAGGTTCATTTTACAGCTAACAAAGGAATTTCCATTATAGGACATGTTGTTTTTAACAGCTTAGTAACACGACAATGTTGCAAGCAGTGTTTGCAACGACCCACGTTTTGCTGATCCGGTATCTGCCGCTTTGAATAAAACGAGACCCATTCAATTAGTGAGTTTTCAGAAGCTCTGACACTGAACGCAGTTCTCCTCTGGATGTTTCGAGTAAAAATGTAGATATTTACATTACAAGCTTAGCTATCGGTTGTCTTGGTTCTTGTTAGATGTATATCCAACAAAGTTACAATAATAGTAAGAATAATAATGATAAGTTCTAGTGTTACAATATAGCTTCGATTATCAAAGTTATAATGAAGACATAGAAAGTCTTGTGCTATGATAGTCAAGTATTGTTATCATCCATAGAAAGGGAACAAAGGGACCTGTGTTTGTAATAGAGTTACCCTTTTCTGAGACAGACCAAGTTTATTTTACTAACGAGAAATTGTGGAAGTTGAGGACTCGTGATATCCGAACTATGTTAGATTTACTTTTGACTAGCTTTTAACTGCCCCATAGAACATGTTGCTTTAGGACGCGAGTATCGACCATATTGTGGGAAACCGACCGCATGGTCTGTTGAAAGCAAGCACTCTCGCTTCGATCCGCGTTTCGCAACCCCAAAGACGTTCCCTTATAATTTCAGAAAACGCTCCCCAAAGATGAGTTCAGAGGAAGGAAGGGAGGAAAAAGGAAACCAAGAACCCTCTCGGCCCCGCCTTCCTCCGTGCCACCACCGTCACCACACTCCATTACCAAGATGATTACAAGGGCATCAAATTATTGCCTCGGGGAAAAGCTAGCATGTTGATAATGGGCCGAGCGCCACGCCCTTCCGGATAGGCCCGAGCTGTGGTCTGGGGAATGGACCCACCCCCCTGTCCTTTCTCTTCTCTTCGTTGCTTCCCATTCGACGCTGCTTTTAATTTCGGATATGAGTTCCGAAGATAAATCAAAAACTGGAGATTAAAAAAAAAAACCACTGACCTCACCTCCTGTTATGGATGAAGTCACCCATTAGGTTCAGCTGCCCTGCTGTAACTATGCAATAGGCATAAAATAACCGAGTAATGACCCAGATTCCTTCTTTCAAATGAAATTTAAATGGAATGAACTACAACAAATCGTTCTTTCGTACAATTTTCGTTCGTAAGAATGAGTATACTTATTGTCTTTTCTAAGACTCGCCCTCTACCTTATTGCCAAATTTCTCCATCTCCCCTCACCCAGAATCTTATACATCGTCCTGTGCCACCCAAGGTTTCCTCCAAGTTTGCCGTTCATCATTCATCTTAAAGATTAGATATCATACTCTGTGTATGCCCCTCCAATTTTAAGCAGTTGCGTCTTTTCACGGATCCGATACCTGGTTCATCGTCAAGTCATTCATCTCCTGACCGCAAGGACCCGATGTTGGTCCTCATCACACCATGGCAGAAGAAGGTACACAATTTATATGTATTTGTACTTTTTGCGACGACGCAAACTTGATTCCCAAGTGTTTACACTCTTGACAGATTTTGATGACATCTATCCGACAATCTGATGCTTTCTTCTAAATTCAGACGAAAGAATAAAAATAAAGAAGAGTGGTTTTATATTGTTCACACAGCTCGAAAGGTCTTTTTATGGATTAGTCTTCGCCTTAAGCAAGTCACAAATAGAAATAGCTGTTCTGTGATTTCAATGTCACAAGTAAGCCATTGTAAGGTTTTGATGATATCATTATTATACATTACATGACAAATATTGGAAACCCCACCTAGAATCACTAATATACGTTTATTAGGATAGCCTGTGGTACATTATCCAAACTTCTCGCCTCCATGTCTTGTATTGACTTCTAGGTGATCCAAAGACGGTAGGATGACTTCGCCATAAATATGATTCCGTGAAAACTAACCTTTACTACTCACCTTACCAAAAAGAAGTTCATCTCAAATTATTCACAATGTTGCAGTTTACTGTACATCGACACGTCGGGTAATTTCACGAGTATAACCGCTGAAATTCATCGACATGAGAGAAAATACCAACTTATGCCTCAGTTGTCCGGAAATATATATTATAGCTTATGAAAAATTCGATTTCTAGGCGAATTTTACAATGTACCACAGGCTACCTTGCATTCACGTTCGTTTTGACGTTCATTTGTCTGTCAAAGGTGAGCTTAATGTGTATGACATAGGAAGAGTGTACGGATAAGCTTAATACGGTTTGAGTAGACTCATTCTAATCATTGAATTGAATCTGTCAATAGCGATCACAAAAACATTGGTTGTATTTCAGCAGTTTTGGATATGGATTTGTCACTACTTCTGCTCTTTGATTTAACTCTTTAGTTTAACAGTGAACGTTCCTGAGGATTCAGTCCCAACTCGACCCTAAATGTGATTTCTGACCTTAGTTTCATCAACCAACGAATTTTTTCTTGATAATAATTAAAATTAATTACCTAATAATTGTTAAGTGAAGTGTTCAATGACGGTTACGAGTGCACACCAGAAAAGATCCATAACCATGGTAGCAGCTGTCCGATACTTTCATGAAGCTTATTAATAATTTTGAATAACACTAATCTATGAATAGTTGCTATTCTTAAGGATTGTCTGAATTATACCAGTATGTAATTAGGGAACAAGGTCTGTTGAAGGTTGAATTGAACGTTATTTTATAGGTATTATTTATAAACGTAACAGTAACTGTAACTGATGCGTCCACTTTCAAGGAACACGTTCTATTAAACGATAAATCGACAAAAGCACACCATATAAATAACTTGGTCCCAAAAAGCGAACTCCCCGCTAGGACGGAATTTTAATCGAAAAGGCAAGAAAGATGTTTCAGCCAGAGGGGAATAGTGAAGACGCTCGTGTCGAGGAAGATGAGGTGAGAACTCCGATACAACACGGCGTTATCAGCCCCCTACCGCCATCTACCGCGCACTTCCTTCAACAACCCCGATATCTCGGACGCTCATTGTCTCTGCCGCGGCAACCCTTTCACGCCCAACCCGTAGTTAATTTAACCTGCCAGCCTCCCGCCGGCTTCATAGTCCTTCTAAATAAGGGGGTTAAGACGCCCGGGTTCGACGTGAAACGGTGAGACGTGCCGAGCAAAATGAAGAGACGGCCTTACCTCGCCCCCTTTTGTCTTTTTAATCGTTTTGCTCCGCACAGGGGCTCCG
Source organism: Creontiades dilutus (assembly GCA_031894815.1). NCBI lineage: Eukaryota > Metazoa > Arthropoda > Insecta > Hemiptera > Miridae > Creontiades > Creontiades dilutus. The sequence goes on from JAVIWC010005620.1 coordinate 2,723,177, forward strand.
GAGATAAAATATTTCGTCGTCGCTGCGGCGGTTGTTGTAGCTAAGCGTGTTTTCGCCCAACAACAATGCAACCCCGAAATTCACTGCCTATCCAATCAACGGGAGCTCCATCAGAGTTAACGTCTACAGGCTACATCGTGTTCTTCATCTAACGCAGCATCCTTTACCTCAGCTGGGGAATTGAATTATCTTCGTGACAATGAAGAATGAAGGTGCCATTATTGAACGATCACTGTATTGATAACTGTGTTTCTTGTGTGATGATTGCTGTACCCCTTTCCGTCCGTTACTTCTCACTGATAAATGAATAGCTTGCTCTGAAGCTGCTATTGTTGCTCCAATATTTGTTGTGAATGACAATCAGTAGTTGCTTTATGTTATCCTTACGACTCATTAAGTGCAATCAAGGTCGTTGAACATCTCATACGACAGGGGTCCCCACCCCCCCTAGCTTCATCACCACCATCCCCCACCCCAAATGTAAAAAGTATTGGCAAGCAACCTATTTTGTCCATTTAGACAAAACTTGTATATTTTTTGAGGTTCTTTACCTAGGATGTAGTTTATTTTTGAGTGTCGTCACGCTAAACACTGTTTCAATCAACTTTACCCCTCGTACCGCAAATCTTTTGAAACCCCCCCAAGAATTTCAATGACGCAGTCTGCGTCAAAGCCCCCTCCTGTGGGCACCCCTGCATACAAACTCCCCTTATACCACTCCATCCAGCCACAAGCTTGAGTATTACTTGTTGTGTGTAAAGCTCGAGCCTTGTGGATATTCGTAACAATGAGTCTTCTGATTCTCTTGCGAAGATAGCCTCACCCCATTGGATCAACCAATGACACGGTTCAACCGTTAAACCTCTGAGTTCTTTCATCGCTCAAGGTATTTTTCCACTTAACGTTTTTGGTACCAAACTTCGAAATAGGGATCAGTATTGGACAATCGGGTACCCTGGACCACCTTACTCCAACTTGTTGGGTCCGAAAGACTGCTGTTGGGTTTGATCTGCCGATCCATCGTTGGAAATTTACTGAACAATTTTTTAGTAGATTCTGTAGTGGTTCCCAGGGTTTGGGAAGAGTAACGGCAGCAACTTTAAACAGTTTCTAAAATGTCATGTTTTTCCCTTTGATCTTTTACCTGGTGTTTGGAAGGCGCTTTTGGAGAATCAGAGCATTCTCTGCTTTCAGGCAATCAAACTCTTATTTCAAGAATACAATTAAAAGTTGGAATTAATTAAGGCGAAGATGGTTAAATTTGAGTTTTAAAGAAAAACCGCGTTTTTCCTGCGAACCTCGTAAGAAGAATTAATATCTTGAGAACGAATTGGGGTAACACAATAAGTTTGACGGTTATCTGCACTGGGCAGTTTTGGCATTTACATCTGTTTGAAGAGCAAACATTAAACGCGGAACTATAGCAGAAGGCCGTTATTTAGGGAGTTCAACTCAACTATTCCCCATGTTGTCAACTGACTTGCACTAGAACTACCTCAAACACAAAATTCCCAGTAAAAATTACCAAGAGGAAAAATCATCTAGGAATCAGAAAAATAGTCAAAAGATGATACACACAAAAAAAGTACGCTTTTGTTGTATACAATGTATGGGTTTTGCTGTTATCCAGCATGAGTGGGAAATCCACGTTAAAATGTCTAAATTCGGGGGGGGGGAATGCAGAGTTGGCAACCCTGCCTATGGGTCTCTAAGCAATTTTTCAAATATTTGTGTAATAATTCGATCGTCTTCTCACGGTTCGATAACCAGAATGACCTTCGGATCGCCTTTCGAGGGCACGCAACCAGGGGTGCAAAAAGAACCGGCTCATTGACCCTAACTACCTTCTCCCCAAGTTGTTACACTTGTTCTAAGACAACTTTTGCCTCCGAAAGCTCGTTCTTTCCTTTGCTCTTTTTTTCTTGCAGTAAAGACTTTTCCCGGGCTAGGGATCGTGATCACGCCGGGGTTAGTGCTCGGTGCCCCATTGAGTTGGAAATTTTGCTCCATTTCCCCGCCACTAAAAGGGCGGATGAGAAGGCCTGGAAGGTCACTACCAGGAATTCCCTAGGGAGAATACGGCCTACCGGAGGATGTCGTTACCGACCGTTTCGAGTCATTCTTACTGTTCAGAATGGCTGAGGTCAAAACAATAGTTTCCAGGGTGGAATATGATGAAATAACAGATTCGGGGGAATTACGAATTGTAAACGAAGTCCAAAGAACTGTGATGGATGTGAATAGTTGCTACTTCCTTTATGGAAACTGCTTCAGCTGACAATAAACCTGAAGCTTCTAGTTCTACGGATACCTGTCTATTTGGGGTAGGTAATTTTTGGTCAACGGATCGCCTAAGCGCCCCTCAACCCTTGTTAATTTTGTTCGAAAATTTCCGTTTTTCAGGCTTGAATTTTTCAGTTTTAATAGATATAAGTCACCAGGGAAACGTAGCCCAGTATCTCAGCTTTCCAATGGTATAATAAATTTTTACTTTACTATGCTAATTATAAGAGGAAATCACGTTTGTCAGAAACAAATTCTGTCTTCTGGGGTTCATTGCGGTTATATTTACGCTCAAAACGTTCATTCCAATAATCCAGGAACTGAGGACGAAAGAGTCGTTCGAACTGCCTCTAAAAGTATTCCCAAGAAGAAATTTCGTATTTATAATTTTTTTTAGCTGCAATGTTTCCGAAAATTTGTTGTGGGAGATTAAGTTTGATAATCTTCATTCAATATAAGACCTGACGTTCAAATCATCTCTTTAAAGGAATCTGTAACTCGCTTCCACGAAAATTGTATGCTATAAAATTAAATTTACCCAATTAATTTAAATACAGAATGCAGTGTAGAACTGCGAGTTCATGCACAGGGTTTCTGGCAGCGTTAAAGTTGAGGATTTCTTCTCACAAAGAACCGTCGATGGTATTTTATAGTATTCCTCATAGGTGAGCGGTGAATGAAGACCTCGAAACGTATATCGTATCAAAAGCCTATTTCATACTCATTCGAGGGCCCAGCGAGGAAAAGAGAAAGTAGGTATCAGTGTACACAAAGGGAATGAGGGGGAGGGGAAACCGGGCGTTTATTTCATCGAGGCTTTGGAAAAACTTCCTCTGATTCATTCTATTAAGGGAAAAAAAGGATTCTTCGTTGTATCAAAAGGTCCAAGATTTTTCCGCGGTGATTTAAACGGAAGAGGAAAGTGGTTATGAAAAATAATGGAAGAAAGAGATTGTGATTGAAGTAGAAATGTCGTCATCACTACATCACGATATGCTTTGGTTTTTCGCGAAGAGAGCTGCGGATAAATACTCATTAAAATGGTTGATATTACCTACTTAGTTTTGCACCTCATTATTTGACCTCAAAATTTGTTGATTTAAGTTTTAAGATGAGAAGAGTACGAGAAAAGAATGGGTAAATACATTAGTCTGAAGGTTTTAGTCAGCAAATCGTTAGTAACATATTTTGATTGACTTGAATTGATGAAAAAAGGTTTATTGTTTCGTTATTATCTATTCTAAAAGTGGTCAAATCGTTAGAAAACTCAATTCTCGGTAACATATTTTGAATGACTAGAGGACGGAGCAGCAATTTGGCTACCGGAAGACTAAAGTCACACACACACAAACACACACACACAGGTTTACATTACATACATATATATAGTTATCAGATTATTCTAAATTTTGCATACTTATTACTAATTTGAACCTTTGGCACGAATCAATTCTAATATTTTTGGCATCTCAATGCAGCACATTTGCTTCCTCCTCGACGTTGAAATTGTTTCCACCCCATATAACACTAAATGATCTTAAAGGGTTTTTTCTCTCTCAAAGTACTTATACTAGAAGCAATCTTAATGCAGCATATTTGCCTCCTTCCGTTGAAATTGTTTTCTAAATGTCTTGAAGGGAACTCCGTGTATCTAAAGGTTAATTTTAAAAGAAATCCTTCAGGTGATTACAGCGACTCCATAACTTGCAATTGAATGCTAGATTTGTAAAGTGATTCTTCTTCAATTTTCGGCATCTTAGGCCAATTAAAGACAAATTAGCTGCAAGGGTTCCTCAGCTGATTAATGGACCTCCATTCCTTATAATTGTATTCTTGTTGTTTGGATGATCGCCTTTTGAACAGACAATCTCTGAATTTCTATATGGTATATAAATGGCCGCTATCCGAACAGCTTTATCAGGAATCGAAGATAGTTAGTTAAAAGGCAGCGAATCGGAATTCAGGTACACAGGTAGGACAAAATGGAGCACTCTTTTGAGCCGTCAGTAATCAAAACTGGACGTCCAGTCTCAAGTAAACTGCGAGGATTTTGAATGCTAACGTGAAACCTGTAAAGTCATATAATTAACTAAGCTCTCGATGCTAAGAATGCATTTGACAGCAGGATGATGCTGGCGATTCAGTGCAGTTGCTAGATTTTGCCATTCGCTCAATTTCTGAATTTAAGTCGAAATGTGATTGGTTCTCTGATATTCGCAATTTGGCACTGGCATAACCATTGACGTTGGTGGCAAACTAAGAGCAATTCGTGTAACCTACACAAACCTCATATTGAGTACAATAAATGGTAGACGCATTTAGTACAAGTACTGGACAATATATAAAATAATTAATAATTAATGTACTACAATTATTATAGACTCATTGAATGACAGTACAATAGGGTTCAGCATGAAGCGTATGGGTATACAAACTCACAGGTTTATAGGTACCTAACGAATAACGTTCTTTATTTCCGAGTAGAACTACAAACACTATCATGTGTGACCAAACCTGGCCGCTATCCTAACTGCTTTGTCATGAATCAAAGACTAGTAGTTGAAAGCGAGCGAGTCGGAATTCAGGTACACTGATCGGTGAAAATAGAGTACACTTTTAAGTTGTCAATAATAAACCACATAGGTTTTGAATGCTCAACCTGAAACCTATAAAGTCATATAATTAACTACGCGAGAGCAATTGACGGCGAGATCATGCTGGGGGGGACAATGCAGATGCTAAAATTTTGCCACTAGCTTGGAAACATTAGCTTCATATTCGAATTTAAGTCCAAATTTGTAAGGTTCCCTGATATTCCCAATTGGCGCTGGCATAATGGAGTACCATTGATGTCGGTGCAAGCTTGCAACAATACGTATAACCTACACAAACCTCATATCGAGTACAATAACTAGTAGGTGCATTCAGTACGAGTGCTGGACAGTACGACAGAAGTGAGCGGATAAAGCACAAAGCCCGCATTATGAGCCTTTAATGGGGCGGAAACGCGAAACCCGTCCCCTGTTTTGTCTGCAAAACAGCGGTGATCACGCTGTCTGTCACCCCCTTGATTTCCTCGGAAGATGGAACGCGGGAGCTTCATTCGGTTTCGACCTCGCGCCGTTTAATCTACGCTCGGAATTAATCTGATTACAACGAAACCCGTATCGTGATTGTGCGTTCTCAGAGGGACTTTACCTTCAATTTACCTTCTCAGAGGGGGATAATGTTGGGATGCAGCGGCGACTGAGATCGGATAACTCGGGTGTGACGGCTGAATCAGCAGTTGAGGTGGGATTGGTTGCTACGTGGAGTAGAGAAGATATCACTGTGGCGGAGAGATTGAGTTTCGAGCAACAATGCAAACTATTACAGGTGGTGCACATTTCTACCAACGTGTACCTATCATATGACGACGCTGATAAGGGCTTAAGGTGGACAGTAAATCAGGTACGCTATGGAACTGAGGTAATCTCGACACAATGCGTGGGGTTCCGAGTAAAAGTGACCAAGTAACATTTGCAAAATTTTACAGGGGAGCGATCTGAAGTTTCACCTATTTTCTTCTTGCGAACACTGGTTGTGTGATGTCTCATCCACTATGTTTCGATTTTTCTTTATCCTGCAGGTAGTTAGCTAGTGCCCTCTTCTGATATCGTGCTTCAAAATTCACTTCAGATTAAATAAGAGCTGTTTATTCGGAAAACTCTATTTGATCATTTTTACCTGCCTGGAGTTTCAGCTTTACTCATTTGGTCAATTCAATTCTTCGAAAATAAGTCGCATAGTTACATGAAATTGAGGAATTGAATAGTTTTTTCGTTAATTTATCGTGTTGCCAAGCATCTAATAACAACGATATACCTATTTCTGTTAGAAAAGGTTATCCATTACCTATCACTGTAATTGATCATTTTCACCTGCCCACTATGCTATCTTACACAGTAAAAGTGATTAAATGGCAATTGATAACATTTACATGCACCAGCGCGAGTACATTTATAATCCATCTCGTGTTTTGTGGTTGAGTTCAAATGCCATTTGGTCACATAAAACTCTTTGGGTCAGGCAGGTAAAATTTATTTTCAAGTATTTCTTGCTCATCAGTTTGAAGATAACGTTCTTAGCACAGTTGACAACGTTCCTTAGTACCGGAATGACAAAAAAAGGTCATTTTGAAAAAAATGTTACTTGGTCACTTTTACCCGGAACCCCACGACATGCTAATCCAAAACTCAGTATAATTCAAGAGTTTGTGAAAATTGAAACCACAAAGAACTCAGACCTAATAAATATTGAGAATTTTCCATACCACTACCCTGTCCTGCTCTTGATCCAGGGGTTGAAATCAATATATATATTACATACATGTGTACACTTCGCTGATTGGTCCTACTGAACTTTTTATGTATGAATCATAAAATATCTGATGTTTCTAACAAATTGGTCACAGATTATGATTATAGAATAAGAAATATGTTTTTTTTTTTTCGAGCGCCCCTGGTTGCTGCAGTCTCATTGTCTCCATCCATTAGTTTTCTTCGATCACCTTACAGTTGTCCGTCGCGTTATGTCTGGCCAACCAGAAATACACTATTGTTAGCTGCCTCTAATGCTGTTACAACTACACACACCAAAACGCATACATCCACCTAAATTCTGGCCAAGTAATTGAAAAAATGAAACTCGAAGCTATCGATAGGTACCTCCGTTCTGCTCCTAATTTGTGTGGATTGGACTGTCCACCTTGGGATCTTTTAAGGCCTTAAACGGACCCCAAGAGTTGATATCCTTATGATTTTGGCCGTTTCAAAGCAAACGGGATCGATACTTATTAATCCGGTCCGGATCCAACTTGGACATCCAGGATTATGGCAGACCCGTCGGGCTTAACGACAACAATTAACAATTGTAATTTTAAGGAACTTATAGGCCGAAGTGAGTATTTACCTCCTCCTCATTCTAACTTGCACTTTATAATACAGGAACACTATCCCTTTTTCTAATAGTTCATTGTATTTTTAAACTCAATTTATAGCGTTCAATGGTGTTTTTGTTACCATTAAAACAACTCACGTAGTTCCTGTTCTTTTCTGTATACAGGGTGTCCCAGGAGTTACGCACAATCCGACTCCTACGTGTTCCACAACTCATTTCCGACCAAAAATGCCAGATAGCAATTTTTTGCCAGAGGCCTCGTTTCTGAGTTATTCGCGATTAAGGATTTTTTTCGTGTTTTCGATCTTATGTCATTAAAACTGTCATAATTCCCTCAAGTTTTTCATCTCGCCTAGAAACCCCATGGATGATTGACGCAGAACTGTGCAGACCTGGTAAAACGTGCGCCAAAATGTCAGCTTTCCAACGGTGTAGTCGTTTTGGTTTTTAAAAATATTTTTAGCTAAGGAAATGGTGTTTCACTGCAGAAAAACGTGTGTTTACTGTTAAAATTGAGGTTTTTTCAAAAGTCTTGACGAAAAAAGGGTGGTGGCGTGATATACGTAACTTTTCTCGCTGAATCGAATGGTGACAACGCCAGACCTTTCAAGTGACGATTTAAGTTAGTTTTGTCGGATGCATAAACCCGTTCGTTTGTGAACAGCGTCTACGGCATTTCTAAGCTGTCCGCCCAAAGTCAGGATAATCGAAGAGCTGGTAGTAATAACCAAAACCTTAGTGACAAAAAACAATTAGCAGATAAAAAACAGATAGTTTACTAGATAACGAAGGATCAGTGACGTAAACAATATTATCTACCAATATTTTGTCCTCATACTTTCCGACGTGTTCGCTAGGTCGTGAGTTGTACACAGGAGGAGTGTGACTCCCTTGCTGCTTCAGAAGCATTACCATTGGCAAAACCGTACACAAAAATCATGTCAACATACTCACTTGTGATATAGCTACTCAACTAAAAGCAACTCATCGCAATCAATCGTAAATGAACACAAACAATAGCCGTCTCTCAGCTCATCGTATATCCTGACTTTGGCTGGACAGCTCATTAAATTGATTTTCATTTTTAAATATTTATTTTTTAATTTAAATCTTAACAATCTTGTTTAAGCTCTAACTCTTTGTATGATCTAGATTCAAACCCCAACATCTTACCATTGTCCAACAACTGGATAACATGTTCGAGTCAATAAACATTTTACTTAAACTGAATTTGGTTAGAAACAACCAATTGTCAACATTGCAACACCCAATGCTACGGTCAAATCAGATTGGGGTTGATAATGCACGGCGCACAAAGCAACCCCTCCTTCAAGACCGGGCGGTTGTGCGGGTCATTGCATATCCTAGCCCCTGACCACGACAATGCCTCCTCCGTGACTTTATCAATTTTCAAACATTAGGTATTTTTTAGTGATACAGGGTGTCCCAGGAGTTATGCACAATCCGACTCCTACGTGTTGTACAACTCATTTCCGACTGCGACGAGTTGCATTCATCTTCGAGACTTTTGGAAAAACCTCAATTTTAACAGAAAACGCATGTTTTTCTGCAGTTAAACACCATTTCCTTAACTAAAAATATTTTTAGAAACCAAAACGACTACACCGTTGAAAAGCTGACATTTTGGCGCACGTTTTACCAGTTCTGCACAGTTCTGCGTCAATCATTCATGGGGTTTCTAGGCGAGATGAAAAACAGGCGATTTTAAGATTTTGACAAAACTGCCATTTCGCGCAGCAATCGCACATCTTCAATGCAATTTAAGAAAAGTTTTCTGGCGTCAAATCAAGATTGAAAACTCGAAAAAAAACTTGAATCGCGAATAGTTCGAAAACGAGACTTCTGGCAAAAAATTGCTAAGGGTCATTTTTGGTCGGAAATGATTTGTAGAACACGTAGGAGTCAGATTGTGCATAACTCCTGGGACACCCTGTATAAGAGTAACCAATGCTTATTGATCCTACATTGAGTTGTTAAATAGCAAATTGTGAAATTGGTGAAAGCCGAAATCCGGAAGAAATTCGAAATTTATTGAACGATTGGTTGTTCATTTATAGTAGTCAAATCTAACATAAATCGATATTCAATCAACTTTGTTCATTAGGGAACACGATTGGTTGAGGCCTACTAGCTTAGCTCCGGTCAAATACTTGAATGTCTGCTTAACTGGAAAGGGTGGGTAGAATCGATCGATTTTGCCTGAAAACCTGTAAATATCGTATTCTTCCCGCTTGTCAGAAATAACCGAAAAAAGAAGTAAAAAAGTGGACATGAAGGCGAGAAAAGCCCCGTTTTATGGCTCTTGAAGTATAATCAAATTACCTTTGGCCCCTTGGAAATCAATCCCGCCCTCCGTCCCGTCACTCTCACCCACGGAACGCTGTGTAAGGACGACCAGGCTGCCCTCTGCCCACGCCTCTGTAGTAGTCTCTTCCGGTTGTGTCCCCCTCCTCTCTCCATTATCGCTCCAGGTCTGTAGTAACACTTTCCAGATAGAGTGGGATATCCCCCCTCTCCGTTCTACTACCTTCTACCTTGCTCTATCTGGCTCTTTGTCGGAGCGAGGGTGGTTCAAAGGGGCTCTCTCCCTTTCTCACTCCATCTCTCTTTCCCTTCCCCTCCCTTTCTAACTCCATCTCTCTCTCCCTCACTCCCTCTTCTACGCCGTCATTCCCTTGTTCCACTGATATCCCACAATTTGATGCATCTCATCACCACCTTCCTTCAATCTGTCAATCCACATTTGAAAAACGTACAATTTTCAAGGAAACACAGCTGTTGCTATTTCTCCATTTAAGACATAGATTTTGAACCTATGCAGTAACCTAGTTTGATATATATTCATTCACTCCCGCTCAAAATTATTTAGTCCTCCTTGCTCAAAAATGTTTACTTAAATTGTATATATCCAAGTTCAGAAATTTCCAAAATATATTCAGTATTTTCCATTTCAATTTCAGACTTTTCCATATCAATTTCAGATTTTTCCATTTCAATTTCAGAATTTTCCCACTTCAATTTCAGAATTTTCCATTTCAATTTCCGGATGTGATCAACATCCGGGTGGGAGCGTAAAAAAGGGGGATAAAGAGAAGGAAATAAGTAGGTAGCACACAAAATGTATTAATAAAATTAAAAAATTATCGCGAGAGGTGAGAAGGAACTGTTTCATCGAAATTTATAACGTAAAACGCGCTAACGTGAAATTCTTGAAACAGCCAAAAAGTTATACCGGTTTCAAAAATTTCACGTAAGCGCATGTGCAGAGCTTACCGCTGGTTATATTGAGATGAAATTCGTATGGGACCTCAAGGTACCTCATCTGCAAAATCTTTCAAAATATGTGCTAAATTCATTCATTGTGGAAGCTAGGTATGGCTGTAACAAGGAAATGCGGACTGACAGATAGACAGGGAACCAAATTTATTTAGTAAGCTACGAAACGCGCAATACGACTGGAAATTTTTAATTCGGGCAACGAAAATTGTTTGGCCTCCGGAAGTGAACACAAGGCTTCCGCTGCTTCGCAGACTCGGAAGCAATAAATGCGCATATGTTATCAATTTGATGAACCAGTTCCTTCTCACCTCTCAAAAATTTTATTAATTGCTACCAACTTTATCCCCCTTTTTTAAGCTCCCACCCGGATTGATCACATTATATGAAATGGAAAATTTTGAAATTGAAATGGGTGGAAAAATTGGTTTGAAAATTTCTGCACTTAGCTATATATGTAAAATTTTTTGTTTTTGTAAAGCTGGATCAAGAATAAAGAAAAACGCCACTAACCGCACTTTTTCTCAACTCGCTCCCGAAATGATTTTGTTTAATCTCCCCCCCCCCCCCCCCCAGAAAATCATGTTTTTTGCCATAAAACCCAAATGTTGATCACATTTTTGAATTGTGAGTTGAATTTTCTACACGGTTAGTCCATGTTCATAAGCAAAAATTAACTCCTAAGGACCCCAATTTCAATTCAAATTTTCAACATTTTAAAGAAATCAGGTATTTGGAATTATTTGAACTTCAACTTCAGGATCAATTTTGCGACTCCATATCAATTTCATGTAGAAATTCTACTTTGAAGGTGAAAAAAGCGTGGGCCACATTGGAAAACAATTAACGAGGAACCCCAGGGATACAAAGAGCAAACGTTTACAGGGTATAAATGATTGAATTACAAATGGTTTGTAAACTATGTGAAACATCAACTTTACGATTCCGTAGACATTGCAGAGAGAAATTTCAGTTAGCGAGCGAAAAAACGTTATTCATCGTACGTGTCCGTCCGTAAGGTCTGCGAGTTTGTGATTTTCGGTTGTACACGAGTGTTGGACGCAAATGCTTTGTGAAATGTTTGTGTTTAATGAAGTTTTCACACTTTAAAAACAATTTTCCGGATTCAACCATCAACCCAATTTATGCAGTTCGAAATTTTGCTTCTCAAATTTTTGGGTTATCTCCTTTGCTGTCTTGGAAGGTGTTTGAGCCATCAATGCTGTGACCCAAGAGGTGCTGCTATCTAGGTTCAAGTTAGGTATCAATCAATCAATCTCACCTCACTCGCTTCTTCTCCTCCGTGATTACACAAGGAAACCTTACGCGATCTCGCTACCTTCTACAGAAATTCCCCAAAATTGACTTATTGAAAGTAATTTCCCTTTATATATATGCTATTTCTCAAGTCTTCGTAAGTGGTTATCCACATGTTAATTTTTCAATAGCCTATTTTCTATTATATATCACGGATTGTGAATATTGGACTGTTCGTTGGGTCGGTTTCCAGCTTCAACGGCTCTTCCACGACAGGAAAGACGTCCCCCAGGCCTGGGGAAACAGAATGCGAAAATCGTTTGATAAATGATCCATAATTCATCCCCTCTAAACGTTTTTTCGTAATACTATTTTCCTGTAATTGGATTCGCCCATTCTTATAAATAAATAAATGGTTCATTATCATAATCCGTGGTTTCATCATTCATTTATTTTTATATTATTTATTGTGGGCGTTTGTTCTCTGTGCGCACAGGTTTCCAACCTTTTGCGCGTTCAAACTGAAATTTCTCCATTAATTGATTTAGAATCGCAAAGTAGATATTTTGTACTGTTCATAAACTATTCGAAACTTATATAAAATATTTCTCGGATTTTGATGACTCTACAATCTTATACAGTTTGAGCTTTCTTTATTCCTTGGGTTCCTGTTTTAAAACGTTCTCAACGTTTTTTTGCATCTAAACGAGAATTTCTTCGAAAAATCGGTCCTGAATCACAAAGTTAATCATATCATTGGAAAGCTGAATAACTTTTCAAATTATACTATGATTTTTCGCAGCTTTTTTGAAAATGCAGTTGAAGTTTAAGTATTTTCAAGCAATAAAGTTTATTGAAATATGACATTCAATACTTTCTGACTCAAGAATCGGTATATTATGTAATGAAAAGGCAATGACACTAGACTTGCAGACGTTCAGCTTCAAACCAACATCTCCTACCTATTTCTCTACTTCACTAGGGCACTGAATGTGTTTCGTGAGGCAACTATAGCTGTGCTAATAAGTGGTGTAAGCAATATTTCCTTCGACTTGAAGGATTAGAAGACTAATTCATGAAACTAATGAATGCTGAAATGATTACCTGGTATGGGTTCTCCGCTGCTCATAGTTGAGTAGAACAATCTGTAAGCTCATAGGTCCACAGTAATAGATGCGGAATAATGTAATATGTTGGATCGGCAGCGTTAGGTAGGTTTTCTTACTATACTTATTATAAATTACGTTCGTTTTCCCAAGGGGAGAGTTAGGGTCCATCCCATCATCAAAACCTCCGATCCCTCCGATACGCCCCCTTACGTCATTAAAATGACATTAACCCCGTTCCGAGCCCGTCGGGAACCATAATCTCTGCTCCCGCGAAATCTTTTTTTCCCCCCGTAATCTGAAAATTTATCGGGCGATTACTTAGTATGGCATCCAATGACGACCGATCAACCCAGTTTCATTGGGAAATGACTCCCACATTCGTGACAAACTTGTAGATTCAGTTTTCTTGCCACGGCGCCTTTGTAAATCAAGTTGGACGAAATTATAAACTTCAGATCCGACGACATTTCTAGAAAACCACTCACAGCTCTAACATAGCTTGTTACGAAAATTCCACGTTACCGCATATTCGTGACCAAGTTGTCAATTTAGTCTCCACACGCTTTGCAAATTATGTTAGACGAAATCATAAACTTCACAATTTGGACATCAACTTTTTCCCTGGCCTGACTGGCTTGTTCAAGAATTTCACGTTCCTCCTCATTAGTGACAAATATGTACATGTAGTCTTAACCTTCGTAAATCATGTAAGACAAAATTGTTATCTTCAGAATAGACGGCATTTCTACAAAACCTTGGTTTCTTTCTGGAATTTCACTTTTTTCCACATTGTTGACAAATTTGTAGATTCAATCTTCTTCTCGCGGAATTTTCGTGAATTATGTTGGACGAAATTATAAACTTGAGATTCGACGACATTTCTAGAATACCGCTCACAATTTTGACACGCACCCTTTTCCTGAACAGATTGGCTTGTTTCGAAAATTTCACGTTTCCCCAAATTCGTGACCAAGTTGTAGATTTAGTCATCCTCAACCCACCTTTGTAAATTATGTTGGACATTATAAACTGACGACATACCTACAAAACCGCTCAACATTTTGCGCGAACTTTTTCCCTGAGCTCGCTTGTAACGAAAATTTCACGTTTTCCCAAACTCGTAACCAATTTGTAGATTTAGTCTTCACTTAGTCTTGTAAATTATATTAGTCGAAACTGTAAGACGAAATTATAAACTTCAGTATCTACGAAATTTCAAGAAAACCTCAGTTCTAACAGAAACTCTTTCCTAGACCTGACTGGCTTACAAGCCAGTATGTAACAAGTTGTTACAAGAATTTCACGTTTCTGCCAATTCAAGTTTATAATTTTGTAGATTCCCTTGTCTTACATTGACGGAATAGAAACCAATTTGATTAGGCTATGAGAATACCAGTACTATCTACTGTATCTGTAGATATCAAGTTTCAGCTTCACACGAAATTCGCGTGGGGGGCCACTAAACTCATTCGAGATCTTTACATCATCTAGGAAAGGACATAGTTACATTGAATGCAGTTTCGTGCAGTGAATAGTATAGGAGTTGGCTATAGTTGCAGCTGATCTCCACACTGTGGAACCTACAAGGTTACGCCTTATCTTCTATCGTCACAAAAGTTATTTTGCGATGAAAACTTGATAGAAATCATAAAACAGCACACGTTTCGGTATGTTTTGGTATATCCTTATGATATATTCCTCTCTATCATCTTAACTTCCATTCAAAACATAGAAAAAGAGTCTATCTTATGGGTATCAAGAGGATTCCAATTTCGTTCCGTCGATCTTCAGATTCGAAGCTTTCAGCAGATGAAATTATAATCCCGCTTACGTTGCATAAACCCATCGCACTCACCTTTTTCGTCCCTCCCATCGTCGCGAAAGGGATTTTTTTCCCGTTCCAAAGGAAAAGGTCACTTTATGTTTACAAAGGGCAGCCAATGCCCTTACAGCCGATTTATTCCCTGGCGGAAGGAGGAGGGAAAATATGTTAAATGTCACTTGACGTGATGAATTATTATTTTTTCTTCTCAAACTGCGTTTTCCTAGTTCGTCTTTTAGTTGCAGAGGGAGCTTGAAGCTGTTCCGCGATATAGTCTCTTACAAGAGTGAATTAACAATTAGATTATTCCATTTTATCTTCTAAAAACCGGAGAAGCCAAAAACAGATTTTCATAGTACGATGAAATAGTGCTTTATTTCGTCAATACAAGACTCGAAGATCTACATAATTATAAACTTTAATTAGCAGAAAGTAGAATTCCTTTAACAAGCCAATCAGGAAAACAGTTTGGATGGAACTGTGTGTGGTTTTTGGAAACGTCGTCATTCTTAATTTTATAATTTCGTCCAACGTAATGTACAAAGGTGCCTTGAATGAGTAAAATAAGTAGTAATATTGCTAAATTTCATTCAAATCTTATTTCTTGCTGACATATTCCGGTCCCGTTTTTCTAGAGATTTGATCAAGGGTGCGAACGTCTCATCATTTCAGAAGAAATTCATTGCTCATTTCAGAAGAATGCAAACTCACAGCTAGTGACAGAGGTAAAAAGTGGTTCTTCAGGTGACAGCACTTTGAAGAACTCCAGAAAATCTGATTCTTTGTAGAGGGGACGTAGAAGAATCACGTTCTGCATCCAAATCAGCATTAATCAATGAAGACTAGGAGTGACGATGCTAGCTTACCCTATTTCTAGCTTCGTCAACCAGATAGTCTAATGCAGACGGTAGCTAGATCTAGTTAGTAAGAGTCCAGTTTTACTTGATTTGTGGCGACCAGAATGCAATTCATTGGCATGACCTCTGGTATTGCCACAAATCTTGTCAACAACATCCGAATTCGGGTCTCTGGTATTGCCACGAATCTTTTCAACAACATCAGATTTTGAGCTGTTCCATCTATACTGCTGTATAATGCAGGCATCAGTTTAATGTGTAGGTTGAAGCTGGTTTGATTTATCAATCCTGTAATAAAGCCCACCCCGTATACATCAAGGAAAAACTAAATAGTATATTGCTTTCAGTGTGGACTCAGTATGAAAACCCTTGTGGCGGTTGTTATATAAACTGCAATCACGGTGGCAAAGTTGAAGCAATCTCCGTTGCTAAATAACATTCCATGAAAGTGCTAATAACTTTTCAAAAAAGTTAGTACCAGCAAAATTTTGTTTGTTTTATCCAAACTGAGAATGCAAACCCTCTGGCAGGGTGTAAGTCTTGAACGCATTAAGCGACAAAGCCTTTGTCATCCAACCTCTTTTGATGCAGATTGCAGCACGTTTTGAGGGTAGGGTGTACCCTGTTTGATTTATTGGATAGCGTAATACAGGTCTGAATACCTAGAGTGTTACTTAAGGATACGGTCAGTAAGGATACGTTATGGTAACCTTTGGGGAGGATTTTGGTTTTGCTACAAATCTCGTTGATATCGAGTGACAAATTTGTGTTGTCAATCTTCCATCAAACTGCAATCGCAATCCGTGCAAACTCAGAATTGACATTGTCAAGAGGTAATCATTTGCACATCAAGATCTCCGTTGCTAATAACTTTTCAAAAAAGTTACTAACACCAAAATTTTGTTTTTTATCCAAACTGATAATTCAAACCCTTTGGGACGGTGTAAACCCTGAACACATCAAGCTGCAAAGTCTTTACCATCCAATCCATAAATAAGTGTAGGAAACCTTCGCTTCTTTTGTACCAGCCATGTATGAACCTTTCTCATTTGGTCTTTGGGCTTTTGGTCCTGCCTAAAATTCCTTCCAGATCAGGAGCAACGATTTCGCCTCTTTCTTCCTCTGCGTAATGTAGACCTGTAATGCGAAGAGTGGAGCCTGATTGACGCATTGATCCAGTAATTGATCCTGACTCGCCCCCGTACCAATAAATAAATATATGACGTGAAACAATAGAGGTTTGATTGAGGCGATTGATCCCCGTCTCATCAATTTAATGAATAGGCCGCCCCGACACGTGTTAAGGCTCCCCTGAAAAGCGGCTCTTCATGTATATGATGTCTTCGCTCGCAAAGATCGATCAACTCTCCAAAAGACGAAGGGTGTTCAACCGCGGTCGCCCTCGTCCATCACGCCACCTCGCCTTATTGTGGAGAAGCTAAGGGGACGCCCTCCTGTTCCTATGAACCTTTTACAAAGCCCATATCCAAGTTTCTCCTCTATAAATCACTATGGTCTTGCGGCGAGGTGCCTCGGCGTGTCGTTTCCATTTTTTATTATTTGCCGGAGGGGTTTGGGAAGGATCCGTACGTGTCCGTGCCGGTTCGGGAAACCATCGATTTGCCCCATCGATTTTATTCATTTATACGGAGGCCGATGCCTGTATTCCCCCCTCCCCTCCATTCAGTCGAAGGTCGAGCGATCACCTATCCTTCAACGTAGAACGGAGAATATAATCAAATCAGAGCTGTTACACAAAAATTACTTTGCCTGCCTGTAATCACTCACCTGACAATCATATTGGCTGAACTCACTATTCTATTGGGTGACCCCAGCAACTTTATATTTCCAATCATTCAACCATTTTTGACATTGACATTTCCAATAACAAAGGCAGCTATATTACGTAATCAATCTAAAATATTGAAATAGAATGAAAGACTTCATTTCATTGTAGATATTCAAAGCTTACTGCCCAACACAAGGCAACTTTTATACTGCACTATGTGATATTGTTATGAACCTTCTAAGTCCTCCTTTCTAAATGTCAATTACGATTAAGTGATTTACAGAAAAATGATAAACTTTTGTAATATTTTGGAATATTTGTTTCTAATCTATCGATGTTTTTGTTTCAGGTAAGCTGCTCAATGGAAAAGTCTGGTTTATACACTCTAATTCTATGGATAACGTGAGTAACTCATTCATCTTTCTTTTCACCATCCCAGATTCTGTATATGTCTATAGGTGTAATTTAGATTTCAGTAACATGTATGAGGTACTCAATATTGTACTAAATGGCTAAGGCTTTACTGGAATCAGTTGTAGAACAGAGGTTGATGTTTCCAATGGGTCCGAGCGGTTTGTATTTTATAAATTACTTGCGGGAAATCCATTCTTCTCACGAAATATGGAGTTCCTAGGCATTTTCAGTTGCCACATATTCCTGCCGCTAATAAACATTCAATTAGCAACATAATAGTGAAAGTTTTCGAACAAAACCAAGCGGTTGCGAAGGACTGCGCCGTTTATGAAATAGAAGGATATTTTGGAGGGTCTAACCAAGCCTGTGTAGCGCACCGGAGCTGGCTAGTCATTTCAAGACCACACGCGTCATAATAGGTCAGCCAGTTTAGCATTCTATTGGGAATATACGATTAAATTTTAAAAAATAAACGAAAAACCAAGTAAAATAAAAGTGAGAAGGACGCCAGGTACATCCTAGAGATTTGAGAAGTTGAGGAAGATGGAGAAGGATGAGAAAGATTAAAGGAAGATCCATTATAGAAAAACCATTAATTCCGAAAGAGGCCCGAAGGACGCGGGTGGTGATACCACGAAGCACTCCTGCCGAGGTGCTCGACTCGAGAAGCTCCACGGCACTTTTCCCACACCACGCCCCACGCCACGGCACGGTAGCGTACGTTTGACTCAGACATCGCTTGCCGGAGTCAATCCTCCCATATTCAATTTTCGTAGCCCTCTAGGTCTGATCTACGTCGAAGCTGCCACTGACAACCTGAACATCAAGGATTTTGCAGGCCTATCGGATTTAGTCGCAAGATACATACGAACAAACTTTGAGTTTTATAAACAGGATTAAATGTTACTTACTAAGCAGGTATTTTGTTTTGATTTTCGATCATATTCGTTTATGAATATCAAATATTCACCCCCTATTCCTCTTCATCAACGATCAACAAATAAGAATGATTACTTTTCTACATTGAATGCTCCACACAATGTCTACGATCCACAACCTCAAGCGGTGACTACAGGACCGCAAACTTACTACAATATTTACACCCAATATTGACGTGATTGGACCACCTAATTAATAATCAGTGTAATCATACAGGCCGGCACACAAGCGGAGGGGTTGCGCCAGCGTTAGCCATCACCCGCTCTCAACTCGGTAACCGCCGCTTGACACAATTGATCAACCTTATTGAACTACAACTCATTGGTATTGTTACATTCTTCGTGTGTTTATTAAGATTTGTTATATAGTTGTTATTCGTTGTTACAGCTCCCGCCGAATTTATAAAAATTGCTTTTAACGGAATACAACGAAATTCCAATCCTGTAGGTTTTGGCCTGATGACATAATTTGGGGTCATACATTTTTGATATCCAATTCATTTGTAGATTTCTGTAGCTAATTGACCCCTCCCCCACTCACACCAATTTTTTTAGTATAATTTCTGTTTAGTACAAATCTGTAATTTTTTCTCGAAAATTTAATTTTAACATGAGCTCGAAAGTCAAATATCTCGTTTAAATTAATGAAATTTAGATACGTATGTATTGTATATTTCATACTTATATTTTACACACTATATCACAAACATCCTAAACATATTGCTTGAGGAAGAGTTCAAGTGCAACCTTCGGTCGAGAGAAACCCAAACATATTCTAAACAGAAAAACTTTCCAGAAAATCCGCTACCAATGGTCGTTGTAACCATCCTTTGTCCATGCTTTGTTTTCGAGATAAAATGCCTAAAAACTGTAATACTCGAAATGTGGAGTGTTTATATTATCTTTTCGATTTTTGAAACTCTTGCAAGATAACTTGGAACAACACAATGAACTATGCATACACGTTACGTATATGAAGAAGCTACTGTGACATAAGAACTTGTGCGATAGATAGAGAGAAAAATATAGGAAAAGAGAGGGAGGGAGAGGGAGAGACTTTTTTTCGTCAAGTTGGATGCACACATGAGGTACTCGCAGATTTCCCCTTCTGAGATAATTTTCGTCCGCTTCCCAGGAGACGAATGTTCACTTGGTGGCGAGTGGAGACCCGATATACGCATTCATCTTGCAGGACCGAGGCAAGTATTGCGTTGGGTCTCGCATATGTATCACATTTCCTCCTCTCCTCTTCGGTTTTTCACAACTTGCCTCTCTTGAGTTGGTTCGCTCTGTGTGAATCACGTTTTCCCGTCCCTTTCGCCTGGGCTCCGCCTTGCATTTATAAAAATAGTTGTGTGTCCTCGTTGTTTGTGTTTCCTTACCTATCCCTCTGTCCCTGCTCTTACCGATAGATAACATCCACCATTGCTCAGAACCCTTGCTGCAGATGCTGCAACCCTAATATCCATTGAGAACTAACAGAGGATTTGATAAGCCGCTGTCATTTAAATACCATATCTCGGAGCTTATTGGGAGAGGGCGGAGCAGAGTGTCCTGTCTGGAACCACTGCTGAACGGTTGGAACGTTTCTGTACAAAATCAAATACTGGTATAAAGAACTTTGATTGTTCCGCTATGGACGTTTGCCGTGAACCAATGGGGTACTTGATCCTGCTCTCAATTCAGAAGAGTAGAACAACAACAAAATAGCATTCTGCAAAGAAACGTTGTTCATACTCTTGAATTCATCAGAAACGAATATACAATGATTCTGCCCTGGGCTCACTAACTGAAATCAGGACTTAACTTATGACAAGCTTCGTCCAACAAAACTAAGGTCACAATAATCCACGTGCTTCGGACGAACGGAAGTACAGCACCTAGTAAGAACCCGTCACATTTTGAATGTGGTTAACTTGGACTTGGAGTGAAGTGTTAAGTTAGCGGAAGTTAAGAGAAGAGTTAAGTGTTATCGGAGGTCGGGGTAGTAGCGCTGTCCCGGAAATTTACGTCTTGTGAATCGATACTTTTCTATACAAATTGCCTCAACTCGTATCTTTGAGTAGTGTTTCTTTCATGTATGAAGCAATAAAAGTGTGATAGAATGACCGTGAAACTACAAGTGCCAATGAGAAATGTTGAAAAAGAAAAAAGTATACTTGGCAAACCTTGCTTGTATCTGTCAAGGTACTTGTGGTACACCAAATAGCAAACAAAGTATCAGGTCAGGTAGTTGGTTGATAGTCGAGTCCAGATTAAAAGATTCGATAAGAACACAAAAGGCAACAATATATGACTAACAGACTGAGCAATAACAAAATGACTTGATTTCCTATTGAAGTGTCACCGCAGATCGTAATCAGCGTATTCATTGACTGATAAACGCATAAGTATTTAGGCATTTCTAATTACACCAGTGTTAAACCACCTTTTTGTTAAAGAGCCAAAGTTGAAAGAGGGAAGTGTGATTTTCCCGGGAGGAGTACAGATGCCGCACCTCCACTTCAATAATTCCTCCTTAGATACGGGTAGGTTGGCAAGGGGCAGCAGACTAATTCCCACCGCTGAGAACTCTACAAACACTCGTGGTCTCGTTTTTGGGGCTTTCGTTAACAAGGCCCTCCTTAAGGTGCGAAATAATTGACTCTGCTTTTAGCCTGGTACCGACTCGAGTTCAACATCCTCCTTTTTCACGCTCATAAAAGTTTGTAACGCTCGAGAAAAAACTCAAATTTCCCAATTGGGTTGTACGGTGTAGCTTTCTCGCGGTTTCACGAGTGAAGTTGAACATAAATGAAACGATGGCGCGTGTCAGCACTCATAAAACCATTTGAGGGCCCATAGCGGGCAAAAATCGTTCTAATCATATCTTTTAGCTAATTCTTGTGAGAAAAACTAAATGAAGCTTCTGCAAGAACTCCAAAATTTTTCCAACATTCGTTCGAGGCATTCTGAAAAGCTTCTCGGATTTTCAACAGTTTTCCATATAACCGTACGCACGTGATGCACAGTAGACAAACATACTCGTAGAATGACTGAAATGGACATCACACTAGATATTTGTGTTTTGACCAATCACAGCTTTCTTATAACGTGACACTCTTATGGCCTGGCATAGTCAATTAGGTCCTGGCTAAAGCATCTTCCATACTAATTGTCTCGAAATCTTGAAAACTGGACCTTTGAGATTGTCCAATCGTCTCTTTCGTTGGAGATGTGTCCATGCATGAGAGTTTCCTCCTTGCCATCAAAGAATTAACTAATTAATTCACTGGTGATAAAAAGAGAACACACATCTCCTACCTCCCTTTGTTCTTCCAGCTCCAGACTGTATCCAATGGACATTTGGAGATCATCTAGTAGATTATATGGCTCAAACCATCAGTAATATATTGCTCACCATTGGACCCCGTGAGATCCTATAGGAAACTATGTACACAATTATTCCCTAACAGAGTCCTCGAAACATAAGTAAAAATATACATAACAAAACATAAGTGTAGGTAAAAAGATATCCAATACCCATTATCGCTGAAAAATATGAGGAACGTACATGCTTTCATGCTAGTATCTACCATGTTCGCTGATAATTCCAAAGGTGGACTTTTAAAAGAAGTCTGCAATTGTAGGACAGCTGCAGCTTCAAATTAACAATCAAATTAACAATTCGCTGCTGCTGTTATTGTTCTGAATTCAGCTGAGTGGTTTGACCTTTGCATTGAAAAAGATCAGAACTTACGTAAGCAGTAATTTACATTCTCACTTCGATATTATCTCAAACCTCAGATGTGTAAGGAATGATTCTGTCCCCTGGCTTGAAGGTGTGTCAACTCTCATCTTTTGTAGATATCTGAAAATATCCCAGTCATGGGGTCATACGGCGTCTGCAACTGCTAAAACCTTGGGTACTTGCCAAGAAAGAACCACTTAACGTTAACTGTACTAAGAAAGCTCTTCATCCGAATAGCGTGTGGCGCGAATGTCTCCCGCGACCTTCCAATACTGAAAATGTTTCGCGTGACGAGATGAACTGCCGTTTATCCGGATCGTTATCTAATAGCTAGCGGCTTAACAGGCGCCATCATGTCTTGCGGCATTAATCTCCCAGGTGGCAATGGCAAAGCCCCTGAGTAAAATTACACCCTCCTCCCGCCAGTCAACACGCGTTGCTCCCGATATAATTCAGTTAGCACTACTCTCTCCTCGGCTCCTCAATTTCTTGGAGAGGTGAACTCAGTTTTACCGTGATTGCGCTGCCAAAATCGCATCTTCAAGATTCCAGCGGAAGGCGTTAAGGCATTTTTCCAGCTCTTTATTTAGTGATCAATTTGCAACTTATCACTCATTCAGGAGCTTGATGTAAATCATGGCGTCATATTTATGTTTATAATCAATCGTATCTGTGCAACTAGGAAGATAGTACCTTTCTGCAGAATTATCAAACGTCCAACTTTTCCATGGCTGTTAACAAGTTTTTCGTGAATTTGTGAGGAGTGTAATGAAGTGTTTGTATTCGTGTTACCACCAGAAAAAGTCTTATGGCCCAAATAAGATCAAGTTTGCTCAAAGAATAGAAGTTAAATGGTCGATTCGTGGCAACAAACTGTACCCGGCAAACGATACTTTGTAAAGCAATAATATAGATAAATCTCACCACTCACCTTGGATTCCACGGCAATTCATCGCTCAGTTGTTAATCCTGCCGATATAGCTAAGTTGCCCTCGATTTAAGACAGAGAAAGGTTAGAATCTGTCAAGAAACTCACCGGTTTTGGAAAAACTGCATCGAAATCGGATTAGCCGTTTTGGAGTCCGTAAGCGGCAGAGAGGAGGATAGCATATTTAATTTTGTATGTACTGTGTGTATGGAAACATGAATGTAATTATGAATAACAGTGCTTCAGGGCCAATTATGAGTGTGGCCTAGAATATTTTAATGCGCAATCCAGCCACGAAAATGCATGATTTCCGATCTAGATAGGCAGGTAACTAATATACTGACTCATACACGTGACGAATACTAAAGACACTGACTTACATACAATACTTCCTAGGTTTCACCGTATCCCTAACAGCTTCTCTGTTGCTATTTCGACTAGGTTTATTTTGGAACTTGTGAGAGATCGCAGTCTTTCTGGTATCCACTCTGCAACTTTTTGTTTGAATTCGTGAACGTAAGGGCATGAGAAGGAGGGGAAGGGTTCACTCGTGTCTTTGACTCTAATCATCAATTCTTCTTCAATATTGTTTCTGCCCAAATAATCATCCATGTGATAATTCTCCAATATTGCTTCAACCATTTCTGGATACTATGAACCCCGTTCTTAAGCGTTCCGATCCTCCACCTCGAAGCCATAAAGCGTGAGATCAATCAAAATTGTTTAGTATAAACTTGGCCTTCCTAGTACAATCGTTTATTACCAAAAGTTGTTATTGTGCCGGGTAATTAGAATTTGAACGCTTCCCCTCGGGTGTAGGACCTGGTAGGTAAATAGTCGAGTCTGCGGTCACCGAAATGATCGTCGGGAAATGCAGTTTCACACCCGCAACGTAAGCAGACGGCCCCAATTACGGTAGATGCGCTCATTGTTCTATTTGCAGAGTCGTCATGGCCCAATTCGCGAGTGTTTGACCTGATCAAACGCAATCAAGCGTCTATCACAATATAACATCCAGCAGCCGTCTGGCGCGCCGACGACCGGTCTTCCATAACAAAACGGTACCCGAAAAGGTTATGAGAAATCGCAGAAAGTTATTGGTTTTTCATGCCCTCAAAGTCAATCTAGCGATAATTCAACGGCAGAAATCCTTGAAGTACATGAACTCCAGAAAACTCTAGGCCGAATCGGGTTTGAACTGTAGTCTTCTTATGCGCATATCATTGTTGTAGAGATTATTTTCAATGTATTTGTACCTCCGTCACTCGTGTACCTTATAATTGTATTCTAGATGCCGGTAACTGCATTTGGGATGGACAGAAATTGATGCCCAGAACTTGGTCTATTCAGTGATTTTTGACATAAATTTCATCAACTTGGCTATAGTAGTTTTGGAGAAACTGCGGGGTGGCGGATTTTTTAATTAGATATCAAGGATTTAAGGTATCCTGACGTGATCGTTCATGTTTTAAGGAGGGGATTAATCTTTTTTTTCTTGGATGACTGCAAAGGTTCATTATCGGAAGTAATATGCCAGAAACACATTCACACTACTTATAGATGTATTAATACTTAGTGATCAAACCGCTCGACCCTGAGGTTCTCCGTATATTCTTGTTGATCGTCTGAAAAACCCCTGTATGTGTTTAGGAACTAGATATCCGATGCTCAGTGGGGCGGGTATATTTGTGTTTTGTATTACGGGTGTGGAGGGCGCTTTTGTTTGCTTGGACACGAGAGTGTTGGCAAGGTTGCGAACGAATATTTGATGGGCTGTCCCAGGAAACACCACCCTTTCTTCCTTCGATCTTCTTCGCCACGTGCATTTAGATTGATTTAAGAAATCCGATTTAGTTTTATTGATTCAGAATTTCCGTTTATTATTCATTTGGTATGTATTCATCATTCAATAAGACCAATACAACATCCTGGAATCGTAACGGCAACATAATAATAACAGAATCAACTCCCCTGATCAACATAGAACTCTGTATGCAGCGGATCAATTATAGTTATTTTCTCATGTATTTATATTTTCAGTAATTTGTCTCCATACATGTTTATATTTCTATTTTCATTCATTTCAATATTTGACTGAAATAATTATATGCGGCTTAACATGAATAGCGATTCTTCCTAACGCTTCAAATTATCCACTCCTCGTAAATACTCATAAACTAAAAATTATCTGGCCTCTCATCAAGCTGAATGGAGAATTCTTGAAGGTGTTGAAGAGCATTCAAGATTTGGCACGATATTTGCAGATTTCGGTATCAGCTAGGGTCTGAGTGGGGTGAAGACGCATGAATGGAAAAACATGCTTTAAAACAGGAGAGATATCTCTTATTTGGATTCAGTCAGGACAGGAAAAAACAATCCCTAACTTAGTTCAGGGGTTTGAAATAGACATAAGACAAGCCCTTATTCACCGCTGCAGCGAAAGTATCCCAACCTGAATAGAGATCACCAACACGATGTCTACTTCTTCTAGTCATGGCCTAGACCAACATTGCTGCCGCATTTCAAATACGGTAGAAACGAACAATTATAAACATTGCAAGGAACAAATAGAGGATCAAAGACATACGGTAGGTAGGAATCTTGGGTATAGAAAACTTTCGAAATTCTCTTGTCTGAAACCCTCAGGATCAAAACGCAATGGGTCGCTTGGATTGAGGAAATTGGAGAAAGCTTGGAAGATTTGAGCCTAAAACGTGGATTGGAGATTGTTGATTTTTAATAAAAGTGGTTCAACTGTACCAGAAACCCTAAACATCAAGCAGACTTTAATTTTTAATGTAGATTGGTAGGTGCTCTCATTAGCTTAAATGGAATAAGAGATCCCTGAGATACTTCGTGATGTTTAGGTACTGATTTTTTCTTACCAAGTAAAATTGTGGTGGTCAATATTGTATTACTCTGGAATACTGTCAATCAATCTTATTCTCCGTCCCTATCAACAACATATCGTCTATATACACGGTGGAAATCCGCTCACCTACCTCCGCATTATCCTGAAAGAGAGTCCGCCATTCTTCTTCAACATAAAACCCTAGCACGCGGCAAGCAACCGTAAAAAGGTATATCGATTTACTCGAATGAGTGGGTTTGTTTATGAATTTGGAATATAAAAAAAAAAATTTCCTCGGAGAACGAGCTAGGGAAAAGAAGTTGCTTGTTTATGGGGCAGACTGAAAGAAAACGTGGGAGAAAGCTGAGCTCATGTTTTTAGCTCAAGTCGCCCTAATCCAGAAATCCGATCTTCCCTTTTCGTTTGGAGCCCTTTTCTAAAATAAAACCGCCCCAATACGGAGGGAGCAAAGGCGAGACGTTTCAAATATTCATCACTCTTCGCTTTCGGGTTATCATAAAATCATTGGGGGAACGGTTTCGCTTGAAAATGCTTAAGAAAAGCGGATATTATAATATTGTTCATGAGACGTAAATGTACCATCAACTACAAACTCGGCTATCCATATCCCTTTTCTCTTCAGAAATGGGTAGACGTCGGACAAACGCACGAGAAATTGACCGATTAATCAAGCTCTTAATCTATTTATCTTAATACGATACTCTTCGCAAATTGCAACTTCCATATTCCCAAAACGCTTCAAAAGTTCACACTGTTTGAAAAATGAGATTGAAATTATACATATTTTGTTGGTTTTTTAATCAAATTTGGAAGTTATATGACGTCTCCACATTGCGTGAAAAGTATGATCTATGAGTCGTTGATACAACCTTCCAACAAACAGAAGTATCGATAATCCATGCTCTTCCTCGCTATTTTCAACTGCGAAAACATTTCAAAAAGTTCATACCAGATGAAAGATAAGATTGAGATTATACGTATTTTGTTGGTTTTTAATCAAATTGGGAAGTTTTGATGATGTCACCAGTTCACTTGGATGTATATTCAGGGTTTATGAGCAATGAGTTGATTGAGGCATCCTTCTGGACAACTAAACTTAGTACTACCTGATCCTCGTAGTTCAAAAACAGATAACGATATTCTGAGACCGAATCAGTTGGAATTTTATCGCTCCCACGTCTTGATCTTACCAGTTGCTACATTAGAGTACAGTAAATATATATTTTTCTTGATTAGAAAAAAAAGGCAACCCTGAGCCATGTCGGCGTTCAAGAATGAATGTGCTAGAACGAACCTAGGAATTCAACGAAAAAGAAAACCCCTCAACCGCAAACCTCAGAATCATCCAAATACCATATGTAGGTGTATGACCATGAAGTAAATAAGTAAATTTGTATCAACTAAGTGAAGTTAATATCCCAAATTGTGGTGTTTTGTGATGGTCTTTTTAATTTATCAAAAACGTTTCAAAGTGACAGGTGGGATTGAGATGGTAGACATCTAATTGATTTTTTAATTCAATTCGGAAGCTTTTAGCCGTCACCGCTTCGCTTAGATGAGATGTGAAGTAACCCACGAGTCGGTTGAGACAAACTTCTGAACAACTAAACTCCCTATTGTCCAGACCGATGATCCGTGCTCATTTACGCTGGTTGCAATTAGCGAAAAGGTATCGATTTCACCTCAATGTGAAACGTGAGAATGAGTTGGTGGAAATATTTTGCAACTAATATACCTAGTTGGAAGTAATTCAACTTCAGAGTGAATCTTAAAGACCTTCCCCAACAATTCGGCCTAGGCTATCGTTCGGGAATTAACCTTCACACAAACAACGAGTAGCTCATATTCAAAATTGTGTCATTCAGATTTGTTTCAATGTCATTTATATTTAAGAATTATCATTTCATTTTAACTCCCAGTTGTTTACTGAGTAATGTTGTGCTTTGCTCTGCGGTTTCGTGAGGAATTTTCATTTTGCTGTAAACAATTCTTCGTTTCGACTCTTATACCTCCCGGGTTTTTCTTGCCAGCCCTTAAATCACCCTCGAAACCTCAACTTATTCCAATTTCCCCATCGTAAGTCCACATTTTCCCTCTCACCGACGCAGAAGGTTTGAAAAAAAAAAGGAAAAACCGCGTTCTCCGCAGCCCCCTTGCTAGATTATTGCTGCGACAATACCGCAGACCACAGTTACCTCTTTTCCTGAGGCTCCCCGGTTTTCATTGGCCGGTGGGGACCAATGAGAACTACCCGTGGGGGTTACCCGTGACGGCAAAATATGACCCGGGGCCCTTCGTCCCATAAAACTTATGAATAGCTTCCACCTTCGAACCACCCCAAGCCCCCAGTAGCTTCAGTTATAGTCCAATTCATTTGCCTGGGACCCGATACGTTTCCTATAGCCTTCCTCCCTCGCCTTCCGACTACCTGTAGTTGGCTTCTGCCGCACTTACGGGCCATTTCCTCGGTTTTCCCTCGCGAGCTCTTTTTATTATCATTTTTCTCTTTTGTTTCAACTTTTTTGTATCCAGTTCCTCCTCCCTTCGGAGAAGGGTCTCGCCTCACCTGTCTTCCAAGTACGTTCCCAAACCTCAATTCCAAGTCGTAAATTTCAATTTTTTTCAATAGACTCAGCCAAGCCCTTCAATGACCCTTACCAGCACACGTACGCTCCAACTCCCACAAATAAAACCGTCCTTTTTCACCCACCCAAGTACCGGATGTTCAGAGGAAACTTATTACACCAATTTCATTTGCCAACCACACTTCATATTCTCTAAGAGTGGGGAAATCTCAATTGTTTTTTTAACTTCCTAAACCAACTCCTTCTAAAACTATATTTTTATGTGCTTGTGTCCGACAAAAATTTTTTTGTAACCAGTAATATCCTACCTAGAAGTTAGTTGCTACTAATAACATCATAATCGAGGCCGCGAAGGTGGCAAGGGTGACAGTTCAGGATAATCATGGATTTACATGAGCTGAGCATCTCGGCATTTGCCGCTTTGTGGTATCGTATCTGATTTTGAACGTGTTCAAACCATTTTCAATTCTATTTTCGTGTCTTCAAGAAAAAAATTAACTCTTATGAATTGGGGATTCTTGTGATCTATTCAGTCGATTGATTTGTTTGGTTCCAATATCTGCTACTAGTGAAATTAAACTGTACCATTTATCGATGTTTAATATCAATTGTTCAGAAAAATTTCTGGGAAAAAGTTGAATTTTTGAAGAAATTTTTCCTATGGGGGAAAAACAATAGATCATGGATATGTCCTTTGTTGGAGGTGTAATTAGAAAATTAAAATGGGAAGTTATTGCCATTGAAAATTAGTGAAAAAGATTTTGAAGTATTAGCAGTAGCGTTAGCATTGCTTAATTATGGTATATGGTTAGAAAAATTTGAGATAAAATGTCTTGTTTCCGTATGATTTATATATCGTGTGAATACAACATCAATGACTGTATTGTTTCGGGTTGTAGAGATAGTGTGATCACTATTCAACTCAAGGTTGAATGCTTCTTGCATGAAATTCTGCACCATTTGTGGTCTTAAAATTCACATTAACATCACCACAGTAGAACTATTGGAATTGTGCTTAACTCAAGTTCATCAAGCACCTTTACGATTCCCACAAGTTCGGGACTGTAGGCCAATAGATGAAGTGCGAAATAGTCAGTTTATGAATAGAAATCCCAGGTGTGGTGTAAGCTAACACGAGTAATGATCTTCTACCATTGATTGTAGTTTGAATTTCACTAATGTCACCAACTCCGTCATGTGATGTAGTTATTTTCTTCGCTTGCATAGCATCTCTATCAAATTTCTGGAGCTCAAGGTTTTCAGATTGAAAAACGGATGAACTCTTTTTTCTCGTGGATACAAACACCTCCAGTATTACGTTTGGATTGAGAAATCGGTTTATATCCGGACAAATCAACTCGTTCATAGTTGAAGTACAGAGGATACAAAACGACGTTGAGAAAAAGAGAAAGTACACGAACAAGCATAACCAACATTATCAAAATAAGAAATTGAAACCTGAAACTATCAAACAAGAACTCTCTAAGTCAGAGAAATGTAGACAATATCGTTAGAAGAAACGAGCAGGTAAAGTGGAGCCGGATGTTTCTAGTTGTAGGTTTTCGGAGTTAGCGTTTGAACCAACCAGACGAGTCATCTTGCTTTCCATTCTCTTCCTTATAATTGAACGCGGATCACGCATTGTTGTACGTGACAATCGATAGAAAAACAAAACAAACTGAAAAAATTCTTGCATACAAGTCTGCAACGCATTAGGACATTTCATGTCTTTCCCCTCCCTCCTTCTTCCCTTCCATCTTCTAGCAATCTTGTCTTCCTCTGTGATTTACATTTTTTTTTTCAATATAAAGAAAACAAAAATTAAACTCATATTTTTATTTATTATTCACGTCCAAACATATATCGTCGTGGGTAGTAAAAGAACGGTATGTTATATGTTATACATGACAGTACATTGCGTAGACAACAATCAACTATTTTCATATGTTGATGCTTGGGTAGCATTGATTACCTTGGTAACACTCAACTGTTTTCAAATTTGGATGCATGAGTGAATACTTCCATATACTTCAAGATTTCGGTGTTCCACAATGGCTTCAAAAAAGATAACCAAATTTCAGCTATAATCATGTAGGTACCTACCTACCTCACTTCTACGAATCATAATAATCATTGAGCATATTTCGTTACGTAACGTAACTCAGCTGATCAAGACCCTGTACAACTTATTGTTCACGTCCTAAGGAGGCTACCAGCCAAATTTCAGCTTCCTACGGTTGATAGGGAAGAAGTTAGCTTCAGGAGCCACTCTGCTGATCAAGACCCTGTACACCTTATTGTTCATGTCCTAAGGAGGCTACCAGCCAAATTTCAGCTTTCCAAGAAGTTAGCTTCAGGAGCCACTCTGCTGATCAAGACGCTCTGCACCTTATTGTTCACGTCCTAAGGAGGCTACCAGCCAAATCATAATAATCATATAGCCAAATTTCAGCTATAATCATATAGGTACCTACCTACCTCACTTCTACGAATCATAATAATCATTGAGCATATTTCGTTACGTAACGTAACGTGACATAACGACAATTTGGTTGTGTGCCATAGCAAAGACATGAAATGTCAAAACAACGGTTTATTTTATAGAGAAGTAAACCTCATTGATTTCTACCTAGCCTTCACTTTTCGAGTTGATGATAATCTAAAGTGCCGGAGTGTTGCGTTTTGTATGGAGAAAAAAATGTGTCGCCAAAAATTCCTTGACTCCCCTGCCAGAAGGAATATCCGTATCAAAAAAATACCATCTGTAATGGATATTACCCGTTGATCAAAATAATTGGTCGAATTTTGACGGTTTTCATCACAGTTTTGACGAAATGTTGACGGGTTTACGCTGTAGGTTTTGTATATCAGTTATCAACTGGGCTGGGCTTAACTAAATTGGTACTTGTAATGGTGGACTGTTGTGAACTCTACCCCTTCTTTCAAACTAGTTATTGGAAAGTATTTAAAAGCTCGTTGTTTTGTGGGTAATGATCCGGACGCGGCTCAATTAATTTGGCCGAAATAGAGTTCGAATTGACTCACGAAAATGGAATTTCTCTCCGCTGGAAAATCCCGAGGCTCGGAGATTTTCCCTCTCGATTCCGACAAGTTGAAATAAACCCCTAAAACGTCCGAGGGAAAATGACTTCAAAACCTCCCCCCGCTCCCGCCCAAAGATAATTAGACATCATAGTTTAAAACGGGTGCGTACGCTTCAGCCCTAATAAGCCCCAACTGCTGTGCGGCTCCGAGTCCAATTTCCCCGGTATAATCAACTGGAGAGGTTTCGAGAGGCGTGACATCGTAGGGGGAACATTCCCCCATAAATCGGGAGGACATTAAAACCGGATGGATAACAGCGAGAGGCCTTCGGAACGGACAATTTAATGCTCCCGGATACTGTCGGATATTGACCGAAATATCGGTACGTACCGAATCGCGCGTCCTACGCCGGCTAGAGATCTCGAACGGGGTCCTGTTACATTCCGAGCCAAATCCCGATGCGGCGGAATTGGAATCGTATGAGGAAAAAAAATTAGAATAAAATGAAATGGGGAGGTTTTATGACAGCTTAACTCCGCATCAATCGAACAGGGTTTTGCGTTCTTTAACGATTTGTATCAACGTTTGTAAGAGCTTCACGAGAGAGAAAGATAGATTTTTTCCTGTGATTTTTTTATTGCAGCTGAAAAATGTATATACATTTTCATCTAGCAATAATTTTTATAGTATAGTAGACACAGCAGTAGGTTAGGTTTTCAATAAAACCTTCCTTCAGGGAGTATAAATAGTAATAATATTGTAATACATCAGTTTATTGCGCTTTGCTCAACTAGGTCAAATTTTCCTCTTGAAGCGCTTAAGTTCATCCGTGTTGTCCAAAACGTCAAGCATCTCCGGGGTTTCATTTTTGTGGAGCCGTTGTTCGTGCTTCCTCGCGTACTTAGTAACTGTTTCATAGACGGTCTCTATCCTTAGGTCCTCATGAATATCATCATTTCCGCGGAATTGGAATTTGAGGTAAAAAAATTAGAATAAAATGCCGTTTTTCGTCCGCATCAATCGAACGTTCTTTAACGATTTGTCAACGAGAGAGAAAGATGTTTTTTATTGCACTGAAAAATGTATATACATTTTCATCTAGCAATAATTTTTATAGTATAGTCAGGTCTTCTTATGAATATCATCATTTCTCATGTCAAACCTTAAGTTCATCCGTGTTGTCCAAAACGTCAACATCTACAATGTGGAGCCGTTGTTCGTGCTTCTCGTACTTAGTAATTTTCTCTATCCTTAGGTTCATGAATATCATCATTTCTCATGTACCAGGGGCGCCTACAATACTTTCTTTTTTTTTTCTTTTTTTGGTTTTTTGGCACAGCCCCATAGTTGAATCACATAGGTCGAAGAATCTGCTTATATAATAGTAGTTTGTTGTGGAGTCGTAGGCGAGAATTCCTTCCCAACAGCCAGTACATCCTTTTATACCTGATCTTCAATTCTTGCTTTTTCTTTTCTACGTGATTATTCCAATTCAATTTTGAATCAAGGTTCATCCCCAAATATTTTACTGAATTACTGTATGGTATTTTATTTGAATTGATTGTAACATCTATGGTTGAACGTTTACGGTTTGTAAAGTCTATGTGTATTGATTTTGATTCATTAAGTTTCATTGTCCACCCTTTGGTCCACTCTGTTATGTCGTTAGCTGACTTTTGTAATTTTTGCGTTGCACTAACGACGTCATCACCAAGTGAGAGGATGGCCGTGTCATCCGCAAATGTGACAACTAGTGTGTCATCATGCTGTGGTATGTCCCTTGTGAATAGCAAGTAGAGAACGGGACCAAGAACGCTGCCTTGCGGCACTCCTGCTTTTTGAGAAAATCCCTTTATTGTTGAGCAAGGTGGCCAGAGAGTGTCACCATTCGATTCAGTCGAAAAAGGTTCATACAATTTGAACCTAAATTCTTTATTTCGTAGCAAGTCGGGTCTGTCGATGAAGAACGTATTTCATAGTACAACCCCACGTTTTTTGTTATACGAATTTCGATGTTAAACAATTTTAAAACACACCATTGGGAAGGTGAGATTCTGAGGAAGTTTCTCCTGATTAACTACAAAACCTGTTTATTGTGAGCGAGATAAAACATGGAAGAAAATTGTTTTCTGTCAATTATCAAAATTTGATCTTCGGATTAATTTGTCACATTCTAAGTCATCTATTCAATTTTCTTTTTTCCCCTAAAGTGATGGGAAATTTAACCTCTTTACCAAT
Organism: Creontiades dilutus; assembly: GCA_031894815.1. Lineage (NCBI taxonomy): Eukaryota > Metazoa > Arthropoda > Insecta > Hemiptera > Miridae > Creontiades > Creontiades dilutus. Next base: position 2,757,279 of record JAVIWC010005620.1, read on the forward strand.
GGTTGGCTCAAATTGATTTTCGAGAGAAGTTTAAGGGAGTTATGGCCATAACATGGGGAAAATCTTGAAATTGTAATAACTCGGAAAAAAAGCATCTTAAAAGAAATTCTACAAGGATCTTTTTGTCGGAAATAACCTGCAAATTTGGATTTTTGATCATTTCGTTTGTTGACCCCTGTTGATATCTACGGATTAGTGTTGTTGATGAACAAAAAATCGATTGATCAACCCTATGATCTCTGGAGGTTGATAGAATGAAACCAATTATTCCAACAAACGGTAAACAACACGCGGGTGATTTCGTCTTCGTAGTTCTGGAATTGATTCCACAACCGGCACAGACTAAGGAATGACGGGCTCCCTGAATAATAGACTTCTGGGTCGTTGGGCGACGGGAAACACGAATCCGAAAACCGCATCCAATGAACACCCTCCCTCCCGCCGCCCGACGAGAGTCGTGAAGAGGAAGAACGACTCGGGGAAGAGTTACAAATGGAGTGCCGCACCCGCATGTGATTTATCATGTTGACCCTAATGTGGTTTTGCGCTGTGACAAAACGCGTTTTAAGGCTTTGAAATATGACTGGAGCCCCACCTATCGTGCGTTGCCCTCATCAGTTTTACGGCGGGAATATAACTAAAACGGGGATCTGACATCTGTCAAGTCTTAGGGTGTTCGCGGCGTATGTGAGCATTAGGTATAAAGTCGACAAGATGACAGGGGAACATATATTGAAATCCATGAACTTGGAGGGCTTCAAGTACGAAGTGGCAAAGCCCACAGCTGCGTTCTCAGGCCAGAGATTTCAAATTAGTAAACCTACTTAGGATTTTGGGATCAATTCAAATTCAAATTTCCCAAGTTCTACTAGACGTTTTGGTTCCAAATGTAACTATAGGTATCGGAAGTTTCGTTTTCAATTTCGGAAATTGGATTTTCCCTTCAAAATTAGAATTTTCAGTTGCATTTTACGTTTTAGACCAATCTAAATGGCTTTCGTTTTGTGTCTCTCTAGTGTGTATGCGTGTGCGCAGATCCTTTCAACAACCCCCTAATTTCTACAGTTTTCATCCGATTTTGATGAAGTTCTCAAGAATGATCGGATTATTCCTCCGGTGAAATTCATTGATCGAAAATCGATACTTCACTTTTAGCATGATCAAACTTCCACTGATCCGATCTAGCTCAAATTTGAAGGATTGTCGGAGAATATCACATCATTTTCAATATGATCGTATCAAGATTGTATGGTGATACAACGTAACCGTTTCATTGAGTTAACACGACTAATTCGCAATACATGGCGACTCGCCTATTTGAAGGCGTTTTGTCCATGAATCGTTGTTACAAAGTTACTTTCTAAAATCTTCCAAGATTCAGAATCGTGTAAGATAACAACCTTTTTTGATCCATATATTCATGTGAACGATACAACGAAACTACGGGAAACACCCTACTTGGGTTTTTCTCTGCATAGTTCCTTATTTTTATACCTCTATCACTCAACATTACACCGCAAAGTCGCAAGTTGAAATGAGACCTCGGGCATAGTAGGAGCTTACTCGTTGGGATCATCTTAGCTCAGTTGCAAAACAATCGATTTATCCTAATAACAAATTTTCACAGAGATTTTCGGTTTCTGAGGTTTGACCAGGAATATAGGTAATTTCACGCCACTTAGCTACAGAAGCATTATCCAGAAATGGACTAATATACAGTAATTGCATTAATGATCCAAATAGAATGACGATTTCACTATACAAATCCTTTGCAACTAGGTATATTTAGGTGGTATATTGTCTATCTTTCCAATCTTCCCTCGAAAGTTCGAAGTGATATCAGTTTATCAAGCTGTGATGTTCATTATGCTTCCATTGGAAGGCGATAACTCGTATTATTTCACCTACTTGAAAGATGCATTCTTTCAACTCTACAACGCGTCCTTAATGACTAGCGACCAGTGATCTGGGCAGGGCGTATCCACGGATGAACGCGTTCAGAATGAATGATGAATGGTGAAGGATTAGAGAATGTGAAAGGTTAGTGGAATATCGTAGTGTGAACGGTGACGGGTTGGTGTGAAATGAAAATGTAGGGTCTGGATTTTGAGTTACTTTGCAAACCGAATTGAACTAGTTGGTAAACGTCAACCCTTCTGTGTCCAGTTCAGAGGGAAACCAGTTCAATACACGGATACGTTCATTCGGGATCTGTTCAGTTTTGAAGGGCATATCTCCGAATAAAGGGCTCTATAGATTTACAGTTCAACATTACAAACTAAATGTTCAAAACACAGTTTCATTGTTTGTTGTTTTTCTCTGTAACGTTGTTTCATGCATTTGTAAATGTTCATACGTTTAGTCGTAACAACCTTCAATAGCGATCTGTGCAAGTTGAATATTTATGTTGGGGAAGAACAGTTTTATTTAAACCGTCGAAACCGGATCGGAATAAGCCGTTAGGGCTCTGACCGATTATAATGCAAACCGATCGCGCCGGCAGTTGGTAAATCAAATCGGGTTTGCGGGCAGAAACGCGGGAAGCGCGACGCCCTCCTACAACTGTTAGAGCCTGCAGGAATCCCAGGAATTCCTGGAGAGCCTGAGGGAGGGTAGAAATCCAGAATTCCACCGCCGCGGTTCATCGCCACGTTTTCCCTCTCATTTGAAAACACAGCTGGAACAACTGGTTCCTCTCTCTCTTTCTCCCCCTCGGGCGCCCGACTCTATTCACATTGTCTGGCGCATATTTTCAAGCAAACCAACCCCCTCAACTCTCGTTACAGTTGTTTACAGCGCTATTATAGATACGTTACCCTGCGTACTCCGGGAATTACAGTGCGTTCCGTAACAGTGGTTTAGCCGGACACTTAGAAGCGGTTTATCAATTACAGTTCATAACAGCCAGTTATGCATCCTTTAGCTACTCCCGTTTCTATAACGCATTTTGTCGTAAAATTGCGTTCCCCGTTGCTAGTAATGATTTAATTTGGTTATTATTTTAATATACTCGTAACTAAGGTATTGTAACCATGATTTTATGTATACCAGCCGGTGGAATTGCCTTCATAAAATAAGGGTGTCGAACGGCTAAACATCGGTTAATAGTTACGACTAATTAATCGATTTACTCATTAATTATGAAGAATATCATCTTAAATCGGTTAATCAGGAGAAGTTATCATATTCGAATTTTTCTAAATTGTCATACATCAACGTTAATCTCGGGTGATATTTGAGCACATAGAAAGAAAAGAGATAGTTTCCAGTAATATTCTGCTTTAAAATCCGAATTTGAGAATTTCACACATTTTCCCAGAAAAAGGGAGCTTATTATTTGAAAACGAAACTCATTACCAGGAAAATTAATCTTTATTATTCGTATTCACCTTCAAATAAATTTCATAAATGAAAACGCTGCAAATTCTTTCACTTTGGTTTATTATTCAATTGGCTTGCGTTCATGATTTGAATCTGTACTAAGCTTCGTAGTGTGCGTGTTTCACAGGTGATAGGGGATTATTGAATTTCAGGAGGCACACAAATATGATCAACTGATCAATCCAAATTGGTATTTTGGTTGAGAACCGATTTACGTGCTCTATGCATATCTCCTGAAATTAAATAATCGCTCTACCTATCACCTGTGAAACACGCACAATCCAAAGCTTAGTAGAAATTCAAATTATGAATGCAAGCCAAATGAATGAAATTGAATAATAAACCCCAGTGAAAGAATTTGCAGCGTTTCATGCAAATCAGAATGCTTCAACCCGTTTATCGGCTATAAACACTTTTAGGAGTTCACTCCAGTATCCCCATTCTCTACATCACTAGGTTACTGCGATCAAAAGAAAAAAAGAAAGAGTTTCTCCGTTGGGGAGAACGGAAAAATTTTTATTGCAGATTTGAATTCTACACCCTTTGAAACATGAAATTTTCAGGGGGGGTTAGACATTTTTGTTTCTTGAGCGATTAAAATGGTTTATTATTGAATAATAAACCGAAAAATGAGTAATTTTTGAAGTAATTTTTCAAGAAAACGCTTCAGTATAGCTCCAGTTTTGCTTAGTTAACAAATAATGAAGTAATTGATTGTGATAGTTATCGATAACAGTAGTAATCGTTCTCTAAGGGTTCCCTCAGATCTTATCATCCTCGATGACACAGACCATGAGTCAACGGGAATCTAATTTTACAACTTTATCTCTATCTAAATTTACAACTTTATCTCTATCTCTTCAAATTTCATGAAAAACTGAGAAAAATTTGAAGTGCTATGTTGTGATTTACAACTATGCATCTGTGGAAGTTTATTTTGCAGCCTAGGTGAGAACTCTGTGACAGATGATGAAGGATAACAATAATTATTATTGTTACTCAATATAACAATTATTGTTTATATATGTATCATGCACCGATATCATAACAAATCCGTGTTCTTCAGATTCAAATTATAAAGTTTAGAATTAACTAAAATAGATTGACCAGTTTATCAGTTGCAGAACACACTGGCCAATTTGGCATCTGTCAGTTATTGATTGTTGGATAACAGTTCCTTACTTATCAACACAGTTCGCTAAGCTGACTTCCGTTCAACAGTACTCTGCAATCATAAATACATCAAAGATGGACTGCCTCACAGGCTGCCCTTGAGCCTGAGAATTAACCTAATTAATTTCTTACTCTTCTCGGAATCATGCTGCCATTTTCGGTTTTGTAAAAGCTTTATTCATTATTCGTTGATCTGAAACTAACTCAATGCAGTATAAAGTTTCCTCCGGATAAGTCCTCCAAAACTAATCTCAGACGCTCCCTTCAAGACGCGCAGGGGCAGTGATACTACCACCCGCACAACTCCTCGGTCTTGCTGGTTAGGTATAAACAAGAAACTTGTCTTAGCAATCTCGAGTGAAAGTTTTTCAGTTCGGCTTGACTTACCTTGAGCTGTAGTTTGGGAATACGAACTAACTAAACCGTAAATGAAGGATAAATGATCAGTATTGGTATACAGGGCTTATAACCGATAATTTCTTGGGGCTTTGACCGTTGTCAAACAAGTAGGGAGTTCTGGAAAAAGAATAAACTACAAGGATAAATAATAAATTACAAAGCATTTCTAAGGTAATTCTACATTTACAAATCATCTTAATGAATCCAATGTTAGTTATGATTTTGATTTGACAGTGGACATTTTGTAGAATTTCATCAATATTCTTCGAAGGGTTGAATGTATTCGTAAAATTTGAAATTAACAACAAAAGCGATAGATCTGGAAAATGTCAAATTGACGATTTCGATCAAAAGCATTTTACCGTTGATGGCTCTTTTTCTGGATAACTCTTTTAACGTAATTGGAGAATTAGTGCGATTTACTCCGCCTCTTCCTTCCACTTCTCGTGACTATCTATATTCCCCTTTCATTTAATTTGCACTTGATTGGTACAAAACTAATGGATACACTCTCATCTATCTCCTTTTACTTGCCCTCTGAAATTAAAATAGATCAGCTACGTTCTTTCTCATTAATTTTCATCGGTTTTTATGAGCGCCAACCTGACCGTCAAAACCAATTGAACTAGGTAACTCTTTTTTCAGAGAAATAGAAAAAGTTATTGATTAACTTCCGTTTGCGTCATGCTTTTGATATGTGAACCAATTCCGGTATTGCTTCAAAAAATTGTAATTTTTCACTCTAGTTGTACGCGGTTGAGAAACGGTAAGAACTTGGAAAATATTGCGTAACTGATGAAGAAGAGTGTTTTCTGCTCGAGAGCGGTTGAGGACTTTTCCGAGTTTATTCATTCTGCTTGGAATTAATTTAGACGAGCGAACCGAGGGACGAGGGATTTATTTGTGTAGCTATATGAGTATTTATTATCTTGTCGGTTAACCGCATGAAATGTGGAAACAGAAACGTAATGCGGGGGCTTGTCACAATCATCAAGGTTTAATTTTAGAGTTTATATCTCAACAGGCTTTTAAGTGGGGCTTAGTCGTTCCAAGTTCCTCATCAAGGTGGTATTTACCGGAATGGTCGGGTGTATCAACGACGCTCGAGATAACAGCGACGTCACCGAAACTTTTGTGGGCGTCCGTGTGTTTTGAATCCCTGTACGTCTCATTAGGGGTTCGCCTGCACGAAGGTTCTTTCATAATATGGCTTACTTCTGCTGTAGACAGTAGTATTAAATACATGTTGAACGCTACACATTCATGGAACCTGATTTTCAGTTTGGCGAAAATGTCCCCTTATTCAAACACTGTATAGTTGCATGGTTGACTAACGGACTGACTGACTGATTGGTAAGAGTGATCGGAAACTTTCGGACCTCCTAGAGAAAAACTAATGATAACTACCCCCTCTAAACTGACCTCGCTAAGTTCAGAAAAATTGATAAATTAATACACCATCAATAAACGGAATTTAGCAGTAGGGGGGGGGGGGGGCTGTCTCTTGCATTCCCTGAATACTCGTTTGACTGACGTTTTATGCTATTTTTTCTATTTAGAATTCATGAACCAATCGACACAAACCAACCATCTCCGGAATTGTCACATTCTTTCAAATATTTCCTTCCACGTTTTCTGTTTAAAACATTCCAAGTTTCGATAGTTCTCAAAATGATTAAGGAAATTCTTCAAATTGATTTGGAAAACTCTCAACTCCTCCGGGAAATCCCTACAGATGCTGTAACATAAATGCACGATCGAAACCAGTTACCCCTAATGTGCCATACGCTTAATTTATTAATCATCTGCAGAATATGAACGCTGTGCAATAACGAAATATTAAACGATTATGTAATGATTTGGAGCTTTTGTTCAACGGCTTGTGGCCATTACAATATCTGCAATATCTTCCTCCATACAAGCCTCACAAATTCAGTCAATCAACAAGATCGTATGGGCGAATTTTCGGGAATTATTGTTCTACATTCAGGTTAAAACAGGTTCAAATTTGAGCACTTTGCGCGAAGCATTTGTTAGCTATCAATTTTATTGCTAAAACTTGTTTTTCATTGTTACGGTTATTAAAAGACAGAAAATCGTGGAAAACTAGGAAAGCCTTCGGCAGGAATTTGAAATATAAATTTGACGATTTTTAGCTATTTTTATGATTTTTTTTCAGTACATTTTTTTATATTTTACCTATTTGTTTGACGAATCATGCTTGATTTTATGGCGAAAGAACCAAGTTTTTATCTTAATTCTATTGAGAGATATGTTATTAATCTGTAGTGACTCATACTTATATCCTTATAAAAACGCTGCAAATTATTTCACTGGGGTTTATTATTTAATTGGCTTGCGTTCATGATTTGAATTTCTACTAAGCTTGGGAGTGTGCGTGTTTCACAGGATAGGGCGATTATTGAATTTCAGGAGGCACATGGAGCATATGAATCTGTTCTCGACAATCCAAATACCTATTTGGATTGATCAATTGATCATATTTGTGTGCCTCCTGAAATTCAATAATCGCTCTATCACCTGTGAAACACGCACACTTCAAAGCTTAGTAGAAATTCAAATCATTAACGCAAGCCAATTAAATAATAAACCCCAGTGAAAGAATTTGCAGCGTTTTTTTATACCCCCCCCCCCCACAATAAAAACATCTATAATTTATCAAGTCCTTTGGCACTCGTATTGCGTTAAAACTTCCCCAAATCCAAATTTAAACGATGTAGCCAAAGGTAGACAGATGTAGAGGGGCACACAAATATCATCAACTGATCAATCCAAATAGTGTTTTGGATGAGAACCGATCATACGTGGTCTATGCATATCTCCTGAAATTCGATAATCGCTCTATCACCTGTAAAACACGCACACTCCGAAGCTGAGTACAGATTCAAATCACGAACGCAAGCCAATTGAATAATAAACCCCAGTGAAAGAATACTTATTTACCCCAGTAATAATATTGAATAATACCCCTATAATATTATAATATTTCTATATATTATCAGAATGCTTCAACCCGTGTATCGGCTACCAACTACACTACAAGTATCACATCGGCTATCACTCCAGTATCCACATTCACTACAACTCGACGCTATCGGCCGGACATCACTAGGTTACAAACAAACAATAGTAAACGAAAAAACGCAAATGTTCACACCATAAATCGGGCCATACTTCTTGAATGGTTTGACCTACGGACGTGGGGAAGGGCTCATTCGATTCCTAATGGTATGTTCTTCAAATAGGAAAATATTTATTATTCGACTTGTTTTGAGGTTTTCAGGGATTTTACAAAACTTTTACAGCCCTTAAAGGGCACTTTAAATTGAGTGAGAGAGCTGGCTCGAGAATTGGGGCGTCGTCGGACCAAGATGGATTTTTCCTGAGAATTTCAGATTTTTTTGCTCCAGCCGTTTGGGAGAAATCGTGCGTACGGCGTACGGCGGACGGACTGAAAATTTTTTATTGCAGATTCGAATTCTACACCCTTTGAAATGTAAACCATGAAATTTTCAGGGGGGGTTAGAATTTTTTTTTTCCAGAGCGATTACAATGGTTTATTATTGAATAATAAACCAAAAGCAATAAAATCCAGGAATGATTTCAGAAGTCTTCAAAACAAAGTTCGATGGAGAAATGTTCATAAAATTTTGCATTCTAAAATTGTTAGACCCATTGCAATATTTTTATTCTTGAACTAGACATTTCTTGGGACGAGCGTGGACCTACTAGTGGGAAGTGATCCCAAGCTGGTCCAAGGCCCCGTCTCGGAATCCGCGATCCCGTTACAGATAGACAACTGCCCGCCGCCACATTCAGGGTGACGGTAATTGCCGGTGATGTGAAGCTCCCCGACGCTCCCAGATTGTCAGGAAGCGACAGGTTCGTAGTGAAGGGGGGATAATTAAATTGATTAGGGCGGATCGATCCTACCCCCTTCAGTCCACTTGTATGTACCTATACTACTCCTATCTAGTTTCCAACTTCTTGACTCAACTTCGATCTATCTTACAAAGAAATTTTTAGAAGAAATGAAGTTACATCTGAGTATTCAAATATATTGAAATCAACTGTTTTTTAGACGTATTTCCTTATCAATCCGTTTTTGAGTAGATGTAGCGAATCGTACCGAATAACACTTTCACTTACCCAATACGCAAATGGATTATGGCCCTCCTGTCTCTTCAAATATGCCATCCAAGCTAATACCATTTTCAAATGAACTGTGAGTTGTACAAGATTGTAGATTCTTTGGACTTCAAGCTAAATTTGTGTTGTTGGCATTTTTCTTGAAAATGCCCTTTCATAGCCAATCTCTCAATGACCCTAAACTAGAATTTCCCATCGTTCAAGTATACTCAACGACATCATGAATTCCTAAATTTATAAACCTAAACGTTCTCATGAATGCTCAATTCGGAATGACGTGTACACCTACGTCAAAATAAACTCTTTTAGGCTGACAGAAACACACAGGTCCAGTAGGCAAAAAACCCTCCAAAATCAAAGTCGTTCAAATCTTCATTTTTTTGGATTTTGGGAAACTCGTGGACCCGCAGGGCGAAGAACCATAAGGATTCTTTTTTTAAATTAACTTCTATTTAGGAATAGTACGAGTGATGATTTCTCACCGTGTTGTAATATTACTAGAACCATCAGTTTTGTGCTCATTTTTGGCAAGATCTTGGCGAAAACCGAAGTTGCCAATAGTACTCATTTTGGTTTATTATTTACATTGTTTGAGATTTATATAACTCCTCCTCAAACTTTGTCATTCTACATTTCAAGGTATGAGGATTCCAAATGTGTCCTTTCGTAATACACCGCCCGCCGTACCAACTTTAAAAGAAATTAGAATTTATGTAAAAATCCAATCTTTCGCACGTTGACTCCTTTTGAGGTCTAGTTGATCCGAACTCCTAACCAGCCCGATCGCTTTACGTGCCAGAAAAAGCTCAAAAACTTGGTTTTTGGAGACTTCTACTGACATAGTAAAACGTGTTGTCGTTTAGAAGTACTTTTGAATGCCGAATCGAATGAGATGGCTTCCTGATCAGTCCAAGCCCATTTTTAAGGGTGAAACAGGTTTAAATTTCAATTGTTTAAATCCTAACTTTTTAATCTTCTCGTTATGACGATTTGGTAGCACATACAAGTTATTATGGTGGGGGTAGGGGAAGGGGTCGAAAAGAATAATCCTTAGTAAGTTAATTTAAAGCGTTTTTTCTCTAAACGTCTTCATATGAATGTCCAGGTGAGAGATACACGGTCAGTTCGATAAATTGATCAATTTCGCGAGGTGAAGATCACGTTATTGAATGATATGTTGGAATAACAAGAAATTCAAAGTCGATCATTGCAGTTAGTTGTGATTTGAGCGATATTCCGGGCGTTTCATTCAATTCCAATCAAACGGGATAGGAAATGAATATCTACGAGTAGCGAGTGCTTCGTTATACATTCCAATTTGACCTCTTTCCACGACATTTAGTGCTTCCCAGTATTGAGCTAGGTTTGAGCCATTTCAATCACACCAACATTCCATTCCAGGCTTTTATACTTTGACGATGGCCTATGCAGAACTCAACTGAAACGAATACTCAATTCGTATCTGATTAATGAAATTCAAAAGTCCGACTCATTCAGACAGCTACTGGTTGAACCAACGCGATTCCAAACACATTCAGTCTTCAAAAACGGAATAATAAATAATTTCGTACTTCAGTATTAATTTGTTTCCAGCATATTCTATACTTTCCAGTTCATAAAGAATCCTGTCCCTCGTTTCTGAACAATCTGGACTTGTTCTTGCCTCTGCAAGTCCTGCCAATCACAGATGCACTAAAATTTCACTTAGGGGTTTTCCAAGTTTGAAGACAGCCTGTAGGGTACTCCACTGAAACGGATACTTGATTCAACTCCAATTCAATGTGATTAATCCAATTAAAAGTCCATAATTGCAGTCAAAACTGGTGGAACTAATACTATTTCTATTAGTTCTGTTCTTCTATTATGTTGAGTGCATCGTTGCCCATTATAGGACCTCTTTCCATGACATCAAGTGCTTCCCAGTATTCCCTAACCCTTCCTATTCTGGTTTTAGCCTCTTCAATTAAAGACACGCCTATTCCATTGGGTACTCAACTGGAATGAATTCTCAATTCGAATCTGATTCATCAAATTTAAAACTCCGATTATACGGACGGCTACTGATTGAACTAACACGATTCCGAACGCTGCATTCAAACTCCGAAAACGGGGTTGGGGAAAAAAAGCTGTATAGAAGTGTAAATAGCTTGAAAAGGTTTCTCTATTGGAAAGGCAAAGTGGGCCGAGAACCCCCGAACAAGGGCAAGGTAGCAGATAGAGATGGCTGTTGGGCGGAGGGGTTGGTTTGAGTTTACCCCTGAGGCCTGATTGCGAATTTCCTCGTCCTTCACTTCAGCACTTTGCCCGGTTTCCGACCTATACCTTTTTTTTTCTCTCGTCCTCGAAGTTTTTACGCCGTGATTAACAGTAACCGAGGAGGTCTCCGAGGGGGTTAACCTGCTTCAATCACCGGACTAACTAACCCGCTCCAGAAACCCACTTGACGACTCCAGCGCTGCCCGTGATTGAATTCGGAAGCTTTTTTTCCCTCCCGATCCTTTTCTTTCTTTTCGGAGGTTGAAAAGAGGGAGGGATTTTATGAACTTCGTTCCGCAGACCTAATTAGGCTTTCGTTGAGGAAAATTTTAGTTGGGGTCCCCCTGTCGATCCCGTCGCTTCTGAATAGGAAATGTATTGAGACGAAATTTTCCCTACCGAATCCATTCAAGTGTGGAAGCTTTGTGGTCTCTTTGAAATGCGACAAATATTAGGTACTCTAGAATACGGGTCGTTTAACCGTATTGACTATTTTCAAAGAACGTACAACCCGCGAATTTAGAAATAATAATAACCGAACTTGAGGAAAAACGTTTCTTTCACAAAGGGTGTAGAACATATTCAACTATTTGGTGTAACGTGTTCTGAAGACTGAAGGAAAAAGAAAATAATGGCAAGGCACACTGGAAGGTAAACAATATTAGAGTCTTTGACGTTTTTCGCCTAATGTTTTTGGCGCATTTCTACATATCAATATAAAAATCCAAATATATCAATAGTAAACAAAGGAACAAAATCTTACTGATTACTTTAATCACAATCCATTCACTTGAACTTCTCCTGGGAGGACTAGGTTGGGCACACAAAGAATCAATACGTTTCTGAATGGACCTGTAATATTAACCACACTGTATCCCGTTGCCTGTTTCACTCAAGTGTCCTGCTTCCATTTCTGGGTAGAATTCCGAATTCCTCGTCGAATTTTGGGTCTTACAAAAACGGTCACAGAATAATTCGAACCAGGAAAGCTGAAGTCTTGGATAACAACCAACTTATCACCGTCGGTACATAATTCAACCAAACTTAGTCTACCTCCTAGAGCCTACTTCTCACAGCGAATCCAGCGAAGTTTTGCCTCCTCCGCAACTTTACTCGCCTTTTGGCTTGCGATGTCATGTTCATGACATTGTTTAATGTTTGCTTTAGTTCAATTACATATTTTATGTGGCTCTTCCTAGCAGGACTCACACCTGTAAGTAAATATGCAGGAAGAGTCAGTTTTCGTCCAAACACCAACTTTGGAGGTGAAAATCCTGTCTTCCTGGTGGCTGAGGCAAGCAGGATCCCAGAATCCCAGTCGTGCTGATGGTCCGTGATAATTTTGGACTGCATCGCACAATGGGTTCGGTTGAAGCACTCAAACAATCCACCACGCTGGAGATGTATTGGTATGTATCGGTCTTATTGGTTAGCAGCAGGATCATTATGATCTCCTGAAGGGCCTGATTAAATCGTCCCTTGATCTGACGGTAATTCAACAGGAAGCCCAAATCCTTAAAAATACATGGTGATCAAGCCAATCTCCTATGATGTCTTCCTTTTGACTAAGAACTGCCAACGCCATAGGGCATTAGAAGTTATATTCCATGACTACTAATTTGTATTTTCTCCCAATGTGTGACTTCGGGAGCGGTTCAACTACATATGTAGCCATCCGATCAAAAGGTACTGCTAAATATGTCTCCTACATCGATCTTTTCTCCTCTATCTGACCACAAGCCTTGCAACAATATCTCACAATCCTGTAAAGATCCGTCCTGTAAAATCCACCTTAAATCCCACTTTTGACACCAGTTTTATGACAATCATTCCAAGATTACAAAGACAATTCGAGTAATTTTTTTAAATCCATGAAACATCGATCGCTCACAAATAATTTTATATCTAAGGGTCAACTTTTTCTTATTCATGGTAGAACAACAATCATTATGCAGTATATTTCCAACAATATCCCAACTTATCGTCAAATAATTTTGTTGATTGTTGTTATATTTGTGATTAAAAGCTTTTCTACGAGTAGGTACCTTGAATCTATTTGCTGACAAGGCAAAAACGTTTTCTCTAACAAGGGTACAGAACATATTTTACGTTTCAGTGTAACAAGTTGTGAAGACTCTAACTTAATACCCTTTCGAGGAGAGAAAACCCACAAGACGGGTTGCAGTTTGCACGTAATCCCACAATCTGTGCAGAGCAGTGGCGTCCGGGGGCCTTGGAGACACAGAAGGGTCTATCAGACGTCAAAGAGCTTTGGCGGGGTAATAGTGCTAGACAGGGGGGAGGGGCAGTGTAGTAGACGTCCGTCCTGCTACAACCAACAAACCTCATGTTGCGTGCCGGTCACGTTCCCCTCTCGACGCCACAGTCGTTATAGTTCCTTTCCCCTGGTGTTATCATTCACCCCTTCTTCGGCCCTTCGTTCGTGCTCAAACTCCCGATATATTGGTTCCGTGAAAACGGCGTCATTTTGATACAATACCGGGTAAAGAACTTTAATGAAAAACGAATGATCAAAGAACGCAATTAAACAATGGAGTTTATTGAATTCCGTACTGTTGTTCGTGGGTACAGCGGTTGAATGTTTCTAGAGTCTGTTTAAAATCACTTTTACTCCAATATATTGCTGATGACATATCAATCCCACGAACCGTCAATATTTGATCAACTTTGATAAATTATTTCTGATTTTTAAAACAGCAACCAATAAAGTCCACCGCATCAGAGTGATTGCGAACAGTTCAAGGATTTCACGATCTTTGTGTCGATTCCATCGATGGCCAATACTATATTTCTCCAAAATTAGGCACTTCCTCTATGTCAATAGTAGCGACTACGTAGAAGCTAATTGTGCCATTTAGTTTTCGGAATGCTCCTTCATTGTCTTTTAACATCATTATCACATCGTTAGTAGAAAGTGCGCATTCGCAACTAAGAGTTTGATACACGTTTTTCACAAATGCATGACTCAAATCGTTACTAGTTGGCGAGTAGATGAAGGAAATCCTCAATTATATTCATTATTTTGAATTCAAACGGAATTAATTATTAACAAATTGTGCATTAAATAATTTATTTATCAAGTAGACATTTTTTCTCAAGAACCTTCTTCCAAGTTTAAAGGTGATTTTATATTTCAAAGCGAATCGTCAAAGCGATAATAAAGTTGGTATGTGTGATTTAGTTGTTTCCGTAACTTCCAATTTTTAATATAATTTGAAATTTTCTTTTGTCTTCAAATGTTTCCATATGTAAATTAGTTGCCCGATGCATGAAATTTTCCCTAGTTCAAAGCTGTTTAAAATGTTAAATTTATTGAACATAAAGTTGGTCTGATTGATTTAAGTTCTTTTCCAATTCTTAATGAAATTTTAAATTTTCTTTTTTCTTCAAATTTTAAATCTTTTCATAATGTAAATTAATATCCATATACAGAAAATTCTCCAGAGTTTAAAGGGGTTTTTAAATTTTAAATCAAATAGTTATATCAAGTCATCTTCTTAGGTCCTCCATAACGGGCGACCCTCTCAATCACTGCACAGTAAACGGAATTCTACCCAACCCACGTTACACGAATTGTGACAGCTTTAATTTTGACTTTATCCTATTTCCGATTTCCACCCCAAAACGTTAACTAAAACTTAAGGGACTCCTCATTCGATTACCATGATTTGCCGTTATCAAATTCTGAAGCTCTTACCTTAAAAGGTACCTCCATTCCTCTACAGTTAGAACTTACTTTTAATCCCTATTTCTTCCTCTCATTTTCAATCCTGCTCGTGCCCCCCTCCACAACCGTATCACTTGATGCGGACCTCATTAATTCTGTTTATAACTCCAGAGATAAACCACTCCTCCTCGTCTCTTTATTTACGCGCATTTCGGTGGCTACCTTTCTCCCGACTATAAATATATCTTCCTTTTAATTACTCTTCCATCCCTCTTCCCTCCTTAACCGTCTATCTTACTTTCTCTGTTTTTCTTGTTCCGCTTTTTTTTTTACCCCTTCATCTTAAATTATTATACTTCCCTACCCTCATTTTTCTCCATCGTGTTTCATACATTTCAGCCATTTGAGGTATTTAAGCTTCTCGAGAAATTTACGGCTGTTTTGATCCTACTTAAGAATGACGCATGGCGTAATATTACGATGGGATTATTTTATGAAGGAAAAAACTAATTGGTGCGTAACGGCGGTCAGGATATGGAATGAGAAAAGTCCTTATAACGGGTAGATCGGCAATATTCTGTCAATATTTATGTCGTGGTAGACATTAAAAATCCCAACCACATGGATATCATTGATCGAAACACACTGCCGCTTATGATACATGATGATGTATTAATGAATAAAATAGTCTTGATTACTCGAGTCCAAATTACTGGAAGGCGAAGAGCTATGTGATGTTATTTAATAGGGCTTGTATAATCTTTCTGGAACTTGACCAAAACCTAGTTTTGAACCTTTAAAATGCATTTCAGAACCTGAACACGTTCCATCTGGGTGTGCCCTGAGTGCCACAGATAGCCGATTCTGGCGGCAGTACAGTTTTGCAGCAGTCTGGAAGTTGTGAAATATTTTTGTATATCTCTATGCGTAACCTGTCGTTCTCGAAAGACTCAGCATGTGTTCTGAAGGTCAGCATTTCTACTAGCCCTATAGAGCTCACAACCTGCAGTTTCATCGCTTTCGAAGGAGGTGCTACCGAAAGTTATGTTTCATTAACCTACGGGAACAGGATAGTACTATTTGACAAAGCCAATCTGCTGCGATTTCTCCATACATGTCAGGCGTTCCTATCATTTTCCTTGGATATTCTGGCACCAAGATCGTTTGCTGGACCTCTCATTTTGAAGGATATCGATTTGTTAGGAAGAGGAAAGCCTTCCTTGGACGATATTTCTGCTATTCCACTCCTCACCACAACTATATGGCATCCACAGGAATATTGTAATAGTTGAGCAGAGCATCAGTCAATATTTTGCATTTACAAACAACGAGCCACTCTCCAACACGATCAATACCGGTTATTGTAGAGTTTGCTGTCTGGATGTCCACAAGGGCAATGCATCCGTTCCCTGGAATGTGGAGAGAGTGAATATCTACGATCTTTACATAACACACACTTTATGGCGGACAGTGATTCAGTGATTAACTTCATCTGGACAATCTCTCTAGTTAATGCAGCAGTGTGTAATTAAGCTACGTAGCTAAAGTTCCAAACATACCAAACTAACCAAACCATAACATTTATATCATCCCACGCCATAATTCCATTTCAAGCCAAATAACTGACTTTGCCACTTAGGTAAAACGAAACTGATGATAATTCTGCTTTCTTCTGTATGATCATATCATAGTGGACTTAATTTGGCTTAACTCTTAACTATCCGAGGGTGTAGAAATAGTGTTGAATGTCGACGGAAAAAGTGTGTTAGTTAAAGGAAAATAGGAGGAGGAGCTCTTGGGTCGAATCCCTCGTTCAAATCTGTCCTTTTGTATTTTGGAAGCCAGCCAATTACATTGGGAGCGGAGGATGTTTCGGTGGAGACGGTAACTTAACGGTTAGCACAGGGCAAAAGGCCCATACGGTGTTATCCGGCGGTGGATATCTCTAGTGCGGACACCCCCCGCCTCACCGTCTGTTTTCCGGATTATATCTGGACGGGGGATCCTTGGGGAAGGAAGGCCAACGGGCTACTTGTTGATTCCCTAATTTATCCCGGGCGTTCCATATTTCCTTCCTCGGCCCCTTTTCATCCGGGCCGTTCTAATTCACTAGTGTTCTGAACCTCTAGGCGGCAAGTTGGAACAACCCCGGATTATCTAGGAGGGCGATCGCTGAGCTTGTTGAGGGTTTATGTATGACACGATTTAATACTGGGCGTGAACTGCAGGAATGGGAGGTTCCATGAAAGATATTGCTGCTATGCGATTGCTATAACAGATACCCCGTTTAGCTTTGCTGCTACCGTTGCCGAGGATGCTTTGTCTACTTAATTAGAAGGCATGTTAGGAAAATGTTTACCGCTACCTATAGGATTTCTCAACACATATATCTTCAAGCGAAAAAGACCTTGTTTCCATGCAGCTCATCTACGAGATCGCATCAAGTACTAAGTCACATAATTGGCCTGTCTAAATTGTAAAGTATCGCCGTATCTTGAAACTTCTACCTCTAAGCGAAAACCTGAAGCTTTATAGCTTCAAGGGTATCCATTGAGTATTGCAGGCAATCACATCAGTTTCGGAAGGGGCGACTATTCCATTACATCATATCGTTTTATGAGTGGCAACTCCTTGAAAGTAAAGTGGTTCTTGTATTCCTGATCTGAGCTGTCAGATTAAAATTTCTTCATGGTACCTTAGATAGTGCGTCATTATTAATTCAGATTTCTCGACTCTAGATCAAGCATTGTAGTCATGAAGAACTATTCATCTCTGTATCTAGTTCACTCTTGTTCCTCTACAGTTCCGCTGGCATAGTTGCCGCTTTTTAATATTAATTAGGAAGATCATTAAGGAAATGTTCATCGTCATCATTTGAGTCCATCATCTCGTATATGACTAAGGAGTCCAGCTCTCCCAGAGGTCTGCAACAAAATCCGTCATGCCGTAGGGTGTGTGCTCACAGATCTCATTACTAGTCATCAAAAATTAAAGTAAATCGTCTTCTTCAATAGCATCTGAGCTAACAGAATAAAACATCTTCACGTTAAACAGGAAGCAGCATTAGTTCTATTGAATGACTCTGCAGCAAGCTTTCTTAATGTTGAGAACCAATGAACAAAACCCTGCCGGTCTGGAGTGTGGAATAACTGAGTATACTAGGTGAAAGTTGACTTTGGTGGCTTCCGAACTACATCAGCACTTACACAAAATGAAAGGCAAAGCCATTATGGTACAACTCAGCTGACCTCTTCATAACATCATAATCTTTTAGAAAAATCAGAATTCACAGAACAGTTAACGAAACAAAATCTACCGTAATGGATCCTACAACTGCATGGCTCTGCTTTGAATTATATCAAATGGTGGTATCTGTCGAGCATTGTATGGCAACTCCGTTGTGCATTTCGAACAGCCTAACAATGATGTGACCTGTCTGCATTTAAACGGGACCACCAAAAGAAATTTTCTCATTGAGCTAGCCGGTCTGTATCACGAAAAAGCCTGAATCTATAAATAAAAAGTTAGTTAGCTACTGGAATCGTTGCTAATTGGAATACCAGTGATATCAGATAGAAAACTGATCAAATTTGAGCTAAACTTCAGCATAATTAATTATCCACAGCCACCCGTGTGAAGTGGTATTGGATTAAGTTAGCAACTGCCGCTGATATGACATGGCAGCAAAGTACTAAAAATTACTAAACCCCATGAATGTTGTATGAAACATTTATAAAACCATACTAAAATTATATACAAATTGATTGATATATTGACATCTTGTCATACAAAACCTTCAACTGTGAAGCGACTGACGACCTAATAAGGTACTCAACAATATTTCGTTATGGAAGTATATCAAGGCTTCGAAATCCCAATGCCAAATACCATATCAGTCAGTGGTGACAGTAAAAACGTCATTAACTGGAAAGTCGCCATTAATTGGAAATATTCACGCAAATATCGTGGCTTGCCCAAATACAACCAATTAGACTAACGAAATTAATCAATCTTTCTTATTTATTCTGGGATATTGCTTCATTTGTTGATTCAAACTTTTTTTTATTCTCAATTTTTCGTCGGCGGGAGCGGACGGTCCAACGGTTGGAGAAGTTGGGTCGGCTCATTACCAAATCTCTTCCCCCAAGGCCCCTCTATAAAGAAATGAGTCGTTCGAGAAGGGCGGATTTCTTAATTATGATTCATTTGGAGAATGGCAGGGAGAGGGAAGCAAAGCTTGATAAAAGTCGAGTGATTTAGAAGTTCTTGCTCGAGACTTCTTTCCGTGGAAGTTTCGAAAACGCCCTCCGTTCATTGACATTTTTTTCTGACTACAACTTTTTGAAATTCGCGGTATTTCACGACGATTTTACAATTTTAGCCGTCAATGTACAAAATTAAGAAATACTCGGATTTGAATGGTAGGGAGTGATAATATCTGGGCATTTTATGTCTTTGACACGTAGAAACACTGTCTTGTCGCTGGTGAAAGGGAGTTTGAAATCTATTGGTTGAATTAAGTAATCTACTGAGAGACACAACCAATCAAAAGCTGGCGACAATGATAGCAGTAGAATATATCGTCGGGTTCCGGGTAAAAGTGACCAAGTAACATTTTTTTCAAAATGAGCTTTTTTTGTCATTCCGGTACTAAGGAACGTTGTCTACTGTGTGTTGTTGCTAAGAACGTTATCTTCAAACTGATGTGCAAGAAATACTTGAAAATAAATTTTACCTGCCTGACCCAAAGAGTTTTATGTGACCAAATGGCATTTGAACTCAACCACAAAACACGAGATGGATTATAAATGTACTCTCGCTGGTGCATGTAAATGTTATCAATTGCCATTTGATCACTTTTACTAAGATTTGTAAGATTGCATAGTGGGCAGGTGAAAATGACCAATTACAGTGATAGGTAATGGATAACCTTTTCCAACAGAAATAGGTATATCATTGTTATTAGATGCTTGGCAACACGATAAATTAACGAAAAAACTATTCAATCCCTCAATTTCATGTAACTATGCGACAGATTTTCGAAGAATTGAATTGACCAAATGAGTAAAGCTTGAAACTCCAGGCAGGTAAAAATGATCAAATAGAGTTTTCCGGAAAACAGCTCTTATTTAATCTGAAGTGAATTTTGAAGCACGATATCATAGGCGGGCTCTGGCTAACTACCTGCAGTATAAAGAAAAATCGAAACATAGTCGGATGAGACATCACACAAGCAGTGTTCTTAAGAAGAAAATAGGTGAAACTTCAGATCGCTCCCCTGTAAAATTTTACAAATGTTACTTGGTCACTTTTACCCGGAACCCCACGATATATAAGTTTCCTCAAGGTAATTGATATAATTTACACTTGCGAACTCGAAAGATGTATCGTTTATTAACGAAAAATCAAAAACGAAGTTCGATACTTCACGCGAGACAATATTACGAAAGAATTATCAATCAAACATGTAAACCGGGAACGGAATTACGAACAATGAAGAGCAGGACAGAATGACAATCGCTGTCATATGGTGATAGCCCGAACAAATGATCAGATGTTCGCGTAATAATATGGATGGAGGATGGATGGTAGGTAGCGGAGGAAACTTACATATATAATACTCAGAGATTGTATATTCTACTCAGAGATTCGGAAAACATCAAGATGGGTATCTTTTAATCGAAACTCGTTATTCTTTAAAGCCTCTCCGAATTTTGTAGTTATGACTCTTTTCCGCTCCATTGACGGATTCTTCTTTCCAGTAAAGATGACATTCGAAAGGTTAACTTTCACTGAAAGTCTTTCAGATGAACACGTGACATTTATTTCAAAATTGACAGTTGAATTAATGTGGTTTCAATACTCGAGGGATTAACTACATTATTCCAGCTGATTTCGTTATTTTTGAACCATCGATGTTTTTCGATGATATGTCAATAGGTAGTATAACAAACGTAGACATAACATTAAGCTATTTCTATATGATGTACCGATTTTGCAAACTAGTATGAATTTTATTCCTAACTCTATATTTTTTCGGTTTCAGGTATGTACTGGACATCTGCCTACCTCTAGTTTACGAGCCATCTGTAAGTCTTGAATTATCTTACTAATATTATAATCCTTCAAAGAAAGCATGTTGTTGGACCCGAAATTCTTGGGCAGTGGTCGCTCATTTTGTGTATCTTAAAGCTTCCCTGATCTTCAGCATAAATGATAGTACATACTAAGTGTAAAATCGATGAAATTAAGAATTGCTTATATCAAAACGAATGGTGAGACATGGCTCTGCATTGTATTTACGGTTTAAATGTTGAGCCGAATAATTCAGCCTGTACATGTTACGGAGCGTTACTTTCATCTCACGGTTGGCTTGGGGGGTACAAGGAACGGCGGTATCGACCAAATGACAGAAAAGTTCAAGGAAGAAAATGAAGAATTCATTTTTATTGCTATCCCGAACGTGTCTTCTGGTAGAAAACAGCGTTTGGACTCGGAATGACAGACCTAAACTGGCTCATCCCATGCAAAAGAGAATAAATTCAGGAACGCTGAAGCGAGTGGAGATGGGAAGCATTATTGCGAAGATAGGACATCTGGGCAGGCAGTAATCTCTGGGAGGAGGGCAGAAGGTTAAGCGCGGTCGACTCCACGGGGATATGATAGTTGAGCGAAGGGGGTTGAAGGAAGGAGAGAAAAAGTAAACTCGGTATAGACGGGAAGCGAGGGAGAGGACGAAGAAGGCGAAAGAGTAGGGAAGAAAGATATAAAAACAGATGCCGCGACGGGAGGTGGGAGCGCATTCCATTTCTACCCTTCCAGGCAAAACCCGACCAGTCAACCCAAGAACATCTGGTGAACTTGAAATATTACTGAGAGCAAAATCATCCAATCTATCCCGTTCCCCCCAGGTCTGGGTGCCGTTTCGCCCCAATATCTCAAGCTTTTCTCTAAAGTATGTCAGCAATTTATAGGGAAATATCTTCCTCTGTCCCCCCCTTCCCTTCGCCACGCGCAACCGCGCCCTTCATCTTTCTCCTCCCTTACCGACCAAATGGCGAGAATTCATTTCCATAATCTCTGGAAAGGAGGTTGGAAAGGGAAAGGTTTGCTCTATTAAAAGTGATTTATTCGTCTTAATAAATAAAAAAAAGAAGTATTATGCGGTCAAGGAGAGTAAACATAATCGCTGATGGTGCAATGATGTTGAGACTTTTATGGCAGTGGCGTGTTCGGGCTGGTTAGTAATGGAGGCTCTCTTCTGACAATATTTTTTCGTCGTAGCAGTTTTGGATATGATGAGATGTAGTAAGAAGTTAATAGTTTAGGAATCTATCATGTAGGTAGGAGTGGTGTCAGGCCGGCATGATACTCAGTACTCTCTCTGTCTCCGTCCTTTCCCAACAGGATATGGACCTAACCAAATATGACATCCGATAAGAACACAAGTTGAATGTTGTGACATTTATGGCAGTGGCGTTTTTGGGCTGGTTAGTAATGGAAGCTCTCTTCTACCAATATTTTTTAGTGGTAACAGTTTTGGGTATGATGAGATGTAGTAAGAAGTTATGGTTAAGGGTGCCCAGATTGTGGTTGTATTTATTGTGAGAACGTGAGTTAGATTGTAGTCGAGAATGGATCTGTGATAATCAGTGTAATTTAATAGTTTAGAAATCTATTATGTAGGTAGGATTCGTGATAGGCCGGCATGATACTTAGTACTCTCTCTCAGTCTCAGTCCTTTTTCAACAGGATATGAACCTAACTAAAATCATGTCTGATAATATTAAGATAACAAGTTGAAGGAAGAGGTGGACTTGTTCTTAGGTGTCATTAACTTCTGTCCCTAATAATTACTGCATCCCATCAAAACTTGGCACCTCCAAGTGGTTCATTACGGCCACATTCATAGACCTGCTGGCTCATCAAGAAAGAGTGAGGGAAATCCATTATTGTTGAGTCCTGCCGAATTGCATTGGGCCAGAATGACCCCAGAAACAATCTAACCCACTATGATGCAGCAAGTTGAATATGCCCGTGCACTGGCAACTTTGTCACCTTCAATGTTTGAATCAACGGTATTATAAATCACTCGCAACGATGATTAGATAGTCACTGAAAGGCAACTGTCTCCGTCACAGAATGGATATCGTGAAAACTGACTCTATTTGTGCACTTATCCTGAAATGAAGAAAAACTAAGCTGAACAAATGTTTAGGTCCGTTGTTCAGCAGTTTCGCCCCATCATATCATTAGTTCCTGAATTATTAATGGGCAGTTTCAAAAGCTGTTGGATATAGTTCAAGAACATACAAATAAATTCTCAAATTATTCCAGAATGAGCAGAGACAGTTTTGATCATTTACTGGCCGTTAGTCTTCGCGCCACGTGTAACAAGCCTAAAAACGCCCTTTCGACATTCTTTACCATCTCACGAAAAATTGACAGTTAGTCTTAGATAAGAAAAACTATTTAAAAAAGCAGCATTTAAATCATTCATTAATTAAAAAATAGATTAGAATAGAATAAAATTTAAAAAATGTAAAAAATCTGAAAATTATTTCATAAAGGTTTATTATATTTGGCTCCCAGAACCCCACAACAGCTTTTTCCAATGAAAATATTAGGATTTAAAAAATTGAAATTTACACCCTTTTTAAGATTTTCACCCTTAAAAAATGAAATTTTCTTTGTAAGATGAGGTCGGACTGGTCTGGGATAAATTCAATCGATTCTTTGCCCAAGAATATTTGGAAATGACATCCCATCTGCTTACATCAATAAAATAAATGAAAAAATTGAAATGTTCTTCAGCATCCAAGTATAGGCAAAAAGGGTGTCATACATTTGTAGCTCACCGAACTAGTGTCCACGAGCTGAGTTATGACAATAACGAACTGTCATTTATTGTCGCGATTCAGCTAATTTTCAGATATTTTTCAATGTCAATTGATGATTATGATGTACATACAACAGTCTGACAAGGTTTTCGTATGCAAGAACTGATTGGATTTATCAATATTATTCTCCTACAAGGTATTAATTAATTTTCGTTCTTCAGTATTAAATGAGGAGGTGTTTTAGGATTTCCTATTAAGTTGCTTTTCTAACAGAATTGATTTTATTATGAATAATGTAATTAGATACCTGATATTTCTCTGGGGAGGATTAATAGATAAACATGGATATCAAAGATTCTCTACCACGCGATTCATCCTTATAACCCCTTGTATTTTTCACCTGGTTACAATCCACGTTCCCCTCTCATAAAACAATTTCAAAATCCGACCACCTCCGTTCGGATTCTTTAAGCCCCCGTGGAAACCGAGCTTCCCTCGTACACCGGAAGATCTATATATAATTTATGACCCCCCAGGCGGGAGCGGGGTAATTTATAACGGGAGCAAGGCCGCCCTAATATGGCCCGTTAACTTGGAAAGCCTCATCCCCAGAGCTACCTCTGACCCTTATCAAAGTGGTTGCCGCTGGCCCTCCGCTTCCTTCATAACACGAAAACTTTCCGTCCGCGACGGGTTAATCGATACTTGAAGTTTCACAATTTAAACCCATCCGCCTAATCGAGAGGAAAATCGTAATAACTTCGTCGTCCCCCGCAGACAGCTACGTTATAATTTCCAGTTTGATGCTTGATGAATAATTTACCGTGTGTACTCCCGTAATTATATTTGTTTATGTGAAATTTTCCCTCTCCCGAGAGTTTTCTCGTTGCATGAAATATCCACCGGTTGATTTTACCAACTCGTCAACCTCCAGTTTTTCGCAAATTGAGCTGTTCAAACTGAAACAATGTCGATTACCAACTAGAATGCGAATATGTCAAGAAACGTGACGTTCCTATTTGCACAGCACTCGTAGATTCAATTTCATAATACAATTTTTTATCATGGCAACTTTTATTAGCTGGTCAAAATCAACATTAACCCTGTTGATGCTGAGAATAGTCCAAATCAACTCTTGCCACTCTTTGTCATCTAGAACTGAACTATATTTAAGTGTTGGTTTAACCCCCTTCAAAGTTGGTTGATTTTCATTTGAAAATAAGTAGATTCCAAAAAAATCCATTTGCTGCCCGCTGACTGGAACAATAATTTAAATTGTCAACTGGTAACTAGAATATGAATATTCAAGAAACTTAACGTCTTTAATTGCAGAGCATTACTAAATTTAATTTCATATTGATTGTCGTTCCAACTTTTATTAGCTTGTCTAAATCACTAAACCCGCTGTAATGGTGCAAACAATCAGACCAACACAACTCGTGTCACTCTTACTAGATTTGATCCCCCTTCAAAATTTGTTGATTTACGTTTCAAAATATGCAGATTTCGCGCAAATTTGCATTGCAGCTCGAAGCTTTTCTCTAAAACTAAGGGACTGAAAGTTATGATCAATTTGAAGCCAGAGATTGAGTTTCGGCATCACTTCTTTCAATCGAGGGGTGGAATTCTTGTTAATCAGGATCATACAAACTGTCAGAGTACTTGAAGTTGTATTTATTTATTTTGTTTCTACGTTTTTTGGTGAATCGCTTTACCTTCATCTGTTTCCTCGCTCCTGGACCTCACTCAATACAAAATTAAGTGGAGATCCTTCAAAACTTAGCTGGGTAGTAAAAAACTTCCTTTAATTTACTGCTGTCGATTCGCTGATATAATTTGAATGGGACTCTTTTCAATAAGTCGAGCTAATCATAACTTGTACTACCTTTAGACGGACTAGTAAAGCAGAGGTAGGTGGGTGCTTCATTTTAAATTAGTAATTTTCTTTTTGGACAGTCTTCAATAATTTCCTCTCCTCTATGTTCCTTCATCTATATGTACAGGGTGTCTTCTATCCAATGGTTCACCCCCGTAAAATCGCCAAAATGAGGGTAAACGAGAATTTTTTTTTGAATCTTCATATTTTTTCGCAAGAATTATAAAAATGAAAAAAT
Organism: Creontiades dilutus; assembly: GCA_031894815.1. Classification (NCBI taxonomy): domain Eukaryota; kingdom Metazoa; phylum Arthropoda; class Insecta; order Hemiptera; family Miridae; genus Creontiades; species Creontiades dilutus. The sequence goes on from JAVIWC010005620.1 coordinate 2,783,300, forward strand.
TTTGCTGCGCGCGATTGCGCAACTGACACCAACTTTCTTATTTCAAATAGGAACAACCCCCCTTTTTTATTAAAAAGTCGGATTCTACCCAAAATTTCATGAACTTTTGACCCCTCAATTGATTTTTTTGACCGCGCGCAACCCATTCAACGAGCATGCAAATTTGTTGAAATTGCGCAAAATATGGTGTCTTGTAAACCCCAAGTGTGGTACACGAATTTCCATTGTTTTTCAACGCTGATTCACGTGGTGTCAGTTTACGTGGTCAGTTTTGATATTTAACTCACTTTTTATCGATATTATTCCCATAATCCACGTTTTTTGGTGAAATATTACAGTTTTTCCGAAGTACCAACTTTGGCAGTAGATTATGGGGATAATATCGATAAAAAGTGAGTTAAATCTCAAAACTGACAGCACCACGAGAATCAGCGTTGAAAAACAATGGAAATTCATGTACCACACTTGGGGTTTACATATTTTGCGCAATTTGGTATTTCAACAAATTTGCATTTTCGTTGAATGGGTTGCGCACGGTCAAAAAAATCAATTGAGGGGTCAAAAGTTCATGGAATTTTGCGTAGAATCCGAATTTGCAATAAAAAAGGGGGGTTCCTATTTGAAATAAGAAGGTTGGTGTCAGTTGCGCGTAGCAAAATTTTTTCATTTTTGAAATTTTCGCAAAAAAATATGAAGATACAAAAAAAAATGTTTTTCGTTCACCCTCATTTTGGCGATTTTAGGGGGGTGATCCATTGGATAGAAGACACCCTGTATAGTTGTACGTAGACAGTGCTGTACCATTGGCCTGATTGTTACAATTAACTAGGGACGAACGATCTGCTCAGAAGTTGTACTCAATATCATCTTTCTGTAAAAACTGGTCGCTAATTTAATGTCGAAGTATGATACACATTACACGATAATCGTTTAATGATATGCCATGATACTGATCATACTTACTCGTTTCTTTGATATTTGAACACATTCGACATTACGTGAAAATCCATTCAGCGTGACAGAAAAGTGTCAACATTTCTAGAGTTATTCTTATTAAATCTAACCCTGATATACCCAGACACCACTACCTCCATCCTGCCAGTTAGGTATAACCTTCTTCCGCTGCCGTGAAATTTTCCAAAATGATCTAATATAGCTTACCAATTTAAATTATAATATCGCAATGAAACTGACCACATCTGCATAAAACGTGAACCTGCCTGCCTGGAAAATTAATAACCATCCGAGATTTCCTTGGACTGATTTTTTTTCCTCGATATCCTCCCCCTTTCATTAACTTTTTGTAGCTCTGATAAAGCACCCTCCTGTTATAAAGATATTAATAAACGATTTTCCAGTTCGTGAAGGGGAAACTCCCTACTGGGGCTGCTGTTTGTGAAGGATTATTCAAATGTAATGTAAACAGCTCTTCAATGGTGCTTACTTTCTTTTATGGATTCACTGTTTTTGTATGGGATTTATTGAATTAAGAAATATAACGTCCTCGTCATTTTTTCGAAATACTTTCGTTCCTAACTGGAAAATGTCTGTAACGGACAAAATCAAATTTAATTCGTACATACAGGTACAGACTTAGTTTCTAGTTCTCCAGAACTGAATAGGAAGTTATGAATTAGCCGAGTTTCTATAAGGATTTGTGGAAAACAGAATAGGAACATCCATATTATTCCAGGAAAAGGAGATACCAAGTAACCTTCATGAAATGTGTGTATTTGCTTCAACAGAAGACGGTTTGGGAACTAACCTGTACTAATTACCTGTATTAAAGGATGTTTGGTAACTAAAAGTTTGTGCATGGGTAGCTAACTCGCCTGATCTTATTGAATTCCCTACTTCCCACATAAAGTGAGCTATTTTCCTTTGTCCAGCTTAAGCCAAATCTCAATCGAAAGGGTACTATTTTACCGAATTGGGTATTGTACTATGTGACTAAGGGGCACTGAACAAGACGGTTTGGCCCATGTCACTGAACAGATTCCCACGTAGACTCTTCGGCACATCAGAAGGATGTGCAGTATCCTGCGGAGTAAGACATGGCCACACTTCGTTTTTACAGTGATGACCAGTCACTGAGTCCTACAGCGGATGATAATACCAGCACAAAACTGTAACACGTAAATTATGACAAACGATGATGAAGCTTAATATGAATTTATTATTTATCTACTAACTACGATGCAGACAAACCTCTGACTAGATACATGTACATGAGTATGTAAGAGGCATGAGATATATCAGGTCGTATTGAAGCCCAGAGATTCTGGAGCCTATCTGGCCTAGGAAGAACGTCCATACGCTGGGTATTCTAGATTTACCTGAAGTTCCATAAAGGCTGGGCATTCCTTAAAGTTGCCAATCAACAAATCTCCCCTACAATCAACACTGCGTCATTCAATGAACAACACACTGCAGTACTCACATACTCAGTGTTACACCACTGAACAAGTGTAGTTGCTAAGTCTTGTAACCCCCTTAGTGATCAGAATTTACCAATATTCGGGCCGCTTCTAGGAAGTCGAGTCGAAAAACGGCCCACCTACATACATACCAATGACCTAACTGCCATTGTTCGTGCCAAATCGAATTTGTTCTATGTTACATTTAGACGATCTGATCCTCAATGCGCATAGGCTTAAAAAACCCAATGGAATTTTCAACAATGGCAACCTTGCAAGAGCATCAGCAGAATCATTACCATGGGTCAAATTAATATATCATGTTGTTATTGCATATGAATTATCAGGAAATCAACCTCGGCGTTCAGAATCACCACTGGAATTAACAAAAATAATTCATTGAAACTCGGTAAGATCCTCCAATACATAGATGTAAATGGTAAATAATTAACATCCCAAGAGCTTCCAGAGCTATTTCATTTTAAGAACGATTAAGAAACTATTCATATGAAATCCACCATATCTATTGCATATTAATTACCTGGCACGAGAGGTAGGAATCGTGATGGGAATTCACTTCAGCTGTAACACGAAACGAGAACAGTTTAGTGTGGATGTAAGATAGATGTTCTGAACTATTCCGTGAAAACGATAATTTTCTTAGTTTTTCGGTAATGAAGGCTCACTTATTGAAACTGAAGATCCCCATAAGAAGATAGATGCTCCAGAGAAGATGCACGTCTTGTATTTCTGGCATATACGACCCCCTGCGGAATCACCCGCGACGCCCCGAATCGATAGATAAGAGTCAAAAGTGACGTGCGGCTGCCGGGAAATTTTCAAAAGGTCGAAAATAAAGGGAAGACAAGGCACGGAATGGTGCAAAAGGTTGTTTGATCAATATCTCATAAGGCCCTGTCGCCTGTGTAAAGCTGCCGGAGCAGACGGCAAAGGCTCCTCGTGTGATGTCGCCGCGTCCCGTCTTCATTTTCTCCCGCTTCCCCAGAAAACGCCCGAGTCGATTCCGCGGAACGGCTTTATTCACAGAGACGGAAAATATGAGCGCTCGCGAGTTGGGGAAATTGAGTTGGAGGATTGATTCGGTACAGTTGAGCACATTTTGGTTGTACCGGGGTGTTTCCAATGGTGGACGCCTCAGATTTTCACAGCTAAATTTGGAGAAAAAAGTTCTGACGTATTTCATGTACAATTTTTGTGATTCTTCAAGCGTTAAATCTATGTGAACTAAAAATAAGCAAATGCACGTTTTATGTGAGCAAATATTTTTTACTGTATGACTATGCTATTAGTACTTTACAGTTACCCACATAAACCAATATTAACTTAGTTTGGTGACATTTAAATAGGTATTTCAGAACTATTTACTTAACATTCTAGTTCATTCATGATAACCTTTTGCTTCCGAGTCTACTAAGGTAGCGGAAGCATTGTTTTCACTTTCGGAATGTGAAAATTTTTTTGTCTCCAAAATCAAAAATTCCACTCGCATTTTGCGTTTTAGACCTTTCTGAACAATTTTGGTTCCATGTCTGTCTGTGTGTCTATGTGTCTGTGTGTCTGTCTGTCAGCAAATCCTTGTTACGGGCAAAACTACACGAAGTTATAGTCCGATTTTGATGAAATTTTCAGGGTTGTTCGGTTTGATGTGTAGATGGTCCCTATGAGTTTCATGACCCCCGGATCAATAGTAGCCACTGCGCATGCGCAAACGTGAAATCCTTGTTACGCGCATAACTCCGGGAGTTCTTGACCAATTTCGATGAACTTTTCAGGGATTGTTCGGTTTGATGTGTAGATGGTCCCCCATAAGTTTCATGACCCCCGGATCAATAGTAGCCTCTGCGCATGCGCAAACGAAATCCTTGTCACAAGCATAACTCCGGGAGTTCTTGACCGATTTCGATGAAATTTTCAAGGATTGTTCGGACTTATTAGGTATATTTTATAGTTTGTTCAATAGTTGAACATGCCTACCTTTATTTTCTCGAATTATGCTCCTGCATAACAATAAATTTACCCTAATTCAATATTTACTTCGCCTAATTGAACGAAGTTCTTTAGTCAATAATAATTTTCAATGATCTATACAGTCATGTTATGGATACGAGGAAGCTATGTGCCACAACCACTTGTTTCTAGATATTATGCTTGAAAAAATTATACGGCGTTTCAAGCTGTTTGATTTTCTATTTCAAACACTCCATTTGGACTCACCTGATGCAGTAAAATTTGCTTCGTTTCTCTGTTAAAAAGAAACCTCCCTTCCCCGCGTTTTTGATATTTGATCACTCACTAATTGACGAAGTCCTGATACCTTGGTATTGTTTGTTTAAAACACCTAATCACCTATACGTTAAGACTGGGCTTTCAGCCAAAGCGTCACATTTATACTGGAATTGACCCTTAGATGCAGCGATTACTATAGCGTCGAACTGGGATGATTTCCAGAAGTATCCCACGTTCATGTCCAAGCAGACAGTGATACTGACTTGTGTCTCTATTTCGGAAGCTTCACTACAGCGGTAGACAACTTACCAAATCAGTGCTTTCGATGGTCTGACGAACCCTCGCCAACAAACTCATTTTCCTGCCACCTCGATCGGAGTGACTTTGGTGAAGTTCCTCAACCTGCTTCAGCACTTTCAGTACGCGTTGCGCTCTGGTGTTCGTCAACTGCACAATTTGTTCCTAACAACGTCATTCTCAACAAACAAGCTACAGGTGGCCACTGTTGCAACGGTTGTTCAGAGAGTGGCTTTACTGCGAAATAGACAAAAACAGTGTTTTATCACATTAGGCACAAGCGATTTGTTTTAGAATCGATCCAAATTCAAGGAAGAGACGCCATCCCCTCGATGGAAACTTCCTCCTCCCAGAATACCTGCAAGCAGAGAGATCAGAGTTCCATTGAGAAAGTCGTGAACGTTTGCCGAAGCAAAACGGGCATTTTTGAAGGGCCGTACCACCAGGTTTAAGGTGATTGTACTGATCAGGGCAATGTTCTGAACAGTTAGTTCTTGAAGAAGGATTTCATGGTAATCAATTATGACGAATAGCTGATAGTTGAAGTAATGTCACTATACATTTTTGTTGAGCTACATCACTTTTCGACTTCACCAGATCGTTTCTGTGGTAGCGTGTTCACGTTGAGGTTTCAAGATTGGTCAAAGACTGGTTTCAGTGCAAAATGATTGGAAAAGTCGTTTTTCGAATGCCGTTAGGTGCGAATTTTGTTCTGGAAACGATTCAAATTGGAGGAGGAAATGTCACCCACCTGAAAACATCCTCCGCCCGGAATACCTACATTCAGAGAAACCGGAGAGCTCTCTTTCTCCCGGAGCCTGAGGCCATTGAGGAAGTCGTGAGCGTTTGCCGAAGCAAAACGGGCCTTTTTCAAGGGCGCTACAACCAGGCGTTGGGCGGTTGTACTGATTAGGGGCGACCGACGCCCTTTTCCCCGCGCCGTTCCACGGTAATGAGGTCCCGTAATAAGGACCCGCTTCCACCCCTTTAATGGCCAAGCTTCTAATGAGTACGTTGGCGGGAGATCTAAGTGCTTTTTTCTTTATTTTTTCTTATTTTTTTCCCAACCTACATTTACGAACAACCTCACCTCCCCTCCCCCCCCCCTCTTCAAAACACTTTCGCCCTTCCTTACAGCCCGAAGAAAAAAGCGAGAGAACGATTTTCCCTTTTTTTCATTAATATTTTATTTTTTATTTAAAAAAAAAAAAGAAAAGGAAAATGTTTAGCTTGGGAAATTCTTACGGGCCTACAACAAAGGCGTCGTTATTCTCTTTCTTTTGTAAATGAGGGCGTGGACGCAGTTTGATGAATTCGGGGAAGTTGGGGCCCCTAATTAGCTGAAACTCATAACGTCTGATTTAAGTCGCTCAGGGTTAATGAAGGGATATAAGCCAAACTTTTTTGTTAAGGTTCAGCGACGGGAAATGAGCGTGCACGGAAATTTGCACAACAAATAGTTAAACCTAATATGCTTTATTATTATGATCATTAGCCATTATTAAACACGAAATTTCTCAATTTCAAAACATTACAATTTCATCAATATATCAGAAACTCGTGCACTGCTGTCGTCCCAAAACTGTCAGCCAGGATTCTGCTATTCAAAAACCTTGTTTATAAGGCACACCTTGATGAAACAAAATTAGACTATTTCTAGACGCATTCCACCAAAATCAAGAAAATAGATGAAATAGAGATACCTATAGGTATATTCAACAAGAATGGATGGGCTGGAACATTTTCTGATTAGTAATTAACAAGAATAAATAACCCAGAAAGTCTAGTTTTTCTGCAATTGAAAGTTCTCTGAATTTCCAAGGAGCCCTCTAACATTCTCAGAAATTATTCCAATTCTGGCCGTTTAGTATTTTCATCAGATCATCCTTTGATTACCACTGCTAAAATACGCCGTTCTGTAGAACCTCTGACCCCTGATGAATTGATTTTTCCGCATCCCTGTTACCCAAGTCCTCAATCCATGGCTTCCAGTTCAAGTCCAACAGTTCCCCTCTACACTTCACTATTATCATAGCCCCGTTGAAGCTTTTCTCGAACAGAGAGTCAACATCGTGATTCAGATGTTAGTAAAGCAGATGGAATCCCATTGTAGTTGGTCTATTTTTCACAAAATCATTCTGTAGAGAGACTTAATCATTCAAAACTGTTTTAGCATTTCCACTGAACTGTGCAGTTTGAGCTCTGGCGATTTCAGATTTTAGTGGTATATATATTTCTGCCTGGCTCAGCTCCTTCTAATTTCCTTCTAATCATTTCTAAGGTATCCTCGTTGTCTCCAGTCTTAGGGTTGGTTGTTCCTTATGGAATCCACACTTGTAGCGAATTGGGTACCGTCTCCCGCCCTCATGCACTTGAAATAGTGAGCTGTGGGTTTTCTCAGAAGAGGGCAAAGCTGTAGGAAAGGACACTCTCCGTTCCTGATTTGTGAGCATTCTACCCTTAAAAGAGAGTTGTATTAGCAATTTCTTCGATAAATGGAACCGTGGGTGGAAAGAGCCCAGGCAACTGGTGGGCAGACTTGCCAAAGTATCAGCAACCTGCTTAGCAGTTGAGGTTGGATTCCAGGTGGTTCGCATGCCTCAGACATTCAATGTGCTGAATGAGTGAGGAGCATACAATTTTCAATTGACTAGCTACTATTCATCGTAATAATATCAATGACTCCTTGCCCAGATTATGAGCAATAGGATTTGCATTCCTGTTCACTATGGGGTGCACTCAGTTTTATCAGCCCTAGAGCTGGGACTTGTGTGGCTATGATGTAAACTACAGTAACAACCTGCTCAGTTCATGCTGTGAATCAATAATTAAACATTTCAATAAATAAGATACTATTCGCTCAAAACTTCTGACCCAAGAAAAGGTCCTGAAAATCCCTCTTTAGTTGGGTGAGGAGCAGCTGCCGAATCCTCTGCCAAACTCATTTTCTTGTGCCAAGTTGATTTTGGGTGAAAAATTTGGGTTTCAACTTTTAAAGAGCCTCATCAAAAGCCTTTGAAAAACAGGGTTTCTGTCGCATATTTTAGGACTATATCGATATCTCATCAGGGAGATATACAATTTTGGGCTCTTTCTTACTCTATGATTAGTTAATTCTTTGATTGACGGATTAATTAATCCTTATTGATCATTTTAGTGAGGTGAAGTTGAAGTATAACTGACTCAACTAGGAAACTAAGGCAGATTTTAAAAAGGTTAAATGGTAATTTTCTTTGCAAACCAGTTGGACAATCGATACTAAGGATTCCTGTATACCCAACTACCCTTTAAGTTGAAACGAAATTGGACAAATAGATCGTAAGAGTCGAAATTACAAGAAATTCACGTTGAGAAATAGAATTGGTCAGAATACAATGAAGTTCATTGAGGACAATCCAGAAGGTAATATGCATAATCCCTAAAGGTTTCATCAAAATTGGACCTATATTTTGTATAGTTTAGGGCTTGGCTAAGGATTTTCACAGACATAGAACAAAAATTGATCAACTCGTTCTAAAAAACAAAAGGCAATTGGAAATTTCAATGTTGGAGAACAAACATTTGTTAAACTTCTTATACTCCTAGGAACTCCAAGCATCCCTACCTTCGTTAGTGAGGAAGCCACTTACTTAGTAGCTGGATACTTGTAACTAAGGTTGGCGAATGAGAGAAGGGGCATGTCTTCGCTTAGATACCATCGTTCGAACGACAGTCGATAAAATCTTAGCTCCGGAAGGGGATCGATATCCTGTATCGAAAACCCATGGAATAAGACCGGGCTCATTGTGCTTCAGCGGGGAGCTCGCCATTGTTCGAGGCAGATGAAGCTCGAGGGAGCAGTTCGGAATGGACAAGAGGACGCCGATGGTTAGCTCGGGTCAACCCGGAGTTTGGGGGGTTCGAAACAAGGGAAAGCCTCCAACCCCCGTCCCGCCGTCGATAAATCACTGAAGCGTCAAGCCGGAGGGAATCTCACCCCTTGGAAAACGGGGTTAGGAAACACGGTCAGTGAACTCGTCTCCTTTGCCCACAGATAAAAAAAAAAGTGCGGCGGGACACTTGAAAAATAACTTTTCTCCTCTTCGGCCTGACCGAAGGAACGCGGTGAACATGTGACTATGAGCCGAGGCAATCGATCGAAAACAACCTCCAGAACTACCGAAGTGTTTGCCTTGACAATTTGGGCCTCTCCAAAATTAGAAACACCGCTTCTATATCTGTAAAAATCTGTTCCTTTTCTTCAACATCTAATGAATATATAAATACGAGCATAATCCAGCCCTAAACTCAAGCTACTCCCTTATTCATAGCCTTTGCATATCACGAAATTGAGCCGAAAAACGTCGAGTTCAAAAAACACTGAACCGTTAAAGTCATAAATGCTCATTCGGCAAAAGCCAGGCTATCAGGAAAGCTCATTAAAGAGCTCTGGGGGACTATTTCAACGATAACGATAATTGGTTGGAATAAATAATCAAAACGATTCCTGACACTGTTCTACCACCTACCGACAATGCTTATCTTGTTTTATGATGATTTGGCATTTTAATCAATCAAACGAATAGGTAATATTCAGTTAGTAAACCAATACATTGGATTTGTAAGTAATCCAGAGCATCAATGATTAATTGGAATTTAGTTCAAGTATCTTAATTCAGGCGAGTGCTGTCTGAAATAGTCACGTTCTCAGGTTCCAAGGCGTCCATCATCCATTGCAACTTCCATGGTCTCCACTGCAGTGCAGAAATCTAATCAAGAATCTTGGAATCTGGTTTAATACTGCATTGACTTTCTTCAAGCGTGTTGAAGAAGTATGTTCAAGGCGGTTTTTATCCTTGGGTTGTTTAATGGCGGTCGAAAGGACTGGAGTTTTGTTGAGGAAGATCAGAAAATTTAAGAACCGAGTCGAAGGTGAAGCTGATATTTACTTTGCTCGTTCAGCCTTCCATTTAATTGTCAGTATGAGGAGGAATGTTTCCTATGGCTCAAATGTCAATGTTTATCCCTTGAAAAATCCCACATCATACCTTCAAAACTCATTTTAGCATGGAAGGTGCTTTAGCCTTGGGTAACCACCCGAAACTGTTTGTCGGCATTTAGACGCTCGAGTGTCATGGACCGCCAAGGGTGGTGGGCGATGTAAAGTTTCCCATGAGTAAGGAGAGGGCTGTAAAAATGCTGTCAAGGGGGGTGGTTAGTATAAAGACTCCCGATATTATAAAGAGGCTGGCCAAATACTGCCAAGCACTATATGCCCAGTGTACAGCACTTGCACCCATCGTCAGGAACTGCTTGGGACCCTAGCTCTAGCTGCTCGGTAATTACTGGGTAGGTATTGACATCCCAGTCTATTATGACGACCTAATGTCGTCAACCCCAAACAAAGCTGGAAGATCCACCTTTCCCCACCACGTTTTGGCGAATGAGAGTCGAGTCTTAACCTTTCCCGTTTTAATAACCCGAGGATCAGTGGAAGCCAGTCCCCAGGTTAGAAAACGCTGTTTTGCCAGCATAGGGCAGTGTCAGATCACATGATACGTAGTCTCATCCTCTGCCCCACAGAACCGGCAGAGGGTGGTGTCAGATTTGCCCATTGTGGAGATGGTATCTAAGCGGACTGTGCCCCGTTACTATACATATCTCCCTTCTTCCTAGGCTAGGCAGCTCGTTAGCTCTCTTCCTGGAGAAGTATCCTTTACTATTATGCAAATCTGTAATTGAGAAAGGTGAATATGTGCCGAAGAATTATACCAGTTACTGAGCGGGTTGCATGAAGTTTAGTACTGAATTGATAAGGTAACAATAACGAATCAACGTATGTTGTTTGTAATCAAAACTCCTGGAACTCATCTGATGTGGAGAACGATGGTTCTTATATGACTGTGAATATGCATGTGTACAGACTATAGTATAATCTGATTAGAGGGATGGGTGAGTTGTTTATAATTGTTACAGTTTTGATGTTTTCTCGGTTAGTCAAAGATGATGCTGTCTCAGTGTAGTAGATTAGAAATTGTTCGCTTTTAAATGGAAAAAAAACTCCGCATATGATAAATCGAGAAAAAAAAGTTCTCGGAAGAATGAAGATTTTAATCGACGCCATTTCGGCTTAACAGTACGAGCACGGCTCCGCTTCGTCGCCTTTTACGATGCGTTCTGCTCTCGGCCCTCCTCGCCGTCCGCCTTCCTGCCACCTTTAGCGCCATCAACCGCCCGAGTTAATTAAGAAAAATGGCCCAAAGTGGAATTGTGCCCCGTGTTGTTGGATCCTAAACAAACAAGGATGTAATTCTTGTACGAGACTGCGGAAAGAGGATGGAAGAGGGTTAAAGCAAACTCCCGGAGAGGGCCGTAGAAAGAACCGAAAGCGAATTTCACCGGCGGAGCTCCGGAGGGGACAAGATGAATGAGGCGGAGTCGAGTAGCTTTTAACTCCCTTCTCTATCTCACCCCCGCGCCGGTCCGTTATCAACAAATAATTACCTTTACTTTCGACTCGAATGGGATAATCTGCAGATGAGGGACGGCGAGGCTATAGAAACTTCCGATTTTCAACGGGCAGTTCCAGGAATTAAAAGGGTCGTTATATGAACGGAACCCATCGACTCCCGTGGTCTATTATACGAGCCTTTCTATGTAGCTCTGACCTATTTATCGGATAGAAAGAAATATCGCCTAAAGTACCCAATCGCCAACTACAAAACGTCTGCCGGCTTCGGCGTGGCACATATTTTATACATATTTACATGTACAAAGAATTAAATATGTTCCAAATATGTGCCACACCGAAGCCGGCAGACGTTTTGTAGTTGGCGATTGGGTACTTTAGGCGATATTTCTTTAGGTGATATTGCTATATAACATTGTAATATTCTACATCCCTTGAAAATTTTTCAAGATGCAGAATATTACAATGTTATAATGATTCACTAGAAGAGTTACGATGGTACTTGTTCCCGCCCAATACAAATGGGTTGTTCGGAATTAGGGTGCTCTTCTTTTATTGCGAATACATTAATGGTAGAATCGTGTTGAAATAGACACGATATGTTTAAATAAGTTAGTTTTCCAACTTCCCTTTACATTTGACCAACATCAGGCAATTTAAATCCATGACATAGCTCGAAAAATTTCTTGTTAGTGTATGCGCATAATGATTTATTGATGTGTGAGCTGCACTCATAAAGAACCAACTACCTTTTACCACCAAAATTCGTTAAAAATTTCATCAAAATCTAATGAAAATTGTATGAAAAACGGTGTAGAATGATTTTTGTTTGGAGTATTTTATGAAATGACGTTTTGTAAAGTACATACACTTATTGAACAACGTTGAACGTCATAATTACTGCCCTGAAACCATTCATCTTCCTGATATTATTCAGTCTGATTGGTTGATTTTTCTACAAGTTGTTGAAACCCAAATTCATCAAGGGCTGCTCTTGGCAGGAGCACAGGAGCATAGGGATGGCCATCGATATTCGATAGTATCGAAATATTGATATTTTCCTCCGATATATCGATATTTTTCTATCGATGATGCAAGGGCCGACAGTATCGGATATAGTTAGTGACCAATATTTTTCCCGATATATCGGCTTCATCTGATAATATCACATATTATGTTGACTCGTAAAATAATATCGAACGTAAATTCCATTTTTTGACGAGTTTGAAAAATATGCCCACAAAATTGAGATCATCTGGCTGGAATATCGATATCTATCCATGGATAGTATTCATAGGATACCAAGTAATGGTTTTGGCTGCGTCCAACAGTCTTGCCCCAATACGATAAAAATAGAAGAAGATAATAGTGATTTGGAGGTTCCATAGGAAAATTGGAAGATTGCAGTTGTTGACAACAACTTGTTGTTGAGGTTTTTCAGCAAGAGTTGTGTTGTTCTTTTTGAGATTGTAACTTGTTCACGGTTGATTCTTTTTTTGTTTATTCTCAGTTGTTTTAACCATAGGTTCGAAACATAGGTATTTACATTCATTTAAGGAAGGACATAAGTGCTACAACCCGTCTAAGAGAACTTGGGTAGCTTATCGAACAATATAATCTGTTACAAAACAATTGGTAAAACATAATTTAAATAATAATACATTAAACTGAACATAGTTTCAATTTAAACATATTTTATCTTAAATCAGAAAAGGCGTATATTTCTAGTTTATTGATTAGTATTAATTAACTTTCCTTTTTAAATCAAATTTGAACTCCTGCAAACTCAACTGTGGCACCAGATGCTGGTTTACTAAGTGCATTAAATAGGTAGGTATATACATTTTATTCAACTTTTTAACCAATATTTTTCTAAAACTATAGATATTTTTGTTCGATACTATCGATGATTAACCTACGATATATATCGGCATCGATATCTTAACGCCGATACTATCAAACATCGATATATCGATATTTTATGTTTCGATGGCCATCCCTACAGGAGCATCTACACCCCCTGGGCAAAATGGGAAAGATACTTGGTAATAATTATATTGAAAGTATAATATTATCGTGCTGGTTTCCAACTTTTCCCCGTGAACCCTCATTGAAGAGCACAAGAGTGTCAAATTCACGCGCCAAACAGGGCCTCAGGATGGGTGAGAGGATGGTGGAGTCGTGAGTTTCGTAAGTGGGTGAACATATTCGATTTTTTGAAGGCACATGAATCATTAACAAACTTAGAAACCATAATGTTATGTTGAAAGTTTTCGAAGATTTTTGAAATGGAAACCCTTCAATTCCAAACTTTAAGATTGACTGTGATCGATGCAGAACAATCAGCCCCAACTAGACCCCCACATGTGATTTTTGAATCTTGTTTTGATAGGAGGGATTCACTTTTTTTCTTGGTCGAATACAAAGTTTCATTATTGGAAATAATAAACTAGCAGGTTCTAACATGGTTTTGCAAAGCTGGAAATCCTTTGAGTCTTCTAGAACGCAATTAGTATGTGTGGAAGCACACTGATCTGCTGAGTGGCCCTCGGTAATTTTCTTCGCGATCTTCGGTACTGAAATATGAATTAAGCTCTTTTCAAAGCACATTGAATACAATCAGGAGGTATGCAGGTGCCGAGTGCCTTGGACATAGACGTAGAAGGATTGTGTAATAAATAAATAGTAAGCCTTTATGTTGTAATTTGACAAACATTCACAATTATATGTAGAATACCGACTAAATAGCATATTGTGACCGCGATAGACATGTTCTCTCGACTGCGATACTTATTTCTTGTTCCCACGAGAGTTCGCTATCGGGAAGGTTCGTTCTGTATAGTTTGTATTCAAAACCCGCCAGCCGAGTCGCGATAGAGAACTGAGGGAACGTTTTCGCCGTAGGCTCTTATAACCCTTCGCTCCCTTCTTTTGTCAACAAGACGCATTCTTTCATCCTCACCAATTAGGCGAAGCTCCCAGAACAATGGCTATCCCCCCGCTCTTCCACCACCGCCACTTCCAAACTCCGGCCTTTTCTCTCAAAGAAAAAGGGTGTAATAAATTGATTAAACATTCCCTTCTTCTCACACAAAAAAAATCGGGGATCCTTTTTTTTTCCTTCGAGTTTTTCTCTTCCACCATGGACGATATAATTATATCTTTTGAAGGCTTCACGCCAGGGGGGGGGGGTAATAAATAAAATTCCTTTTTATTAGTAGAATAAAAGAGAAGCGGTAAACCGAAGGTATTTTTTTTTGCCCTACTTCACGCCACTCGGGCGTGAAAACGTTTTCGGCTCGTTTACTTTGATTTTGTCTAATCGGGACTTTGGATCACGAATTTGAATCGCGAAATATTCGGGTGAGATCAATCGAATGTCGGATGCTGCTTTTTGATTTGTACGACGTTATTTTTATACTATTCATAGGACGATCTTATTGGAAAGCTCTCACAGAAGGCGTGTAGGGTGTATGATTGTATGTTGGGGGTGGAGATTGTTAAAAGTGGGTGACGTTGGGACAAGGCACCTGGTAATATTGCATACGTTCAGGTGATCGGATAGATAGATGATGATAGATAAAGTTTATTTGTATAAGTCAATAACCGTTAGAAGAGTTCGATATAATAATTTAACAGTTTGAAAATTGGAAAATGTCCTCCTGGAAGTCCATCACCATGCAGAACAAAGAGTTTAGGTCGGCCCTACTCAAGGAACTCAAGGGCGTATCTACTTTTATTCGGGGGGCAAGATGGTAACTTCGGTAGGCCAAATGAAGTGGCGGTAGTGGACAAATGAACATGATGAAAATGAACATCCAAAATTATAATCCCGATTTCGAAAATCGAAAAAAGAACAATGCATTTTTGAACTACTAATATAACTAGTATTGAAAATCGATCCGTCAGTCTGGCCAAAAATTCGAAACATACATACATTGATAGATACAAGCAAACAATAATAGAATGTATCACTGTTTCTATGTATGTATCTGATAGAAACATCATCCGAGTTTCATACATAAGGATCATCAACTACAACCTAAATGTGTGTTTGTACTGAATACATATCAATACATTTTTTGATTCAAACGATTTTTTTTAATACGGTGAATTAATATATGGGCCATCAATTCCAAATGTTGTTTACATCTAAACTTCTTCTTAAAGGGGGGTGATGACGAGGGCTCCTTGAATAATATAATTATGTGCTATTTACCCAAACCTACATTTTAGAGGAACGAGAAACCGTACAAAATCAAAATATATAAACGGCCTGGGAAATGAACAGACTGATAGTAGAAAGTGAAAACTACAACCAGGGTTATACCCACTTCCTAATCACAGGGTTGCAATAATTATGGTTGCGTCACTATTTATATTGTACGTATTCTTTCCGTGGAGGATGAAAATGACCAATCGCTCGTCAAAATATCAAATAGCGTTCAAATAATAGATTATAGCTGAGAAATTTAATAAAAATATCGGATACAAGTTTTCGAATAAGTCTAATTTGTATATAAAATCACCGAGAATAGTGAGCAAAGATGGCAGGTATACCTCTTGGCGGGTTTGATTATTTGAAGTATATCGATAGCGTGTGACCCCACGGGTAACCCAACAATAAACATCTAATTATCCTTCCTCCATCTACACGGGGGCAAACGGATTCGGGGTTTTCTACACCCAAAATGTCTGGATTTGGATCCAGAACAAGGGTTCGAATGGTTCTGGATGGAGTCAGCAGCATAGTCCTTGAAGTCAGAGGACAATTCAAACAACAAAACTATCTATGTAATTTTTTTTGAAATGTTGATAACTTATCAACATTATTATATTGGGAATAGGGATAAATATTCAAAACTTAGGTACATCACTGAGTTTTGTCCTTTCTGACTGTTTGTTCCACTCAACTGTTTCACAAATAGGCAAGATCAAGCAATTGTTACGCTTTAGTCTTCTGGTGATGTCACTTGCGTCAAGGAGATGGACATCTTCCTTGTTGACGTGATATCTTCGCCGTTGGAGATGATTCACAGCTTGTCGCTTTATAGCCTCCCTAACTGTTTCGACCTGACGTTCACGATGGAAACGTTCATTTCGAAAGTACCATGGTGCATTCATAACAGTTCGTAGCACATTATTTTGGAAACGTTGGATGTTACTCGGTTTGATTGAGCTGTGCAGCCCCACAGCTGGGCTCCATAGGTCCAAACAAGTTTCAGGACCTGGTTGTACAGGGTTATCTTGTACTGGATCGACAGTTCCGACCGTCTCCCCATTAGCCAGTACATTTTAGGAGTCCTCTCCAACTGAGCCTGACATCGAGAGTCGTACCGAGGTGTTTAGCTTCGTTAGCATACGCACTGGGCCCATCTACGAGTGTGTAATGTACATGTATGTATTATATTCCAAATAAAAATATCAATGCAAGAAGACAAAATTGTTGTCCTCATCCTAAATCAAAATTTGTCTCTCGCTTCTAGCGTTTCAATTTTCGTGCCTGACCCTCTGTCTGTTTTCAACGCGTGAAATATTACACTTAGACCGTCTGGTTGTACGCCTCGACCCCCAACTTTAACGCTTAACCTGATCTAGTAAGAGTGATGGATGCTCGGCCGAGACAACATTCCTCCGCGGAGTTCCTTTCAGAATAAGGTGCATACAACACGAAAACACCTCCGCGCCTCTCAGCCGCGTTAACAGGAATTACAGGCAACTTTCCACTTCAAAGCTTTCCCGACCTCAACTTTTCATCCCCTGCAAGTTGGCTCTTCAATTCTCAACTCCCCTTATTATCTTGCTGGTGGTTTTCCTTGTTAATTTCGCCACTGTTCTTGTTTGCTCCTTGGTGTCGGGGAGTCAATGGATTTTCGTCGGTTTATACTGAGCCTGATTTGACTGATGGAAGGCATAGGCAATAACCAGTCGGGTAATGCTAAGAGCGCTTCAGCGTGTCGAATGTAATCGCAGATGTTGTGGTAAAAATCAGAACTTTATGAATATTTTACGTATAACTAAAGAACTTTCTATAACGGTTGATTAACTGCCCATTCAATTCTAACCAACATTAACACCTAAATAACTTAACTGATTTGCATCCTCTTGTCCAGTGGAACACCAATCTATTCGTTTCGTCCCACTCTTCGTTTTTCGCCTGTTTTAGGATCAGGGATTTTTAAATCATGTCAAGAAGAGAAATTCGTGTCATTAATTATATTCAGGAATATTAAATCGGTTTTACCAGTCATTTCATTTTGCCAACTTTCGTCTATTACGCTCGCTGTTCCTATTCACCACCCAAATTTTTATAGTCATTTTCGTGTTATGTCTTGCTGACTGAAGCTCTCAAGAAATGCGTTTCTTTGATTTAGTTATTTTCATCGACAATAAGTTCATGTCTGGAAGAGACAATTTCGTTCTTCTTTATGAATTCAGCAATAAGTTAGGCCCAAAACCTAGTGAGTCATTATCAGTGTTAGTTGACGTCGTTCATTAGGAATAGAAAGCAGACAGAGTCCATTCATGATGTGCAGTACCTACAAGAATAGTGATGCCATTTGACGATTTTATCAGCGATTTTATGATCATTAGGCTTCTGACACCATTTGGGAAACCACAATTATGTCGGAGACTACAAAATTCATTTCCCTGCAATAAGAAATCTCATCGTGTTCCGCTCAATCTGATTTCCATGGATTCTGGCGGTATCTGATTTGAATAACGGCGTAAAGCAGCAGGGGTTGAAAAAGAGGGGTGTAGGTGGAGAAGGGGGGAGGTATTGTCTACCTGTTGAATTTTCCGGCTTCCCCGATACATAATCTATTTTGCTTCCGGGGTCCTCTTCCGGTAACGGGAAGCGGATGAATCGAATGAGAGGAGAAAAAAAGTGAGATAACAAAACTTTTTGCATGTTTTGCTTCTAAAGCGATTTCTGTTGTTACGCCTGGTATTTCACGTACTTCTGCGCATAGGACTTTGATGATACCATTCGATCAAAACCAACAGTTGTAATTCACGAAAATGGTCAGCTTTCTGAACAGATCGGGTTAAACTTGTGTAAAACAGGAGCTATTGAAGAGATAATCAACTATACAATCATTGTTTTTCTTTGTTAATTCGTGATTTTCAGTGTACGATATTCACCAGGCAAATTTTACAGAAATCAAATCAAAATTATCCATATTTTTTGTCGCATCTTGGTTGACAATTTTCAATTGACCAAGAAAATAACTGTTTAACCCTCATCAATTTCTAAAATTGCGTTTAATAACATAATATTAAGCTGATGCTGGGCAGTAATTGGTTATGCTTTTCTGAAAAATGTTTTTCAAGGATCAATTAAAAAGTTAACAACGTCCGTGGGCTCGGGAAAAAGAAAAATAACCGTTGTTTTCTTTTCAACGAGTTTGCAACAACTCGTTGAGTTCTTGTCAGCTGAGGCTGTTATAGTTCGAAAAAAGGGCGGATCAGTAAGAATTTCATTTATCGCCTATCATTACAACTTGGTGGGAGAGATCAAGTCGTTTCCAGAAACCGTTCGACATTGATCCATTATTGACACCGGCATGGAAAGTCCTTCGTTGTCCCTCCTAAATATTTCACGAGGTCTGAAGACTTCAACTGAAACGACCGAAGGCTAAATGGAATATACTGGTTCAACAATTCTTTTTAACGATTTTCCCTGAGACGAAAAACGACTCCTCATAATGCGATGCTTCCATGAATTAGCAGCAAGAGATCGATTCGTTTCTCCCGAATATTTCAAGGGCAATATCAATAAATCGATACGAAGGTGAAGTCGCTAAATGGGTTGTATTTTAGTGGTTTATTATTCGCAGTTACCAACGTTAGCAAAAAAATAAGTTAGGTTTGAAGGGCAAAGCGTAAACCGCCAGATTTGGTACGAAATAGATAGTTTATTGTGAATTGTGCATTATACAGCGTGGTTCTTAATGAACGTACCACCCTTTATTTCGGGTGAAAAATCGTAATTTATGCCAACTTTCGACTCTCAGATTAAGATGATTTTTCCCTAGATAACTGAAAAAGGTTTGAATATCCTTTTTTCACATTTTTCAACCAGATTTCGAAAATTAATCCCCATAACAATCTGAAAACAGGTGCCTAAAATAAAAGAACGGACGCAAAATAAACAAATTTCAGTCATCATTCCGCAAAAATTGAGTCTAATAAAAAAAATAAATATATAGCATCTCGTGAATCAGCGTTAAAAACAGTGAAAATTCATGTGCCACACTGTAAAGTTCATCATCATCCACTATTTGACATAGGAGTGCCCACGTAAGAGACATAAGAGATTTCCCATTTAAAATAAGAAAGTTAGTGCGCGTTTCGGGCATGCGCGACTCTTCAAACTGCAATTTTTGAATTCTTGGCTAAAAAATAAGGGGAGGTTACTTCGACCAGTTTTTTTATTTCTCCACAACCAACGAAATTGGAAAGGGTGGTACGTTCATTAAGGACCACCCTGTATACATCACCCTATATTGACCAATTTAGGAGCGAGTTAAGATGTTTATAACCACCGCTCCAAATGAACAGGAAGGAAGCACAGGTTATCTCGTGATTAGACGCGCTCCTTTCCAATCGAGGCAGAAACATACGTGTTTAACTTTATTTTAAAAATTTTCGACAAGTGAGTTCAAGGCTAAACGCAGCCTTCCCATTCCGGATCTACCCTCCGACGGTGAGACTTCCTCAAATTGTTCTTTAGGTTTAATTACTTCATTTTTCGCTTTTAGACAAAACTCAAGAATTGACTATGGAGGAAAATGAATGCAAATTTCAGGAATGACGTCCTTAAACTCTCAGTTTTCCAACAGTATGACTAAATTTAAACTTATTCGGTAAATTATGAGAGAAAATTGCGTTTAAGCAAAGAGAAACGGAGTTTTTCTCAGAGAAAATATAGGCCTCTGCGTGAAAAATTTCTTTTGTATGACGTATATCTTATACACTCATCAAGAATATGCCGACATGTTATTCGCATATGGTGCTGCAAAGGTTACGACTTGGCAAGATCGATAAACTTCACAATAAAAACAGGCTTGTTTGACCAGCCAGGGATCTGACGGCCTGGAAAAATACGGCCATATTCCCCTGCTGCAAACCTGGCGTTTCCCCTGCAGCACCATATGCGAACAATAAGTTGGTGTATTGTTGAAGGACGTTTAAGATATGTCATAGATAAGTCATTTTCCACGCAGAAGCTAAGATTTCCCCTGAGAAAAACTTGTTTGTCTGATTTTAAGTTCTAGTTCAGAGAAGAGTTTTTTAATGAAAATGTCGACAGGTTTTCACTCATTTCATTTGGAGGAAGATCAATGTAGTTTATATGCCCATCAAGAATATGCCTCCAGGCTTCCAATTTAATATTCGCGTTCAACTGTCAGTCTTAGTTAATGACCGACGCTTCATGAAGTGTACTCAATTTATTTAACAAAATTACAGTCAATGAGTCGCTTTCTCAAACACTCATTATCAAGGGAGCACGTGTCGTTCCGAGAAACCGTCAGATATCAATTGACCCGATCTCTCTATTCAATATCTCTTTCCATCGCGGGCTTAATAATTTAATGCTCAAGTTTCCGTCGCTTCGAAACCCCGTCCGACTTAATTTGTTCTAATGGCGGGAGGTGGGGGTTTCCCCTCTTGTAAAATATTTGTTTGATGCCCTCAATGAAATTAACGCCTACTTTGGCACTTTGAAACGAAGGGGACCTTTTCCCGCAACGCCCGTCAAGTCTACTGTGTTTCACTGACATAAAGCGTCTCCCGTACTTTTAAGTGAATACATTTTTCGGGGCTGTAATTTGAATGGAGTTGACGGCAAAGGGGAAAATCGTCTTAGAGTTGGTTTGGAAATATTGTTCTCCTCACACTAATATGGCAATTCCGATGGACAATTATGATAATTGTCGGAATGAATAAAATTTGAACCCATCATGGTATTGACGACTTGATATCAATCATAATAGATAATCGACATTAATATTGGTAATTTTAATGATCTCCCTTGATGTTTAAGCCGTATGTAATCTGTTAACAGTCAGGGTTTTTTAGTGGCTTTGAATCCTTATAACCCAGAGTGGGATCTTTCATTTTATAAGATCCGATTTTCTTCCCAGGATCCCATCACTGGTCTACAGAAAAAAGTATGACAATCGGGGTGATGGAATGGACTAGTTGTCACTTCTAAGGGTTTGGCGATGTGCCTGCAACACACAGACTACCCCCGAAGCTAAAACGGTTCAAGTTTACCCCCAACCTCAGCGGTTTCAAGAAACGGGAATGGGGGATTGTCCATAAACGTCACGGGGGGTTCCAAAAAGCAGGGCTGAACAAGAAGAGAGCCCCGCGATAGGTAGTTCATACGTAATTTTTAAGGGTTGATATTTTAAAGGTATTGACAATTTTGCGGATGGAGAAACGGGCTTCAGGATTCAATATTAGAGGGTCTCGTGACCGCGTCTCCTTTACAACTTGCCCCTTCCAAAGTCAGTGGCGATAAGGCTGCAACACTCCGAGGATAACCCTGATGCTGAAATTCTTCAATTTTAGGTTCAAACGCAGCAACATCATGAAACAGAAAGAGGGATACGGAAATTGTCTGGATATGGCATATACGTCACACAATCTTGTCTTAAAATGATACGCCTTCGATTATGCACTATCCAACTCAATCCTACAGATAGATAGTAGTAGATTTGTATTTATGATGGTTTCACGTTTGTGCGTGCATAGAGTCCACTTTCGGCGCATGATTCTTTAATAATCCTTGGAGAAATACATCAGATGAACGTTCAAGAAGTTGATCTTTGATTGTGGCGGAAATTTTCAACTTTGGGGATGAACAGTTAGTTTCGGGCCAGCGTTATCCAGGAAATTTTGAGCAGGTGCTACTGTTGTTATACGAGTTACACAATAATAATAAGGCTGGTGATATAGAATGAATTATATGAGTAGATTCAAGAACCGTGAGGGTTAATCTGCAAGCAAACACGGTTTTAAACATGTGCAAAGAGTTGAAGGAAAAGACTATTTGCCCCTTCCTAGGGCTGAGGCGATATGCCTGCAACATACAGATGATGCCCTTGAAGCTAATAAAATTCAGACAAATACAGCATACATTTATGCCAGGGTTAGGAGTTTCATGAAATAAGAAGGGGAAACTATTCATACCCATCACGATTATTTATCTGTCCGCAGCCCTCATAGTCTTAGGACAGATTTTCAATACCAAGAAGACTAATATCCTGACGATTCAGATTCCAGAATAATGTGCTAAGGAGTATTGTCAATACCCTCTTGTGCATTTGTAATTACCATCTCCATGGGGAGTAAGCGAAGTGATAAAGCAACATGCAATCAAACACAAACAGCGACTTCATGTGCACATAAACCCTGAAGCGCTTCACCTCTCACACAATAGCAATGTCGTCCAGTGGTTTGATAGAACAACACCCTTGGACCTTGTGATGCCACCTGATTTGTGACTCAATCTAGGAATGGGTCTTTTCTAGGGCATTGCCAATAGATCATCAACTCCACAAACAGTTAATGAGTGTATGAGAGTAAATCAACTGGACAGAACTGATACATTACTGATAATCTTCAATAAATATCGGTCAGAATAATAATGATTAGTTTGGCCAAATCCCCAATAATTGTTGAACAGATTGTAGAGCTTTGGGTCGATATTCCCAATAGTAGATATGGACATTGCATTGATATTAGACAAAGAAAACAGTAATAGCACCTCCGGTGTGAGTTGAATAGACATGGGGAAAGTTCTCCGAAGCCTCGCATCGGATATTTTTCTATTTATATCCCCAAAACCCGGGCGCCCTCTGTCAGGCTAATACCACGTGACATCTCTCGGTGGCGACGAGACCACTCGGGAGATCTCTATAGGATGAAAAGCTTCAAATGACTATTCCTGTCAAACGATTCTACCCCTCTCTCCTCCGCCAATTCGCCGCACCCTCCTTTTTCACCCTGTCACATTTCCCTACCTTTCGGTCTCCTATAAAAAGAAAACCGTCTCCCCCGGGGGATCCGACTTTTCCCGATTTTCCCAGTTTTCTTATGGGATTCCAAAAAAAAAAAAAAACCTCCCAGTTGGAGCTTCAACTTGGGAAATCGTTTTTTCTCTAGATAGATTGGAGGATCCTCGACCCAAGAGCGAATATAAGGGGGGTAGAATTGAAAAAAGGTATCCAAGCGGATCTGTCAGCTCTTTTTTGGTATAATTCCTATTTTGAAAACTACATCAGTTTTTTTGTTATTGGGTTTTATTTTTTTCCGTAATCCACTAGTTTTCTATACCACTCTTTTCTGGAAGAAAATATTTCATTAAACAAGAACTTTTAAAATTAATTTGGGTTCCAACAGTTCTTTTTCTTGGTCGAATACGCAGCTTCTTTATTGACAATAAACCAAAGTGGATCTGCCCCGAAAAACATATATTCTTTTCGCTAGATTTCCCTAAGCATTCTCCGACGAATACCGTATACTGAAAATTGCAAGTTAACGCAGAAAATCAATGCTTGTTTCACTCAACTATAAATATATTTTGGCTTTACCCTGATCGCCTGAGCCGTTTCTGCCCACGATCCGTTTCAACAAGATTAAATTCTTCAACTTTGAGAATATCAAAAACATTTCAAGACATCAGTACGTTTTTGTTACCCGTAGGAGGAAGCCATGTGCCTTACTTAACGTGGCAGCCTTTATTTATTTATTTTATTTTTTTGGTTCCCAGTTTTTGGTTTTTGTGATGTGAAAGAGGAATTGATGGGGATAAACGTGTTTTTTGTCTAGACAAATTTGCTAACGCTACTCTGCCGCTATTTTTGTTTCGATTTGTCAAAAACAGTCCAATTATACGATTGATTCCCTTTTTCCCAACTAAAGATTCATAATTAAAAATAATAAACCTCGGAGAAATATGTCTGTTGTGATTACAGCTCATCTTTTCAAGCTTGAAAAAAAAGAACCCGTGCGCGTTCAATAAAGAGAGGTTTATATTTCACCGTTCTCGGAATAAAATAAGACGCTTTTATGGGATGATAAAGGGGAAGATGAAACACCGTTAGGGCGGCTTTTCCTAGACAATAAGTTTGCGTCAGGTGAAATATTATTTTCAGGGGAGCGACGCAATGGGCCGTCCATTAATTCCGTGGATTTCATTCGGCGGAGGTCTGTTGTTCGTCAAAAGCCTTCCTCTAAATCGCTTATTCCGACGTTTGGAAAAATGTTTGGTAATGATTTTAATTAGTGCACTTACAATGGCGGTCGCTACAATTTTATTTCTGCAGGGATGTAGTCTGTGAAGAATACCATGAATACTGTACTGTACTGTTATAAGGTAAAACTATCTCGCCTCAGAAAAGAGGTCCAAAAAAGTACGAAATGATAAGATCAAAGAATGCATTTTTAGCTGAATAATCAAGCATTTTAGAAGAAAGATAGTCATCCGCAATGACTTACCACGTGACTTTTCAAAAATCAAAAAAGGAAGTTTAATTTATTCAAGAGTGGTGTTTGATTCTCAAATGAAATGGACCCACTACATTCAAAAATTGTGTCAAAAGCTAAGAAAACGTGCCGATATTCTGTAGGCAATAGCATTTCTATCAGAAGAGCTGAAAGGAATTTTACAATATGTAACTGTAATATGAAGAAGCATTTTCAAGTACGTAATCGATAAAATTGTTAAGATTGAGAAAATGACGTCAATAGTTTAATGGGCCCAGGTGCCGTTCCACCGATACATTGTTTCATGATTTGAATTGTTAACTGTACACATTGAGTACGTTCAAACGAATTCGTAAACACAAAAGTACATATTTTGCTGATGTGAGACCCCCCTTCCTCAAAATTCATCTTAACACTAAATTGCTTGGATAACAGCGTTCAATATCTAGCCTTCCTGATCAGATCCAAAGGAAACCATAAGACAGACTTGTAATTCCGTTATAATCGATTCCGCGTTCTAAACCCATATCCAAACTCTAATTAGACCCAAATACATTAGGTGACAACTTGAAAGATTTATAGATGCCTCCGAACCTAAGACTATAAATTCTCCAGTATTTGCGCTCAGGGTTTCAATCCCTTCAAGAACTGAGCTCCTCTCGACAGAACGCGGATTCAACGGGCTCATTAGGGGAATTATTCGTACGCGGTCCTTGGAGCGCTTTCAGAAAACACTTATGTTGGTTGTACAAAGCTTAAACGCGTTAGACTGATTTATTGAACATTGAAATGAATGCCCTAGGAATTAAACTGGGACGTAAATTGTGGGGACGAAATTTTCGTGTATTTACGTATTAATTCGGTCAAATGACATCGTCAGTCTGTTTCAACCAATAAATATGTGGAATGATTTAGTCTATTCATATCACTTTGATTTTTTTTTTTTTTTTTACAAATTTCAAATTAAATACGTATTTTTATTCATTTTTTATTAAAATGACATATTTAACCACCGTTTTCCAAATTCGAAGAGGCACGTCCATGGACACCTCCTCGAAGTTCCAACAAAAAAGCGAGGCGGTGCACTTGTTTACACACCGCAGTATACTGTAGCAAAAACTTGAAGGATTTTATTCCAGAAATGCTTGAAGATTCACTTGCAGCTATTCTACAATTAAGAGAGTAAACATCTTTGAAACATGGATCGGCGTTCATCTCCTACCAAAGTGCCACCAAATCTTCCAGGAGCTATCAAGCTCCTTGCAAAAATTATGAATCTCTTCCGAGATGCAGTCCACAACTTACGTACCACCCAAACATAAACCAGGACGGAATGAAACACGAAAATCCATGAAGTTTTGATCAAAAATTTGGGATGGAATGAAATTTTTTTGATGTCATCAAGGGTCAAGATGATGCTGGAAACTTGGATGTTTGAAATTTATCGTTCTCAGATATCCAACTTCTGCAATGGGCCAGAAACATCAGCTGAGTTTGAACGATATTTGTCAAAATAATACGAAATACTTTCGTTACTACGTTTTCGAAATACTTTCCGTATTAATATTTATAGTACTAAGTATTATAAAAATTAGCTGGGTCAAGCGATTCCCAAATTAGAAGCAGTAATGACTAATAACACTGAAAAGATGGCAGCGATATTGTTGTGGCGTGGTTTGTGGGATAAGTATCACTTGGATGGGCATCTTTCAGGGATGATTCGTGAGAGCACTCCCTAAGGCTCGTTTCAAATATATCTCGTAAGTTTGGAGTTCTTTGGGCTGGCTGCTGTGTCTACAGATATATCCATGTTATAGAACTAACTGCTCTGGCTCTGAATTTTGCACTTGTCCATTGATGACTTGAGAAATGGATAGGGGACTTTATGTTTCGTGAATGTTCTGACAACATGGCGTGTATCGCATTGGAAAACAAATTGAGTAGAACATGTTTAGAAAAGCTGGACAGAGAATTGGTTAAGAAATGCTGATAGAACCACGGACCAACCAGAAAGCTAGGTCTCACAGATGTTGGAAGGCACGATAGAGAAAGAAGTAAGTGCTAAATAGCTATATCTCGTGGTGCACTTCATATCTCTTGTAAACCTTTGTTCTTTATCAAGGTTTTTGCTTAGGAAGATTTATGTCACTGGCAAGCTGAAGGGGAAAAAAATAGGATCCTGAATCATATTCAGCTCATTCCACACTGAAGTCCTCCTAGTACATCACTTATTTTCCATTGAAGCTCTATTTTTTTTTTTTTTTTTAAATTTATTTATTGTTACAACTGATTTAATATACAAACCATCTAGCAACTTAATCTATAATGAAGTAATATCACTTTTTGTGGTTCAGTAGTTCATTATCTAAGACCACTACAAGTCACGAACACTAATTAGCGTCTGGTCACAACTAGGTCCAGCAGCTTGGTCCTCTTGAGTCGCCGTACCTCTTCTCTGTTGTCCAGGGTATACAGGATTTCGAGATTTTGGTGTCTGTGCAGCCGAATTTCGTGATCCGCTGCAATTCTTTTTATCGCGTCTCTCACCATTTCCACTTTGAGGTCGCGGTGGAGATCAGTTGTCCTGATATACCAGGGTGCGTTGACAATACTCCTTAAGATTTTATTTTGGAGTGTCTGGATAGTGTTGACATTACTGTTGCTCGTGCAGCCCCATACTTGGCAGCCATAGGCCCAGACGGGTTTAATCATTTGCTGATACAACAGCAATTTGTTATGGGTGGATAGTTGAGATTTCCTACCCAGCAACCAGTTCAGCTTCCTGAGCTTAGCGTTGACCTCTTCTTTTTTCTTTTTGACGTGTTCTTTCCAGCGTAGCTTGGCATCCAGCGTCATGCCTTGAAGCTCTATGACAATCATTTTCCAGTATCCTATTATTTGCCATATACTTGGCTATACTTTGTAAATACCTAGATACCCCGCCCACGCCAACCAGCTAACTTGATCCCTCTCTGGGCAAACCTCAACAAGTAAAAAGCAACCTACGCGTCGCATTTAAAAGATAAAAAAATCGAGAAGCAACCCACTTTTTTCCCTCTCGCGCCCCGCTGTCCGCCGACGGTTTAGCGATGGCTCTAATGGGGCGTGTGATCTCTCTGCCCGATACATCAGCTAAGTCCCAGAGTTATCCATCACTCGGTTCCCCAGCAGAGTCGGGGCCCGCAACTACCGGGCGAACCGCCCTTTTTTTTCCGCCTTCAAAGCCAGGATAAATCATCAAGGCCATTCAACCATACACCGCTTGTTGATATTCATGCGTTTTCCGCTCTCGCGACCGCTTTTCAAAAAAACCCCTTCCTTCGCTGCTGTTCTCTTCTTAGCTTAGGCGTTTCGTTTCATTTGCCGTCGTCATTCTCCCTTGTCAACGCTCCTTTTTCGCAACGTACCGACAGTATCTAGATCCGCTTCGAACAATAACTCAGCGAGAGTGAACACCGAATTCGAAAGCCAATTTGAAAAGAAGCGGTCGCCCGTTTTGTCGTGGTCAGCGCAAACCCTTTTTCCAGGATAGAATCAAAGATTCCCTCTCATTTGTTTATCGAGGAAATATGAAAGCATAAGTACCCTTCGATTGATCGCAGATGTACATAAACACGATACAAATCGTAAAGGACACTCGTGGATATTTGTTGAAAAATATCAATATCTTTTTGGAAATCGTCGATTAGTTCCAGTCTCGTTCTTCTCTTGTTAAACTAGAAATCGAACACATCCTTGACGAAATTGATCGGACATACCATCAGAAAAGTAAGACTTTGGACATTTTTTCCCTAAAAATCACGTAACGTTATATTTGCTTTAAAGGACTGCAAATGATAGGAAATATGACTTTTTGAAAACGTGATTGCGTCTAATGGTTTGTTCTATAATCCTTTATAGTCTATCATAGTACGGGATTAGGGAGGATTGACAATTTAACGATCTTTCCTTAAATATCAAGTAGATTTTACTGTATGTACCTACTAGAGGAACTGCTGTCTTAAGCCATTGAGTCAAAAGACGTTTTTTAATTTCTCCTTACAATGTGGTACAAGCCGTACAAGTCTGAACAAATCCTGTGCGAGCGTACGCATGCCTGAAAATGTCATGTAGGAATGAAAATTGTCACCAGAATTTCAGCAATAATTGAGTGTTTGCATGGTATGTGTTATTGGACAATTGAAAGACGAATTCATTGTTCAATGCGTCTTTCCATGATTGGTGGATGTTGAAACTCTGTTTTTCATTGTACCTAAAAACTCACCGCTAATTAATGATGGTTGATAACCTTCAGGTAATTTCAAACTACTAACTCAGGTAATTCATGCTAATGTGAACGGTAATGATAAGTCGAATATGCTGCTAAACAAGCTTCATAGATGCCTTGACGGCGCCCCTTCTTTGGAGAAAATGCACCTTTTGAAAAGTGGTCTTTTTGAGCAGGATTCGCTTTATAGAAGCTATCCACGATCCGTGATTTGCCAATCTTCCCCTTCACAGTCATGTTGACATCTTGTCTTACAGCTCATCAGGATAAGAACAGGGCCCCTACCTACGAAACCAGGAGGTAACCCGAACTGCGATCTATATGCAGATGATGAGGACAATGTTGTTCCTGAATTTATGGAGTGTCCGTTCTATGAGAGGACATGAATATGGTCAACTTATCGGTAATCTGGAATTACGCTCACTCCTCCGGGAGTTTACAACCATGGGAGTGGTACGGGGCGTGAATAAATAAACAAGCAAGAGTGCATCTATGCTACGACACAAAGTCAATCAGAAATAACTAATATACAAATCTCTAAGTTTGTTTGTTTATCCTATTTCGGTGATCAAACTGATGAACCGATTTTGATACGGATTGCTCCATTGTCATGACAACCTCCAGAAAAGGTTCCTGTCGATATTAGACATCGCCCAACTTCTTCCTTCGTCGTGAAAGATGAGGAAGATAATCCCATTCAAGGGGACGACGATTGAATATACATGTTCGTTAATAAGGGAAGAAATCATAGGTATTCAACTTGCAAACCGCCGAAAATAACTTTTTGTGACGAATCCAACGATCTCAGAGCCTTTTGGGAGTTAAGCCGTTCTTGAAGCAACTGGTATACCAAATTTGGGGGTCGGAAGGGATTAGGTTTTTGGGCATTCCTTATAACTCTCTCTATCTCCGTGTCATCTTTGAGCGCTGAAATTCGGTTCACAGCTTCATGATACCAAGGGAAAGGATTGGGGTAATCTCGCAGCCCTTCAGAGAGCAATGATGTATGCGTACCCCCGTGCAACGCACGAGTAACCAGCTCGTTCAAAATAAAATAAACTCATGTGACATGGTTATGAGTAATCACCTTCAATTTCCCCGGTTACCATATTTGACACCAAATTTGTTTAATTATTTAATAATCTTGTATTTTACAGTCGTTAATGACTTGTCCTACTACTCCAAAACATTCTTACTGACAAAACAAAATATAACCATTCAGTAAATGCTACTTCAATCTATACTGTTCCACTGACTGGTGAAAGATGGTTTTCTGTGGAAAAACGCTGCAAATTCGTTCACTGGGGTTTATTATTCAATTGGCTTGCGTTCGTGATTTGAATTCCTGCTAAGCTTTGGAGTGTGCGTGTTTCGCAGGTGATAGAGCGATTATTGAATTTCAGGAGGCACACGAATATGATCAACTGATCAATCCAAATAGGTATTTTGGTTGAGATCAGATTTACGTGCTCTATGCATATCTCCTGAAATTCAATAACCGCTCTATCACCAGTGAAACACGCACACTAAAAAGCTTAGTAGAAATTCAAATCATGAACGCAAGCCAATTGAATAATAAACCCCAGTGAAAGAATATTTATTTACCCCAGTAATAATATTGAATAATATTTACCTATATATTATCAGCGTTTCATGCATATCAGAATGCTTCAACCCGTGTATCGGCTATAAACTACAAATATCCACATCGGCTATCACTCCAGTATCCACATTCACTACAACTCGACGCTATCGGCCGGACATCACTAGGTTACAAACAAACAATAATAAACCAAAAAACGCCAAATGTTGGCACCATAAATCGGGCCATACATCGGGATGGTTTGACCTACGGACGTGGGGAGGGTCTCATTCGATTCCTTATGGTATGTTTTTAAAAATAAGTCTACATTTAGGCCGCCTTGACTTGTTTTGAGGTTTTTAGGGATTTTACAAAACTTTGACAGCCCTTAAAGGGCACTTTAAATTGAGTGAGAGAGCTGGCTCAAGAATTGGGGCGTCGTCGGACCAAGATGGATTTTTCCTGAAAATTTCAGATCTTTTGCTCCAGCCGTTTGGGAGAAATCGTGCGTACGGCGGACGGACGGAAAATTTTTATTGCAGATTCGGATTCTACACCCTTTGAAACGTAAACCACGAAATTTTCAAGGGGGGGGGGGGGGGGGGTTAGAATTTTTTTTTTTTTTTTTTTCAAGAGCGATTACAATGGTTTATTATTGAATAATAAACCAAAATGAGGAAGTTATACTCGCCGTTGCAACGGTTGGTTGTAAGCGAAAATCATTGTAAAAGCATTGCATTGCCGTGAAAAGTGACATGTTTTTCGAGGTTGTGTGTCAAATAAAGGCGTTTGAAACACGGGAAAATGCCGTTTTTGAAGGAAAAACAATTTCAAAAATAAGAGGATTTCTATTAGTATCGTAAACGTAAGTCAGAGCCCTGAGAATGTAAGTTATGTCGGCTCGATGGGAACTTTGTGAATAGCGGGTCATAGCGAGAGCGAGAGGATCGTATTTTGTTTCGTAAGGAGGAAAGGGAAAAGAGGAAGGCGAAGGTGGAGGCGGTAAAGGTGGGCAGAAGTAACTGCGGGTTCGCCTGCCTGCAACGTGTCCGGGAACCGCAATGCGATCCTCTGCATCGGCTGACCGGCCGCCACGTGGACACAAATCAACCGGGATATGCCCCACCGCCCAGAAAGTCGGGGAAAAAAAGAAAAAAATGGGAGGCGACTCGAAGAATTGGCTGGGAAAACTTGGGGAAATTTTCGTTTTGTTACGTGAGGCGCAGTTAGTTTCGTGAAGTTTCAGGAAAGTGATGGTTCCAATTCACGAGGTACTAACCAACTAGATACACCAGTGTACCAACTAAGTACACATCACCCTACCTAGGTATCTATCCTAGTACCCACAACAAAGAGAATATAACAGATACAAAGAGCCATACCCATAACAAAGAGAGTATAACAGATATCTAGTATGCCAATGTTCAACCTCACTGCCCCAAAATTTAGGTCCTTTGCGTCAGATTATGATATGGAGATTAGGAAAAATTACCAAAAGAATTTAGAATGGAGAAAAAACAAGATTAGTCCTTCCCAATTTCGGTTTACAATCACAGCCTTATTTTGCCTTATTGTGTAGCATAGAAAAATAGTTTTTCACGTCATCCTTTAACAACATGGTAAATTTTGAAATTTTTCATGGAAATTCGAATTTTAAATTTTTGAAATCCGGTTCTCTCCGTGACGTGAAACTGTGGACACAGACCGTAACACTGTAAAAGTAGAACAGTACAGTCTAGTATATGCCACGTCAGTGATCATCTCAATTTTGAATATAACAAATTTCATTTCACGAAGCAGATTCAAGTTGAATACATGAAAGTATCGTGAAGCCTCGCGTCCGATATTTACTTTGTGCTATTAAGGTCCTAATATTAACTGGGTAGTTACTTTACCTAAAATTGAAATCCCTGTGACTCCAATGATTAAAACGGGTTGGCCCAAACTACTTGGTTTTGTGGTGGAGGGAAGTGCTAAAGCATATTGAGAGGATTTCAGTTTTAAGGAGCAGTGGCTATTGATTACTTGGCAATAATCGAATTCGTAAATTACAAAACAAAATGTGACCGTCACCAGGAATTGGTTTTAAGAACTGTATGTTTGCTCATATTGCGAAGTCCTGAAGAACAGATTGTGCTGGTTTACACTTAACCCTTAAGAACGATAAATTGGAAAACTATCGCATGCAAATATGTTTTATGTGATGCGTGGATCTATGAACAGACACGTCTGAAATTTCAATTACAAGTGACTGTAAATCAAAAAAATCAGCCATTCATGTTAGGCTCATATGCGGTGTGAAGTCCAGCACCTAATGTTTACGATTTCAAATTGTGCTACGAAGGCCTCAGCTTTAAACGGACACAATATTCCAAAAACTGGTACGCCCATGACTCCACGATTTCGGATCCAGATGATTGGATGGAAAGTAATGTTGGATGCAAATTGTGGAGGCTACATGTGATACTTGGATGTATAGACTCCTTTCCAAAGTCAGGGATGTCTAAAATACCAAACGCAAGTGATAATTTCCCCTCACAAAGTTGTCACTGTCATTGCAGTATAAAGGCCCTAAGTGGGTACATCATTTACCCACAATGAATACCCCCTATGACTTCACTGATTACCGCACGGAGGCCCAAATGAACGGTTTTGTAGTTCGCTCTCGGCTGGAGGGAGCTTCTGATGAAACATAAACTCGCCCTAACAAGGGACAAACACTCGAAATCCCCCCTTCAGCCCGCATCGCCCATCGTCCGCCGCACTTTGCGGTCTAGCAAACCGCTAAGTGACTTTGGAGGCTTCGGGATGGGATTTCCGCTCCAAAATCGTTCGCCCCACGAAAATCCCTTTGTTGGATGTAGCTTTCGGTGCAGGCCCCTGAAGGGGAATGTTTAAGTAAAACCTAATTACGTGCTCAGGGTGTTCTATCTATTGCCGCCCACTTTACCAATCAACGTACTATTCTTCTTGAATGTCAGGATTTTGCGGATGTTTCTCCACTTTTCTCAGCTCATGCAGCTAAACGACTTTGAGGAAATAAAGTCTATGGCATTAACTGTGTGAGAGAAAACCAAAAAATGAACTTTATGCAATACCACAAAACATGTCAATAGACTATAATTCATTCCAAAAATATTTACTGCTGAATTACATACTGACTTCAGAGCATATTTCGTTCTGCATCACAGCCTACCTATACGTAGTGAAAGCTTTGTTTACACTGTTAGGAGATGAAGATTTTTTACTATGAAATCTGAATGTTTACTCTCATTTTACATTCTACGTCATTCTAAACAACTTCCATTTCGTTCTGTCTATATCTGCGTGTCGTGCATCCGCTGATCCTTGCAACAATCTTCATTCCTACAGTTTGCATCCTATTTCGATTAAACGTGGAATGTGAGGGTTATCCTTTTGACGGTTCCCTATCAATTTCTTCCCACAAAAATCAGTACCACACTCTGAACAGTCGGAAACGTGAACGTCACCAAGTATCCTTTTCTCAGGTTCTGATGGTTAGATTTGCTCAAATTTTGAGAGGATTGGGGGACGAGTTGTTCCATGATACCACATCGATGTCAACACCATAGTATCATTGGTTGCGCATGCACGAACTTGAAAGCCTTGTTAACAAGCTTAATTTTAACATTTTTCATCCGATTTCAATCAATTTTTTGAATCAATACTTCGCTCTGTGCATAAGAAAACGAGAAATCCGCGAACATATTTTTTTCAGGTTCTACTGGTCTATTCTAGCGAACATTTGGAGGATAGGTGGAAAGCCGATTTAATAATCTTTAATCAATTTCAATACTTATTATTAAATCCGCTGCAGAGATAGCGCGACAGATAAAAATGCCGACTCACCCAATAGAATGTGTGCGGAAATATGTCATGTAGCATTGAATCGATTTAACAAGTTTAAGTTCGACTTCAAGATTTAGACATTAAAGACGTTCATAGCAACGTTGTAATGGTCATCATGTTGCCGGTACGAGAAAGCTTACTGTCGCATCCAACTTGTCAGACGTTTTTTTAGTTTCTCCCTTGGTTTATTGAACATTTATTTCGTAGTTTGGCAAACAGTTTGTGGAATCAGCCAGTGAATTATGGCATTCGAGAATGACACGGTTTTATCATTTAAATGATTAACAGGAGTACTATCCAGTTCTTAGCCCCCTCCACCCCCCTCAACACTCCTTCAACTAACCTTCGGCTGGGCTCCTTCCGCCCTTTGTTATCTCGGCATCACCACTTTTCCGTCCGCCCGAGGGGGTCATTCGTGTACCTGGCACCTTGTTAGCCCCCCCCCTAGCCGTAGCTTTCATCTCTGTTTACTAGCTCCCCTTCTCTGAGCTAGAATCCCATATTTGTAGGTTGCATAGGCAATTTTTCATCTTCGTTACTTAAATGCGTAAAATTAATCATTTAAATGATCTTTCTGTAGAACCATAGAGGTCTACTGTCCCGTTTTTTTTTATCAGTCATATTAGACAAACAAACTTCAAAAAGTATGTAAACCCTTTTTGAATATGTTGTTCGCATATTGAGCTAGAACTGCCTTAAAGCGACGGGAGTTACAGCCGAAAAACCTGGTTTCGCACTATTTTCATTTTTCGATGAGCCTTTTGATAAAAAGCAAGTGCTCCGCTCTATGCAAGCATTTTGAAGGCAGAGAGTGTACAAACATTCCTCCAATCGAGGACGACGTGAGGAGTTTTGGATATTTCTAATGAAGACCTCCAGACATCTCCCAAATATTCTATTGTAAAAGTGTTGCTGTCCTCTTTTCAAGATCCCCAGAATATGAAAAACCGAAATTTTTTATGTATTATAATAACTTGTACATACCTAATCATATGAACCACTTTTTGTCTTAATTATTTATAATTTATTTCATTTTATGACCTACTGTCAATTTACATGTTAAGTTAAATATGTTTAATGTATGCGAAATGTTTCAGTCCATACCTAGTTACATAGTTTTACACAAATAACTCAACATTTATTCAACTTTTCCTTGAACCGCGTTTCTACTTATTTTGGTTTTCTGTAAGTTAAAAAAAATCTATGATAGATGCAGGTCCCCTGATGGTCTTAAAATGAAGGTAATTAAATGTCCTACAACTTCATTCCTCACAAGTTTACTGTAGAATGACTATTTACACCAATATATCGGTCAAAAATAGACCAAAAGTTAAAATTTTCACTTTCTGGAAAAATTTGTCAATATTTGCAGAGCTGTATCTTGGAACTAATGGAGCTTGTCCAATTACGTCTCAAAAAGCAAATTTTATCTAGTTTAACGAAGGATAAGAGTCTTTTCTCATCAAAAGGCTCCTTTGGTGACTTTTTTGCGAAAAACTGAAAATAGTGCGAAAATTTCGTGGTTTTTCGGCTGTAACTCCCGTCGCTCGCGGTTTTCAGGCCTGCAAATCTAGATTCGTACTATCTGGGTAAACCCTAACAACATATTCAAAAAGGAAGTTTACAGTACTTTTTGCAATGTTTGATGTTTTTAATGACCTGTCGGAAAACAAACTTCATATGCCCTTCGGCATATTGGGCAAACTGCCTTAAATAAAGTTATACTCGTAAACTGGTATGCATACCATTCCCTTTCGATGAGCCTTCAATAAAAACGATATGTATTGAATTTCGTCGTAGTTTTCGAGTACTATTACAATTGGACGACGTTAGTTTTGTTACACAATACAAGTTATCTGACTCACGTCAAATATTCTATTGTAAAAGTGTTGACAAGGCAACCCGTTTCATATAACTTGGCGTTCAAGTCGATGAAGATTATAATTTTTATAACGAGTAAATGTATTCTGATATTCATTATGAATACTCTCACAAAAACTACCATAAAAAAGTACTTTGTTTCAATAACGATGACTTATCGAATGTCTGTTTCAATTCTAGGTGAGTTATACCAGTCGCTCCTCTGCTGGTACTTCGACTACAGACGATAACGAAGTGAGTTTCAATAAACAGACTATCTTATTTTCTTTTGACCTTGTCTGTCTTCTTGCACGATTGTGACCCTCCTCTCCTCTAAATTCAGTACGAAGAACAATACAAACTTCAAAAATCACCTTACGACGTGACAAATTGATTTTTCTATACTTTAATTTTCTAATTAGTAAAACGTGATGTTGTAATCGTATTTTAGGGTTTATGGACTTGTATTCAACAGAATTTTAAATCACATTCGGATATAATAAAACAACGTGAGTAATCGTGTGTTGCTACAGTTTTTGAAAGGATTTCTACGAAGCTAAGACGTACTGACATCGTCCATTATAGCGAAAGTCTTTTTTCACATTTTTCCATACGCATAATTACATATTGGTGATTTTTCACAAAGAGCAGATTAGTTCCGCAAATTTCTATAATGAAATTTGGCAAATAAATAAAAGGTAATCTTATATATAAAGCTCAGTTTTCATATAAATATATGTAAAAATGTAGGTACGTATCTATGACCCCAAGGACGACTAAACTGCCGTACCTATTTTGATGATCTCGATCGTAGAATGATCGGCTATAACAACATACTATGTTGTAATTACAACATACCTATTAGGCTAGGTCAGAACCCGCAAAACATTCTTCTACTTCATAAACGGAGGCTTTCCTTCGCAAGAGATTTGATTGATTCTCGAACTTTTGTTATTATGGTTGCTAACAGTCAGCTTGTAGCTTGTTGCAAATCGTGCCTAATGGAGAAGACTTGGAGAGGAAGCCTATATTTCGTGTAAAGCGCGGATTTTAACCTGTTCACAATAAAATCGTCGCATTTTTTAGTAAACTTCCAAAAAGACATTAAAAATTCTTTTAAAAAACAGCTAAAAACCTAAATGCTTCCACCCAGCAAAAAATTTCTCGCTTGGGCATTTCAAATTTAGCTTGAAAAATGTAATGTGTGATAAACTACTATTAAAATCGTCAAATCCTAAAATAATTTGAATAGTGGACGATGAACTTAAATTGCCAGTAAATTATTGCTGAGAACTCAAGATGCTTCCATTAAAACCTAATTTAACACAAACATTGAGGTCAAAACATAAAAACCTACCATTTTCGAGTATTTCGCACTCCCGGGTGAGAAAAAATATCCCACGAATTTTCAGGCCGATTTTCTCATTTCAGCCAAACCGTAGGTAGTTGAAGTTTGCCAAATATTCGCCTTTGGGTTCACACTGCCGCGCTCTATTAAAATTTCAAATCGCGATGAACTTTCGTAAAAATCAGCCAATTCAAGAAAAAACTGTTCTAACCCAAAATTGTCAAAAATTTTCTCATTCAAATTTAGTTTGCCAAATATTCGGCTTTGGGTTCACACTGCCGGCTCCTATCGCCTCAAATCACAAATCGCAGTCAAATTTCTATTTAACAGATTTGAAAACTTCAAAATGAGTTTGCCTGCATTCGAGCATTGATTATTTGTTTATATTATTATTATTTTTAAATATTTCCAATGCATTTACCTGTACAATATCTAGTGAAAAAAGGCATCTTGGGATACCAAGCCGTTTTTATTTGTGGAAAAACTCGTTTTTTTTTTTCATTTTACCGAGATTTTTTCGGTTTTTTGTGGTACACCCTACCGAATAGGATTATTAGCAAAAAGTGCACACATACATTATTGGTGCCTAAATAAGACATTATTGAAGTATTTGTTTTTTGTTGAAAGTTATTCGTGTTCCGTTCCCGTTGACTCAACTTCAATATGAGAATACGCTCGCTATTCCGTGTCAGCAATTCATTCAAACGACCGTGTATACGTAAATGAGGGAGTAAACATAAATGAAAGTTCCCCATACTTTTAAAAGGAGGAGGTTTCATACTTACAAATTGTGATGGTTTTAATGCCGTAATACTGAGGTTGTAAGAAACTTGAGGGCGCACTTTGAGGAGGTTCGTTCGAGAAAGTATGGCGCCCCTCCTTGAAGTTTACCCCGCGTTCGTGAGTAATGGCCGCTTTTGACGGTAAAAATTCCGTCTCGAAGACCATGAATAGCATCCCGTATTTCCGTTTTCAGAGGTATGCGTAAAAAAAAGAGGTCGCAATGAAAACGGCAACGTCCTTTATTTTTTTTTTTTTTTTGACTGAGCAGCAAAAGAGCGAGTGAGAAAACTGGTATGAAAAGAGAAGAAGAAAAAAAAACGGTGAAGAGCCCCCTGAAGAGCTGTACGATCCATCAAAGTTTATGAGAAGGCTGCTTCGGGTGATGCTAAGGATATTTTGGCCAGGATGGTAAGAAGACATGCAGAAGCTGAAGGGAGGGGAGTAGATCGACCGACCTCCATGACGCTTTCCCTTAACAATATTTGCCTGCATGTCAGCGGGATAAGTGCTTCCCGGGACGCCCTTCATAACCGTAGAAGGGACGGGCGCCGTATCTCAAGTGAATAATATGCCGGTTTTTTTTCGGGGGAGGTTATTTTCCCGCTCGCTTTCGAATTCATTGCAATTGACTCGAGCGTGTTTCCACGGAGGGAACAGGTCGGCCAAAAAAAGCGGGATCAAGGTTCGGTATCAATAAATTAACCTGCGGTGCGAGTTGTTTCGTACCCGCACAATGTCATCGCAGCTTCACAATACCTTTCTCTGAACATTTTGACATACTTCTTTGTTCTCTCGATTGATGGTTTGTTTTTCAGGCTTTGATTGTTCGAATCTTGAGAATGCTGATAGATGATAGATTCTCATCTCGACTTTATTGACCATGTTGAAGCAGTACTTGCCAAGTCTCCGAGGACCTCTTAGGTATCCGATTAATAGCTCATCTCAGTTACAAAACACCTTTCTCTGAACATTTTGATATACTTCTTTGTTCTATCGACTGATGGTGTCGTGTTTTTCAGGCTTTGATTGTGCGAATCTTGAGAATGCTAATAGATGATAGATTCTCATCTCGAATTTGCTGACCACGTTGAAGCAGTACTTGCCAAGCCTCTGAATGTCTCTTAGAGATCTGATCGAGATCTCACCCCCTCCTTTGTTCT
Organism: Creontiades dilutus; assembly: GCA_031894815.1. Classification (NCBI taxonomy): domain Eukaryota; kingdom Metazoa; phylum Arthropoda; class Insecta; order Hemiptera; family Miridae; genus Creontiades; species Creontiades dilutus. Next base: position 2,823,082 of record JAVIWC010005620.1, read on the forward strand.
CTCTGTAGATGGTGTCTAGTTATTCAGCTTTGGTTGTGCGGATCTCGAGAATGCTGATAGATTCTCAGCTTGACTTGACTGACCACGTTGATGCAATACGTGCCAAGTCTCTGAAGGTCTCTTAAGAGATCTAATTGAGATCTCACCAATCCATTTTGAAATACTCCTTTGTTCTCTGTGTAGATGGTGTCTAGTTATTCAGGCTTTGGTTGTGCGGATCTCTATAATGCTGATAGATTCCCGGCTCTACTTGACTGACCACGTTGAAGCAATTCTTGCCAAGCCTCTGAATGTCTCTTAAGAGATCTGATTGAGATCTCACCAATCCATTTTGAACTTTGTTCTCTCATTCAGGCGTTGATGCAATCTGTGATAGTCTCTGTGAGCCTCTTTAGAGATCTGATTGACCACGTTGAGCTCACCTCTGAATCCAGCTGATTGAGATCTCACCAAATGTACTCCTTTGTTCTCTCTTCATTTTCATGCGGATCTCCCAGATTCTTGGGTCGACTTGACTGACATTGCAATATGTGCTCTCTGGACCTTTAGAGATCTGATTGTACTATCCAACTAATGTTCTTCATTTTATCAAGTACATTGCAACTCTCTGGACCACTGTACCCAACTGTTCCTTCTACAGTCGGTATTTTGGCATTCAGATGGTTGAACAATAATCCATATTGGTCTAAAAATCCTTCAGCGTGCAGATTTTTCTTGGAGCTTTTGAAGATCCTCAACATTGAACCAATAAAGACTTGAAGGAACGAAGATATACTCTTTCTTTGCAGGTTGGTCAAGCTTTTTCCCATGTCCCGTGTGCTGATAGCAATTACCTCTTCCACAACCCGACTCTTGAAGTGCCAGATAATGAGAATATCTTGCGAAACTAGTAATTTTCCTGGGAGGCTCATTGTCTTCGCGTAGGTTAATCTCCGCCTCTACCAATGATTTCCAAAGGGCCTTAACTCTCACGCAAACAAATACATCATGACTCACTTTTTTCCTTCCAAAACTTTCCCTGGTTTCTGTGGTGTAGTGATGTAGTTCTCGGCTGTTTAGAGTGGTTGGCCGAAACCGCGCTTATAAGAGTACCGAATAGGTATGTGATTCGGCTCTTGATAATTCCTGCATCTCAATTCAAAGCATCTCTTCAACACGTTTCTTTGGAATCTTTCTTATCTGGTTGGACTAAACTGAGATGAGTTTTGATTCAGCAACAAAACAAACACATTGATTTTTAATTTTGTCGGGCTCTTTTAGGGCGTTCAAAGCTGCAGGTAATTTACGTTTACCGGTGTCCTCTCAAAAGCTATTTCTGTTTAAAATACAACTGGCTTGTAAAGAGACCAATGTGCACTTTTGATATTCATCTAATATCTAATGTCGCTGTCCCTTGTATCTAATATTTTTCTGTTCTGATGAAGAGCCGAGCTGTCTCGACGGTGATTTTGCATCGGTTATTAGAAATGACGCCCGCTTTATCTCTACCATGCAAGATGATCTTTTGCTATGTACATACATTATCTCATACTTTCTAAGTCAATTCATATTTAGAGAGGAACCGAGACGTTGAAGGTGCTCTAAGGGTCGATGTATCGCAGAAGTTCAAGAAGCAAGAGGTGGCCGGGTGGGCGAAGGGAAGAGGGGTTAATTTCAATGTAAAGTTCATGAAGGCGGTCTAACACTTAACACCTGATCCCTTTAGGTGCGTTGTTGGGAAAGTATTAATAATCTTACGCTTCCTGGGCAAGTTTCAAACCGTAAATAACGTGGTGTTCTTGCAAAGAGGGTCTAATCAACCAGCGAACATGCTGAGCTTCTGAAACTGTCAATAGACTTTTGATTAACACTTCAAACGATGAAGCCGAATCGGAAGGGGATAGAGGGACACGTTGCGGTATAAAACTGATTTACCCTGTTTTTTTATATGGATAAAAATAGCAATTCGTTACCGTACAACTCTGTATCCCAAATTTCCCAACTGCTTCCTTGAGCCGCGCTGAAAGTGTCGAATTTCCTATATTGTTTGTTCTTGGATCGCTTAAAAGACTTCCTCAGGGTAATTTCCAAACCACAGCAAGGAAAAAGAATTCACATTTCAATCGGCATTCAGGCATTATTTGTATTTGTGGTTTTGTAGCGTTTAGATACTTGAGTAACGATCCCACCAAGTGGAGATACATTGGGAGTACAAGGTTTTTCATCGCCTCTGGCGTGAAGCTAAGAACATAAACTGCCTCCAGAAGATTGATGCCTACGTATTTGTGGCTTCCGCTATACCTAAGGCTTCTTCACCTTGTGACGCCGAAAACGACCAGGATTCCGGGCTTCCTGTGGGTTGTAATCAAGTGCTTCTCAAAGGATTTCTCCTATCTTCTCCGAAAAGTGTGACCTGCCCGTCTCCCTTTGTTTTAGCAAATGCCTTCAGAGATGGTTCTCTAGTGACATAATCGATGTGATTTCTGGTTGAAGATCCATTTTCCCGTCCGCCAGCTACATTAGTTTCTGAATTCTACCTGTGAATGATTCTTACTGTTTATTCCAGACACTTCCTTTATACCAGAACAGGTTTCATATTCAACTACATATGTGACTTCAACCAGGATATATAACTAGAAATAGGAACCTAGAAACACTTGTATCAAATTGTGTAGTCATACAATAATATTATAATCCTGATATCGTATCAACGTCCAATGGGATCTCTTTAAATTCAGTAATACCTTGCTCCCATAGAACATCAGCCCTAAACCCCGATTATCCGAGATCATTGACGTATTCGCCTCAAAGATCTCTGGGAGGGAAACAAAGACGTCAACGTTGGCTTTTTTAGCCTGCTTACCCAAAAATCGTATTGCCTTTTGAGTTTCACATCTTTGAAAAGCTCTAACTGCTATGCATTTCGCTCGAGGGTTTAATTTTAGGTAGCTCTACATTAGCAGGTAAAAGCCTTTGTTCGGGCAGTTCCACACTAAACACTAAATAAAATATGAGATGATGCGGAAAATCAAATTTCTGTCTGGAATCATGGATGGTTCCTGGAGATTTTCCTACTTTCTTAACAATGCGTTCTAGATATTAATGAATGTGGGTTTTAACCAGAAAATTGTGAGACTTGGAAAGCCTGCTGAACCTTGTGAGATGATTAATTCTAGTTTCATAATGTTTCAAGGAGTGTGGCGTTACGGTGCAAGGTGATGCAATGACAACACGGAAGCATCAAGCTTTGGTAATCCATTTCCTAAAAAACTAGAATTCTCGTTGTAGTATTGGAGTATTGGCTACCGGAATGGTCAACAAGAAAACGAACTCCATGGGTAACCCATACAAACACATTTTTTGTTAATACCCATACAAACAAGAATATTTTTGTTAATACGAAGTCATCCTAGAAGTCAATGTATGGAGGTACAAGGTATGGAGACACTGATCAGCTGAAGGATCCTTACGGTTAGTTTCTTTTCGAATTGATCTACCTTCCTGAAATACAAATGCTCTCTTTTTATGGCATCTAGAATACAATAATTATAATTATTATGAATCGCCAAATTTTGATAATGTACGACAGTACATGTAGACTACGTCTAATAAACATAGATGAGATATTTACAAAGAAGGGTTATCTAATACAGAAATATTGAACCTTTGTGTAACAATTGGCAGCATATAAGAAGGCATTAACCACAGAGAGGACGACTAGCACATTACTTTGGTTTTTCAAGTTAGTGGCCAAAGAGGACGTAAAACATTGGAGACCTTCATTGTACACATTTCCGTAGACCTGGAACTTTCGTAGACCCTTTCGTCGTAGTGTCGGCAAAATTAGTTTTTTAACATAGTCAAAGGTTGTGATTCTACTTCGTATGTTCTAAAAGCTTCAATTACATAATCAACCTACGAGTAGTTGATTGATTTTGCAGTTCACGTGAATTCAAACTCTTTGGAATGGTTTTCATTTGTAATTATCCAGAAATTTAGATATAAATACTGCAGATAGGTGCAAATTGCTAGCTTGTGTTTTGTCTTTAAATATGAACACATCTTGCGGTTGTTTCATTTCTTCGTTTTAGCAGATGCGGAATCACTTTTTTTCTGGATAGCTCAAATTTTGAGATTCGGCACGAAAAATGCTGAATGTGTCTGTATTATTTACTTTGAATCGAAAAAAATTCAGCGGATAGCATTTTCAACAAAGGAGGGTATTTCCATGCATTAAAAATTCTAAAATGAACTATATAAAGAATATTCTCGCGGCCAGTTATTGGCACAGATTTTGCAAAGTCCGGAAATGATCGTTAAATGGTTGAATGCGCCTTGGAATTAGATTAAATAAATAGCGAGTACAGCAGGCCAATTAGAGACAAGGAGAAGTCGGCAACATCACTCACAAACGCCTGGATCCAGAAAGCGAAAGGAAACGCCCATAAAGAACTTTCCCGGCGGAAACTGCTGCATGTTTCATGAGACAAGTAAAACAGACTGCGGGCCCGAGAACAGATGGAGGAGGACGTCCGCAAAAGGCGTTTTTACCGGTGAAAGCTCCAAGAAATTACCTAAAGCCAGACTCGGGGAGTCCCAACACGGAATCCACCTCAGGGACCGTCGATATTCGATTAGGGAGACCTAACTTGATTTCCTTCCGAAAAAAAAGACGAACTAGGGGGGGAACCTAGAAGGCTTCGCGTTGCAGGACAGAGCTGCAGAAATGTTCGGATAAGTCTATACCATCCATCCCCTGGATTACAGCTGATATTTGTAATGAATCAAAACATTAACGTGTCTATCCAGAGTTGAATGCAAGGTTTCTTGTTCAAGTCAGCTCATTACTTTCTAGTCTTTCAAGATTGTTTTCATCTTCTTGCTATTCTACGTTTTGGACCATTCCGAACAATGTTGGTTCTATACCTTCGTCCTTGTGTCCGCTAATTCTCGTTACAAGCCTAACTTCCACACCTTCCATCAGATTTTGAAGATATTCGCATTTTCATTCACATTTGCTCACAAATCTATTCCACTCTGCGCTTGAGCAAACGTGAAATCCATCAGGAGCATTATCAGAAGACCAAGTTGTCCGGTCTCGCTGAACCTCGTATGGTATTCAAGAAAACACATCAATTCAGAACTGCATGTTTTCATTCCATATCGAATTCCAAATCATTACATCTTTAATAGATACTGAGCATGCTCCAATTTGAAATCGTAACAACATCAAAACTTTAAACAAGCATTTCTTCCACACTTTTCATTCCATTTTGATAACGTTTTTGGGGTTTTCAATTTTACGAATTACTGTTCCGACTAAATGGCAATTGAGGGCATTGAAGTTAGGATCGAGTCGATTTCTTGTCTTATTGTGGTTGCAATATACAGGGTGTCCCAGGAGTTATGAACAATCGGACTCCTGGGTGTTGTACAACTAATTTCCGAACAAAGATGCATCCTACTAATTTTTTCCCAGAGGCCTGGTTTCCGAGTTATTTGCGATTTTTGATTTTTCTCGTGTTTTCGATCTTGTGTCATTAAAATTGTCATAACTCCCTTAATTTTGGAGATACCTCAAATTCAGTGACACCGTTGGAAAGAGCGTTGAATTTTCTATCTATTTGATGTCAGAAAAATTTTTTTATTGCACTGAAGATGTGCGATTGCTGCGCGAAATGGCAGTTTTGTCAAAATCTTGAAATCGCCTGGTTTTCATCTCGCCTAGAAACCCCATTAATGCTTGACGCAGAACTGTGCAGGCCTGGTAAAACGTGCGCCAAAATGTCACCTTTCCAACGGTGTAGTCGTTTCGGTTTTTAAGAATATTATTAGTTAAGGGAATGATGTTTAAGTGCAGAAAAACGTGTGTTTTCTGTTGAAATTGAGGTTCTTCCAAAAGTCTGGACGAAAAAAGGTTGGAGGCGGGATATACGTAACTTTTCTTGCTGAATCTAATTGTGATAACGCCAGACCTCCCAAGTGACGATTCAAGTTAGTTTTGTCGGATGCATCAACCCGTCCGTTTGTGAACAGCGTCTACGGCAATTCTAAGCTGTCCGGCCAAAGTCAATATAATCGAACAGCCGAGAGACCACTATTGTTTGTGTTCATTTACGATTAATTGCAATGACTTGCATTCATCCTTTCGCTGACACCATGGACCCTTTCGTCTCTTTCCTCGCTTCATAGCTACGGAGGAGGCATTGTCTTCGTCAGGGGCAAGGATATGCAATGACCCGCACGACCCCCCGGTCTTGAAGGAGAGGTTGCTTTGTGCGCCGTGTATTATCAACCCCAATTTGATTTTGCCGTAGCATTGGGTGTTGCAATGTTGATAATTTGTTGTTTCTGACCAATTCAAAATTAGTAAAATGTTTGTTGACTCAAACATGTTATCCAGTTGTAGGACAATGGTCAGATATTGGGGTTTAAATCGAGTTCATATAAAGAGTTAGAGTATAAACAAGGTTGTTCAGGTATAAACCAAAAAATAAATATTTAAAAATGAAAAATGAAAATGAATTTAATGAATGAAAACGTTCGTTTGTGAACAGCGTCTACGGCATTCGTAAGCTGTCCAGCCAAAGTCAGGATATTCGAAGAGCCGAGAGAGGGCTATTGTTTGTGTTCATTTATGATTGATTGCGATGAGTTGCTTTCAGTTGAGTAGCTATACCACAAGTGAGTATGTTGACATGATTTTTGTGTACGGTTTTGCCAATGGTAATGCTTCTGAAGCAGCAAGGAGTCACACTCCTCCTGTGTACAATTCACACCCTTGCGAACACGTCGGATAGTATGAGGAAAAAATATTGGTAGATAACATTGTTTATGTCACTGATCCTTCTTTTATCTAGTAAACTATCTTTTTTTTATCTACTAATCCTTTTTTGTCACTAAGGTTTTGGTTATTACTACCAGCTATGTTCAATAGCTATAGCGCACCATGATGAATGGGAATATGCAATAGGGAAACCACGCTGAAGGAAATACAGCGAGGAAAAAGACGAAAGGGAAGAGTTGGCAATGATACGGAAGCCTGGTTTGATAATGGTGTCAGCAAAAAGATGAATGCAACTCATCTCAAATAATCGTAAATGAACACGAGCAATAGCCGTCTCTCGGCTCCACCACCATTTTCTTAACTAAAAATATTTTTAAAAACCGAAACGACTACACCGTTGGAAAGCTGACACTTTGGCGCTCAATTTACCAGGCCTGCACGGTTCTGCGTCAAGCATTAATGCGGTTTCTAGGCGAAATGAAAAACTGGCGATTTCAGGATTTTGACAAAACTGCCATTTCGCGCAGCAATTGCACATCTTCAGTGTAATAAAAAAAAATGTTTTCTGACATCAAATAGATAGACAATTTAACGCTCTTTCGAACGGTGTCATCAAATTTGAGCTATCTCCAAAATTGAGGGAGTTGACAGTTTTAATGACATAAGATCGAAAACACGAAAAAAATCTTAAATCGCATATAACTCGGAAACGAGGCCTCTAGGAAAAAATTGCTAGGAGGCATCTTTGTTCGGAAATTAGTTGTACATTACCTAGGAGTCGGATTGTGCTCCTGGGACACCCGGTATAGAGATGATACACGGTTCCGATAAATTGATTCGATCAAAACCGTTAATATCTTGGCAGGGCATTATACTCTTATACAACAAGAGATATTAAATCACTACCCATGTTACTTGTCACACAACCTCTTCAATCTGTGATATTCACCAAGAATGTGTACCTACTGTTAGTTAGTTAAATATTTACCAGCCTGTGGCTACTTCCACTGCTGAGGATCAGAACGAACTCGTCCATAGTTAATCCAGTTATCTTTGAGGTATAATTACCAACTGTGAGTTAACTCCTTTTTAGCCCTCTGTGGCGGAACGAGCCCTCGACGTAAGTACTTGAGATTGGAGCTTGTAGGAGTTGCGGTTCCCGTTGGCCGAACAGCCCCCAGCAAATAGACCACGATACCCTTTTAAGTCGACGTTATTTTTGGCTCCAAAATCGGAATATCCCCGTTTTTCCTTCCTCCCTTCGCCCGTCTCCTGCGATGATGAAGCCGGCGATATAACGTATTAGCCGCGAAACCCGAGGTTCAACCCGGGATCAGCCCGGCGGAACGGAGGAGGAAAGCTCCACAAGAGAAAGATAAGAAACGGGATATGATCTTCAGAGATTGTTATCGGAAGGGTTGAAGGGAACATGATAAATGCTCATAACCCTCTCTCCCACCGACCCCTGAAGCTATGGGAGGAAAAGAATAAGAGTACACTCCCCACCCTCCTTGGCTGAGTCGTTATCCACCTCGCCCCAATGTTTTTTCTCTTTGGCTCTTTTACGCCTCGCAACGGGAAAATCTGATGCTCCTGTCACCATCAACATAAGTTATCCAGACTTGTTTATTCTGCCGTTTCTCCTTCAACGAAACATAGAACGCATTATATGTATATAAACAGTGAGAAAATAGCAATGTTTGCAGTACATAACATTGTTAAAAACGGTGATAACTACTGCGTTCGATATATCCTGCTCAATCAGATTACCATGCATTGTTTTTTAACATAGTCAAAGGTTCAATAACTAAAATTAGTCATAGCCGGTTACTAAAGAAGCCAACCTCATCTAATCGGCGTGCCTCTACACCTTATAACTGTAATTTAGATACTCAAAACCGCTTTCTGTCCCAAACTTGAAGGTCGATTCAAAAAGAAATTAGCCTCAAGGGCCCCTCAGTTGATCATCGTTCCCCCTTACCTTGTTGTTGTATCCTAGCTGTCCCAAAACGTACGCATTTCAGATTTCATCCTAGTAGGTCTATTCGAAAATATTTCACGTAACTCCAATTAACTTTCTCCCTTCAAAGAAAAACGTTGTGGAAACTTGAAAAAGATTGTTTGTAAGATCAATTTTAAAAAATAGGTCTTTTTATTTTGAATCATTAATTTTTCTTGATTATCCTTCCCTAATTGGGTTGTAAATGAAACTATTTTGGTAGTAAAGCCATTAGATATGAACTTGATTATTTAAAAACTTGCGGCAAAACCTAGTTAATTTAAGTATATAATGTTTGTCTCTTTCCAAAATCCTTCTGGGTTTAAATTTCAATTACAGGGACTTCCTTGCGTCTAAATGAAGTATATTAATAAACTGTGAGGTTACGATCTTATCATGCGAATGGGACCTTCCACTTTTGTTATGAAGGGTTTCCCATGCTCAGCCTCCGAAACTTTCCCTCTTCTCAAAAATCATTAACGAAGAGAGTTTTTGCTGAATAGAAGGCCCTCCGGAAAAGCTTCAAGGATCTCGCACATTCCTAAATATTTCAAACCCTGCTTATATATTCATAGCTTTAATTACAGTTTTGGAAGCGAGTTTTCGGAGAGTGCAAACTTCGGGTGCTGTGCATTGTTTCCCAGAGAACCCTCCCTCCTCGCCCGTCACCGACCCTTAGTAGTCGTCCGAGTCTTGGAATTCGGAATTAGATTTGGAAAGTCAGACTGGAAGTGACGTTCAGAGTCTTCATGGCTTATTCAGGATTCCAACCTTCATTTTGATAATAAAATGTCGGATTTTGAGTGTACTTTAGCCCAGAGTAGAAACATCTGTAATAGCAAGTTAGCTGTTCAAATGTTTAACATCGTGTTTTCGAGGAATTTGGATGAAAGGGCAGGGCCTATTTACCCAATTCAAATTAAATAACAGAAAAAAGTGAGTGACACTGTAAAACTTCAATGCTGCACAATCAGCACGTGTGCAGAAATGTCCTTCCCAGGTATTTCAGGTTTTAGAAGGGGCACGATGGAGCCCACTTAAGCCATCTCTCTGACAATCAAGCTATGATAAAAGCATTTACAGAGTGGTCTGGTGCTGCTAGCAAGACCTCAAAATCTTACTCGAACACAACCTAGTTCTCCTGGACTGGGGCATAAAGATACGATTGGTAGGTAATTAAAACGCTGAGAATAGACAAGAAGTCCCCAAACCCCATTTCGGACGTCCTGGGCCAGCTGCTTACCAAAAACTACCTTCAATCAACTAATATCGATTTTTGTATCAATCAACAAACCGCCAGAAAATGGTTCAGTACTGTATATACCTCTACAATAAGAACCTGATGGATGGCTCAACATCAAACTAATTGAAGAAATACTCAACGAAAATGGTAGAGAATAAAAATCAATATTTGGCATCATAAAATGCTCTGCACCCTTACTTTTCCTTCTACATTTCAATGGGTTTTAATTTGAGTGAACCCCGTGTACCTAAATGGTAGGGTAATGAATTGCGAGGTCTTATCTAATCCAATATTATAGTCCATATTGGACGTTCCATGTCTTCAATGGAGGCGATGACATTCGCCTGGATGTGATCATATCTTTCTGCTAAATGAAAATCGGAACTTCCCAAGGGCTTTTTGATAGACAGGAGTGTAACCCTTTGGCTACTGCTTCAAAACTCGGGCAGTGGGTTTACAGTTGTACGGAGATGGTTAGCGTCAACGTTAGAAGAGCTCATCGTTTTTCAATAGTACAATTGATTAAGTGAGTATCGCTCTTCATCGCGTGTCCGCTTCTATTCTATCTACCCAGTGGTCGGGATATAACACATAAATTTAAATTTGTATCTTAATTTGAATTTTAAATGAAATAGTATTTGGCCATACTGTCTTCTTAATTGCTAGCGTTAATACAAAGAAGAAGCTCTAGCTCTAGTCAGTGTAATTACCACGTCATTGGAATACTTCTTACAAAAAACAGAAACAAGTCCAAGTTAACATAAACTAATTAAAAATAGAAATTGCTGATCTTTTCTGTGTGATTGCCGACAATTTAATTAATCTTTCTGACATCAATGCGCAATGTAGCTCATGATGTTTCTCTTCAACAAGAGAAATTAGCCTGTCTTATTATAAATCACAGTTTGATTTACAGCTAACGTTGGAGAATTGAGTATGTAAGGGTGGTTGAAAACTGAAGTTTTTCCGGTGGAATCTTCTTCAGAATCATGAAGTTTTCATTCATCTTGAACATAAACTTCAAGTATTAGTACAGGGGATCGACACCACGTACGCTAACCATTATCTTCAAAAACTATTAACCGATAAGCGCGCTTTAATCTAATAGCTAGTGTTTGTTAATGCAACATAACAGTAACTTTGAACGTTCGTTGTGGTAGTCTACAGGCTATTAGTGGGGTAGGCTAGGGATTTTAGAAATCCGTATACAGGGTTGCCACTGCATCCTAAGACGTCATAAGCCGCAGGCGGCAGTTCAAATCTCCGAATTTCCTTTAGCTACTGGTTGACAACATAGGACTTGTTCCGGGAAATGATGACGTGAATATTCTTATTTCGCTACTGGGTTTCTTTTTTTACAAAAATAAAAAATCGATTATAAACCCCATTAGGTACCAGTTTTGTTTAGGTTGGTGAAAACAGCTGAAAATCCCGCCCTTAATTCGTTTAGCGATGACCTCACGCTTGCAGTCATGGTGTTTTCAACCGAAATCATATGATTCACAGGGTTACCCCTTCGACACTTGGGTCATCATTACTCGACCGTAGTCACCTATAATCGCAATTTTCTCCGCCAAACCACGCGGACTTTTATTTTAAAACGTCCCTCCGTCACGATATGTCGATGAATTCTAATTATCATCTGCCTTCGACCTGCACCAACCCCCTTCGGACCCCGAGGTCTCCCCTCCCTTTTTTCGATGCTTATCAAGAACGGCCGTCTGGTCACGGAAAGTCTCCGCATGTGATCTCCTCGTCAAATCCCATTTATTACTAGCGCATTGCTGTTTCATTTTTCAACGAAACTCCAGTTCGTGTTCCCAACTCCCGCTGTTTTCCCACGTCCGATGGTCATTTACATAACACGAATGTTGAATCGTGGAATCCCAATTGCTAAGTTGCATTGTTGAAAATTCAATGTACGAACACTTGTACGAAGTTATTATGATAGCAGCACCTAATACTTACATGAATTACTTACATTTGTATAATGTAATATTCTAATTCTGAGGATTGTTCGCTCTCTAATCTGAAAAGTGGCTTGGAGTGATCTATATCACATGCTAAGCATCTGCACTAAACTAAAAAACTACGAGTCTTTCAATCCATTAACGTTATCAAGGCTTACTACTCTACCCATCCTGAATCGTAGTTCGGGATGGTATAGTCTGATTTGGTATTAACACAAACTTAGTGGCTGCAACGTAGGCACGAACTTCAAATGAACTTTCAGATGAGAGGAAGCCTCGCGCCACACCCAACTTGTCATAAATATTCATTTCCTCTTTTGGTTCATTAAAATACGGTTAAGAGTTAACGGTAACGATCTTTGGCGGATAGTTGACTACAATCACTCTGTAGAGTTTATTGGAACATCAAACCTTGTATATGAGATAGATTGTACATGAGATTTTTACAATACATGGTATATGGCATTTTCAGTTCGAATTCAACTTTTTCTCCATTATTGGGGAAATGACGGAAAATACGCACAAGCCCTGAAAGTAGTACAAATTGCTTGTCTGTGGTTGGGGAGTGTGGCTGAAAACAATACTCCAAAAGCAGTACGATGGTTAAAAAAAAGTCAACAAAATATATCATTTGAAAAAAATCAACATTTCTTCGGAAGAAAAACATCTATTATTTCTTTAAAAAATCAATATTTTAAAAGTCGTGAAAATCAAAAATCTTAGTGTAGGAAGTCTATCTCCGATTTTTTTCACTTAAAGAAAAAGTACAGATAGGTATTTTTGTGAAATACGGATAGGTACCTGTTATAAATTGACAAAAATATATTACAGCAGTGGAGAGGTTGCCCAAATGACGCTGGAGGGAGCAAAGCATGTCCATCAGATAGTAGAATCTGTAGCTGTAATTGGTGACACAATGTGAGAAATATTCATTTATTTTTTAAAGAAACAAGATTTTGCTTGGAAAAGCTATGTACTTGAGGACTCTTGTGGCTAACTTGTTTTAAAATCAAACTACGGAGGTGAAGTATAAATGGTGCTCTTTTTAACACTTTCAATACGGCTAAAAATACAGTTAGTGACGCCTCATTACCGGGAGATAGTAGGATTTCTCCTCCAGGTAATCATTAAGAGGAAATGAATTGTCGGGCTGACGGTCTTGGAGACGCATAAACTGCCCCATGTCAACCAAACAACAAAATTTTAGATTTTACGGGCTTCATTGATGGGGCAACATATGTCCCACCGTGAACCTAGCGCACTTGAAATCCTGGACAGGGTATGTCCCTGACGTAATGCCACAGCCAACAAAGGTGGAACACAATACCTATCTCGCAGCTACTATTGTTGATTGCTAACTCTCAAATTCACCAATATATTCTTTCCACATAAATATATAGTGGGTGTTAGGTGGACAGACTGGGGCCCTATTGATCCAGAAAGAGGTTCCCTAAGATTCATTTATTAGTGTTGCTCAAAAAATTGTTTTCCAATTATTCCGAAGGTCGACCCCTAGAAATGGATTTCAGATTATCTGATCAGGTGGAGAAAAATGAGCTAGAAACCATTGGAGATGCTTCAGTGATAGGTAGGAGACTCCAAGTCCATACAGTTTTTAATATCTAGATGTTTTCATTGACTGACATATGTTTCCATAGCCGTAATCTCAGAGATTTCCCATACCACAGCTCATGTCCCAGCCGGCGTGAAAGGGTTAAGGCCCCTAAGTAGCTCAGAACAATGATTTACGTAGAAGAGAATACATGAATTACTAACAATTGTGTGATGATTTGCAAAGTTCATTTTACATATTCTAACCAGAGGATTGGGTAAGTGCGTTCCTGTTAATGCGAACAATCTATTGAAGATTGTAGCACTTAAGGGAGCAAACCAACTGCGTTTTGATGTATTTGGTAAACACATTTCTACAGCCTTCCCCTCTTTCAGCCGCAGAGAGTATGAAGACCCTTTTCCTCGTAGTCAACAACATTTGAGGTAAAAGCAGGGAGCACCACACGTCTGATGGGAAGCCTCCTGGATGAACCCTTCAACCTACGCTGGGAACAAAGCGGTCCAGCGAGGCAGGAGCTATAGCCCGAGTAATGAGACCATTATTATTAATAGTGCTTTACCTTTCGAGGAGGGCGGTGCCTACCTTTAGACACAGCGGGTAACAGTGTAGTAACCTTCCACTTCGCCCCCGCCCATGATTCACTCGGCCGAGCCGGGGAGTATGAGTCATAACTCAACAAGGCTTTTCCCCTCCCAACGAGGTATTTTCTTGTCTATAATTCAGAGCGCAACCAGGAACTATAAACTCAAATGGAACTCATTTGCATTATGACCTCTTTATCGGCGCCGTGCAAGTTGTGGGAAGGATGAATTCTTAATTTGGGGCTTTGAGAGTTAAATTGATCGAATCTGTATAGGCCAGCAGCGCATTCTCGAGAGCGCTGAAGGTAACACCGGTATCCAAGCAATTCCTAGCCTTAAAGCTCTTCCATTCTCTGTATATCGGAGATACAGGGTGCGGCAGCATAACTTCCTTTTTTTAAACTTAATAAAACGCATTGTATGAGTCAGAAAATTGTTATTCGTTTTTTATAATACACACACATACATAAAGTTTTGTTTTACCCAGTTTTGAAGATCAAATCAGGTAGGTGACGTCCCCCATTCTCCATACACTGGAGAATAAACCGATTTCTGGCGTTTGTCATGACTCCAGCCAGCACAGCAGGCGTTATGTTGGCAATTTCTTCCTGGATGTTGGTCTTCAAATCTTGTAGGGTCCTTGGACGGTTCACATAAACACGGGATTTCAAAAAAACCCATAGAAAAAAATCACTAGGGCTCAAATCGGGAGAGCGGCCACTCCAAATCGCCCCTAATTGAGATAAGGCGCTCTGGAAAGTGTTCCCTCAAAACAGTCATCGATGGACTTCGGGGACATTTGGTTCCAACAAGATGGTACAATGGCACGCACTTCAAGAGCATCGATGACTGTTACAAGGCTGATATAACAAGTGTGTAGTTGAGCAACAGATTAAGAACAGCAAATGTAAAGAACTGCTTTACATTTATATCTTTTTTAATGTGAATAATGTGCTTAGGTGAAGTATGCAGAGGACTTGGTATATGGAATGGGGGGGGAGAGAGAGAATTGGAGTACGGTATTCTACACACCAGAGCCACTGCGCCACGGTACGTCCTGGATCCAGTAACTCTGAATTGACTCAATTTTCAAAAAATAACCTCAAAAATTTCCCCCTAGTTGGTCAATGGTTCTATTTAGCTTATATCTTATACTAGTCCGGTCTGAAAGACTTTCAGAGGTAGTACGTTTTTGTACTGTATTACTGTGTAAAATGTTTGTGTGCTCTTTATATTTTTAGACGCGGCCATCATTTCTTATTTTTTTGCTTATCAGTTTTCTATTTTCTACGTTTTATGGAGTAGGGTTGGCTGTTCTTTTCAAATAATCAGAAACAATATCTTAACTGGGTAAATATCGACGTTGCAGAGCGTATAACTTGTTTTTACTGGCAGTACGCAATTCTCACACAACATATAAACTCACGCATCTAAAATAGAACGGACTGACCGGAGTTTGTGTGATACAATAAAAAATGGAGGTGCTATGCGATAGGAAAACTACCCTTTCGGGGCTTACCGGAAAAATAATGCGTTGTAGACGTCGAAATAACGTCAAAGCGATAAAATAAAATAAAACAACTGAAAAATCGTCCGCAACGGAGAAAATGAAGATCAAGGCAATCTGTACGAAGGAATAAAAATAAAAACCGGGATGGAACGGGAAGGCTGAGGAAACACGATGAAGATTCAAGGAAAGAGCGAGACGGTAAAACGAAACAGAAGGGATCGGCGAGGAAGAAAATATATAAGAGGAGATAAAAACTCGGGCGAGACGGTCTTTGAAAGCAGGGGAGGGTAACCTACCGGAAAATTAGGACGAAAAATGCTATGACGATGGGAAGGCCTCAGGTAAAGTCGTGCATCTTCGGTTATGTGGGTTTTGTACTTTTTTTTTTTTTTTTTTTTCTTTACTTGCTGGGAAGATAAATTGAGGTTTTGTTTTTGTCTAAATTAGACGACAGGCCTTAACAGCGGTTTAGGAGGTTTTTTTATTCCCGAGAAATGTTGTAAAACACGTGGTTCTTTAGAATTTGTATCCAGTTGTACACGTGTATAGGGGTTTAACGTTGGGGGATTTAAACTCCAATTACGGTGAGTTTTCAGGGTTTTGGAAAGATTTGGAAGGATATAGAGCTGTTCATTCCGTTTTGAGGTATTTTAAAACAATTTCTGGATCGATGATGCAGTTCACACCCTCCTGCTATTTCAGCGAACACCCCAGCACTATAAACTGTTCCTGGAAAACGAATCTTCCGCAAGTGTCCCTGGAGCATTAGTATCTTATGATAGAAAATCATTGATATAGTGGTCACAGTTCCCGCTACACCCCCGTTACACTATTTACGGAGTACCTGTCTTACACGTATCCCTCATCCGTCAGTATCATGATATGATCCAAATGTGATTCATTTGCCACAATTTACACTTGTTTGTGCTGTTTCTGCGTGCACCTCAGTTAAAATACTTCTGGAGTGCAAATCTTCAGCGAGTGTTCCCTGTGGAGCGTCAGTAACACAATATGATACAACGTCGATGAAACAGTTGTTCGTGCTGTTTCTTTGTTCACCCATGTGAAACTATTCCCGTAGTACAATCTTCCACATATATCTTCGAAGAGTCAGTATCGTGATATGATACTCCATGGATGACTCAGTTGTCACAGTTTACATTTGCTTATGCTGTTTCTGAGTGCAAATCAGTGAAACTGTTCCTGAGGTACAAATGTTCCACATGTATCCCTGGGGCATCAGTATCGTGAAATGATACTCCATCGATGACTCACTTGTCACAGTTTAGTACTGTTTCTGCGTACATCTCAGTAAGACCATTCCTGGAGTACAAATGTTCCTCAAGTGTCCCTGGAGCATCAGCATCATAATATGATACATCATCGATGATGCAGTGGTCGCAGTTTATTCTTGTTATTCTGTTTCTGCGTGCACCACAGTGAAACTATTCCTGGGGTACAAATGTTCCTCAAGTATCCCTGGAGCATCAATATCATAATATGATACATCATCGATGATCACCAGACAGGGCACCACTCCCATTCACATGGGTATAACTACATGAAAAGCCTCTGATATTGAAGAAGTCTAAGAGATCTAGTATTTTATTTGTATCGGTAGGCCAATACGTTGGTTGCCCCGATGACAGGAATTTGCAATGGGCCTTTTGTCCAGCCATGAGCAGCTCGCGCTCTTTAATTGAGACTATTCCTGGAGTATAAATGTTCCTCAAGTGTCCCTGGAGCATCAGCATCATAATATGATACATCATCGATGATGCAGTGGTCGCAGTTTACTCTTGTTATGCTGTTTCTGCGTGCACCCCAGTGGAACTATTTCTAGAGTACAAATCTTTCTCATGCATCTCTGGTGTGTCAGTATCGTAAGTGATCAGTTTACCAGTTGTCACAATTAACACTTGTTGTTCCTGCACTTCAGTGAAGCTATTCCAGAAATGCAAATCTCGCCCATGTATCCCTGATTCATTGTTATCATAATGTGATGCTGTGTCAGTGACACAGTCATTACAGTTAACACCGAATAGTGATATTTCTGCTTGAACCTCAGTGAAGCTATTCCTGGAGTGAAAATATTCCACATGTATCCGTGGTATATCGATATCGCAATGCAGCGTTTACAGCTTACACCTACTCGTGATATTTCTACGTGCACTCTCATGTCTGACACGAACGTATGTGGATGAGATATTGATGAGGAATTTTCATGCTCACATTTACAGAGATATATGTTAGCTGGGCTAACGCGTATCTGTATCAATTGCCCGAATAAGTGACTATATTTCTTCTGAAAAATACCCGAATTATTCCAAAATTCTATGTGCCAAAAGTGTTATCCGGAGGTAACGGAATATTCATTTTCATTCACCTTTTTTTTAATAGAGGTTGGTGGAAAATCCTTTACTGGACTGTCGTTGAGGGGTATACATCAAAGATGTATGTCTCCGTCGTGGCATACCGACTAAAAAACACCGTTCCTCTCTTCTTTTAGGACTGTCCCGGGACTGTACCAATGCCAAAAAGCATTACTTCGGGACAATCCCCTTTTTGTCCTCGTGAGGGTTCCTCCTGGTCTTCACTACTTCTACCCTGGCTCATTCCCAGCTTCTGTGCACTTCCTTTTCTTTGAGCACCATAGTGATATAAATGCTGACTGTACTCCAGTTCTCCACAGATTGTATCATCTTTTCTATTACTGTTTCTGGGCTGAAATCACCTATTACTCCAATCAATCCCTGCCTTAGCTGCTGCCATTTTGGGCATATAAAGAATGTGTGCTCTACATCATCGTCCTCCATCTGGCAGTACACACACTTTGCCTCGGAAGTCTTCCCTATTTTCTTTAGGAACGAGCGATAATAACCATGCCCCTTCAGAAACTGAGTTAAATAGTAGTAGGAATAGGTACAATGACATTTTTGATATAATCACTGTTGATATCAATATTGAAGTGCCATTTCTATAATGAAATGTTAAATTTATGATTCAGAAACGTTGTTTCTCGTTATAATTTAACGGAATTGTATAGAATTGTATTTAGATTAATTTTCGTTTTTGGTTAAGTGAGTGCTTGAGCTTGTTGTGATATTTTATGGTAATTTGAGAGGACAGTTGTGAGGAGTTTACCGGTTGTATCCCCGACTTCCGACGGACGCAGTTTTTCGGTTTCGAACCCGGAGCGTCGCCCGTAGGCGCCCGACGTCACCCGGTAAAAGCTTTGCCTGGTTCGCCGGCTAATGAAGTCGGCCGGCGGACGTGTCGCATTAGGAATTCCGTGTCGGGGAGGTCTCGCCGCTCTTCCCATTGGGTTGTAATATTGAATATCGCCGGGGAAACCGTCATGTTACCTTCCCCGGGTCCGGGCCTCCGGGGAGACGCCCGTTGCTCTCGGCTGCCGCCATTTATCATGGACGCCTCGCCCCCTCCGTTTCCATCCGCATCAACCTCTCTCTGTGCCCTTCGCCAAGTCGGTGGCACTCCGACCAACAACCAACCGAACCGCATAATACAGTAGGCACGTATAACGTATAGGGTTGAAATACAACTGAGTTGAATGCAGTGGTACAATACAACCTCAACAATACAATAGCTCCATGTTCTCATTCCTACAAGGATGTTGCACCATACACAATTGAAACTGAATAACGTTCATCACTGATGATGCTGATGATTGCACTCAGCTCCTTTTGATCCTCTCTAACTACATATTTTTACTTCTGAAGAAACACCCCACACATTCAGGTCGTCTAACGTTTTTATTCGCGACCCATTCAAAATATTCTAAAGCTTTGTACACTATATAGCTGTGTCAGTAACTGTATTTCTATTTCACTAAAACGGAGTAAGATAGGACGTTGTCTATATTTTCACGAAAATAACGAGTTACACAGTTAAATCGACTTCGACGGTTCAAACATCAGAAACAAACATGAACTTCAACGAAGAAGCCTTTTCAATCAATCAATGCCACAATTTTAAATGAGATCATCGAACAAAAATTATGAAAAGAATAAAGTAGTGATTGGATTGTAATCGGAATTTCAAGGATTTTTACATGTGCCCATTGTAAACCGCTCAGACTAAAAAAATTTCGTGTTTCACATGAAAAAAACAAGAGTTATGGGATTTTTCCACCTAACCCTCGAATTTGGAATAAGAATGAAGAAAGATGCAAGGCCACCACAGTTTCGAAAAAGTTAAAAACTAGAAGATTTATACTTTATTATAATAGCTGTACTTTTTAAAAACAAAGAAACTACAAAATGTGGGTTTTCAGTGAGACACTGAATATAGCTTGAATAAACAGCTTCCAAGTCTGATGAGCAGCATAGTAGCTCTCTCTTTGTTTGGTGAATTCAACCTTCAACATAGACAAATCTCAGATCCTGTCATGACATTTCAGAGTCTTCCGTGCTCTCTACTTCAAGACACATGGAAGGGCTTTTCGAATCTGTAGTTAGGAATCCACGTGTCTGGTATGATAGCCAGCTGAATTTCACTGAGGAGGAAGTTTCAGGGCAATGGAGGCTACAGGTTACTTGAAGCGGAACACCAGAGTTCAACGGTCCCCCTCAGCTCTAAAATTGCGTTACATCTCACTGGTTCTACCACGTATGAAGCTATGCGCACCAGGTGCACGAAGAGGATCGGGGTGGTTTCAGTAATTGGCGACCGTTGATGGTAACCAGGTTTTCACTGTAACCACATCAAAGGAGACAATGATTAATCGTCCCTTCTGCAATCAACACCTTATGCTGCTAAGTGCCACCACAATTTTGAATCTCCTTACGTCAGGAGCAGAGCAAGTCGATATAAAATTTGCATTCCCGTTTTGGATTGAAGATTTGGATCGATTTACATCTACCAGGAGTGGTCCAAATCTAATACATCGAGGTAGAGGTCTCATAAGGGGAAGACATGAGTGCTAGTGTACCCAGATGGTATCACCGAGAAGAAACCTATTTCCCAATAATTTTGGTTCGAAATTTGGTTGTGGTTCAGTTTCATTTACTCGTACGATTGTCTTGGTGGAAAGTAAGTAATACGGGTCCACACCGGCTAACTTGGTGCGGCTCAACGTGTCCGGCGAGATAAAATGAACGGAAAACTTTCGTCGACGAAAACTCGCAAAGTGGCGTCACCCCGACACCCGAGAGAATGAAAAGAGACCTCGGAAAATCACAAGGGAAAAGGGCGACAATGAAACCTCCACGGACGACGGACGGAAAAGTTTGCTGTGTGGGAACAAAAGTTCGGGTTTCGGACGTCGGGCCAGAAAAAAAGGCAAAAAAAAGGTTAAAAACACGTGACGTGCGTTGGAGATGCGCCTATAAGAGGAGCGAGAGAAACGGAATGAGGGTTGTCGGTGGGTGCGAGGGAGGGGGGAATTAACTTCAAAAAGTTTGGGAAGTTTGAAAAGTGAAGCAATAGCCGAGTTTGCGGAACGAGGTCAGTGTCGGGGGAGTTGGGAAGGCCGTTTAGACGTCCGGTCGTTTTTTAAAAACTCTGGAAACGCGTCGTGGCCCGTTCAACGACCCCATGGATCGCTTGACGTTCGTTGCACATTGAACTTCGCAACTCGAGCCTAACCAATTATGAAACGATGAAAATGATCGGTGGACCTTATCTAGAGCAAACTAAGTGGTCTCGAAGTTGGGCTCCGACGTTCGATCGTCTTCAGGTCTAGTAGCGACAGAAACGTTTGTAGTCAATGCACATTTCTACACCCCACAAGCCCGTTAATTAACAGGCTGCAGCCGCAGGTCGGTGGTAATTCTAGGAGAGGGAGTTATGCCTTTCCAACCGACGTACAGACGATATTGAAATCAAATTAATTCCCTTGACCAAGTCGTGAAATAAATTAATATTCAAGGTTCAAAGAACAGATATACTGATTTGTTTTTAGTTTTAGGTAGGCAGGTGAGGACATTTTTAAGATCCTAAGGTGAAAATCGGATCTCGTAAGATGCCCAGAAGTTACCGCTCTTCGGGTTGTGTAGGATTCAAACCCACTAAAACTTCACCTTCCTTTCCCACATTGGAACTTGGCCTGGAACTGTTCAACACATTACTTCAGGCCAAGTCCTTGGGATGTATTTATTCCTCTCGGTTCGTTTGTAGCCTCCTCTGTGTCTCTCGTTCCTGGGCGATCTTTCTCTGCAGGATGCCTTCGACATAGACAGCTACAGAGGTCCAATGCTCCTCTTATTCAAGCATTTTGCCAACTATATTCTCCGGTGTCCTCAGATGGCATTTCCAGATCATCCTGCTGATATCTTCTTTGGGTTTCCCACTGCTTTCACATGAAGAATGTGTGAAACACATTGTCATCTCCTCCATCACAATTCGGACAAGTTTGATCGTCTACTATCCCCATTCTGTGAAGGTAGGACTCAAATTATCCGTGTCCCTGAAACTGTGTTTTGAAAAATGTCACCTCTCCATTCTCTCCGTGCTCTAGCCACTTTTGAACCTCTCTGCTCGTCGGTCCACATTTCCTGCCACCTTGCCATGGTGTGCTCCGTCTCGTCTTTGATAATGCGGGTTCTTTCTACTTCTTCACTTCGGTCAAATACTCGTATTCGTTCTGTAGCCAAAAGTTGAATTGGGATGCAGCCAGTAAGTACAGCTATAGCTGGCTCTGAAACTGTTCGGTAGGCACACGCAATCCTTAACGCTCCTCTTCGTTGGACAACTACCATTCTTTTGCGGTAATAGGCTATGGTTAAGGCGTCTGCCCACACCTCCGCGCCATACAAGAGAATAGATTGGAACACGCTCATCATCAGACGGCCCCATTCATGTTTCGCATTAGGTGGCTTAAAGCTGTTGTTTTCTGCCCTGCCTTGTCCGTTGCTTTTTTAATTTGTTCTCAGAATGTAATTTTGGTGTCTAATGTAACTCCTAGATATATAACTGTTTGTTTGAATATACAGATGTTTGTGTGTACTGTGATGATTCTTTGAACATCACACAAACTTTGTAAACACAACCGCGAGATCATGGGGTAGGGAGGCCATGTCGAAGGAAGGCGCGGAGGATTGAATAGGGAAGGGAGATTCTACTAGTGACCCCGTTGGGGAAGGTCTCTCTTGCTTGTTTTTATCCATCCCTTTTTCTCCCTCCAATTCCTTTAAATTTGTTGGGGAGTGATCACGCACCGTACTACGAGACCCAGGAATCTGTTCTCACCCTTGACGACCTCAAAGCTGCAGCTTTTTTGCAGTAGGACATACGCCCGAAAGTACTTCCGCCAGACCAAGTGCTCTACCTCCATTCAGCCATCCGAATTTTGATATTTCCTACCCATAATTTGGGAGGGAATCTGCGGTGAGTCCTCTCGTATTCTTCACAATTTAACATTCCTCTCAAAACCTTTCGAAATGAGCTACCTCTTTGCTAGCCTACAAAAAAATTATAATCAGTGGCGAGGCGTGACATTTTTGCTAGGTCATCGCCAGTGGCGGCGATTAGTAACCAGAAGTGGGAGGGGGGGGGGGGGTCTGGGGTGCACTCCCCCAGCAAAGAAGGGGGGTCCGAGGGCTATCCTCCCGTGGGAAATGTTGAAAAATTACCTGTCAAAAACGCCAATCTAAGGTGTTTTTGACGTATGAGATTCACGTTTCTTCACGTAACCTTGAGGTTGAAAATCGCTTGCTACGGTAACCCTTTCGTCGTGACTTTGAACCGAAATTCCACAGACGCCACCGAGAAGTCACGAGAGCTCCCGAAGGTTGCCGGACTCGCTCGAAGTTGCGTGTTTGAGCACGAGTCTTAAAGCGATTTGATTGGTCGATGTTTTGGAGGGAGTCACAGGAGGGGGCCCTCTGTGATGGGTACGGGGGAGTGTATGAGATACGCAGAATGTCAGCGCTTCCACACAAGCTCTAATTTCGCCGATGAGGCGGTAATTGCGCCAACTGCGAGCATGAAAATTTATATTTAACATTAGTATCAACTAATTCTTTAAATTTATTAAATCGTCTGGTCATTGCCGAATCCAGAGAAGACCACAGGCCTCGTCACTGATTATCATAAACTTGATTCATTCCTCAAATACCTCCAGGCCATACTTATCTCCACAAATATTGTTTTTTCAACATACCTTCCTTTTCTCAGTAAAATAGTTTTCGAAATTGAACCATGTCTTGCTGTATTTGAACTCATTTATTTGTACCTTGCAACTCCTGATATGCGAATGCGCCCCCACGCTCTGGTTTTTTGCTTATTTCCGTCTAATTTGCATTTGATTTACATCTTAAATTAAAGGGACATAACAATACGCATACAGTTTTGTCAAAAATACACAAATCTCTGAGTAAAAAATATGTCAAATACGGAATAGATGACGGGAGACGATGCAAAATTCAAATTGGTTGTGTGAACTACGAGTGTTATTACATCCTAAATACGTCCACACAGTGTATGAAATGATTTAGTACAAATATTGTGTCTGGTGACGCAAGATCGTGTTGGCTTGGGAGTAACACGCGTGAAATGTGTAGCAGGGAGATTAAACGTCTCAGGGTTCAACTCCGCAATCCAAATGTTGTGCCAGCGCTCGGGGCGGAATCGTGAGGGTCTCGAAACCCCTCCGCGCACGTGTACACAACGAAGGGTTTAGGTTGGCATAATGTAGGTGTAGCACGCTTATGTCTTCTGGATGTGCTGTGCGTACGCCGGCGTGTACCTTCTGGGTGGATATGTTTGCCGAGAGGCTCAAGCGTTTTCGCGAAACCCTGGAAGTCCTACCCCTTCCTCCCACTGTATGTCTCTTCTCTGCTTCCATCTTAAATATCATAGCTCGAACGTGGGAGTATTTAGAACAATTCAATCAATTTTGAAAGTAATTACGCCATTGTTGGTTTGCGTGTCCTTACAAACTGTCTTTATTATTGTCAATATTGGGAATTCTTTAAGACTCTTCTTGATGGAGCTAATTGTATAACGCACCATGCCATGATAGCGCAACATGTGATTATGCAGGGTATATGGTGTTAGGTAGATCGATAGATGGATTAGGTAGACAGGTAATCATGCCTGGTATTTATATAGGCCACACCGAGTAGGACTGATGGTGCAACGAATATCAGTGAGGGATATTTCAGATCAGGTATGATAGAAGGTAAGTGCCTGTAGACTTGTGCGACTTGAGCTAGGGAGGTGTGCAGCCTCGAAACGAGGGTGAGGTGCTCGTAGGAGAGCAAGCAAACTAGCACCAACAAACGGGTCCCACAGTGCCACGAATGCAGTGATTCTATGGATCCAGGGCGACATAGATGAGAATGAACGGCCTCTCACTCACAGGTTCCCGTAACAGTTGGTCCAGGCTTGTTTCAGTGAGAGGTCGAAAAGTGCCTTTTTCTTTATCAGGCTAGCAACCATTCTACCCTGAATGAGGCGATACTTTCTTTGCCTTTACTGTAAACTGGCGCCACGGGCGGTGGCAGCCCCAGACTACAGATGCAGCACCAGCAGTATTGAAGCTGTGCGCTCAACATCTTTGCTTACTCCGACGAGTCCACAAACTCTAGCGTTTGGTCACGACCAATTCTGGCGATGCATCCATAGTCTCCCTTCCTCAGTCCTCCATAATGATTGGACTCCGCTTCGGCAGTTGCAGAGCCACTTTCTCTGTGACGGGCCTGCGACCGGTCTGGCCTCTGGTGTTTGAGGCGTCCAGGCAACTGGTTAGCCTCAATCGCAAAATTGGTACCACAGGCAGGGGGATTCCCAGGCACCAGATGCACCGCTTCGGCAAAGCGTCGCCTTCCTGCCCCCCGATAGCGGTTGGCTTCATGGTGGCAGTGGTTGACTACCCACGCTGGAAGGCTATGTCTGAAGCCTGGTGGGTAGGCACTCTCGTGGTAGATTCGTCTCCCAAGATAGTGCCGGCATCTGAGTTATGTGGCTTCCAATAACTCGGGTACCAACCCACTCAGTTGGTAGGGCGAGCTAGAACGCACAGCTTTATCCTGTAGTGCACTATGCAAACAGGTACTCGCGCCACTCAGGCACGGGGCCCCTGACTGTGGGTGTAACAGTCTCCCACGGCAATTGGCCAGGGATTTTGCTCCTTGCTTGCAAGGGGGGATGGAGGACGTAAGCACGGTGTGCTGGGACAATCCCTTTAAATCAACCTTGGGATTTACGAATCCCAGGGGAAAACGTATTCTAACGGTCCACAAACTCGAGTATCAGCCTGCTCAGCTGGGATCCGGCAAGAACTTTGGGTTAATCTAGCGCTTTACAAATCGACCGGACGAGGATAATCTAGTAGGTATCAGGAAGTTTTGAGTGTGAACCTGAGGGAAGCCCCAGGACCCCCTGAACTCAACTTTCAATTCTCTGGAAGGATAGGTATTGGATTATTGACCCTTCCAATACTTCTTTATTACCAAATCTCGTTGAAATTAGGTTGTTGAGGTTCTTGGGGGAATCAATCACAGCCCAAATCAATATTATTTATATACTTATAGCATAGTAGTTAATTTATGGAATTTAATGAAAAAACAGCACTTCCGTTCTGAACCTTCTTCCAAGTATTCATAACATTTAAAGATATTGCTATGATTTTCGAAAAAAAAAGCATTTCTAAATATAAGTTTCGCAAATGTTTTCCCATGTATTTCCTTCTTAAACCCCTCGAGAAAATTTCATTATTGAAAAATATGAGGGCGTGCAGTTATCATGTATTTCCTTCCGTTCGATATTGCACCTCGAAATGCTTCATTGCCCACCAATTCGAAGATCACTCTTGAAAGTTTTAGTTTAAAGGACGTTAGCTTCTAGGACTTCAAGTGTTCTTCAATATCTGATATTATTGATCAAAAATTTGTTTGATTTCCGAAAAAATCGTATGAAAGTTGCAAGCAAATGCACAACAATTAGTGCTCTCAGCTGTTAGAGGAAGATGGTAGCAGCTTATAATCAGTTGCAGTTGATAAAGTTTTCCACTTAATCCACTATTACTGTTTCATTGGTTGAATATAGCTGAATTTCTTAAATATTCTTTCTTTAAGCATGATAAACCCTCTGAACTTGATGATGCGCTCAACGAATCTTTTCGTTAACGCGATTTGTGGAACTGTACTGTGATTTTGAGTTCTCAGACGTAGAAAGTCGGCATTTGAGCTCTCGGAAAAGTTGCAGACTGACTTTGTCAAGAGGACAAACCTTACTGTTTCGTTGTGGATTAGAACTCTCTCAATACATGGTACGGTTAAAGTTCAAATTAATTGTGTTTCCCCGACGTTTCTAGAATGACTTCATTGAAAAATGCCGGGCATCAATCTTAGCTTTGAAGGTAGCTTCCCTTGTTTCCGTCGTTTTAGTTTTGATGCTACGAAGCGACGGACTTTGTTTAGCATAAAACGGCCCAATCTTAATGCAAACGTGGCCACGCGGAATTGAATCCTTGATATCAACGTTACTGTCGGGACACGGAGGGCCATAATGCAATAAACCCGGATCCAGTGTCCTCATACAAAAGCTGGGCTAGTGGGAGTTTATCCCTGAAATCCTGGGGGTTTCTCTCAAGACCTAAATCCCTCCGCTTTGTGGGGACCAACCGTTTTGGCGTCGGATATGAGGACAGTTCTTTGAGCGGATCTTCTTAGAGAGCTTTTTGTTTTATAGTTCACCTTCCGGCGCAATTGCTTTACAACCGAATCCTATTGTTTCCAAGGTAAAAGTTTCATCCTTGCAACGTGGACAAACGAGCGAATGTTATATAGAGAATCAAATTTACTTACCTCGCAATAGTTCATTTTCTAAAATAGGCCTTTGTAAGATGGCCCCCTTCATAGTTTGTCATTTTACGTTTCAATGTTCGTGGATTTCAAATCTGCAATGAAACAGGCCTTGGACTTGTTGTAAAAACCGCTAGAAATTATTACACAAAGGATTATGATTTCTGTATTAGATACTTAACCGTCCATGGCGGATCACTGGACTACCAGAAATGAACAGTACATCTAAAACATTTCGCTTCTGTGATGAATATGGTTAGTTGGCCCCTTCCCGATTTTAGAATCCGACGCCTTCGGAGATGAATCAGACGTTTCCAAGCGTCTGGTTCATCCTCTGAGCGTGGCGGAGCATTATCAATGCATCCAGCTCATTGGAAGGGGCAACTATACCATTTCATCACCTCACACTTCCTAGGTACATTCGGAAAACACCAAAGAAATCCAGCTGAAATTTAGGAAGATGAAATAAATGTAGCCTTGCCTTAAATTATTAAACCCCTTCGCTTCCATGAATTCTAATTGTATTTGAGATGGTACAAAAGAGATATTTCAGCACATAGATTGATTAGGGAACAACCTTCAGCTGAACAGTGTGTCTTACGCTGTAATTGACTTCTAGAATGACTTCGTTCTAAATATAACACTGTGAACATCAAACTTTACTGGTCCATTTGTGCAAAACAAAAGCTGATATCGGAATATCTACAATGGTGTTATATTACTGTATATCGGCTACTGTATATTAGTGAAGAACGACTTTACCATGATTTTAATGATAGGTATATGGGAATATTGTTTCTTTGTGAGGAATTGATGTAGCTTAGAGTTTGGAGCCAATTGATATCAAAACATTTATTGATCATTATATGGGGTGGAGTGTTGGATTAATTTGGTTTGTGAAATGTATAAAGTGTTATGCCAAAAGCTCAAATTTGTATGCCAAAAGTTGAAATTGAGTCGCCAAAAGTTAAAATTGAGATGCCAAAAATATTAAAATTGGTTTTTGCCAAAGGTTCAAATTAATTTTCCAAAATTTTCAATTTGATGATATGCCAAAAATTCAAATTGATTTTGCCTAACTAATCTGATTTTTTTCCTAACTATGGGTGTGTGCGTGTGTGATTTCTTTCTTCTGGTAGCCAAATTGCTGCTCCGTCTTCTAATCCAAGTCCTCGTACGTGTTTCCTCGGGCCCCTTAGCCTCATCGAAACTGCTCGATGAACTGAGAATTGAGTTTTCACTCGCGCCCACATCATCACCTGGGAGTAGGATTTCGACCACTTGTTGGCGAGGCGTAAGGAAACGTCGTGAGGAGGGCTTCATATTCTTTATGTGATGCGCCATCGCATGAAATGACGAGTGGTGTGAAAGACCCTCTCAGGTCTTCAGCGACTCTGTCGTATTTTGCGTGTTTGGCTTGGGCTGCATGCCGGGAGATGGTAGGCCAGTCCGTGGAGGAGTAAGAGACTGCGTCAGCGTTTATACCGCGGGTATCGAAAAACGCAGGTCTCCCACGGTCCCACACGCCATGGACCTTCATGTCCGCTACCAAGCCGGGGCTGCCATCAGCACTGTCACGTAAAACTGGCTCTGTGACCACGCCGTTCCATGCAAGGCTCGCTATTTTTGCACATTCATCTCGGACGAGGTCATGTCCCTGTTTGATCAGGCCTCCCTTCATACAGTTAAGGGCGTGATTCATGTCCATGGGACTCCCGCATCCATCGCACCACACTGTCAACCCTTGCTGTTCGGTTACCGAAATTAAATGACTAATTAATACTAAAATTACTTCAACATTCCAGGAGCATCCTGCGCAAACATTTAACGAATACATAATAAAATATTAATGAATTGATTGGTTTCAGTCTATTTGATATAATTAAAAATCCTACTAATTTGTTTAAACTTTCTGCGCTAACAGAATTGTGATAGAAGCAAGAATACGGATTTAGGGAGTCAACAGTACTTCTGACTTTTGACTTCAACAGTGAAAGCTCTTGTGATTGGAGCACACTTGGCTTTAGATGTATTTGTATTGCACCTGTATGAACCAGGACAAAAACTTGAACTCGTACTTGTCTGCTTCGTATACAAGTCAAAGGCGATCGCAAGTACTTTCGCTTGTAGCTATACTCGAATTGTAATTGCAGGCACATGTAATTGTACTTTCCAATCTGTAGTGCTTCTAGTGTCTTTTGTACTTGGGTGATACCACTCTGGCTGTCGATTCTCAAAACGAAGAGTAAACGTGAAATTTGCGATTAATTTTAGCATATTTGGGACAGTTTGAGGCCATGACAAATAAATTTGTCTCTATCGTCCTTAATGTTGTTCATTTCAGTGTTGCTAAGGATCCACGAGCTGCCCTCAAGTGAATGACACGACCGATCGCCCCGTCGTTTGAGTTCGAAACTTTGAAATTCGACTCGGCAGTTCCCGGTGAAACCCGCCGACATCCCTGATGGCGTGCTCATTCTGCTGAGTGATCCGCGGGAAATGATTCCTTGGCAAGTTCCGGCCGTATCGCATCCCTTCAGTCCCCTTCGAGCCCCACCCCGACAACCAGGGAGGGGTTGAGCGATGACTGGGGAAGGGAGGGTGTCCTACCGTCGTAAACTAATTAGCGGAGAGTGATTCTGATGAATCAGCTTGTATGGGGAGTACGGGGAAGGGCGAATGAAAAGCGGGAAGGCCGGAATACTTAATGAGAGCCGCCCGTGAGGCCGTGTAGGTGCGTGGATGAGGGTCTGCTCGGCTGAGGCCTAATCAGCCTAAGGGAGCAGATAAGTCCCCGTATCAGATGCTAGCGCTTCAAGTGGGCAGCGTTGATGCTACAATGACGCTACAACCTTCCCAGGGTTCCCTTTCACATTCAAGGCTTTAGCAGTCTCGCTGAGTTGCTGAATTCTCCAGCTTGAGTCATACATATGACAGGAGGAGCAAAGATTAACTAAAGGAAATAGAGTTGAATTATTCGATTAAGACAAACGAGAGCTTGGTCATGTATAAAGTCTTCATAATCCTGAAATTCAATACTAATTTGTTTAATAGGGCAAAAGTAGCTTCTTATTTGTTGAATCTTCTTATTTTGTCGAAATTGAGCTTGAGGCAAGTTCAGATGAGCTGGAGCTTATACATTCACAGCTAAGTTGTTAGTCTTATGAGTGCTACAATGGAAAGGAACCTTTCCTTTCACTTTCAAGAGTTCCGCAGTCTCCCTGAGTTGCTTATTTACTTATATTTCGAGCTTTTTCCTTACATATGACAGGGGGAGCGAAGATTTTAACAACTGGAAAAACTTCTAACAAGTTGGGTTTGGCTAGATAACATCATTTGAAATGTTTTGGATCATCTCGAAAGATGAAGGATCTACGAGCATATTCGTGGGACAACCCAACGCCTTGATAAGACTTTCGAGCTAATTCATTTCGGATAGAATAATGGTAGGATTGTATCGAAATCAATACGAGATGGTTAGACTACTACTAAAAATTTGAGCACTGTAAGCTCACCGGAACTTGAGAAAATAATGTTAGTAGATTTCTCTATGCTCATGCGCAGAGTTATTTGATATGTGTGTAATGAAACTATACATAGAGTAATCCATAAACTCCTCCACATCCTTCCAAATCATCAAATTCCATAGAATTACATGAAAACTGGAAAACCTGTAGGAATTTGTTTGTTAAGAGGATTACTTTTTCCCACAAGCGCACAAATATCATCTAAATGTTTTTTCCCGACTACCGTAAAAGTTGCCCTCGGTCGGATCACTAGAACCTGAAAAAATTATGCTTGGTGGACTACACGCATGCGTAGACTGATGTATTGATTTCTGAACAATGAAACTCATAAAGAACTATCATCATTCTTTTCCACACATTACCTGAGAATTTCATAAAAATCGGATACAAAGTGTAGGAATTAGGCATGTTTCAAGGATATCGCTTTGTAGCATGCGCAGTAGCTTTGCTCAGGTGGGCGAGAATCTCCATTTCTTTGGCTAACCATGTATTTCGTTTTGCTGGTATTCACATGTAAACCCATTTCATTAGCTCCTTGCTCGAAAGCTTGGTAGCCTTCTTCTAGGTATTTTACATTTCGTGCTATCACTGCTACATCATCAGCATAGGCCAGGCATTGCAGTACACGATTGAAAATAGTTCCACCGGGGTTCCCAGGTATTTTTCTTATCGCTTTCTCCAGAGCAAGGTTGAACAGAAATGCTGACAGGACTCCCACCGTTTTAGGCCATTTCGGATGGTAAAAGAACTTGAAAGTTGCCCATTGACCTTAACCTTGCATTGCGTGCCAGTAAGCGTCATTTTCACAAGTCGGATAATTTTATTTGGAACATCAAATTCTTCAAGTGTCTCCAGAAGTTTCCCTCTTTTCACAGTGTCGTAGGCTTTCTGGATATCTATGTACAGTTGGTGAACGCACACGTTATATTCGTAGCACTTCTCCATAATTTGTCTTAAAAACCTCTCTAAAGTCTTATCAAAATAGATTTTCGGAAAGTTACGCGATCCCTCCCACTAACCAATACCGTTTATTGTCTCGTCAGTTTAACTTCGTTCGTTTGGTGCCGCTCGCTTCACCTCCTCTTTGCATCATTTAATCGACCAGTACAACCGAATCATTTGTCGCTTTTCGTCCCACCCGTCTCCCCCGAAAAACCCTTTGCATTAGTAACGTCAATCGATCCCGTTGTCAAACTCCGCATCGATCGTCGTCACTAATTCAGTATATATTCTACGGACCGCTGCATGACGATTTTTTTTCGCGGAAAATTAACGGAGGTGTTTGGATTGTTTCGCAGAAAAAAATATGCGGAAAGATGAATAATGACAGGTCAACTACCTTACATCAAACACCGTCTGTGAGATTCTAGAGAAGTATCGACGTGGCTATGCGTGTACAATGAAAAATTAATGATGTTTCCTGCGCTATATCGAACCAGTATGATAGCAGTACCTCTTTCCTGTAGAGTTAGTTACACCGAGGTCAAATACACTATCCTAAAGTAAATGGTAGAATATGACGGTAAAGCAGTGATATCTTATTTAGCGTAGTTCAACCTACTATTCGTTCAGAGGATATTTATTTAGAGAGGGTCATAAATCAATTCTTAGACAACGAAAGAACAACAATTGTATTGTAGTCTAATCTCGATAAGCAGAACTCTTATTAAATCACGAGGGGTTTCTAAAAAACGCTGCAAATTCTTTCACTGGGGTTTATTATTCAATTTCATTCATTTGGCTTGCATTTGTAATTTGAATTTCTACTAAGCTTTGGAGTGTGCGTGTTTCGCAGGTGATAGAGCGATTATTGGATTTCAGGAGGCACACAAATATGATCAACTGATCAATCAAAATAGGTATTTTGGTTGAGAACCGATTTACGTGCTCTATGCATATCTCCTGAAATTCAATAATCGCTCTATCACCTGTGAAACACGCACACTCCAAAGCTTGGTAGAAATTCAAATTATGAGTGCAAGCCAAATGAATGGAATTGAATAATAAACCCCAGTGAAAGAATTTGCCGCGTAAGATCATGCCATACTCCGGGAGTGGTTTGGCTACAGACCTGGGGAGGGGCTCATTTAATTCCTCATGGAAAGTTCTTCAAATAAGTCCATATTTAGGCCGCCTTGGTTTTTTTTGAGGTTTTTAGGGATTTTACAAAACTTTAACAACCCTTAAGTGGCACTTTAAATTAAGGAGAGAGCTGGCTAAAGAATTGTGGCGTTGTTGGACCCTGAAAATTTCAGATTTTTTGCTCCAGCCGTTTTGGAAAAAACGTTTGTACGGCGGACGGACG
This sequence comes from Creontiades dilutus, assembly GCA_031894815.1. Lineage (NCBI taxonomy): Eukaryota > Metazoa > Arthropoda > Insecta > Hemiptera > Miridae > Creontiades > Creontiades dilutus. Next base: position 2,856,324 of record JAVIWC010005620.1, read on the forward strand.
GGAAAATTTTTATTGCAGATTGGATTCTACACCCTTTGAAACGTAAACCATGGAATTTTCAGGGGGGGTTAGACATTTTTTTTCAAGAGCGATTACAATGGTTTATTATTGAATAATAAACCAAAAGGGGTAAAATTTTATGTAAAATCCTATTTGTCGATAAACAATGTGTTTCCATTGAAAAATAATAATTTGGTGATTTCCTGGATTTTCGACCACTTGGTCTGTTACCCCTTGTAAACTTTAAATGTATGATAAATAATTTGTGTACTTACAATGTGATTAATTTGCTATAAAACGTATTTTGAATGTATTGTTATTAGTTAGGCGTTACAGGAGCGTTTAATATGTCAACCTGTCAATAATGTAATTATGTAATGTAATTTTTACCGTTCAGGGTTGATCGAAATCATGTTGTGATGCGGTTGCAGGTGAAGGGTGGGGGGGGGTGTTACTTGACAGCACACAATGTTGACAAGTTCGTACACGCTGTTGATTCGTTTCATATCGCAAACCGTTGCTATGGAAATTTGCAAGTTTCACACGAGTTTTACAGATCGTTTTTACCACTAACGTATTGAAAATTGAACGCCCATCTCCTGGAAATTAAAAATTAGGAAAAGAGGCTTTGGGCTCAACAACAATCACCCCTTTGTGGTAAAAATTGAATATGCCTCACGATAACGATTAAAACCCGTACAAAAGACGAAAAGTTCCATCGCAAGGCCATTCAACTAGACAGGGACATTTTGTCGTAGATGACAGCGGTCGCCACGTTGCCATTACTCCCTCGTTACTACCACAACGCGAGTTTTTCGATGGACGTTGATTCTATTATTCATGGATATCTACCGTTTGCGTGCCTCTGACCATTTTCTAACGCGTGCAGATGGCCAGGGTTTCGATTGATCCAGTCAGTGTGAGCTATTGAGAGTCACTCGGACTACAGCAGTCCAAAAAAACTCCGAGTAACGCGACCTCGAGACAAAAGTAATGGTTAGCCATTACTGCTATTTCATTGAACACCAAAACCATTTCCATTTTCACGGGAGTATCGTTATGTAGCCATTGCTTTAAATGTCTCATAAAACAGGGGTGCCCCCCCCCCCCCATGACGCAGCCCCCCCCCTCCCTAGCTTCTTGAACCCCCCAAATTTAAAAAGTACTGGTAAGCACCCCTTATTTTATCCAAAATTAAAAGAATAGGTATGGAAAAAATTCAAACCCAGTCAACAATATTGTCTATCTAGACAAACGTGTATATTTTTTGAGGTTCTTTACCTAGGATGTAGTTTATTTTTGAATGTCGTCACGCTAAACTCTGTTTCAAGCAACTTTACCCCCCAAAAATTTTTTTGGACCCCCCCCCCCCCAAGAATTTCAATGGCGCAGTTCTGTGGGCACCCCTGCATATAATCATTCGAGAAGTGGATTTACAGGAAGAGCACCTACATGGGTTTATTATTTTCTGAATAATGTTTGATATCTTTGTAAACAAGGTGGACGCGGATAAGTGACGATAAATATTTTTCTGTAAACCTGCATAAAAAATGTAGTAAAGCCCCGCCAACCGCACTTTTATATCTCAACCCGTTCTCTAGATATAATTTTTTAAAGGTTTATTTTTCCCAGAAAACCACGTTCTTCGACCTAAAAACCCACGTTTCTCCTCTCTAAAACAACTTATTTCTGCTTTTGACTAAATTTTCGGATTCAGCTTAAAATTTCCTTTACGACCAATGTACATTCATAATCATAAACGAACCCCTACGGACCGCAATTGCAGTTCAAACATTGAAAATTTTAAAAAAAATGCTAGTTTCTGAATTACTTTCATTTTTACTGCACTTCCAAAAAACGTGCTGGAACTTGTCAAACCTCAGAAAAACTTGTAAATTTAATCAGCTTTCCAATGGTATGGTTAACTTTGCGATTCCGCTTCGATCTGATGGAGAAATTCCAGGTTGAAGGCGGAAAAACGTTAGGCACCCTCCAGTCCCATCGCAAAAACCTTTTCAAGGTTAATACATCTATTAACAACTGACACAACAGTAACACCAACTCTTCCTGAATTTAGTGTTTGTTAAATAGCTTTTCCTAGTCAGATTCGGAAACTTCCAAACCAATTTCAGAAATTTCTATTTCAAATTTCAGAATTTTCCATTTTGTTTTCAGAAACCGCTCCCACCCGGATATTGATCACATTCTGAAATTAAAATGGAAAATTCTGAAATTGAAATGGAATCCGCATTGATTGGGGGATTGCGAGTAAATAGGGGCAGCAGGGTGATCAGGACAGTTAACAATAAAAGGGCCAGTGGGCGTAACCACGCTCTGCTACCATGTGAGGTGATGGAATGGTATAGTTGCCCCTTCCGAGCAGGTGGATGCATTGTATTAATGCTCCGCCACGCTCAGAGGATGATTCAGACGCTTGCAGGCGTCCGACTCATCTCCCAATTCAGCAGATTCTAAAATCGGGAAGGGGCCAACTAACCATATCCATCACAAGTCTGAAATTGAATTGGAAAATTCTGAAATTGCTTTGGAAATTTCCGAATCTGACTTGGAAAAGCTATATCAATGAGAAATATGGTATATTGGTGGTTCCTCTTTGTGTGAAGAGGGTGGTCGGGTATGTTGGGCAGGATGTGATGAATGGTGGAAGCAACACGAGGGCATGTACCGGTTGTAGATAGCAAGCTGTGGTTTGGAAGTGAGGGTTCTAATACTCGTAGTATTATATACTAGTAGTATAATAAAACTTGATAACAAGGATGAGGATCAAAAAATTGGCCCATTTCAACTCCAGAATCCCAAATGTAGGTACTCAAATTAAAACCCTAGATCCCCTGAGTAAAACGGAAAAGCTTAGTTTTTCAAATTTCAGTGGTTTTGATCCACATTTTCATGAATATGTTTGGTTTTTGACCAGGACAGGGCTGTTTGAGCGGATAGAATGAGACCTACGACATTGGTCACATGTTGAGGAGGGGGTTCGGCGCCGGGGGCGAAAAGCGGCGTCGGGGGTGGAAAAGACCGGCGTCCGGGGGTGGAGGGTATCAAATGGTTAGATACCCGGTGAGCAACCGGTTTTGGATTTTCAAAATTAAGTGATTTGGAACGTTCAAACTGCAAAAATGTGTCTGCAATCACGAAATGGATTTTCGTGTTTCATTATGTTTACTACGAAGCAATGATAGTAATTCCAAGCGGTTGTTATATAATGTTATTACATGTAAAGTAATTGTGAAAAATGGGGGCCGAAGGTGACAAGGAAATTATTGAGAAGTATGGAAAACTGGTGGGTCCTCATTGTGTAAAGAGGTTGGTCGGGTTGTGGTCAGGGGTGGTCGGACGATGGTGGGGAGGAGAAGAGGGTATTTTGGGGGCCAGGATGGGGACGAGAGGCGGAGGGCTACGAGGGCATGTCAGGGGGGGGATGGCAGGTTGCGGCGAGCGGGGCGGGGGCGGTTGCCATGCGCCGTGTAAGCTGTGGCCCCCTTCACAACAGCCCTCCCACGCTCAGTAGAGTTTCGGAGCTACGACCGCGCGAACTGAGTGTGTTGACGCCGCCGATGCGAGAGTTTCCGTAGTGAGTGCTCCACCACCTCCATCATGCTTGAGCTCAGCGCGTCCAGCGAGACCCCTTCGCCGCCGGACGAGGATGTACGTTTCCATTCGCTTAAAACATATCCGCATACATACAAGTACCACCAAATTTATATATATGTACAGACACACCATATCATACCTTCCTTGTATAAAACTAAAAGTCCCGTAACAAACGTATTACCTTTTTAACATATGTAATAAGAAGAGATTGCAACCATATAAATCAAAATCGCACACACACATACATACATACATACATACATACATATATATACAGTTAGGGAAAAAAAAGAAAATCAGATTAGTTTGGCAAAATCATCAAATTGAAAATTTTGGCAAATTAATTTGAACCCTTGGCACAAATCAATTTTAATATTTTTGACATCTCAATTTAAACTTTCGTCGACTCAATTTCAACTTCTGGTATACCAGCTCGAGCCTTTTGCTTTTGCCATATCAAATTATACTTTTCACAAATCCCAACTAACCCAACATTCCACCCCATATAATGATCAATAAATGTTTTTTCTCTCTCTCAAATCACACACAATATCATTTTTACCTTGTAACGACCTACCATAACCGGTTTTTCGACTTGAAACTCCTGTTGATCCTTCAATAATACAACATGACAAATTATTACTTAATTTCTAATTAAAAACCAACATAAAAATGGTATTTCATCAGAAAATTAAATTGTAAACCTCACGAAGTCACCATTGTATCTTGCAGTCCGAAATCTACAAAATCGTGCGATAAAAAAGATATCATTTACAATGATGGAACATTTTGTCTTTTCCCAGAATCCGTTGAAAAAGGGGCATTTCTAAGGACTTTTTTTTGTTCTTAGAGATACAGACAACAATCATAGCCAAATGATATAACATGTTTCCAAAATAAACCTCATATTACCTTTCTAACATGTATGGTGATGAAATTTCAATCATAAATCAAAATCATCCACCGGTTAAATCGCATGTGATTTTAGTTGTGTGAATGAAGTTTGCCTTCTCACTTGTAAGCATAAACATATATGCAAGTACACAAAAATTAATATATATATTCACACCAAATCATACCCTCCTAATATAACTCTAAAATCTCCCTGTATTAACAAAAAACCTGCTTTCCTCTTTCTAACATCTGTAATGCAACGAAATTCCAACCATATTAATCAAAACCACACACAATATACCTGAACACTTACAATCATTTTCACCTTACAAATAACTAACATTACCGGTTATTCGAACTTGAAACTCCTGTTGATCCTTCAATGATACAACATAACAAATTATTACTTAAATTCTAACGTAAAATTAGAATAAAAAGGAATTTCGTCCCAAAATTTCGTTGCAAACCTTTCGAGCCACGACCGTCTTGATTGTATTCTACAGGCCCAAATCCACAAAATCGCTTAAGATTGATGGTATAATTTACAATGTTCAAAATTTTGGCTTTTCTCAGAATCCGTTGGAGAAGGGAAATCTTAGTTGTGCGAATCAACTTTTCCTTCGCACGTATACACATAAACATATAAAATGTGTAAAAAAAGGGACATTCACGTGCACACCAAATCGTGAAGCGTACGAAATTGTGTGAAAATGACGATATAATGTATAGTGCGTACACATTCTGGATTTGGTCAAAATTCATTGAAAATAGGGCATTTCGATGTAAATTTTTTTGGAAAATATGCAAACCGAATCATACAAAACTGATATATCACTAAAATTTAACCACACTAACAAAAAACCTCGTATTAGCTTTACCAAATTATGTTAACAAATGGAACTTGACCATATACATCAAAATCACACACAATATAACAACCTAAACGCTCAAAAAGTTTAGTTATTTCTACCCAATAATTGCCTACCATTACCTACTGGTTTTTCGAACTTGAAACTCCTGTCGTTTACACCATGACAAAGTGTTGCTGAAATTTTATTCTAATTGAAAATCAGAATGAAAATAGAATTTCAAAATAGAATCATCGCCACACCAAAATTACGTTGAAACTTTTTGAGGGACTCGACTGAATTCTATAGACCCAAATCTGCAAAATCGCGTCAAAATGAGGATATATTGTAAAATTAGCAACTCAAAATTTATTGGAAGAGAGACATTTCGAAGGACATTTTTTTGTAAAATCAGAAATTTGTTACAAATTAAATTGTACCTAAGTACTTAATGGATCTCAGTTGTGTGAATCACCTCCTCCTTCACATATATACAAGTACAACCAAATTAATACACATATTCACACCATATCATACCCTCCTCATATAACAATGGAATTTCCCCACATTATCAATAAACCTCGTATTACCTTTCTAACAAGTGTGTCAATTTGAAATTTTAACCATATAAATCAAAATCACTCACAAATACAACTACCTACACTCATAGTCATTTCAACCTTCCTACTATTTAAATTTGCCAGTTTTTTGAACTTGGAATTCCTGTTGATCCTTCAATATTACACCACAAGAAATTATTACTTAAATTCAAACTAAAAATGAGAATAACCAGGGAATTTCATAGTCATCCCAAAATGTTGTTGAAAACCTTTCGAGGCAAGACTGTCTCTATTGTATTCTACAAAACCAAATACGAAACTGCTTGAAAATGACGATATAATTTGGAATGCTTAAAAATCCGTTTTAAAAAGGACATTTTTTTGAAAAATAAACACATCAAATGTATGTAACATTAGAATTACGCCACACTAGTAAAAACCTCGTATTACCTTCTACCGTGTGTGATAAGATGAAATTTCAATCATTCAAATCAAAATTATCCATTGGGAAATCGACTTGTCGAAGGACGTTTTTCTGACAAATCACCAAAACTGTTGGTGATTCAATTGTGATGGATTGTAGTTGGTGTGAATCAAGTATTTCTTCAAACATATACATCTACACATATATATCTAAGCATATACACACAAAATCATACCCACCTCATGTATCACTAGAATATCCCCACATTACCCACAAAATTCGTATTACCTTTCTAACATACGTAATAACATAAAATTCCAACATGTAGAAAGTTTCTAGGGGATCTTGAGAGTCAGTCAGGTTGATAAAAAACTACAGTTTCATTGCCAACGTTTCGTTCTATTTTTAGAACATCATCAGGGCTTGAAAGTGGTGCTTAGAAGCTAAAAAACATTTTAAAAAACGTAAATATGCGTCCGGACAAAAGTGACAGGACATCTTTGTTATCCTCATGTTTGTGGAGGCGATGTTCGTGCTTCCGTGCATATTCAGTTATGGTTTGATTAACGGTAGCTATCTTCAAATTCCGATGAATATCGTCGTTTCTCATGTACCATGAGGCACCAATTATGCTTCTTACTATTTTATTCTGAGAATTTTGGATTTTTTAACATTTGATTTACTGGCACATCCCCAGAGTTGTATCCCGTAATTCCTGATAGGGCGAAGAATCTATTTACATATGAGCAGTTTGTTATGAAGCGAGAGCTGGGAATTTCTTCCCCACAACCAATACATCTTTCTGAATTTGATTTTGAGCTCTTCTTTCTTTTTCTTAATATGGCTATTCCAGTTGAGTCGAGAGTCATACCCAAGTATGTAACTGCATCCCCATACGGTATTACATTTCAATTGATCTCAACGTTCAAAGGTGTAACTTTTCGGTTTGTGAAATTGATGTGAATCGATTTAGATTCGTTCAATTTTATCCTCCACTTCTTCGTCCAATTAGAGACTTTGTCAGCAGACATCTGAAGCTTTCATCTGCAAAAGTGGTATCTTCATGTTGGGGTGAGTCACGTGTAAACAAGGGTACAGTACTGGCCCTAGGACACTCCCTTGTGGCACCCCTGCTTTGATGGGCTTCAAACTTGAATATTGGTCGTCTTGCTTCCGATGCAAGACCAAATGCCAAAATGCCTGTTTTCAAAGGATTTTAAAATCATGTACTCGTAGTACTGTCTTGGGAGATCTCTGTGCAATTTGTACTCCAATCCCTCGTGCCAAACCTCATCAAAGGCCTGAGCTACATCCAAAAATATACTTGCACAGATTTGTTTACCTTCTAAGGCCTTTTCTACTATGTTGGTTACTCGATGGACTTGATCTATCGTAGAGTGTTGCTGCCTGAAACCAAACTGGTGGTCTGGGATAAGATTTCCATTTATTATTATTGGTTTGCACACCCCAAAACTGTGTAATTTTTTTTATTTATCCAGAGAAGCTAATTCGGATCGAGCCGTTCAAGAAGCAATTTTTCGAATAGTTTGGTAGGAGTATGAGTGGGAGGGTGGATAATTTATAATTATTATAAACTTTTAGGAAATGTAATTAGCTCTAGGGCCTTACAGACTTTGTTAACAATTTTATTTTTGTCAATTTTTAAATCTTACTTCAGTAGAAAGTTAGGAACTTGAGATGATTGGGCTATCACTCGTTGAAGGTTGAACAGGCCCTAACGACTATTTTAAACCTCCCGAGACAAAAATGTTGTATTCGAGAATGCTTGTGTTTCAACATCAAGGTTATGGCTGCGACCGTGTCATGGCGCGGGGTGTGGTGCGGGAAAAGTGCCATGGAGTTACTTGAGCTGGGCATCTCATCAGGAGTACTCCGTGGTATCTCCACCCGCGTCATCCGGGGCTCTTACCTGAACTGGTGGTCTTTTTATAGGGGCACTTCCTTTCATCCCTCTCTTCCTCCTCCATCATCCTCAACTTCACATATCTCAAGGGCCGGAGTAAATCCCGGGTAAACCTGGGCGTCCTCCCCACTTTTTTTTATTAGTTTTTTCGTTTTTTATATTTTAATGGCGTGCCCCCTCCGTCTTTGAGGGGAGATTAAAAAAAAAAAAATTGTCCTTGTACTTAGCTGATTTCTGCAAGTTATCAACAGACAACTGTCTTATTTCGTTTCGACCATAACCGCTCATCAATTTTTGGGTTACGGCCCTGGTTTTTTCGGTTTCTGCCGAAGGTGCGTCCGGACCCAAACCATACACGTAGCAAACCCCGATCCCTCGCCGGCGTTTCATCTTGATAGCCTATCGATTTGTGCGTGCGACCGGCACATACAGCTAATGGAAACCCGTTTCCGCGAACAAACATCCGGAATCACTCGGCGAGCAATATTCTCCGACAACATAATAAATAGTGTATTAAACGTCTTGATTGGTTGGGTCATCGCTGTAGGCTGTGACCGGCTCCCCCTCTAATTGGAAGAGGGAATTTCGATGAGGCCTTCAATAATTTAGATTACTGGAGGAGCGTTGATGATTGGGTCTGTATATCCATATCCTCTCTTACAATTTCCCCCATACCTCACTCACATTTCCCCTTTATTCCCCAGTTTAATGAAAAAAAAAAATCCAATTTTCCCTTTCAATAAAGCGTCATCCCTACAGGGTGCAGGGGGCAGTGTAGTTGTCTCCACAAACGAACTATATGACATTTTCGGTTAATAAAGTGGCATCGGTAGAATCAAAAATTGGAATACACATGCAAACCATCACAAATAAAATGTTAAAATGCATGAAGTTGAAAGCAATATACTTCGGAGTTCCACCAGGGTCCGTTCTGGATCCCACGCTGTTTCTCCTTCATGAAAATTACTTATTGTCCCTCAAAATCATACGTGAACCTATTTCTGATGATGTATTGACAGTCATAAGGACGATTTCAAGGCGTTGAGACCATTCCAACATCGTGGAGAAGGAAGCAAAATTTTTTGAAAAAAAAAAACTTCACAATTCATGAGGTTTATGCGGTTTACAGAAGATCATCTATAAATTCGCCCAATTCCTGGATATTTTATCAAAATCAAAATTAATCAAACGTAATTTCATCACAATCAGTCATGGTGTTTCATCTGTGTCAGCCAAATGTGATTTTTCCTCTTGTGATTTTTATCATATTTTTTGTTTTTAATTTAATTCCCCCTAAAATTAGAACGAAATCGGACATTGTAGGTCATAAGAATTGTAAGAAAAATGTATTCATTCGTACAGGCATTAATCCGACAACAATGAAATTTATAGTGGACCATATGGAGGTAACCCGCGTTATTCTTGTACAATTCATCAAGATAGAATCAAAACATAGTTCAGTTTCGGGTGTGACAGAGAAGCAAAGAAAATAGGCGAAATTTATCTCCTAGGATTTGAAATTCCAAAAGCGAGTGGGGTTTTTGATTCTAAAGGATACTTTTCTTTGGGCAAACACAAAATGAGTACCAAAATCAACTTGAAAAACGCCGCAAATTCTTTCACTGGGGTTTATTATTCAATGATTCATAAATTGAATTTCTAGTAAGCTTTGGAGTGTGCGTGTTTCACAGGATAGAGCGATTATTGAATTTCAGGAGGCACACAAATATGATCAACTGATCAATCCAAATAGGTATTTTGGTTGAGAACAGATTTACGTGCTCCATGCATATCTCCTGAAATTCAATAATCGCTCTATCCTGTGAAACACGCACACTCCAAAGCTTAGTAGAAATTCAAATCATGAACGCAAGCCAATTGAATAATAAACCCCAGTGAAAGAATTTGCAGCGTTTTTATCATATTTTTTGTTTTTAATTTAATTCCCCCTAAAATTAGAACGAGATCGGACATTGTAGGTCATAAGAATTGTAAGAAAAATTTATTCATTCGTACAGGCATTAATCCGACAACAATGAAATTTATAGTGGACCATTATGGAGGTAACCCGCATTATTCTTGTACAATTCTTCAAGATCGAATCAAAACATGGTGCAGTTTCGGATGTGACAGAGAAGCAAAGAAAATAGGCGAAATTTATCTCCTAGGATTTGAAATTCCAAAAGCGAGTGGGATTTTGATTCTAAAGGATACTTTTCTTTAGGTAAAAACAAAATGAGTACCAAAATCAAATTGAAAATAAGCTTCACATTGTTCAAAAACTAATTCTATAGTTCCGCTGTGGGAGCATTGTTAATTATTGAAAATGTTAAAATAGCGTGAAGCCTCAGATAACATTTTCTTGGCAATTTTGTTTCAATTCAGGGCGGTTTACGTTTAATTAGCCGGTAAAGCTCTCTAATTTTAATGAGTTGATTGAAAAACAAAACTGATAGCGTTGTTTCACTATCTAAATGAGGTTTAAAAAATAAGTCGACCGCATCAACCGATAACCGGAAAACGAGTAGTAAATGATAACGAATGACTTCGAGTAAAAGGATTTTCAAGTTTCACCCAAGTTATAGTTCTCTTTAAACCAGAATTCTGTAGAATTGTACAATTCACTTGATGGATATGTTTGCTTAAGGGAATTCTTTCGAAGGAATTGAAGTTATTGCGTGGTTGTCATGTTAGTTATTAACAAATCTGAACACTTAGAGTGAACATCCGAGGGAAGTTAAGACGATAGATGCTAAATTTTCAGGACGTGACTTTGTATACTCTTACACCTACGCCATGAACTCAGTTATCTACCGAAAATACAACTTGTTTAACGACCCGTTGTAATTTTTGGGTTTAAAAAAGCGTTAGAGCGTAGATTCCAAATTCGTTCATCTTCTGTAGCTTTTCTCTTAAACAATTGGACCAAAGTTTATGAATTTGGGTGTACGTAATGGGTTGGGTGTCCGTGACGTTATCATCACTTTCTATCAATCCTCAAGGTTGGCAATGAAGGGCTGAAATATTTAAATAATATGAGATTTCGAAAACTTTGAAAATAACTATAGCATTTTTCTGCTTGATATTGATATGGATCACTCCAACGAACACACCCGGATTTTAAAATGTCCATCCATTATTTCACTCTAAACGCTCCAAGTTCGGCTAAAAAAAGTCAACACGCATGTGAATGTCATTCATTGTATGTATGCGTGAACAGTTACTGATTTTAAAATCATCTAAAATGAACCACGCCGAGTTTAACAGCTGGTATAGTTGCCATAGAATCATCTCTTCTATAAATCGCGGTTTAAAAAATCATTTATTGACTTTAGAATTTTATGAGCCATACCATATTTTACATTTTATGTGCACGTCTTTGTATTAATAAAATACGCTTCATTATTACAGTTATGTATTAGCGGAATTTCAAATGTAAGGTATAACAGACTGCACAGATATTCATATAAAATTTTAAACATTCCGAATCCCTTTTGTGCTTTTCTATACTCACTCTGCCATTTTGCCCATCAGAATTTCCTAATAATTGGATGAAAGCCCTAGTAAATCCACTTTTATCTAGAAAATCTGGTTGTTTTCTTTTCATATTACTATAACGTTTGTCATCTCATATCATGGAATACTGAGGTGTCGGTAAGTGTTATATCCTAACTCATTAATGTTTAGTTAGTGGGTGGTTATTATAGATCAGTGATGAAAACCGCCGGACTAACTATAACAGAAATAACAAACCCTTGTGAAATAATTTTGTGTGGTTTTAAAAACACCATCAACCGCATTTTCGTAGTACTTTGTGGATACCCAAGTACCAAGGTCCTCTATCGACGATTAAAAACCAAATTTGATGTACATTTTCTTTAAAGTGTCACAAGATTTTAGCTTTTTTGAGGTCACATTCCTTGCTTTTGTCGGTTCAACTCGTTTCTGGTCAATTAAATTTGCCACCACTTTTTTGCCTGAGTATCGTTTTGAAAAAGGTCTCCTTACTTTCCTATTGGATACTTGCATCATGACAGTAAAGAAAAAAGAACTTCTTAGGAAATTGGGAGTCTTTTTCACATTTCTCATCATTTTCTTCGTCAGTTTCATCTTTAAGGTCCGTAAATTTGGACGTTGCGGGGGAGCTCAAAGTGGCCCATAACCTGTTGGGAAGGCTCGGTTCGCCCGTTCCGTTCATTACGTCACGTCGCTGAGTAACGAGTATTACGGAGTAACAGCTCCGGTCAAAGCCGTTCTGCGGCATTTTCGGCCTTCTGGGGGCCTCTCCTCCACCCCTGTGCGATCGAAATGCCTGAATTATTAACGCTCTCCTTCCGCGTAAAGGGGGAGCGAACTACGAGAATAAAAAAAAAAACGGTCAACTTCGCTACTCTTACGTGGCGCTTCGGTTTTTTTTTCTTCAAAAAGGTTTAGCCGTTCGGATCTGGTGAGCAGACTGAGAATAGTGTAATCTACGGGTTACGTGTTCGGGTCAGAATCCGGCTATTGTGTCAATGGGTCACTTACACTGAAACTGAGCGAAAATCTGAAGAACTTTAAGGGCTGGTTTCACTAACCACCATAGTTAAAGTAGATCATTGTTTCACGGAAACAGGGATTTGAACGTTGATTTAAAACAAGCGGATTTCACCAATGTAATCAATGGGTACACTATTATCAGTAATCATCGATTTACGGCGTATCCATGAAAAGTCGATTTAAAGTTTGATTTATCGTTGATTTACGCTGTACCAAAGAGGACAGCTGCCTGTTTGTTATAACGGAATGACAGCGACAAGTAAACAACAGCAACTGATAACAAGGTGATAGTAATACCGTAACCGACAACCGTTTCTATGTTCGTTCTATTCTCGTTATTTGTTCGATTACTTCTTGCTTCATTTTACTACTTGTCTTAGGCTAGACGTCCACTGGACGCGATTTCGAGCGTAGGGAGGCGATATTTGGCGTGAACAGTTCGCCTGATTTCAAACAGCGGGGTTTAAATGGGATCCCGTCCACTGCGAGCGTTAGTTTCGCGCGAGTTTGGGCGAACTAACGAAGGCGAAAAATTTCAATCTAGTTTGAATTCAGACGGGCTTGAATATTCGGCATGAGTGTTGAAAAATTAATTGTTCTGGTGCAGGAGAGACCCGCAATATGGGACCAAAAGCTGCCCAATTACCATATGCCCATTCTCCACACTGTCTCCTCTGCAAAAAAAGGTCTTTCACCCAATCTTCTCATACGCCAATTCTTCTTCCTCGTCTTCTTCCCACCATATTCGGAGACTCCAATGCATACAGTTGCATTAAACGCTCTGCAAGTGGCATTGTTCACCTCAGCAACACAATAAAAATCCGAAACAATCCCGAAAATGAACTGAAGCGTTTTTAGCCAGAGTTCGCGTATAGTGGATGGGCTTCCTTCGCACGAAGCTGGGAACTGACGAACGAGTGCGTATTCGCGCGAAATCGCGTTCAGTGGACGTCCAGCCTTACATTACTCCTTGTTTTCTGTTTTCGTTAATGGTATTGTTTACGTTCGTAGTTTCGTTGAACCGAAATTTTAGTATTCGAAAAAGACAAATACTATTGCGTGTTGTGTAGTAAAGAATATTCTGTCTTGTGTAAGTCTTCTGGGATTACGCTATAAGCAAACTGATCTTTGAGGTAACTTATTTACCTATACGCATCTATTTTCGATATAGTCACTTTCTACATTGTTTTGCATCAAAACTAATGGGAATTTTTATGTCCATGTGGATTTTCATGGAAAATTTTATAATTCTCGAAATCAATATCGTCAAGCTGAAATCCAAATAGTAAAACCTACATCATTCACGTCAAACTCAATTACCTAATCAAGACTAAATGGCTCATTTTTTAGCACACATTAGACAAAAAAAAGAAGAAAAACTCATTTTTTAGGAAAACACTAACAATACATAACCAACGAAAAACAATAACTCAAAATTGCAGAAATGCGTCAATGAACAGTAACGCAGCAAAACAGAATTTTGGGATGCTAAAAAATATGGCGAAAAGAAACGGTTTTAATCGTTGTTTAGGACCACCCAAACCTAACCACCCAAATTCGATCGGTTAGTTCTGATAGCTATCAGTCAATTTATCGCGTTTGATCGTTGATTTATCCGACCCCGAGTTGTTGAAACTGAACATCGTTGATTAACAGATAGGATCTCCGGTTCGCTGAGTAAACGTAGTGTTAAGTGCGAATAGAGAAAGATATACCTACTCCGAAGTGAGACAACCATTTAGCAATGCATGCCTTATAAGTAGGTTCCTATGTTTGGTTTGTAAAAGATTTTCATGGTGACAGCCAATAAATCGTGATTTTACTAAATAAACCCCTTCATTATAACTCATTATGAATGAGCTAAGGCCATTAGGGCAACTTGGTATTGGAACTATGAAGAATAAATCATCAATCCAATTAAAAATCAGTTCTATATGAAGTTGAGCAGATGAGTTGAGTTCTAAATCTTTCAATTCCACATCGATTGAACACCCAAATTTTGCAGTTATACTCAAAAATGAGGAAGTTACTGCGACAGCAATTATATTTTTGCTCAAAAACGCATAAAAAGGATATTATTCCTGTTAAAAGACATTTAAAACTTCGTAACTCCTCTTTTTTTTATCATAAATTCTGGAATTGTGGTGGCCTGTGGAAGCAGAGTTGTGTGCTCTTCAAGTTTATTGTGTGACTCAAATCTTATCGTGTTATTTTGAACGTAATTTACGAATAGCTCATATAATAGTTTTTTCCACCTAGAATCTCATTTTGCTCTCTTTGCGACGGATTCAAAAATCGCGAAGAGGAACTGACCACGTTCATCACAACATGAATTTTGATCCGGAACTGCGCGAATATTTTGCAAAAACCCTCAACAAAATCAGTCGAGCCGAACTTACGATTCAATTCTCTCCTTTATCAAGGAGGATTCCTAGAACTGAAGCAAAAGCTCTGAAAAGAACACTCTTGATAATTGTTTAATATTTAATATTAATATGACTAATTAAAACTTTCGCTACATTCATTAGCGACGGGGCAAAGAAAAAACTGACGTAAATAATTGAGAGAGATTGGCTGGATGGGACTTCACTGCGAGAGGGCGAAAGAAGATGGAAACCGAACAATTATCTAATGGAAAATAAACAGACTTGACTGGAGGGGAGGGGAAGGGGCAGAGAGTGGGGGCAGTAAATGGAGAAGGGGAGGGGGCAATTAAGCGCAGCCTAGGAGACCCGCTGCCAAAAACATCGCGGCTATAACTCCAGGGCTTCTAAGCCCTCCACGCCAATAACCCGCCAATAACCTCGCCGATCCACGACGATTTTTCCCCTTCCCTCCTTCCAGTCTGTAGCCGGGCCAATGAACGAGTATCAACGGATACCGGCTATTACAGGCGCAATCATCCCGGATGAGTAGCCCAGAACAGAATCCCAGGGTTCGTTGTTTACGCTGAAATTCGAGGTGAAAGACACTGAATGGCGAACTTTATACCTCGAAAATGAATGAACTCTGCTTCCCACTTTTTCTGAAATCTGCAGCACTTTAACATTGAACGCTTCAACTATTAATAGATGACGACGATTACTGGCGCAGTCATCTTGGGTGAGTAGCCTGGAACAGAATTTCAGGGTCCGTTGATTACGCTGAAATTTGAGGCAAAAGACACTGAATGACGAGATTTAAACCTCGAAAAGAATTAATGCTGCTTTTTACTTTCTCTACGCCCTATACGATACTGCCTTTTTCAGGCGCAATTATCCCAGATGAGTAGCCTGGAACAGAATGTCAGGGCACATTGTTAACGCTGAAATTCACATTGACGCATCTTATACCCTAAACATGAATTAACGCTGCTTTCTACTTTCTCTACGCCTGCTGGACTTTAACTCAGAACGCTTCAACTATCAATAGGTACCGAATATAACAGGCGCAGTCATCCCTAGATGAGCAGCCTTTGGAACAGAATCTCAGGGTCAATGGCTACCGAATATAACAGGCGCAGTCATCCCGGATGAGTAGCCGGGAACAGAATCTCAGGGTCCGTTGTTTACGTTGAAATTTGAGGCAAAAGCGCAGTCACTGAAAGACGAGGGTCCGTTGTTTACTTAAATCGCAAAAATGGAAGACGAATCTTTTTTGCTTTCTCTACTGCCCTGCAGAATTAAGGAACATATCAGTGACGAATACTGTTTCAGGACTAAATTGAACGTTTGAAACAGAGACCTAAATAATAGAGTTACAGTTGTTTACCATCATCAGTCCCCGAAATTATTTGACTACGGTCGTACCTTTAGTAGCTGCTAAGCATGCGCGAAATCCTGAAATTGAAAATACATCTAACATGAATTTTGTCTATAGTTTTCACTAGTTTTCGATGTAATGTTCCCCGAATAAGAAATTACGCTAAGAACGGTCCCCTTCAATTTCATGTCCAACAAGCTAATAGTTTCCGCTCCTCATGCACTAACACAAAATCCATCGAACGACACTTTCTCTCGGTCAAATCTCAAATCATATGATCTCTCTCAAGTTCAGAAGACATCGAAGAAAAGAGAATTCGATTGCCCTATACTTCCCCCTTGTTCCAAACCGATATCTATCTCAAGCGTAGGCGTGAAATGTGATCTTAATGAATACCAATCATAACAATCCTAATTTGACACTTTGCTGTGAATAATAATGAATTCTAAGATTTAAAAAATTCAAGATACCTTCAAGATTTCCACCATTCGAATGTTTTCTGAAGTGTGTTTTATTGCTGCATGTAGCCGTCATGTAATGTTGTGGTTTCATCTTCTCCTTCATATTCGTATTTTACCGTATTGTTCATTTTCTATACCTACGTTTCCAGTTGATGATTTATTTGCTCGTTTATTATACATAACATTATAACGTTATTACAATTATGATATTGTTTCGGCTCGTTACCACATATGTGACTAGGTCTGAAGGGCTCTCGACCGTTTTAATTCATATTGATTTTCTATTGTCGCAGGTGCGGACGTTGTTCGTGAGCGGTCTGCCAATGGACGCGAAGCCCAGAGAATTGTACCTTCTCTTCAGGGCTTACGAGGTGAGTTGAACAAAAATGCGACTTTAGATATATTTTTAGTCATAAACGACATGAGGTAATGTACAACAAGACATGATGCAGTAGAAATGGAAAATTCGTGTGCAGGTATAGTATATGTTCGTTCACATAAATTGAAATTCAGGAATAGAGCAACGTGATAGACTGAATATTCTAGCATTAGCCGTTTGAATGGATCGGCTATTACCCCCTCCATCTCCCTTGTAGCAGCAAAATGAAAATCACCGAGATTTGTCGCACAACTAGACTGGAATCGGTATCGAACCACAATCGCTGAAATCAGATGACAGTAGGGAAGATTTCTCACCAGTGGAGAGATTTCTCACTAGTGAGAGGACTACACTCACCCCTTTTCATCATTAAATTTGAAATTGTTGAAGTATTTTCCAAAACTAGAGCAAAGCACCTCAAGAATCGTTCAAAATTTATTGCTTCAGCAGTGATTGAAAGGATTCGCTACTGCCCCCCCCCTTCTTCCTTCTGGCAGTCAAGGCATACTTTCCGAGGTCTTTTGAACAATTATAGTAAGTGTGAGATTGAACCAATAAAGAGTTCCAAAAATTGCAGGAGATGCAAGAAGCACACTGGTGTTTTCATGCATGCATTCTTGATCTGGAACTGATTTGCATTAACTCATTTTTAAAAGCTTCTATTTAACTTGCAATGTAGGTATGTAACGGTGTTCGGGTGGAATCTTTCGACCGGATTTTGAAGCAGATAATCTCAACCGATTAAGCTGCAATTTTGTATGCACGTTTTGATTGGATGACAATACACGATCAGTTGTGTGACGTCATTCTAAATTCGATATGGCGGACCATCCAACATGGCGGAACAGTTATTTTTAATGCATTTCTACAATATGGGTATCAAATGAAAGAGCTTGTTGAGAGTGACTCGAAAAGTAATGTGACGTCATTCTAAATTAAATAGATTCTAATTCAATTCAGTAATAAATATGGCAGGAACATCAAAGATGGCGGAATAGTGATTTTAATGCATTTCTGCAATACGGGTATCAAATGAAAGGGCTAAAAAGTAATAAATAAATTAAATAAAACCTTATTAAGAATGCTTATATTTAAATGCCCTTAAAAGAGGGAAATACATTTTTACTTAATTTTAACTGTCTACTTACAGCCTATATACGCAATTCATAAGATCATAAAAGCTTGTCGCGACGTTTGCGTAAGTAGGTACTAGATAGGTATCTGTAAGTATTCAACTAATTAAACTGAAATAAAAAAATAAACTTATCGGAATAAGTTGATCAATGAAATAGGTACCTAGAGACTCGTTAGTAAACACAAGCCTAAATCTCGCGACAAGCTTTTATGATTTTATGAATTCTGTATGTAGGCTAAAAGTAGACAGTTAAAATTTATAAGTAAAAATGTATTCCCCTCTTTTTAGGGAATTTAAATAAAAGCTTTCTTAAAAATGTTTTTTTGTTTAATTTTGTCTATCATGCTTGGGTTATTCCAAACCTCCTGCATCAATTCCAAAAGCCTTCCTCGTAGTGACGAAGCCTTACAGTGGAATCTTCTGTAAAATCTACGTTTTTCACTGAAACAGGACCCAATTAACGATAGTCTACAGTAGTATGAATATGGGAATAAGAAAATTTGTTAACTCCCTCAAACGACCATAGTGACCCTTTGCAGTACTCATTTGAAAATTCGTTCTAAAATCAAACCCTGAATTATACCCGATTGGTTCCAGGACATCGTATATAAATGCAAATTAATCACAGAATTCTCGTCAACGCATAGCTTTTAAACCAGCTTCACGTATTTCGATGCATACAAAAACCAATATGATCAGCAACTTTTAGGCTTTGGGCTTTATCTGTTCTCTAAACTTTCACCCTGAATCAGGAAAAGCATAAGAACTAGTTATTTTGGGATTTAATTTCGACTGCGCAGCTTATATATATTTGAAGTTGAGATAGGCCGGCATAAAATGTTTCTGGTTAAGCGTAACCGAGCCTCAATTCTCTGGACGTTCTGTTTGTACTCGTACTTTCAAGACTCCGTCTTATCAATGTCTCCAATTTTTACTTTTGCTTATCAATTAATATTCCAAATCATTCCAATTACTAAAGTTAAACGGCGTAGTGATGCAGTAATTTTATAGCTCCGAAAAGCTTCTGCCCACACACAACGACGACAAACTTTGATTCCGCGGGGAATGGTGTATATCAACATATTTAATTATATCACACCATACTACGTTCATGCAGTCACACAGATCTCAAATTCTCATTTAAAGAGCCTGGAACAGTACTATATCCTCAAAAAAATTGATGTTTGGCCCTTACCCAATTGCTGAATGACTCCTTGGCTCAATTGATTTATTCAGAAAACTGAAACGAACCAAACCGCTTGACCTAGCTTACTTGTGAAACAACGTATACTTGGTGCAATAAAGGATTTTAAAAAGAGAACAAAAATTTTAGCCAAGTCCAACTTGACGATAATTTTCCGTAGGGATGTTACAGGCGGATAAATGAATCGTCAATTTCCAAAGTTGATCGACGGCCCCATTCAATTGGTAGTCGACAGGTGAAGTCTTCTCGGGTCTGGGGATCGAGCGGTTGCATCGAGCGTGACAATGACTCGGATGCAGCGGACAACAAGCAAAAAGCGTTGATTGTTCCTTTTCAAAGAGTTTTGCTACTTTTGTTGGAATCGGCGTTTTCCCGTAAAAGTGGAGGTCTAAATGAAATGAGATATCCAATGTTTCGGGGCACAAATCCGCGGGGTTTTCATTTCCCGGTCCAACAAAGCTGTCACTTTTGTGAGGCGATAATTTCGTTTGCTCTCAACCTCGTTTGTTGTAACTTGTGCTTGTTTGTTGCTGTACTTTTGTATTAATGTTACTGGCCCATTCAGCTGGTTGATAACTCTTCCCCAAGAAGGATGGTGGCGGAGGGACCTGAGTTTGTGTTTCCTTCTCGATTAAACTCCCAAACGTCCACTACTGTATTATGTTATTCAGAAAAAAGGGTATCCATAAAATTGAAAGCATACAAAACAAAAATACAGTTGAAACATTCCTAGCAGATACATCACTATCTGTTTCTGAAGTACAGTACTATGGAAAGAGTCGAATAAAAGTCGTTGTTCATCTCACTCAGCTTTTCCAGAAAATATGCTTTGCATTTCATAGAACATAGAGCCATGTTTTGCTGGAACATTCATCTGCTTGGTGAATATTATCTTTTGCTTGATTTTTTCGACAGTTGCTCTGGATCAAATACTCACTTTACCATTTCAAACGTCTGTAAATTCTCTCATTGGTTATACATGTACGCGTGAACTATTGCAGAGCGTGGTTCACAAAAACCGGAAGGAAATTTAAGCGGTGATCAGGATCAATCCACTCCTTTCCAGAACTATTGAAACCATTGGAACCTTGGATAAATTTTTTTTTTTTTTTTTTTTTTTTTTTTTTTTTTTTGTGGCAGGTGAGGAAATCTTTGAGATCCTTAGGTGGAAATCGGATCTCCTAAGATACCCAGAAGGGACCGCACTTTGGGTTATGTGGGATTCAAACCCACTAAAACCTCACCTTCCATTTCCCACGACGAAACTCAGCCTGGAACTGTTTGACACATTACTTCAGGCTGGTTCTAGGGAGGGATTTGTTACTCCTCTCGGTCCATTTTCTCCCTGCTCTGCCTCTCCTTTCCTCTGCCTTCATTTTCAGGAACTTTTCAGAAAAGGATGCCACGGCGGTCCAGTTCTAATCACGCTCAAGCATTTTACTTAAAATATGTTCTGGTGTCATGTCCTGAGGTGATAGCTTCAGTGCCTGCTGAAGCCAACTTCTGTTGGCAGCCCAGTATTCACATTTGAAGAAAGTATGGAACACATCATCATCATCCTCTTCCTTGCAATATGGGCATGCTGGGTCATCCACTTTCCCCATCCTATGCAAGTAGGCGTAGAAGAGTCCATCGCCTGAGAGGAACTGCGTCCGGAAAAAGTTCACCATGTGGCCTGTTCATCCATGTGGCCTGTTCATCCATGTGGCCTGTTCATCCATGTGTCGATGCAGGGTATTAGGCGTGCAGTCCATCTCCCTCGGTGTTCTCGAGGCGTTTGGAACGTTTACGAATGCTTCGAATTTTGATCGTTGAACCAAAATAGATCGACGTTTTGCTGGTTGCATCTCTGTACTTGGTCTGTCTTGGAAGACGGTGCAGTACGCGTGAAGTACATCCATGTTCTGGGCGAATGTTTTTAACACAAAATTTTACATGCCTCAGTAATGTGATAGTATGTGTGAATTCCTCCAAGGGATGTTCAAACAATGTTTGATGTATTGTACGTTTGTTGGATATAATACAATTTGGAGTTAAAACTATAAGTTTCATGGTGGCTGACCTAACAACACTTTCGAAGAACAAGATTGACCCGGAAGATGAATTTCATTAGCATGGTCTTCCCGTGGGCGAAACCTATTATTCTGTGTTCTTGGCAGAACCGACAGGCGTATAAACAGGTAGACAGGGTTCTAACTTTCCTGAAATGTAGTTCTCCTCCGATAAAATGAGATGAACGGAAACACAACGCTTGAGTGATAGCACGTCAGTGTACTTCTCGGGTTATTGCGAATGTTTTGTGAAATTGTACGTTCCTCGAATGAAATCCTCCAAGTTGAAACGCGGACTGACCTCGGAGCCGTTTTGCCGAATGAGACACCCGACAGACGTTTCGTATTAGCTAAAGCGGTCTTCCCCGTGGGCCACAAACACCCTTCAACATCCAAGCTGAACATCTCTCCCCCCTTTTCGTTCTGATGGACGTGTTCTTACTTCGCCCGATCGTTTCTCCCGAGTTTGTGACCTCTCTCCACCTCACTTGTCCTGAAGAAGACAAAGAGGAGCTGATCAGTTGTGGCCATTTATTTCCCGTCGCCCCCTCCGCGAGACCAACCCCAGTTCTGAGTGACTTCTTGTTCTTGTTCTGATTGCTGCGTGGGACGGGAGGGTGTTCTGGGTGGTTGAGCGGTTTCTACAAATCACCCAACGCGTTCCTTTCGCCTTTGTTTTGTGCCATTTGTTCGAAGTGCAGAATTAAATTCCCTTAGAACAGAAACTTTATTCATTGAATAAATAACAGACACCCAACAGTCTACTCTAGCTGTATTTTAGTTCATTATTTTTGTTGTTTCATTATTTATACATCGTGTTTTTTAGAAGGTAAATCGTAGAGATTTGATATTCTGGATTATTTCCACCCAAATGTGGTTCAAAATTCCAAATTTCAATTTGCATATTCTTACATAATTTTCCGGGAAATCGACATTTTTTTCCAAAAATGTGCATATTAATAGCATATTTTCCAAAAATGATTGAAAATGAGAAAACATTCATCAGATTTCGTTAAGGTAACTGCGTCAAGTGTGTTCTTCAATCCACCAAAATGCGTTAAATGCGAAGCCAAAAATTTATTATTATATCGTATTATTTCCTTTCTGCTGAGCCATTCTCTGTTGGATCACACGGAGATGTCCATGTTAGTATTGACTTCATGATTTAAAATGCATTTTTTTACTAATTGATGATGTAAACTCTCAACATTTTTTCTAACTTGTCAATTTAAGCAAATCCACCCACAATCTGTTTCTAAATTTAACTCGACCATTCACGAGAGATCCAATCTGTAAAAATAAATTTTAAAATCTAATCCGTTGTCTTTGAATTGTTAGAAGCGAATTATGAAGTCTATGCTCCAACATTGTAAGATAATATTCCACTATTTGTATTCACTGACCCTGAATCAGGGGTACATCATTTTGTAAAGCCGTTAGAATCGCTGTATGACACCCATTTGAAGTTTTGGGCTTTAAATTTGCTGTAAGGGATTCTCAAGAGCACCTCACTTCGATTTACGAGTCAAAAACGCTGCAAGTTCTTTCACTGGGGTTCATTCAATTGGCTTGCGTTCATGATTTGAATTTCTACTAAGCTTTGGTGTGTGCGTGTTTCCCAAGTGATAGAGCGATTATTGAATTTTTGCAGAGCACGAAATCTGTTCTCAACCAAAATACCTATTTGGATTGATCAGTGATCAATCTGTTCTCAACCAAAATACCTATTTGGATTGATCAGTTGATCATATTTGTGTGCTGAAATTCAATATTCACTCCAGTATCCACATTACTACATCACTACGTCACTAGGTTACTGCTATCAAAACAAAAACAATAATAAATCAAAACCCCAGTGAAAGAATTCGCAGCGTTTCATGCATATCAGAATGCTTCAACCCGTGTATCGGCTAGAAAGCCTTTTAGGAGTTCACCCCAGTATACACATTACTACATCACTACATCACTAGGTTACTGATATCAAAACAAAAACAATAATAAACCAAAATAACGCAAATGTTGGCACCATAAATTGGGCCATACATCGGGAATGGTTTTACCTACGGACCTGGGGAAGGGCTCATTTGATTCCTCGTGGAAAGTTCTTCAAAAAGAGTCCAAATTTAGGCCGCTTCGACTTTTTTTTTTTTGAGGTTTTTAGGGATTTTACAAAACTTTGACAACCCTTAAAGGGCACTTTAAATTGAGTGAGAGAGCTGGCTCAAGAATTGGGGCGTCGTCGGACCAAGATGGATTTTTCCTGAAAATTTCAGATCTTTTGCTCCAGCCGTTTGGGAGAAATCGTGCGTACGGCGGCGTACGGCGGACGAACGGAAAAATTTGTATTGCAGATTCGGATTCTACACCCTTTGAAACGTAAACCATGAAATTTTCAGGGGAGTTAGAATTTTTTTTTCCTGAGCGATTACAATGGTTTATTATTGAATAATAAACCAAAACACATGAATCCACACTTCCATCCTTAACAAGTGTGAAAGGAAATTCTACAACCAGATCTCACGGTTGTTGTTGCTCGTGCGAACTTCCCACTTTGGATTTTACCGGCTTTTTGAGTTGTCCGAAAGTTGTTCTTTCCGCGATGGAACGCGATGGCCGTCGAACTCCGTCACGCCCTTTTTCGTGAGGTTTTCCGAATGTTTTCCTTCCACCTTTTGCAGGTACACAGATCCTGCGTTCCTTCCTGCCCAATTCATAATTCATCCTCGCCCTACGCTTTCTCCCTTTTTTTTCGCTCGGAAATCAATTCCACCCTACAAAAAAAAATAAAGCCCTCCCTCATCTCTCTCGCCCCTTTACTGCTTACAGCGCGTTTGGATGCCCCAGAACAGCATTTGAAGTTCTGACTCGTAAATTCTTTCTAAGACGAGTTCATTTTAGTAAAATGAATTAATACAATTGTATTGTACGTCCATTGAAATTTCCTTATTTCTAAACTGATCGGAATGGTTCTCTCTCTTTTCATTAAACTTATTGTAAATTAAGGCTGCCTAACGTCTGGGATCATAAATCAAGTCTGCAAATACATGACGCACACTGCGGACAAAAAACGATTTTTCCGCAAAAAACCTCAGATCAGAAAATTTTCATCTTTATAATAAACATTCATTACGTTGATCAAGAATTCAACTATAAAAAAGGCGTTTACTGACATTTTTGTGAGTAAATCATCAAAAAATGCTGCTAATTATTTCACTGGGGTTTATTATTCACTTAGCTTGCGTTCATGATTTGAATTTCTACTAAGCTTTGGAGTGTGCGTGTTTCACAGGTGATAGAGCGATTATTGAATTTCAGGAGATATGCATTGAGCGCGTAAATCTATTCTCAACCAAAATACCTTGGATTGATCAGTTGATCATATTAGTGTGCCTCCTGAAATTCAATAATCGTTCTATCACTTGTGAAACACACACACTCCAAAGCTAAGTAGAAATTCAAATTATGAACGCAAGCCAAGTGACTAATAAACCCCAGTGAAAGAATTTGCAGCGTTTCATGCATATCAGAATGCTTGCATGTATCGGCTACAAAGCCGTTTAGGAGTTCACTCCAGTATCCAATATACTACATCACTACATCACTAGGTTACTGATATCAAAACAAAAACAATAATAAACCAAAATAACGCAAATGTTGGCACCATAAATCGGGCCATACATCGGGAATGGTTTGACCTACGGACCTGGGGAAAGGCTCATTCGATTCCTCGTGGAAAGTTCTTCAAAAAGAGTTGAAATGTAGGCGTTTTTCGACTTTTTTTGAGGTTTTTAGGGATTTTACAAAACTTCGACAACCCTTAAAGGGCACTTTAAATTAAGTGAGAGAGCTGGCTCAAGAATTGGGGCGTCAAGACCAACATGGATTTTTCCTGAAAATTTCAGCTTTTTTGCTTCAACAGTTTGGGAGAAATCCTGCGTACGGCGGACGGACGGAAAAATGTTTATTGCAGATTCGGATTCTACACCCTTTGAAACGTAAACCATGAAATTTTCGGGGGGGAGGGGGGGGGTTAGAATTGTTTTTCAAGAGCGATTACAATGGTTTATTATTGAATAATAAACCAAAATGAAGTTAGCACTTGATTTCTCTGCCAATTTCTGCCTAAAAAATTTTAAATGCGAGTAAAGTAAAAACTGATGTTTTTTATTTGTCATTTAATAACCAAAGAATAAGACATCATTGCAGATCACAATGCAGTAGGTATCAAAATAAATAAATATTATTGTCGGTAACAAATCGAAAATACTAAAATAAACATTTAGGAACTTCGGCTCAAGCGAGTTGTCAATAAACCTTGCATCAGAACAGCAAGCTTCTGTCGTTATCATTCTAGGCCAGCAAATATAATGAAGCATTTTGTGAAAATAAATTTTTGAAAATACCAGGTATATACAGTTTTACGGTTGAATAAAGTCATTTTCTCTAGAAACTTGAGCAATAAGTAGTAGTAGTAGTAAATAGTAATAAATAGCAACCGGAGACGCTGCTGAAATTCACAGATCTTGTACTTCTATATGTGCAGAACGAGACAAAATTGGTATCAATTCAAAGAACATCGAACCTTTTTAAAGACGTCTACAAACCCGAAAGTTCTTTCAATTTTGCCGGTTTTTACTCGTTTGCCCCACCCAATTCTACCTCGGGGATGAACATTTTTAATTTAATGGTTCATTATTAAGGTGTCGGCTTTCCAACGGTGTAGTCATAGATCATTTTTCAATGGAGAAATTGACGGTTGAATGCGGAAAACCCCAGGTTTTCTCAGTGAAATTCGGGGTTTTCACACAAAATCGACTTTTAATTAAAAAACAAAGAGAAAAAAAATAGTTTTCCATCGAATTTGATACGTCTTTTATTGCTGAATCGAATGGTGACAAATTGAGGGGTTTCCAGGCCCTTTCCTTTGATTGGAAATTCTGAGAATCTTATCAATTGAAAAAGTTCAACGGTCGAATCAGCCTACTCCTACGAATGCTGCCAATAATGATAATGTAATTCGGAGGTTCTATAAAATAGTCTGTACTCAAGGATTTCCCGCAATAAGTTCATCAAACTTCAAGGATCAATTGTAGAACTCATTTTCAACAATATGCGTCTCATAGACATTTACATTTGAAGTCTGGTTTCTGAGTTCTTTCATTTTTAAAATTTGTTCCTGCTTCCAATCTTAAGTCACTAAATTGGTCATAACTCCCTTAAACTACTTTCTAGGATCAATTTTGAAGACACCATTGGAAAGAGCGTTAATTTTCCTAGTCTATTTAGGGCAATATAAGAGACTTGTCTTCCTGATGTCTTAAAAAGGGACAAGTTAGTCCGATCAAATTTCGAAAATTTATGAAACATTTACTTTTTTCCATGGTTTTTCTTGCTTATAATAATTAGGTTTTGTAAATCCCACTTCTATGGAAAAACTTAACTATAGTCTCAACTTGACTACGGTATAAAAAAATACGGTTTTTAGATGAAATTACGTTTGAGTAGGGAAAACCGTGTGCGGTGGCTCCCTTGGGCTCAGCGCTCAATAAAATAAAGCATTTATAGGCCCTTTCGCTGGTTCGCGCCCTGGTCAAAGGTAATGAATCACATGCCATTCGAGTTCTGAGCGAATAGTATCTTTTTAATTGAAAATGTTAACTGTTGATTGATCCCTCATTCGTTGAGTGTGAAGGCTTGAGGCACCATTCGCTTCTGTGAAAAACAATACTTGAAACTCCATGGCAAACTCATTTCACGTAACAAGTCGATTTTGTGAAAAAGTCAATTTCGGCTGGGAAACTGGAAAATTTCCATTAAAAACATTTTTGTTTCATCTACTGGAAAGCTGAGGTTGTGAGGATGTTTTCCTAGGAAGCTAGAGTTATAAAATCTGTTCATTATCAGCAACAGGAAACATGAAAAAAGTCATTTTTCGTTAATTTGCAACATTTGATCTTCGGACTAAATTGTTATTCGTTGTAGGTTTTGCATAAAATGTATCATCTTGCCTTGAGGAGTTCTAAATTCGACAATTTTGGTTTATTATTCAATAATAAACCATTGTAATCGCTCTGGAAAAAAAAATTCTAACCCACCCCCCCCCCCCCCCCCCCCTAAAAATTTCATGGTTTACGTTTCAAAGGGTGTGGAATCCGAGTCTGCAATAAAAAATTTTCCGTCCGTCCGCGGTACGCCGTACGCACAATTTCTCCCAAACGGCTGAAGCAAAAAAGCTGAAAAAATCAGGAAAAATCCATGTTGGTCCGACAACGCCCCAATTCTTAGCCAGCTCTCTCACTTAATTGAAAGTGCCCTTTAAGGGTTGTCAAAGTTTTGTAAAATCCCTAAAAACCTCAAAAAACGTCGAAGCGGCCTAAATTTGGACTCTTTTGGAAGAACTTTCCATGAGGAATCGAATGAGCCCTTCCCCAGGTTCGTAGCTCAAACCATTCCCGATATACGGCCCGATTTATGGTGCCAACATTTGCGTTATTTTGGTTTATTATTGTTTATGTTTTCATCGCAGTAACCTAGTGATGTAGTGACGTAGTAATGATTATACTGGAGTGAACTCCTAAGAGGCCTTGTAGCCGATACACGGGTTGAAGCATTCTGATATGCATGAAACGCTGCAAATTCTTTCACTGGGGTTTATTATTCAATTGGCTTGCGTTCATGATTTGAATTTCTACTAAGCTTTGGAGTGTGCGTGTTTCACAGGTGATAGAGTGATTATTGAATTTCAGGAGGCACACAAATATGATCAACTGAACAATCCAAAAAGGTATTTTGGTTGAGAAAAGATTTACGTGCTCTATGCATATCTCCTGAAATTCAATAATCGCTCTATCACCTGTGAAACACGCACACTCCAAAGCTTAGTAGAAATTCAAATCATGAATCATTGAATAATAAACCCCAGTGAAAGAATTTGCAGCGTTTTCCAATGGTGTCCTCAAAATTGATTTTATACAGGAGTTTAGGGGTTTATGGCTATTTTAAAGACTAAGTACAGTCTGAACCCGACAAATTTCTTGAAATTGAAATAACTCGAAAACGAAGCCTGTAAATAGATTAACGAGGTATTTTTGGTGGGAAATGAACTGTACAGTCGATTCTTACAGTATGATGAACTTGTTGCGGAACACTGTGTGTATAGAGGTATACGGTCTTGAGAGCCAGGAATACTGATACGTACTGAGTAATGTTGTGCCTGACAACGTTCGGCCGCAGCTTATTTTCTTTATATTCTCGTTTCCGTCGAATTGATGTAGACAGATGACATCACGCAGCAACCGGTGCTGTCCATAATAACAAGTGCAGAAGGATTAATGTCCTCGAGTGCCCCGACACGTTTTTTTAGAAACGAAAAAGGGAGCAGGCGCGACCTCGTTAAATTTTCTCGCTCAGTTGATTTTCCTCCCCCGAGGGGGGGAACGTTCGAACCGGCCGTTTCCCATCGTATCTTCCTCTGCTTGGGTATTTGTTTTTTCATCTCCCAAAACGCCTAATTTATATATTTTTACACCCCTTTCAACTCCTTTGATGAGAGTTTTTTGCCTCAATCCTACGAGGACTTCGTAAGTTTCTGTAGGATTGAAAATGATATCGAAGGTGAACAGCTATCCGGGAAAACAGTGTATTTTCGTTATCGTTAAATTCATTTGAATTCAGCGAAAAATTAAACAATACTTTTCATGGGTCTCAAAATGTTTTGCAACAGTTGACTTCCGTTGATTTCTTCATCAGTAATATTCCTGAATGGAAATTATGATAATAACAACGGTTTATCCCTCCGTTTGTGGTATTTCTAACATGGAAAATAGGCGTTTAAACCTAACTTCCAAATATTGAGATTCTTCTGTTACGTATGAAAAATATATTTCTTTGTAGAAAAGGAACAAGCAGCGGAAATTATAAAGTGTGATGGATATGGTTAGTTGCCTCTTCCCGATTTTAGAATCCGTCGCCTTGGGAAATGAATCAGACGTTAACAGCGTGTGGGTCATAGTGGTGTGTAAACCCAAGTCACCTGAGGGAGTAGACAACCTGCAGGTCACTCAGTCCATAGACAACGTCACTGGGAGAAGTTTACCAGTTCACTCCGAGATTGAATTCAACACCCGCAGGCCGCTCCACAGTTCACTACGTGGATGAATGCGACACCTGCAGTTCGCTTTGTGAATGAATGGGACCTGCAGTTCGTCGTATCCATTCTGAGACAGTCACCACCACTACCGCTATCTCGTGGCATGACCGTCAACCTCTATTATCTTCGTCATCCGTCTGAATTCAGTGGATGACAGTCATCTACTGTTCTCTTTTCCTACTCCCTAGTCATTTTTCTAGTCCTCATTCTGATTTTCATATAAATACCTACTTATTAAATATAATCGACTCTGTGATGAGTATAGCATCGACCAGTATAGTTTAGTACTGAGTAAATTTGAATGGTATTGACTCTACGATGAAGGGAGTCCTTCGTTGACTAGAAGGAAACCCGAGCTAATGGCAGGTGGGCGAACTGCAGGTTATTTTGTGAAGAACGGTTTGGCAGACCTGCAGGTGTCGAACGTCTATTACCAAGAGAAGTTCGCAACCATCCGAGTAGTTTGAACGTCGGCCGAGGGGAGCCAACGTCTTGTGGTGAACTGCAGGTCTTCCCTTCGCAGGTCATTTGGGACACTTCACTTGAATTTCACTTGAAAGAGAAGTTCTTTGAGACAAGGTCACTCACTCAATACCCACCTCTAATTCGAGCATAATTCTTGGACTGGAATTTATCTTCGCACCCTCCGTCCCTGTATCAAGTATAAGTAATGTTCTGAATGTGGACATTCAACAAAACTAAAATTTATACAGCATTAGAATTTCCAAGTTTCAAAATTTTATCAATGTTAACAAATTTAGTACCACAGTCTACTAATTTTTCTAAGACGTTCAATTTATGTTTGAGTTCGTGTTATAAACTTGACGTGGAATTTTGATTTACTAAAGATCGTTCTTTACTTCATATGCGGCCACGTCGCTTAAGTAGTATGCCTAATTTGTTACTTACATGACAGCTGTCAATTTGTTGAACGTATAAGATATATCTTGTAATCCAGATATCGATTTTTTTACTCCCATGGCTCTAAAACAAACGAACAATTTCCATAATTTTCAGGGACGTTTCTAGGGGCAGTGATTTGATAGTACCCATTAAACCGCTATGTAATACTAGAAATAGTTTATCTACTGTCATTCTAACCTCTTTATGTGATTTTCTCACGGTTTCTGCTATTGCACAGTCTGCACAATCAAGAATTCTATTAGTCATTCTGACACTTATCAATTCTGGAATACATTTTTTAGAAATATTAAGGAAGTACTTCTTCGAAGCATAGTGGAGCATAGTGGAGATATATGAATATATAAAATAGTATTTTTCTTCTTGTTCTTAAAAGCTGTACCACGCCTTCAAAGTTTCCATCATTCACAAAAGTAAAAATTCTATCTATCATCTATCTGGAGGCTGATTTTTCCCAAGGATCTCCGTCAATGGTACCCTAGATACTCACGTCTCCCTGATGTTCCATGATCTCCAACCCTCCCAGGTTGCGCATTGAACGAAGTTGATGTTACGGATCCATGGCTTGAAATTATAGTTCAAAGCTCTCGTCTGAGGCGCATAATTATCTTAATATCTGGAAGGAGTTCGAGGCGTCATTAGTGTTGGTGGGGTCCTTATCCAATATCACCTCTCGAGTCCTTAGAAGCTCCTTCAAAAGCGATTCGTTAGGCGTATAGTACTAGAAATACGTATTTAAAAAGTGTTTTCCAAATATATAGAAGTGCGTACCCTAATAAAATGGCTTAAAAACTTTAAAATCCTTCATTTGACAACTTAATTCCACGTTAATTCCAAAAGTCCATTGAAAAACAAAAGACAACGACAAAAAGAACGAAAAACGTTAATAAAAAGCACTTTAAAATGGGAACCACTAGTTACATTTGACCAGACGGCCCATGTTTGTCGTACCTCGGAAAAACTAAGTATGAGCTGGTAGAAAATGTAAAGAATCGGATTCGTTTTACTGTAATTGATGATGATTGTGGACCACAACTGCTGCCGTCTAATGAGGATTAATAAGTCGAAATGAAATTGTTTTCAAGTATGATTAGGTTAATTCATTCGACAATAAAACATTTAGTGTTTTCCATCTCCAAATCCAATTTTTTTTAGAATTTTTTCTAATTTTATTTACAACTTATGATGAAGGGAATTCGGCTTATCGAGCAGGTTGGGGTAGGATTTTAATATTTTTCTCTACTCAAGATATCTACCTGAACAGGGCCGAATCTATTCGGACACGTAAACTTTTTCACGTTTATATCTAAATTTTAGGCGCTCAAATTGGATTTTTTCACCACTCTGCTGTGGATCCCAAAAGGTCGTCCAAATATTTGGAAAAAATTCTGATTGGGTTCAAATACCTCCAGGCAACGAGCCCATGTCGTCGGAAGGCCGAAAAAATACTGGTTAGAGGTGAACAACAAATGAATGCACCCAGCGACCGCCCGAAAATTTTCAGGACCGAGATCCGTCTTGTTTGTGTGCTATGCCTTTCAGCTATTGACTCCAGCACTTTTTCCAGGGTACCTATGAACTCATCAGCATGTTGAGAAACAATGTAATCAATTTTATTTCATTTATTTATTTATCTTTCATTATATTTATTTATTTTTTTGCAGTTTGTCCCACAGTGCTTTGGTCATTACAAAGAAACACTTCCTACCATCCTTCAATCCCTCTTTCAATTCAATCCACTTCCGTATTCCCTAAAGCTGATGATTTCAGAACTATCCAATTTAAAGCAACGACGATTACCATCGTCAACAATCGACGACCGTAACGGACAACAACTCTCAACAATATATTTTCGTTGTAGATTTCGATGTATTTCGAAATGTGGAATGTAATGGATTCAATGCTGAAATCATCATCCTTACTAATAGATGTGACCACCTATCAATTTTCGCTTTGAAAAATTAACGAATAAAATAGAATATTGTGATGAAGCAATTTAGAGCTGTCCACTTGAAATTTTGTTGCTAGACTCCTTACGGTCCCGAAATATGCTGTTCAACTTCATAGTGACGTCATTGTTAACATGTTGTGGACGTGAGTCCATGTAACTCTCCATGATTTGATTTATAAGTACTTGTAAATACTCGGATCGTGTCATCTTCTGTCATATACGATTCATTTCGAATCATTCCCATAAGCATTTCATTTCTACAGTAGCTAACAGGTAGGGGACAGGTTGTCCGAGCGAGCTAAGGCATCAGTCCTTTGGCTGTTTACTTTCAGTGGGAGTACTGATTTGCCCGGTTCGAATCCGGCAGTCACCAATGATTAGGGCCAAAATCCCATCGTGTTGTATACCTGTCCTGTCGTTAGACAGTTCACCTCTGATGTCGATATCACGTGAATCCAAATCGCTCCCAACCCATGGGCGTGAGGCAATGGGAAGCCACGAGCGCAATCATCAGACCTAGTTCCTATCCTCTCTAGAGGACGGCTGGCGACGAAAATCCAAGGTGAAATTCCTTGTTTACTTTACTTTACTTTAGTTGCTAATAAGCAATAAAGTCGAATGGACAATTTAGCAACAAATTGGTTAGTCTCTGGAGTTATGTTTTGGTAATTACGCGCAGTGTTACCGTACTTTTTTGTTGAATGCACTTTCAACACACATCACAACCAACACACCACACCCCAACCACCCCATCACTTTCAATGCACATCAACCTTTTCGAGCCATCTAATATTTCATGCTCCCTATAAAATTTCTCGTTCTCATATACGAAGTTTTCATATGGAAAAAATTTGGGGTTATTCAGCATCTTAAGTATGCCTGACATCCCTCAGGATTCCTGAAATGTACTTTCCATCACAAATTACATCTGTGTATCTCATTCTATCAAATTACGGTCCATTTAAAATTTTTTTTTCTGACATATGGACGAATTCGCATAAAACCACTATACCTCAAATGTCAATCATTGGGAATATTTCCTACCAGTATGCATCAGTGTTTTTCGTATCAACCTGTTAGAGGTTTCATTAGCTAAAGTTTGAGATTTTCGACTATCTTATACGCTTGGGTGTTGCGATTATGGGTTCATTGAAAGAATCATTATTGGATTGCATTCTACTCCATTTTCGATCTATAAGTCGAATTTTTCCAAGTCGAATTGAGAATTTCCCAAGTCGAATTGAGAATTTTCCAAACCAAATTGAGATGAGAATTTTCCAAACCAATTTGAGAATTTTCCAAACCAATTTGAGAATTTTCCAAATCAATTTGAGAATTTTCCAATCTAAGAAACGTTCACTACTAAGAAGGAAGAGGGAGTTTTCCAAACCGAATTGACAATTTTTAAGGCAATCCTAGACTTTTATTGAAAACAAAATTAGTGAAGCAGAATGAAAGAATAGCACTTTATGAACTAATTAACATTGAAATCAAAAAGACAAAATGAACGAAGAATACTTCATAAAAATTACGGTCTTGTTAAGAACAGAAAAAATCGAGGCTACTCTGCGTTTGGCTGGTCTATTGAAGTCAACAAAAACAAAAATTCTTTCATTTTGTCTTTCTGATTTCAATGTAAATTTGTTCATAAAGTGCTATTCTTTTATTTTGCTTCACTAATTTTGTTTTCAATAAAAGTGTTGGATTGCCTTAAAAAAATTGTCAATTCGGTTTGGAAAACTCCTTCTTTCCTTTTAGTAATGAAAGTTTCTTAGATAGGAAAATTCTCAAATTGATTTGGAAAATTCTCAAATTGGTTTGGAAAAATCTCAATTTGGTTTGGAAAATTCTCAATTCGACTTGGAAAAGCTATATCTCTAACGTCCCTTAGAATCCCTGAAATGTGGTTTTATTACGTGTTACATAGATCTATCACCCCTTATAAAAATACCGTCCAATTCAAATCGATTTTTTTCTACATTTAGACGAATAATTTGCATCTATAAAACCACTAAATTGTAAATAGGATTTATATGAAATTCTGAAGGAATATGAGATCTTGTTCGTTGCAATGATTGCTTCAAGTAAGCTTTTATATACGATGTGACAAAGCCGCGTAGACGATGTTTAAATTCAGTGACTGATTCCACCTCACAATTCGGCATATCAATACCTTCAACCCCTTTGTGATCCCTTATGCAAAATAGACGGAAATATACCATCTTGGGCTTGATGTAGGTTTGAAATATTTGTCGCACTAATGGCCGGTTTGACTGAAATACCGTTTTCAAAAATTATTCAACTCAAACATCGTGTCTTTTCTCTTCGGATTCCACTTCATCCGTGATGAGCTTTTCCCGGATTTCACGGCATTTCCGTCAAGGAAGAGGGGAGGGAGGCTGGACCAATATTTGAAATGGCATAATTGATTCGGTTTACCCCTTCTCCTCCCCGCGAGTCCCTCCAGGCGCCATTCCATCCCTTCGGAAGACGTCTGGGGGCTTTGGGGTTTGGCTGGTTGGCTCCCAAAGTTGGATCAAGGCTCCTCTCCCTTTCTCACCGCAGTCGAGAGAGAGTAAACATTTTCACGATGCCTCGAGGGCTAATTTAGATAGGAACAACATCGCTTCTCCGAGTCAACTTCTCTTTCATGTCCGCGGTTTCTACGGGTATTTCCCCGAAAATCGGAAAGATAGTTTCGTTATTTGTTGGAAATGGTTAATGAGAAACGAATTGCCAAGAGCGCATCACAAGTTCTTAACCATCTTGACAACCGTGAACCTTCAGGACGTACGAGACAATGTGGGGTCATTTTGACCCAACATCACAATAAGGTGCAAGTTGAGTCATTCAAAACATTCTGATTTTATCTGCCATAAATCATTGTCCATTGTCAAGAATTACTATTCAAAATCACATACAAGTTCATAGTTCCTAATGAACTCACCAATCACAAGGAAAACAAAATTTAACATATATGTTGATTTATTATATATAATAAATTATTATCGTGCAGATATTTGGGGAAAAGACCTCTAAAGCACAAACTATTAGAAGTCAAAATCACATTCAAGTTCAGAATGTTCATGACCTTCTCCACGTCCTGTCCAGTCTCTTTATCAGTTATACAACGAGGGCTGTTCCCCCTGCCTGAAGCAATGCAGTTGTGTCCAACTTCTTTTACATAGCAGCAAACCACAAGGTAAAACGAACAGGGGAATACAAGTAACTGATTTGAAGAAAAAACTGAAAAAGGGACAATACCGAATCATATTGATTCCAACAGCTTGAAAATTATGCTCTCAAAACAGAAAATAAAGGAGGAAAACATAAAATAATTTATTGAAAAATCATACATGTTGATCTAGACCTAATTTTTTCTTACTATTTTCAATTTTTACTAGATTACTCTCCTCTGAAACCCGTTTTGACCACGTTGACACCCGCAGGTATGGCTCCCATTATCGACGAAATTAAGTACCCTGGCGATTTAGGGATTAGTTTGTTATTTTGAGAATGAATTCTTTTCTCATTTGAAAATATATGACCTTTTGTTGGTTTCCAGTCATTTTCCATGAAAATATTCCCCCATTTTCATCATGAAAATTAAATTCAAATTGCCCAAAAGTTAGTCCCTCACTTGTCCCACGACAAGAATTTCTTATTTTGAGTGGTGAGTAATACTCGTATAATAGTGATTTGTAGCATTTTTTTTTAAACATTGATTTTCCAAGGTCTTCAAGTAATGCTTTTGACGGTAAGGAGCCTCTCTCGTTGTCTACCGAACAATCAGTAGCCTTGAACACCTGTGTCCCTAAGGTTTCTTCAAGTTAATCCCTCACTTTTAGAATAGCAAAAGTAACAAGTTTTCACGGTTGGCTACATTGTTCAGGTTACCACCAAACTCTATGTAACGTTTTCCAGGTAACTCTATGTAACCACTTCAATGTTTAGGTTATTTGTGAATTTGTTTGTGCGATAGTTGTTTCTGTTCATTGAAACGAGTTAATCCCTCACTGAATGTTGACGAAGATAAGAGAAAGTGTATCATTTTGCGATAATTAGTGTATTTTCATAGGGGGTACAGTTTTTCATTATTCTTTTTCCCGAGAGAATTGAGCGGTGTACCTCTCTGAAAGACGCAAAATGTTAGTCCCTCATATGTGAATCCCTCATTTCGTAAGTAGGAGCGACTAACTAAGCAAATGAGGGACTAACATTATGATTTAAATTCATGAATTTAAGTCTGTGAACCAATGTATTGAAGTTTTACATTTTTTCTCCCTTTGAGCAAAATTTCTCCCAGAGTGCAAAATTTTTCATGTCAAATTTGACTAAATTGTTGTGCTACAATTGTGCACAATTCAGTTAGTCCCTCATTATAATGATTTCAGAGATACCTCTTATTCCACGAACTTCTATGAATGGTTTTTTCGTAGGAGTAATCAGTAGCATACTTAGAAGGGATTCACGAAAAAAATTTGATGAAAAACTTCTATTTCAGCTGGTGGGTTCTGAATCGCAAATTTCGAACATAATGGGAGAATCACCCGTATAGTAGTTTGACAGGTATTCAAGGCTGCCCCTCCGACTGCCCCCTTGCGACCAATGAGCGTCTCCGAAAGAACCAAGTCTCTACAAACTGGAGTGCTTGTGAATTAGTACAGGATCAATCTGGACTCTCCCTTCCCCATGCGATAGTAACTACCTGAATTCTAGATCATAAAAATTACAGAATCAGCATTTTTTCCGCTCACGGTCAGGGACATCTCACGATACACTGAAGTCTGATTGATCCAGGTTAGTGAAGGTTAATACAAACATGAGAGAAAACAATAACCGAATACAAATCAGTTCCAAATCATTCTATGACCGAAGATGGAAAAAAACTACAAGTGTTCTTAAAACAACTTTCAAAAACAGAATTCTTGACCAATTTTCATGATTTGTTATCGTTATTGTTCGTTTATTGTACTATTTTGGTATTGTATGTACTCCAGATACCTGCGTGACACGAGTGTTCTCAGATAGCATCCAGTATGACTCAGAAACGCATCGACTAGATGAAGTCCTATTTGTTGGAAGTTATCAAGCAAAAAGGAGGCCCACTAGCTATTAATCCATTTTTTGAGCTCGGTTTTCTAGTGTCTTTGGACTGTAAGAACACTTTTTTGACTTTATAAAAATGAATTCGTGTACGTTTGATGACAATTTGGCCTGGTTTGTTTAGTTGGAAAATTGTTTGACTTGAAATACGTTATTTAAGACCTCTGTAAACACATTCTTAAAATTAGTATCCGATTTTTCTAGGGTTGTGAGGTGCAGCTACAATATTCGTGAAAAGCCAAGTGGATGTACGGAT
The DNA here is from genome assembly GCA_031894815.1 of Creontiades dilutus. NCBI lineage: Eukaryota > Metazoa > Arthropoda > Insecta > Hemiptera > Miridae > Creontiades > Creontiades dilutus. The sequence continues at coordinate 2,894,482 of JAVIWC010005620.1, forward strand.
ACATTTTTTACTCAGTGAATACTATGATATAAAGTTGGGAAAACAAGAGAAACTGTTTTAATCGGTTCGCACTAGAAATTACTCTAAATAGGTTATTTCTTGTTTACATTGCTGGTCCCGTACAAGTTGCTGGTTCCATACAATTGAAGTTTAAAAATAATGGAATTTCATCATTACGAAATATTCTAAACCCCCCCAATTACATTCCCGAGAAATGGCGCCATTCATAATTGCCGAATTAAGGGATTAGCCACTTAACCTTCATGCATTCGCGCGAACATGAGTCACACCGGCGCTCGCGCAGCTGTCTGTTGACCGCCCTTGCTTTTTCAATGATTATCTTGCTGGTTTATCTACTTTCCATTGCAGTAAATACAAAAGAACTAAAATACAATTCCAAAAACATATTTTTCATAAAAAAAATTCTTTATTATTTAAAATAACATAGCCGTTAATTGTCGTTAATGGCTAAAAATAAACTCTTGCTTCCGAAAACACACAAATGGCTTCAGAAGGCCTCTTGGAAAATGACTACTTTTGTTCAACTTTTTTCTATGTTGAAAAACTAGATTATTTATTTCAATTGAACCAGATAAGAAGGTATAGAATTGCTTACACATAGGTATTTAAACGCATGTATGAATGTTACATGAACAGGTAACTCACAAAAGCGCGATGTATCAAAAAGGCCACTTGGACTATAATTCTTTCAAACTTTTTGTTGTAAAAATGTCATTTTTCCAATCTGACTCGATGGAAACTAGAAAAAACATTAGCTAGTAGTTCCAAAATTACGAAATACAGAAAAATCACAAAAGACAGGACACAAAAAAATACGTAATATAGTAATATATACGTAATTTCATTCCAGTCTTGAAGGGTTGTTCAGTCTATCTCGCTATCCTCGTTCTCAAGCAACTGAACAAAAAATGGAAAAGGGTTATTCGTTTTTTTTTTTTTTTTTTTTGGGGTGAAAGAAGAAGAGGGTGAGAGAGGCAAAATAGGCAAATCAAGTTGCAAAACTATGCAAAAAATCTTAATTTACTAGATAGGTACCTACTTATTACAAGCTTCTATTCTTTGAATGAAATAGATTTTAGTTATACACTATTAACGAAATTATAAATTACTTACCTACATTTCATGATGTCGATTAAAGTATTCCGTCTGGAGTCGCGCGGCTGACTCAATGCTATCAACTTCGGAACTGTACTGAACGTAAACGCAAAGGCGATACACTGACCTCATATAATATATTCTTCTATATTATAGTCGGAAGTGTAACTAGAGAATACATGCCCCTCCCATCCCCCCAAAAATCGTAGGTGAGCTCGTATTTTTGAAATTCAGGAAAGGCAGTCACTTGACCGCACGCGCGAACGCTTGAAGGTTAAGAATGATCGAATAAGAGTCAAGCGTAATGTGAGTGTTATTCAAAAAACTTCTCATATCAAATGTAGTATCGAATTATGACTTCTCCAAGGTGGAACATAATCAGTCAAGAAGGTAACACCCAAGTAGTTTGGCGAAGTGGACGTAGATAAGGGGGACTTAGTTTCGAGAGGACTTGGCTAAGCCCTTCCCCTCGCCCTTTGAAGTTGGCCTATTACCCGACTGGCAACTTCGCCCTACTGTGCACGTGACCTGGTTGTCAAACAACCTCCAACAGTGTCATTCAAGATTCAGGTACAATAAAATAATGGGTTTTCAACAGCTAGGAAGTTCTCATATCGAGTTTCATTTTGGTCGAGAAACACGAAAATTGGTAAACCCTGCCTCTCTCAACTTGTAAAAGTTCTTAATAATTACTTATTTAGTTTTATATTGGGAGTTCTAGATTTTTGTAAAGTACGAGTACAATAGTAGAACCCGAACTATCAAAAACGCCGTCATTATTTTTTACTACGCTCAAAGAGGAACTTATAAAACTAATTTAGGTCCAAACACGATATGATATCGAAACTGAAAGTTGCGTTGCTAGACAATAGGTTTATGGTTAGTTAGAAATCACTGATCACTTACAAGAGTCATTTAACACCGAGTAGCGTTGCAGTAGGAGTGAGAGCCTATTTGGCATTCCCATTACCAAGTCAACTATTACTGGAACCTATTGCCAACCGGTCACAACAACGTACTCACCTATTATCAACAAGTAACTGTTTTGCATTCTCTATCCTGATCCTTAAAAATGTCTGGTCATTGCTCAGGCTTATCGGTTTCAAGAAACGGGAAGGGTAGCTATCCATGTCATCACAACTTATACGTACGGCGCTGATACCCTCTTCCCCAGTCATTGTGTCAAAGAAGACGTCTCCGGTACTGCCAACTGATTACTTTTCAGCTGATTGAGAGAGGGCGATTGAACTTACAACAACATGGGTGGTATTGCGTGCTAATTGCCTATTGAAATGAGCACAAAAACACGCTGCGAATTCTCATGCAAAGGTGTATTATTTCTGTATTAGATAGCCCTTCTGCGCTGATCACCAGTATAACACAACTGGTCGGTGAAGTCAGAGACAATGCTTCATACGTACGAGTACACCCAGAAACTCGCGTAAAAAACCACGGGTGGAACAACTTAAACTCAACGTGATAGAATAAAAGAAAAGGCAAAAGTGCGCTTCTAAATACGCTATGGATAGCATAATCGTCTAGTGCTCACCGTGTTCCGCTGGTTACCCCCAACGTGGCGCTCTCCCTCAGTCCTCGCGTTAACAACACTACCGATGTTTTCGTTTTGTGGGCGAACGGATATCGCACTGCAGCGCGAATGGTCTCATTCCGTTCATGAACCTTATTTCTACCTACTTCAAACAAAAACTACCTTCTTACATAGAAGTTTTCGATGCCTGTTTTTCATTGTGAGTAAAACTGTTTTTTGGACGCTCAGGATCTAACATTAACCTGTGAATTGCGTTCCGTGTTGTGGTGATAATGGACAGTGCCGATTCGGCGAAGTTTAGTGATAGTGGTGATGAAAAGAAGCCTAACTATGTCATGAAGGCGTTGAGGTTCGAGAGTCGTGAACTCGGGTTGGATTGTCTTTGTAAGGAGCTTCGCTGTTTTGAAGCAGTTCCTGAGAGTCAGCGCAAAAGAATCGGTAGCAAATTCATGCAGTAGGGGATGTAAATAGACAGACATAAAACTCGTACTTTAGTGGTCTTATTAGTGTATTGCCAGTGACGCGGGAAGAAAAAAAGAAGATCTAACGAAATTCAACACAGCTTCTTTTGCCTGCCGAGTTCTTGCACTGCATGATGTTGTTACCTGATGTGAAAGTGTGCTTAAAAGCGTTCATGAACATGCATGGTATTACGGAAGACAAAGTGAGGTACATTCGAAAATCTCTTGTTGAAACGGAAAAATCACCTACGGATCAGCGCGGCAAGCGTTCAAACAGACCCCACAAGCTATCGGAAGACACTAAAGGAAAAATGCACTCATTTTAGAAGTCATTGAAAGGGAAAAAGTCTCTCTATTTTCTGAAGAAAACGGAAAAAGTATATCTGCCTGAAGAACTCAACGTTACAAAGCTGCACAAAATGTACTCAGATCAGTATATAGTGTATCCGTGTGGTTGGTGGTTCAAATAACGATATTTTTTAAATCATTTTAAAAGTTTCCACTAGTTGGTTTCTCGAAATCAGCTTTGTGTCAATGACGGGGTTTTTCCCCTGGACTCTTCATATGCATTCGCTCATGCTGTTATGATGCACGACTTGACCTTCTTCACGGCCCGTTTTTTTGAGGCGATACAATTCCCCTCAACTCCGCCTTGGCCGCCCTATCCAAAATTATGCCAGCGAGACCCCACCTGAGCAGAATCCCATCAAAACCTGGGCCGCCCCCTCCTTTCCCCCCCGACCTTCGGAAAATCGAAGAGTAAGGCCTCTCTCCTTATCTCGTTAACACCGCCGCCAGCAGCGGCGACGGGGGAAGGGAAGGTAAATATTGTCAGCCTCTCGGTAAGGTGTTGGTGGGGGGTTGGAAACCGTTCAAGTACAAAGCTTGAGGGGTCTAACTAAGCTGGGGAATTTACCGCGGAACACGTTCCCCATTTCTCCTCAGGACTAACAACCGCTCGCTTCAACTCCGGATCGCATCCACATGTTTATGGCCCCGGTTTTGTTTTCAACGGCGATACCCAATTGCCGTGGAAACCCGATGAATCTATCTCAAAAACTTCCCTAATTGTTTCCGAGAAACCCTAGTCACCCGACGACGCTGTTATTTGTTCGAGAAATAATCCGATCAGGCTACTTCGTTAAACAGACAATTTCAAATTTTAGCTATTTGTTCAACCTCGTCAATATTTATGTAGCAAGTTATGAGAGGACAAACCTAGTTCGTTTGAGAGGGCCCAAAGTCTTGAAAATATACGACCAAATATTTAGGGTTAATTCTAGATGCTCATTTTGAATGGGAAATCCATATATCCAGTCTGGCGTCCAAATTAATGAATTTATTTATGTTTTTATCAAGATTAAGATGTACCGAGGTACATCTTGATGTAACGAGGACCATGTATAGTTTCCCCTGCTCAATCTCTGTTGCTCTATGACCTCCCTCTGTACGGTAGTGCGTACAAGAATGTATTTGGTTGAGTAGAAATTGTTCAAAAAGCCCATATTCGATCAACTTCTAAACCTCACTATCTTGCCCATACAGGACCTATCTTTCATAAATATTTATCCTACCGTTTGGTCTCCTGTTTAACATGATGTTTTTGCTCGTTCTTCTTCTCCTCAAACCAGCACTTTATAATTCCGAGGTACCGCACCACATTGGCGCCAAACTTCCTTATTTATCAATCGATAAATATAATTAATACTTTCTCCTATAATTTACGAGGTAAACTGTTAAAATCGTCCAATAATAATAGTTAATTCAACTTATGAGAGAACTATTATAATGAACGTAGTGCAGAACAAAAATAGCATCATTCAGAGTTTTTTTTTTTTTTTTCTTTCTTCTTTCTAATGAATGACGCAATCTTCTTCAATTCTTCTATCAGTAATTTCGGTTTCTGCAGACAGGACTGCCCCCTAACCGAGGGCCCATATTGGGGAATAATTTCCCCTCGTATGTTACGGTTAAGTCCAACTTTAAGGAGTGTCAACATGATTTCTGGTGTATTTAATTCCCATCGATTTATACTGCTGTGATCATTTTGTTTATTAGAAATAAATTACTTTAAACAAATTTTTTTGAACCAACGATATTGTTGGGAAGAGCGTAGTGTATTTAACAGTGTAAACGAGATGTGTAAATGAAAAATCACGCATAAAATTGTGTCTGTTACAACACTTCTGTTGATAAACTTGATGGTATTTTGGAAAAAATCAGTTTTTGAGCATCCGATCTCTTCGGAAAAAACATCTGCATTTCAAAAGCTTTTTCAATGTCTTGTTCAAGTTTTGTTTCCGTTAATCTACGTAATATTGAGAAATAACGTTTTCAAACGCGGAAATAGGTGATATCGTTGAGCAAAGTTGAGGGTGCTGCACGAAAAATGATATTTCCAGGACTTGGAGAGGTAGATGTGTCTGGTCGGGTTTCTATCATTTTTTTACACGGTGAAACGAACGGTGACGCTCCCGCGTCTCTCCGACTGAATTAAAACTGTTTTTCCTATCTCTCGACGTAGGTACGTATCAATCCGATTCCAAAGGGAAATCAAGAATTACGCTTTTTAGAGGAAAAAGACAAAATAGAACCCGCCGCTCAAAGGGGTTTGAATTGAAAAATGTTCCGATGATAAGAACGATCGGTTGTAAGCAAAAATGCTTTTAAAGATACCATCAAGTCCAACCAAGAAGTTTTAACTGACAACATTTCCAGTTTGGCGTGACTTTTCTCTGATTTATAATATTTTTATTATGCATTGAGAATTAAAAACGGTTCTTTTCAACGTTATACTCAACTTAGAATTCACTTGGTGAACTAAGGTAGATAACGGGAAGACGTCTTAAAAGTGGAAAATTCATATTCTGAAGGGTTATGTTACAAAATTTTGACATTTCATGTCTTTGCTATGGCACACAACCAAATTGTCGTTATGTCACGTTACGTTACGTAACGAAATATGCTCAATGATTTCTGATGATTTTCGCTTACAACCTATAGTTGCTATGGATAAGTAACTTCCTCATTTTCCATCCCATAAAAATCGTTCGCCACTCGTTGGAAAGCTCTTGATTTATGTGAAAAATCTACACATCTCAAGCTACCAATTTCCCCCTCTTTACGCACCTGGCTACATTCCTAAACTAATTTGATCGGACTATAAATAAAATCCCGAGATTGTACGGAGTCCGGTTCCACATTGTGCGGAGTCCGACAATGTACTGGAGCCACATAGTGTTAGGAGATGAGTGAAGTAATTCAAGAGGTAGGTAATTTTAGTTTTCATCCGACGTATAGCGCGATTGCAATCAGCTGAGTTGCTCCTGAATATGGTTTCGCCCCTGATCTCGGGAAGGCGTTCAGTATGCGGAAAATCGTGAATATCTTAGTTATAAATCCAACTGGTTCTATGCATCAATAATTCCATGTATACAGGTTGTCTACCTTTCAGGTGGACCAAACTTCAAGGATCGATTCTACAACTAATTTGAGACAAAAAGTGCCCCCTAGACTTTTTTTTTTAGAGGCTTCGTTTCCGAGTTATTAACGATTTAAGTTTTTTTCGTGTTATCGACTTTACTTCACTAAAACAGCCATAACTCCCTTGTTTTTGGAGTAATCTCAAATTTGAGAAAACCGTTGGAAAGAGCGTTAAATTTCCTATCCGTTTAGTGTGAAACGCTATTTTTTAAAGCCATTTTCTGAAGTAAAAAAATAAGCCAAAGCCAAAGTTTTGATTTTTTTTCGAAAATCAACATTTTTCAGGCTAATTTATCGCCTGTAATAAATTGGAATATTGGTGTGCACTCAACGGAAAAAAACTAGCCCAAGACCTCAGCTTTCCAACGGTATCATCATTTTTCTCTTTACATTTGAATAAACCTCGTAAAATGACGTTTTGATGCGAAAGAAGAAGGATTTTTCGTTAAAAATCGCAATTTTTCACATGAAAAAAACGGTTGATCGAATGAAATACGCGTACATCTTCTCGGAAAAATACGATTTTCATTTGTTTTCATTTCATATCACAAAATGAAACTAAAATAAAATAAAAATGAAACTCGTATTTTTCCGAGAAGATGTGCGCGTATTTCATTTGATCAACCGTTTTTTTCATTTGGTGGACAGGTATCGCATTAGTCCGTTTTGAGGCGGCCGCGATGGTTCAAAAGTGTCACCATTTGAAGTTCAGGATTTAAAAAAATTAAGAATCACAACGGAGAAATTAATAGGTACAATGAAGAACACTCATATCGGATAAAAGTCAATGTTTGTGAAAAATTGCTATTTTTAACGAAAAATCCTTCTTTTTTCGCATCAAAACATCATTTTACGAGGTTTATTCAAATGTAAAGAGAAAAATGATGATACCGTTGGAAAGCTGAGGTCTTGGGCTAGTTTTTTCCGTTGAGTGCACACCAATATTCCAATTTATTACAGGCGATAAATTAGCCTGAAAAATGTTGATTTTCGAAAAAAAATTAAAACTTTGACTTTGGCTTATTTTTTTACTTCAGAAAATGGCTTTAAAAAATAGTGTTTCACACTAAACGGATAGGAAATTTAACGCTCTTTCCAACGGTTTCCTCAAATTTGAGATTACTCCAAAAACAAGGGAGTTATGGCTGCTTTAGTGAAGTAAAGTCGATAACACGAAAAAAAAACTTAAATCGTTAATAACTCGGAAACGAAGCCTCTAAAAAACAAAGTCTAATGGGCACTTTTTGTCTCAAATTAGTTGTAGAATCGACCCTTAAAGTTTGGTCCACCTGAAAGGTAGACACCCTGTATAGTGATATAAATGGTAAAATAGTTATAATTTGTATCTCCTGGTTATAGAAAGGAAAGAGTATGAAGGGATATTAGAGTATGAAGGGGCACGAGTGCCCAGAGCAAAGACATAAAATGTCCCCATGTGTTGCAGACTCGTATGCAAGCGTTTCTTCTTATAAATGAGTTATAGTTTTTATACAAAAGTTGTGGCAGAGTAAACCCATGCAGTTTGGATTAATTTTCGGACAATCTTTATGAGGTAGTCCAAAATGAAGTTGAAGCGTTTTGAAATCATAACTACTGGAATATTTCGACCTTCTGGTGTCGCTCAACCTCGCTAAAAACGCCATTTTCCATAAACTCTAAACTTCCGAATTAACAAGTGGAAGCGCCTCATTCAGCGATACCCGGTGAACTACACCCTCGACCGCCTGCCTCATCAAGCGAAACTACGAAAAATTGCGCAACGCTTAATAACCGCTTGCCCATTAACCGCCGCGTCGGTCCTTGAAAATAAAAGACGTCCGTAATTAACGTTATCATTACCGTTGCGACATGTACGGACGCGGGGCGTAACGCTTTTTTAAAAGTCCTATTTACCGCAAGAGGGTTTTTCTCTTTGAATAACACGAAGCGCAGACCCGTCGCTATTCTATTCGAGTTTTCCTTACCCACTGTGAGACCCTCTTGTGTCTCAAGAGTAATGACGGAGTAATTTTATGTGATTTCGCAATTTTGTCATGCGTGGCGGCTCGTTGTAACGAATACAGTGGACTGTAGCCATCGTATTAAATTCATATTTGCTGTACAGAATAGCCCTAAAAGTATAGAACTAGATGAAAGGACTGTCTCTGGTATACTCTGGCTGTTGCAGATATATGGCCTCACCCCCTTTTCACGGGCAACTAGTCCATTCCATCACTTCCTTGTCATTGGTTAGAGAAGCTGAGTGCTCGTTTTTGGTTCACGTGAATCGTGAACATCTACTTGACCTCCGGGTTGTCACAGCATCATAGAGTTTAATTTTCCATAATCTTCGTTTGAGAAAGATGACTAGCTTCAATTTTTGTTGCCTAAATTTGGTACACTTTCCACATGCTAAAAGACCACCATTTTTTAATCGGATGATCGAAAAACTCTTCCAATCAGCGTATCCAAAAGCTACAGATTCGAATATCAACAAATTCAAAACAATTGTCCATTTAGATCGATCCTAGAGTTTCGATTGCGACTATTCGTCCAAGAATTCAATTTTCAACTGAATACCACGCTGAACAAGCTTCTCACAAAACTGAAATCATAAGGGATATCCGAAAAACGCTGTAAATTCGTTCACTGGGGTTTATTATTCAATGATTCATGATTTGAATTTCTACTGAGCTTTGGATTGTGCGTGTTTCACAGGTGATAGAGCGATTATTGAATTTCAGGAGATATGCGTAGAGCACGTAAATCGGTTCTCAACCAAAATACCTATTTGGATTGATCAGTTGATCGTATTTGTGTGCCTCCTGCAATTCAATAATCGCTCTATCACTTGTGAAACACGCACACTCCAAAGCTTAGACGAAATTTAAAACATGAGTCATTGAATAACAAACCCCAGTGAAAGAATTTGCAGCGTTTTTTTCAGAATGCTTCAAGTGTATGGTTTGACTTACGGACCTGGAGCATCCACATTCGATTCCTCGTCAAGTTCTTCAAAAAAAAAGTAAACCAAATTTATGGCCGCCTTGATTTTTTTGTTGAGGTTTTTAGGTTTTTTCAAAGTTTTTTCGACTGGAGAGTAATTTTCATTTCTAAGAGGGATAAATAAATGAATTAATTAATTTGTGCTGAACATGAAAGAAATTACAATTTGAAATGAACAAAGAACTGAATGAACGTTATTTCTTCCGGTGCTACACAAATGAGGAGTCAGAGAAAAAACAATCATTGTCCTAAAAATAGGTTTTCGAGGAATAGAAGTTTAGTGTTTCAAATTGAATAACTTGGATCAAGTTGATAAAGTAAGTTTGAAACATGTTCTGAGACATAAAATCAATTGAAAACCAAAAATAAAAAATACATTTTCGGAATATGGCGAAGAAAATTTTGTTGGTAGTCATGGGCACTGAATGTTCTTTCCCAGTTTTTTTTTTTTTTCCCCCCCCCCCCCCCCCCTCATTCGCATTGGGATAAACCTCTTCGTCCGAACTTCTGGGTTCTCAAGGAATCTTGTTAAGTGAAGGAGATCCCGCAATTAGGCGGCTTTGATCGGAAGTCGTCGTGGGTGCAATATCTCAATGACTGACTCTCTGTTGAAGTTGTGGCCGGGCTTTTCTTTTTTCTTTGGGATTTTCTCTTGCCTTTCCTCTGAAACACTGAACTAGCCAACGATCCAGAGTAGGTATCCTCGTGAAAGATGAACTGAGGGCTGCCTTTTCTGATTTCCGCCACTCGAATGAGTCTCGTAGGCATTGGGCACTTTTGGGGTACATGTTGCTGAAATGCTTAGTCCAATTCAAGAATGAAAATGTTTTCCACAGTCCACGACTTGGAATGGAGTTGGTTTCAGTCTGGAGTTACGAATGACTTTCTCCAATCGTCAAGAGTCCCTTCTTCGACCTCATTGGCACCACTATCACTTTCCATTTTGGATCAATAAGTAAACAAATTGATCGGTTACCTTCCGAATCAAAAACGAGCAGAACACGCTTGCGAGAAACATAACTGCAGCGAGCTGTGAATAACAGAATCACTTCCCAGAACCATGCCATATACCTGTTGCGGGAGGGGGTTTAAATCCCCCGTACCTGGACTCTGACTGTTCTCCCGTCAGCATCTCCGTTACCATATCATCCGTTACCATCTGAAAGCTTACTCTATACACCTCTAGATAGCAGCGTAACCTCAATTTTCACCAAAAGTGGACTACGAATGTTTTTCCCCCTGACTCCTCAAATAGAACATGTTCAGTTCAAGAAGTTTCTGTTAATTTCAGTTGAAGGGGCTAGCAAACAGTTGAGTATGACAGCAGGTTCATAATTCATATAAGTAGTACAGGGAATTCACAAATGGAAATCCTTTTATGGAAGAATATGATGAGTTTCATTTTTTTTCTTAATAATGCTAACCCCCTTTCATTATCTTTATTGATTTATATTCTTTCTATTGTTGCAGGGATATGAAGGCTCTCTCCTGAAAGTCACGAGCAAGAACGGGAAGACAGCATCGGTAAGTACCCTTTCAGTTGATTTCTTGAAATTAACAGAAATGTATTGATATCACTGTTTCGTAAATTCAACCAAAAACTCAAGAGTGTCAGAAAACCCCGCCGTCATTAGATTCTCATGAATTATAAATCAACTTTATAACGGCTCCAATTATCACAACACGGCGTCTTGATATCCAAAACGTAGATTGTTAAAGTCACCTGTCAACTAACACATTATAGACGGATAAAATGCTTAAATCTCACCCATTTGTGAATTAAGCATCAAATTATAATTCCAAATATTATGTAGAATATTATGTAAAATTGAATTAAATTAAATTCATAGGAGGACAATCAAATCAAGGAGGACATAACTCCAGAGTCTATTGATCACCGAATTCATTCTATATATAATGGTGATTCCTGGATATTTTTATTGATTCGATCAAACCTTAAATTGCGCAAAGTGTACTAACAGTGTTGCATGATAAAAGTTGAGAAAATCAATTAGTGAGAATCACTCTGATTCATATATATCGTGTTCCCTTGCCAAAATTAATTATGTGTGATTATTATTTTCTTTATTTCCGCCACGAAACATTGTCATTAGCCTGCCGTTGATTCATTTATATTGGAATTACAGTCAATTTAATTTTCAGCCGGTTGGTTTCGTCACGTTTAACACAAGAGCGGGCGCGGAAGCTGCGAAGCAGGATCTTCAGGTGAGGGGCGTAGATAAGCCATACGACTAATTTAGATTATAATTAATTATTTAGTTAAATTTCGTAATTCTTTGTTTGTTTTCAAGTTTATTAATAGACTTTATTCACTCCATTATTCCATTAACAAACTATTTCAAAGATGATCCTCTTTTGCCCAGTACAGAATGCAGAACAGGTATTCTTTGTATGAAGTATAGTAGGGCTCGTAAAACATTCATAGAATTTAATGTTACATAAAAATATGGTTACCTGACCGACAACAGTAGCGAAAAAACGGACAACTCGGCCAAAAAATGAATAAAAATGAAGAAAGAAAAAAATCATGGAGGGTTGATGAGCATTAATGGATAATGAGAGACATGAGATGCGTGCAAAAGCATAGCCTGGATCCTGGAAGGATGTTGAGGGTTTTTTAGCAAGCGATATTGACCTTCTCGAGCTGATATTGATTGATAGGATAGGTTTTTAGAAAATCGAAAGACACCAAACTTCCTTTAGTTCAGGCTCAAAAATACGTTTCACTTTTTACTCCTAATTTTAATGCGTTTTCAGGATAATTATCAATTAAATTCTGTAACTGTAACATGAACGAGAATAAAACTTAGGGTCGAAAAACTACTTGTAGCCGGTACTTGTAGCCGATCATGGTTCCTTCCATTTAAATCAACTTATAACAGAGATATTTTTCTTCCGTGTTGCCACATTATTTTGTGTAGTTAGGATGAAGAAATATTTGTAGATCATATTCTATTAGTTTTGCTCAGTGGTAGCCATCATTGGAAGTGCAATGAAAAAAGTTTTATTTCGCAAATAAATAAAATCAATTTATTTAGCAAAATCAATTTGAATTTTTGGCATATTATCAAATTGAAAGTTTTGGCAAATTAATTTGAACCTTAGGCACAAATCAATTTTAATGTTTTCGGCATCTTAATTTGAACTTTCGGCTACTCAATTTCAACTTTTGGCATACCACTTCGAGCTTTTGGCATATCAATTTTTACTTTTCACAAACCCAACTAATCCAACATTCCACCCCATCAATCAATAAATGTTTTTTCTCTCTAAAAAAAAATATATACACCCAACATGGACAAGTTTCAAGTTTACAGAAACTTGTTAGGGAGAAGAGCCGTGCCAGCAAGCTGTTTTTCCGCGAATCAGGAAATAAATAACACAAATTTACCTTTTTTTAAACAGTGGGCTATACAACTGTCATCACAATGCAAAATTGCCATCACAGAAAATTTTCCATCACAAAAATGAAACGTCTTTAATTATTAGCTATACTTTTCCTTCTATTATCTTAATTGCTATTCCTATTTTCTTAATAATAAATTAATACAATATTATTTTAGGTTCAGGTTATTAATAAAAAAAAGGATAAAAACAATTTAATAATTTGAAGAGGATGATGAAATAATTTCTTTTTGAATTATGCAAATTATATTCTTTTATCCCCTTATACTTATATATGGATAAATATATCAAAATGTGCGATATTGCGGAATCGCCATGTGCCGCGGAAATCGAAAACTAGTATTCAAGTGCTGCAGGAAATTTAAAAAGTTTTCTTTCAGGATCTGTTAGTGGTTAGGGTCATAGTGATTGTTCATGGATGATAAATTATAACTTCCCATTTTTCATAGGGTTGTAGGAAAATTGATTTTTAATTAGAGTTACGGATATGAGTTTTTATCTGATTTAAAAATTATAGACCGTTGTGTACTAATTTGCAGCGATTTATTGGAATGGAGAGGAAGAAAAGGGAGTTTGTCAACGAGATCATTAGATCGGAGTTTTTTTTGCCTCTTTAAATCGTCCGGAGAAGCTGCCATTGATAAAAAGATCGCCGGAGTCGGAGCGGTGTCAGAGGACGGCGGGAGGGTTAAGGAGAAGTCCTCTTGGAACTACAGTAAAGTTGACGTTGTGGAATGAGGAAAGAAGAGAATGAGGGGAAGAAGGGAGAAATGAAGGAACGGTGGAACGGAGGAGGAATCGAGGGAATGGAAGAAGCGGAGGAGCGGCTATTTGCATTTGAATGGACGACTCCTTTCTGGATTACCCTCGTCGAAATACATCCTGGTTTTCACCCCCTTGAACTCGGTTTCCATAACACCCTCCCCCCACCCCTAGCTCTCACCCTTGGTTCATTCATCCTATCGGATCATCTCTTTAACGTTATTTTGATTCGGTCAGCGGCGACATTGGTTCATTGTACATTCAAATCTACCTCAAGCGCTGCAAAACATCAAGACGTTCATTCATTTATTTAATAATACGGGCGAACAATATTTATATTTATTTTATATTTATTTGAAAATTACGGGCAAGCCCAATTACAAAGGACAAGAAAAAAATCAGCAAGTACAAAAAAGAAATACAAAAATAAGATAAAACTTCACATGGCGCAAAACTTAAGTTAATACAATTGAAATAATGGGAAGGTTTGAACTATTGTTGTCAGCGTGGCAGGGGAATCATTAAAAAAGTCATACACTGGGTTGGACTGTAAGCACAAATTGGCGAGATGAGGAAAACGATGAAGAGGCCGATTAAGTTGATAATTTGTTGGTGAAAATGGTGTATCAAAGAGGTGGGAAGATCGTGCTGATAACCTTGGGATCCGAAGGTTCACATTCGATAGGAGAGCCGGGCAGTCAAGCTGGTTGTTCAGAAGTTTGTGGAAAAGTCTCAGATCGGCCAGGCATCTGCGGGTCTCGAGCGGTAAAAGATGGCACATCTCAAGCAGGGGTGCGTACTCAACGTCCCTAGCGAGGATACCAGCCTTGAACGCGACGTATCTGAGAAATTTCCTTTGCACTCTCTCCAGGGAATATTTGCGTAGCGAGTAGCTGGGTGACCACACCGGAGAGGCATATTCAAGCAGAGGTAAAACCAGAGATTTGTACAAGAGCACAATCGCCTGTACGCTGGTAAAATCGAGTACTACTCTTCAGAAAACCCAAGGCCCTCAGTGCACGTCTAGCTATCCCGTCGATGTGGCTGGTAAAAGTAAGTTGGGGGTCGCAGAGCACTCCAAGATCATTCATTGAACAATACACCTAGAAGAATAAAGTGCAAGAATACAAAGTACAAAATAATGATGTGAACTGTAACACAGGTGATAAATAGGGAAAGAAATGAAATTGAAACTATTAACAGGCTCGGGGAGAAAATTTTGTGACAGGATGCAACTTTTACAAACTACTATGAAGACAAGAGCGAATAAAATTGAAAGAATCAAGAAGTTACTTTCTCTGGGAATCAGCACACCGGGCGGTTGTACAAATAATTTTTTGATGAAAAAGGAGCGGTGAAAACGATTTGTGTTTGGGATCATGATCGAGGTGCATATCTCAGAAATGTGCGGTGTACCCTTTCAATCTGACATGAAAACACATCTGCGTTATGTTTGTTGGGATATTGTGTGAGAATTTCGGGAATACTTTGACGTAGATAACGTCGTAGTACGAATCTTTACGATAACTCTTTCAATCAGCTAATTTTCCTAAATGATCAAGCTACTGAAACGGCGCCGAAAATTGTGAAATAAAAATCTTCCAAATCCTCGTAGGAATCCTTTTTGTGGGATGTGATAGTGATCAAATGGCCCTACAACAGCAAAATGCAGGAAAGCACAGTTAAGGATACGAAGGAAAATTAAAACAGGGTAAATTTGTATTCCGCCTAATTTTCCTCTATCAAATGTAGAGTTAAGAATCGGGAAATTTTTCATTGTGGAAACATTTTCATCTTCTGATAGGATCTGGTGGTTCATAGGGTCTCAGAACATTACTGTGAGCCTTTTCAGACAGCGGCAACTTTGATTTACTTTCCTCAGGTTTCATAGTTCTAAGCAACTTCACACCAAAGCAATCATCGAATGAAGAGTTGTGGGAGGTGGCATGAAGGGTTACAGGGAGATTAGGATCTTGAACTGAAACTGAATGTCTGTGGTTGTTGATACTCAAATTTAGTTCAGTCTTTGCTTTTCCCACATAAAACGCTGAGCAATTTTTGCAAAAAAGGGATAGGACTGAACTTGGAAATCAACAGACCTTCAGTTTTAGTGCAAGATCCTAATCTCCCTGTAAGCCGTCATGCCATCTCCCATAACCCTTCATTCGATGACTGCTGCTTTGGTGTGAAGTTGCTCAGAACTATGGAACCACAAGATAGTAAATCAAAGTTGCTGCTGTCTGGGAAGGCTCACAGTAATGTTCTAAGAGCCTATGAACCACCAGGTCTTAACATTAGAAGATGAAAATGTTTCCACATACACTACACTAACAGGTTCCTACTACAAGGACTCCATAGCTCCACATTCCTTGAAATCTCAAAATTTCCTCATTCTTAGTTCTGCATTTGATAATGCAAAATTAGGCGAAATACAAATTTACCCTGTTTTCATTTTCTTTCGTGTCCTTAACTGTTCTTTTCTATGTATATTATGTGTTAGTTTGTTTGAGCAATTTCCTCTAGCATTATTTTGATTGGGTCACCAACGACATCCGTTCATTGTAGAATCGAATCCACCTCAAACGGTGCTATAAAACAAGAAATAAAACAGAACTGCGTTACTCATTTTTGTCGGTTTATTGTAGCAATTTCGGAGAGACCTCGAAATAGGTAGCGTCCTGATGAGGATATTCTTGATGATTTTCTCATCTTTACCGAGTTTGACGTTGTGCGTGAAATGAGAAGTAGTATCGGTTAATTGGATCAATTAGCAAATACGACCAGTAAAAAATGTATCTTCAGTCATCAGTTTAATGTTGTGCGCACTAATTTTTTTTTTAATGATACAACTGACAAATATAGTAACAATAGGTCCATAAAATTACCAATCAGTTATGTCATCTTCATTTTATAGTTCGTTGGTGTGTCGGCAATTTGAGTGATAAATAGAGATAGAGTACACCCAAATCGGCATATTTCAAAATTCAAAAGCCATTTGCAATTCACAGTCGTGTTAGGATCGTTTTTAAAATTACTATCAGATGTTATCTCATGGTGTACACTGATGTAAAGATTCTCCAAATACTTAGCTGCGGTCCAGTAGTTTTGAGAGAAAAGTTAAGGGTGGAATTTCCCTAACTGCAAACAATCGAAATCGATGGAATATATTCGTTTATTTTTAGTTGACTCATCGTAATGTTGTTCCCCATTGATTGATTACAAAGATTTCATTATTAAAAATAAAATACCAAAACCTTCTACTGCTTCCCGATTCAAGTTTTCAGTTCATCCAAGTTCTAATTTGGTAATCACCGAATGATTGTCTCATTAAGTGACAAATTATTGCTTCAAGTAGATAGTAACATTTGAATACCGGCCGTATTGCTAACGAGGTCTTTTTTGCTACGATGATTCGGGAGGCGATAGGCATCGATAAACATAATAGAGGCAATTATTCGGTGTATATAAGTCACGAAGAGCTCATTAATTGTTTATGACAGTTCGGAGTTATAAATGTCCCAAATGTAAGTATACTGTTAAAAAAAAAGTGTTGGCATAGACAGGAGATTGTTAAACTGCCCTTCCTCGACTGGCCTCCGAATTTGAGCGATACCAAACAACTAGAACGTCACAAATGATTATTGATAGATTTTAAGTTCGGCCATTCTCTAATACCCCAAAAGAAGTGACGTATGAAAGTCATAGGGACCCCTCTACAGCCATACTTGTAAAATTCGGATCAAAATCGGATGGAATATGTAGAAAATAGGGATTTTAATGATTTCAAATTCGCGAATCAACAGCAGCTAGTAATGATTCGACCATATTGAAAATGATCCTCTACTACCCTTAAAATTTGTGCAAAATTGGGCGACTAGGACGTGAGAAAATTGTACTTTACTGAAGTATTTTGATTTTGCGCATGAGCAGGAAGACGTATTGATTTGAGAACAATGAAAATCATAGGGGACCATCAACATCCGTATTCGCACATTCCGTGAAAATTGCGATAATATCTGTAGAAATCGTGTTTTCCTAAGGATTTTACATTTGCGCAGCGGCTACTTGTGATTCGATGTTGAATTTCATTGGGTGATTATAACGTGCTTTCCCGACTACCCTTCAAATTTTAGTGAGAATGGACAACTAATTTGATTGAGAAAATTTGTTATCGATGTATTTTGCGTTTACGCATGCGCAGGACGAAGTATTGATTTGTGAGCAATGAAACGATGAATGAAATGATGATTTGAGAGACATCGGAAAGACTAGAACATGAGAAAGTTGATTTATGAATTTTCGCAAACCTCGACATTCCTTGAGAATTTCATTAAAATCGGATGAAAACTGTGGAATCTTTGCTTGTTGCAAAGATTTGCGGTTACACGACAGAAAGACAGTCACATAAGAGATTCAAAATTGCTCAGAACGGTTGATGCATGGAAATTTTGATTTTGAAAAAAAAAAAAATAGTTTCAACACCTGGAAGTGGAATGCGTGTATACCAACAACGAATTATCATGACTACCAATTAACAATCCCCAATTTGTATAGGCTTTCAATAAGTACTTCCAATTGATGATATTTAGCTTTCAAAAAACTTCATTATTGAGTCTCTGCACTTCATGATTCTGATCTCATATGGGCAGAAGAGGATCAATCCCGCTGATGTAACGTTCAAAACATTCACATCCTCATTCCTTCACAAGCTAACCCCGCTAGGTCAACGCTAGCGCACCTTAAACCACTGGAATCGTTAGACGGAGTTCCATTACCCTTTATTCATGTATCTATTCTTAAATTCTACTTCCTCAACATCCCAAACAATTGAAGGAAAGTTTTCCCTAAACTTTGTCACACTTTACAGCAATTAGGTACATGGTATTTGTGACTTTTTTCCCCCGACTTTTCATGGAAACGAACTATAATACAACTTTTTGAAAAGTTTATGCAATTTCCAAAAGTTTTCATAATGACGTTTATTACTTTTGTCGATTAAATGTTTCAATTGATTTTTTTTTTTTTTTTTTTTTTTTTCACGCGAATCAGAGAAGTAACAATCTTAGCATTTCATTACAAAAACCAAAAAAATATAGCATTATAAAAATGATCGAATTGTCATTTTTTCAACCTAGAAGATTTTTCATTCAGCGTTTCCTAATAATCCGAACATAATCTCGCATTTATTTATTTAAATTTATCACATTAAAATTTATGGCAAACTATCTTTCAATAATACAGTTAATTCTAATAATAATTGTGAATATTACTTACTCTTCCAGCGATTTCGAACGCATTGTTTTTGGTATGAATACAGTTTCAAAAATTCTCGAGGCTTCAAATTATGAGCGTTCAAAATCTTGACGCGAAAACTTCGTTTTTTCTTTCTTTTTTTTTAATTTGTTATCAAATCTGTATGGAAAATGTTGAGCTTAACTATGAAGATATGAAATGCAATTGCTTATGAAACTGTGCAATGCAGTTTGGAATTTTTGACTTACCAAATACAAAACCTATTGCACCTATTGCTTCAAAAAATGAAACCTAACTATGTGTTATTATTTTACAATAGCCCAATAAAGAGATTAAAAAGCGCTCAAAGATTCGCTGCAAAAAATCATCAAGGCGATAAATTAGCTAAATATCATTCTTGAATTTGTATTTCATACAAGTGAGTTCCCTAGAAGCATTTCATCAATCACAAATCCATACTTTATATATTGACGAATGCTGGATGATTTTTATGATCGTACGGAAACTGTCAAAAATCTTGGAATTTGATTTTAAAGTGAAGTGGGTTTTTTATCAGAAGATAGAAAAAGTTAGGTTTCAACATGTTTGAGCGTAACAATTGAAACGTGTAATTAGCGAAAATTCATGATTGGCATTTGTCTATCAACATTTACTTAAATGTATTTATGCTCAATAATACAAATCGAGCTTGACTCAAAAAATTAGGGAATAAATCAGAATTTGACCACAAAGAAATGTGTTAACGTTTAAATTTCTGATAGATATAAAATAAAAATGAAGAAAACTGTTCCAATTTGATATTGTTTCATCATTTCAAGTGTATGAGAGTACAATAGACACATTTTGGAACAATATTAAGGGCCATATCATCCTAACCTGTCATATTCCCTTTTCGAAAACTCAAAAACCTACCCATTCCTCAAATCCCAAATATTAGTCAGTTAAGACGTTGAATTTAAATTATTTTTAAGTGAGAGACCACATTATATTCTTATGTTTTTATTCAATTAGGGTTATATGATTTTTGTTTTGTTTCTGTCACCGACACAATTAGATATAAAACACACACGAACACTACACATTGATGAGCACTCAATTTTCATTAGCTGGTTAAGGCACAAAACGTCGGTTTTTTCGGGGCATATGCCTATTGCACTGGTCACCGTAAATATTTGATTTTCTTTCAATTTTTCCTTAACAGTGGGCGAATTTCTGCTTTTTTTGCACTCGTGTGGTAATTCCGTACCCAAGTACCTGCCTCATTTCCTGGATTCGATAAAGTACTTTCCCATCTATTTCAAACGCTCTTCACAATGAATCCAACCTGTTTGGGACTGAACACAACTGTTTTTCCGTTTCACTACATTTTTCTTGAAATGCACTGTGAGAAATGTACTAAAATTGAAAAACCTGTATTCAATGCGAAAAAGATTCAATTGATTGTGAAAAGTTAGATGGGAAAATACTTTATACAAAGAATTTATACCTCCTGATGTAGCGCCACTGTATGCGCTCAAATTCAATACGTCATTGATTTTCTAAATTTGGACACGACCCGTAGATGCCACGAGTATCTTAAAGAAAGAATCCAAGTTTTCTATGAAGATTCTTTCTAGCCGTTTCTGTACAGTACTTTCATTTGTACATCGATCAAACTAAACGGTAAATTAAATGGTAGCTATCACATTCCAATATACGTTCAAGCCAAAAAAATTGGTAATATGATGTTAGTTAGCTTAAAAATTACTGACAGATAGTTCTTGAGTGAGTTGTTTCGAAACTGTTTTTTCTGTCTTTTTGGTGGGGCGCTTAGTTCAAAACGCTGTAAATGTTATTGATACAGATCAGTGGTATATATATTATAGTTTAATGAAGTCTTCATGGACGTAGAACGTGAAAAACTCGGATTAATTATTAGGCAATGATAAAAATATGCCTAACGGGTTTTACGTTTTCACATGCGCAATAGGTACAAGTGGGTCCATACAATCTGTGAAAATTTGAGATAGCTGCTCCTAATACTGAATAAAACATAATCAAACGATCAATCTCTAACTTCAGGGATCGTCACTTCGAATTTGAGCAAGAACGGGTTACAAGGCCATAAAAAAATCACGCTTCATGGATTTTGTTATTGCGCCTGCGCTGGTTTAAGTATTGATTAGGAAACTAAGAGACTTTTAGGGGAATTTCCACAGCCTAAACCGCATATTCTCTGAAACGTTTATGAAAATCGGTTGAATCAACAAATTCAGAGTGTGAAAAGGATTTGTGGACTTGAAGGCGGACACTCACAGGCAAATAGACGTGATACGAAAATCAATCGATGTTTATTTGGTCTAAAACCCATAATGCGATTGGAAATATTGATTTCGATTAATTTGTTTTGTTCCCAAAAGTCGAAAAAATTGTTTCCTCTCCGTGTACCTATAGGTAGATCGAAAGCAATAAGATCACCCTAGAAAATAACCATCTCATTGTTTGGATAAAGCATCTCACTCCAAAAACGAAAAAGTTTTCAAAAAATCAATCCACTTGGACTTTTTCGTTTGTGAGGTGATGGAATGGTGTAGTTGCCCCTTCCGAGCAGGTGGATGCATCAAGTGCTTGCAGGCGTCTGACTCATCTCCCAAGGCGACAGATTCTAAAATCGGGGAGGGGCCAACTAACCATATCCATCACAAGTTTAAGCCTATTATTGAAATACTGGGAACACTCGCTTTCGATATCGTACAAAACAGTACAAATCATTTTGATTGATGTAAGATGTATTGACGTATGGTACTGATAACACATACCTATGCTCGTATTTACGTATATGATAGGTTTCGCACGCTCATTTGGCTCAAAAAAGCACAAAATTCGCTCTCTTTCAAATAGACGTATTTGAAATCCCTCGTTTTTTTTTTTACAAAGAAAAACGTAAACCGTGCACAAAGTATATGCCTCGTACTCCTATTTTACCACTTCTCTATGTAGTTTGTACACATTTTCTCAAACTCTTCTTTAGTGATGGTAAAGTATTTTGAAACGCCCGAACGAAAATTTTCGGGAAGAAACCCGTTCGCTACTTCCCAATAACTTGGAACATTTTTATTTTCGTTTTTCATTTTTTATTTTTCGAAACCTAGTTTGGAACATTTGAAGTTTTAGAGTTAATTTGTGATGGAGGTCCTACAACACATCGAGACTACCTCACCTTGCACATTTGCCTTCATCCTCGAATTATCCGTCGAAGAGAAGAATTCACCCTGTTTTCATCCCAACACACTCGTGTATTTTTATTTTACATTACGAATTCACCGCTAACGCTTAGCCAACCTAATCACCTTAAAGACCTACCTTGGCATACGGAGGCAACGAATCTAAATGGTATAAACAGAGTTAAACTCAATCACCACCGAGGAAAATAAATCATTCACTAAAACGTAAATGGGATAGGGAAGTATGTACGCTATTTCCAGCGTTTATGATGGTTTGGAATATCGTGACAAAAAATGCAAATTTACTAATTGCTAAGGTTTATGAAAGCTTTGTTAAACTTTATAAAATTGTGGAAAACGAAACTTTTCCGTCTCAAACAAAATACTAATTAAGAAATACTGAAATATTGATAAAGAAATTCATGAGACGTTTGTCTCATTAAGTTATTAGGCTACTCTAATTAGGTTGGAAGTGATCAAAAATTAATAATTTAATAGCCGCTGGGGTTAGTGACGGATAACTTAAACTTCATAAATTTTTGGAAAACAAGCAAAACACTTTTTCGTCAACGAAAACAATCTTAGATATTCTGTGAAAGTTAAATTTAAATAAAAAATATTGTTTATTGTCCACAATTAGATTTAAATCGGCTTTTTCCAACTTAGAACGTTCTGAATACAGAGATACCCAAGAAATCGAATATTTTATCAATGAGAAACTTTTTAAGAAATGAGAACTTTTATTGTGGATTTTCAATAGACTTCAGCGTTTGGATAAAAAATTGTTATTTTCAAAAAAAAATTAATTAATTAAATCAAAATACATAACATACATTACTCATAACTTTCATGGTTGGCAGGTTATTTAAAAAATAACAAATATGTGCTCTCTAGTCTAAAAAATATCATAACATGTCCTTGACATGTCCTGATTTTTCGAGGATCTAGGTCTAAAAACCCTGAAAAATTAACGCGCTAGATTCCGTCGACAAACAATCCGTCGACCATATCATCGACAGATCAACATTTAGGACAGATGATTGATTATTGAACATCAGAATTGTGATCGAACACATTTTGAAACTTTACAAATTCGCAGATTGAAGTCATGTATTTGACCTAACCATCATCAACGCTCGTCTTTTACAGCTACTAGACTACAATAGGGCAAAAAATTCAATATTTTTCGAATGGGCTACGTAGGGAAGTGGTTTTTTGTTTTTTGACAAACATCACAATTTTTGTTTTTTGTATGTGCCGTCCGTTTTTTTGTGATATCCGTTCATATATATTTTTTAGACAATTAATGTGGCTTTTTTAGAAATCAATTAGGATTTCATCGTTTCATTGTCAAATGATTCGTGAACGTGCCTAGTGCAACTTTTGGTTTATTTACATTTGGTGCGTATTTGAGCCCAAAAGAAAGGAATTTCCATTTTGGTAGATTTGATGTGTTGAGGTTCATAATATTTGTTTTTAACGATTTCGTTTTCTAATGCTTGAAATTATCTTCAATACTGAACGTAATTCTTTAGAAAATCTGAAGAAAATGGTCGCTAATATTTTTGTTGGCATCAAAACCTGTAGCGAACTTTTATGATCAAATTCCCACCACCCCAGAATAACTTTAGGGAGGAAAATGTATTTTTCTAGAAAAACTATTACACAAGGGCTTATTATGTCAGAATGAAATCATGATTCTGCGCTGATAACTGTTCTTTAGATGATTTTAAATTCAGTCAAAGTTACATAATTATCTAATACATGATTATCATCGTATCAATCATGTTCAAACAAGAGTATAACTGCATAAACAAAGGTTCGGATAGTAAGATATTTTATTAACTCAATACATCTGCATTCTACATATTCGGTCTGTAAGTTGCAATATTATAAACCCGATTTCGCGAAAAGTGAACGTATTCATGAATCGGAAAAGTTATTTATCCTTATATTAACCAATTTACTTGATAAATGAAAGTTTTGCAGCAGCGGTAATTTTCGGTTTTGAGGGATTCTGAAACTAATTCCTAAAATTTAACGCTCTTTTATACGTACGTGTCATTCTAAACTGATAAAATATCTGGGATACAGATAAAAACTTCATTCTTTCTCCAAAAATCGGGCTTTCACAAAAAAATGGATGAATTCGTTGTCAACACTTTTTTACCATAATAAGTTGGTGAAATTTCAAGAAAATTAACCCAAAAATTTTCTTAAAACTGCTGAACATCATTAAATTTACATTTTTTTAGTTCAATATTACTCCATGAACAAGGTCATTGTCATTTGAGCTGAAAGCTCCAACTTTTTCTCAAGATAGTACTTCAATTGCAGAAAAATTATGCTAAAAATCAGAGAAAAATGCAAAAATCCATTGTTTGAATAGAAGAAATCATTTAGAAACTTCGGCTCAATTTCACAAATTACGTACACCTTATTTTTGGAAAATTTGTTCGTAAGATAATTTTGCAAGACTGGAACGTTTTAAATGAAAATTATTCCCATTATGGGAATTTTAACTCCTAACAACGCTCTTCTACAATGAGCAGTATTTGGTTTCACGGTTTTTTAGAGTTCTGGCGATTATTACGTGATACCCGACATGAATATTTCGTATCGGATATCAGGCACGGGAACGAGAAATGGCAACAATAACTGACATTCGTTGCAGATATAAGAATAAACCCGTTAAGTTAGTGAGAAGAATCTTTTAAAATAACCACTCAATGTAGAGGAATTCTTTTAGAGTTAATATATTTGGAAAGAATCTAATTTTCTATAAATCTTTAAAAGAATGCCTGCATACGCCTATATGTCTATATCAGCCTATTCAAATCTTACAAATTCCTTAATAAAATCTTCATTTCAATAATTGGTACGTGGCTGAGTTCTTGGCACCACCTTCTGATAAAAATGGAGTAAGATAGAACGTTGTCTATATTTCCAAGAAAGTAAAGAGTTACACTGTTGAATCGATTTCGACGGTTAGGTCATCATCAGTAACAAACATGAGCTACCACCTTCAGCTCGTATATTTCATTTTTCCAACTAAATTTCGGTTGATTTAGAATTTGTGGTTATATACTAAGTAAAAACTGTATTTTGATCATCTTAAATTCCAGTGAACCATTGCTAGGTTCAAATTTACCAGAAAAACGAACCTCAACACATGCAAATCTACGCCTTATTAAGAGGTACCAGCAACTTAATTTAGTCTTCCAAGGGTGTTTTTGTTAAAAAAAAAACAACAAAAAACAAGACAAACCTTCGTCGAATTCAACCATACAACGAATAAACCAAAACGATTCGAAAAAAATTAATAAATAAAAGATAAATTAAATAAAAAAATAGACAAAAAAAAGCAACGGAAACAGATGTGGGATATTTAATGATTGCAGCAGGGTGTTCGGTTCGATCCAGACATGCCGCAGACAATACGGCTGGAATTTGCCAAGAGCAACACGAAGGTCAGCAAGCCAAAGCAGCCTGCGGCAGGCCTCACCAACACACACCCCACTCTAATGCACCCACTCACTGGACGTAAGTAATTACTCACCCACCCACCAGATGGTAGCACCCTTGCCCGTGCTTCCTTGATTTCGTTTATGTTTCTTTTTAGCCTCATTATGAACTAAGAATTGTTCCTTTTTACTTCCCTGTTATCTTTTTTCGTTTTCTTCTCCTTATTTCGTTTTATTTTACTGTATTCTTCGAATAAAAGGCGTTAATTGGAATTTTTTGCGTCGACATTGTATTTTTATGGAGGTTGTTAACTAGGCTCGATAGAGAGTTATAGTGGACAATAAGAAAACTTATCAGCCGTACGTATTTCCTAATTCGTAGAAAATACCAATTCGTATCACCAATGCATTTTTCCTTGACCTAAAGCAGGGGAGGAGGGTATGACGCAGACTGCGCCATAAAAATTCTTGGGGAGGTTCCAAAATATTTTTGGGGATTAAAGTTGATTGAAACAGTGTTGAACGATCTTCTTTTAGTTATAGATAAAATAAGGGGTGTTTTCGAGTATTTTTTACATTTTAGTTTTGTGGAGGGGGTACCAACTTACATGGAGGGGCTGGTTCTAAGTTGGGGGGGGCATCCCTGCCTAAAGTAGTGTTCAAATTCACGTTAACATAATTTTTCATCTAATTTTCCCATTCAAAATCTAAAACGTCTGCCAAGTGGGTGTGGCACGTAGCTTCCTCGTATTCATAACATGACTGTATAGATCATTGAAAATTTTTATTGACTAAAGAACTTCGTTCAATTAGGCGAAGTAAATATTGAATTCATCGAAATCAGTCATAAACTCCCGGAGTTATGCGTGTAATAAGGATTTCGTTTGCGCATGCGCAGAAACTACTATTGATCCGGGGGTCATGAAACTTATAGGGGACCATCTACACATCAAACCGAACAATCCCTGAAAATTTCATCAAAATCGGACTATAACTTCGTGTAGTTTTGCCCGTAACAAGGATTTGCTGACAGACAGACACACGGACAGACATGGAACCAAAATTGTTCAGAAAGGTCTAAAACGCAAAATGCAAGTGGAATTTTTGATTTTGAAGACAAAAAAATTTTCACATTCCGAAAATGAAAACAATGCTTCCGCTACCGTGGTAGGCTCGGAAGCAAAAGAACAGTATGAACAATAATAACTACGAATAATTCCATACCTGGGAAATATCTAAACAAGAGAAATGGGCGCTGTCAGTCGTTCCGCAAAATTTCGCCCGAGAGCAAGCAAAGCTCTTGTCCCAGGAAGGAACATGTAGATGTACGAAGGAAAAGAAGCAATGGGAGAGCAATTTCATTTTGCTGTTTAATGAACAATGAAAAACGGGAAATTGTGGTAGGGGTAAAGCTAGAATGTTCTTTAAATCAGAACAGTGGAGAGTCACATGAAATCAAGAGAACTTAGAAGAAAACACCGTAGGTACTTGAAATCTTTTCTTGTCTTAATCATTTAGGTTAGTCTTCTCCATCTGACTAAAGAGTTCTTGCTTCGCTTAAACGGGGTTTCAAAAAATGAAGGTTGTAGAAGTTTGCAGCAGTGGCGTATATATGTAGTATTTTCGGAGGGGGACATGAAAACGGGAGGTCTAGGGGTTATTCCTTTACCCCCCCCCCACTCATAGGGGGGTCCGGAAAGTTTTTCAAAAATGTCGAAAATCACATGTTCAACTATTGTAGCACTAAAAAAAACTGATAGAAAAGTAATTCTTTTCTCAGGGGAAAGCATACCTAGTTTAGGCCTAAATAATATTCAGTTAATAACTTGGAAAGGTGTAAAAAAAAATACATGATTGATACAAAGGTTCCTTTTTATTAACATTATTTTGGAGCGAAAAATACAATATTAATTTATATTTTCCAAATTTCGGAGGGGTCCCGGGCCCCCTTATGGTTTGCAGTAGGGAACCACGTATCGCGTGGCTGGGATGAGGTACGCGTCGAAAAATGGCATGGTGTTACCAAGGAAACCTGCATCTACGTAGAATACGGAATGCGGAACTTTTGCATATACATTTTCTGTTTTGTTCCACTATAATTTTCTATAATCCAAACAGCAGCTTCGTTCAAGGGCCAGAAATACGATTTGCAATCCAAATCTCTTCATAAACTATTCCCAGAAAATTTTGCTTTCATTATGAAAAACCCTTTCAGGTTGTCGAGTTCGAGTTTTCTACGTATTCGTTTTTATTAAAA